>JACEFO010001795.1:2210000-3472108 GCA_015342445.1 Digitaria exilis
AAAGTTTGGTGGACAAGCACAATGTCATACTTGATTTTATACAGAATTTTGTAGATTTTGACAAAGAAGGGGACCAAAACATTGACAACAATATATCCTTCTGCTACAATGCGTAGGTGTAAGAACCAGTTAGTACGAGTGGTATAATATGTTCTCTTTATTTTTTAAATGTCCAACTTACTTGTTCAATAGTGCCGCACGGACAAAAATTGTCTTTAGTTAGGTGTTTTGTCAACTCATCATGTTTTTTATCAGATACTATGTTGTAACTTTAAGATATCGTTTAAATTATGCATTTTTCACTCTTATGTAAACATATATGGCCTCGTATGAATTTTTGAAGTGCTTAGACAGGGGCTAGAGACTTAGAGATTCACCAGCATCACCAACGGTTAGGCAAGTCCGCCCCACCTAAAATTTTCGGCTAACTCCACCACTGGGAGCAGCAGACCATCAACATGGTGGTCACAGACTATTCCATGTCTTAGATAACTAGCTATGACCTTGTGGAAGCCATCAAGGTAAGTATGCACTAACACAAGCATGCAATGCAACCGCTTTATTTCTTGTGATCACATCGTTAATGCTGCTTCTTAATTTTCACAGGTGGGGATTACCAAGACGACAAAATCACTGAAGCCGATATGGGAGGTCGTCATAAACAAGCTTCAACGTATAAGCAGGTGATCGTCCTTTGTCCTTTATTCCTACGAGCCCCTCATTTGTTTTTTTCCTTCACCAGCTTAGTCCACGATTGGCCACTGCATGCTCTCGTGCTTGCGCTTTTTTTTTAAACAAAACTTTCCATCTTCTTCTGTTTCTCTCCTCTGCTCTGCTTGTGCCTGCTTGCGCGCCCTATTGTTTCTTCTTGCTCCATCGCTTCAATTTTATACTTTTTTCTACTCTGATTAGTAGGTACATAGTCGATTGAACTTCAACACTACTGTTGAGGTCTGTTCGATAGTTATCACCGTGGATAGTGCAAAGAAGGCCATGGAGTTCCTCGAACTCAAGGATGGCAATGTTCAAACCTTCTCCCACTATCTCAAGCTTTTAGTCTTTTGCTAGTTAGAATTTCCTTCTTTAACAAAGTACAAACATTTATTCAATATATATACTTCATATTGTTTTTTTGAAATAGTTCTATTAGATACTATTGGGAAATCGATGTCCCTAACCTCGCTACTGACTCTTTCTATGGACCCGTACGCACACTAAAGACCAACTCTCTACAAAGAAAATTAAACCTTTTTATTCACAACTCGACACAACACGATAGGACACTTACACTTTTTATATGGCTACCCTACCATGACACCACTACACTACAAGACAATCTAGCCTTTTCCTTACATATCACTCATATGTCACTCTATGTCATGATATGACACGGGGGAAGGGGAGCACATCTATTATAGGATTCCATTGCTCACATAGTTTTGTCATGCGACCATCTTCTACACACTTCTTTACAAAATATCTAACTCTAGAGCATTTCTCATTCTTGTCAAATTTCTTGATATTTCTACCCTACTAAAAATATCTACTTCTAGACTAATTCATGCTCTACTATGAAGCATGACAACCATGGTTCACGCATTCTCTCCTATCTTCTACAAACTTCACAAGTATGCATTGCTATTTTCAACACTCCCCCTCAATGCATACTTGTCTGGGGTGACTGAACCACTGCATGTCGCCCCATAAATCTTCTACGCTCTACCATTCCAAGCCTTCTTCTTCTCTTGTCCTTGTGGAAAGAACTTCTCTTCTTTCTCTGCATAGAACTTTGTCTAAGGTGGTTGATTTCTCGCAAACCTGATACAACCATGCACATCTTTTTCATTGTTCACTTTTCTAGTTGTTTGTAACTGCCTCCTTTTATGAAGGCAAAATAACTTCACCTATGGAAGGATTGACAGACCAGAGAACTTCACCACTACATACACCTAGAAGCTTTTTCACCTCATTTCGTGTCTTCATATCTTCATAGATCACCAATGCACCATTTATAGCTTCAACATTCTCTCCATCAATCCGTTGCCATGGCTGCCGCCCAGAGCTACTCCTTTCGTGACTGCCTGGCTTGCTTTGTCACCGCCACTCCCCATTGGCCTGCTTAGCCGGCCCCGCCGCCGTCGAGGCTGTCGCCGTGGATGGGCCATCGCCGCCATTGCAAGTTGGGGCCATGCGACTGTGTCCATACACCAAGACAACATCCATGAATATTTCCATAATGTTTTTGATGAAGTCAGAGAAAATCACCATCATACACCAATGGAAAGAGGTAGGTGCATTGCAAAGACCAAATGACATCTGCCTATAGGCAAAGGTGTCGTATGGTTAGGTAAAAGTGGTCTTCCTCTAGTCATTAGGATGCATGAGAATTTGTTGATAACCAGAATAGCCGTCGAGGTTACAGAAGAATGAGTGCTTGGCTAACCTTTCAAGCATTTCATCAATGAAGGGGAGAGGAAAGTGACATTTTCGGGTAGCTTTGTTTAGCATCCGATAGTTGATACACATCCTCCATCCGGTGACTATCGTCTGGGGTATATGTTCATTATTCTCATTTTGGACAACCACATCCCTCCTTTCCTGGGAACCACTTGAACGAGACTAACTCATTAGCTATCTTGCACGGGAGAATATAGCACATGCATTTGTTGACATTTCCGAAGTCACTACTAAGTAGCAATGTCAGAAACACTTGGTTTTTCTTAACTCTTATAGAATAATCCACAAGCACACAGCAATACCATTGTATTCAAGGGCATCGTATCCACATGGAACAGAGTTTAATGTCTTCTAACTAGAATACTCTAAAGGATAGAGGAAAGAGATTGGTCTATGAAGTGTGGTTCTAAGGAATGTCATGGTTATGGTGGACTTGGTTCTGGTATTGTTTATGAGCAACACCGGTTTGATCTTAATCCAAAGAACCTCTAGCTATTAGCTCTATGCTGTGTTCGTACTAGGGGGAGTACGTAAGACTACATATAAAACATGTGCCAGACAAATAGGGTTGTCACCGCCTATCCGCCTACCCCTCTACTCCATGGAACACAAGGCAATCAAATGTAATCTAAGGCCTAGGCACCACGCCTATGTCGCCGACTACTAACTCTAGCGGTACCAAGGGTTACCCTATATGAGACCCTTAACTAGAGTAACAATACGGTGATCCCTCAAACTAATAATGAATGACAAATAACTTAACTATGAACTGAATATGAAGTACTTACAAGATTGAAGAAGGATCACAGGTACAAAGAAAGAATCCATTGGATCTCCCTTCTAATCTCTCTCTAATCATCTTCTAATCCTCTTCTGGTGTCCCCCCTCTACATTCCTTCTCCCCCAGGTGTATCTGAGTTGATCCGAAGCTGAATGATATGAAGGAGGGGGTTGGGGTTGCTTATATAGGCCTCCAAGATCAGTTTCGAGGGGGTTTAGTATGGAATGCACACATAACAGACCTTAGGAACCGCCATACAACCGCCTCACCAAAGATGGCCTCTTGGGCTTCTCCCAAGGGCTGACTAGGCCAAGGGACTGGTCGGGCCCTTCTTGGGCCTAGCTTTGGTCGTTAGATCACTTGTGGGCTTCGTTTGTCAGATCTACCTACGGTGGGCGAAGTTGCGTTGGTTTTCTTTTGAGTTGTAGGCCCATGGGTACTGTCAGGAGTTGCCAGAAGTGATGAAGATATCTTTATGCTAGATCCATATGGGCCGACTTCATCTCCGAGCTATGAAAGATCGCCGACATGGATAATGGGCCTAGCTTGGATTCAGCCGACGGTCTTGCACCAATATGGCAATATCTCCCTTGTCTGGTGTCCGATTGAGGTGTTCTCTGATGCATTGGAAAATAGATGACGAGGTGCTTCTTTTGGGTCTAGTCCTAGCCATCACCTTTTGGGTCCATCTTGGGTCTTTAGCCATTGTCAGTTTTCCTAGATTCTCGGACGTGCATGTTCTTGGGCCCGTGAGTATGTTTTCCTCCATATGCAAGTGTACCTTACTAAAATCAACAATTCAGCAAAACATGTGGAAATGATTAGTCATGAACTCCTATCACTAAGTTTGGTGGTTGTTTCTGGTAAATATTGACAATTAAATATAGTATCTAAGGACTATCAACAAATACCCCCCACATTTAGCCCTTTTCTCGTCCTCGAGTAAAGGTGAAGGACTAAGTTGGACCATCTGCTCAAAGAGTATGATACCTGCATAAAAGTGATTCCCAAACTCACCTTTTACTTATGAAGTTGTAGTGTCTACCATTCTATCTTGGGTGGTTGAGGAGTGGAACAAATTAGAATTAAGTCTTCCTTACTCCTGCTGCTCAAGTACTTGGGTTTTTTATATATTTATTTGTTTTTGAAAAATTGCATAAACTTGCTCCTCAAATGATTCTCTCAAATCACTCAATGTGTTTAATTCCTCACCAAAGACTTCTGCCTAACTCTAAAAAGCTGATACGTCGAGTTTTAGGAATATGGGTTGGCATACTTAAACCTCATATATTGCTAATTGAAAGACTGGATCCAAAGATAAACACGTTATAACCCTTGATCAAGTAGTGCAATGCGTGTGGAATAATTCCTTTGGTTTACTTCAAAAGAACTCTTTTCTCCTAGACTAACTCCTTTTGATATGTGGCATGCCTTCATTGGGCCCATGTGTCTTTCTTTTTTTTCGCCATGCCTTTTTCAGGTTATGGATATTTTCTCTCATGGCACACACTTTTTGGGTGCACATCTTTTATTCTCTGTATTTTTATAGCCCATATTTCTTGAGATTTTGGAGAGAGTAGCTTTCGGATACATAGAGTGGATGGTGAATGTATAGAACCTGAGTAAGAATGCTTAGTGGGTCACACATAGGCTGAGTTACAGAAAATTATATTCTAGCCCACTGTAAGGTGTATATATGTATATACACTTCACATATAGGTTGATGGCTTGGCGCAGAAGGTTGTATTCCTGAGAATACACCGGAATCACTGTAGCTCCACCCGTAACCATCACTGCAAGCCGTAATGATGGGGTGCGGAATATATATACAAAATAGGAATCCACTATGGAACCTTTGGTGATATATGCAGCTTCACAATAGGTTCTAGAACCGGCGGTCAGGTGGCTCATCACGGCCCATTTCACCGCCAGCTTGAACTGGTTGCGATGACCCTTTCAGAAAAAAAATTAAATTTAATTTGACGGAAATATAGTCCACATATATACAAAATAGAAATCCATGCACAACTCCATAATGAAACATACTTTTAAAAGTCTAGATAAAACAAATATAGTCTACATACAAGTCCACATGAAACATATATGGTCCACGTATCAATTCTCTAACCACAAGTCCATTGATCCGGTCGGTTCAGAAACAACAATATAAGTTGTCTCTTCTAATCATCACTCCCAAGCAATTAGTACTTTCCCCTTGGATTTTTTTTAAGGGAACTTTCCCCTTGGATTGACAACATTATAGAGAATAAATCCAGCTAGTTGTTCTTGAGGTGATATTAGCTGTCTACTCATTAGCACGAAAGTCTCTGAACTCTTTTTTTCTACAAAACAAATTAAAGATGCATTAGTTAGGTTCAAAAACTAAGTGCATGTAATGAATGGTAATTATGGAGTGTTTGAATCATACAGGCACATCTACTGCACTGAAGTCATCCCCATTGTAAATGCCCATCCAATACATAACATACAACCTACAATGATCATTACTGTCAGGCTGCCTTAGGATTCATTGTTTTTCATTAATAGTGAAGTCTCCTGAGTAAGGTCTATGAACCTTGCTTTTCTTATAATAAATCCGGAAGACCTTATTTGACATTACAAACAATAATGACTACGATTTGAGGAAGAAAATCTAACAAACAAATTCCAACACAAAAATGAAAGAATGATTTGCTTACGTACTTGTTCAAAAGGTCAATGAGTGGGTGGACAGATGCTCGCTCCATTCCAATTGAGTTGTAAATATCAATGTTACTATTCTCAAGACATATATCCAAGAGGACATGACGGTTGTTGCATATTTCACAAAACAAATAAATTATGTGCTCCATAACAAGTGCATATTATGGTAACTAAGGATCAAATTCACTTATGAGCAGTTGTAGGAGAGAAGTATGTGTTCATGAAAATGCTGAAGCTAGTAACTCGTTGTGTCATGGTAGGTTACTGTCCTCTCTCAATGATAGCAGTAGAGTCCACTACTACAGAAATGACTGTCGATCCACCAAATTAAAATGTACATGGCCACATAAAGACCTGGTACTAACGCTACCACATATTGGTACCGAATGGATACTAATAAAGCTAAAATAAACTTTAGAATCGGCGGATGGTAACACCACCGTAATAGTTGAATTTCTACACAAAATAAATAAAACGGAAGTATCTCCCATCAAAATAAGACTTGTTGATTCATGTTACATACTAGAAGGTCCTTTAATACCAGGTCGAGATGCTTCAGTCTCGGTTTTAGAACCTGTATAGGAAAGCACCACGAGATCAGTTTCGGTCGAGATGCTCCAGTCTCGGTTTTAGAACCTGTAATAGGAAACCACGACTAAATAAAGGGTCATTCTCTAGCAGTAGAAGGGGCTGGTAGACTAATTTTGCAGTCCAAGCGCAGCAAGACCGAGGCACAAGATACCAAGGGTAAAGGGGTTGTCCGGTTAGTCCCTATCCATGGCGGTATTTTCTTGTCTGTAGGCTGACAGAAAATATGTTCCTGTGGGTTTTACGGGCCTATTTCCCTGTTGGGAGGTGACACACAGGAAAAAACTCATTTCCAGTAGTGAAGCAAGACCGAGGCACAAGATACGAAGGGTAAAGGGGTTGTCCGGTTAGTCTCTATCCAAGTTGACAGCTACATTCTTTGGAAACATGATAACCTCCTCAAATCCATATGTATCAGGAGAGATTGAGGTGAATTCTAATTCAGTCTTTTACTTCAATCCATAGTGACCAGGATAGAATGATAATATGCAAAACAAATCCTAGCGTGGGTTTTCACTAGTGGAGAACTCACATCCATTCTCTCTCTAATTTAGTCTTGGTGTATTTAGACTTGGTATTAATGTGAGAATTATACAGATCTAAAGGTGGAGGCCTTTAGTATAAGGGTTTCCACAGGTGAATTCAGAATAAAAGCATCTCCCACCAAAGTTCAATTGCATACATAGCGTGAATTTTACTAAAGGGTTTGGAGGAAAATTAAAGTGGATTTTTTCATAAAAAATGTATGCCGGGTACTAAAGATCTTCTTTTATTCTCGGTTGTTTCTATAGGTTTCTAACCAAGACTAAAGGGGAGTTTTACCAGTGTTTTAATCCCCCAAGCCCACTATTTCGGTCATTTTCAATATGCACCGAGCCGAAAAAGCACTAGGGACAATATTGCTCATAATACTAGAATCAAGAACATATGTATATGCTCTCCAGCCTGTTCTTAAAGCTTGCATCACAAAAACGCTTAAATTACCTTTTACATGTCATCACTTTTGGAAACCATGTTTTTATTTTGCATTGCTCATAAGGACGTAAATATTGTCATTCACCGATTGACTTTGGTATTTAATACTCCCTCCATTCTTTTATCCAAGGCCCCTAAGCAAACTGAAAAAATTCTTCTATCTAAGGCCCATTCGGTTTTCCCACCTCTCATTAACTCGGTTATCTCTTCGTTTCCCTCGCTGTTTTTCCTCGCACGCGTTCCCATCGCCAGCACTAAATACCGATCGGATCCCTTGCGCTCTCCCTCTTCCTCCCCAGCGGCACTCTCCCTCTTCCTCCCCAGCGGCACTCTCCTTCTTCTATCTTTTTCCTTCCACCTCGCTGCCCATCGACCATGGACGGCGCTGCAGATGAGGACTCCATCGTCCAGGGGTTTTCCATCAGCGATGAAGCAGGAGATGACTCAGAAGATGTCGTCTTTGTGATGGATTCTCTAGCCGGCGATACATTTGTTGAAGATTCACAAGTTGAAATCAGCGACATTGAGCTCGACGCTGCAAATTCCCTAATGCAGCTACAAGACACAGAGGTGAGCACCTTTGAAAGGGAGAAGGAGATTGAGTATGTGTCGAAGATCATGTTTCCTGGTTGGTATGGGCTCCAAGATCAGGAGGACAATTACGCAGTGACAAACCTAGTTTGCCTTAGTCATGGATATACACCTAGCATGCTCGTGGTTGATGAGGAAGATTTTGGTGGTCTTGCTTTCGAACAGGTGATTGTTCCTATGTGGAAAATAGCATATCCTTCTATGTTTGTTTAGTGGAAAAAGAGGAAGATCATTTATCTATGTATGCCTAGTTCTATTTATCCTTTGAAAGAGGAAGAACAAAATGTAAGCCTATCCTTTAAATGATCAGCTATCTATAAAAAGGTGTGAACATTTTACTTTTCATATCAAAAGTTTAACATAATGGAAATTACATTAGCTTCACTCATTGACAAGCTGAACAGCGTCATTGTAAAGATCCATAGGACACTGTAATGTTGTTGGGAGTTGACCGATCAACTCGAGATGCTTCTTCTTCATGTGTGGGATATTGTAGTGTTGCCCTCCTTTATGCTTCATGATTTCCAGCATGCACCCTTGTTGTGTTAAGAAGATCCGGTTTGCTCGATCCACTGGATAATCATGGAATGCTTTCTCTACCTTTTGCACAATTTCATTGATGTTATTAGGAGTTTCTCTCTCAAACAATGCTTGGATTGCTGCAAAAAACCAAGATCTAGAACATTAAGATCAGGGGAATTAGGAGGTTGACATGTCAGCTGAATGTTCCACCCATCACTTTGTGCTGCAGCTACAAACTCCGGATCATTGACAGCAATATGAGTTCTAGCATTGTCTTGTTGAATGAATATTGGTATGTTCCTTTCCTCTGCCGGCCACTTAGCTTTGATTGCAGGCAGTACCTACAGAATGAGAGAAATTTTTAGCAAACTGCAGTTTAGGTCCATAGACAAAGATAATTGGCCACATACCTTGTTTATAAGAAAATCTCTGCTAATTGATTTGGTAACAGATGTCATAGCTTTTGTGATCAACGTGCCTACATAAAGAAAGAATATTTACATAAATAAACAACCACATACATATTTCACATTTAACCGATCAGATTTCACATTTGTTACCTCTCTCCCGGTTGGGGCTTTTTCTCTTTGCTGGCTCCACATAAACAAAGGGAAACTGTAGGAAGCTGTGGATCGGCGGAGGTTGTAGTCGTGGAGCGATGGAGGGCGAGGCGAAGGATCACGGCGGCGGCGCGAGCGGGACGCCGTCTTGCTGCCGGCGTCCCGAACGGAGGTGAGAGATGCGAGCGGAAGTTTGAACAGAACGAGGAATGATTCTATTCACCACGAGTGAACCAGAGAGATCTGATCAATCTCTAGTTGAACCTTACAAACATATGTCCCAGTACTTATATAGCCTAAACAACATAAAGGAAACGATCTATTCTACCAAAGATAACTTCCGACGCCGCGCCCGCACCCACGATCTTCCCGATGCCACGTCCGTGCCCACGTCCGCTCCAGCGTCGAACTGCCCACGGCCGTTCCTGTCAGCCACATGCCTCCATCCTGCTCTTGCCTTCATCTTCGTCCGTAACAATTCTCCCCCCCCCCCCCCTCGAGTTGCAGCTCGTCCTCGAGCTGGAAGTAGGACTGAGCATCGTAGAAGTATTCTGCTGATTCCAACATAGGAGGTGTGTCCGAGATCCTGTCAGTTGGGTCTAAAGCAGGAAGGAGACCTGTCATGATCGTCTCTTCGGACTGAATATGCTCATTTGTATTGATGTCGAGCTCTAGCAATGTCCGGAATAGGGCAGATGCATTCGGCAGGCAGAAGGCATTAATCTTGCTCTCAAAATCCACACAGCCAACATAAGCCAATGATGACAATGATGGTGGGCAATGGTCACTGATAACCTGGTGCAGCTTTGCTTGAAAAGTGATTGAAGCATGTGAGAAACCGAAAAACACCATCAAGAAAGCAGGCTGACCATGGTTGGTGCGGACTGCAAGAGTTGCAGCATCATCTGAATGAACCCCGATCTGGTTGTAGCCATAACGGAGGGCAAGCTTGTTGATTGATTGAATACTATCATCAAGGAGGTCTGTAGCAATGTAATTGTGGAACCGATCAGGGGCCATGAAGCCAGTGAGGTGTCCTTGGTATGCATCAATCCTCCCTGAATCAGCAATCTTGTGCACAACGATCACACTGTCCTGATGAAATGCAACTTGGTGCAGCCTGTGCACTGAATACAGACGTGCTGTTGGTGGATTGCCCCTACGGTGGGATCCAATCCCATTCCATTGCACTCGCTTGCCATGACGCCAGAACACAAGGCTTAGTTCATTGATGTCCCATAAAATAGGTCCCAACTTTTTTAGGAAAGAAACACCAAGGATCATGTCATAACTGTCTAATGGCATAGAGTAGCAGTCCACCGTGAACGCCTCGGCACCAATGCTGATATGAACATCACGAGCGAGCCCACAGCATGTCACACGGTCTCCATTCGCTACTACCACTCTTGCACCTTTGCTGCTAGTGAGCTGTAGACCAACACGGTGGGCAACTTCACAATCAATGAGGTTTGTGGTCGAGCCTGAGTCAAGGAGTGCTGTGAACGCACGATTGCCAATGGTGACCTTTACTTGCATTGTATCTTCAGTTTCAATCCCATTGATTGCATGGAGAGATATGAGTGGTGGTGGAGGTCACTGAACCATCCTTAGTCGGATTATACTCAGCATCTTCATCAAAATCAGTCACCTCGAGATAAAACAGTCGCTGACACTTGTGTCCTCGCATGTATGGCTCATCACAATTATAGCACAGACCTTGGCGTCTTCTTTCGGCCATCTCTGTAGGAGACAGACGCTTGAATGGGAACGCCGTGGGTTGAGGTGGTGCTGATGTAGGAGCAGCCACTGGTGTTAAAGAAGGAACAACATGTGATGGAGGCTTGTAGGTCCTGGCAGTAGAGGAAGTGGACAAGGCCAAGGATCTGCGTTCAAAAGCCCTTGCCAATGCCATGGCACGTTGGAGATCGGTTGGTGTCAGTAACTCCACATCTGTGCGCAAAGGTTCTGGGAGGCCACCTGTAAACAACTGAACTTGCTGTGCTGGGGTGAGATAACCAGCATGAGCCATTCTTGACTGAAAATTTTCCTGATATTCAGAGACAGAAGAACAGAAAGGCAATCTAGCCAATTCTGCTAGATGATTGGTACTCAGTGGTGGTCCAAAACGTTGCTGACAAAGTGATCTGAACACTTGCCAAGTAACTGCAGAGATGTCCCCGGCATCCCGCTCTAACATATAGTACCAGTGTTGTGCAGTACCAGTCATATGAAAAGAAGCTAACCACACTTTATCTGTGTCTCTAGTGTGTTGAGCCCGAAAAAAAATGCTCGCAACGATTCAACCACCCTAGTGGATCTTCGGTACCATCAAAAGTTGGAAAAGACAACTTATGGTAACGTGGAACAGCCATTGAATCATGACGATCATCTACTAAATCCTGATGGGGCGACGGTGAAGTTGCAAAGGTGGGAATTGCCGAAGGAGAGTGTGGAAACTGAATCTGAGTAATTGGAACGGAATTATTTACCCCAGATGCAGGAACAGTTGTTGACGGCGACGTCGTGATCGGTGGCACGCCACCAAATCCCGGCATACCCAGCGGCAAGGGCTGCGAAGAGTGCAGACCAGAGCCAGAAGCCATGGCGCCGGCCGACATCATTGGAGCGCCAGCCGAAGTCGCTAAGATATGGCCTTCCACCGTGGACAATCTTGTCGCGAACTGCCTGATCTGCTGCTGCAGTCCATAAATCGCTGTAGTGAGGGTGTCGAGCGCCGCCAATGGTATGGTGGTGGATGTCGGCGAGGAAGTGGTGGTGGGAGGTGGTGGCGCGGTGGTTGAGCTCGACGGCGCTGCGGAGGATGCCATTGGATCGGTCAAGGTGACTGATACCAGATTGTTGGAAGCTGTGGATCGGCGGAGGTTGTAGTCGTGGAGCGATGGATGGCGAGGTGAAGGATCACGGTGGCGGCGCGAGCGGGACGCCGTCTTGCTGCCGGCGTCCCGAACGGAGGTGAGAGATGCGAGCAGAAGTTTGAACAGAACGAGGAATGATTCTATTCACCACGAGTGAACCAGAGAGATCTGATCAATCTCTAGTTGAACCTTACAAACATATGTCCCAGTACTTATATAGCCTAAACAACATAAAGGAAATGATCTATTCTACCAAAGATAACTTCCGACGCCGCGTCCGCGCCCACGATCATCCCGATGCCGCGTCCGTGCCCACGTCCGCTCCAGCGTCGAACTGCCCACGGCCGTTCCTGTCAGCCACATGCCTCCATCCTGCTCTTGCCTTCATCTTGGTCCGTAACAGAAACACACCTAATTTACCATCAAATGTACAATGTCCATTCTCATCAAATCTTGGCCGAGCAACAACAGCGAGAAACATAACCTTCTCTATAATTTTTTTGATTTTAACCTCCCTATGAGGTCTTTCCTCATCATTGGCAAGATAGTACTTCTGGTTACGTCTAGTTCTATAGAACCACTTCTCATTAATGTAAATGACATTGTACATTGGTTTGAAGCTAGGTTCACTAGTCCCATACAATGCCTCTAGCATGCTCAAGCAATACTTCACACGAGCAATCTTGTTCTCATCTGTCAAACTGAATTTCAAGTCATTAGTGTGCCTATGAAAATACCGCTCTTTATAACGTTTGTAAACAGTGGTTTTCTTCAATCCTAGTGCATGCGCAAGATCCTGAAAGGTTGTTCGTTCCCTCAAAGGAATCGATTTCATAGCTTCGGGGTCTATTTCAATTCTTTTGCGCCCACAATTAACCAATCTATTTTTCACACCAGCGATCCCACCTGCATCCTGCCCATTGCGCCATATCCTATTCACAACCCTAACAGGAACACCAAACTTCGCAGCAACCTCTCGTGATACACCACGACGCAAGACTGGTGGATCAGTCTTCGCCAACAACTCAAGGTAAATGGCGATTTTAAAATCGTTTGGGTAGTGTCTTCTTTTAACAGATGAATCTGCAGAATGAAAGAAAAACAAACGTGCCACTGTTCAGGATCCAAAATTGGGAAAAGAACAACAAAATAGGCACTGTTCAGCATCCGAAAATAGAGAAAGAAAAGGGAAATCGTGGCACTGTTCACCATCCGAAAATAGAAAAAGAAAAGGGAAATCGTGGCACTGTTCACCATCCGAAAATAGAGAAAGAAAAGGGAAATCACGGCACTGTTCATGGTCCGACAACAGGAAGATCACAAGCTTACTCTCATCAGATGCATTTGCAGGAGCTTCAACATGAATATCGGTAGGAACACCATGATCCTCAAGAGTGACTCCTACTTCATGGACTTGTTCGACAGGAATCTCGTCAGCATGGACTCCTTCATGATCTGTGCATCCACCAACAACTCAGTACAAAGGTTTATTGAAACAGATGGCATAGTCAACATGAACGAATGACACTCCTACCTTCATCATCGCAGACCATGGCATAGTCAAGTTCGTGAGCTGGACCCTCCCACTCCCCAATTTCGTCCCAATCAAAGGCTGCTGGCTCGTTTAGGTCTAGCATTCTCTGCCGCAAGGGGTCTGCTGAGGAATTTGAGATCCAAAATTCGTTCGATCCAGGGAGGGTTCATCTCTGCGGCTTTATATAGAGGAAAGTTCGACACTAGGAGGGCGGCAGGCGGAGGAATTTGAGATCCAAAATTTCGGTGAGGTATTGGCGGCAAATTTCCTTTGAGCTGTACTCTGAATTTTGGTTTTGGAGTGGCGAGTGATTTTTGCGAGGGAAGGAGAGAAAGAGGAACTAATTCGCCGCTGATTTTGGCGGTGGGCACGCGGGAAGGTTTTTGCGGAGGCACGTTTATTTTTCGGTGGCACAGACGATCACCGCACGTGGGAAGGTAATCGCGAGATTAATGACGCGTCTGGTGTTAACAAGGAGAAGTAATTGGCAATATGAGCCCAATTCTCCTTCAATGGTCTTTGTGTTAAAATATATGGGCCTTGGATAAAAGAATGGAGGGGTACATATTAATGATAAATTACGAAAATCCTTATATGTAAATATGTCATTATCTATTATTACAACAAAGGAATCCACCATCCGAAGGGGATAATATAAATCTGACACTCGCATATCAGTTGACGGCCCAGTCACTATCGGAGCCAGGTCGTTTGCCGTGTGCCGCAGGCACACCACAAAGACGAAATGACCCATGGGCAAGTGTTTGCCGTGGGTTGCTAACGGCATAGCCCACAAGGCAAAAATCCGATCGGCAAAGACAGCCTTCGCCGAGAACCCACATGACAAAGTCTATACTGTGCCCCCCTTTGGCCCTCGACACAAAAAATAAAAGCACTGGTAGTGAGTAGTTTCACCTACCTTTCAGGACAATACTTATTCGCATCAACTACTTCTTGCTCTCCATTCAACGTGCACGTTAATAATTCACAAGTACTCCTATATATGTTCCTTGACAAAGAAGTTGAGATCTTCGAAGAAATGTGTGTCGATAGCTGTGTCATGGAAAATGTTGGTGAGTAGCTATGGTTTCCTGGCTTGTGAATGGGTGGCAGCAGGAAAAATAGAGTGCAACAGGTGTGGCGTAAAGGACCCACTTATGGAGATGAGGCAGAGGGCCTTGGGTTTACGGAGGAGCTCAATGTCCGCTTCCTCTGGGATCTGAACGGTCAGAAGGGAGTGGTCAGCGCCTCTTGCTGCTTGCCCTACCGACCCCTACTTGCCAACTCGTTGATGGGGTTGTATACAATATATAAACCCACTGAACAGACAAGACGACCCCTTGGAGGCACCCCTTCGGATGGTGGATTCCTTTGTTCTAATAATAGATAATGACATATTTACATATAAGGATTTTCGTAATTTATCATTAATATGTAACTGTTGTTTCACAACACATATGCTCATGTATAAAAAACAGGCCCCAGAAAAGTTGGGAGAGCCCCTACTCAATAAAGTAAGGAGTCTGATCTATTGCTGGAGATGCTCTAACACATATGGTGGTGAATTTAGTTGGCTGGAACCAACTAGGACGTGCATATAGGTACACTCCAACTAAAAGTTATTAAATACATGCATATAGGTACACAATAATAAAAAAAAGTTATTAAATATAATGTTTCCTCTAGGCCACGAAACAACGGAATGGCCATAACACTCACTATTCGGTGGTACAACTACCCTGGGTCTCTAGCAGCCCCTGTGTTGGCAATAATTCTATGGTGCATAATGATAATAATGAACCCGCACATGCAAGAACTCAGACTAATCTATCCCTGACGACCATATATCTGATGTTTTTATTATTGACGCAGCCTCTGATCAAACAATCTCATGCGTTTCATCTTCTAAAAAAACACACTCATGGCTCTATCGACACAACAATCTTCTTATTCCTCCTGCCAAAAAACCGATCTGCTGGAGCTAGACCATGGTGGCTCAAAAAATGTCCAGGGAAGAAATAAGACCGAGGGAATCGAAGGGGGGTTTTGGGCGGAGCCAGGTATATATTGCGGCCGCCATGGCTCCTCCGCCACAGTTCTTATATGTGGAAACAATAATTGAGTTTTCTTTTAACTCTTGCTCTCATCAATGTGCTAGAGGAAACAGATAGTAAATGAATTTGATGGATTTTTTTGGTTTTAAGTGGAATCAAAGAATCACTAAAGTAGAATAGGGCTATGCTAAAGTACTCTACTTACTTCCTAAGAGGTAAGATCGCAAATAAATCTCAGCCAACAATTTTAAATCAATGAAACATTTTAGAAATTAATATGTAGAGAGAAAAAAAAACCCTGAAATATCTATCACCTTCCTGAACTGGTCTTCCTAATAATATAATCTCCTCCTCTTTCCTTCTCAAACCATCGTTATCTCCCTTCCTTAACTGGCATGTCACGTTCAATTGTCATGGCATGCATTTTTTTTTCAAACATTTCACTTGATATCACGTTTCAAACGTTCACTTGTCACATAGAAGGATGGCCAACCATCATGTCACATTCACTTGATGTCACATTCACTAATGTATATCAAAGTGGCTATTCCTTTTAAAATGCATTCCATTTGTACACTAGTACTGGAGATGAAGGGAGTTTTTACCTGACCTTTTTTACTCTAACTATGGACTATATTTCATTCCTAGTATGAACTTTACGAAGGTTTCATATAAGTGATGGACATGTTCAAAGTGGATTTCTCCTGTGGGCACACCATCCATGCCGTTCCACACGGCACCTTCGCTCAATAATCATCCCTGGTGATCCACCTTTTCTTCTTGGCTTTGGGAAATCCTTACCCGAAGTTGACTCTCACAGAAGGTAGCTTGGACATCTCACCGATGATTTGAGACGAACCATTCATAACGTAGACTATAAAGGGGATATCATGCTAGTGCACCGTCCGAGGTGTTTCCTATATAGTAGGCATATATGTAATTTCTACAAAGGACATTCAAGCAGCATACGTTGGACACAATTATTACTTTCGGCGTTTGGAAGTGAAAGGCAGTTTCCAAGATCCCAAACAGATTAAATTTGTTGCGCGAACTAAAACTTACATCACGTAGGCTCTCTATTGCCTGATTAAATATTACCAATCTGTGTAATATTTTATCAACATTGTCAAGATGTGTGGTTACTTTCCATTATTCTGAATTTGTTCATATCCATTCTGATATGACAATTTGTTCTGCATTTGATGTCTGCGAGAACAATGCCAAAACTTTGCTATGTCAGTCATTCAAGCTATGTACACTCTCGTGATTTATCATTAATATGTACTCCCTATTAATATATGGGCCTTGGATGAAGATCATGCGGTCCAGATTTGAGTTCTCATAGTTCTCACGGGAATTGAGTTCTCATAGAATACGTTGCCCTAAACTATGAAGTTACATTAATATACCACGGTTATCTACCGGACAGATGAAATTGCCATTTCACTCGCATTGGCCAAAGTTCCTATTTTTGTCAAATAACAAGATGAAAATCATGTCTTATAAGTAATCTATATGACATTTGCTAATTGATAATAATAACATTTTCTTGAATAGTTAAATGTGTTAACAAACATACATCCCTCGTTGGTGCTACCACCACATCCATGTTCTGTACTAATGTAGATACTTCTTGTGGGTCAACCCAAATTACCTGTGGTCGTTCCTTCAAGCTACCTCCCAATCTCATACTACGGGTTGTCAATAATATTTTTGGATGGGAACTAAACCGTGGCACTAGTATTTATGTCTCGGGCCCTTTCTTCTGTGGAGCTTATCACGTACTGACGATCCAAGAATCGCCTTTCTAGCTTGCTTCGTGCATTCCACGTGTTATTCACCATCAATGTAAACTGATGAACATTCTACTTGGGCTTTGATTTAAGTTTCGCTTGTTCCGCAGAGGTTTCAGAGGAAACTCTGGTTTCACAATGGATCTTCACTGGAAACTCTGATTTATCGCAGTTTTTGGACCTAAAGCAAGGGTGTCTCGTAGTTTTCCTTCAGTTTTTACACCGCACACAGATTAAATGGTTGACGGACAAAAATTAAGGGCATAAGATTTATTCCCATTAGAAATAGTTACAGACAATTTCTAGACTTTCGATGGATGTGAATTATGGTTCTAATCCCTATACTCTGATACGATTTAATTACTAGCTAACTACTGATTTTAGAAGAAAAAGTTTTGGTTGCAGCTTCTGCTGTGAATCACCCTTTGCTCTGATAGTAAGATTAGTGAGCTTCTTTCGCACATAAGACGATTCGTCCCTACCTGGAACTAGCACTCGCCAATCTCTACTGCCGCCCCTGGTAAGATAATAGGTCAAGCGCAAGCTTACAGCGAAGAAGAACATAAATGAAGCATTGAAGTCAACGTGGCGTGAAGATGCCTTGATTATCAAGCATCTGCCCCCCACAAATGTCTGGCTTGGGTCACAGCAAAGCAATATGTCCTCATATGCGTTCTGTTTTGGTATTGGTCCTTCCTGATGCTTCCGATTCTCAGAAGACATGAGCCATTAGGACACATACAGCCTGTAGGCCCAAACTTTAGGATTTCATGGTTATGTTGTTGCCTCGAACATGTATTGTAGCCACTCTCAGGAATGCATCCTTCCTTTCACAATTCTCTCATGAATTTGGTTCTCACCTATATGGCGGCAGAGAATGGAGAGAGCATGTTATCTATACCTATTTCTAACTCAAGTATTGATTCTGACATTTATTATTTGTCCGTCCTGACAGGTCAGCCCCATCTTTTAGTCGTATGATTGTTTTATAAAAAAATTTAGAGCCTGGTACTAAAACTAAAGTCCTTTTGTTCTAGATTTGTTTGTATAGGTTTCAAAACCAATACTAAAGGGGATTTTGAACTGGTATAAACATAATGTGTACTTTTCTACCCATGTTTAAATCCCCCAACCCCAATTCGACCATTTCAATCTACACCGAACCGAACAATCCCTAAGAAACACTAAGGACAATATTGCTTGTATCACTAGAATCTAGAACATATGTATATGCAACCCAGTTCCTAAAGCTTACATCACAAAATTTTTTAAATTACCTTTTGCATGGCATTACTTTTGTAAACCATGTTTTTATTTTCGTTTACCCGTGAGGACGTAAATATTGTCATTCAGCAATTCACAATGGTATTTATTACTTTGCATGCAAGCAAGATAATATAAATGTGACACACAGCTCAGTTGACGCCACAGTAGTTTCACCTACCTTACAGGACAAAACTTATTATCTCATCAACTACTTCTTGCTCTCCATTTGACGTGTAAGTTAATAATCGGCAAGTGCTCCTATATATGGTCCTTGACAAATAAGTTGAGATCTTCGAAGAAATGTGTGTCGATAGCTGTTATGGATAAATGTGGACGAGTTGCTGTGGCTAATTCCTGGCATGTGAATGGGTGGCATCAGGAAAAATAGAGTGCAACAGGTGCGGCGTAAAGGACCTATTTATGCGAGATGAGGCAGAGGGCCTTCGGTTTACAGAGGAGCTCCATGTCCGCTTTCTCTAGGGTCTGAACGGCCGGAAGGGAGTGGTCAGCGCCTCTTCCTGCTTGCCCTACCGACACCTACTTGCGAGCTCCTTTGTGCCGGACACCACACTTAGCAATGCCTTCCATTGACCAGACTAACTCTGATGCCTGTCACTCGAGAAGGACGAAATCAACGTGGACATGGACAATGGAAGGTGTCAACCACGCTGCCGTTCCAAGTTCTAACACCCAAACCCATATCATCGAGTCCCTCTTTAGATGCGTCAAGTACCAGCATGGATCCTTGTGACCAAAAAAAATGTTCAGTGCTAATGCAGCATGGTTTTTTTACATTCATGTCTCCAACATTCATATATGGACAGAAGGACAAGAGAATTTATATGATCTATTAAGAGTAATTTTATACTTCAGGGCTCAAATTGTTGGTTCAACATTCATATGTGTCCAATTCCCGCATATGCTAGTCATGCCGGCGTGTTATAAGGGTTTGGCATGAACACTACAGGAAATGACTTTTCCCCTATGTGCCAACCCCCCACAGGAAAATCGGAAAAAGCATCAGGGACATGTTTCGTTGACAGGAAATTACAGATAGGGATAGATGGACAGAGAGATTAAAATTACATGTCGGTCTGCCTTCAGAATTTATTTTTCTGATGGGATTTTCCTGATGGGGAATCCTAAAAAAGTTAGGAAAAAGTCTATTGTTGACCCTCCAACTATTACAAAAGTCTGCTTTTCAACCTACAGCTACAAATCTGGACAAAAAGACCATCCAACTATTTTATAGATATTGAAAAAATATTATTTAAACTAAAAAATCTATAACTAATTCATGTTAGATCAAAAAAAATATGAAATGAGTGCCAAAACTTCTCTGGAAATGTAGCCAACCTATTGGCATACTATTTAATATTATTTGGGTATTATATGTTTATATTAATAGTGTCTTATTGCTTTTTCTAAAAATAATTAGAATAAAAATGAATAATGTACAAATAACTTCTAATGGTGCACCAACATATGTCACATTTTTTTTTTCAAAATGGCACTAGATTTATATTTTTATAATTCAAAATAAAATAGTTATGAATTTTTAATTAAAATTATTTTTTAATTTTCGGAAAAATCCAAAACCACCTCCAAAACCACCCAAAAGGACAATTTTGCATGGTTTGGATAGTTAGATGACCTTTAGTGTCCGATTTTATAGTTGCGGGTTAAAAATCGGACTATTGTAACAGTTGAAGAGTGAAAAACGGATTTTTCCCAAAAAAACTATGACTGATCAGGTTTAGTGAAACATTAAAATAATTATTTCCCTATAGGCTGTCCGACAGGAAAACCGTCATAATCCGCATCGTAGTGTCAAGCCAGTCCACCGGCAGGGATGTGAGTCAGATTTTCTGTCACGGGCCGCCGGTGAGTGCCTTCGGTAATGTCCTTTGTGCCCTTGCCATGCTGCATCGTTGTTTCTGCTTCCTAGCTCCTACTCATATATACTGCCAGTCTCAACTCCTCTTATATATGTTGTTTGTGGGACCATAGTAATAATGTCCAAGCTCATATCAAGCCTTTAAATTAAATGTTTGAGGCCTTAACAGATAATATAAATCTGACATCATACCTCAATAGTTCCTGCTCCACATTGGATCTGTTAATACTAGGCAAGTTCACCAATGGTCGTCCTTACAAATTAAACAGACATGCAATAAATTTGGTTGGGATCTTCAAAGAAATGTGTAGATAGCTGTTATGGGAAATGGTATGCAGCAGGAGGGACAACTAGCTGTTGATTGTGAATGGCAGCAGGAAAAATGGAGTGCGAGATCTTGCTGCGGTCGCGTGGAGGTCCCATTCATGCGAGATCTGGCAGAAGGTCTGTGATCTACGAAGACGATGGCATGTCCATGTCCGCTATATAGGGGTGCAGCGGTTCTTGCTCCCTATCCGCTAGGAGACAGACATCAAGCGAGCTATAGCACGCCTGCTATCTAGCTCGAGCTACACAACTTGTTGTTAAAGGCGTCTTATTAGATCACAGATGCAGTAGTGAGAGGAAAATTAAAATGATTTTTTTGATGAAAAATATAGTGCCTTGTACTAAAGATCTTCTTTTACTTGTCGGTTTGTTTGTATAGGTTTCAAAACCAAGACTAAAGGTGAGTTCGGACTGGTATACATGTGTATTTCTCTACTAGTGTTTTAATCCACCAAGCCCACTTCGGTCATTTTCAATTTGCACCGTACTGACCAAGCCCCCAAGAAGCACTAAGGAAAATATTGCTCGTATCACTGGAAGAAACAAAGAGGTATTTCAAGAGCATTTGTACATACTCTCCGGTTCCTAAAGCTTCCATCACAAAATGGCTTAAATTAACATTACTTTTGGAAAATCATTTTTTTATTTTCTATTGCCCGTATAAGGCCGTCAATATTGTCATTCAGAGACTCACTTTGGTATTCAATACCTTGCAGGACAAAACTTTTTCCATGTACAGTACCTTAGTAGTAATATAAATCTGACACTCATAGTTCAGTTGACGCCAAAGTAGTTTCACCTACCTTCCAGGACAAAACTTATTCTCTCATCAGCTACTTCTTGCTCTCCATTCGGCGTGTACGTTAATAATCGGCGAGTGCTCCTATATATGGTCCTTGACAAATAAGTTGATATCATCTAAGGCTCTGTTTGGATGTAGATATTGGAAGGCTTGCTACTGAATTGGGTTCAATACCAAATCAAGCAAGGTATTGAAATGAGATCAAATACCAAAGCCACCGTTTGGATGTAGATGAAATTGTAAGATAGAATTCGACTCATAGACAATACTAATTCATGTTTGGATACTAATATTGTAGCTTTGGAATTGACTCATCCTCTTCTCCCCATCTCTTTTAATACTTCATATCAACGATGTTTATGTAGCGATAGATGACGAAGCCAATCCAATTATGGATTGATCTGCCTTTCAATACCAATAGAGCATAGCAGTATGGAATGGCCATGAGAAACAGAGAAGATGAGTTCGAGGGGGCGACGTGCTGCGAGTCTGCGAGTGGAAGGTTGGACGCATGCCTGGCGGCTGGAGACACGAGGGCAAGCAGAGCGCACACAACACACGCATCGACAGCTGGGGGAAAGGGAGCTTGCAGCGCACACACCAGCAAGGTCGCGCTGCACGCGCCGGTGGCCGGGGGCCGACGAGTCGAAGACCTCGCGCCAGCGGCCAGGGGACAGGGAGCTCGCGCCGCACGCACCGGCGGTCGGGGAATGACGAGCTCGCAGCGCACGCGCCGGCGGCCAGGGGACAACGAGCTCGCGCCGACGGCCGGGGGACGGCGGGCTCGCGTCGCAGGGAGATGGGATAAAGACGAAACGAGGGAAGGAGAGCGCGATTCCACCCAATACAGAGCTGGAGGGCTCGATATTGTGAAAGGCTGGGCGGTAGTACAGCGAATACCGTGTGGTATTGAAGCCAGATTCCAACCGCCAATTCTCAAGCCATCCAAACAGCAGAATTGGAGCTCATTAATTCCAATTCCGAATTCCACACCCTAATATCTACATCCAAACGGGGTGTAAGAAATGTGTGTCGATAGCTGTGTCTGGAAAATGTGGGTGAGTAGCTATGGTTTCCTGGCTTGTGAATGGGTGGCAACAGGAAAAATAGAGTGCAACAGGTGTGGCGTAAAGGACCTATTTATGCGAGATGAGGCAGAGGGCCTTGGGTTTACATAGGAGTTCCATGCCCGCTTCCTCCGGGGTCTGAACGTCGAGAAGGGAGTGGTCAGTGCCACTTGCTGCTTGCCCTACCAACCCCTACTTGCGATCGTCTTGGTGCCGGACACCACACTCAGCAATGCCTTCCATTGCGCAGCCTAACTCTGATGTCTGGCACTGGAGAAGGACGAAAACGTGGACCTAGACAATGGAAGGTGCCAAGCGTGCTGCCGTTCCAGGTTGCAACTGCCAAACCCATATCATGAGTCCCTCTTTAGACGCGTCTAGTACCTGCGAAGAAACAAGTCCATGTTTATCCCAACAATGAGAAGTAACAAGTCCACGTACGTGGATGTGTCTGGCTGCGATCTCGGCTGTCAAGCTAGTAGAGGTTAGATTTTATTTTGAGTATGGGTTTGATCTAGTTCTATTGCAATTCTTACTCAAGATATGATGAGGTGGAGGAGATTGTAGGGGTGGTAAGAACCGTGTAGGTAAATATTAAATAGTGGGTATAAACGGATATGTTATGTTTGCTAAATAATTATTTGTAGTGGGTCAATATACTTCGAACCACTGATTATCATACCTTGTGACAGCTAGATATCATTTACATCCGTTGTTCAAACTTTCCATCATTTATTGACTGCTGCCCTTAACTCATCATTTATTGATCAACATTGTCAAGGGATTGTGGTTACTTTCCATCATTCTTAATGTGTTCATTTCCATGCTGATATGACAATTTGTTCTGCATTTGATCATGTCTATGAGAACAATGTCAATCGTTCAAGTTAAATAAGTACATTGTTGTATTATAAGGGCCAGTTTAGAAACCGCGGGGATATCCGCACCGTGAAAGAAACACTGGCGGAGGCGTATGGCGGCGGGAGATGCGTACAGAGGCGGCAGCAGACGTACGCGGGAAAATTACCGGACCTACCCAGACCGGGCTCGTTTCTGCCGGGATGGAGAGGGTGGAGAGCACGTGAGCGGCGACGCGCTCTCCGTGATGGAGCTGCTCGAGAAGACAACACCGGATATCGCGGCGGTTGCCAAACTTGCCCTAAGAGCATTGGAATTGGGAAACCGCAAGAATTTTATTTTCCTATAGCCATAAGCACAAAATGAAAGCTGATTATGCGGTTTGTGCCACGGTTTGTGGCCAACTCTCAGTACGTATTATTTTAATTTTAACTTCTCCAGGGTGTACTTGGCAAGTCGTAGAGTCTCCACTCCACTATTGCAATGTATACTGTTCTAGTATGCTTATTCTTGATGAATAGACACTCCAAACCGTGCTTTCAGACCTTGATTTCTTGCTACAGTATTTGAAGATTACCGTCGCACATCTACATCGAGTCCACCTTTTTCCTGTGATGCCGCACATTCCTTCATATTTATGTATATGCATAACGCAAACTAGTTCCTTGTGTACATCAAGACAGTCCCAGCAGTCTGTCCAGCAAAACTTTAGAAGTTCTATATTAGCCAGAAATAGTAGATGAGCAAGCTAAGGCTCCTTATATATCGTGGATATATGATTCAAGAAGGAGGATAGCTTAATGAAAACACGGAATAGGACATTAATGCGTTACTGCTACCTAACAATTGGTGGTTCTGCCGACAACCT
The DNA here is from genome assembly GCA_015342445.1 of Digitaria exilis. Taxonomy (NCBI): domain Eukaryota; kingdom Viridiplantae; phylum Streptophyta; class Magnoliopsida; order Poales; family Poaceae; genus Digitaria; species Digitaria exilis. The sequence continues at coordinate 2,234,520 of JACEFO010001795.1, forward strand.
CACGTTGGAGCATTCAGAGCAAATTTTCCATGAAGACGGCAATAATTATCTAGTGCGCAAATAGTACAGTTCACACATGAACTTTGTATATCTTTCAACAATGATACAGAAATGATCAAGAATGCACTGAACTATGAAGTTACATTAATATACCATCGTTATATACCGGACGGAGATGAATTCCCATTTCACTCACAATCAACTAAAGTTCCTATTTTTGTCAAACAACAAGACGAAAATCAAATCTCATCACAAAATATATATGACATTTGCTATGGATAATAATATTTTCTTGAATTTTCAAATGTGTTACATTAGAAAAAAAAAACATGTGTTAGCACTTAGGAAACATACATTCCTATTTGGTGCTACCACCACATCCATGTTATGTACTAATGTGGATAGTTTATGCGGCACAACCGCACAACCCAAATTACCTGTGGGTCATTCCGTCCAGCTACCACCCAATATCATACTACGGTTATTCAATAATACTTTTGGGGGGGAATGTTATTCTATATGTATTTATTTGTGGAACTTACCACATACTGATGGTCCAAGAATCGCCTTTCTAGTTTGCTTCCTGCATTCCACATCCTAATCACCATGACAATGTAAACTGATGAACATTCTACTTGGCCTCTGGTTTAAGTTTCGCTTTTTCTGCAGCGGTCTCAGTGGAAACTTGGAAGCTCTGGTTTGTCGCAGTTTTTGGACCTAAAGCAAGGGAGTCCCATAGTTTCCCTTCAGTTTTTACACCGCATACAAATGTTAAATGGTTGAGGGACCAATATTAAGTGAATAAGATTTACTCCCTTTAGAAATTGTTAAAGACAATTTCTTGCATTGACTCCCAATAGACGATCTCAGGGATGCATCCTTCCATTCACAATTCTCTCATAAATTTGGTTCTCACCTATATGCCGGCAGAGCATGGAGAGAGAGAGCAAGTTATCTATATATATTTCTAAAGCGAGTATTGATTCTGCTATTTATTTGTCTGACCTGATAGGTGGGCCCCACCTAGTGTTAAAACTAAAATCCTTCTTTTATACTCGGTTTGTTTGTATTAAAGGGGAGTTTGAACCAGTATAAACATAATGTGTACTTTTCTACCCATGTTTTAATCCCCCAAGCCCACTTCGGCCATTTCAATCTGCACCGAACCGAACAAGCCCTAAGAAGCACTAAGGAAAATATTTCTCGTATCACTGGAATCTAGAACATGTGTATATGCTTCCCGGTTCCTAAAACTTGCATCACATAATTGCTTAAATTACATTTTGCATGACATTACTTTGGCAAACCGTGTTTTTATTTTCATTTGCACGTAATGACGTAAATATTGGCTTTCAGTGATTCACTTTCGTATTCATTATCTTGCATGGAAGCAAGATAATATAAATGTGACACTCACAGTTCAGTTGACGCCATAGTAGTTCCACCTACCTTATAGGACAAAACTTATTCTCTCATCAACTACTTCTTGCTCTCCTTTCCACGTGTATGTTAATAATCGGCGAGTGCTCCTATATATGGTCCTTGACAAATAAGTTGATCTTCGAAGAAATGTGTGTCGATGGCTGTTATGGATAAATGTGGGCGAGTAGCTGTGGCTAATTCCTGGCTTGTGAATGGGTGGCAGCAGGAAAAATAGAGTGCAACAGCTGCGGCTTAAAGGACCCATTCATGCGAGATGAGGCAGAGGGCCTTGCGTTTACAGAGGAGCTCCATGTCCGCTTCCTCTAGGGTCTGAACGGCCAGAAGGGATTGGTCAGCGCCTCTTGCTGCTTGCCCTACCGACCCCTACTTGCGACCTTCCTGGTGCCGGACAACACACTAAGTAGCCTTCCATTGCCCAGCATAACTCTGAAGTCTGGCACTCGAGAAGGACGAAGTCAACATGGACATGGACAATGGAAGGTGTCAAGCGCGCCGCCGTTCCAAGTTCTAACACCCAAACCCATATCGTAGAGTCCCTCTTTAGACGCGTCTAGTACCAGCATGGATCCTTGTGACAAAAAAAAAATGTTTAGTGCTAATGCAGCATGATTTGTTACATTCGTGTCTCCAACATTCATATGTGGACAGGGATAGATGGACAGAGAAATTAAAATTACATGTCGGTTTGCCTTCAGAATTTATTTTTCTGACGGGATTTTCCTGATGGGGAATCCAAAAAAACTATGACTAATCAAGTTTAGTGAAACATTAAAATAATTATGAGAACTGCCCCAGTACTCCCTTCCTAATAATCAGCACGAATCTTAAAGCAACTTTAAATCATTAGTTAATTACTTTTGCGGTCCATGGGGCCCAGCCCTATCTGATCCCAAGCCAATATCTAACCCACCGAATTCTAAAAAAATAAAATCTAACCCACTGAATCATCAGGATTAGATTGAGATAGAGGAGATGCAGCCAAACAATCACCTCTTCACACTAACAAGAACCATGCTAGCATGGATGGAAGAAGCCGCTGCGTTCCTGCATGGTGACACGAGTGGAAGGTGGAGCTCCTGGGTTGGACACGGCAGATCACAACTGCAGGACAGCAGGGCCGCGAATGCGTAGCACGACGGTGATGCCTCAAAGTCGGTGACGACGACGGAGAAGCAGGGTGGGCCATGTCAGGGCGAATGCGTAGCACGACGGCGTTATGAATTTTAGACTGGACATGGATCAGGGTGGGCCATGTTAGGGCTATAGGCCGTCGGGGCAAAGAATGAACCCAACTAATTAATTGAAGGTGCTTTATGATTCATGCTAAATTTTATGAAGGGAGTACCGGAGCAGTTCTCAATAATTATTTCCCTATAGGTTGTTCGACAGAAAACTGTCATAATCTGCATCGTGGTGTCAACCCAGTCCACCGGCAGGGATGTGAGTCTGACTTTCTGGCACGGGCCGCCGGTGAGTACCTTTGGTAATGTCCTTTGTGCTCTTGCCATGCTGCATCTTCTTTCTGCTTCCTAGCTCCTACTCATATATACTGCCAGTCTCAACTGCCTCTTATATATGTTGTTTGTGGGACCATAGTAATAATGTCCGAGCTCATATCAAGCCTTTAAATGTTTGAGGCCTCGACAGATAATATAAATCTGACACTCATACCTCACTAGTTCGTGCTCTACATTGGATCTGTTAATACTAGGCAAGTTCACCTATGGTCGTCCTTACAAATTAAACAAACATGCAATAAATTTGGTTGGGAACTTCAAAGAAATGTGTAGCTAGCTGTTATGGGAAATGGTGTGCAGCAGGAGGGACAACTAGATGTTGATTGTGAATGGTGGCAGCAGGAAAAATGGAGTGCGAGATCTGTGCTGCCGTCATGTGGAGGTCCCATTCATGCGAGATCTAGTGGAAAGTCTGTGATCTGCGAAGACGATGGCATGTCCATGTCCGCTAGGGGTGCAGCAGTTCTTGCTCCCTGTCCGCTAGGAGACAGACATCACACGAGCTATAGCACGCCTGCTAGCTAGCTCGAGCTACACAACTTGTTGTTAAAGGCATCTGATTAGATCACAGATGCAGTAGTGGGAGGAAAATTAAAATGATTTTTTTTGATGAAAAATAGAGTGCCTTGTACTAAAGATCTTCTTTTATTCTCGGTTTGTTTGTATAAGTTTCAAAACGAAGACTAAAGGTGAGTTCGAACCGGTATACATGTGTATTTCTCTACTAGTGTTTCAATCCCCCAAGCCCACTTTGGTCATTTTCAATCTGCACCGTACCGACCAAGCCCCAAGAAGCACTAAGGACAATATTGCTCGTATCACTAGAAAAAACACAGAGGTATTTTAAGAGCATTTGTACATGCTCTCCGGTTCATAAAGCTTGCATCACAAAATGGCTTAAATTAACATTACTTTTGGAAAACCATTTATTATTTTCTATTGCCCATATAAGGCCATCAATATTGTCATTCAGAGACTCACTTTGGTATTCAATACCTTGCAGGACAAAACTTTTTCCATGTACAGTACCTTAGTAGTAATATAAATCTGACACTCACAGTTCAGTTGACGCCAAAGTAGTTTCACCTACCTTCCAGGACAAAACTTATTCTCTCATCAGCTACTTCTTGCTCTCCATTCGACGTGTCCGTTAATAATCGGCGAGTGCTCCTATATGTGGTCCTTGACAAATAAGTTGATATCATCTAAGAAATGTGTGTCGATAGCTGTGTCTGGAAAATGTGGGCGACTAGGGCGAGTAGCTATGGTTTCCTGGCTTGTGAATTGGTGGCAGCAGGAAAAATAGAATGCAACAGGTGCGGCGTAAAGGACCTGTTTATGCGAGATGAGGCAGAGGGCCTTGGGTTTACATAGGAGTTCCATGCCCGCTTCCTCCGGGGTCTGAACGTCGAGAAGGGAGTGGTCAGTGCCACTTGCTGCTTGCCCTACCGACCCCTACTTGCGATCTTCTTGGTGCCGGACATCATCACACTCAGCAATGCCTTCCATTTCCCAGCCTAACTCTGATGTCTGGCACTGGAGAAGGACGAAAACGTGGACATGGACAATGGAAGGTGCCAAGCGTGCTGCCGTTCCAAGTTCTAACTTCCAAACCCATATCATTGAGTCGATCCCTCTTTAGACGCGTCTAGTACCTGCGTCGTAAGTTGCAATTGCAAGCGTGGACGACCCTGCATTCATTCACCTCCTGTCACAAGGTATAATTCAACATGGGTGTTCATTCGTGTCTACAACATTCATATGTGGACAGAAGAACAACAGATTTTGTATGATCTACTAAGAATAATTTTATACTTCAGGCTTCAAATTGTTTTTTCAATGTGATTGCAAGCTACCAAAATAATATGTACTAACCAGATACTCCTTCCATATCAAAATATTTGTGATTGTCACAACCTTTGACTATTCCTCTTATTCAAAAAAGTATTCAAATATATGAAAAGATAAGCCATAAGTTAAATACCTTTGATAATAAAGTAGTTTACAAACAAAATTAATGATTCCTACATAATATTTTTGTAGAAGACAAATGGTCAAACATTGTGGTCAAAAGTCAATATCGACAAATATACTTTCATATGGAGGGAGTAACTGAAATTTGTCTAGGCTTATAAACTGCAGCGTCAGTGGACACGTGGTATTCTCATGAATAGGTAACAAAACCATTTTTTGTGTTGTATATTGGTCTTTTTGTTTAGTATTATTTGGATAGAAAAAAAACATGCATGATTATAACCATGCCATGTCACATTTTCATATGTATTGATATTTTCTTATAATGTGTAAGAGGTGAATTTTTCTAATTTTTTATGTAAAAAATATAAATAAGTAGTTTTTTGCGAGTATATAAATATATAGTTTCATCTCAAGGTAATGTTAATATCAACCTCTGATTAAACAATTAAACAATGCCTTATGGCCGCCTTCCGATACATACTGATAATTAATTAAGAGTCTGAGTTTCCGGCACGGCCGCTGAGTACCTTTTTGGTAATGTCCTTTTTTTTTTTGTGAATTCGGTAATATTGTAATGTGCCTTTGCCATACTGCATCTTCTTTCTGCTTCCTACTCCTATATACGCCAGTCTCAACTGCCTCTTTTATGTCGTCCGCGGGACCATCGTAATAATGTCCTAGCTCATGTGAAGCCTTTAATGTTTGAGGCCTTGTGTTTGTGACAGATAATATAAATTTGACACTCAGAGCTCACTAGTTCGTGCGCTCCATTTCATGTGGTAATACTCGGCGAGTTCCCTATGGTCGTCCTTACAAATTAAGAAAATATGCAAACAAATTTGGTAGAGATCGATCTTTGAAGAAATTTGTAGATAGTTTTGTTATGGGAAATGGTGTGCAGGAGGGACAACTAGCTGTTGATTGTGAATGGGTGGCAACAGGAAAAATGATGTGCAAGATCTGTGCCGTAATCGCGTGGAGGTCCCATTCATGCGAGATGTTGCGGAAGGTCTCTGATGTGCAAAGAGGATGGTATGTCCATGTTCGCTAGGGGTGCAGCGGTTCTTGCTCCCTATCCGCGGGCGAAACTGCATGGAAACAGACATCACGCGCGCTATAGCACGCCTGCTAGCTGGCTTGAGTACCACATGAGTCCAGCGTCATGCAAAGTGATAGAGAGCAAGATCTGGGAGGACCAGGAATGGAAATGGTTAGCTAACAGCCAACCGTGCTGGCATCGGAAACCATGTGGTTGAGTGCAGCATCTTGTACCTTCAAGAGGTGACACGCCGTTGTTGGTAACTTCTCAGTTGTCACTGCAACTTGTAATTGTTGCCCCAGCCCCTGACCATTTTTTTTCTTTTTCGAGGGAACCCTGAGCAAATTCAACGGCATGTACTAGTGTCTGCTAATTAGCTGCATGCAGTGTAAAGGTAAAGTAGAAGTCCTGGACTAGTGGAACATCTAATTCAACAAAAGGTCAGAAAACACCAATAAGAGAAGATATATACCAACAATCAAAGGTCACAAACCAATATTTCTTTCATTTCAAGTTACTTTTCTTATATGTCCTGTGGACCCGACTCTTGACACAACTATAGGCAGCCAATAAGGTGAGAGTTTTTCCAGTTTTAAGTTAGTCATATTGCTCTTCTATAACCTGTCTGAAAGACTGAAACTATTATTCTAACAGATAGGAAAACGAATTTTTGTGTATACATTTCGATGGTGTGGCTATAGTCGGATCCATGCTATTTGTGGGTAAAGTGAAACATATATAGATCAGTTTATCATTATTTTTTTTTAACAAATATTGTCAATTACTGGCATCACGTTTTTACATTCGCCAATCTCATTCACTCAAATGCTATTGATTAAAGAACAACCGAAACTATCTGGTGATTGGTTTGCTGCTAACCCTCAAGTGCGACCCAGACCGGCTCAAAGGATGCAACATCAACCTGATTGGTTGTCTGTTTTTGTCTAGCTAGACTAGCTAACTCAAGTTGTTTGGTTCCCACGTACATAAGTGCATGTCTCGCATGAGACAAAAAATTTAAAAGAAGTGTCATTAGGATGCTTATTTTGTATAATTATATTTGTAATAGCTATTAGAATAACCCCCCCCCCCAATTATGCTAATTAGTTTTTAGTCGCTAATAATACCACTTAATAACCATCAATCTTGTGCTAACAGCTTCATTAACAAGATGTCCGTATGCACCACGACAGAAACAGAAAAAAAAATCGGAGAGATGCCATTGCAGAGGAGGGGCCAATGCAAGTTCCGTGCAGAAAAGTAGCTGACCAAAATCTTCCTTCCCACAACACAAATGACACACAAATTTGCAACGGAGGGAGTGGGGAGGACAGTGGACGCTAGAGACGTTGTCAAGCTAGGTCACTGAAACAATAGAGAATGCCAATGAAAAATAAAGATATGGTATAGAAAACGGAATGACACGCACAGGATAAATTAAGACATTGTTCGATGTCAAGCTATTAAAAACACTTCTTTTTTCACTGTAGGGTTGTTTGATAGCTACTAGCTAGCCCATCGTTATTTTGTCTAGACATAAGATAAATATATACGCTAGCTGGGCAGAGCAATTATGCTCAATGCTAAGATGGTAGCAATGTGCTATCAACGTTATTGTGCTAAAACAACAGTTTTTGTTGGCTTCCCGTATGTCAGGGCGTGTCAACGCGAGTCGCCCAAGCTGGAATCCTCCTAAATAGTACAAGGGTCTTTCCGGGGACCATCCATTCTCAAACAAATAGCTAGCACCCTAAATAATATGCTGATCGGAATATATTCTTACGCGCTTGCACTGGATCCATCAGACTCCTCTAGCTTTGTTTTCACATTTTGTTCCAAAATGAAAGCAATGCTAGAACAGAACACATAAAATGGAGCATTATACTGAATAGAACTTGCATTTATAATCAAGGTAAGTTGTTACCTATCAAATAGTTGGTGAGACTAGCTACTGCATTGAATTACGTTAGCTTCCTTTTAATGTTTCAATTAATTCCCTAGGACGGCTAGTCTTAGTATTTAGTTTTACTAATACACGGTTATGAAGAACATAAACTACTTAGGGCACGTACAACGGCTTGTAGAGAGCCATAGACATGCACGCGGTTTTTGCATTCCCCCCCCCCCGGCCCGCGCTACGTCTGGAACGAGCGCGTCGTCGTCTCGTTCATCGACGACCAGAGCTCGTGCTCCGAGGCCTCGGCGACGCCCAGACGCGCGTTGTACGCTCCGTTGTGGGGAGACGACGGCGCTCGTGGATCTGTTGCGCGCGGGAGCGAATTCCTTTGCCGCCCAGGTCCGCGTCGATCTTTCTCCCCAAATCCTCTTCTTCCTCTCCTTGAAATACTGCTCATCTCCTCTCCCCATCCAACCCTAGGTCGAGTCCAATGTCGCGGCAGGCGAAGAAGGAGGCGGCGGCGGCAGCACGCGATCTCTTGAAGGTCGATGCTGGTCGGTCGCGCAAGCCAGGTGCACCGAAATCGAAGAAGGAGGCGGTGGCGCCTGTGCGGAAGCTCCCGGTGCCAGCTCGAGCGGCGGCGCCTGTGCCGGAGATGAGCAGCTCCACCTGGGCAGGGCGTTTGCCGGAGCAAAGGAGTCCACCCAGATCCTTCACCGAGGGCAATTTGTTCTTCAACGGCTGCAACTTAGAATCCCCAATGTTCGGCAGTCCCAGCCAGATCCCCCAACAATGGAATCCCCAATGTTCTGATCCTTCTACTTGGTAACTTTTCTGAACTTTGATCAATTGATTCTCTGGTAGTATGAATGGTTGGTTCCTTTTCTCAGATCAGATAAAAATGTTGATGATGGTCTGCTATTCAACCAAATTGATAATTGTTGGTTGTGTTCTGTTAGTTCCAGTGAATTGTTTGAGTATTGCTCTGTTTGATTACTGGTAGTTAATTAGTAGCTGTTCAACTGAACTGTCAAAGTTGGTACCTATTCAACTGAATTGTTTGAGTAATTGTAGGGGATCAAATGCAACACCTCTTGGAGGATTCAGTAATTTTATCCAGCCAAACATGTCCCAGCAATTCATTTTTGGTGGAGAACCTTCCCTTTATGCACCATTCAGGCCTCCTCAGACCAACCAAGATAGAGAATCAGAAGATGAGTTTGCTACTCCTAATTCAGCTAAGGAAAGTAGTCCAATTATTAATGTTGACAGTGGTGAAGATGCACCTAGGACTGAGAAAAGAATTTTTTGGACTCAACAGGAAGATGTTAGAATGGTCAGTATCTTTGATTTTTGTTTGTCTATGTACTCTTGCTTGTTATTTACAACTGATAAGAAGAATTTTCTAATGATGAGTTTTTTGTACAGATGAGTTTTTGGCTGCTCAATTCAACTGATTCCACTATGGGTGCTGATAGGAAGAATGACCAATATTGGTCAGATGTTGAGGTAACTTACAATGAAACTACACCAAAGAATAGGACTAGAAATGCCAAACAAATAAAGGATAGGTTTCATGAGGTTAACAGGTGGACAGACTTATTTCATAGTGCTTGGCTTAAAGCTAGAATGGTTTATACTAGTGGCTATAGTGATCAGAAGTGGATAGAGAAGGACCATGTCTTCTATATACAAGATAATGAAAAACTCAAACTAGGACCTTTTGTGTTGATGGAAGTGTGGAACACAGTAAAAACTGAAGCAAAATGGATAACTTACAATGCTGGCCTTAAAGCAGCTAGAAAAAGGAAAGGTTCATGCAATGAGAAGGAAGGAGAGAATGAGGGTGAAACAGACCTAGATGATCAGGACAAAGTTGCTGACCAGCCAAGACCAATGGGTCAAAAGTTGCTAAAAAACTGAAATATGCCAAAAATAAGGAGGTGCAACATATAGATATTGAGGAGCTTGACAAATTTGAGAAAATTCAGCATGATCAGAATGCTAACAGGCTAAAGGTATTGGAGGTGCAGCAGAAATTGTCAACTGAGAAGTTAGAGCAAACAAAGCTTTCTCATCTAGCAGCAAAGGAGCAGAAAGAGGCAGCTGACATGCAAAGAGAGGCTAGAAAATTAGAACTGGAGAGTACACTGCTAGAGAACTGACCTTTAGCACTAGGCCAAAAACCAGTTTAGTACCGGTTATATGCCCGGTACTACGTTTCTGGTACTAATGGGTAGCCATTTAGTACCGGTCAACCGGTACTAAAAGCCTGCCACGGAGCACGATGCGGGCAGTTCATTTAGTACCGGTTGGTGTACTAAAAGGTTGGGAATTTTTTTTTGGCACCCTTTTTTGTTTGTTTTATTTCGTTGCATACATCCACCACATGCTGTGAAAGTGCAAGTAAAAGCACGGAAGCTCGAAGGCTCAATTAGAACGCATAAGAAACTAGAACAAGAAAGTGGATTGAGAACTTACAATAAAAATTCTGCATATTATGATTGAGTAAAATCGAATCAACAAAGTGGAAATTACAACACATGAACAAAGCAGATCGGAGAGCACACAAGCAAGTCAATTTGCAACCTAGAATAAATTGAGCAAAATGTATTCTCGATAGCCTTCGATTGAGAGCACACGAGCTACAATAAAATCAGAGAGCACACAAGACACTGCATCTTCCGCTCCTGAACTCCTCCTGCCGCGGACCTTTACTGCACGCATTCCCCACAGATTTGCAACCTAGAATGAATCAAACAAAATGCACTCAACGGAGGTATACAAAACAATTTATACCCGCACAGGAAGTCACTGATGAAAGACGAGCATACCTGTGCGCCTCCGTGGCCGTCAGACACGACGAGCAGGTGCAACGACGCTCCTCCCGCCAGCCGCGACCTCGGGCTCGACCGTGGTGGCCGCCGATGCAGCCGAGCAGCGCACACGCTCGATGGACGAATCTGTGCCCTCCTCCTCCATGGATCTTGCTGGTGGAGGACTCTCCTCGATGGGCCTAGCCAGTGGCGAAGCTAGAGCAAAATGGAGGGGGGTGCGACAATAGTGAAGAGAAAACGTATATTTACCAAAATAAAGAAGTCCATAGTAATATTTGTTTTGGCTTGCAGTTGCATGATCAAAATAATGTTAACATAAGCAAAATTCATCAATTAACTCCATATCTTCATTGATGTCGATAATTCAATGGCCTGAAAAAAGTAAACAAATAAATTACAACTCAATTTTTTCAGAGAGGAACAAAGATCCAATGGTAAACCGTAAATTATAATACATCACCTTCAATCTGCATCATCAAATCTACGATCTTGCATTTTCATGAAGCGGCGAACTACTGCTTCATTGGTGACTTTCATCATGTGTTCTTTCTCAACATAGCAAATCAGGCTATTGCTCATATATGTATCACCAATACGATTGCGTAAATATGTTTTCACAATCTTCATGGCTGAGAAACACCTCTCAACTGTAGCAGTAGCGACAGGCAATACTAGTACAAGCTTTAAAAGTCGATAAACCATTGGATATCTCTCATGTTTTGTAGTCTCTACCATTTTTTGAGAAAGCTCAGCAATAGTTTGCATGTTGGAGAATCTATTATCATCCCTCACATCATTTATGTAGAGGCCAAGCTCAAGGCCAAGGTCCCTCAAATGTCCAGAATCGAAATCATGTGGATAAAGCTTTGCTAAGGCCATTAGTTTTTCCATATCAAAATCATGAAATGAGTCTCTTGGACTAAAAGCAGTAGAGCAAATAAGCAATTCTGAGCTCGTCTCATTGAAGCGACCATCAAGCTCTTGAAGTATCCAATCAATTGTAGCGATCTCACCCGAGAAATGGGTCCACTTAAGTATATTTCACCTTCCATTGGTGCTAATACACGAAAATGTTCCCAAGTGCGGATTCGACCGTCGAGTCAAGCTCGACTAACTGCTACTGAAGATCGTCCGTCCATACGCTCACTCGAAGGTGAGTTCCAAAGATCACATCATTCCACAATTCAAATTACAACAAGGTTCAGAGTTATTACAACCAAATTGAAATGATAAATAAAGTAGTTCGAGTTCATGCAGCGGGAAGTAAACGAGATACTAGCGACGATCCATAGTATCGTCACGATGAAGTCAACCGTGACGCTACTCCTCACGATCCTCGGAAGAGGTCGGCTCCCACTCGATGCTGTAACCAGGAGGAAGCTGGGAGGCCCAAGCCATAGAGGCAGCTACCTCCTGAGGGGACGGTCCTGAAAATTTAGCCACAAGCAAGGCTGAGTATACTAGTTATACTCAACAAGACTTAACCGACTGGTGATCACTACATCACCGACTCCTAAGATGAGAGGCTGTTTGGCTAGTGGGGTTCTTTTGCCAAAAGCGACTAAGCTGTTTTCTACTTTCTTTATTTTGATTTTAATTCCTTTAGTCTATCCATTCTAGGTGAGCCTAGCTAAACAATCAAGTTTTGCAATACAATTATTACATACAAAGATTTCATCCTTCCAAGTTCCACTTCATAATATGTCATACATCGGTCAAGCAGTCTCATTAACCGCGAGAAGCGGACAGTTCGAACCGAATTTACTACCTGGCCAGGGAAAACCCATACATACGGAATGGTTGGAAATGCCAACACACCCCAATCCTTTCTCCTCTCTCTGCGAGTGGCTCCCGAGTCCCACTGCCTTAGGGTAAAGGTTTACCACTACTGGGACTCACGCAACTACCCTCATGTGCCCATGGGATAACGTTTCCAAGACAGAGAGCTGTCGGATCTGCTCGCATTAATCGGATACCGGGACTTACCGGTCCCATAAACCGTGCATATGTGTGGTACGTTCAAACGCTTGACACAAAAGTACCACATGTTTCCACTTAAAACATTGATAGACGGGTATCTACAATCATCCGTCCATCATCTCTAGTGTTTCTGATATGAGTAGTCATACAACTCCTATATCTCGCGAGTGTCGGAAAACACTCGACTTCTATCGGTCTTAAGCATAGCAACTATCGAACCTAACATACTAGTGTTCATTCAAAGGAACCTATGATCATGCAATCTAGGGTTTCATTCAACTCCTTGAAACTTAAATGCACAAACATATAATCAAATAAATCGCGTAAGTAAAGTTAGGTTATGCTCCGGGGCTTGCCTTCCGGCTTGAAGCGGTACTCCTGCTCGGGGCTTGGATCCACGTGCACCACGTTCACCTCGGACTCCTGGGCGATCTCCTCGGCAGCGGGGACTAGCTCGTAGACTCCGTCGGCGAGACCCGAGTCTACATGAAATGCGTGAATGCTTAAGTATCGAGATTTAAACAGTGAGTGTTTATTTAAATCTTGTTTAGTGAGTTGGAACGGATAAACATTAATTATAAGTGAATATACCCTTTTCATTTTGAACCTTTACTTTGATTTTAGAGTTTTAGGTTTTTCTCTTTTCTTTTCTTTTTCTTCTCTTGTCCTTTCTTTTTCTTCTCTTTTCTTCCCTTTAAGTCCCTTTTCTATTATTCAGAAGGTGAGCTTAGAAAATTTATTTTCATGTACCATTTGGCCAGAGGCTTGCTTATGCCAAGGCAGGAGCTTAGCCCAAAATTTGGCTCAAGATAATTTTCTATAATTTATTAAAATTATTCTTATCTTTTTGTCTAAAATCAAACTAAAATCCTACAAAAATAATTACAAGGTTTTTGTCCAAACCACTTGGCACAGTGGCTTAGGATACCAAGGGTGACCTCTCTGCAAGTTTTCATGTGATTTTGATTTATGGTTATTTTTGTGGAATTTCACCATGTTTAAACTACCAAAAATCATTTAGCCATTTTCCAGTGTCCAAAAATTATCATTTTCATTTTTTTAAGGTTTCTTATGTCTTGATTTAGTTCCTGTGTGAAGGAGATGATTTTTCACCGAGTACATTAATTTCTGTGATTTATTTGCCAAAACAGCAGGGTATATGTTTGGAAAATCATAACCCTAAATCCACTGGGAATTTTTGTGCACCCTTTGTGCATTAAGCTAATGATAACCACCCTAACAACATATCCCAAGCTCAGCTCTAGTGCATGTATATATTTTGAACTATGATGAAAAGTGCTCAAACTGAAAGGAATTCATATTTCAAAATCTACAGCTCAACTGGGTGAGGTGCAAAGGAAGAATTTGTTCTTCTAGATTCACTGGTAACTAAAAAATTGGTTTGGCATTTTTCTGATTTTTCTATGATTTTCTACGAATTTTTGAAGATCTCAGCGAATTAATCCAAAAATATAGAATCTATTTTACGCGGCTGACCCTAGAGTTTTTGAAACCCTTACGGACAGGTCCCTACATTTTGCGCGCAGCCCCCTGGAAAGAGGTTGAAGACACAACCGTGTCCTCGAGTTCGCCGGCGTGGTTACGCCGGCCAAACGGCGGCGAGACCGGGTCGGGGAAGTGGGGGGAAATGGAGAGGGGCTCACCGTGATTCGTTTGAGCTAGGTCTCGAGGTCGGGGATGGCCGGGAACGAGGTCAACGACGGTGGTGGCGGCTCGGCTTGCTCCGGCGAGCGGCGACCGGCGGCGTCGAGGTCGGAGAAGGTCGGGGAAGGGGTCGGTGAGCACCAGTGCGGCACGGCGAAGCTATTGGTGCCCTTGGTTTAGCCGGAGGAGGAGTGGAGCGGGCTGTGCACGTGCGCGGGCGGCGGCGGAAGTTCTGTGAACTCCGGCGAGCTGTGCCGGCGGCTGTGGTGGCGGAGGAAGGAGGGGAAAGGCTCTGCGGGCATCAGTGGGGCATGGCTGAGCTCTTGGTGGCGGTGGTTTGACCGGGGGAGGCGCGGAGGAGGTTGCTCACGTGCGGCGGACGCGGCGGCGCAAACGCGACTCCGGCGAGGTTTTCCACACACAAGAAGAAGGGAAATGGCGCTGAGCTTTAACGGGGAAGGAAGAGGGAGGTTAGGGCAGCTCGGGCAAGCTCGGAGGGATGGCCGCGGGCAGCTGGGCTGGCGGGCAGCGGCAGCGGCTCTGTCGCGGCCCGGTGGCGCCGTGCGCGGCGTCAGCGCGGCGCAGGCGAGGACGGCAGGCGCGCGTGGGCGACGAGAGGGGACAGGGCAGGGAGGAAAAGGCACGCGTGGGCGAGACATTTTCTCGGCGGACCGGTGGACAACGACAGCGGCGGATTTGCCCGGCGGTCCACGGCGGCGGCGCGGCGACAGCTCAAGAGCTCGCCTCGGGTCAGCGCTACAGGGCGCCTCTGACCACGTGAGCTGGCCAGACGCGTGCTCCGTGAGCGGAGACACGCAGCCGTGCTGTTGGCCGGCGCAGACGAGGACGGCAGGCGGCAGGCGGCTGCCGGCGGCTAGCGCGGCACGCGCGGGCGCGGCGTGGGCGAGTCGTGAGCGCGCCGTGAGCGGGCAAAAGGTCAACTGATTGGCATGGCTCAAATTCCAAAATTTTGAACGTGGCTCAAGAATCTTCCAACATGAAAGTTGTTTAGAATTTCATGAGACACGTCCCTGCACTGGAGATTTGGAGGAAAAGTTGAAATCTTGGCTGTAATTCAAAAGGGGGTAAATCCCTGTTTTGACCTGAATTTTTGAAATTCGAGGGGCTAGATGGCAAAATTGGCCAAAGTGCCAGAAGAGGCAAGGTTCAGAAATGTGAAGATGTACAACTTTGCTTTTTGGAGATTTTGATGTTCTGTGGTAAAATCTTGAGATTTGGCTAAGATTCCATTTCAGCCTTGAATTTGAATTGGAAAATTCAAATTCCAAGTTTAGGGTTTGAATTTTGAGATGCTTCCAGACATTTTTAGGCTATGGTTTGAAAAGGAAAGTTTCTTGGTTTGACTTATACTCCAACTTTCACATTTGCACTTTTTCAAGTTTTTAGAAAGTTTTTCAAGTTTCTTTATTACTCCATTTAAAGGGTTTTTGACTCAATTTGGATAAATTTTCCCTTGTTTTCTTCGATTTCACTTTTGAACTGTGCTTAGCTTAACTTAAACATCCTTTTAGTGTTAATTAACAACAGGGGTGTTACATCAATAACATCATTAAAACAATCTACCTGATAGTAATGGTTGTTTGTAATTCCAAATTAGTGCCTCCGCTTCTTCGGATCAACATATTCGTCTTCCATGACCAATTTGCAAATATCATTCTGGTCACAAAACTCATGCACATCATCTAATATTTTTCCCCACTTTTCCCTTCTAAGCTCTTCCAACTGGCATGTAGTTGCTTTCATACATTTAATAGCATTCACTATGTCCTGATCCTTTCGTTGCAGTGCCAATGATAAACTATTTGTGATTCCCAATATAGCCAACATGAGGTGCAAATAAAAGACAAAATCAAAAGACTGGAAGTACTGTAAAAGATTTGATGCTTGATCTCTTGTTTTCCAATCCTTTTTATCCTTTTTCACAATTTCTAGCACCTTCACTATTGTAGGAAACAAGTCGACCAAACTTTTGAGAGATTTATAATAGGAATTCCAACGTGTATCCCCGGGTCTTTGAAGACTTTGCTCTTGATTCAAACCTGTCCCAGTTTGAAGTTGCCCACACCCTAATGCCTTACTCATTTCTTTAAGATTAATGTCTCTAACCAAGTCCCTTCTCTTAGAAGAACCACCCACCACATTCAATAAGATGGAAATCATAGTAAAAAATTCACTAACCCCTTTATGCTTTCTCACAATGGCCACCAGGACTAACTGAAGTTGGTGAGCAAAACAATGAACATAATAAGCTGAACTATTTTCTCTCATGATCAATGATTTCAAGCCATTGAACTCACCACGCATATTGCTAGCACCATCATATCCTTGTCCCCTAACCTGCTTTAAGCTCAACTTAAGATCAGCAAATAGTTCATCAATAGAGGACTTGAGAGAGGCAGATGTTGTTTCAGTCACGTGAACAGGACCAACAAATATTTCTTTCACAATTCTACATTTATCTACATATCTCAAGACCACTGCCATCTGTTCTTTCCAAGAAACGTCCCTTGACTCATCAACTAGCAAGCAGAAAACATCATCCCCAATTTCTTCTAGAATATCATGTAACACCTCCTTTGCAAAACATTGCACAATATCTCTTTGTATTTCTGGAGCAACTAAAAGACTGTTTTCTGATTTTCTATTACCAATTGCTTTTCTTAATGTTGGATTTTGTTCCGCTGCAAAATCACGAAATTCCCTAAAGTTTCCTTTATTTAAGGAATCCTTTGACTCGTCGTGGCCCCGAAATGGCAATCCTTGCTTCACCAATATTCTTGCAACATCAATGGACCCATTCAACCGAGTAAAATAGTCCTTCTTTGCAGATTCACTCACACCACGAAAAGCAACATCAATGTGCTGATTTGTTTGTAACAGATCATCACATTTTTTCATTGCAATGTAGTGTGAGCCCCCCACATCACCAACATGCTTTCTCAACCTGTCTTTTCTATGGTAACCATTCCAACCATTTTTTACAAATGCATCATATCCACCATCCTTCTTATCTCTGAACAAGAAGCAATAAAAACAATATGCCCTGTCTTTTGACTCACTATATTCAAGCCAACTTTTAAATTCATCGAACCAATCCGGAATAAATCTTCTTGGAACCCCTCCAATCTCTGTCACTGGAAAACTAAATGTGCGAGGTTGACAAGGACCATTCGCCAAGTACTTTCTTCTTACCCTCTCTCTAACATTAGGATGGTAATCATCAATTTTTTTCCTCAATCCTAGATCAAATTTAATTTCCTCTTCCCAATTGATATCATCCAAACATGAATTCCGGGCATTGTTACCACTATTCGGCTCTGGCGCTTTCCTTTTAAAAAATCGTTCCATCAATTAACCTACAATAGCACACAATTCTAATAAATGTAAATATTTTCTAATTTCTAGTACAATCCATAACAAAATCCGTTATATTGTAATAATTAATAAACCAGTTCAATCAACTAATTGAGAAAGAAGTAGATGAATTAAAAAAAAATAAATATCCAGTTACTACCTTGCTTGTTGGCTCTTTACTGTTGGATGCGTTGCTGACTTGCTCTCGTTGAGTGCCTTTTAGCTTTTGCCTTTTGGAGACTTGAGTGCTGGCTTGCTGGGAGCAGGGGATCCCCTCTGGGACTTCGACTGCCTGTCCGGTCGGCGTGTGGACGTGCGGTGCAGCATGGCGGCAGGCTGGCACCAGCGTTCGCCGTCGGTTGCGTGTGGTGCGATATGCAGAAGAGGAAGAGACGCACAGAAGGGTCAGGCATGGGGTCGTGGGCGGCGTTTGAGGGAAGCTGAATCGACCGATGCGCAGGAAATCACGGGAAAAAAGAGGAAGGCGAGCGGACGCTTACTGCTGGGCTTGCGCCTTGATGGGCTGCTGCTGGGCTGGGGGTGCATGATGTTGGGCTTTGGGGGGTGCATATAGGGCCGAAAATTGACTACAATAACTGAGTTTCATTTTTTGGGGGGTGCGGCTGCACCCATGGGCCTCTACTGGGCTTCGCCCCTGGGCCTAGCGATTGAACCACCGGAGCAATGCATCTGTGTGTGAGGGGAGGGAGAGATAAGGATGGGAGAAAATCTAAGGAGAGGAAGAGATAAGGACGAGAGCAAGGGGAAGATGGAGTAGATAAAAGCAGATGCCTATGTAGGATGTTTGAGACTTACAATAGGCTTCTGTCAATGGATTTGTCAGTCATATCAGATGAAGAAAAACTGGACCATGCTAACACTATGAAGTTTTTGAAAAAGAAACTATTTGAGAGTTGAGGTAGAGGTTAGTTTTATCACTCATTTTTTTTGGTTTATCCATGAGATCCTGACTGAAAAAGAAACTGACTACTCTTGTATGACCTTTTTAGAGTGGCTGATGAAGGTAGGAGAACCTGATGTTGAAGAAAAGGAGTTGCTGTTGTTGAAGGAAGGAAGCAGGAGTTGATGGCTTTGTTTTTTTTTTTACGTTATCTGAATGCCGTGTGAACTGAACTGAATGGATTGTTAACTTCTTTGCGTGCGAACTGAAATGGTTTGCGTGTGAACTTAATGGTGTGTGAACTGAACTGAAATGCTTTGTGTATATTGAACCTGTGAGTTCCATTGCTTTGTCACCACATTCTGTTAGCAAAGTGTCGTTGAGTGAGGATGAGGGACTGGTCTCTGGTGGCGATCAAGGTGACCTCCCTGGCGGCGATCAAGGTGTCCTCCCTGGTGGTGATCAAGGTGTCCTCCCTGGCGGCGATCAAGGTGACCTCCCTGGCGGCGATCAAGGTGTGGTCTCTGCTGGCAATCCAGATGAAGTATATACACTTGATGATTTTCTTGCCGAGGATGCAATCATTTGCAAGAAGGATTGGTGAGAAATTGAAGGCCAATATCGAAGCGGGTTCTTCAGAGAATGCTCGTCGACAACGTCAAAGTGGACCTCGAAGGTATATCCCTAGGCCAAGAGAAAAGGGACATGAAGTCTTAGTTGCAAATTATTTTTCGGCAAATCCTATCTATACCGATGAGATGTTCCGTAGAAGGTTTCGGATCAATAAGCCGTTGTTCCTTCGTATTGTCGATACCCTCTCAAATTGGGATATAATTTTCACCCAAAGAGTCGATGCAACGGGAAGAGATAGCCACTCGCCTCTGGTTAAGTGCACTGCAGCTATTCGCATGCTAGGGTATGGATCACCAGCTGACCAACTAGATGAAGTTTTGAAGATTGCTGCTAGCACTTCTTTGGAAGGTTTAGGAAAATTTGCATAAGGGATAATTGAATGTTTTGGTCATGAGTATTTGCATCCTCCGACATGTGATGAATTAGAAAAAAATACTACAACAGAATGAGTCCCGTGGCTTTCCAGGCATGATAGGAAGTATCGATTGTATGCAATGGGCGTGGAAGAATTGTCCTAAAGGTTGGGCTGGCATGTTCACTCGTGATGACAAAGGGAAACCTACCATGATACTAGAAGCGGTAGCATCTCGTGACCTTCGTATATGGCATGCTTTTTTTTGGTACCGCCAGGTCTCAAAATGATATACAAGTCACCATTGTTCATTGATGCCATAAAAGGAAAAGCCCCCCGAGTGAGTTATACGGTCATTGGAACCCAATATGACATGGGATATTATCTTAACGATGGAATTTATCCTGAGTGGGCGGCCTTCGTGAAGACCATAAGAAAACCTCAAACGGAGAAACATAAATTATATGCACAACGTCAAGAAAGAGCAAGGAAGGATGTCGACTGCGCATTTGGAGTGTTGCAATCTCGTTTTGATATTGTCAACCGTCCGGCAAGGTTATGGAAAAGGAATGATGTAGTCAATATAATGCAAGCTTGTGTTATCCTTCATAATATGATAGTGGAAGATGAGAAAGATTTGGTTAGAATCCCATTGGATTTGAATGAAAATCCAAGTGCAACAATTGTCCTACCAGCCGAAGTGCAAACAAATGACAACCCTAATCCATGTTTTACGGAGGTGCTCAACAGAAACTCGGCTATCAGAGCTGCCTCAACCCATCGCCAACTAAAGAATGATTTAGTTGAGCATATATGGAGGCTTTATGGGGCAAGAGGAGGATAGAGCCATTTCATATGGTGACTTTATTATTATATTATGTATTTCTACAACCATTTCATATGTCAATTGAAGTGGTTACTTTATTATTATATTTGAATGTATTGTGCACTTGCTTGGGTATACAACAAAATGGCTGCAAACATCAAGTGTGCATTAGATCATGATTGATTTGTGTGTCTAATCATTGAATTAAACACCCTGCAGACAGCTAGCCGGCTGCACAGTTGTACAAGCTGTCTTTTTGGGTAAAAAGACAGCGGCTGTCTCCACGGTTGTACTTGCCCTTATGTGACCAAAATCCTGCTGGTTTTTATGGGGATGATCTTATGAAACTTCCTCTTCTCCCTCCTCATAATAACCTTGCCAAGTCAGAAACATTATTGATGCGGCTTGTAATTTAGTGCTCATAAACTTTCTTTCAGGGTATGGAGAAAAAAATCTTCCCAAAGATGGATAGGATTGGCGAACGAGCCTTCGTTGGAACACAAAAAGTAATAATTTAAGGGTCAGGTTGGATTATGAAAAATGCACTGAATTGCAATCACACTTTTGGGGCTGAGTTGTTTGTTAAACAAACAACTCAGCCCCAAAAGTGTGATTGCAAGTCTGGTCAAAAGCCCCAAAAGTCTCTCGGTAATAGTATTTCTCAATTTGTATTAAAATATAAGTTTTGGACTAATTTACATATAAACCTTTCATCCCAAAAGAATAGGAATTCTCGATTTGTATTAATAAAATTATCATTTTCTCTGCCAAATTTATAGAAAAATAATATTTATGATACCAAATGAGCAATACTATTTATAATTTTTATGCAGCTTTTATTAAAACTCTTTTCTATCAATTTTTTTCAAACTTATTATTGAAGTCTGACTCAGAACACCCACCATCCCTACATATATTTGAGATACATTTTTTTTGGCGACAGGCAGGGAAGGTCCCTACCTTTTTTTGTTTATAAAAAATAACTGTATTTGTTGTTTACAAGGCCTCATGCCCAACAAGAAAAGATGGAAAACATTAGAGACTACTCAGCCAAACATTGATTCTATCCTTGATCTATGGCTTAACACAACTCGAAGAGTTAGTGCTTTCATGCCACCAACAAAACTCATGTGGCACCACGCAAAGGACAGAGATCCTTCATCAACGATGATGCAATTCCGATGAGTCCATAAAGACCACATAGCCATGATTATAACCTCTCCGAAAATCAATGAACCAAAAATTTCCCTAGCATGTAGGAGCAATGGAGCATAGTCTGAAAATGAAGAGAAGTATCCCAATGGATATCCAAAAAGATCCAACATGCACTGGAGAAAGAGCATTCAACGAACAAGTGCATGATATCTTCCTCCACATTCTCCACGCACAAAACATAGTAGAGTCTGGGTGTATATTTTTCCTTCTCAGCATGGATCCAGTATTAAGCATGTCCCTGAGCATCAACCAGAAGAAAAATTTATGTGTATGTTGGGCTCTTGAAGTCCATATATATTTAAAATAGGAGAAGAAGGGTGAGTCCCTTTGAGACTTTGATAAGCCTTGTTACTAAAGAAGGAATGATCCCCAAATATAGGTCCATACATCATTGACATCTGGATTCAGTTGTAACTTTTGAAGTTCATTATCAAGTTGCACCAATTGTTCTAAGCCAGATGTGATAGGGGTAAATGAAAGTTCTTCCAAGATACCAATCCAAAAATTCCTGAACCGATTGTGGCTTTTTCCTGACGAAGAAAAATAATTGCTGGAATCTCCATTTGGGAGCACCAAGATCCCAAAGATCATTCCAAAAAGACACTGTGGCACCATTTTGTGCATGACAAGAGGCAATCATGAAGAAATTCTCAGCTAAAGGACATCATATCATGCCACCAAACGGAACAAACACCCATTCTATCATGAGGAGTACCACTTGTGTACAGATAATTTTAGGTTAACTGAACCCACAACAGATCTAAATTGTTGTAAAATTTATGCAGAGATTTCAGCAATAGAGTCATGTTTTGAGTTCTGAGATTAATGTTGCCCAACCCACCATCTTCCTTTCTTCTACAAGCTATTTCCCAAGCCACTAGGTAGCCACCTTTTTTGGTGAGACAACCCACTGCCATAGAACATGCTTTCTATTACGGTCAATCTGATCTATAATCTCAATTGGCACCTTCAAAGTGCATGGTAGAAAGTGGGAACAACTGAGTAGACTGAGTTCACCGACCTACATATGTGAGATGTCTAGAAATGCCCTCCATCCTTGTTAGAATAAGCATAAATTCCTGCATTGATGGCCAAGTGGTTCCCAGAGGCAGACCTAAATAAGTGAAATGCATAGTTCCAATTTGACAACCAAGAGAGCTTGTCAAATCATCCCATTTACTTTCCTCCACATTGATAGGAAATAAGAAGGATATGGAAAAATTCACCTTTAATCACGTGGACTATGTGAAGACTTATAAAATGTCCATCAAATTAGCAAGCTATGTGGTGTCAGTAGACGGAACCACTACTAATGTATCATCAACATATTGTACCACCGGATAGTGATCTCCTCCAAAGTCCGGTCCCAAAGGGTGAGTAAGAGTACCATGCATTGCTGGTTCATTTATCACAAATTGTAAAAGATATGCTCCAAGCACAAAAAGCAATAGATAAAGAGGCTCATCTTACCTAACACCTCTCTTACAATGAAAAAATTTACCGAATACCTATTGAGCAAATTGATTATGTACCCGAGGACAAGATGGATGTAATCCAAGAAATCCATCTAAGATAAAAAAAAAACCCTTGTGTTGTAGTACATGGAAAATAACCTCATGTTCCAGCCTATCATATGCCTTTTCGAAATCCAATTTAACCAAGACAATCTCCCTTTTAGATTTATGACTAATATGTAAGAATTGACAATCATATGCAACAATCTTGAATTGTCCTCTCTTTAATGAAATCATACTGATTGGTATGAACCACATCCAGTATAACTCTTTGTAGCCTATTATCCAAAAGCTTTCATTTGTCAAAAATTTGATTGAATAATTCAACAAAGAAATGGAACTGTAGTCAATGACAGTTTGTGGACAATCTTTCTTCGGTATTAAGGAGATACGTTTTAGTTATGATGTTTTAAGTACTGAATAATTAATAAGAGAACCTATTAGGTATTGAGGAGATACATTTTAGTTATGATCTTTAAGTACTGAATAAATAATAAGAGAACCCATTAGCATGCAATGCAATTCCTTTAGGCACTTGATGTACGTAGCACATGGCAATCCTTTCATTGATTGCGTGTGATTTGTTTGCCAATACTTTGTATGGATCAGTTGTTTAGGTGTTGAATTCCTTTTAAAAAGATTACAGTTGATAGTGAGGCTTATCTCAATTAAAAATTAAAAAGAAAAGAAAATTCAATTGCTGGAAAGAAAGCCACAAATCGCACCTCCTCTAACCCGGCCCAACCCACCAGACGGAAACTTAAACGGCCCATAAATATTAGGCACCCTCGTGAAAGCCCATCGTCCATCGACACCAATACACACTATCATCCTCCTCCCGTCTCCTCCCCTGTCCTGCCAGGGTGTCCTCCCGTTCCCAGCAAATGCCGCCGCCGCCGCAGGAGCCCCAAGCACCGCCCGCCCCCACCACCATACGCGCCCTCTCCGACGATCTCCTTCGCGAGATATTCCTCCGCCTCCCGTCTCTCCCTTCCCTCGTCCGCGCCGCCCTCACCTGCCGGACCTTCCTCGCCGTCGTCCGATCCTCCCCCGCCTTCCGCCGCCGCTTCCGCGAACGGCACCCGCCCCCTCTCCTCGGCTTCTTCGTCGACCCCGATGGCGACGAAATGCCCTCCTTCATGCCCATCCGCCGCCGCTCCGACCCGGATCTCGCCGCCGCCGTCCGCGGCCTCGACGTCTTCCTCACCCGCCTCCCCAGCGAGGACGACGTCTTCCCGGGCTGGCAGATCCTTGAGTGCAGCGGCGGGTGCCTCCTCCTCCACAACTGGATAAATAAGCAGTACGCCAACTACAACCCCCTCACTCGGGCACTAGATCTCGTCCCCATGAGACCTGACAAGATCACTCATGGTCACCGCGGGAAGTTGATTCCTTTGGATTGCTTCTTGATGTGCTCCGATGATGAGGCTCCCGACAGGTCATCGTTCCGTGTGATCTACACCTGCCACGACAAGTCGCGTGTGCGTGCCGCCGTCTTCTCGTCGGCTACTAGGAAGTGGCAGATTCTACCTTGGTCAGAGCCTGCGCCGAGACAGCCAGCAAGTGGGAAATATTGGCTTCTCGGCGGCACGCATGTGAATAGGTTCCTGTGCTGGCCACACTCATGGCATGCCTATATTGTGATTCTTGACACGGCGACACTGCAATTCTCCTTCATCGATCTGCCAGATGTCTTGAAGGATCAAAGCCACATCTACAGAATGGGGGATACCAAGGATGGAAAGCTCTGCATTGTTGCTGCAATTGATTTCACCCTGTGCATTTGGATTCGAACAGCAGATACTGATGGTGTTGACAGGTGGATGCTAGAAAGCATGATCCAGTTGGAGGGAGAGGTTCTTCAGGCTACTGAGGGTTCAAAGGATGAACATGAACAGCTCAAAGTGTTTGCGATTCTTGACGGCATTGTGTACATGACGACTTTTGAGACATTTAAAGATCCTGCTGTAGCTTGTTGGTACCTATCCTTTTGCCTGGAAACAAGGAAGCTCGAAAAGCTCTTCTATTCAAAAACTCATGGCCACATGCATCCATACATCATGATGTGGCCTTCTTTTTTAGTAGGTAACAATTTGAACCCTAGACTGATAGGTGCTTGTTCAAGTGTGGAATTTGTTTTGGTAATCTAGGCGGTAGATGAAAACTATCATTGCCAAATCTTCATAATATTGTACTCATATCGAGTTATTGGCATATATTTTTCTTTATTTAATGGTGGCAATCGTTCTTAAACAAGTTCACTTTACTCTATGGATATTGAAACTATTGCATTGTTTCTGCATAGTCTCAGGAAATCAGCACACCCAGCTGTTGCGTCGTGCTTGTGTAACAAGAGAAACAAATGCACTGAAGTGTAGAAGTTTAAGAATGTACTGGTTCTAGAATATCATGTAATGTCTATACTTTGCGGAATTTCATACAAGGACAACCTCTTGCACTGTCCTTGTAACCAGACCTAAAAAACCACAGTACATCGATACAGTACATTGATGGAGAAAATTATAATCCTGTGATGGAATACCTCTACACAATGCATGTGAGGCTGAATCCCTTATATATGCTTTAACAGCTTTTGCCGTCATAACATTATATAGCTTCTGAGCGTGCCTAGTAATTATTAGTAATACAGAACAAAGGTCATGAAGTTGGTTTTCCTGAATAAGGTCCATTTGTAATGCAAAGTTTTTATGTGGACTATTGTGTCAACATTGCAATAAATGTAAGCTCATATTTGCATGTTGCATTGATGGAACTCTCCTTATTTTTTTAATCTTTATTTGTAGTACTTTTCTAGTAGCATTCTGATGCAATTTTTTACGTACAGGTCTAAGAGGAACTATGCTTTAGTTGGAAGAGAGAATATGAGAAGAAAATTGGGATGACACATGTTCCTGAAAATTTGTGAGGGAGTGAGGTCGGTCAGGTATTAATGATTTAGTCTGTCTTGGCGCCTGTATTATACGAGCAAGGTATTATCCAGTTTTATATGATGTGGCAACATCATAGAACCGCCACTGGCTCTAATTCACCCGCAGTAGAGTCCATTGAAGGAACGCTTGCGTGCAAGTGGACCAAGTAAAATGGTTGCTATGAATTGTTTTTTTTCTATTTCTGTTTGTTGCCGTCAAGCATCACACGAATGGAAATCAACTTCATTTTCATTTCAAATTCAGATGGTAATGACCAACAAATTCACAAGGAAACTGTTCTTAGGATAGAGATACATGATTTTGCCTTTTCGGGAAAGGCCACACATATAAGTCCATCTCAGACTGATATGGTATGGTTGTTTATTTGCTATGCGAGAGAGGGAGAACATACTATATAGGAGTTGTAATGCACATAGCAAATGTCTCAAGTTTTTCGTGGACAATAAAATAAACAACACAGAGCTTCTGTACCATCATCAGTTACTCACATTCCATTTGGCTTAGCATAGGTGCTAATATATATTCAGCGAGTTTTCGTACTGTCCTCTTCCAAACATTTACAAATATATATGATAAGAGATCGAAAACTATGTTATGGAAAATAGCGAAGCGCAACCTGATATTGCTTGCCTGACAACGGGTGGCGGCAGGAAAAATAGTGTTGAATACCTGTGGTGTGGATGGTCCATTTACCGAGCTAGCACAGAGATCCTTAGATATCAAGAGATGGTGGCCTGTTCATGACTGTGATACAGTAGTGGCGTAATCCTACAATCTAAAAATGCACACCCAATAATAAATACCTTAAACTTCTGTCACTTTGTTGAGATCCAAACCGCCCTTACCAACAAATTTCCCATGTCCACTCCGGCAAGCTGAGATATCACTCCATTATGTGCTCATGGTTGTCGTGCACGTGGCTATTCCGTGTTCTGCATGTATATATGAAGCGTTTTGTTGGCGTGGAAGTTTATTTTGCAACTGATTTTTTTTTTGCAAGCTAGAAATATACTTGGTTTCTAAGGGCAAATAAAACGTAGAGCTACGAAAAAATTAGCCGTCAACAAGTGGAATCACACTAGACAGCAAAGAGTGTACGTAGTAGGTGGATACTTGTGGGTTTTGTTGAACTAGTCCCAGGTTGAAGCACGATGCACGTCTATATGAAATATGCCAATGATGAACTATAAATTTGTTATCTTACTTTGCTATGAGATATTTTTTTTTGTTTTAATGGCCATCTAAGCACTATATTACTTTTTTTTCTTATAAATTGTTGACATTTAGGTGTTAGTAGAAAAATAGCAAACGGATTGACGTGTTAGGTTACACTTATTCTTGATTTTGATAGAGAAAATTACAAAATTAGTAATGAATGATCTATAATTGGACATTATTTCCGAATTTATGAAATAAAAGCAATGTAAATAGAACTCTTAGAGCTATCATAGATGAACATAATATATAAAGTTAGTTAAATTATTGATTTTATAAAATAATACAGTGGCCCCACAATGAACGGGCATGGGTCTCACATAAATAGTGTACGGGCACACATGGGTCCCACCTAAAATAATACGTGGGTCCCATCTGTAGGTCCCATCTAAATAGTATGTGGGTCCCATATAAATAGTAGCGGGACCCACATGGATCCCACTTAAATAGTTTGTGGGTCCCATATGCAGGTCCCGCTTGTGGGTCCCACCTTAATAGTGTGTGGGTTCCATGTAAATATTAACGGGTCCCATGTAGGGCCAAAGTTCATGCGGGGGCTCCAAATCTTGGGATGTTTCAATATGTAATACTTCCTCCGTCCCAAAATAGATAACGGTTTTTACTTTTAGGCTAGTTTAGTTCCCAGATAACATCTCCAGATATTCATTATTGGATATTCACTATTCCTCCATCTCACAGAACATGTTTTCCAATACAGTTGTTACAGTACTTCTCCTCACTACTCTACAAACTAAACATCTTCATCATGTTTGACTATTCATCTTATTCAAAAAAATTATTCGAATATTATTTATTTATTTATAACTTGTTTTATCACTGACTATACTTTCATCATGACATATTTTTTTTAATATTTATCCAAAAAATTTAAATAAGATAGATGGTCAAACACGATGTCCGAAAGTAAAACATGTCATCTATTTTTAGGATGGAGGGATTAATTCCATGAGAGGCTACAGAGGGTTTCACACGTGTCACGTCACTGTGCGGTAAAACTGCATTGTATGGTTATTTCTGTTCTTGGGCTGACGCTGAATGATTATGCACTAAATTAGTTAATAAATTAGCCCCTGCCATGGTGCGCTAAAGTTTGGTGTTACCTGATGCAGAGAATAATGAACCTCCACAAAAGAGGATATCATTACTTACTCCTTTCTTCTACATTTGTCGTTGGTTAGTTCATTTTTGAATTAATCAACAAATATACAAGGAAGAAGGGAGCACGTAACTCCATCCTTGATCCTTTTCCTTGAATACTCCTTTGTGGATCATGAGTCGTTACTTAAAAGTGCTAATAACAACTCAACCAAATAACCAATCATTGTTTCCTTATGCTGTGTCAGTCAAACCTCCAGGCACTACCGGAAAACGGCAGTTTGCCGTGAGTGCCAACCTTTGCCGTGAGCCAAAAGACGGGCTCACGGCAAACACATCTTTGCCGTGAGCTAAAAGAGGGCAGCTCACGGCAAACAAATCCTCACGGCAAAAGCTCTCTTTGCCGTGAGCTTAAAAAGGGAAACTCACGGCAAAAAAACTATCTTTGCGGTGAGCTTAGAAAGAGAAGCTCACGGTAAACACAAACTCACGGCAAAAACTCTCTTTGCCGTGAGCTAAAATAACAAGGCTCTCGGTAAAATTATTTCAAAATTATTTTAAGTGTCTGCCTCTCATTCACCACGTGACGGTACTAACGGCCGTTAGGGCCCTAGTTTGCCGTGAGCTTGATAAAGCTCACGGCAAACATAACATTTGCCGTGAGCTTTATAAATGCTCACGGCAAAGAGGCCTTTTGCCGTGAGCTTTATAAATGCTCACGGCAAATATGTCATTTGTCGTGAGCATTTATAAAGCTCACGGCAAATGTTATGTTTCATAATTATTTAAAAATAGCAAACAAAATCTAAAAATTATAAATTTTGTGGATGTCTACTGTATGAGACAGCAAGACTGTGGAGAAGGTTTGACATGGTTTCGCATAAGTTTGTTTCGTACGATGCACAAAATTGAAGATGTCCGTAGAAGTTTCATAAATATGAAAAGGGATTTCTAGTTTTTGAAGTCAAAGTGAAGCTTAAGTATGAGTTTGAGTTTAAAAACATTGTGTATATGATGTAGACACTAATATGGTCTATCTTAAATGTTAGTAATTTTTAAGATATATATTTGATATTTATTTGTATTTAAAATATACACGAAATAATGAAAAATTGTTAAGACGTGAAGAAAATAATGAAAAATATTAATAAAGTTATTTAAATGAAAGTCCATGAAATAGTTTGATCATTATAGTGACTTTGTAAGAAAGAAAGAATATGAAAACATGTGAAACTAAAATAAAAAGTACTTGATTGCCGTGAGTGTTTAGGGAGGCTCACGGCAAAG
The DNA here is from genome assembly GCA_015342445.1 of Digitaria exilis. NCBI lineage: Eukaryota > Viridiplantae > Streptophyta > Magnoliopsida > Poales > Poaceae > Digitaria > Digitaria exilis. The sequence continues at coordinate 2,264,260 of JACEFO010001795.1, forward strand.
GTAATGTTTGTCGTGAGCCTTTGAGGAGGCTCACGGCAAAGTGCCTGTTTGCCGTGAGCCTCCTCAAAGGCTCACGGCAAAGTGCCTGTTTGCCGTGAGCCTCCTCAAAGGCTCACGGCAAACAGCCCCCACGTGGGTGAATTTATGGGGGAGAAAAAATAGAAAAAAAATTAGTGGGAGAAAACAAATAATTTATGGGGGAGAAAAAATAGAAAAAAAATAAAATTTAGTGGGAGGAAAAAATAAAAAAACTTGACACGTTGGCTTTGCCGTGAGCCAGATTTGGCTCACGGCAAAGGGGCTTTTTGCCGTGAGCCGCCAGATCTGGCTCACGGCAAACATGCCGCTTTGCCGTGAGCCAGATCTGGCGGCCCACGGCAAAGCCCCCAGCCGCGCCTCTTTTCCTCCTCTCTTTCCTTTCTCCTCTCACTCTTTCACATTCACACTCACTCTCCTGCCCTCCCCCGTCGCCGCCACCACCCGCTGCCGCCAGCCGTCGCCGCCACCGCCGCCGCCAGCCAGCCGCGCCTCCCCCACGCGAGGCCGCCAGCCGCGCGCGAGGGCAGGGCCTCCAGGCCGCGCGAGCCAGGCCGCCAGCCGCGCCGCCAGCCGCGTGCCCCGCGCGAGGGCCGGGTGCCTGGCTGCGCGAGGCAGGCCGCCAGCCCGCCGGCCGCGCCGGCTAGACCGCCAGGGCTGCCCGCGGCCAGGCCGCCAGCCGTGCCGGCCGCGCTGGCCGCGCGAGGTCAGGGCGCCAGCCGCGCCGCCCCTGCTGCCCCCGACGCCGGCCCGAGGTCTGCTACCCTTGACGCCGGCCAGCCGTGCACTCGAGGTGAGAATTGCTCCTCACAATGCTTGTTAATTCCTATATATGTTAATTGTGTGCGAATTGATGGTGAATTTGTAATAAACTCTTTCAAGAAGATGGACTTGAAGGGAGTTTTGTTATAGATTTAGCAGAAACGATTGGAATGGAAGTAGACAATGAAGATTTAGGTGACGAAGACGATGGAGATGAGGTTGAAAATGTGATGGACTTACAACTACTTGAGCGATTGCAATTAAACGTTGATAGTGATAACATTCCTCCTTCGGAGCATGACCATGATGATATCGACGCACGTGATAGTGATGATGAGTATTACCAAGCAGCTTATATTGATGATGATGATGATTATTTCTAAAAACTTGTACGTGCCTTAAAATTTTAGTTTATTTGTATTGCTATGTTAATTTAATTTATATTCTCCTTATTTTTCTAATTTCTATATTATATGTTGTTTATTTGTGCTAATTTGCCTATTCTTTTTTTTGACAGGTGATTGAACAGATATGGCGGGCGGAAAGGTCAGAAACGTGAACTCCGTGTTCCAAAGATCGAATCAACTACTTGAGCAAGGGCAGAGGTCAGGCGAGGGGCAGAGGAAGGGCAGGGGTCGCCCGAAAGGCAGTGGTGAGGGGTCCGGGAGTGGTCAGGGGGCTGGTACAGGACGCAGGCGTCGAGGGTGGAGGTCACCGCCACCTCCACTTGAGGAGGAGGAGTCGTCTTCTGAAGACGATGACTTTGTACCACCCGCACAGCACCCGGAGTCGGAGGACGAGTCGGTGGAGGCGGAGGATGGGGAGGGAGGAGGATGACGATGGGGAGGAGGGGGATGAGGAGGAAGATGGGGAGGATGAGGAGGGGGAGGAGGAGGAGGATGGGGAGGATGGGGAGGAGGAGGAGGACGACGATAGGGAGGAGGCCGATGAGGGGGGTGAGGGGCACCAGGGGTACGAGGAGGCCGTTGGGGATCCACCGAGAGTTTGGTTGCGAGGTCCGTCGACCCTTCCGAAACGACCACCTCCTCACAAACGCCCGATGATTAGGCCATATGGGCAGAAGTAAGTACATTTGACTCGATCAATATTCTTCATATGATATACTGCAAATCTCAATAAAATTGATCACATTTCAGGAGTTGGGAGATTGTGGGCGCAAGTGATCATACACGCCTTGTCAATGGCATACTAGGCCTTTTGTGCAGGGAACACTTCCCTGGCATGGTTTTGCATGGTGGTGTGTATGAGCCGGCACTCACTTCTGAACACTACTACTCAGCGGTGGACCAGCTAGATCTTTTGGACAGGCTTTATGATAACGTGGCGGAGCGGGTGAAGGGCGAGTTATGGGTAAGTTGACCTCACACTACATTACTCTATTCATTGCATTCATAGCATATAAATATTGTATGTATATGCAGGATTTCTTCAGGTGCGAGGATGGATATGAGGGAGAAGCGCAGGGTAATGCTCATAGAGCCTGCAAAAAGCTAGTGCATGACATGCATTATGAGGCGCGCATCCAGGCTATCATTAATTACCACGCAGAAGTGCTTCACACGAGGGTCACCAAGGAGGAGGCAAGAACGATGACGCTGAACAGGGGGCAATACCTCCAGGTAACAAACAACCTTTAGGACTCTTCTTTTCTGAGAATAAAAATGCTTCATTTGATATTCTACGTTCAATTCATGTCTTGTAGGCACCTGTTAGTTGGTGTAATAATCACGCACAAGCCTGGGAAAGAATGGTGGATAGGTGGTGCTCTGCTGAATGGCCGGCGAAGCACAACCTTGCCCGGGAAAAGCGTTTGAAGATGCAAGGACCAGTGCACCATCAAGGCAACCGAAACCTCAGGGCATTTGCGAAAACATGGGTAAGCGGATACCTTTCTTTGCTTTGATATTAGACATAGTGATAAATAACAACCTTACACTCATTGTCCACAGTCTGATTCACATGGTGGCCAGCCTTGTGGCGAGGTGAAGGCGTACGCTTTAGCTCACATGGGCAAGGCGACGGCAGACACTGACTTCAGCATGGAGACACCGGCCTCAGCGTACACCAATCCGACAATCGCCCCACGGCTTAGTGCATACACACAGAGGGCAAGGGAGGTCCATGGGTCGGAGTACGATCCAAGCACCCAGAACTTTGATGGACGAATCATCATGGAGGTAGGAGGAGGCAAAAAGCATGGGCGTTACTGGATGGGTGACGGCACGATCGACTCGGCCTCGACGCCAAGACTCTCCGAGATTCGAGCAAGGGCGTCGAGCGGAAGCGATGCGATACGCCCAAGACAAACCATTGACCAGATGCAGATAGCGAGTCTACAGGTTATTTCTGTTTGCTTCGGCCTTTTTTAACTTCTGACCCTATTAATTTGAATTCTAACATATATTACGTTGCAGGCCCAGCTACTAGAAGAGAGGAGCCAACGGGAGCAAATAGAGGCCTCCATGAGCCAGATGTACCTTTGGATGCAGAATGTGGGTGCTCAAATCTCTATACCTCCGCCACATATTCAATTGTACCCAGCGCCTCGTCAACACACACCTGTGAGTATATATGAATGCTTTAGTTTGTATGTTGGTAACTTAATTCTTTCCCCACATGTGCAATATATTATTCTTTGTGCAGGGTCTATCGGCGGCATCAAATGATCCTGCTGCTAATGTGTCGCCTGGTGCTACTGTGTCGCCTTGGGGGACTTGGGGATCTCAGCCGACGCCACGAGGCCCACCTGCTACTGTGTCACCTTGGGGGCATTGGGGCTCTCAGCCGTCTCCGCCACCGGAGGCAAACCCACAGGATCAGGATCTATCCACACCCTCCCCCTCCAACCCTTGGGAACTAAGGCCGTATTACTAGATAGTGAACCTGTTGCCGTTTGATTGAACTTGATAATGTTATGGTTGAATTTGATTTGGATGTCGTCGAACTCTATTGTTTGTCGTTGAACTTCTAGTTTACATTTCTCGTTGTGTAATAACTATTAACTATGTGTGGTTGTGCAATATCTATATAAACTGCCTGTAATGCTCATTGTGATGAATATGAGGTTGTGCAATATCTATATAAACTGTCTGTGTGATACTTTTTTGATTGGGGAGCATATACCAAAAAAACAGAAAAAAAATAGGCTCAGGTGGCATTCTTTGCCGTGAGCAAATGACCTAGGCTCACGGCAAAAGAGCCATTTCTGGGCATTTCCGGCCTGTTTGCCGTGAGCCAGGGGACCGGCTCACGGCAAAGGGGCCTGTTTGCCGTGAGCCGGGGCCCTGGCTCACGGCAAACAGGCTCCCAGGCAGCCGACGTAGTTTACTGCCAGGTGGGCCCCGCGCGGTACTTTGCCGTGAGCCATACGCACGGGCTCACGGCAAAGGTAGCTCATTTGCCATGGGCTGCTGGAAAAGCTCACGGCAAAGCTGGCTTGTTTGCCGTGAGCCGTGGCTTTGGCTCACGGCAAACATCTCTCCTTTGCCGTGAGCCTTCCCTGTGGCTCACGGCAAAGAGTCCATCTTTGCCGTGAGCTTGTCCGCTGGCTCACGGCAAATATCCGTGCGGGCCCCACTAACGCCGTTCGTCGCCGTCATCGTCAAATTTGGTTTGCCGAAGGGGTTTTTTTGGCTCACGGCAAAGGTTTGCCGAGAGGGTTATATACGGCTCACGGCAAAGGTCCCTTTGCCGATAGGTTTTTTGCCGTGAAGGCTTTGCCGTGAGCCGGCTCACGGCAAAGGCTTTGCCGTGAGTTTTTGGCCCTTTGCCGTGAGCATTGGGGCTCACGGCAAACTAGCCGAATCCGGTAGTGAGGTCTTTAGGTGATCCATTCAATTCACATCAAGGAGCCCACAACACAGGCCGGTAGATCTGTAACTGTGGCGCTGGACGTGGCTTTACCAGGAAGTCTAGGGGACAAAACATCTTTCTACCGGGGATAGCGTAAACAACACCTCTAGAAACATATAGATTATAAATTGTCTTGCAAAACACCAAGCGTTCAATCCTTGCTCTTTCCAGGTACATCCTTAAACTTCAGCCGAAATGTTTATGATGAGCATATGCTTCCCTTAGCCAGCCCTACCCTCGACATCTTTCTTCTCTAGATCTATTTTAATTTTGACATACTCGAGGAGGATAGGGCGAGCAAAAACAAACCGCTGTGCAATGGCAAATCATGATGTAAATAAAGGGTATATAAGGATTCAGAATATGGTGAGAAGGGCGCAATATAGCTTAGCACGTTATTCTGTGTGTTCATTGCCATGCGAACAATACACTGGATTAATTAGAAGTAAATAGGCCATGTGCTGTTGTCCTTCCACTGCTGACAAATGGATCCGATGGCTAGTGCACGTAGGGCCATTTCTTCTAATAATGGTCAACATTTTCATAGGCAATTAGTGTGGTGATTGTGCCTATCATTGCAGCTAGCCCATGTGGTTAAATATCAAGCATAATATAATAGTCTACTTTTTCACTACTAGAATAGAACATTTTAGGATACACTAAAAAAAAGCCTCAGAGGCCGACACCTTTCTCAAGCGCTTCGATTAATGTTATGTAATAACCGAGGCAGATATTTTTCATTAACCGAGGTGGATATTTTTCATTAACTAAGGTGATCACCATTATTTGCCTTGGAAAATTGATTTATGAAGGTGAACAACTTAAGATAGGTTGTTCGCCTCTGTAAATCAATTTTCAGAGAAAACAACTATAAGGCCTGCCTCCCAAAATACCATAGCCCAAAACAAGCCGAAAAGACCTATTAGTGTTTCATTTCCCTCCCCCATATATAAATTTGGTCTAGGGTTTTCTCCCTGTTCTCCCCCTCGTCCCTTTTACCCAAGCCAACGTATGTTCTCTCCCTCTCAGACCGCCGCTGGTGGCACTCCTCTCTCTCCCCAGGCCGGTGTAGAAGCGCTAAGGCGTGGGTGAGATGACACGGGAGTGGGAGCGCACAATGGCAAGGATGTGCGGGATCCATAGGTGCGCACGGTGGTACTCCTCTCTCTCTCCCCCCTAGGCCGACACAGATGCTTGTGGCGGCACAAGAGTGGGAGTGGGAGCGTGTGGCGGCAGAGGTATGGGCTCCACTGGCGCGCGGTGGCGCTGAGGCGCGGGCCTGCACAGCGGACACCAGATCTTCCGGCGGCGGTGCCAATTGGCTCGGTGCACTAGTAGGAATGAGACCTTTAGTACCGGGTCAAAAGCCACGTTAGTACCAGTTATGCAACCGGTATTGAGCTCTCGGTACTAAATAGGCAGTCCCGTTAGTACCGGCTGCAGCAACCGGTACTAACGTGAGAGGGACGAATGCTCGATTCTCTACTAGTGGTGGTCCTGTGATGGACTTGGTGAGTTTTTTTCTTCCGAAAATCGTTTTTGCCTGCCTCAAAAAATATTTTTCAGTAGCGTTTGTTGGTATTAACGAGATTTTTGTTTGCTTGACAATATGTAAGAATCTTTTTTTATCTTTATGAAACATACGACAACCCTTAAGCTTCCTTAACTTAACTGCAAAACACAACAATTAGAATACAAAGGGGGATACGTACATCATGGAGGGGTAGAGGAAAAAATTAGGAAACTGTTCCATGAAGTAGTGACAAACAACAAAAACATACATACAGCTGGTTTGATACCATTGCTCAAGGGTTAACAACATTATTTTGGCAACTAATTTGAACCATTGCTGTTGAGTTGAAATGGCACGAACTCAGACTAGCTAGATGAAGATTGAAGGGTAACCATCATAGCTACTGGATTGTTTGAGCATGAGCACCACGAAGAGAGACTAATGCCCTCAACTATCCCTCTCCTTCCACCCTTTGCTGTCAACGCCTACCCATCTTTCTCTTTTGCGTATCATATGCATGCTTCTGCTCCCAGTGAGATCCATCGGAGGTAGGAGCAGGAGCGCATTTGCTTGATGAGAAGGAATGAAGAGAACAGGTACGGTAGTGCATCCAACATATTCCTGAGTTGCTGATTTGATTGCTTGCTCGAGCAGATGCCACATTTTGTTGGCGAGGAACTCAACGACAGAGATATAGCCACCAAGAGGTCAGATGTCTGCCCTGGCCACAGCTGGCCGTCAAGTGCCAGACACGGGCACAACAGCGTGCTGCATCGATCTCGCCGGAGTTGGGCCCGAGGAGGAAGGACGACGTTTGTCGTCGCCGACAAGAACACGTACGCCGCCACCTCTTGGCACTGGCTGCATACCGTCGTTGTGGTAAATGGGCAATGCTTGCCGCTACTCTGCACTACATGCTTTCCTGCTGCCACCCATTCTCAGGAAATAGCTAGCTGAGATTGTACACAGTTTTCATTAACAGCTCTTCACATTTGTTGGCTCTCTAGCTACCATGCTAACAGCTCTTGACAATTGGATGGAAGCTAGGAGAACTGGCTGAACATATATATTTGCACGTACATTAAATGGAAAATAAATGAGTAGGTTAGGCGGGGATAAGTTTAGTGTTGAAGGTAGGTGAACCTACTGATGCACGAGTCGTATATATTTACATTGTCCTTTAATTTACTGAAGCCACGAGTAGGCCTGGTAAATAGTAATGGGCGCTTCATAGAGCCAAGAAGGGAAGGATTTTTCTCAGTGGCTATTTCTATTGACTAGCTCTGTAGATGCATTCTTTGTATATGAAAACAATTAACCATTAGGAAAACTCGATTCAATATATGTGAAATCTGTAGTTTCCAAATCAAATTTTATATTAAAGTTAGTTTTGAACCAATTATATGCAAGTAGGTGAAATAGGGATTATGAGATGGAAGCCTGGAGGCATGTTGTGGGCGTCTTGGTCCCGACTGCGGTTGGAGCCCAGCAGAGCGAGGGAGTAGCCCTATCTGTTACTGTGCACTACCCACGGTTTACAACCTTGCTGGATAGAATTTTTCTCCAGCAGGGTTAGGGCTAGCTTGCTCCTCACCTATCTCCATCCTCCAAAAATGACTCCTTGAAGAGAGGCATCACCACATCATAGACGTTTCAGGCGATTGCAAGGAAAGGACAATGGCAAATTGGCAAGGGCACAACCGATTGAGGAAAACGATAAATTGACAATGGAAATAAATAACACAAAGGAATGCACACTAGTATAAGTATACTGGATAAGGTAATCCTTATTGTGATGCCAAATTAAGCTTGTGTATGTTGGTAGCATACAAATATATGATCTCAATCATTTGGTCCATTCTATTCCTGAGTCCCTCTTGGTGGGGTCCATGGTACCTACCTTTGCTCCTGGGTTGCACCATAAACCTTTCTATATATCTACCGATCTCTGGCTTTCCAGTTGCGTATGCCTGTTTGCGCCAGAACAACTCATACCTATGTGAGTGTCTCAATATACCTTTTCTACATGGTCTTAGCTCTACTTTAAACCTTTCTATCTACTGGTTTCTAGCTTCCCAGTTGTGTATGTCTTATTCCACACAACAACACATACATGCGTGAGAGTCTCATGGTAATATATGTGAAAACTAGATTCGATGGAATCAAGAACATCATGTATTTTCATTAAGAAAAGTAATCTTTTCAACCCTAACCCCGGCTACGCCGATGAGGGAATTTGTTCTTTTAAACGAGCCTCATAAACATGCTTGTTGCTAGTTACAAAGCCCAAAAAGTGTTTTTGGTCCTATGAGAGCGGATGAGCTCTCTCAAGGGTTTCTAGGAACTATAAGTAGCTAGAAGGCATGGAACAAGTGTCCCTCCATGGACCATGGGGTCCTATATTTATAGTGACTATTTGCCCTAAGGCCTTCTGAGTAAAAATCTTAAGCTACCATTGTCGTATGTGATAATGGAATGCCGAGCCTAGGGGGAGACTGCCCCAGGCCTTAGGTCTTTATGCACAAGATCCATTACATTGCTACAACGGTGGGTTGCTACCCACCTGCATTTAAGTAGACTAACCCCATTTATTCGGCGTAGTGGAGATATATTAGTGTCTGGTTGTTTGATACTAACCCCCTACATGCCGTATTGCTCATGTCTTTGTGTACCTTTAGTTCCTACTGCAGTTAAGTTCATTTTGTCTGCCGGTACTATATATGGCAGCAAGAGATGGTTGGAAGACATAAAAAGCAACTGTATTTATTTCTGTGTGTGTGTGGGGGGGGGGTCCAGGGACTCCTGTACGTGGGTGGTGGAGAGCACATTTTTATTAGTTAGTTTTGGTGTACGCACTATAGCTATAGCCTGCTCAAGTTCATGTGTGTGACGGCTACACCTTTTCTCTCTAGGTGCAGGGCCCTATGCAAGTCTGTGATTTACACCACATTAGTGATCGCTAACAAAGATTCGGTTGGGAGTGCGCTATGCCCTTTGATGCTGGGTGGGTAGCTACCCACGTGTGTAGCAAGTACATGCGTCCCCTCACTGGCTATATCTAGCTAGGCATGGGATGGGCGCCTTGTGGAGAAGCGGGACAATTCCCGGTTTCAGGGTTCCGCCATGTGAGGTCTTCTGGAAGGGCTCCTTCGGAAGCAACCTTTCAACACTGTGGAGAAGAAGGGGAGGGGGGTTGGACCCCACCTAGGTGTCCCGACCGAGTAATAGGTGTGGCTGTCGTGAGCTTCTTATTTCGTTTCGCCCATCCTTCCGGGAGAGCAGTCTTTCGGAACGGTTTTGGAGGGGCATGGGCTCATGCTCCTGATGGCTTTCTGCTGTTTATTGGTGGCTAGACCCAGGAGCTGGGCCTTTTCTCCTTTAATGGGCCACAGGGTCAGGCCCTCACCCTTCATTGGTAGGCCCTGCCTCGGGCATTTGGCCTGTTTCCCCAACACTGCTCCCGCGAGGAATCAAGCCCGAGGTCTACTAGTGCGACCATGCTCTTCAGTCCATCTAACAAACTTGCCTAGAGGTCCTTGCGCTAACCAAATTGTCTCAACACAATATACAAATATATAAAATTGTCTCAACACAACACTAACTAAATTGAGTAGTGTTCACAATTTGCAACCAAAGTTCCAATAGTATATATGCATATATATTCAACACGACACTAACTAAATTCTAATGTTATAATTCAGAGCTTTTGGTAGTGATTGCGTGATTTTTCTGGCAAGAGCGTGCCAGCTTCTGAGCAGTCCACACCCTGTGTTACTAGCACCAAGGCATTGGCATACCCAGCAGATGGCCTCTCGCGCATCTTGAAACTGGCCTATATCAGAGGGCCGGGATTGCTGAATTGAGAATGTCATGCATTTGATCGTGGTCTCATGACATCATGTTGTGTTCAGCTGGCTTCGTGTTTTGTCCCCAGCTAGCTGTGGCTAGCTCTGGGTGTGTTTAGTTGGGAGGGGAGGAAAAGAACTTTTTCTGGGAAGCCTGTTCTGTGAGAGGGATGAATAGGAAAGTTGAAAGGAGTTAAAGGGAACTTTTCTGGGAAGCGTGTTTTCTGAGAGAGATAAATAGTAGAGTCCAAAAGAACTTCTGGAACTAAACACGGCCTCTATATATTTGGTGAGCAAAAACAAAACGTTGTGCAGTGGCATGCCATGAGAGGCAAACAAAGGGTATATATACTATTCGGAATAAGGGGTGAGAAAGGGGCGCAATATAGCTTAGCACATGTATTCTGTGTGTTCACACTGCCATGTGGAAAAATTACTGGATTAAATGGAGGTAAATAGGCCATGTGCTGTTGTCCTTCTATCGCTGAGGAATGGATCGAATGGGTAGTGCACGTAGGATCATTTCTTCTAATAACGGTTAACATTTCCGTGGGCAGTATGTTATTCAGGTGATTGTGCCTATGATTGCAGCTAACCCACATGGTTAAATATCAATATTATAATAGTCCAATTTTTTTTGGTATTAAACAGATTTTTTGCTTGGCAACAAGTCTGAATTTTTTTTTCTTTATATATGGAACATACTGCAACCCTTAAGCTTCGTTAACTTCACTGCAAAAGACAAAAAATGCAATAGGTACAAAGGGGAATACATACATCATGGAGGGGAAGAGGCAAAAATAGCAAACTATTCCATGAAGTAGTGACAAACAACAAAAACACATATTATACAGCTGCTGGTTTTAATAATGTAGATTGTAGATACCACCCATTTTAATTTTCTCAAGGGTTAACTATATTTTTACAATTGGTTTGAACCATTATTACTGTTGAATTGAAATGGCAATAACTCATATTGCAAATTTACCACTAGATGCAGATTCAAGGGTCAACCATCATAGTAGCCACTGGACTATTTGACAGCATGAGAACCACCAAAAGAGACTAATGTCCTCAACTATCCCTCTCCTTCCACCCACATGTGCTATCTTTGCCTGTTACAGCCCAGCCGGACCAGCCGGTCCAGCCGGCCAACCCAGCAGCCGCACCGGCTCAGCCGGTTGCGCAGCCAGCGTCGGAGTACATCATGTACTCGCGCCGCCGCCCTCGGAGAAGTGGTTAAGATATTTCCTTAGAATAGATTTATTACTTTCCAATTAAGTAAGAGTAGATCTTTTGTAATTGGAGTCATATACTCCCAACTATTGGATGGAAAATTAAGGTGCCAATTATCAATTGCTGGCCTCAAGGGCCAACCCCTAGCTCACGTTCCTCTCTTCCTCTCGTTTCCTGCGACACCAAGATCACGGCGCCGCCGTGCCATCCACCTCCGATCAACCACCCGTACAGCCTACGTGAAGTTTCCGGTAGGACTCGGACGACGTCTCTGCGGCAACGTGTGCTCTCACTGGTCCATGTGACTGGTCATGAGGGCATTTAGAAGACCTTGCAGCGCCTACGTGCTGATTTTTTTCTTCCCCATGATAAACAGTTGGTGCAGGAGTTTGTGCGAGCTTGTTCGACGTGTCAGCGGAACAAGACTCAAACATTGCAGCCGGCTGGTCTTCTGCAGCCTCTCGAGGTTCCTTCGCAGGTCTGGGCTGACATTTCCATGGACTTCATTGAAGGTCTTCCGAAGGTTCGTGGCAAGTCGGTCATTCTCACAGTATGCTCATTTTATTCCGTTGAGCCATCCCTACACGGCAGCGTCGGTTGCTCGCGCCTTCTTAGACGGTATTGTACGACTACATGGCTTCCCGGCGTCCATTGTTAGTGACCGTGACCCCGTCTTTACCAGTCACTTTTGGAGGGATCTCTTCAAGTTTGCTGGCGTTCAGCTTCGGTTCAGTACAGCATTCCATCCTCAGACTAATGGCCAATCCGAGGTGGTCAACAAAGTTATTGCTATGTACCTTCGCTATGCCACAGGGGATCGCCCGCGAGCGTGGGTCGACTGGCTCTCTTGGGCGGAGTACTGCTACAACACCTCCTACCACACTTCTCTGCATGCTACACCGTTTGAGGTGGTCCACGGGTGCTCGTCCCCTCATCTTCTGCCGCATGCGCCTGGTACGGCGCTGAATGCGGAAGCGGAGGCTCTGCTTCAGGATTGCGACTTGTTCTTGGCGGACATTCGCGAGCGTCTTCTTCAAGCTCGCAATTACGCCAAGCTCGTCATCATTGGGAGCTTGAGTTCGCTGTTGCTGATTGGGTATGGCTTCGCTTGCTCCACCGCCCTACTCAGTCGCTGGAACAGCGGCCTAAGGGCAAGCTGGGTCCTCGTTATACAGAGCCTTTTTGGGTCCTCGAGCGCATCGGACAGGTGGCCTATCGTTTGGTGCTGCCTGAGGGTGCTCGTCTACACGATGTGTTCCATGTTGGGCTACTAAAGCCTTTTCATGGTCCTCTGCCACAGCTTCCTCCACCGTTACCACCTCTGCAGGATGGCCGTTTGGTTCCGATTCCGCGTCAAGTGTTGAAGACTCGTCGAGTGCAGGATGCTTGGGAGTTGTTGATCCTATGGGATGGTGTGCCTGTCGATGATGCTAATTGGGAGCCCCTCTAGTCCTTCAAGGAGCGTTATCCTGATTTTCAGCTCGAGGACGAGCTGTTTGTCGGGGAGGGGAGTGATGTTACGGCCAGCCGGTCTAGCCGGCCAACCCAGCAGCCGCACCGGCTCAGCCGGTTGCGCAGCCAGCGCAGGAGTACATCACGTACTCGCGCCGCCGCCCTCGGAGAGGTGGTTAAGATATTTCCTTAGAATAGATTTATTACTTTCCAATTAAGTAAGAGTAGATCTTTTGTAATTGGAGTCATATAATCCCAACTATTGGATGGAAAATTAAGTTGGCAATTATCAATTACTGGCCTCAAGGGCCAACCCCTAGCTCACGTTCCTCTCTTCCTCTCATTTCCTGCACCGCCAAGATCATGGCGCCGCCGCGCCGTCCACCTCGCCCTCCACCTCCGATCAACCACCCGTACAGCCTACGTGAAGTTTCCGGTAGGACTAGGAACCCTACCAACGCCAGCCTTCTTTCTCTTATGCACACCATATGCATGCAGATCTGCTCCCTGAGAGATCCATTTGAGGTACGTAGGAGCAGGAGCGCATTTGCTTGATGAGAAGGAACGTAGATAATAGGTAGCGCATCCAACTTTGCTGAGTTGCTGACTTGATTTCATGATCGTGCAGATGCCACATTTTGTTGCAGAGGAACTGAACGACAGAGATATAGCCACCCAAAGGTCAGCCGTGTGCCCTGGCCACAGCTGGCACTCGAGTGCCGGACGGACATGGGCACGACAGCGTGCAGCATAGAGCTCGCCGGAGGCCTGAGGAGGTAGGACGACGTCTGTCGTCGCCGACATGAACACGCCGCCACCTCTGGGCGCTGGCTCTAAACCGTAGCTGGGGTAAATGGGCAATGCTTGGCGTTACTTTCTATTACATTTTTTCCTGCTGCCACCCATTCTCAGGAAATAACAAGCTGCCCTTGTACACACAGTTTTCATCACATTTGTTCATTCTCTACCATGCTTATTTGTTTGGATGGAAGCTAGGAGAATTGGCTGAATATATATACTTGCATGTACATTAAATGGAAACGAAGGAGTAGTTGGGGAGGGGAAAAGTTTATTGTTTTTTATACTGGAAACTTTTATTGTTGCAGGTAGGTGATGTGTGAGAGTCCTATTTACATTGTCTTTTACTGAACCCACGAGTTGGCTTGGTAAATATATAGTAATGAGGGCCTCATAAAGGCGAGAAGGGAAGGGATTTCTCAATAGCTATTACTATTTACTAGCTCTGTAGATGCTTTGTTTGTATATGAGAATGATTAACCGTTAGGAACTCGATTATATATATGTGAAATATGTAGTTTAAAATTAGAATATTATTACAGTTAGTTTTTAACGAATTATATACAAGCATGTGAAATAGCGATATGAGATAGAAGCTTGAAGGCATGTTTGCGTCTGCGCCTTGAGCTAGCCGAGCTGTGGGCATCTTCGTCCCGACTGTGGTTGGAGCCCAGCAGAGCGAGGGAGTAACCCTATCTGTATAGTACCCACATACACTATTGCATCCTGTTGGATCCCGAGTCTGTACATGTCTCGATCATCCAGAGTAGGTTACAGCACAGCTGGTTTTCAACCCTGCTGCATTTAATTTTTATCCAGCAAGGTTGGAGCTACACTAGCTTGCTCCTCACCTATCTCTATCCTCCCAAAAATGACTCATTGAAGGGAGGCATCACCGCATCACAGACCTTTTAGACAGTGGGAAGGAAAGGATGATGGCATATTGTCAAGGGCACAACCGATAGAGGAAATCGATAAACTGAAAATAACAGTTAAAGACAATGGAAATAAATAAGGCAAAGGAATGCACACTAGTATAAGTATGAGATTATTCCTTATTTGACCCTAGAAAAACTACTCGTTCCTTTCTTTGGCCTTGTAAAAAATTTCGTTCCTTATATGACCCCAAGTTTAATTTTCATTCCCTATCTAACCTTCAGTCAGATTTTCCATCAACGAACCGTTAAGTGCCATATAAAAAGACGGTTTTCCCCCTTGGAGGCCCACCAGGGCCGTCTCTAGAAATGTGAGGCCCCGGTGCGAAATAAAAAAAGGGGCCCCAAGTTTGCTTAAAAAATACTTTTTTAATATAACTAAGACAACTCCATATGTTCATGTAACTTCAAGATATGCTATTCGGACAATAATTAGCAATATATCAAGTCTGAAATAATATAAACACATTGTACAAACCTCATTTTATACTATAAAAACATCATCTGTCTAGTATTTCTTAAATAAAATCTTCAATTATATTTTCGTAATTGATCTTCTCTAGGTCATCCTTTCCAATTGCTATTGTTGCCAACCCATTAAGCCCTTCTAGAGTCATGGTAGAACATTCAACAACTTGAGTTTAGAAAAACTCCTTTCCGCAGAATTAGATTACTGATTTGATTAGTGATGGGGGAGACAACAACAGTGATAGAAAAATAAAAAGGTCAAGAATCATAATCTCACTCTCGCGGTCTCACTTTTGCCCTTTCGGCCTTTCCTCATCTACTCGGCTGGTCGCCAGTCGGTCCTTTTTCTGTCTTCCCCGGCGATCAGCGGTGGCACGGCATGGTGCTGTGTCGATGTTGTGCACCTGTGTTGTGCGCTATGAGATTAGATCGGCCAATTGCGTGTGCGATACCTAGACCTCTTCTATTCTAGTTTTTTTTAGAGCACGAGGCCTGGACTTCTAGTCTTCCACGATGCCTTCCTGGACTTCTGAATGGGCCATCGGCCTCTGAATTCTCATTGGCTTGGGGGCCCCTGAATTTTTGGGGCCCGGATCGGTCGGGCACCCTGCGCCTGTCCATCGACGGCCCTGAGGCCCACCACCCTTCTTCCTCCTATGTGGCCTAAGATTTTTTTTTTTCATTTTCACTTTTTTCTCTTCCTTTATCTTCTTCCTGGGCGGAGAGCTCCTCCAGGCGTTCTTTGAGCCACCGCCGGCGGCAGACCACGCCCACGGCGCTGGCACTGGAGCTGGAGCTTGGCCGACATCGGGATCTGCTGCGTGGCGTGACGTAGCATGGCGGGCGGAGCGGAAGTAGCGACGCGAGGCGGCGAGCCGGCGAAGAGGAGCTACACAGGGGGTGCAGAGGATGAGGCCCCGACGCGGAGGAGCTGCGGCACGTGGCCTGGGCGGAGAAGAATCTTCCACCAGAGTGTCGGCGCGAAGGTTTGCTGCTGCCCCTACCCCCGGTGGCGGCGCTGGCGCTCTTGACGGCGGAGAAGAATCAGCCACCGGAGCTGTCGCGCGGGCGGCGCTTCTTGGTCTTGGCGTCGCCATCGTTCCACTGGACGGACGCACAGAGCGCCCTTCGCAGGCCACCCCGTTGCTATGCTGTTGCTTCTCTCTGGCTGATTGGTCATCGGGATGAGGATGAGAAGAAGATAGGAAGGAAAGTGGCCACCTGCAAGTCTGCCCCTCGTGCTGCCTGTGGTCTAATTGCTAGATCCACTGCTTGCTGAATTAAACGGCGTGGCAAGGGAATCTACATCCTCTTCCCACGCATTGGTGTCCGCGTGGGGCTGCCCCTGGTGGAGCTCCTGCCCGCGTGCCGACGGCGGCTTCAGCTTGGGTCATGGAACAGATAGGAAGAAGGTTGGTGGGCCCCGCACAGGGGTAAAACATTCTTTTCACATGGCGCTTAACTGTTCTTGATGGAAGATCTGATGGAAGGTTAGATAGGGAACGAAAATTGAACTCGGGGCCAGATAAGGAACGAAAAAATTTTCAGGGCCAAGAAAGGAACGAGTAGTTTTTCTAGAGCCAAATATGGAATAATCTCTATAAGTATACTGATTAATTTAATGCTTACTGTGATGTCAAATTAAGCTCTAGGTACCATAAACTGTGTGCATGTTGGTAGCATACAAAATATCTAATCTCAACCATTCGTTCCATTCTATTCCCGAGTCCCTCTTGGTGGCGTCCACGATACCAACCTCGCTCCTGGGTTGCACCGTAAACCTTTCTATCTAGTAGTTTCTCGCTTCCAAGTTGTGTATGCCTGGTTCCACCAGAACAACAGAAGCCTGTGTGAGTGTCTCAAAGTACCTTTTCTACTAGGTCTTGGTTGCACCGTAAAACTTTCAATCTACTGATTTCTGTCTTCCCAATTGTGTATGCCTGGTTGCGCCAGAACAACACATACATGTGTGAGTGTCTCAAGCTAATATATGTGAAAACTAGACTCATTGGAATGAAGAACGTCTTGGATTTTCATTAAGAATAGTAATCTTCTCAACCCCCAACCCTAGCTACATCGACGAGGGTATTTTTTTTTCTTGTAAACAAACTTGTAAATCTGTTGTTGGTGGTTACAAAAACCCAAACAAAATGTTTTTGGGTCTACGGACTAAGCAGCCAACAAACATGTATCAAGTGTCACTGCATGGACAATAGGGTCCTGTATTTATAGGCTCCATCCCGGGGCAAGGCAATGTGACTATTGCCCTACAACCTTTTGAGTGAAAACCCTAAGTTACCCCTAACGTATTGTGATTTGTGACCGTAGGATGTTAGGGGGGAGACCGCCCTAGGTGTTAGGTCTTTACGCATGAGGTCCTTTACACGAGTGCCCTCGCCGGGGGTGGGCACGCGCCTTGTGGAGAAGGGGCACGATTCCTGGTTTTAGGGTTCCAGCATGCGAGGCCTTTTGGAAGGGCTCATATGAAAACGGCCTTTCGGGACCCAAGGGGGAGGGTGGAGGAGGGGTTTGGGGCTGGACCCCGCCCAGGCATCACAGCCGAGCAATAGGTGTGGGCGTGTGGCTGCCGTGAGCTTCTTCTTTTCTTCCCCGTCCTTCGGAGCAATAGGTGTGGGCGTGGGTCTTTCGGAAGGGTTTCGAAGGGCTGGGTCGCTGTTGGCATGGGGCTCCTCCTCTCAATGGCCTTCCGGTGTTTGTTGGTGGCTAGGCCTAGGAGCTGGAGGTTTTCTCCTTTGATGGGCCACGGTGTTGGCCCTCACCCTTGGTTAGTGGGCCCTGTCTCTAGCTGTTCGTTCGTGCAATTGCCTCATTTTGTCAACATTCCTCCTACAACAAATCAAGTCCAGGTCTACCTGTGCGATCATGCTACTCGGTCCATCTAACAAACTCGCCTAGAGGTGCTTTCCCTAACTAAATTGTCTCAACACAGTATAGAAATATAGAAATTATCTCTACAGAGTACAGATAGAAATTGTCTCAACATGACACTAACTAAATTGAGTGTTCACATTTTGCAGCCAAAATTTCAATATATAGTTTATATATATTAAACACGACACTACTAACTAAATTCTAATGTTGTAATTTAGAGTTTTATGGTAGTTATTGTGTGATTTTTTCTGGCAAGAGCGTGCTAGCTTCTCAACAGTCCACACACATGTGGTACTAGCGCCAAGGCATTGGCATATACCTAGCGGATTGCCTCTCCCGCATCTTGCATCCTCGCCTCTATCTAGTCAACAGAGGGATTGCGGAATTGAGAACGCCATGCATTTGATCCCGGTCTCATGACCTCATGTTGTGTTCCGTTGGCTTTGTGTTATGTCTCCATAGCTAGCTGCCTGCCTAGCTCTATATATTTGGCTCCCTGACTTTGTTGTGGCGTATTCAATATTTCCTCGGTCCCTTTGGCACATGGATGTACTTGGTCAGTTCTTGTCGCACGCAGGTGTACGCTTTCGCTCTACAAGGAAACGAGGGCCAGAGTAGGCGTGCGCGCCAAGGGTCACCGGCCCTAGGAGTCCGCCCCTGAGTGATAAGAGTGCAGTACGTCAGAGGTTGCTTATCCACACATTTTCTGGTGCGGTTGGTCTAATTTTAATATGGACATCACGCTTCACACGTTATATATAATTTACTCAAAGGGCAAACTTCATTTTGGCAACTGGTTTGTACTATTGTTCTGAATTGGATAGCAATTATAAACTCTAATTGCAAGTTTACACTAGAAAAGTTAACCATTAAAGCTGCCACTGGACAACTAGACAGCATGAATGCCACCAAGAGACGATAATGCCTTCCCACTGTGCTATCGATGACTGGCCATGGTTTCCTATTTGCATATCATATGTGTACAGATTTGAGCGCTCCCTTGCGCGCTCAGAGCTTTTCGCAGATTTGAGCTTTAGAGACGATCCCACCCGACGAAGCAGCACATGCTATATAGGGTTAACGAGGATCGCCGATTAAGGAATGCAGGACATGCTAGCGTGAGTATCCACGTCATTGCTGCCCGGATGCAAAATGGCACAAGCAATGAAGCAAGGGGTTAACTTGTCGCCAAAAAGGTTTTGCTGCAGCATGCTCAGCCGTGTGCAGTGGCCATGGTTAGTCCTCCTCGAGTGGCGGCCACGGGCGTGATAGCTGGTGCCTTCCTTCTCGCCAGATATCTACCGGTCGCAGCAAAACTTGATTGGGGTTGTGTTAGGGTGACGCCTCTGTTGGGCGACACGAACATGCTGCTGCACTTGGGCGCCACAGAGCCTCTATCACAGCTCGGATAAATGAGCCTTTAATTTGTTCCTACTATTTGGGACTCCATTTTTTCCGGCTGCCACCCATTCTCAAGAAATAGCTAGTTTCCCTTGCATACGTAGTTTCCTTACTACACGTTTCTTCTATCTCTACCATATGTTTAATTTTTGGATCGAAGCTAGTAGAACTCCCTGAATATATATATCAGCGCCACACGTGAATATCAAATGGAAAGCAAGGACGACCAGTAGTTGATGAGGGGATAAATTCTGTGTTGATGGTAGGCCTTCAGAGTTAATGGGTAAGGGAGCCCTATACCTATACATAGTCTGATGAAACCCGCTGCAAGAGCTTGTGTGGGTCCAAATTGGTTGGGTCTGGAAATTGATGAACCCGTTAACCATGGCCCATAGTTTTCGATGGCCTGATTTCGATGCTGGCCTCTGACTGCCGAGGTGGCCACTGATGGGCCAGTTAACAAGAGGTTGCCCTATTTTGGTAGAGAAAGAGACACGGCAAACATCGTTCAGTGTAACACCTCCGCGAAATACAGATAGTTTTCATGAGTATCCAAAAATATATACCTTTGCAAAAATGAATTGTATTGGCCCAAGGGTACCTGACTGGGCCCTTGAGAGGAGTCTAGAGGCGAGCTCGGGTAGCTGCCCTGCTGGCCGAACATGAAGAGGAGTCCTAGGCAGGAGCAAAACGTGGCAGCTATCCTTTAAGAGTCCTAGAGTATTAGGAAAATTAAAGAGTTTGTTTAGGAAAAAAAAGTTTGTTTAGGAAAAAAAAGTTTGTTAAGGAAAGGGATAGATCAAATCTATAGGGAATCCTTATATATAATTGAGGAAGATGTACTCATTAGGCTAGTCACAAATGGGGGTTTTATGTGAGTTTCATGGCCATTAAATTTTCTGTCGCATCAGCAGTTTTGCTAACATGTCAGGTTAATTAAGATGGTGAGTTTCATCCCTATGAAACTCATGTGGTAGCTGTGTTCATGAAACCTCCATTGAGATGCCCTAAGAAATAAGAAGGAAGAGATTTATCTCAACCCATAAAATTTACTGTTCTCGTCTCCCTACCTCGATTTATTGCTCATGTGAAAACCATTCTTGTGCACAATAAAATCCTCCTGTTTTGAGGCACAAACTAGCTGTGGCAGACCAGGTACTTATCTGGTTGATGACGAAACCACCTTTCACGAACCCTATGAGCCAGCATCAATCATGCATAATTGGTTTTGATTCATTCTTTGGGACCGAAGGCTGCTCAGCGGCGCATGTGATGTCTAAGTTCAAAATTGTTGCTGACTTTCATAAGTCGTTAGCCCACAAGTTGCAGCTAGCACATGTTTTGTCGTTTTGGAAATATTGAATGATGTGCTCACGTTCAACAAGTAGACACCCTTGTCTATATAAACACACATCAGCCAAGGTGGAGATCACTCAAAAACTTGCCATGGCGGCTCCAAAATTTGCTCCGATTCAGGAACTAACATTCAATGTCAAGACGGACTCGTATGCCACATTCATATCAACCCTACGGGAAGCTCTAGCGGGCAAGAACCCCGACAAGGTGCGTGAGCGCCCTGTGTTGGGCAAGCAGACCGGTGAGACCGTTCAGCCACCACGGTGGATCTACGTCGTGCTCAAAGGTGACGATGGCGTGGCGCCAAAGGTCGGCATCCGGAGCGACAACGCCTACATCTATGGCTTCGCCAACCGGCCCAAGGGGAGGTATATATATATATATGCATCTTCTTCGTTCATTAATTCTCATCTGATTAGTAAAACTAGATTGGTTCCAAACCTTGATTGGTTTCATTCATGGCATGCAGCACTGAGGACAAGTGGTTCCAGCTCAGCCCGAGGGACAGCACCACCCAGCTGTTCAAGGGCGCCAAGATGCTCGGCTTCACTGGCCACTACAAGACCCTGATGGGCGGCCAGGGCATCAAAGACCTGCCCAAGTTGATTCTCGGCAGGAAGTGGACGTTGGAAGCTGCCAACGTCCTCTGGGAGTACAAGCAGGACAAGCTGAGCGACGCCGCAGCCGCCGACGGCGGCGTCGGCGACCCTCAGGAGAACCTGAAGAGGAAGCTGGCGCTCCTCGCCGTGACCCTGTGCGAGGCCGCAAGGTTTGATCCTGCGCGCAGCGTGATCGACGGCGGGTGGCAGCAATCCATCTCCATCACCTCCAAGGAGGTCCGCTACCTCAAGGACTGGGGCGACCTCTCCACGGCGCTGCTGGCATGGAAGGCTGACGACTACAAAAACGACAAGAAGCATTTCGCTTCGTTGCCAAAGGACATGGGGGTTACGACGGGTGCCGAAGCCATAGCGGTGGTGCAGCTCGTGCTCAACAAGCCACCAAAGATGGGCCTCTTATTAGCCTGGCTAAGAACTTGCTGGGGCTGCTGGAGTGGTGGAGATGCTGAAGGAGGAGAAGAAACAACATTACATGTACCAGATGGAGCTGGAAAAGCAATGCCGCCGGGAAACAAGAGTTCATCCATCGTTAACCCACTTTACTAGTGAGTGTGAGAAGTTCGCTTGGTACGAAAGTGAGTTAATGTTGTGTGCAAATAAGGAGTTAATTTGAAGTTGAAGGGAGAGTACTACTTCGTTGTTGTTGAAGGGAGATTATGTCCCTGTTCAAAGAACAATAAACTCGGAGTGTTAAAATTTCTTGTAATCCTTCCACATTACATAAAATTATATGTTATACCATATTGTACTATTGAAATATTGTGCTATTGATCGAAAACTGTTACTTCCACATGCTGCGCATATAGTTCAGTTGGCTAGTTGTTGTTTGTGGCATAACATTTTTTTTTTAGAAACAGGAATATATTTCAATATTCCAGACTCTACAGCGATAGTTGCATGGTTTGATTGTGGCATAACATGGCTAAATAAATTCAAGACTTGGGAATCTTCTGGTGTGCTTGCATTTAAGACTAGTTATTGATTTAGTACCATGGTGTAATTGGCTGGTACTCTACTGGCAAATTCATCCGTCTCAAGAAAATGCTCAGTTCTGTGGTACAAGTGGTACAACATAGTTAATCAATTTAAAGATGCCCTCCACATGGCATATGTGCTCCCCCGCTCACAGCTATAGATATTAATCTTCTAGTGGTAGGGTGTGCCCACACATCAGGGCAACTCTGGTGATCTCAGTCAAGAATCTCGAGAAATACTAGCATATCTCTCTTGAATGTACATTTTTTTAGAAATGAAAAAAATAGTTCAATATTCTAGCCTCTGCAACGATTAATGCATGTAGCTCTCCCTTGAATGCACATACTCATAGTCATGGGCGGATCCAGGGACTTTTGTCTAGATAAAAAACAACCCTGTCATTTGAAATCCACTGATTTCACAACACTTCACTTACAAAAATATATATAAGAAAAAAACATATAGCATATGAGAACATTTTATTATTTTCATTTTAGTGACACTGTACATGCATGTGTTCAATATTGATAAGCGCCTATTTGTGTCGCACATGTTTGCAACTATCACGTCTCTTATAGCTTTCATGTTCGTCGTTTATTTTACAAGGAGAAATACATAACCAATCTCTACCAATCTTATCCTGCCTTGTGTCTCAGTGGAGGCTACTGTCAACCTTATATATAAAGCCGTGCATGCATTGTAACAATCAAATTTTTACAAAAAAAAAAACAACAACATTGTATTGGCAATTTGAAGTATCTGT
Source organism: Digitaria exilis (assembly GCA_015342445.1). Lineage (NCBI taxonomy): Eukaryota > Viridiplantae > Streptophyta > Magnoliopsida > Poales > Poaceae > Digitaria > Digitaria exilis. Next base: position 2,287,185 of record JACEFO010001795.1, read on the forward strand.
TTTTTTCTATATGACGGTAAAACGTCTCTTGGTGACATTATACAACTCGATGCTTAACATGATCATCCATATACGATGGCCTGTAAATTCATGAAATCTAGATAAACACTTAATAATTTGTCAAAACAAATTGAATGTTTTTAGAAACTTTCTGACCAGTCAGTAGAAAATAAAACAAAATCCTAAACCCACACGGATTATAAATTTGTAAACCAAATAAATTGTGTTTCTTCAAATATATTCTTTATGATTACTGATGCTAAAATATATACACATAATATATCTAACATAGAAACGAGTTTTTATAAAATCCAAAATTTGTTGACGGCTTAAAAAAAGAAGAGATAAATAATGGAAATAATACAAAGAAAATACATGATTTTACATTAGATAAAAGAAAAATACATTACTATCTTTTTATTTTATTTAAAACTCCCTATAATTACTTGATAGGATGTGTTAATATTTAAAAACCTTTTCTTTGCATGTAGATGGTACATTGTATTTGAATATGGCTAAAGAGAAATGATGATAACATGAGTAACAAGGTTTAGATAACATTGAGTGTTTCAAATGATAGATATGTGGCAAAGAAAAAAAAATACTCCCTCCATTCCAAAATACTAGTAATTCTGAGTGTAATTTTGAGTGTCTAAATTCATGGCATCTTGTATGAACCTAGACATGTAATTGTCTAGATTCATAGCATCTTCAATGAATCTGGTAAAAAGCCAGGATGGCTAGTAATTTTAAACGGAGGGAGTATTGGAAAAGTGAGCACTGACCAAGACTTTGCTATAAAACACACTGTTGTATTCTCAGTGCAGTGACACATGGTCTTGAAGCATCACTGTGCATGGGGAGTGTTGCTGGTCACCCATGGGCAGAGGAAGGTTCAATGCACTTCCATACAGTCCTTTTGTTATACACAAGCACAGTAGCAGGCTGCGTAGGATGCTTTGTAATATGGTAGTTGAATGATAACAATAACACCTCAGCTTTGACCAGTTTTGAAATAAGAATTAACTTATTAACACCAAAATTTCATCGAAGTCTCTGATTAGTGTATGGACAGATAATAATGCAGCTTAAGAATACGTCTGCATCGGGTGCATGCATTAGAAGTAGATCTGATCATTAGCCCACCAGTATTATACCCATCACTGTCTACAAACGAATCATCACTATTTCAGACAATCATGTCTTCCAGGTTGTACTGTTTATATCGGACAATGACAAACATGTAGTATCCAACGTGTTGATTGTGGGTAGAATATAATGTGGTTAGTCACATTCAAGAATTGGAATATTCATTAGTGCTGACACTTATGGTGATTGTTTTTATTGTTAGTCAGTTCTTTATGCGTTGCGACTTTTCACTTCTCAATCTCAAAAAGTCCTCTGAGTTGGCTAGATTGAGTGTGGCGCACGCTTAATTAGATTCAAGTCTTAAACATACGTGCTCTCGTTCATGGCTACTTATTCTTTTGGGGAGATATCTTGAGACAGGCTCATGCTGGCTAGGGGAACATGTAGTTTAAGTCTCATCAAAATTCCACATCATTTGACATGGTTTCTTGTAACACCCATCAATTCTAGAAAGTTGACCATACATAGAAGAGGAGCAAAAGGTTAATTTTTTAGACTCATTGCTGGTTTGGAATATTGGAGATAATGCTTGTGTAGAGCTCATCGAATATTTTCCGTTTGACTATTCACATGCATCGTTTGGAGTATTGATCATGCAGTAATCGGCAATGCAAGATTCAAACTTTGGGCTGAGCAGTAACTGTGGTTACTGTAGCGAACCCGGCTTTCTGGCCGACTATCCTGTCCCAACCCAATCATTTTCTCTCCTTGCCGTGAACTGAAGGGAGAAAGGGAGAAGAAGAGAAGAGAAGATGAGGAGGATAATCTAGGTCTCGCCGCCGTTCGTCATCTCCATTTCTCTCCAAAAATCGTTCGGAGGCGATTGATGGATTCCCGTGATCCTTGATGCTAGGAAAACGGTGGAAACCGTTGTGCTGTCGTTGCCCTTTTTCTTTTCAAATGGAAACCGTAGGTGAGCCATGCCCTGCCCCAAATCATCTTTTCCTAAGGTTTATTTGGATGGTTTAGAACTTTAGTATAGCAGTGTCCGTTGCTGTTAAGGGCTATGGTTAAGTTTCTAAACACGTCGTTGTTCTCAACACCTTTCTGATCTGAGCAGTTTCTGTTGATGCTAATTTTACATGATCCTAATGACCTTAACAAAATATCAAACCTTTGTATAGTGGAAGCCAGATTAGAGCCCGTTCCACAACCGTAAAGAACTTCCCCATTGGGTTTAAGATCTGGCAGTTATATTGAGGTTTCGTTCAGACAGTTTTTCAGCGTCGAAATTCCATGCAGTATTTGTTAACTTCAGTTTTGGGCAAGCTAAACGCCAGAATTTGAATTATTGATATTTTATAGAGTTAAAAAACCATATGATGAGCGATTATGGTCAGTATATAGTTACGGTCGTTTATTGCAAAAAGAACATGGAACTAGGAAAAATGCACCCAATTCCATCCGTTGTTCAGGTCCGTATCCGTTTATTAGAACAACGTTAAGTTTGCATCAACCAAATCAAAATGGTAACTTCTAACCAGTTTAGTTTATTGGGTGTTCCTGATTCAACACTAGATGACTAGAGCATGCAGCCGATCCTGGATACAAGGATACAGAACTATAGAAAGTGTCCAGGCCGGTTACCCCTCTCACAGAAACGAGTAACAATATGGGTAGTGGAGTAGTGGACTCTACCAAGGGTAGTCTGACCATGAAACTGTAACTTCAACATCGGCGCCGCTCATGCCAACGACACGCTCCACATGCTCTCCGCTGCTTGCAGGATTGAAGTCAACGGCGCCTCTAACAATCTCCTCGCCGGAGCCGCTGCGCAGGTTCAGCTCGACCGTCAGCAGCCTGTGGAGTCGCACCGCGAGCACCTGCCTTGCCAGCGGCAACATCTCCCCGGATCGGACGGATACGCCGGCCTCCTTGCCGGTGGCACCATCGCTGTAGAAGAGAACGCAGCCGGCGTCGAGGAGCTTGCTGCGGGCGATGATTCTCCCAAGAACGCCGGTGATGGCGCCATGGTCGCCTTCGCCGGTGCCGACCGGGAGAGCGGAGAGCTTCACGGCGACACGGCCTTCGACGGCGTTGCTGAGCACGGCGTAGACTACCTCCGCGTGGCCGTAGCCGGTGGTGACCGTCTGTGATATGGTTTTGTCGTAGGTGGAGAATTCGCCGGAGACGGTGTCGCAGAATATCCTCCCGGCGGTGGTGTTGTTATGGTGGCTGCCGTCGTGGAGTTGGAGGTCGAAGATGACTGGACCATACGCTGAGGCTGCCACTGATGGCCCGGTCAACACGAGGTTGCCCTGTTTTGGTACAGAGAGGCATGAAGAATGTTCAGTTTTGGCCAGAATTCTGGTCCGAATTTCGATCTTTGGTTGAATTAGGGACTACGTAATGCCAAAGTCTATGATGAATTGTAGTAATCTTCTACTTGAATTTGAGTATTTATTTGCACAAAGTATTCTGAAGACGACAGAGATGGTACTAAGAAAAAAACAGCAGAGATGGAGAATCGCACCTCGCCGTCGCAGGGTTGCGGGGCGGCGAGCTCGTCCGTCCCGCTTGGCTTCCGGGTATAGATGAGGTCGCTGCAGGAGTGGCCACCGTGGAAGAAGATGGAGCCACAAGGCGGAGGCCTGTCTCCTCCAGCGGCGGCGGGGACACGGACGGCGAAAACCTCCGCCATGTCGCGGCCTTGCCTGGGCAGGTCGCCGTACTCGAGCAGCTCCTCTGCCGTCGGAGCGTCGCCGTAGCCGGTGGCTGCCGCCATACGCCGTGACTTCTAGCAAAAAAAAAATGGCATTTTTCGATTTTCAGTTGAGAAAAATGGGATTTTGGACTGAGATGTGAAGAAGAGCAGGGAGAGATTGATTTGGGATGGTTTTTATTTCAGCGGCCGCCGGCCAAGCTCAACTCACCGACGGGGAACAGGGGTTGCGTTTCCGTGGGACCATATGTGGCTGCCCAAGTGGGCCACGTACACGAAGTTTGTGGAATTTTTTCCATCTGTTTCTTTATATAAACTTGCTTGGTGAACTAGCTATGATGTCAGAATTTTTTCCATCTATTTTGAGAATGTTTTTTTTTTACGTTAATTGGAATTCAATTGGATTGGATCGACAGCATAGTTCGCATCTGTACCAATATTTTATAAAAAACGATAAAATATAAATTAGATAATTTGAAATCTTGATTCATGTTGGATATCATAGAGTTCAATGATGAATTCCATGCATTTTTCCAATTCAAAAAAGAAAAGTACATTTTATCTTATGAACAAAATACTTTCAAAATAATGTTTTAAAGAAAAGAAATATTTTCAACTACGAGACTAATAATAATTTAATATCATAGATTTTGGTGAGGACATTAAAATATTTTAACAAGTATCAAGTTAAATAAACAAAAATATAACATTAATAATATCTTATTATTTTTTATTTCGAAAATATATTGGTTACTTAATGTGTTTACAAAAGCTACAAATTAATGTTGTATCTAAAAATCATGCTTATTCTATTGTATTTTAGGCGGCTAATTGGTGTATCCTCCCCCAACTCCCTATGTGTGTCTGTCTCATCCGAAAATCATCTAGAAAATATAATGCATGGGCATAGAGTTCAGTGAAAGATGTCTAAGCAAGCTAGTGTCAAGCGGCGCAAGTCGGCATGGGGCCTTCTTCATGCTTGGTGGTTCCATCCAGGGCATGGATCATTACTAGAATACCATGGTTTTCCAGAAACTCCTTAATGGCCTTGTCTACATACTTCAGTATGCTGTAAAAGGTTGCAATAACAATAGACAACAACTACAACATAGAACATTGCACACTAAAACCATCCTGTCTTGAGGCACAAACTGGTTGTGGCAGACCATGTACTAATTCGCGAACCATGGGGTGATGCCTATGAGCGAGCATCGATCATGCATTTTTCGCCCAAATGGATTTTGCATTTCATAATCTTTCAAGGCCCAAAGGGTAGTCTGAGTAAATATATGCTTCAACCAAGGCATATTCTAGTGAATATCCTAGGAGAACTAAAAGACCCTTAAGACCCTAACTGGCCCCGATATAAGTGAGGAAAGACCCAATATAAGCATTACTCAAGTGGCGTACCAATTAATACGCTGCTAGTGCAAAGGCAGCGACGTGTTAGTCAGTGGTCATTGTGTATGCAAGGACAACAGTTTGTTTGGAGGGGTCTCTATGTATGTGATCTTCTCCAATTACTCTGTCTTGCCACCCAGGTACAAGCACTAAAAGTGATTTGGATGTTTCTTAATTCAAGATAAGGACATCATTTGTTCTTGCAGAATATCAAGTGTCCATTCACCTATCTTTTTGGCTTGCTCTGTCAAGTGATATTCTTTACATGTTATGCTTCATGATGGGCCTCATCTGGACGGTTCTGCAGCCAGCGCGGGAGTGTGTCAGCACTATGGTTTTAGGCTCAATTGTCTATAGCTTTGACAGACGAATTTTCAGACACAGAATAGTTGTCCATTTTAAATTAAATATTAAAGTCCAATCCTAACAAGACATTTTTTTAAGAAATATTTCGACCCCTGCGACATCCAAGTTATTACATATCATTCTGCAATAACTCATCGCTGATAAAAGAGGAACATTTCTAGCAAGATGTAAAGCTGAAGATTGCTCAAGCACCCATCAAGCCTCGAGCGTTCTAGCAGAACTGCATCCATGGCAGGCTGCTGGTCTACCCAAGCTGATCTGTCCGCTTGTTTTCCCAGAGATGCCGCGCATTCCTAGTTAGTATTATCCGAACTATGTGTAAGGAAAGCCAATATTGTTTAATTATAGTTGCTTGTTCATGCGTTCTCCAGACACTACTCTAAGAACTACAAGTGGAAGGGGAAAATAATTGAAGTGGACGTCCACAGAAAAGTGCTGGTAACACTTGCAGACGCACGAACATTTTACTTAAGTGTGAGATGGACCAAGAACCTTGTATATATAAGGATGACATGATACGGGAAAACATGAGAGAGAATAGTGTAGTGAAAAACTAGATGTACCGCCTATACTTAAAGAATGGAAGTGGAGATTTTAGTCATGCTGGTTACAATACAATGCACGTGCAGACACTCACGTGCCATGCATGTGTCGACACCGAAATATTGATTCATGATTAGAATTTTGCATTTCTGTGTTTAATTGATCAATATAAAAAACCATCATATAAAGATCGCTGTGGTGAGGAATCACCCACAGGCCACGGCTGAGAAAGCAAGTGGCGTGCTTATGGATAGCATTACGAGCGATCTGCTTCAGTGGCCGCTCCTCCAATGGCACCCCGGTGCGGAATTGTCGCCATAGGTTCCATATAGCTCCGCTCGAGCACGAGGAGGTGCTCGGTCAGATCCGAACCTCTAGCGGTCTAGCCTTTCTTTTGGAACTGTTGGGGATGAAATCAAATAGTGGGATTTGGTAGAATTGGTGCTCATCTCGCAGTTCGTGTTGCAAAAAAACGAGAACGCATCTGCTCCTCGATCGACGCTGCCATCACGGATCAGATAAGTTCGATTGGGGAAACTAGAATCCGATTGATGAAACTGCACTGAATAAATTAACTAGATTGGTAATTAGATGAGCACCCATATCTCGCATATAAAATTGGAAGGGGAAAAATGATGAGCATATTAAAGCATGAGAAACTGTGACGCACGTGGAAATTTAAGCAGCGTGTAGAAATTGGATGAGCATGAAACACGCCCAGCAGCGTGCCCGAACAGCTTCACGTGCGACGAGTACAAAGTTTCAAGCGATGACGAGGTTATGTGCAGCGGTAATATTATTAATCAGTACTAAAAAGTCGGATCAATTCAAAATCAGAGCATTTTTTTTTATCAAAGTTGATCTATTCTGTAAGCAGGCCGTCCCGGCCCTAGGCAGGTGTGGGTTGTGCCACTAGCATGAAAGAGACTTTTAGTACCGGGCAAAAACCCCTGTTAGTACCGGTTTTGCAACCGGTATCGAGCTCCCGGTACTAAATGGGCAGCCCCGTTAGTACCAGTACTAACGGGGCCGCAGGGTCAGCGGGGCGGACCAGTTAGTACCGGCTGGTGTTACCAGCCAGTACTAACGGGTTTCGAGCCAAAAAAATAAAGAAAAAAATGTGTAAGTCACAAGCCACGTGATTTTTTCACGCGTAACGTGCGTGGTTCATGGGATTCAAACTCACAACCTCTGGCCTCACGCGTAACCCCCTTTACCATCCCACCTATGCATCAATTGTGATTGAGTGGGATATGTTTTTCTTTTGAACAATACCCCACGAACCCATTTAGTACCGGCTCGTAACACCAGCCGGTACTAAATGCCAAAATTTAGTACCGGCTGGTGTTACGAGCCGGTACTAAATGCACGGGGGCCTCGGGAACCCCCCGGGACTAAATAACGCCATTTAGTACCGGTTGGTGTTACCAGCCGGTACTAAATGGTCCGAGGACCCTCGGGAGCCTCCAGGGACACGTTAGTACCGGGTTTTAAGACAACCGGTACTAACGTGTGAGGGACGAATGCTCCATTCTCTAGTAGTGTGCGACCCCATGGGATCCCCACCTGCCATGGCCCCAAATTCGTCAAAGTATATAAATGCATACGGGCTCATGACTGAAGAAAACATCCTGACAGCAAGAATGCAATGTGTGCCCTCAAATTTTGGTTGCTCCTGCAGTCCTAATTAAGATGACAAAAGACTAGCCCTGGACACGTAATTCATGCCTATCAACGATCGCCAAGATTTGCAAGCTGCGCCGGCGGCCGCTACGTACATCGTACCCTAGCTCAGCTGTTCCAGCGGTTATTCTTATCAGTAGATTATCAGTAGATTAGTAGATTGTTACCTTTGATAATCTGGTGTTTCATTTTCCATGCCTTGGTAAAATGTTAGAAATCTTTTTTCGAAATGGATAATTTAACAATTTCAAGAGCGTCACGTTAAAATGATATAGAAAAACTTGAAAAATCTCTTAGCCTCTGCCTGGACAGCACACAACCTTACAAAAAGAGTGGGAAAAAAGAAGCAAGCACATTAATGATTTTCAATCCGAAGACAAGACCGACATCTATGTGCCTATGTAAAAAAATCTATTGGACACCTATGCCAAAAACAGAAGCCCTGGTAGCCAATATGTAATTGAGAAGATGACCTACAAAAAAGACAATTATGTATTTTCAAAAACCATAGCATTCTTTCTCAACCACAAAGACCAACATGTTACCGCTGCTCCAAGTAAAACTAAAGGTTTTAAATCTCTGCTAATCACCATCAGCCAAGTGTCAAACATATTTGACACACTGCACCGGCGAAAGACCACAAGCAGCATGAACGAACACCACCAATCTCATTTATTGCAAGAAATACTTGAAAGAAAAGAAGAGGAAGAAGGGAAGTGAGACTTCCACTTCAAGTATAAATGTTATAGAAATTAATATTGTTTTATCTTCTAGTGAATCATGGGTACTTGATACTGGATCGATGATTCACACTTGCAAATTGTTGTAGCGTCTAAGTGAGACTAGAAGATATGCAAGAGAAGAGTTGGACGTTCGTGTGAGCAATGGCGTATAGGCTGTGGTATTGGTGGTCGGCACCTACCACTTGTCTCTACCATCCAGATTAGTTTTGGAACTAAATAATTATTATTGCATTCCTGCTTTCAGTAAGAACATTATTTCTTCTTCATGTTTGGAAGAAGTTGATGGTTTTAAGACTGTAATAGAGAACAAATGTTGTTCTATTTCTTGCAATGATATTTTCTATGCTCATTATCCATTGGTGAATGGATTATATGTTCTTGATCTTGAGGATAAATCTGTCTGTAACATTAATACTAAGAGGCTTCGACCAAATGATATGAATCCCACTTTTGTCTTACATCAATTTGATAACGGAAGTTTTATTAAAATTCAAGCCCATTCCATCAATTTGATACAAAGTCTTGAAACACTCCCGACCTCTGCATAGAGGGATGCATGCAGCCTAAAAATGAGAGAAGAAAGATCGACCAAACCGTATACTAGACTACCACCCAAGCGTAGAGATACCACAACAACCAAATCTTGTGAAGCCGACTTTTGTAACATAGCGCATATATGGAGTCCGTGTATAATCGAATAGATAACCTGCAATGCTAATATCAGATTGATAGGATCTCATGACTATGTAGGTCGTAGGGATGAGAGACTGGGCGTCGGGGTCTATATTTCCGACGTCAGAAGGGAGCCATGGAGGAGCTTAGGGCTATGGCAGCGTGCGAGAAACGAGCGATGGAGAGCGAGAGCTGTAGATGGCCCTTGAGGCCAGGCAAAGATACTTGTCTTGCTTGATTAATTCTCAAATGCTTGAGTATTTATCTCCTTTTACGAAAGATCTAAATAAACTCATATGGAAAGGAACTAAATATCTAAGTAAACAATATCCGGCAGAGGTAGTACATGATTACCGCTGGGGCTGGCACTAGGGCTGACGCCTGGGCCGCCACCTGGGTTGGGGCTGGCTATGCCGTAACAATTGGCCTCGGTTACTGAGTCGGTGCTCGAAATTGATGAGAGGTTGGTTGGTTGGTTGGTTACACATTGTTTAGGCATATACATTCTGTAAAATCTTAAAATTTGTCATCGCTAATGTACATGAAAGTTTTAGCAATATGTCGGCAACAGCTCCATAGATGTTTACATGTCCTTCTATGATTCCTGCTGCTGGTTTTCATTTGGACCATCAATGAACTCGTGTGACTACTCTTCCTTTTCTGTTTTGCAGCGAACTCGTGTCACTATTCAGAGCTTGTTGGTGCATGATGTGCTAGTGAGATTAGCGGTTCACTGGACTACTGGAGGCATTAGGAAGTCGAGTGACTAGAATTAGGTGGATGGGCGTGTGTATGGCCCTAATATTGAACTATGTTCTTAATTAATCTGGTTCAAGTTAGTTCTTTTAAATAAATCTACCAATTTAGCTTCTGCTGAACTTATGGTGTTGAGCTATGAAATGATCCGGCCAGAATGATGTCGCTTGAAATGGTGTTGAACTATTGAAATGGTGCTGAATTACGTTGAACTATTGAACTGGTGTTGAATTATGTTGAACTGTTGAATAATGTTTGGTGCTGGAATAAACATGTGTTGCCGAACAGCTTACTGGGCTGGAATTATTTTGTCGGAACAAATCCTTGTCAACCAGCCGGATCAATTGAAACACCAGGATTAACTGGTTTCTCACTTTCTCTCCAGTAACTATTCCGGCTGCTGTTTCAATCCAAGCCCACCAAATGAGCCTGTTCCCTCACAATCCACGTTCGAACAACAGGAAAAGGATTCAAATCGTCAGTGCAGCCACTCTGAATGCTTAAAGAAGCATCTTGACATACTCATCATAATTGATGTACAAACTGAGCTGAACAATGTAAAGAATGTACTAATCATTCAAGGAATATGTTCACTGCCCAACCTAGTGTCAACGCCATGGAGTGATCTTTTGCACATCCGTTTCAGTCCCTATTGCCCACAGACAAAAATTACCCAAAGCAATTTTTATCATCAGGGTCCAAGCATCAACATTATGTAGTGTCTGTCGGGCCAAAGCACTCAGCTTTTTTGCCTGCCGACAAATTTTCCTGAGCTGAGGCCTAACTCTGTCTATTTCACGTGTCTTATGTCAACAGAAAGCAAGATTTCTTTGAACGCCGTCTTGGTTATATAGGCGTAAAAATCTAGTCTTGGATGTTATCCCCTATGTTGGCTGGGAATTTGCAGACAAAGCTCTAGCCGGGACTGGGACATCACAACAAATCTTTGATGATTGTTCAAACTAACATGTTTGCACGGCTTCTGAAGAAACTGCTGTTAGTTTACTAGGATACCAAGTATGGTTTTTTTTTCTCAATGTGCATCAAATTATCTATCTTGGTTTGTACATTATAACATGTGCTTAAATTTCTTCCTTTCTCTCAGTTGGTCACTCCTTTTTCGGTCCTATGCAGGCAGCAGGCTTGCAAGAATTTTGAGATGGCATTGTTTTTCATTGTTCAGCTGAATATCATTCGAGTCCTGCTGTAGTGTAATGAACTTCAATTCACCATCAAGGGAAATTATTCAAGCAAAGTCTTTAACGGTGTTTTATAATGGATCCCGATTCCCTGCTCAACTGAAACTGCAGTCTTTCATGGAATTGTTGATGATCTGAACTTTGTTGCATCGGAATTGGTCACGTTTTATTCTACAGATAATTTTCTTGTAGGATAGGCAATATATCAGTGTCTTGTAGTGCTAGGCAATAACATAAGAAGTTAATTGAAAAATATCAAAATTCCATATTGTTAAACATTAAGATAGCCAATACAATACTTTAGTTCACATCAAGAAATAGCAACAGAAAAGGCATGTGTCACGCTGTAGAATCTTTACCAAACCATTTCTTTACCAAATACCACTGCATATAAAGTTATGATGTTCTAGGTTCTAGTATAAAAATACAAGCAAAGCAGAAATCCTATATGTACCAACACACCTAAGATAATTTACATGAAGCAAATCCTAGCTCTGCACCTCTGATTCATCTTTTTCATGAGACCTGGTTTGGATCAATGATATACCCGACAGGACCTTCACGGGCCATTGAGGCCCTACGAGAAATTGAGGGCGGCCTCCTGAGATCAGCACTGACTGGCACTGGCATCTCGTCAGAGTGGCCGGAAATGCAGAGCGATCCATTTTCATCCTGATCCCAATAGACCTCAACCATGACACCTCTTGGATGCTGTTCTGTCTCAGTTCCAGGAATACCAACAAAACGAGCACCTTTCGGAATCTGCATTGACAAAGAGGCAAAATCAACGAAGTGGAAACAATATTCTAAAACGTATCAGATAATCAAATAATGGCTAGTTGATAACAATATTTATACATCTCAGAGGTCTATTCTTAAGATTAGTGCGGTAGTGTTCTTAGTACTACTAAGCACATACCTGAATTGTTGCTCCTGATGACAGGTTAAGAGTCACCAGGGTGCCTTCAGCAGTAGAACTCTCCAGCTCTGCCTGCTTTGCAATATTCAGGAAGACCTCTTCAAGTGTCGTGAGACCAAGTTGAATATCTGATATTCCAAATTCCGCCTCCCTGTCTTGCAGTTCCCCGAAGAATCTCTGTTTGCGAAAGTGTTAATGTATACGTTACTTTTTTTTTAAATGATGTATATTAGGGTTATCTGTGCAAAGGTATTACCGTCAGAAGCGGTTCCTTATGATGGGGGATGACAAATGTCAAGAAAGTCCTGCTTTCCTCTTTCGGGTTAACATCAAGCCGCTGGTCAGCACAAAAGAAAAACAATGCATTTATATCTAAGATGGTAAGAGAAAAAATGTTTAAGTCAATCTTTTTTAATCATTAGACACGTACTTCCTTGAAGAACAATTTGACAGCTTCTATGTTAGGATTAACTGGGGCCTCAGTGTTGCTGTTAATGCTCTGCATGTGACCATTTCCAGAGAAATTAACATTAGCGATGTATCCTGTTCCAAATTTCGACTTCAACCTTATCGATGTTCCAATGCACCGCAATTTCCCTTTGGCCATTATAGCTATCCGGTCACTTAGAATATCAGCTTCCTCCATGGAATGGGTGGTCAACACAATAGCCCTTCCTTTCTTGGCCTCCTCTATGATATCCCAGACGTGCCTCCTTGTTATTGGATCCATGCCAGTAGTCTACATAGGATATACATAGTTATATTGACATGTGTCATGGGAGTACCAATGCTAAATTTGCTATGTCCTTACCGGTTCATCAAGGAAGACCAATTTTGGGTCACCAATTAGAGCTATCGCAACACTTAGCCGCCGCTTCATTCCTCCACTGTAGCTGCCTGCTCTAACATTAGTTACCTGGCTGAGCTTCACTTTGGCTAATGATTCCTCTGCTACCTGTGTTTGGTAAGCAACCACAGAAAAAATCAGAATGCAAGGCCATATAGGTTTTAGAGAGAACAAGTCAAAAGATTTCTAAGAAACATACCAACTTGATTGCTGATGGAGGCAATCCCTTGATGCTGGCAAACAATTCCATGTGCTCTTTAGCTGTTAATGCATCCCACAGGATATCAAACTGCAATGTAATAGAACAAATATTTATATTATTTTTTAAATACATCCCCACTTGCATCGAGGAATACAAAAATATCTAGAGTACTACCTGTGGACAGACTCCAATCATCCTACGAATATTTGCCATGCCCACATTGCTTCGGACAGAATGGCCATAAATGAATGCTGTGAAATATTTAGTCTGTACCATTAGCATTATTTTAAGATAAAGAAATCATAAGCTGTTTTAATGAATGACACTTACCATCCCCTCCAGTAATTGGTGTGATTCCAGTCAGACAACTGATTGTTGTCGTTTTACCAGCTCCATTGGGTCCAAGCAGACAGAATAGTTGGTCCTTTTCAAGGTTAACCCATAAGCCCTGAAGAAATTTTTAGTTTACGAATTATCAGATCAGAACAAGCAAGTAGCAATGTAGCATGCATTTTATGCCAAAAGCTAACTGATAACTTACTTTCACAGAATGGAATGGCTTAGTTGTTGAGCATTTGCAACAACCAATGCTGAAAGTTCCTGGATATGTCTTTCGTAGACCATGTATTTGAACTGCGACGCCAGGATCTACCTCATTGTTTGCAGCTTGCTCTTTCACTAGGTTTTGCTCCGCAAGAACGTCCTCATCAGTAGGGGAAGTATCATCTGCTGCACGGCTTGACCCCAAACAGCTAAAGAGACCTCCCTCTGGAATCAGATTAATGGCTAATGTAAGATGCTACAGTTAAAACAACCTTATCAGCTACTGAATACTTCAATTTCTGACCTTGCATCTTGCCTCCTTTACCCGTCCAGTATGAAGGCATAAGAAAGTAGAAAACTGACTTTCTGACACCATTTACATTTGGAAGTATGTTGTCGAAGTAGATTGCCAAGATAAACCACAAGAAAAACGTGGAGATGAGCCATTTATAGATATCATCCTGTTAGATATTTGTGAATAGTAAGAGCTTGAAATCTAGTTGCGAAAGATATATACTTGACAATGTTTTGCACATACTATAGTAATGACGCAGTCCGTCTCAGAAGATGGGCACTCCCCCCGCTGATTCCAGCGGATACCTTTATCCTCAGGAGTGGCTGTTGCCTGGCCTAGAACAGAGAGGGCTTTGGCGAACACATCAGGAGGAAATAAAGACCACAATATTCGGTACAGCTTTTTGTAATCAGCCGAATATGGGAAACCAAAGGTGGTAACAAGCTGCACAGAGAGGAAAAACAAATGTTTTTTCATGTTTTCTGACAGAATGAAATGCTGGAACCATAAGATATGATGACTCACACGTTACCTGAGTCAAGAAGCCAATAATAAATATTGCAAATCCTACAGTAGTAGCTGATGCTGCCTTTGCTACGAATGTGGATATCATGAAGGCAAAACTAAGCTGCAGCAACATCACAGATTTTTATGTGAGGGGCACATTTAGAAAAAAAATGCAAACCATATTAAGAATTAGGAAATGTGCAAAAAAAATATCCATGCAATGAATTCTTAACAAAATCAAGTAATACAAATGGGCACAATCAAAACAAACATATTTGCAACTTACCATGTTTAGTTGGAAGAGGAAGAACAGGAAGAATAGTATTCCAAAACTATTATGAAGGAAGAAGTCAAACTGGAACATCATCCCAAATAGCACAGTAAAAAGTGCTGACAGTGTTGTAAGAAGGGCCTCCCATGTAAACCATGATAACCAGTATGCCGATTCATAGAGACCCATGGTAGACATAGCCTGCAAGTACGCATAAAGTTTGGGTCACTTGAAGCATAAAGACACATAAATCTCAAAATGCTCGCAGATAGCGGTTGAAGTTTGAACCTGGCGAAGCTTTAATTCTTTCTCTGTCACTAGGGCACTGATCTGGAAAACAAATCCAAACATTGCAATAGCAAGGAAGAAAGTTGGCCCGGCTTGAGCAATGGTGGAGAAAGTTTCTGTGGCTGGATGAGCAAATTCCTTGAATCCCACAGTCCAGCTAAAATTTGGGTCTGTTACAGTCATGAAATTTAGATTTATTACCCAAGCACAGTTAACTAATAGAACCAAACATATAACTAAAATTTACATAAGCAGACTACACTAAATAGTCTGGAAAAATATCTGGCCAAAAAGATAGTATTTAAAAAAGTACAGACGAGCAGGAATTGTTGTCAAACATTTTGCTATAAAAACATGGATGAAGAGTACCTCCAATAAGCAGCCTTGCCATTTCCCTCTCAGCTGCAACTTGAAGCGGTATCTGGAACTTGAAAGTCGGGTCTTCATATGTCCCTCTTCGTGCTACTGGAGTAGAGTTTGTTTGGATACCATACTTAATCTGAGTGGCATTTATATCTTGAAAATGTAGAGCGCCAGGGCAACGCATTGGGTTTTGAAACAGCCAAGCATCAACATCATCCGGAGTCCTAAAACCTAAAACCTGAGAAAATCACCGAGAATCAACATGAGACATGTTGATTAAACAATCAATTCTGGGTTGAGGTTACAATCTTGATTGAAGCATGGATAGTGCACAGACTCGGATTCAAAATATAAGTTTGTTTTGGGTTAATAAAGTAGATCAAATGACTCAGTTGCCATTGATTTATACATTTAGAAAGATTGGTCAATTATTTGGCAAGAGCGATAAAGTAAGAATATAGATAAAGTGCCTAGAAATTCTAGGATGACCTAAATTTAGGAAACTGAGAAGGTTGAAAATTTTAAATCTGAACTCAGCGTGAGTACTATATTTTTCTGGTTACCACTAGATTTAACTAAGGTCACGTCAAATCACAAACTTAAATCATGTGAAGGGTAAACTACTCTAGCTAGTATCAAATGCCATATTTAATTTATCTGATTAACATACAAAAGAAAAAAAAAAGTTTCCACCACTGAAGTTAATTAAACTAGTTGAGACTACAGAATGGACTCATGAATGCCCGAACTCCCAAACTAAGCAGAACATTTTTTTTTCTGTACGCTGTTAAAGTTCCTGGCCCATACTTCACACTAAAATAACTACTTTACAGAACTCTAAACACCAGTTCATTGATATCATCATCTAGACTATGCAAACTATGCACTCTTCCCTAAAAATTCTCCAACATATTCTTAGTTCACAATCCAAGGTGCATCCTCACCATCTTTGTTTCCAAGGAAAGGCCTTAAGACACACCGGACTAACGGAGCATGAAAGTGACATGAAACGACATCAACCAAATTAGCTGTTCCGTATGAACCTGGGAGTTCCCCGGATGACATGAACGACAAAATAGGCATCCTTTTCACACTCCCCTTTGGAAAGCTCACAAAATTCTACCATCCAAATTATGAAGTGAGTACCAACCACTTCCATGCAAAAGCCAGATGGATAAAAATCAGATACTAAAACTGTCAACATCACCAAAATGATGATCTAAGTTCATCCGTCAAACCGTCCAACCGCCATGCTCCAAAATGATTAAGGAGATAAAACAACCGGTGACAGCTCAAAAGAATAAAATTGAATTAAATTTATAAAAAAAAAGTCCCTAATATTCAATCGCACGTGCTAGTGCATAGTAGGTTCCAACGTTCGCAACAACAAATTCTCCAAATTGAAGCAGCTCCCTGAATCAAGATCACCTTCTGAACTGAAAACGCCCCAAAATCACTTTCAAGAGGATAAACTGACGTACGCCATAATACTCACGCGGTTTTCTTCGTCGACCCAACTCCCAAGGGGGAAAAGCCGCTCCCCAATATTTCCCCCACCCAGAGGCCAGAAGCCAAATTCCTGCCCTCAAAGAAAATAAAAGAAAACCCAAATTTGTCACACCAAAACGTGCGAGCACGACATTCCCCGCCGCCCAGACAGGCCAGCCCATCTCGTCACGCGAAAATCGCAGACCAATTCCACCGCAAAAATCGACAAAGAAACCCAATCTTCCCCAACCGAGACTGATAACTGACGAAACTGATGACGCAGAAGAAGGAGAAAGGACGGAATCAAGGACCTTGTCTGCGGGGATGGGCCGGCCGGGGTTGTTCTTGCGGATGGCGTCGACGAGGCCCTGGACGCGGGCGCTGCCGCCGTCGCTCCACAGGAAGTCGTAGCAGGGGGACTTGATGAAGAACTTGTCCTCGCAGGGCGGGATCGGCGGCGCGACGAGCGCCACCGGATCCGGCACGTTGCGGTACGCGGTGGTGCTGGAGAACCGCGACCGCACGGCGCGGTCGATGCAGAAGATGAGGAAGATGAAGACGAGGGAGGAGAAGAGCTGCAGCGCCGCGGACCGGCGGTGGCGCCAGGTGAGCGTGGCGTTCTTGCGGAGCAGCGACCGGTACTGCTGCCACGCGAGCGCGCCGCCGCTCAGGAGCTCCATCGGGAGCGGCGGCCGGATCGGCCGCGGTCGAGACTCGAGAGGCCGGCCGCGGGCCGCGGGGGCAGTTTCTTCTTCTTCTTCTCTCGGTCTCTCTGCTCTCGGTCGCTCGGTCTCGGGGCTTTCTGGGGACCAGCCTGAGGTTTGGGTATTTATAAGGGGGCGATTTGAAAATGGCCCGCGGCGGACAGGAGGAAGACTGGGAGTGGATGGGCCCACATGTCTGCCTGCACTACATCGTTCTAGCGGCTGAATGAACCGCAGTCCGCAGATTCAGAGAGCTAGGGGTGGTGGTTATTCACTGGCGAGTGGCGATGGGGTAAACCGTAAATTAACTAACCTAGGGGTAGTTAATTTCAGCTTTATAAGCTTTTTAAGTTTTTTATTATACCGTTTTAGATTTTTGTAAAAAAATTCAGTGACAATAGGTAGAGGCTAGGTTGTGCACGCTTTGGATAGAAATGGATTCCCTTTTTATAATGTAAATAGAAATGGATTCCTTTTGCCTTTAACAGGAGCTGGATGCATCTTCATTTAAATTTATATGAATTTGGAGGTACTCAATTAATAAGGTAGTTTTCGACTTTATATGAAGTGGAATTTGGTTACCATGGAAAAGTTAATGGTAACTATTGGATGTGGCTTCTAACCAAAATTTCTCGTGCCATGAAAAAAGAATGCTACGCTCTCATACACAAATGGGAGTGAAACAGAAAAGAAAACTATTGGAAATGCACAGCCATGTAATGTTAGAAGAATGCTTCCAAAAACTAGTGTTTGATGTTTGCTTCATAACACAAGGTATTGTTTGAGAGAAACTGAACAGGAATGACTTGTGAGTCAGGAGTCATCAAGACTTTTGGAGACTCTATATGTTACATCGTTTGCATGTACTTCAAACTACTACATTACCCTTGCATCCTCAAAATTGAGAAACATTCTTATCAAAACACCTTCAACTTGATGCCATTTCTGTCGCCAATCAGGTATCCATAATGCACTATCGGTTTGTAAATATCAAGATTTCTATTCAATACATGAGAAATTTAAGAAGATTGGAGGATAATATTATCCAAATAAAAGGTAAACATTCAATAAAAATCTAAAAGTAATGGTTTTCATATACTTATGTGGGGGGGCAGAAAAATAGTAAAAAGAATTTTCCCAGGCCCACAACATTTTATGTATTTACATCAACCTTCCATAAAGCCAAGACAACCAAAAATAAACAACCTAACCTTGCGGGATCTCACTAAAATTGAGAGTTCCTATGGATTACTAAAAAATGACTTGTAAAAATTCTCCAAACTGTGAGGTCCAATGATCAGTAGTTATTGTTGTTATGATGACACATGCATTTATTTTTGCACCTTTTTTGCGAATAATCTTTATTTTGCACCTGACTCTTAATAAACATATATATTATTGATCTGAGAGTTCATTGCGTGCTTCCCACATTTGTGATGTAAAATTGAAAATTATAGCTCTATCTCACAGATGCACTTAGTTTGAATGAGAATTCAAGATTCAAGGTAAAAACTATCTTATATTACTACCACACATGTCGATGAACCAACCAAGCTATTGGTAATAAATTCAGATGAGTTTTATTAATAAATGACTACAGATGTGGTTCAGGAATTACAAAATGTTTGTTTATTTACTCCCTTTGTATTGTAAAAGAAGTCATTTAGGAAATTGACATAGTCTGCAAAACATAACTTTGACTAAAGTTTTTTCTATAAAAAATTTCTAAAATATATTTAAAGAGTACTTTTGTAAAACTATATTTCAATACAAATCTACTCATACCATTTTCATAGTTCTAAACTTAACACATAAAAAAAATTATAGTCAGAGTTTTAGAAAGGTTGACTTAGGACAATCTCAAAACGACTTCTTTTACAATGCGGAGGGAGTATGTATTCATTTTCGTGACAACTGCAGCATGGTTTGTGTAGGCGTTGGTTGTTAGAAATGGATATCATTTTGCCTTTAAGAATAATAGATGGATACATCTCCATTTATATATGAGTTTGGAGGTACTCAATTAAGAAGGTCTTTTTCGGTGCAATAGAAATTATTTTATATCTTAGAGACAGGAAAAGTTAATTAATTTCCATGTGCCTCAAAAATAAACAAGCTTATTTTAATAGAAAGTTTTGGATGTGTCTTCCACTGAATATTTCTATTTCCATGGGAAGGACGTTGTGCTCATAGCCAAAAGAGAGATTGAGATAAAAGAAGACTGAAAATACTAGCTCATATAAGGCAAGAATGCATGAAAAATAAGTACTAGCTTGTTATGCTTCGCAGGGGGGCGGTGTCTCCTTTTGAGAGAAACCAGGTATAGTCATCAAAACATTTTAGACTCCATGTTTCGTCATTTGCATCTCCATTCATACCACTCCACTACCCTATCCCCTAATTTGGGAAACGATTTTCTTACAACATTACTAGGAACTTTATCAAATCACCTTTACCGTGACACCGCTCGCATTTCCAGCCAAGTATAAACCATGGAAAATTTAAAAAGATTGAGAGATGCAATAATTCAAAACAAAATGGCAGAAGTTCATAAAGAATAACCTAAATTTGATGTTTTCCCTCTTTCTCAGGGAAAAGAAACTACAGGAAAAATTCATCCTAGGCCCTCATCATTTCATATAATCACATCAGGCTCCATAAGCGAGAATACCCCAAAATCAATCACCAAAAAGAGATCTGTTACTTAAATTGAGAATCTCCCATGGGTTGTTCAAGGATGTAAATTTTCCAAAACTTAGAGATCCCTCTGGTCAGTTGTCGTTGATTCTGAGGACACCTGCATTCAATTGTTCCTGGTTCCAAAACAGTACGGTGAGGTAGGAGTAGAATGGTAGATAGGGCTCTTTCTCACAGTAAAATGTCAAAATTGCAAGCTATATTGTTGTTGTTGTTGTTGTTGTTGTTGTTATAATTATAATTATATACTGTAGTCTCTGTAGAAAGAAGCATTATGGAAATTGGATGCTTGGAGATGAAGCCAAGAGATGAGGTAGGTGCTCATCGTCATGCTTGGACTTGCAATAGGCAAAGTGATCCATGTGCTGAGGTTGTGGCAACCTTACTTCACTCTGCCTCCCTGCCCAAACATTAAATGTTCCCAAGATAAATGGTACATATGCATGATGACAATAATGCACAGTTGTAGACAGTATATGCAGGCCTATAAGTTTTTGAAATGTATATTTACAATGATGTCCAGCAACCAGAGTCTAGAACGAAGGAATTGAAGGACTCCATTGTTAGTATCCAATTTTGCTGGGCGCCATGTTGAGTAGTTTTGTCAGCTTGCGAATTTTCTATGCAAGATTAGTTTATTAACTTGGAGAGGCGTGCATGTTTGACCAACGTAAATCATTCGCTTTCGGACAGCAGTCAATGTCGTGATATATGTTTCCTTGTTTTTGTTTTAATTTTGTTTCCCTTTGGATGAGTATATATACTCCCTGCATCTAAAAAAAATATCATTTTCGTTTCTCGAGGAGTTAAATAGTTTAGACTTTGATTAAATTTATATAAAAAAGGTAAACATCTATATTATAGAATAAGTGTCATTAGATTAGTTATAGTAGAATATATTTCCGTAATTAAATTATTTAAAAATATAAATAATAATACTATTTAATATTAAATTTGTCATGAGATATTTTGACTGACACAATTTCTATAATTAAATTCTTTTTGGGCTGGACAGAGTATGTATACAACGTGTTGAATCCCGTAGCAATTCAATCGGACCTTGCATTTGGTCAACTGCTTGTTGGCACCCATTTTAGCTTCGAGGCGAAGAATTTGGAGCACATGCACAATTATTTGGTCTCCTGTAATTTCTTGTGAGTTTCTTTGCTAGCGTGACTTAACAATGAGTTGACTATTGGTTTAATTTCTCTATGCAATGATACGCTTATCGATCAGATGAGAAGATTTTGCTCGCACATGCGAACGCGCTTTAGCTTTGAACGGATCACACATTCTAAGGCAGATGGGGATGGATCGCAACGTACTATGGAAGGCCATCGAAACGACTCGAAATTTCCGCATGCATCCGAGTCAAAATGCTTGATCTCACTGAGAACGACTGCCAACAAACTGCAGTAGGATTTGGGCAATGCGGTTTCGATGTTCGACAAGCAATAGTCTCTGTGTGGTTCATCGGGTTCTCGTTTTGCAGTCAGAAATCTCTATACAAGGTTTGTTCCGATCCTCTAATCTTTGTCTGGCATGAAACAAGAAAGAACAGACACAAACTGTCCCAAACTGATTGCTGAGACCTTTTGCGTGTGCAGGCATCTAGGAGTGCATTGCTTTGTTCGCTGAAAACGAGGGGTAACAGCCGCTCCTTTTTTTTTTTTTGTCCTTCATCAGGCTCTGTAGCCAAGCAAAATTATCTGCGTGTCAGTGTGCCATACCTTTTTTTTTTTGCGTGTCCGCGTGCCATACTTGTATTATTATGGAAGCAAATAAACCTGAGCCACAAGGGATCTTAGCAGGCCTCTTCGTTCATCGGTTTGTACTCTAAAACAAAGGAGCTCATATACTCCTTTTGTTCCAAATTATTAGTCATCCTGGGTGTTATTTTAAGTGTCTAAATTCATGACACCCTCTGCAAACCTAGATATATAGTTGTGTAAATTCATAATATCTTTAATGAATCTATTAAAATGTCAGGATGACTAATACCCTTAAAAAAAATACTCATGTATACTCATCGAAATCAGAGAAGCTTCCTACGAAACTAACCTTATGTACGTGCTGTGTCCACATGTGGGATTCAATAATCATTCAGACACACATCAGTTTACATAATTAATTCGAGTTTAACATCTGTTTGACTTTGTTACAATGCCGTCGCTGTCCGCCCGTAGTAGGTAATTAGATCATTATTAAATAAATACCCAGCTGCTTACGAAATTCCGTGGTCGCATCGAGAGCCGTACATAATCGGAATTTATATGACCACAAGTGTCTGACCGTTGTAGAGTACGCACTTGAGACAGCAGCGCGCAGTAGCCGTGTGTACTTCCAGGCTCCAGGTACAACGTGTTGGGGGTGCTTGGAACTTGGAAGACAGCAAAGATCAGTTTGTTGCTCGCTCGTTTCCACCGGAGTTTCCTTTAATTTCAGTTTATTGACACTCATTTGACACTTCTCGGCAAAATTTGGAGAAGACTTTTGTTGGCAGTATTTTTCTTGGGATGGGTGTCTTGGCTACAGTTGACCGCAACCTAGCTGATCACCATCCCGGGCCACAAGGCGACAACACAACACATGCATGCTGTCTGTGGTGCAGGCCCTTCAGAAAACTAAGCGGCCACCACGCAAGATACGCTCAGCAGACAAGATCAGACGACACATGCATGCCAACACACGCTTTCGCTTTGAACAGAGATTATCACTCTATTAGTTTGTTGACTTGTTCAAATGCTTAGGACAATGGATGCATCATGGCACAAGAATACATACATATACATGGCTTGAACTTTATTTCACTACTAGTCAAATGCTTGCTTAACCTCCGGGAGAACCTGTGCTTCCATATTGCATTAGGATTCGTTCATGTCTGACCATATCGCGGGGGCTTTGAACCTTGAAATTAAGCATTTCAGATAACCGTATTTTTCAGACTCATTTCAGTTTAAAATATCTTAAAAATCAAATGGTAATAATAATAAGTAAATATGTTTCAGGGATTCAAATTATAATGCTGCCACGTTTTTTTAAGAAAGGAAAGGAGAAGCTAATAACGCAATGCTGTTTCAGCTAAAGGGAGCAATCTGTGTGTGTGTCTTATTACAGTCAGCCAACGGTACAATCCGCATCGCTAGTCAGCTGACGTCAGGGAATACTTTCCATCAAAGCCCTCGTGTGTTAAGCTATTTGCACAAACTCCGTCAAATATTTCACAATTCAGCCCCTGATAAATGTTGCAAAGTGCCGTAACGGAATCCGTTAGTCAGCTCAATAACGATCTTCCATATTGACCGCGGGACGAAGGGCATAAGAAAAATCAGTGATATATAGGTTAGTGCTTGTGCAAGCATCTCTGAAAAGGAAGGGTGCATCGGCACGCGGATCAGTCATCATTGTGTGCGACAAGTAGTGATTGTCCTGAGAAGGACACATATTACAGTCATCGTTAGTTACCTGTGCCTGTGATCAGCTCATGTCATCTGACATTCGGACTTGCATTGGAACGCATGTCATGATCAATACTGCTTGTCGCACACTGAGAAGTTCCAACTTGCACAAAGTTGACCAATTAAGGTCTAATATTGATGCTTGGGGATGAAGCTATAGGGGTGGTTGGAATTCAGATGCACGTTTCGTTTGTCATGTTCTGCTGAAACCAAGTGCCCGTTTCCAAGAATCCATATGCTGCCGGTTGATGCATTCTTACTTCATCAGTTCATCGCTGTCGTCAGACATGTAACCCCAAGCAGCAGTTACTTACCAGCAGCATGCATGATGCTTCCTGACAACTTGCTCTCTAAGCAAGCGAATTTGCATCACATTACTGCATAGAGTACAGTGACTACTGCATATAGAACGTTTCCAGCTCTTCCATGTCATGGGCTCTCGCCCCGTGGACCTGTAAAAACTATAGGAGAAGGTGCACGTCCAAGCGGACTAAAACAGACCCGATACCATTGTCAGCTTTGGCACTGTCAAATGCTTACAGCTTGACGGCATATGCTGCTAAATCATTGCATAGAAAGTATAAATCCGATCAAATCTATGGAACCTCCACCGAAGCTGGTGTTCTGACCGCGCGTAGAATTCAGATACATGCATGCGTGAGTTTATCTTTAACTTGAGGTAAAATTAGCAGACGTCACGACACGATGTCGAATTAACTGTTTGAATTTTAAGGCAACGACGACCTTCGCTCCATCTCAACACTGGAGGGTCAGAACTTATTTTTGAATGGCAAATTGCACACGCTACTATTTGAACCCAGTGATGACAGGCACGCACCCACCCCACGCATGGGCAAGTATACACAGAAGTTTCCATGTGCACACTTGTCTTTGATTTTTCTTTGCTATGTGAACTTTGTTATTAGGGAATAAGTGCGCGGAAGCAATTATCGATCTACCCAGATGATGATCACATACGACATCGAAGACACGGTATTTGTTAACGATGTTCTCCCCAATACGCAACACCACTCGCTCCGGGTCTCGGCAACGTGCCGCCTCCCCTGCGAGCATGTCGCTATGTCATCATGGTTACAATAGTAGCCCTCTCCCTCATCGAATTTACGAGGAGGACCGGATTACAGAGTTTGACACGAACTCTACCCTATACTACTAATACAACTCCAAGTCCCATCGTAACCTGACTCGTATAAATATTCGACACAATATCTAACAAACTTTTGTGTGACCTTTCTTTAATTTATTTGTTATTTTCTCAAATTGATTCAACAGCGCGTAATCACTCACACAACTTAGTAATAGTCGTAGATGTAGATCTTGTAATCAAGACCGTTCGAGGATGAACGCTTCGGGGAGGTGAACAATTGGAGTCGAGCTTCAAAAATTGGAGGTGAAGAATTTGAGTTGCATCGTTGTTGCATTGTTGTTGTTCATTTTCTTGGAAGATTCTTGGGCTGCTAGCGTTGACCAATGGGCGAGTAGTGGACCATACATGCACCATGATGCATTCACCCATAGAACAATGCAATGGCACACTGAAGAAATGTCAGCTTCATGCATGATAAGCGTGTACCATCAGAAAAGATTTGTTTGGCGCATGCGAACGCGCTTTAGCTTTGAAGACTGGTCGATAGCATAACGAAATTCGTTGTGGATTGCAATACAATGATTTGGACAGATGCTCGGTGACGGAAGTCAACTCGGCGAGAATTTTTTTTTAATTTGCTTTTAAGAAAAAAGTAATAATAAAATAAACAGCTTGATCGGACCAACAAATGTACATGTCACCGTGTAAAAGGATGTAGAATGGAAGATGCTGGAATATGCATCAGGATACTCCATCGCGTTGCTCGGCCCCGCCGCCCACTGGCTATCCACCACCGCTCGCTCCGCCAGCCTCCGCCCGGCGCCGGTCACGAAGCCTTTGAAGTCTCTTGCCTTTTTTTCGAGAAGGACGAAATCTCACGACTTTGAGCTGACGCAATCTATAAAGGGGTTTAATTTTGCCCAAAAAAAAGTAGTTTGCTATTATCTGAAGCGTGTCTATTTTTTTTCCTTCTTTTGAGCAGAATGTCTATTTTTTCTTTGACCAACAGAGCACTTCTCATATGAAGAGGCCATACTGCTGCCAAGCTGCAGATGCTTGGCAGCAAGAACAATATGAGTGCCCGAGAAATCAGGGGTCAGGAAGATCGAAGATTGGTTAAAATAATGTCTTAGGCGATTTGTGTTGCTGTCCAAAGAAACCAGCGGGCAGCGGCCATGTACCAAGACACCAAGTACCAACTGCAGTTGTACTGCTTTAGTCTGGAACGTATAAGCGTTCTCAATTTCGAACCAATTAAAATATACTATACTGGTTAAAATAACGTTTGTATTTTATGAGACCGAAGTGGTGCTACTATGTAACATCCTGGATGTTCTTTTTTAAGAATGTTATACGTGCAAAAGTCTGAGTTTCAAAAATGTTTTGGTGCATTTTGGTGGAGAGGGAGCCACGAAATTATCTCAGCCCATCTCAGCCCGCTACCTTGGCCCAACAACCCACGAAATTATCCTAAAATGTAGGTCATTTAACTTTTTTTATTCTAATTTTGACTGCTTGTCTCATTCAAAAAAATTATAAAATATCATATCTTTTTGTTATGTCTAGGTTTAGTAATGAAATAACTTTAAGAATGACCTAAATTTGGCTACATTTGCGTAGATTTTTTAAATAAGACGAGTGGTCAAATTTGAGGCTAAAAAAGTCAAACGACCTACGTATATTGGAACAGAGTGAGTACCTCGCAAAGCCGGTGATGCACGCAAATGTTCCACGACTCCTAAAACTTGTGGAGTGATTACTCTTGCAAAATAGGAGAACCATCATCTTCTTGTAGCGAAGACTATACTGCTTTACACAGTTACACTCCCTAAACACTGAAGGAAATACAAAAGCTAACTCTATCCTGTTTATACTTCTAGAACGACTGTGCATCCAAATTAAAACACAAATTTGTCAGTGCCAGTTACACTCTACAGGCGCTGGAGGCGCAGTTATCGATTGTGTCGACGGCTTTGACAAACAAAAGGAGACTCACTCGTACTACTCTGCTAATCATATAGTAATAATCATATTCCTAATCCCGTTTTACCACTAACCACCCTGCTGCTGCTTCCTCCAGATTTTTCCTCCTCGTCGTCTCTGCCATTCTGCATCTCCAACCTCCTCTTGATCCCCTTCTCATCGGCATTCTGCGCCTCCAACCTCCTCTTGACCCTCTTCTCCTCGCAGTCGCCGTCTCTGCCGCCAGCTCCTCCGGCGACATTATTCTGCCTATCCAACCTCCTCTTGATCTCGTCATTGACCGACGGCGACTTGAGAATCAGCCAGTCGAAGTCGTAGGTGTATGCCTTCTGGATGTTGTCCCCAGCCGTGAGGAAGTCGATACACAGACTCCTGAGCCGCGGGCACTTGTACCTGTCGGCGCACCAGAGCGTCCTGCACACGGTCGCCACGGACAGGCCGCTCCAGAGCCACCTCGCGCACAGCAGCTTGAGCCTCTCCAGCTTGTACCAGTCGGCCGCCGCGAGTAGGTCACGGACAAGGTCCATGGTCACCGGGCACCCACACTCGTTGTCACGAGGGAGCCTGTCGCAGTATATGTACAAGAGCACGGCGCAGAACGTGGACGCACTGAACTCATGCCTCGGCCTGACCACCACCACCGGCGGCGTCTCTTCCACCGTGCCACCGGCGGATTCCTCCTCCTGCACGGTGGTGGTGTCGGTGTCAACGCCGGTGGTGGCTTCGTCGACGGTGAGGGTGGCGGCGGTGGCGCCGTCGAGCTCGGCGGTGAGGACGGGGGAGCGTGCGGCGAGGACGTTGCGGACGACGTCGAAGGTGCGGCCGCCGACGGAGAAGGACGCGTCGGGGTCGCCGAACTTGCGGCGTGCCTCGACGAGGCCGCCGAGGTCGGAGGCGAAGGTGGAGGGGGGCGCCGGGATGGGGTTGTGGCGGAGCACCATGAGGCCGCACACGACGGTGACGTAGCCCCCCACGGCGCAGTCCTCGTGGAGGTCCCTCGCCGTGGCGACCCGTGGCCAGGGGAACCGGCGGGACCCCTCGGATGGGTACTCGAACACGCTGCTGGCGTGGAAGTTGTTGGTCGCCGGAGCAATGGCGGCGACGTCGCCGGCGTCGGCACGGCGGAGCACGACGGCCTCGAGGATCACCTTGGCGTTGCGGGCGTTGGAGTGGTTGACGAAGTGGATGGAGAGGTGAGCTCCGGCGCCGGGCTCCTCCGGCGCGCCGCGGGGGTAGCAGTGCACCGTCCAGGCGTGGTCGTCGAAGGCGATGTCCTTGGAGACCACTGCAGGGGCGACCTCGGCGTCGCCCCACGGGAAGCTGATCTCGACGAACTTGCCCACCGAGTCCTGCATCTTTGCAGCTGCAATGCGTGCGCTGTGTCGGACGTCTTCAGACAGGAACACGATGTTGTCGGCTGGGAGAGACAGAGAGCGGGGCATTTATCTGGACGACATTTACACGTAGCGGCATCAAGCTCAAAGTCAACTGAAACTTGTACTTTATCTCTTCCTAAATTTCGCAGTTAAATCGGTCGCAACAATACGTCGTGGTCCGGTACTGTACTATTCCTGTCCGAGACAGGACACCCGACCCCTGTCCAAGACGCCCAGCTCAATGCATCCAAGAAGGATTCCACCTTTTCTAGCCAAATTGCATGCTAGTGTCATAGAAGTTCCAACCTCAACATCATCATGCCATTGCCATATGAAAACATCAAAGTTGGAGAACAAAAGAGCCATATGGCCAGGGACAGTTCTTAACATGCATATACTCATAGCCGACGACTGTTACTCTGTTAGGAGTTAGCAGTCAGCAGTGCAATGACTCTAAAAAGGTCAGCAAACACAATGAAGGTATATGCTGGAATACTACACCGACGCAATGGACATCATTTACTCTTTGGGTGAGCTATGCCTTCACATGTTCACGGATGAATTCCTCGACGGCCGAAACATTACCCGTTGAACCAGCCCCTTCTGCAACCGTCACCCTGTTCAGGCACTGACTGAAGTTGAAAGACTCTCCAGGGACCCCAAGCTGGACTTCGTCGGAGATGTCAGCTGATGATATGGCGGTTCTTGATTCGCGGAGCTTGTTTCTATAGCATGTTAAAAAACACAAAGGGCATTAGAAACATTGTGAATCTGATATTTCACAATCCTGTCCATACACATGGCTCTTGCACGTTCCTTATAGGTGGCTATCAATAAATCACAAAGATAGGTCTTTCTGGGATCAGCAAAACAGGAATATACGAGAACTATAACCCCATCCCAACCCAAATAAGTTATCCTTATCATTGCATCCTAATAGGCTAATGCCACATAAAAGCTATTGGGTGCATTCCAGCTGCGGCAAATGATCTAGGAAGAGCCACATAATCCCAGCATTTTTGCCACCCCAACCTGAGCATTATAATAATTATGCAAGTACGCTAAATGGTGAGTGCAGTCCTTACATTTCTTTCTCCAACTGCTTCTTGATAAATTCCTTCGAGTGAGCTGTAACTTTATCTGTCTTGTTGCAGAATATAAGCACAGGCACCTTTTTCTTCACTACAGTTGCCTTTGTCAGAATGTCATACAGGTACCTGTGACAAGATGGCAATATTGGCATACAATGTTAACAGCACTAAGAAACGATCAATCACAGTAGCTCAGCAATATCAGGATATTCTCCGATCAAACAGAGCAATTTCTGTAATGTTGACAAGATGAAGGCTCATAATCCAATGCTCATTTCAATCCAGCACAACGGGAAGGCAAGCTAAAAAGTAAAACAGAAGGTGTGAAAATTACTCAGCCGCCGCTTGCATGCTTGACAAAAAATCTTGAGCATCCACAACAAAAACAACTCCAGCTGCTTTCGGCAGGACTTCATCAAGCTTGGGTTTGAGCCTTGCATGACCAGGAACATCAACAATATGCACAGGTTTTACTTTGCTTTTCTGCAAGAAATAGGCAACAAGAAGGTTTAGCAAAAAATATTGTGGCCAGGAAATATGCTCTCTTCATAAGAAGCAAAACCATTCGATTTATTTTTGTCTAAATATGTTGTAAAAAGAATAAATCTAAAAGTTTCCTTACCCTTTCCTGCTCCGAATGCAGCACAAATGTATCATTGTTTTCTTCCATTGAAGTCACAGTTCCTTGATGCGCTGATCCATCCCGAAGCTGACAAGCAGAGACATAGAATTAGCAGAGAAACAAAAGATAGTACTAATTATATAATAACCCCCTACTTCTTACATTAGTATTTAACTATTGATACGAATGCAAGCACACCAACTTCTTACATTAGTATTTAACTATTGATACAGATGCGAAATGACAAAAGGTACAAGATAAACTCTTGATTTTACAATATCAACGCAATATTTCTCGAATTAATTATGAGCATAACCCAGTCAAATCAAAACAACTATTCTATATAAACAAAACAAATAAGATAGCATGAAAGCACCATAATGAGCACAACTGATGTCCAGCTAGAATGCTCAGTTCACATCCTAAATATATCAACAAAATAATCAGACAAGATTATTTTTTAATACTACATACTATAACCTCCACCTTCAATTGTAAAGCCTTAAACCTCCAAGAAAAAAAAGGCAGTCACCTGGTAGAAAAGCGTAGTTTTGCCACCACCACTGAGCCCAGACAGCACTATGGTGTTTGGTTTTGAGGATTTCAGACAAGACACTGCAGGAAAAGAAAAAAAGTTGCTCATCATTTACCACTCTAACGTAATGAATTCTATGTCAAAGAAAAAATCTTAACAAGCAACATGGCAGAAAAATATGTACAACATGACACTTGACACATAATTATGTATATTAGATCATAATAAGGTAAAGGTATCTCTGAATTTAACACATAAAAGAAAAGCAAGCCCACTCTTTGTTTCGAACATTAAGCATGTCATCATCAGATACCTCTGCTCAAGCACTTGAAAAATACTAAATCATCTTAGAGCTGTAACAATTTGCAAAGCACATAGCCTGTTGGAAGCATAGGGCTCGATGACACCTCAGAGTATATTCTAAACTGAGGAAAAGCCGAAACTTAACCTCAGAGTATATTCTAAATTGAGGAAAAGCCAAAAATTTTCCATTCTTTGCTTCCTTTCTTAGCATGAGTATAATCTACAAAACTTATAATTGTTCACAAGCTCCAAAGATGGATTAATTTATATTTTATACAACTATAAATGGCATTGCTTCTCCCATGACTAAACATGTAACTGTGGCCTGCCCCACTAGTTGCTTAATTACACAGTATAGCCTTTCTCCATTGTCCAGATCAGTTTCCTTATGAACCGGAGCATGGACTCTCAGTGTACCCTATATGAAGCAGACAGCACACTACAGCTAAGAGCTAGTAACTATGCAAGTTCCAATAAAAAAACTAGTTTATTCTCCAGTGATGAATCAACGAGGAATAATAACAACTGGGACGCATAGTTAGCTCTTAGCAGTCCCGTGCCGCAAAACTGAACACACCTCAGAAGAACCTAGGTTCGGTACATCACCTGTGATAAGAAGCAGGATAGTTATGGCAACCACAGCAGCCGCGACGTAGATCTGCTCCGGGGGCTGCTGATGAATCCAGCCCTCGGCTTGGCCTACCCACGACTCGGCCTGGCGAATCCATTCATCCATGGCTCCTTGAACCCTAGAACACCCAAAATTCAAGGAGAGTAAGCACAGATATATACACCCAATAGATAAGGTAAAATCGAAGTTCGTAGGCAAAATTCAAAGTTAGATCTGAACACAAGTATACATTAGGGTTTGGATATTCGATTTCGCACGGTAGGGAGAGAAGGGAATGGAAGGGCATACCCTCGTAGGATGCTTGACGACGGCGAAGCACTCGACAAAGAAGTGGCGAAAGGCGGCGCCACTCGTCCTGCCGACCCTGCTACGAAAGGAAAGCCGAGGGAGGGGAAGGGCGTGCGTGCGAGAGGGGGATAGAAAGGCTTATGGTATTGCCGTTAGCTCGGCTCGGTGTAGCTCGTTATCCAAACGAGCTGGCTCAGCTCGGCTCGTTAATGGAACGAGTAGAAAATCTAGCTCGGCTCGGCTCGGTCGAGCTCGCCAGCTGGCTCGAGCAAATCAAAAGAGCGATGCAAATCAAAAGAGACAACGAGATGAAGCAAAAACGCAAAAAAATCAACTGAAAGAAAGGAATTGGATTCACACACCACCACACGATCCTTGCAGATCAAGGAGAAATAGAAACCCAGTACAGAGAAGCAAACATATTTTGCATTAGATTGAACGGAGACAGGAAGAAAGAATGGAACGGGGCTCGTCGCAGTCTGCAGCAAACGACACAAACTAAGGAGCATGGCCAATGGACCTCATCAATGGAGCACAGACCTCATGTCCTCGTCGGTCGTCGCTCACACTAGGACCATGGACCAATGGCGAGCCGAGGAGCGCCGTCAGGGGGGAGGGAAGCACAGGGGTCTGATTGGATCTGCAGCATGTGGGGAGATGGAGGTGAGCGGCTTGCTGTGGCGCAACGCAAGGCAGCAAGAGAGGATAAGGAAGAGGAACGGACGGGAGGGAGAGCGAGGGTGTCGAGTCGTGCGTGGCCTGGAGTCTGGCGGGTGGCGGCCCGGCTCTAGGGTTGTGAGAGTTGGGAGGAGGAGGGGTACTGGGCCTGTTGGGCCACATTTCATAGCATCCGATAGCAATCTAGCCTGCTGGTGAGCGGCTCGTTAAGCTCGCGAGCCGACTCGAACTCGCTCGTTATAATAACGAGCAGAAATTTTTTTTTATACTAAATAGCATAAATTTCAGCTCGGCTTGTTAGAAAATTGCAACTAGCCGAGCGAGATAACAAGCTCCAAACATTTTGTCCAGCCCTAATTGTCGTGTGACTCGTGAGTTTTCTTTGCTTCTTTCGACATAGGGTGGGTCAACGCTCACAACCGGCTTGGACTGTGGCGGACCACTCCGAAATTATTCCAAGTTAAGTATCTCGGGACCACTAATCAAGTAGTCAGGCACTTAATCCGGAATAAGCTGGAGCGCCGTCGGATTAAACCCGATTAACCACGTTCTTTTCTCGATCGAAACAACAGCACGCCCACACGAAGGTTAGTTCCAGAGATTACAACATTCCACAAATTTAACATACACAAATAGGTATCACAATTATTACAAACCAAGTTCAAATTTAAATCAGAGTACAAAAGTCTTGCAGCGGAAATAAAAGTTTCATAGCAGCGGAAGAATCTAACGACGATACAAATAACACCGTGCTGAAGCCTGCCACGATGCTACTCCTCCCGATCCTCGGCAGAGGACGGAACCCATTCGATGTGCCAGCAAGGGGGAACCTGGGCAGGCCAAGTCAAAGCATCGACAGCTACATCCAACATGGTACCTGTAAATCAATGCCACAAGCAAGGCTGAGTATACTAATACTCAGCAAGGCTTACCCGTCGGGTGAAAGCTACATCACCGACATCTAGACAATGAGAGGCTTTTGGCTGGTGGGTTTGTTTGCCAAAAGCAACTAAAAGTAGGTCCTTGCTTTCAAGTTTTAGCATCATATTCTAGTAAATTTAACCATTCTAGATTAGCATCCTCTCTAAGCATACAAGTAATGCAATACAACTTAATTCATAGAACAAGTTCATAAATCTCATAATTCCACTTGTTACTCAATGTAGCATGGCGGTCAAGCAGTCTCATTAACCGCGAGAAGCGGACAGTTCGAACCGAATTTCTGCTACCTGGCCAGGGGAAACCCAACATACACGGATACTATGCTTGCTATAAAAGGTACAAGCGTTTCCCAACCTGTCCCATCGATCCACAATTCGGAACCGGGTCCATTTCCTTAGGATAAAGGTTTACTGCTTCACTCACAGTCTCACGCATATATCCACAAGTGTACGGCAGGGGAAAACAAAGTTTCCAAGGAGAGATGGCTATCGGCCCTAGCTGCTTCAATCTGGTACCAGGCTTACCGGCTCCCATATACCGGCATGCATGTGGTACGTTCAAAAACTTGACACACTCATCCACACATTTCGACCTTAAATCAATTGTCATACACGGACGGGAGATCTACATCTATCACCCCGCCCGTCAGTCCTTATGATTCCAACATAAGTAAAGACAAGCAATTCCTATGTCTCGCGAGTGACAGGAAATCACTCGACTTGTAACGGACCTAAAGCAATGCCCTATCGATCCTTTCATACTAGTATTGCAAATCATAGGTACTAGGAAATGTGCAGCTAAGGTATTCAATCAACTCCTTGAACGTAAATGCACAAGCATAGAGAAGTCATAATGCATAATTGGTAAAGGTTAGGTATGCTCCGGGGCTTGCCTTCTTGCTCAAGCTGGGGGTTAGCCTCCGGGTTGGTCGCTCCTGCACTGGCACCTTCCTCCGGGACTTCTTCCTCGTCAGCGGGGATAAGGTGGTAGTTGCCGTCCGGGATGGCGCCTTCTACATGAGATGTATAGCTTAAGGTGGCTGCCTATTGATTCTAAGATTAAGGCCTTTGAAGGCCATATTCACCTAGACATACTTAAGCACTACTATTTTCTTCACAAAAACAGAGTGTAGGTGTGGAAAAGTTTTATTTGACTTCGATGGTGATTGTGTACATATATAAAAGAATTCCATTTATTGCTTCACAAGTTAGGGTGCTGTTCTGGAATTTCAGATTCCATTTATTTTATTCTCAACTAACTAACAAAAAGGTTTATTCTTTTATATAAATCAATTTCCATCTAGATTACTTCTCATTTTTGTTTCTCCATTTCTGTTCATCATTTTTAGCTATAAACTTTATGACAGCTACTGGAGTATAAGAGCTAAGCTCACTCCAAAATTTGGCTAAACCTGAGCTACACATAATTTATTAAAAATATAACAAGCTGCTGCCAGCAGAAATGAATTTAAATCATATAAAATCAAAATTTCATCCAATTCAGGAGATTTTCCTACCAAAGCTAGTCCTAAGCATGAGGAGGGCTCTGACCAAGTGATGGCTCAAAAAGACCCTTGGACAGTCCTCAATAATTTTCTATCCAAAAACACATATTTATTCCTTTGCTAGTCTAAACAGAGCAAAAATTAAGTTTTTCATTTTTAACAGGTGTGCTAACAAGTTTTTAGTCCTCTGGAGCAAAATGGTGATTTTTCACTGCACAGATTACGTGTTCTGTGAGGTGGATGAATAAGAAAGGTAAAAAAAG
The DNA here is from genome assembly GCA_015342445.1 of Digitaria exilis. Lineage (NCBI taxonomy): Eukaryota > Viridiplantae > Streptophyta > Magnoliopsida > Poales > Poaceae > Digitaria > Digitaria exilis. The sequence continues at coordinate 2,322,265 of JACEFO010001795.1, forward strand.
AATTTTCTGAAATACGTGTTATGTGAGGAGGATGAAATGATGAATAGGTGGTGAAAATTACTCTTTGGAAAGCCGAACCTTTTAACCTTCCCATCCCATAAGCTAGCCATGCAAAGCAACCGAGCAATAGTAGCGCAGAGATGAAATAGTATTTTAGCCTTTGCACATGCTGACATGCACCTCCTTACACAGTTGCACGATGGAGCCCACATGAGCCGTGATCTCACCTCAACCTGAAGGACAAAATTGAAATAAGTTTCCCTGATGACAAGTACATCAGCCTTTGTTTGTGATAATACAGCGGCAAGAATGAATATCAATACAATTCACTCGTTCTTATACATGTTCATGCATGTGAGTTAATGCTGCAATTGACTTCTTGATGCACGTCCTGACTGCTGCTTTGTTGCACATCCCAAAGCTAGTTAAGAATTGTTGGTAGGCTAGAGCTCTTCCAAGTTGTGCTTAGTTTTGCATAAGGTTTGTATCAGCAGTTCTTGACGCATGTGAGCAAATGATAGTTGCATTGCAAAACTGGATGCTGGAGATGAAGCCAGGGGTGGTTAGCTAGTTCCCAAACGTCATTCTTTTGGCTTACGGAGTGAGGAATTCCAACGCAGGTTGCTCACGAGTATGCTAAAAAAAATGCTCGACCCCGACAATATACAGAGTGGAGAGTGCTGTTGGAGTGAGATAGAATACCAATGGGCGTGGGCCAGGGCGGCTACAATGGTAAATGACGTATACGTATCCTTCTGATTTCTGAATGGTAAAAATACTGAAAATATAATAACTGATTTGATAGGCTTCGTAAGATTTTCTTGTAGTGCACAATAAAGTTAATAACGTTTTTTTTGTTGTTCCAGGAAAGAAAAATGGATCAATATAAATGTTTTTCTTTACCCTTGACGAGAGGATAAAAGTACTCCTGTCATTAACCAAAACAAACTAAAAGTAGTTTATTTTGTTTGTCCAAAGCATCAATAGTATTAAAGACTGGACGTAGAACTGATCACAACACGTTAACGCGGCAAAACATACTTGGTCTACAGTTTTTTTATTTGATTAAAGTTGAATTTCAAAACAAGCAAGAGTTCAAAGAAAAATCAAGGGGAAAAAATACACTCACCTACCTAAACTAGGTTCACCTTCCAGTCGCATGCTTATTGAGCTGAAGTCAAACAAACCTAAGCTAAGAGAACAGAGCTAGGCTTTCACTCGGATTCAATTGTTGCATCCCATAAGATCACCGATTAGTTAAGAAAAAAGGCCAAATGGACTTAAATCATTGCCAATCTAATAATTCGTTGTTGAAAATATATATAAAAAAGTTTGACCGCGCTCAACAACCTATTGATCTAAATTACTCCGTAAGTATATTTCATCAAGTATTAATTACTAGCTGGACTTTCTCAGAAATTCCCCAGCGCTCTGACCATACTCTGACTTCAAAGTATTAATTAGTTATCAATTAAACCCCAGAGAGACTACTAACCAGTTCAATTTAACGTGAGGAGCAGGCAGCTTCCCTCCAACCAATGTGGTGTGTCGTACTATCTCTCCTCTCCTGTTTGACTATTAATCAAATCATTGTTCATCCTGGTAAGCAACTGGTACTAGTCTCTGAGCTATACATATTTTCCGCGTGCATGACATTATCCGATTACACCTCTAAAACAGAATAAAGAAATGCAAAATTCTCAAGGCTTTGTCAGCAAATGACAATTGACAAATGCCAAGCATAGTTTAGTACTACTGTACGTATATGATGGATCGAGATTGTAAAAGGTCAATCCTTACCTTAGTTTCCAAGAAATGATAGAGCAGGTTAACCAATTTGCCAATGGCACTGGACTTTCTTTTGTTTAGAGTAAACCCCTCTTTTTTTTAAGATAATGGAACAATAGTCCCGGCCTCTTAACACAACCGTCTAATTATTACAAGATATCAGCCAACAAACACCTTGAGAACTAAACCAGCCACTTCCTACTCCTATCCGTTAGCATGCACATTAAAACAGTTATTCTTAAAAAAACAATTAAAACAGCTGTACGATCAGAAATGGTTTCTCAGCTTCCTGGAAAAAATTCAACGGGAAAGAATTCTAATGCTTGTATCAGGAAACCCTCGTAGTGGTAATTAATAAGTTGCAGCAGAGTTCACACATACTCCTTGGACCTTGGTTCACCGTTCTAGACATTGTACTTGATCTTTTCACAGGAGAAAAAAACGATGAACCGTGTTGTTGTTCAGTGCCGTAGTCTATGTTGGATTTATGAACTAAAATTGAGCTATTTTTGATAATTAAAAAAAATTCCTGGGCACAGGAAAAGTTGCACCAACGTAGGAACCATTTCTTGCATTGTTGTTTTTCACTCCACTCCAGATCGTCGACAATGATATATATGCACGTACTAGGATTTTGAATCGTTATAATAATTCGATATTAGTAAATCCTACTTATTCCAAGGCAATCTAAACTTAACTCTCGTACTCGTATATTTGGTTCGTTGCTCGTTTGTAGAGTTGACGAATATACCCATTTTTTTATAAAAAAAATATACCCATTTCAATCTCAAAGGATGGGGTACATGTACGGAAGACATGAGCCCACTCAGCCTCTGAACGCTCTTCACATAAAAAAAAAACGTTATCCTCAAGTCAAGTCAACCGAACGAAGCAAACCGCGTTGAGATCAAAGAGGCAAGATTGCAACTTTGCAAGAACAAACTGTCACCATTTCTAGTTAAGACCTCCCAAGATAATTTAATATCACCTCACGCAGGTTTCAGCTAAGCCCCCTCAGCTTTGGTTAATTACGGGCGGTCTCCCTCCCTGCAGAGACGGCCGTCCAAAAGATAACGGCGTGCGGCGGCATTGGCGGGAGCCAACGGCTCAAGCAGGCTATAAAAACCAGAGCACGAGGCTCACCGTTGCTCGCTGACATTGACCCGTCTCCTCAGCTAGGCCGCTCTGCTCGCCGATGGAGTCCTCGGCGGCCCCATCGAGGGGGCCCGCGAGCTTCCTCACGCAGGCCAACGCCCTCCTCCGCAAGAACCTCTGCTTCCAGGTCCGTCCGGGCCCCTCTCTCCTCTGCTTCTCCTTCCTCTGTTTCCTGCATTCCTTTCCACCAACAAGATTGCTCTGTTGGTTCGCGTGACACTATTTTCTCGATCAAGTTCGTCGGCGCCATTGCCGGAGCGTCTGATGATCGTCGTTTTCTTGCGATGTGTATCTGATTGCAGAAGCGGAACCTCAAGACCAACATCGGCATCACGCTCTTCCCGGTGCTCCTCTGCGTCATCCTCGTCGTGCTCCAGGGCGTCATCAACAGGGAGCTTGATAAACCCAAGTACCGTTGTGGCTGCGCCTGCGTCGACCCGGGCCCCACCGCGGTCGGGGACGCCTGCCGCCGGACCGAATGCGGCGTTCAGTACTCCACGCTGGACCAGGTGGGGAGCTGCCCGATCCCCAGCCCGACCCCGTGGCCGGCGCTCGTGCAGCTGCCGCGGCCCGAGTCACGTGCCGTCAATATCGCCGGCCAGCCGTTGGACGGCTTGCCTAACCCGACCTGCCGGGACGCCGGCTCCTGCCCCGCCACCGTCCTCTTCACCGGCAACAACCAGTCTCTTGCTGAAAGTATGCTATTCTACCTCTTCTATGTCAATGTCATGGTAGCACGATTCCGTACTGCAAGTCAGTGAGAGCCCATCTGTTGTTCACATCCGCATGCTCTGTTCGCCTTTGGATTGACAGGTCTTTCAGGAGGGCTGTTCCCTTCTTTGACTTCCTCATTCAATTTCACGAATTATCTGGATGCTCTCTCCAAGATTGTTGCTGTGAGTTCATTTTATCTCATTCCTGATTGCAGGACTCGCTTATGCGGTTGCTGTACTTTGTGTTTTTCCTTCTGTCTGTAATGGATGGATCTCTATGGTTGGATTCGTCTTTGTAGGGTTCAGACACATGGCCATGGACAACAGAGCTAATAGAGCCGGTGTTTATCCCAGGGAACAATTTGTACCTGGTGCAACCGCGGTGTTTGTCGAATCTGTCGCAGACGGTCTCATCCAATGCTGGGGCCATACCCCTTCAGCTTAGTAAGTGGAATTTCCTACCTTGGTCGACTTCTTTACCAAGGATTTGATTTAGCAAGTAGTACAAGGACAGGAAGGCTCAACTTAAGACTTCATCAAGATTGTATTACACAACACCATAGGAAGTAAAATTAATGCCTCACTTTTGTAAGTCATGAATTCAACACAGCTATACTACCAGACTTGGTTCTGTTTGTCACTATTCACAAAGGGACTCCCTGATTAGTTGTCCAAATGTCATAGACTGGGTTGCAACCATTTAATTACTTCCCATAAACAAGCTAGGATTTATATTTATTTTATTTTTTGCAAGCGATGTTGCTGCTGCTGCCCATGTTAAATTCTTATGTAGTCTCTTTTGGCAATTAATAATCCAACGCTGATAATTTATCATATATGTTTTCCTGGACCTAGTAAATTATGTAGTTCTGACGATTTTCATTTCCACATGTTCAGACGTAGACTGCGTTCAGGGTTTATCATTATGGCGTGAAAGTGCATCAGTTGTAAATGATGAACTATTTAAGGGTTACAGACAACGAGATGGAGGTAGTGGAGAAGGAAAGACTAATGAATTTGTTGCAGGTAATCTAAGCTTCTGACTTCAGAAAAAAATCATTCAATATTGGTTTTCTCTGTGTATGACTTGCTTCTCTCCAGGTTATGATTTCGCGAACACAAATAGGAACAGTCTTGAAATGAATATTTGGTACAACTCTACCTATAACAACAACACAGCATATGTACCTATCTCCTTACTAAGGGTTCCACGCTTGGTTAATACGGTATGTTTGTACTATAGCAAAACTTCATTCTCTAGTGATACTCTTCTGTATTTCAACAACTGCTGATAATACTCTGATACTTTCTGGCCTATAGGCATCCAATGCATACATCAAATTTCTGAGAGGAAGTGGTTTAGAGATGTTGCTCGAATATGTTAAAGAGATGCCCAAAGTAGGAACAAAGCAGAAATTTGATCTTTCTTCTCTTCTTGGTCCACTGTTCTTCACATGGATCGTTGAACTACTGTTCCCAGTGAGTGTGAGATATGATGCTTTCTTAAAAGATAGTGGCAAAAATGGTTTGAATCTTGAGTCAATATTACACTTTTTCAGGTCATATTATCTTATCTCGTGTATGAAAAGCAACAGAGGCTGAAAATTATGATGAAGATGCATGGTCTGAAGGATGGTCCTTACTGGCTTATCTCATATGCATACTTCTTTGCTCTATCAGCTATATACATGATACTTTTTTTGATCTTTGGCTCCTTGATCGGTAACAAACTATAACCTTATTCAAGAGTATACAAATTTTGCAGATGAATTTTGTATTTGAATTCAACTTTCCTCTATGCAGGTCTAAATTTCTTTAGAACAAATGCCTACAGCATTCAGATTGTCTTCTACTTCGTCTATATAAACCTGCAGATTGCACTTGCATTTTTTGTAGCTTCGTTCTTTTCTACAGTCAAAATAGCCACAGGTTGGTGCTTTGCATGCCTAGCTTCTGAAGTTATGAAGAAATCCTTTGTTTTTTTCTCGAACACACAGGAGAACTGTGTATCATTGTATTGTATTAATAGTAGGAGTGAGTAATACAAAAGACCGACGCACACAAACACATACCCCCACTCTGAAGAAATCCTTTTGATATTTTAAATCCAACGATCTTATTGACTGATTAGAGAATCATTATGCTGCAGTGGTTGGTTACATCTATGTATTTGGCTCTGGCTTACTTGGGGAATTTCTTCTTCGCTTTTTTGTTGAGGATACAGGCTTTCCAAGTAAGGTTCTACCTTCCTATTATTTGATAACTCCATTTAGAACTCCATTTTGGATGTATGAATGACTATTACTTTGTTTATATACAAAGAGGGTTGGATACTTGTGATGGAGATTATCCCTGGATTTTCATTGTACCGAGGATTATATGAGTTTGGTCAATATGCATTCGCTGGAAATGCAATGGGGACCGATGGTATGAAATGGACAGATTTAGACGACCCTCTTAATGGAATGCGTAGTGTCTTGATTATTATGGTTGTGGAGTGGGCAATCCTGCTTCCATTGGCATTCTATGTGGATCAAGTCTTGTCCGTGGGTGGTGGATTCCACCGAAATCCCTTATTCTTCTTGAAGTACTTTAAGAAGCGTGCTCAGTCATTGCGGAGATATAGCTTTGGGAGGCAAGGATCTAGAGTAGTTGTTGAAATGGATAATCCTGATACTGTTCACGAAGTAAGTTACTCTCTTATATTATCTCTTAGTAATACTCTCTATATTTCTTATTTTCTAAATTATGCTCAGAGAGAGGTGGTTGAACAACTTCTGCTGGAACCCATTGCAAACCAAGCGATCCTATCTGATAACCTCAGGAAGGTTTACCATGGAAAAGATGGAAACCCTGACAAACTTGCAGTCCGAGGGTTGTCTCTCGCCATACCAAAGGGCCAATGTTTCGGAATGCTTGGCCCAAATGGAGCTGGGAAAACATCCTTCATCAGTATGGTACAGAAACTGACCTATCACTTCGATTTTCTAAAATAATTTAGTTGACGTTCTGACTCATCAGCGACATATTTTTCCCTGCAGATGATTGGGCTTGTTCCACCAACATCTGGCACTGCCTATATACACGGAATGGATATAAAGACTGATATGAATGCTATCTATAGTAACATGGGTGTATGCCCACAGCATGAGTAAGGCCTTGCTCTAAAATTATATTTTGTATCCCATATCCATTTCTGCAGTTTACTGTTTCATTCTAGTGCAATCAGTGATCAATCATTTTGAAATGAATGCAGCTTACTATGGGAAACATTGACCGGAAGAGAACATTTATTGTTTTATGGGAGACTAAAGAATCTGAAAGGTGCTGAATTGTTAAAGGTAAAGTTCTACATGTCAATTTCTTTTTACCTTCACTGAGAAATGGTCTGTGCTAGAAGTATGATATTTTTGTTGATTCTATATTCCACAAAAAAAAACAGATGTCTATAAAGACTGTATAAATCAATATCTGAGTTTACAATATTGCATACCGCAGGCTGTTGATGACTCTCTGAAGAGTGTTAATCTATTTCATGGTGGTGTTGGTGATAAGCAAGTGGGGAAGTACAGCGGGGGCATGAAACGAAGACTTAGTGTTGCTATCTCATTAATTGGGGATCCAAAAGTAATATTCTTATTATTTCTGTGGTGTTTTTTAGGTGCAAAATAACCGTTGGCATGTGCAACTAATAATTTAATACTTTACAGGTTGTTTTCATGGATGAGCCTAGCACAGGACTAGATCCAGCCTCAAGAAACAACCTGTGGAGTGTCGTAAAGGAGGCTAAGAAAAACCGTGCCATCATTCTTACAAGTATTGAGAGCTCTTCTATTCTAATATTCTATTTATTACATGTATAGAGAAGATAATGTTAACCCACCAAGTCATTTTAACAGCACACTCAATGGAGGAAGCAGAAGTGCTATGTGACAGACTCGGCATATTTGTGGACGGTGGTTTCCAATGCATTGGTAACCCAAAAGAGGTAACATATCTATTTACATGAGGCCGACAAAACGTTTTCATGTATCTGTTTATGGTTATTGGACACTTTACCAATATTTGCATCACCTTTTTGCAGCTGAAAGCAAGATATGGTGGCACCTACGTGCTCACAATGACAACATCTTCAGAGAATGAGCAAGAGGTTGAACAGCTGGTTCACCGCTTATCACCGAATGCGAGCAGAATATACCATATATCTGGAACCCAGAAATTTGAGCTACCAAAGCAGGAGTTAAAGATTGCAGATGTGTTCCATGCCGTTGAGAGTGCAAAAAGCCGGTTCAGCATATATGCTTGGGGCCTGGTTGACACTACCTTGGAGGATGTATTCATCAAGGTTGCCAAGGGTGCACAAGCCTTCAGTGTGGTTGCATAAGTCATACACTGGATGTCTAGGTGATTATGCTCTTCCTTGTCGAGAGAACATGTGGTGTATAGCTTGTCTGAATTTTGATTTAGTCTATCTTTAAGGATTGTGCTTGAGGTGTATATTAATATAGATAGGTTGTATAGTTTACAAGTCGAATTGCATGTATTGCTTGTGAAATACATATGTCACACCTGGTTTTAGAAAGAAAACCCTCATATGTGTGCCAGGATCAAGTTTCACACATATAATAGACTCCACGAATAAACAGAACACAAAGTTACAGCGGAAAGAATAAAATAAATACAATACAAACGTTTTCTAGCAGCGGAATCTGAAACTCTTCACCACAGGCAGTTGACTGGGGGTTCCGTACGCCTAGCATCATCTTCAATAACTTCACACACCTTCTGAATACTAAGCAGCAATAAGCAAGGATGAGTACACTTATGGTTGGTACTCAGCAAAGCCACCGAAATAACCAGAACAATTTAATCATCAACTTTAAGTATATTAATCATGTGAGGGTATAGGCCGTTCATGACCGCGAACACGGCTGTTATAACAGTTTTATACTCTGCAGAGGTTGTACACTTTCACCACAATTCGCGTAAAAGCTCCAAGGAACTTTAAACCCAACCATGATGTGCCGGCCAAAGCACGTACCACACTTATGAGGTGTGACCGCATATGGACGCTACGAGGCCTTTACAAAGATTCCCTAGTTAGAAACGACCCGCTAAGGTTTTCGGATCGGAAGCAGGCATAACCCTCCCTAACGGGCATAGTGTCTTAGCTAAGCCCACTTCCCGAGAGGATCGGGCTATACACCGTCAACCGCCACCCCCCATGCCCTTTTGGTAAGATCATTCCTAACCAAGGTTTCTAATTAATTAGCCAAGACCAGAGCCATATAGTATTATGGTTGTACGGGTAATCCTGGGTGGTTCTCCATGTTCCGATTAACATATATGATCTTATAAAGCACAGGTAGAAGGATGGTTAGGGACACTTGACTTTCCGCAAAAGAATACCATTGCTCAGTCTTCAACTCTTGTTCTTGACAGCTTCGGAACGATGCTCCTCTAATCGTAGCAATCATCGAGCACAAGCACAAACATGCAAGCAAAGAAATAGGTACAACTAAGAACAATACACCAATCAAAAGAAAAGCTTTTAAAAGAACGTACTAAACGATGGGGCTCGATACTACGATCACGAAAGCGCAAGAAACGTTGAGAACGAAGCTATGGTTGGAAAGGTATAGCTATGGAGAGATTTATGTTACAAAAGAAATAAAGAACTATATGTTTTTTTTATTTTAACTTAAGAAAAGATATTCAGTATTTAATTTAATTCAAGTTACACTTTCATATGAAAAGACAGGTAAAGCCTAAATAATTTTATTTGCAAATATTTATGTAATGATTGTACCAATTAAATATTTTAATTTGTAAGAAAACATGAGAGAACATTTAGACGAATAACTTTATGTATCGTGTTGGACTAAACAAGTTAGTATTGAAAGCACATTCAAGTTGGAAATTATTCATATTAATTTAAATTGCACAAAACCGATGTTTACTCTAATTAGATTTTAATTATGAAAGCTGGTTCAAAATAATTGTTATTCATATTAACATCATTTGTTTATGAAATAGCGGGGTATATCCTTAATTAATTTTTAATTAGAAAAATTAGTGAAGTAGACATAGATATTAATCAAGTTAACATTTATTCATAAAAACCGATGTATAAACCTAGTCAAGTTTTATTCAGAAAAACCTAGATTGAACATTGAGCATTAAGTAAATTAAGTATTAGTTTGGTAAAACAACTATATACCTTACTACCTTTTATTTGGAAAAACATATTAAGTAAGCATTAGTCAAATTAACATTTAAAATAAATTAGAAACATGGAACATTGTTTCTAACATATTGTTTAAGTTGATATGAATCTATAGCAACGAGAACGAGCTCAAACGGAGACTAAACGTGGAAACTATTAGCTTCTAAAGGCTGCAGGGATCTAAACGTGAGAGACTAAAGGTTTCAGGGGCTAACCGAGAAGATTTGCAAGACACAGAGAATAGTGCTCACAATTAGGTCAAAGCATGGGGTTAGATCTAGAAAAGGTGCTCGGTTTGGACTGGACCGCGAGGATCTAAATAATCCAGGGGTTCTCTACAGATTTGACAAGACACAAGGAATAGATGGAAAATTGCATGATTATCTAGGGGCTTCCGTGCAAAAGCTCGAAGCTTGCTGGCCATGGTGGAGAGAGGCACTGGCGCTCGGCTCGCCGGCGTTTCAGTGGGTCAGGACCTCGGACGAGCTACAAAACGGAGAGAGGAGAGGACGGGGATCATGAGGAGGCTCTCACCGGCGGCGGAGTCGAGCAGTGTCGGCCGGAATCGGAGGAGGTGGGCGACGCTCCGGAGGTTCACGCGGCGGCGGCACTCTGGTGACGACTGGGGCTCAATAGGCGGTGGCGCAGGTGCAGCCTGGCTTCACGAAGCTAGCAGTGTCGTCGGTTTTCTCTCTTATCCTCGGCTTGCGGCGAATCGGAGGAAGACCAGGCGCCTGCGGCTCGGCTCCGGCGAGCTCCAGAAGGCAGCGGCACTGTGGAGAATAGGGCGAGGCGAGGCGGTAGAAACAGGGCGATGAGGCTCGGGTTTTATAGGGGCGCAGGGCAAGGACAATCATGGTGCGCACGCCAAGAAGCTGCGGCGGCGGCGCGTCGGAATCCAGAGTTCCTCTTGAGCACGGCTCAAGCTTGGTGATGACAAGCGGGACCCGCGGTTCAGTGAGAGAGGGAGAGAGCAGGAATGACAGGCCGGGCCCACGTGTCGGAGAGAGAAGAGAGAAGGAGGCGGGCTGGCCGAGATAAATGGGTCGAGGGGGTTGAGTGATGGGCCAGGGTGAAAGGATGGGTCGGCCCAAGAAGAAAGGAGAAATAGATTTTCATCTTTTTCTTTCGGGAAATATATTTCCAGTTCAAAAACAAATCCAGATAATTCTAGATATGCATATAAACCACGGAAAATATCTCACAAATTCCAGAAATCTCAAGAAAAAAATTCTAGAGATAGAGTAGGAGACAAAGAACCTAAATAAAATATTTTAATTTCAAGAAAAAGACTTTAAAGCCTTCCAATAAATGGATTTGACTTTAGGAAAAGAGAATTTATTCCTAGAAAAATCTAGGAAATTCTCAGAAGAGATTTGGTCGACCTTTAAACGCATTTTGAAACAGTACACTCATAAACACATGATGCAATTCAGCATGAATGCAACACTTCAATAACGCCACATAAAGCATTTTTATTTGATTATGAAAATTGATTATTTTTCTACACTAAATTTCCTGTAAATTAAACAAATGTTGGAAAAGTTTTAATAACTTGTGAAAATTGTTTATTTAATTTCTCTTTCTAATTCACATCCCGAAATCCCAAATTTTGGGGTGTGACAACAGACGACGATGTACTCCGTTCATATTATGCAATCTATACAGTGTTAGTAATATAAATCATTGACTTGCCAAAGATGTAGATGTAGATGATGAGTATGCATCATGGCAGATTTTGTTTGAGCTAGATCTTGTATAACCATTCTTAACAACAGGTGCATATTCTTGAAGGAGTATTTTTCTATGCTAGGTATCCTGAATAAAAGGGAAAATGCTGACTCCATTTGTGTTAAACAAATTAATACCATTCCATCCGGAATAGTATAGATCCATGCCAGTGCTAAACGCTACCAACTGGACATGGCCCTCTTGGTGGCGTCCCTTCACCATGTATTCATGTACAGACTTCATGAGATCGACATAACAATCGAAATTCACTCTACTATATCTCATTTGGCATTCCAGTGCATTACTCTCCACAACATGGAGGCAAATATAATTTTCTTTTAACTTGTATACATAGAGAAATGTTAGGCCATCATTCCATTATTGTCTATTCTAAATAAAAAATAAATATTGCCATCAACTATGGTTTCCGATCAAAACAAAAAAAGGGAAATGAAACAATTGAAGTACATGCACCTGCCCATTCAACCAGAAATTTGGGTTAACTACAATTATTTTATTTGTTTGCTCTCAGTAGGATTCAAATTTGCGACCACTGGTACCGAGTTGTGTGCACTTTAACCCGCCTTAGATTAATGTTAACTTGGTATAAACATGAAATAGGTTTGATACTGTTAGGTTTGATACTATTGATTGTATGAAAAAATTATTGTTTATCTTTTTTCTTGCATATTTTATGAGATTTCATGTGGAGGCTCCTCTAACTCGTCGTAGCAACATCAGGAATTAGTAATATAGCAATACTATAAGATAGCCGAGATCAAAACGTAGTGGCAATACAATGCAGGAGCAAAAGAAAACAATGTAATTTAGCCTTGCATAAATTAATTTATGACATGAATGTCCCGGTTTATACTCCCCATAAGGTTTTTGGAAACAAAAAAAAAAGACTAAATGTCATGCACGTTTCTGTTCCTTGTGCTCCGATCTGGTTCTGATTCGAATGCGACAATAATTTTGGGAAGCTGATCTGTGTGGCAGTTTGTTTATGATCTGCATGGCAATTTATTAATTCATCCACCGCAGGTGAGGTCTCTACACCGGTTGCAGCCCTCATGTGCAGAGGAGGTTGTGAAGCTGGGTTGGCGCGCACGACGAGTCGACGAGAGCCCGCCACACTGCATTGACCGCCAGCTAGTCTTCCTGCCTGCAGTTGCTAACTTGCTATTTCAGGAGGTGAGATCAAGCTGGAGAGCCATGGCGTGAGAAGTGAGAACCTCGAGTATAGAGCGATGCGGAACGCGCGGTGGACATGGAGAGTTTCCTCAACAACACGGCGAGCTAACGTGATGGGTTGGATTCCGGCATTCCGTCCACCATGTTCCAGCCATCCTCCTCATCTCCGCAAGGTGGTGGAGGGGGTTGCCAACGGTGGCTACCAGGCGCCCATGCTGTAGTGCGGCAAGTGCCTGCGGGCGGACGTAAGAGCAAAACATAGCAGACTGCACGAGAGAATGTGACTCCGAGCACGGAGCACACACTACCGGAAAATCCTAATATGCCGAGAGCCACAATCTTTGACGTGAGCCAAACGTCGGGCTCTCGGCAAATCAGACGTTCGCCGTGAGCCTTGCCTCTAGACTCTCGGCAAAGAAACAACCGTCGGCAACAACTACGTTTGCCATGAGCCCTTAAGGTTGGGCTCTCGGCAAAGTTTGCACACTCGACGAACGCAAATTTCGCCGAGAGCTAGAGCAAAGACACTCTCGGCAAACTCGGACCTCTCGGCATACGTGATCACGTGCCACGTTCGTGCTCTCGCTGCCAGAGACGGCGTGTGGGGTGGCTAACGGCCGTCAACCTCTTTGCCGTGAGCCTACAAGGAGCTCACGACAAAGGGTTCTTTGCCGAGAGCAGAGTACGTCCTCTCGGGAAAACTGGACACGTGGCACGGCATCCGTCAGGTCGGCATGGCCACGTGGCAGCCTCTTTGCCGAGAGCTTTGGCTAAGCTCACGGCAAAGGCAAGGTTTGCCGAGAGCTTTCCAAAGCCTCACGGCGAAAGCGTGCTTTGCCGAGAGCTTCCTCGCGGCTCTCGACAAACGTGTCCCACATTTTTCACATTTCAACGCCCAAACAAATTTTCTTAGTTCACACATCCTACAAAGTACAACATGTGAGCATTTGACTATTTTACCAATTTATTTGCTATTTTTAATTTCTTTGTATCAATTTGTTGGGTTTATGGAATAATTCTAAGTTGAATAGAGAAACGATTCGAAAAATGGTAAAAAATGAATTAACTAATGAGATTCATGTAAGTAAGTGTGATGTGAAGCCTTACCAACAAAATAAGAGTATATTTTGATGAAAACATGGAAAAGACCACGTGGATTAATAGTTTTGCAATTATTAAAAATAGCAAATGGAGTCCGAAAATCATGATTTTTGTAGACATCTAATGATTTGGTGTACTAAGAGTGTGGGAAAAGTTAGACAAGGTTTCAGGCAATTTTGTGTCAAACCATGCACAAATACGAACATCTCTGTAGAAGTTTCGTAAACATCACATGTGATCTCTAGAACTTGAACTCAAAGGGAACTTTAAATTTGAGTTTGCATGCAAAACTTTGTGCACATGTTATAGACACTATAATATGGTCTATGTCAAAATTTGGTATTTTTTTTAGAATAATTTGATATATATTTCTACTTCATATATACATGAAATAATGAAAATTTACTAAAATACACATGAAATAATGAAATAATATGTAAACAAATAGGACTTCATGATTTTACTCATCATATGAAATAAGATTAGTATCACCAACACTTTAGAAAATAGAAATGGAGAGCACAATAAAATAAAAACTAATGGGGAAACAACTATTTGCCGAGAGCCACAAGGCGCGCTCACGGCAAACAGGATGTTTGGCGTGAGCTCGGCAAAGAGTTGTTTCCCGAGAGCTTGCAAAGGGGCTCACAGCAAACTGCGTTGAATTTTTTCGAACTGAAAATTGAATCTTTGCCGTGAGCTTCGATCCGGCTCTCGGCAAAGGCTATGTTTGCCGTGAGCTAGATCCAGGCTCTCGGCAAAGGCAGTGTTTGCCGTGAGCCTAGATCTGGCTCTCGGCAAAGGCCTGTTTGCCGTGAGCCGGATCTTGGCTCTCGGCAAAGTCGAGTACCCGCGGCACAAAAACACAAGTCACCGTTCTCTTCTCCCCCACTCTCACCTCTTTCTCCTCCCCGCGTCGCCGCCTCCCTCACCTCGCCGCGTCGCTCCGCCACCTCCTCCCTCGCCTCACCGCGCCGCCGCCTCCCTCCCTCGCCGCGCGCCGCCGCCGCCTCCCTCCCTCGCCGCGCGCCGCCGCCGCCTCCCTCCCTCGCCTTGCCGAGCCACCGCCTCCCTCCCTCGCCTCGCGCCGCCGCCTCCTTCCCTCGCCTCGCGCCGCCGCCTCCTTCCCTCGCCTCGCGCCGCCGCCGCCTCGGGCCTCCACGCCGGCTGCCGCGCCCGGCCGGCCCCACGTCCGGCCGCGCCCGCCCCCACGCTGGCTGTCGTGCCGGCTGTTTCGCCCGGCCGGCCCCGACGCCCAGCCGCCACGCCCGGCCGCGCCCGGCCGCGCCCGGCCGTCGCGCCCGCCCCCACGCCCAGCCGCGTCGCCCGGCTGCCGACGCCGGCCTGCCACCACGCCGCACGCCCGTCCTCCTCCTCGGCGTAGGTAATTTTTTTATTTTTGGTATATTTGTTTTGTATTATAGGTAATTCAATTATTGAGCTTATGATTTAGATTACTTAGTTTGTGCTAATTTAGTTTATATAGTTTGTCAAACTTAGCTTATGTTAGGCAAAAATGAATGGAAACTTTATGGATTAGCTTATGACAGGGAAAAAATGGAATGGTAAAATTATAGATTTTGCTTATGATTAGCTGGAGCAGCTGCAGATATCGTCTCTACAGGTTATTTTTTTTTTACTTTGTTTTCCATTGCTTTTGATGTACGATTGCTTCGCATTCTAACATATATATTTTGAATATATTGCAGTCCCAGCTCGCCCAAGAGAGGACCGAACGGGAGAGCCTACAGGCCAACTTCACCCAGATGTACCTCTGGATGCAGAGCGTGGGCACTCAAGTGTTCGTCCCTCCCCCACAGCTTCAGTTTCAGCCAACGCCTCGGCAACCGACCCCTGTGAATATAAAAACTTTTGGTTTGTAAGTTCATTGGTTAAATCTTGTCTCACGTGAAAACATTTCTCCTTTCTGCAGGGTATCTCGGCGGGATCAAATGATCCCGCTGGAATGTTCAACATGTCGCCTGGTGTGTCGCCTGCGCCTCGTGTGTCGGACTGGTTGCCTTGGGGAGCTCAGCAGGACGGACAGGGCTCACAGGATCGCGACCTCTCTAACCCCTCCCAACCGCACAACCCGTGGGGAAGGCGATATAACCATTAGGTAGTTGATGGACACGGTGTTTGAACTATCTGTGGTTGAACTTGTGGTCGAACTTGTATGTTATGTGCATGAACTTGTGATATAACTTGTCGTTGAACTTGTGGTCGAAACACTATGTTATGTGCATGAAGTGTTTGTGTAATGGTTATATTAATTGCTTGTGATGTATTTGAGATATATGTGTGATATATTTCAGTTGTTGGGCACCATATATGAGCAAATAAAAAATAAAAAAGGCCTCAGCCCAGGGGTTTGCCGAGAGCACGGGGCCAGGCTCTCGGCAAATGTGCCATTTTTTGCCGTGAGCACAGGGCCAGGCTCTCGGCAAAGGTGCCATTTTTTGCCGTGAGCACTGGGCTAGGCTCTCGGCAAAGCCCTGTGCAGAGGCCCCGCGCCTGCCCCCCGGTGTGGGCCCCATGGGCTCTTTCCCGAGAGCCTGGCACGTGACTCTCGGCAAACCTTGAGTTCTTTGCCGAGAGCCTGACACGTGGCTCTCGGCAAACCCAGCTGCGGGCCCCACAGAGACGGCGCAACGCCGTCTCGCCGGCGTTAGGGCCAGGTCTTTGCCGAGAGGCTACATGCTCTCGGCAAATACCTCCGGTGCACACGGCAAAGGCTTTGCCGTGATCCCGACAGAAAGCTCTCGGCAAAGGGAGCTTCGCCGACAAAAACTTTGCCGAGTCAGCTTTGCCGAGAGCCGGCTCTCGGCAAAGCCTTTACCGAGAGGATGATCCTCTTTGCCGAGAGTGCCAGGCTCACGGCAAAGAGCCTGGATCCGGTAGTGACAACTGGACGAGCGGTGGGAGGTGAGCTGTGAGCACTCCTGCACTTGGCAATTGTTGGATTAATTTATGTTCTTTTTAGGGTCTGCAGACTGTAGATAGATTTTTTAGGTACCGGTAATTATTAATGTGTGAGTGTGTGTGTTACTCCTATAGACTGTAGGGATTTACAAAATGAAGAAGAAATCCATATCAATTTATTTGAACTTTTGAAGACGTTTGGGTTAGAGCCTCAAAGACAGAAGGTAGCCTCTGGTTCTAGAATTGCATGCTTTTTGCATTGGGACGGAGGGAGTACATCAACTCCACAGCCAGTTACCGTTGAGAGTGAAGCTGATCCAGATGCTCCTTCGGTCCTTCCTTAGAGTTAAGAGTTAATTACAGTCGAGTGAAGCTCAGAATCAAAGTACTTATGTAGAGGTTGAACCTGACATAACAGATGTAGCAACCAGCAATGTAAGAGCAGTGACAGAAACTAAGAAGAGGTAGTTAGCAACGAGCCTGACATAATCCCAATGCAATGTATCCTCTTATCACAAAATTTATCATTCCATTATCGTATTGTGATTTTACTTTGCATTTGGAATTTTTCTTAGAGGATGGGAATACCCAGCTCTAAAATTCTGGCTCCGCCACTGGAGACGTGCCGTCCAATCATCATTGCAGATACGCGTCGCCCATCGAGTCCGGGGCAGCACGGTACAACCCTCCTGCACCCGAGCTTTTTCAGTTGATATGGCACCACATAAAGAGCAGTGTTGATCACCCTTCCACCCCATTTGTTTTAGCACAGCCGCAGCCTGCAGCTTACCATGGTTTACTTGCTAAAGGAAAACCTTGATTTTCATAGGAATTTCACATTTCCAAATGTGTTCGCTGCTTTTAGATATCACACCTTTATGTGCAATGAATCTATAAAGCGATCGGGTGGTGTAGCAATATGTTTTCATAAGGGATCAAGACACCTGTAAGGAAAATGATCCTAGGTCATTGTTTGTGATTTTGACGATTGATTGGCAACATAATCATTGTGACTAACAATTTGTCTAGACGAATATTTGTAGATGTTTTTAGGTCCTAAGGATACTTTGGAAGCCGCCCAAATACTTAACAACATCCAAATGATATTCAACATCCAAGTGATCAATATCCAAATGATGGTCATCCAAATTGAAGAGTTATTTCTCCCAAAATCTTGGTAGCAGCAATTCAACATTTTAGTTAGTCATGTGCAACAATCGAGGCTCTGGAAGAGCAAATTCTTGAGACTGAGCAGACACAATGTTGAAACAGAACTTACAAACTGTTGAATCAACGGAAACGAAATGTTGAATTGGAAAGAATTGCAAAACACAGGCACCGACTATTTCGGTGCTCTGTACAAGACAATCGAATCAGTCGATGGTATGGACCATCAAATTACTCGATGGTGCTGAAGACAACGTAAGGTTTCTTCGCTGGAAAGCGAATTGTTGAGACCGCGTAGATAAAATGTTGAAACAGAGGGTACAAAATGTTGAATCGCTGGAACCGAAATGTTGAGTAGGAGCACCGACTATTTCGGCGGTGCCAAAAATGATGGCACCGAATTAATCAGTGATGGCGTCTAGAGAGCAGTTCGGTACTATGTGGTTTTGGAAGGCCATCGACTAATTCGATGGTTCCGCTTCTTTGTGCACCGAATTAGTTGATGATGTTGAAGGCGCGCATTAGAAATGCTGAAAGAGAGATTACAAAACGTTGAAACACTAGAACAGAAATGTTGAGCAGGACCATTGACTAATTTGATGGTACCCCTTCTGTGACCATCGAATTAGTCGATGGTACATAGAAAGTTACAGTGGCTATGTATTGGCTAGTTCCTTTGGTTGGGGCTATAAATACCCCATCCCATAGCCACTTCAAGTGTGCTTGAGCTGGGAGAAGCTATAGGCAAGTGTTCCACACATTTTCAAGTGCTAAATCCACCAAAGTGCTAATTAGAAGATCAAGGCAATTAGAAAAGTGTTTAGTGCTAGTTTCAGCCTATTAGTGCATCTCTTAGGTGTTTAGCCTAGAGTTTAGCGAGGTTTGCATAACCTCTTTGCTTACCGGCGCTTGCACGCACCAAGTGTTGTAGATCCGAGGCTTGTAGCCTTGCGAGACCCTCCAACCAAGTTTGTGGAGTGGCCGTTGGTGATTGTAAGAGGGAGGAGAGGCCCTCAACGAGATAGTCCAAGCTCTACCAAGTGAAGGCGGCGAGGAGCATCCGGGGAGGGACGAGCGGAGACCCACTTGCGCGTGGGGAAGTCACGTGGTCACCCACAGAGTTACTCGACCGGGGAGTTTATGCCCTTACGTGGGCATTCCTTTTGAGACGGGCTCCAAAAATGAGGATTACTGGAAAGCTCATGAGCTTTCCAATGTCTTGGTAAAAATCGTTGTGCCCGAAGTTTGCTATTCTCTACCTCTTTACTTTCCGCATTTCATAGTTGCACTACTTTCTGCATTTACCTTTCCTAGACTTGACATGCTAGTGTAGGATTAGACTTAGGGTGCAAATCTTTGTAGCGGTAGAGATAGCAACACATAGAGAAAACCTAGAGTACATTTAGATAGAAATTGAATTAGGTTTTCATATGTGCAATTAGAAGCCATATGTGGCAGAACCGCCCAATTTAAACTGGCTCAAGTGCGTCTAGTCACCCTAACTCAGGGTAACACCAGCACGCACTTCAAACAGTTTAAACCCGGTAGTCCGTCGAGTGTCCCCGGGACATCCCGAATCATCCACTGACAATATTTTTTTTTAACCTTAGCTTAGGATCCTTACCAAGTTGGGAATAACATAACATGCATTACCTTTTTACATACATACGGAAAGATACGAATTATTACAAACCGCGTTTTGAAGGAATCTTAACTGCAAACCAAAGTACTAAGATCTTAATACAAACTAGATTTATACAACTGAAGAGACAGAAGAGTTCTGGAGTACTCTAAACATCTAGAGCTATCCGGGACCTCCGATGCTCTAGGGCTTCTGGCTTTCCTCTTCGCCTTCGGTATGAGGAACCTCCTCTGAAAAACAGAAAGGGAAGAACCCTGAGTACGAAGGTACTCAGCAAGACTTACCCGTCTTACCAAAGAAAAGACTCTCAAGGATGGATGATCAGGCTTTTTGGTGGTTGTTTGGCTGACTCGACCTTTGCGGAAAAACTTACTAATAATGAGTCCTTATTGTGACAGTTTTAATTCAATTAGGTATTAACTACTCACTAAGTTGTAAATGTCCTTTTCATACATGTGATACTAGGTTCAAACAGCACTTTGAAACACGCATATAGTAGTTCAACTTGTTTCCTCTACGATGTTTAACACCTGATCAAGTGCACTCATAACCAACAGAGTAGTGTCGATCCGGATCAATGTAGACCGGAAATATCCTTACCCGAACCCGGGAACGCATCCCCACGTGGGCCCCACGTCTGGCGACCACCCCGTGAGTTCCAGATGACGATCCCGCCTTTCTCCGACCCAGCAAGCACCGGTAAGCGATATTTCCAATCCACGAGCCAGCTAATCTAGTTGGCTTTACTGGTCCCATAACCCAGTAAGAAACCAGGTAGAATCACTTGATCAAACAGGTAAACAACGGATCGGTCCTTAGTGACTTTAGTTAGTAGGCAGAGCTAAGGATTGAACCTACTTCAATCCATTCTATCACCCTCTGCCCACTCTCTCTTTTCTTAATATCTCATATATGATTCATCGATGATTAGTGAGAACCTAGATCATCATCTTTATATATAAAACCTGGCAAAGCATATCCAAGTGGATGTTCTATAAGTCATTTGTTTACTTTTCTAACAACAGTAGTTCTACCAAGGAGTAGTTCATGCATCAAAGTTTCCACTCAACTCCTAACTTAATGCACACACAAAAGCATAATATTTGGACTTGTGATCTTTTGAAATAAAGTAGGTAAAAATGCATCCGGGGCTTGCCTTGAGTTTCAAAAAGGTTAGCGGTCTCAGTGACTTCCTGGGATTCCGGAGCAACCACTAGAACCTCCTCGTATTGAACTGGGTCGTCGGAGAATTCCACGTACTCCACTTCCGAGGCTTCAGATTCTATATGCGATGCAAGTCAGTAATTAGAGATGCAACAGTTTAAAACATAGCACACAAACTTTATTTCTCGATACAGTTGCAAGCCAACAAAGCTACCCAACCGTTTCCCAAAGAAAAAGTTATTTTATTTTGTGGATGAACTAATCCTTATTTCTTTTATTTATTTATCGAAGGAAAATTTCTAAGTGTACTAAAATTATTTTCTACAAACCCTAACACTTTATTTCTCTATAAATGTGTTTATAAAACATGAATCCTATTTTTAAATGTTTTTAAAACTATACTAGTTATTTTTAGTAATTAAAATTCTAAGATGGTATTATTATTTAATTCTAAACAATACCAATTTAAAGGTTTAGCATTTTTAGATTATAAAGGAAAATCTAGGGAATTTATCACAATTTATTTCATATTTTTCTGATTCTTCTATAATTTTCTATAATTAAAACAGTGGAAAAACATAATTTAAATCTATTTCTAAAATCTAATTTGCTTTCTTACAAAAACCCCCCTCAACTTTCTTTTCTTCCCCACCGAGGCCCCTGCCCCCGCGGAACAGAGTCCCCCCGCGCGGACCGAGTCCTCGCCGGCGTTGACCCGCGCGCGCTCGCCGGCGGCGAGGTCCTCCGGCGGCGACTTCTAACCCAACGGCTTCCCCTCACGACGACGCACCCATTCCAACCCTATGCTTCCGCGACAAGCACTAACCCTAGCTTCACGGCGGCACGGCGGCGAAGCTCGGCGGCGCTCTGTGCTCCGGCGAGCTCACCCCTTAAACCGACTCCTAAACCGGCCTGCGAGCAACCTGGAGGCTAGAGACACACTAAGCGCAACCCTAGCTACTCAGCGCGGCGCTACACGCACAAGCATTCCACGCCGACCATGGCGGGAGCGCGCGTGGCGCACGCGGCGGCGAGCGCCTAGCGGCTCGACCCCGACGAGACGATGAACAACGGCTACCCCGTGAGCACCAGCAAACCTAGCCGCACCCAGTGCGCACCCCAGCTTGGCCGGAGAAGGCTCGAGCGAGGCTGCTCACGTGCGGCGGCCATGGCGGAGGAGCGCCACGGCGAGGAACGGCGTTCCCGACCGGGGAAACGTCGGGCCCAACTAACTAAGCCCCCAAACCTCTTCCTAGACCTCTAAACAACGCTGCGGAACTCTCCAACTCCGGCCAACGCGACTGCAACAGCACAAACATGAGGAGAGCGCTTACCCCGGCGAGACGTCGACGGTGAGCTGCAGAACGGGTTGCGCCGGGCGGTGGGGTGGTGGAGACGGAGCAGGAATGGGTGGAAACGAACAAGAAGACGACGGTGAAGCTATTGGTGGCAAGAAACGGAGCGGGGAGGGTCGGACGGCGGCAGAAGACTCACTGCTCGCCGGCGACGGTGGAGGACAGCAGAGGAGTGCGCGGCGAAAGAGGAGAGAGCAAGGCCGTCGACGAAGCTTTAACGACGGATCACGCGATGGACGAGCGACACCTCCTGCTGCGATGCCGCTCGAGTTGGCTCTCAACGCGATCGACGCGTGGCCGGTGAAGTGGGCCGCGCCGCTCGTCGCCGGCAGCTGCCTGCTAGCCATGACGTCAGTTTTCCCCAATTGAACCTCCAATACCCCGAGATTTGAGCTTCGATTTCTCCCAAAACCGTATGGCAACATCCAAATCTCCCAAAATGAAACTTGTAGCTGGATCATCCAATTTCATTTCTTACATTGGCACTTACCTCATTTGAGCACGAATTGAGGTCGAATTTGAGCCTCAAAGTTGCTGCTGCAACTCATCCCCAAATTCAGAACTCTTATCTGAATTTCTCAAATTACTCTCAGAATTTGAATAGAACATGCCTCTGGTGCTAAAGACAAATTTGAAATTCACCTTCAGGAGTACAACTTCATAGTTGGAAGTTTTTGCAGAAAACTTCAAATTCGATCTCAATTTGCACAAATTCAAATCAGCTGTCAAATTTTCTGAAAACATATTCTGACCGATTTTCTCTCGTGTTTTTCTCCTTGATCCAGCCAATTTCTGAGGGTGACCCAAAAACGAAAGTTGGTCCACATACTTCCCTCTACAACTTCGTTTAAGACATCCAAGTCATCAGAATCCCATATCAATCACTATCTTGCCTTGAAGATCGCTGTTCATTATGAAATTTCAACGAAAATCCAAAAACAGCTAAGTGCTGTTGCCGGTTTAGGAATAGTAAAATTTTTCCTTTTTCTTCTTCCATTTAATTGAAGCATCATTTCTCAAATTTTTTTTCTCACCACTGATGGCCAACTAAATTTCTTGACTTATAAACTTCATTTAGAAATTCTTTGCCTTCAAAAATTCCAAATGTTGCTTACGTTTTGACTTTGGTCAACTAATCCTCTTTTCTCTTTTTTTTTTTTTAACTTCTTACTTAACCAACCAGTCCTATTACATTGGCTAGAAAAGTGGGATGTCACAGCCCTTCCCCCTTAAAAGAATCTCGTCCCGAGATTCAAGTAGCGCTAAAGCTCGAGTTTGACAATGGAAAGGATAATGTGTCATTACCCAAAGTCTTTGCTTACTTCATAAAGAAACGGAAACATCGAGCTCATCATACATATGTACAAAGTTCTTACTGTTACTCATTTGAACAACTCGGGATACTTGGAAACTGAATATGATTCTTGTTCCCAAGTAGCCTCTTCGGGAATATGGTTACTCCATTGCACTTTATAGAACTTGATACTTCTTGCTCTAGTATCCCGAGTCTTTTCATCCAAGATTCGGATTGGCTTTTCTTCGTAAGTCATATCGGAACTTAGTTCTACTTGAGTGTCATCGATAATCTTTTCTGGTGCTTGCAGACACTTCTTGAGCTGGGATATATGAAACACGTCATGTACAGCTGCCAACTGTGGGCTCAAAGCTAGCCTATAAGCCACGGAACCTTTTCGTTCCAGAATCTCATAAGGACCAACATACCTCGGAGCTAACTTTCCTTTTACTCCAAACCTTTGAAGTCCCTTCATAGGAGATACACGCAGATAGACGTAATCCCCTACTTTGAATTGCAACGGCGTTCTTCTCTTATCAGCATAACTCTTTTGTCGCGATTGAGCAATCCGCAAGTGCTCGCGAATTTGAGCGACCTTTTGCTCGGCTTCTTTAACAAGGTCCGGCCCAAAAGTGAACCTTTCTCCTGCCTCAGTCCAATTCAACGGCGTTCGACACCTTCGGCCATACAAAGCCTCGAAAGGTGCCATTCGAATGCTGGACTGATAACTGTTATTATATGAGAATTCGGCCAGATGTAAACTTTCATCCCATTTCTTAGAGAAGGTCAACACACATGCTCTCAACATGTCTTCCAAAATTTGGTTGACTCGTTCTGTCTGTCCTCCGGTTTGTGGATGATAGGCAGAACTTCGTATCAGGGTGGTACCCATTGCTTGATGTAGTTGTTCCCAAAACCGAGATATAAACTGTGAGCCTCTATCTGAAATAATGGTCTTGGGCACTCCGTGCAAAGACACAATCCGCTCTAAAAACAACTCTGCATATTTCGTCGAAGAATATGAAGTCTTGACCGGTATAAAGTGAGCCGATTTAGTTAACCGACCCACAATGACCCAAATGGAATTATATCCCTTAGATGTGGTAGGTAAGCCTACAATAAAATCCATGGATATATCCTCCCATTTCCACACAGGAACGCTCAAAGGTTGTAACAACCCTGCAGCCTTCTGGGTGATAGGCTTCACCCTTCGGCAGGTGTCACACCTCGACACGTAACGAGCAATCTCTCTCTTCATTCGAGTCCACCATACCCTTTGTTTTAAATCATGATACATTTTTGTACTCCCAGGATGAATGGAGTACCTAGACAAATGTGCTTCATCCAAGATCTTCCTTCTTAACTCCCAATCTTTTGGTACCACAATTCTATTTCTGAAATAAAAGATCCCATTCTCATCCTGAGTAAAACAGACGGTTTCTCCTTCAGCGATAAGTTTCTTTAGGATTTTCATTTTCTTATCCTTTAATTGGGCCCTCTCAATCTGCTCTTTCAAGGTATCCGGAATCACAATATTCCTTACAGAGCCTTGAATAACCATTTCAATTCCCATTTCCTCCATTTCCTGACATAGGGTCTTCGCCCTTCTATGGACTGTTAAACAATGACATTGAGCCTTTCTGCTCAAAGCATCGGCTACCACATTAGCCTTACCCGGATGATAGTGGATATTCAAGTTATAATCCTTAATCAATTCCAACCACCTTCGTTGTCGCATATTTAACTCGGATTGAGTAAAAATATACTTTAGACTCTTGTGGTCAGAAAAGATACGACACCCACTTCCCAGAAGATAGTGTCGCCATATCTTAAGAGCATGCACTACGACAGCAAGTTCTAAATCATGCGTGGGGTAATTTTCTTCATGCCGCTTTAACTGCCTAGAGGCATAAGCAATGACTCTACCCTCCTGCATCAACACACAGCCCAAACCTTTACCGGAAGCATCACAATATATATCAAAAGACTTCTCGATGTCTGGCTGAGCTAGAACTGGAGCGGTAGTCAACAACTTCTTTAACTTTTGAAATGCTTCTTCACATTGATCGCTCCACTCAAATTTATTGTCCTTTTTAAGTAACTCAGTTATAGGTTTAGCTATCTTGGAGAAATCTGGAATGAACCGTCGATAATAGCCGGCCATTCCCAGAAAACTCCTAACCTTCGTTACCGATTGCGGTGGTTGCCAATTCAATACATCCTCAACCTTACTCGGGTCAACTTCTACACCATCTGCCGACAAAACATGACCCAAGAAAGCTACCTTTTTCAACCAAAACTCACACTTACTCAATTTTGCATATAATTTATGATCTCTCAACCTTTGCAAAACAATGCGCAGATGCTCTGCATGTTCTTCTTCACTTTTAGAGAAGACTAAAATATCATCTATGAACACCACTACAAATTTATCTAGTTCAGGCATGAACACTGTGTTCATCAGGTACATGAAATGCGCTGGGGCATTTGTCAATCCAAAGGACATCACTAGATATTCATAAAGACCGTATCTAGTGGAGAAAGCCGTTTTAGGGATATCCTCCGGCTTAATCCGTATCTGGTGATACCCGGACCGGAGATCAATCTTAGAAAAGACTTTTGCTCCAGCCAATTGATCAAACAACAAATCAATTCGGGGTAAAGGATATTTATTCTTGATGGTTACCGCATTCAAAGGACGGTAATCAACACATAACCGTAAGGTGTGATCTTTCTTTTTCACAAATATAGCCGGACAACCCCATGGTGATGCACTGGGCCGAATGAAACCTTTATCTAGTAACTCTTGCAACTGTACTTTCAGTTCTGCTAGCTCCTTAGGTGGCATTCTATAAGGTCTTCTAGATATAGGAGCTGTCCCAGGCTCAAGCTCAATAGTAAACTCCACCTCTCTAACTGGTGGTAACTCTGGTAGATCTTCCGGAAAGACATCCGGAAATTCATTAACCACAGGTATTGACTCTAGGGTCACTACCCTCGTCTTTCTGACCATACAGTCTAAAGTTTGATGGACAGGCAAAGTGATCTTCACCTCCCGACCAAGAGCATTATTAAAACAAATTTCCCGAGATCCTGTATCTATCAATACTTTGTTCTGGGCCATCCAATTCATCCCCAAAATGATATCAATCCCTTGATCTTCAAGCACTAAGGGTAAAACATTAATCATGTGCCCCTCTAAACTCAAAGCCACATCACTAGCCACTAAATTAGTAGTTTGCTTTGCCCCTGTGGATTCTATCACATACTTATTTCTTAACTCTCGAGTGGCTAATTGATGTTTCTCCACAAAAGCTTTACTTATAAAGGTATGCGAGGCACCAGAATCAAATAAAACAATGGCGGGTTGTTTGTTGAGAGGAAACATACCAGCCATAACCGGTTCTCCTTCCGGTATTTCTTTAACATTCATATAGTGGACTCGTCCAGTCTTGGCATTAAAAACCTTCTTCCTGACAAACCTCTGGCCCACACCCTGCCCTGAAGTTTGTGCCTTAACATTCTGAGTGCCACCCTGCTTAGGAAGACGACAATCCCGAGCAAAATGTCCAGCTTGCCCACAATTGTAACAGGGCTGCTTGTTGCCTGGCGTTGCTGGATACCGGTTACCTTGGGGCGGGGGATTAACTAGACGAGGTGCATTATAAGGACTTCTCACCGCCCATGATTGTTGTGGAGGCTGCGGTTGCGGAGCTCGAAAAGTAGGTCGAGGTGGTCCCCGATGTACCACCTTGTAACGTGGTGGAGCACTGCTTGAGGCTCCCATGGGAGGGTTCTTCCTCTTAAGAGCTTCCTCCCGCCTGAGCGATTCATCCAAGGCCTTCATTTTTGCCTCAGTGGAGATGGCCATGCTCACTGCTTCCCCATAATTATGCAAGGTGCAAGTAACCAACTTCTCCTGCATCCTGACATTAAGCCCTCGGAGATAACAGTCCCTCTTCTTGGTCTCACTATCCACATGTTCAGGAGCATACTGGGCCAAATGATCAAAATCACGAGTATATTCCAGCACACTCCTGTTACCTTGCTGTAGCCTCAGAAATTCCTCCAATTTCAGCTTCAATATACCATCAGGGATGAAATGAGCACAGAAAACTGTTTTGAAATCTTCCCAATTCAGTGCTCCTCCCGCCGGTTGTCGAGACAAGAAGCTAGCCCACCAAGTACCAGCGGGTCCTTGCAGCTGTAGTCCTGCAAACTCCACTTTCTGGGCTTCAGTACACTGGGGAATAACTCGGAACTTCTGCTCCAGGGTCTGAATCCATTCCCACGCCTCGAGTGGATGTTCGGCATGGCTGAAGACGGGTGGATGGGTCTCTAGGAATTGAGAGTACGTAACTCCTTGATGCCCAGCTTGCCTTCCAGACGGACGATTACCCAAGTTTTGAGCAATCAGGTTTAACAGCCGAGTCTGCTCAGTCCCAGAGTTTATGAGGTGAGCAAACGCGTCTGTCAAGGTAGGAGGTCCAGGTGGAGCATTGGGATCCGCCCCCGAGCTAGACTGCTGATTCCTTTGATTTGCCATTCTACAAAAAGTTCAATGCAAGAGAGCATTAACTTCCATTCAACTGATATATCAAACTTGCAAAAGAAAAGGTAAACTCCTTTCTTATCCACCCTCACATAGATGCAAACAACCATTATATGTCACATATTTATTCATTCACATGCCAGAGGTTCAGATATCACACCAGAACATATACAACTCCCTAGGAGTTAGATCCTACAAACTCAAGCTACCCCATATATATACATAGCTTACAAGTCCAAGGTTCCAAGTACTAGCATGCTGGTTACATATACATATGCACAAAACACTTTGCTTTCAGTCTCACCCAGATCCCCCAAAAGAACCCTGCAAACCACGCTTCCCTCACTCTCCACCCTCCATCGGAGCAGGCTGGTTGACGGAGTTCTCGCTTCCATCCGATCTGACTGCGCTGGAGGCCGACAACGAAGTCGAAGAAGACGAAGAACTGGTGACGGTGGTCATACCGGACTCTCCCTGGATCTCGCTAGGATCTTCCTCCTCACTATCATCATCCACCACCACTGGATGGAACTCCAGTGGCCCGAGTCCTTCAGGATCAAATCCATCCGCATTTGCATTAGCCCAGGCAAACGCATTTGGATCCTCTGGCAGTGCTTCATTGTGTTCCTCGACCTCAAACTCAAAACCCTCGAAACCTTCCAGAACCTCATCGGCGAACTGCGCATCCTCCGGTGCAGGTGGTGCAGCTAAAGCAGGCTCCATGCCCACTATGTCCACCTCTTCATCTGCCCCCTCCTGAGCTGGCTGTTGATCCTCAACTGGAACTGGTGGTGCTTCAACATGGTGATTGGCAGCTGCTACCAGATGCTCGTACTGCTCCAAAGCGGTCCTCAGGGCGACAATCTCATCCTGCTGCATCGAGATGCGGGCCTGCAACTCCTGAGTGTTGGCTCCCATGGCTTCAGTCTGTGCTGCGGCAGTCTCTGCCCCGACTTCCTTAAGATGTTGTATCTCAGCATCCTTCTCGTCCATCCTACGAGCCATGTCCCTCATAGATCTCTCCATCTCATGCTCTCTATCATACATGGCCTGCTGAGCTTCTTCCAGACCAGACTTCATTCCCAGCATCTTCATCTCGAAATCCGTGTTCTTCTCCATCTGTCGCTGATAGCTCTTCTGGCATATCTGTAGGAGACTGAACATGGACACCATGTAGTCCACCGAAGATGCTGCAATCTCATCACTCTCTACCCTTGACTTGTTCTTCAAAGCCTTGACTCGCCGTTTCCAAGTCCCATCTTCTGGATCCTGTAGAGGAAAGAACCTGGCAGAGCTTGTACCAATCTCAAACTTATTCTTCTGACACAGTTCAGTGAGAGCTGCCAAGGCTGCAGTCTGGACAGTATCCTCAAACTCAAAACCCTGGACCCGAGTCTCATCCAGCTTCCATTGAGCATGAGATTCTGAATCTAGAATGTGTACATAGACAGTACACCCCACCTGCTGCAGAGTGTCGAACTGCTTCCAGAAGTACAATGGCGGCTCCTCAAAGCCCTTTTCCTGTAAGATCTGCCACAGAACTCTGGTGAAACCAGGGCGATCATGGTAGCATCCCTGGGTCCAGCCATCCTGATCCGTGTGCTCCATAGCCTCCATCTGTAGAGGCAGCCAAGGTCAACAACGGCACACACCAAAACCCCCAAGGAAAAGTTTTAAAAGCATGCAATGCACATGATGCAACGTTTTCCTACGCCCTCACAGACCCATATCTCACTCGTATAAAAATTTGGTGGCATCGTATAACTCTCCCTATATATAAAGTCTACCGTATCTAACGATATGCTAGCAGTCAGTATCTGCAAAACAACAATCATTAGACTACTGCCACCTAACAACACAACCTTTGTATAATTTAAAATAGGGTCCCTGAAGTTTTAAAATAGTAACACCTCTGAGTTATCCCAACCTATGGCTCTGATACCAGCTGTGGCAGAACCGCCCAATTTAAACTGGCTCAAGTGCGTCTAGTCACCCTAACTCAGGGTAACACCAACACGCACTTCAAATAGTTTAAACCCGGTAGTCTGTCGAGTGTCCCCGGGACATCCCGAATCATCCACTGACAATATTTTTTTAACCTTAGCTTAGGATCCTTACCAAGTTGGGAATAACATAACAGGCATTACCTTTTTACATACATACGGAAAGATACGAATTATTACAAACCGCGTTTTGAAGGAATCTTAACTGCAAACCAAAGTACTAAGATCTTAATACAAACTAGATTTATACAACTGAAGAGACAGAAGAGTTCTGGAGTACTCTAAACATCTAGAGCTATCCGGGACCTCCGATGCTCTAGGGCTTCTGGCTTTCCTCTTCGCCTTCGGTCTGAGGAACATCCTCTGAAAAACAGAAAGGGAAGAACCCTGAGTACGAAGGTACTCAACAAGACTTACCCGTCTTACCAAAGAAAAGACTCTCAAGGATGGATGATCAGGCTTTTTGGTGGTTGTTTGGCTGACTCGACCTTTGCGGAAAAGCTTACTAATAATGGGTCCTTATTGTGACAGTTTTAATTCAATTAGGTATTAACTACTCACTAAGTTGTAAATGTCCTTTTCATACATGTGATACTAGGTTCAAACAGCACTTTGAAACACGCATATAGTAGTTCAACTTGTTTCCTCTACGATGTTTAACACCTGATCAAGTGCACTCATAACCAAGAGTAGTGTCGATCCGGATCAATGTACATCCTGCAGGAGATACCTAGCCCCCAATCACGTACAGCTGCGCCAGCTGTCCGCAACAACCTTTCAATCAGTTGGACCATAGACCGGAAATATCCTTACCCGAACCCGGGAACGCATCCCCACGTGGGCCCCATGTCTGGCGACCACCCCGTGAGTTCCAGATGACGATCCCGCCTTTCTCCGACCCAGCTAGCACCGGTAAGCGATATTTCCAATCCACGAGCCAGCTAATCTAGTTGGCTTTACTGGTCCCATAACCCAGTAAGAAACCAGGTAGAATCACTTGATCAAACAGGTAAACAACGGATCGGTCCTTAGTGACTTTAGTTAGTAGGCAGAGCTAAGGATCGAACCTACTTCAATCCATTCTATCACCCTCTGCCCACTCTCTCTTTTCTTAATATCTCATATATGATTCATCGATGATTAGTGAGAACCTAGATCATCATCTTTATATATAAAACCTGGCAAAGCATATCTAAGTGGATGTTCTATAAGTCATTTGTTTACTTTTCTAACAACGGTAGTTCCACCAAGGAGTAGTTCATGCATCAAAGTTTCCACTCAACTCCTAACTTAATGCACACACAAAAGCATAATATTTGGACTTGTGATCTTCTGAAATAAAGTAGGTAAAAATGCATCCGGGGCTTGCCTTGAGTTTCAAAAAGGTTAGCGGTCTCAGTGACTTCCTGGGATTCCGGAGCAACCACTAGAACCTCCTCGTATTGAACTGGGTCGTCGGAGAATTCCACGTACTCCACTTCCGAGGCTTCAGATTCTATATGCGATGCAAGTCAGTAATTAGAGATGCAACAGTTTAAAACATAGCACACAAACTTTATTTCTCGATACAGTTGCAAGCCAACAAAGCTATCCAACCGTTTCCCAAAGAAAAAGTTATTTTATTTTGTGAATGAACTAATCCTTATTTCTTTTATTTATTTATCAAAGGAAAATTTCTAAGTGTACTAAAATTATTTTCTACAAACCCTAACACTTTATTTCTCTATAAATGTGTTTATAAAACATGAATCCTATTTTTAAATGTTTTTAAAACTATACTAGTTATTTTTAGTAATTAAAATTCTAAGATGGTATTATTATTTAATTCTAAACAATACCAATTTAAAGGTTTAGCATTTTTAGATTATAAAGGAAAATCAAGGGAATTTATCACAATTTATTTCATATTTTTCTGATTCCTCTATAAATTTCTATAATTAAAACAGTGGAAAAACATAATTTAAATCTATTTCTAAAATCTAATTTGCTTTCTTACAAAACCCCCCTCAACTTTCTTTTCTTCCCCACCGAGGCCCCTGCCCCCGCGGAACAGAGTCCCCCGCGCGGACCGAGTCCTCGCCGGCGTTGACCCGCGCGCGCTCGCCGGCGGCGAGGTCCTCCGGCGGCGACTTCTAACCCAACGGCTTCCCCTCACGACGACGCACCCATTCCAACCCTATGCTTCTGCGACAAGCACTAACCCTAGCTTCACGGCGGCACGGCGGCAAAGCTCGGCGGCGCTCTGTGCTCCGGCGAGCTCACCCCTTAAACCGACTCCCAAACCGGCCTGCGAGCAACCTGGAGGCTAGAGACACACTAAGCGCAACCCTAGCTACTCAGCGCGGCGCTACACGCACAAGCATTCCACGCCGACCATGGCGGGAGCGCGCGTGGCGCACGCGGCGGCGAGCGCCTAGTGGCTCGACCCCGACGAGACGATGAACAACGGCTACCCCGTGAGCACCAGCAAACCTAGCCGCACCCAGCGCGCACCCCAGCTTGGCCGGAGAAGGCCCGAGCGAGGCTGCTCACGTGCGGCGGCCATGGCGGAGGAGCGCCACGGCGAGGAACGGCGTTCCCGACCGGGGAAACGTCGCGCCCAACTAACTAAGCCCCCAAACCTCTTCCTAGACCTCTAAACAACGCTGCCGAACTCTCCAACTCCGGCCAACGCGACTGCAACAGCACAAACATGAGGAGAGCGCTTACCCCGGCGAGACGTCGACGGTGAGCTGCAGAACGGGTTGCGCCGGGCGGTGGGGTGGTGGAGACGGAGCAGGAACGGCTGGAAACGAACGAGAAGACGACGGCGAAGCTATTGGTGGCAAGAAACGGAGCGGGGAGGGTCGGACGGCGGTGGAAGACTCACTGCTCGCCGGCGACGGTGGAGGAGAGCAGAGGAGTGCGCGGCGAAAGAGGAGAGAGCAAGGCCGTCGACGAAGCTTTAACGACGGATCACGCGATGGACGAGCGACACCTCCTGCTGCGACGCCGCTCGAGCTGGATCTCAACGCGATCGACGCGTGGCCGGTGAAGTGGGCCGCGCCGCTCGTCGCCGGCAGCTGCCTGCTAGCCATGACGTCACTTTTCCCCAATTGAACCTCCAATCCCCCGAGATTTGAGCTTCGATTTCTCCCAAAACCGTATGGCAACATCCAAATCTCCCAAAATGAAACTTGTAGCTGGATCATCCAATTTCATTTCTTACATTGGCACTTACCTCATTTGAGCACGAATTGAGGTCGAATTTGAGCCTCAAAGTTGCTGCTGCAACTCATCCCCAAATTCAGAACTCTTATCTGAATTTCTCAAATTACTCTCAGAATTTGAATAGAACATGCCTCTGGTGCTAAAGACAAATTTGAAATTCACCTTCAGGAGTACAACTTCATAGTTGGAAGTTTTCGCAGAAAACTTCAAATTCGATCTCAATTTGCACAAATTCAAATCAGCTGTCAAATTTTCTGAAAACATATTCTGACCGATTTTCTCTCGTGTTTTTCTCCTTGATCCAGCCAATTTATGAGGGTGACCCAAAAACGAAAGTTGGTCCACATACTTCCCTCTAAAACTTCGTTTAAGACATCCAAGTCATCAGAATCCCATATCAATCACTATCTTGCCTTGAAGATCGCTGTTCATTATGAAATTTCAACGAAAATCCAAAAACAGCTAAGTGCTGTTGCCGGTTTAGGAATAGTAAAATTTTTCCTTTTTCTTCTTCCATTTAATTGAAGCATCATTTCTCAAATTTTTTTTTCTCACCACTGATGGCCAACTAAATTTCTTGCCTTATAAACTTCATTTAGAAATTCTTTGCCTTCAAAAATTCCAAATGTTGCTTACTTTTTGACTTTGGTCAACTAATCCTCTTTTCTCTTTTTTTTTTTTAACTTCTTACTTAACCAACCAGTCCTATTACATTGGCTAGAAAAGTGGGATGTCACACCATAGTTTTTAGAGACGCTTACTTCAACCCCCCTCTCTTAGGGTGTCACGGTCCCTTCAACACCTCGTCCCTTTCCCCTGGTTCTAAATGAACATTTTGTAAGTTCTCCATTAAGTTGTGCCATTGATCCAGATCATTCTACAGTAGGCTCCTATATTGAATTCAATAGACCAATCCTCCCATCAAAGTACTCATTTACTGTGGTGTTTTTGTCTCTACAGTAGGCATAGAGGGTAGGGAATTGTAGTCTAAGAGGGACTTCGCTCAGAAAGGGAACCTTCCAAAATGAAGTCGTGCAACCGTCTCTAACCTTGTACTGGGCTTCCCATTTAAATAGATGCTTGACCAGGATCTTCTACTCTAGCGAATCATTGAGCCTTTCCAGTGGATTCTGCAGAAAATACTTTGGTTCTTGAACCTCATGATCGTCCTCGGACTCGTCTTTAGGCAGGGACACGATGACCTAAGGTATGTAGTGATGGTACTATACGTTAAGGGTGTTTTACTTCTTCTGGTGAACCACAAGGAGTAGATGAAGCTCTAAGTGATACAAATTGGAAACATAAAATGGATTTAGAATATGATACTCTTATGAAAAATAAAACATAGGACCTAGTTCCACCTCAAAAAGGGAAGAATGTTATTAATTGCAAGTGGGTTTATAAAGCCAAAAGAAAACCTGATGGAAGTCCAGATAGATACAAAGCTCATTTGGTTGCCAAAGGGTTTAAGAAATGATATGGGATTGATTATGATGATACTTTTAGTCATGTGGTTAAGATGTCCACTATTCGAGTTATTCTTTCTATTGTTGTTTCACGTGGTTTTACGAAACAACCACCAGGATATATTAATCGAGGTGTGCTGAACTTTTTTGTAATCTTGACAAAGCTTTCTATGGATTGAAGCAAGCACCACATGCCTGGTATGCACGTTTGAGTGTTTTGACGTTTCCTAAGTCGCTACTAAGTTTCCCAAGCAGTAACCTCGGAAATGACTGGTGTTTCTTAACTCCTACAATATAATCCGTAAGTGTACGAAAATACCATTGTAGCATTTCAACCGTGAGTATTCAAGGGTATCGTATCCATAGGGAACTGAGGTATAAGTGTCTTCTAATTAGAATACCCTAAAGGATAAAGGAAAGAGATTGGTCGATGGAGTGTGGTTCTAAGGAATGTCATGGATAAGATGTACTTGGTTGTAGTATTGTTTATGGGTGGCACTAGTTTGATCTTAATCTAAAGACCCTCTAGCTATTAGCTCTACGTTGTGTTCGGATAAGGGGAAGTACACAAAAACTACATCTAAAAGATGTGCCGGATGAATAGGGTTGTCACCTCCTACCTGCCTACCCCTCTACTATGTGGAACACAAGGCAATCAAAGGTACACGCCTATACCGCTGACTACTTAACCAAGGGTTACCCTTATATGGGACCCTTAACTCGAGTAACAATACGATGATCCCGCAAACAAATAATAAATGATGAATAACTTAACCATGAACTGAATATGGTGTACGTACAAGATTGAAGAAGGATTATAGGTACGAAGAAAGAATCCATTGGATCTCTCTTCTAATCTTTCTCTAATCCTTTTCCAATCTCTCTTCTAATCACACTCTCTACCTCTAATGATATTTTAGTGTCCCCCTCTACATCCCTTCTCCCCTAGGCGTCTTTGTCTTGATCCGAAGCCGAATGATCTGAAGCAGGGGGCATGGGTTGCTTATATAGGCCTCCAAGGCTTGTTCCTGAGGTCTATTTATGGCAACGAATGTGGAACCGCCATGAGGAACTGACTTAGCACCGCCTCCAAAAGTTGGGCTGAAATGGTGTCGGTGGGGGATTGGCCGATCCTCCACTGAAGTCTCTCGAGCCCATCCTTGGCTATTGGGCTCATTGTGGTCTTCTTGTGCCAATTCTGATTATGCCAGGCCCGGTTGTATTCAGCTCAGGGACCAGCCGGTCCCTTGGTACTCCCTCCCGGGCACCGCCTTCGGCTAGTGGACTCCCCTCTGGGTGTTGAGCTTGGATCTTGCTGTGATGTGCCAAGTTATGTTGGTTTTCTTTGGGTTTGTGGGCCTTTAGCCACTGTCTGGTTTTCCTGGATTACTCGATGAGTATTTCTTAGGCTCCTGAGTGGGCTTTCTTTCCATATACAGGTGTAATCTCCCAAAATCAATAATTCACAGAACTTGTGGAAATGATTAGTCATAAAATCCTATCACTAAGTTTGGTGGTTGTTTCCTATAAATATTGATGATAAAATATGATAGTTAAGGATAGTCAACAAGTGCCAAGTTATTGGAACTAGGATTTTGGTCTTCCAAGGCATTCACGTCCTTGTTCTACTTCAATAAAGATGCTGCGACAATGTTTGTACTAATATATGTTGATGATATAATAGTTGCAAGCTATAAGCAAGAAGCTACGGATGGGTTGCTACCGAACTTGAAGAAACAATTTGCGTTAAAAGATTTGGGAGATTTACACTACTTCTTGGGGATTGAGGTAAATAAAGTAAATGGTGGTATACTTCTAACTCAAGAAAAATATGCTACATATTTATTGAAAAGAGTAAATATGGTTATTTGCAAACCTGTTACCTCTCCAATGTCCACAAGTGAGAAATTGATAGCATTTGAAGGAACAATCTTGGGATCTAATGAGTAATGATATTACTAAATTTACAAGTATTGTTGGAGCTCTTCAGTATTTGGCTTTAACACGTTCTAATATTGCTTATTCTGTCAATAAGGTTTGTCAGTTCCTACATGCCCCTATAGTTGATCACTGGGCTGCAGCCAAAAGAATTCTAAGATATATTAAGCAAGATGCTAATATTGGACTGAAGATTAGTAAGTCCAACTCTATGCTAGTGACTGGTTTTTCATATGCTGATTGGGCAGGATCTCTTGATGACAAGAGATCCATTGGAGGCTTTGCTGTCTTCCCAGGTTCAAACCTGACTTCATGGCGTGCAAGAAAGCAAGCCACCATATCATGATCTAGTACAGAAGCTGAGTAAAAGGCAGTTGCTGATACTACAGCTGAAATTATGTGGATACAAATTTTTTGAAAGAAATAGGAGTGGTTTCTCCACCCACCGCAAGATTATGGTGTGATAATATGGGAGCAAAATACCTATTGGCAAATTCTGTTTTTCATGCTAGAACAAAGCACACATAAGTAGATTATCATTTCATCTGAGAATGTGTTAGAGATGTAACTAATTAACATACATCCATGATAAGATTAACAATGGCTGAAGATCTAGTCTTTTGTAGTTAGTTTTGTTAGTATTGATCTCCTCCGGCCCAATCCAACGAATGGGACGGGCCTTGTCTCGCTCCGTGATCGGGAGAGCCCAACCCATCTAGGGTTGGGGGCCCCTATCGCGCAGCGCTATATAGAGGAGGTGGGGGCCACTGGCTAGGGTTACGAGGTTCACCACAGACGCCAGTTCCCCACCACCTAAACCCTAATCCAATCTGAGAGGGGCGATGTTAGCGAAGGGAAGCGCCGCCGCCCCTGCATTGCCTACTCCTGGCTGTCGACGACCCTGCAGCTCGTCATTGACAGACTCTGCATCAAGCCATCGGTTATCTCTTCTTTATTTCGTTCATGTATTTAATAGTACATATTTTTAATCCTTGTTGTTTATTCAAGTTAATGTTATAGCTCCCACTGATCTACTGCTAGATGATCCTAAAAATCTATCAATGGTATCAGTCGCCGATCTAGCGAGTAGATCAAGTTGAGGACTCTGTTCCGATTCGAATCGAGGAGAAAAGAAAAAGATTCGAATCGGGGGGAGAAAAGAAAAGAAAAGTGGATTTCCGACTGAGAACACATTTCGGTTTGATTCAAATCGGAAGAAGAAATGGGGATTTCGATCTCCATTCAGTCTTGAAACAGAGGAGATTTCGATCTCAAAATTGAAAGATAGACTCGATTCAGATTCGAATCGGGGAAAAGAAAAGAAAGTTTCGATTCCGAATCGAATCGAGAACCGAAACCCTAACCATCAGAAAACCAAATCTACCACACCTGTGCGCGGCGTCATGGCGGCAGTGCCACCCAAGCACCCCAGCGAAGCTCCTCGACGGTGCCGCGCGCGTCGCACGCGGCGCCGGCGAGGAGGCCCGCAAGGGCGCACCAGAACGGGAGGCAATGGCGGCGGCCTGACGAAGTGCTACCTGCTGTTGCACGCGTCAGATTGGGGAAGAGGAGAAACATGTTGTTTTGTGGGATCGTTGGCCTAGCGCCAATGGCCGGACTCGACAGCACGCCACCGACGGCTAAAGGTGCCGCCGGCGCACTGGTCATTCTGACCAGTTGAGAAGGAGGTGAAGAGGGAGTGTGCAAACAAGAGAAATAAAGGAGGACGTCGCATGGTGTTGACGCAAAAATCGGGAAAGACCTTCACGTACTAGCACACGAAATCGGCTGTGGCCGATGATGCAGGGCGTGCCAGTCAATCTGACCTGCTGATTGACAAGGAAAATCGGACGTTAGTATCACAGCGAAATCGGCTGGGTTTCCGATTTAGCAATAAAGATCAGATCAGAACTGGATTCCGATCTATGATAGAGAAACGGCTAGATCAGCCGATTCCGATGCAAAGCAGAGTAAGATTACTAAAACGTGACCTAACAAGCTAAGCAGAGCAACACTTAGAATAGATTTAAACGGCTATATCGGATCCAATAGTGAAGTACAAATAACAGCCGATCAAAGCTTATTCTAAGCTGAATAGAAGTTGAATAAAACCTAAACGAAGTAACAGCGATACGCCCGATACTAAAGCTTAGATGTTTACTCGATAACTGTTGAATAATCCCAAACGAAGCAACAGCGATACGCCGGTTGCTAAAGCTTGGATCTTACTCAGTAATACGGGACTTACAGGCAAGCCTTGAGATCTGATCACCCTCGACGTGCCCAGAAGAACTCGTGAAACAAAAAAGACGAAGTCGTCGACAATGTATGAAAGATGCGAAAAAGTGTAAAGGTTTGTTTGATATTGGTGTGTACAGACTTCCATGACCATGCAGGGTCGATACTTATACTCTGATGACTACGACTTCCTAAACGCTTACGACAAACTTACTTGACGCAAAAGAAAAGACCTCTTACAACCGTTTACGACTCAAACTCTAAAAGAATAACCGACTCTTTATTTCGGTCCTTCTATAAACCCAACCTGGTAACCTTCCAGGACTCCCTACGTCATCACCCTTCTCTCCGATTTCAATTTATCGGACTCTGGCTCTGACTCAGACTACTCCATCTTTTCGGATTCTGATTCCGATTTGATCTGCTCCATCCTCCGAACTCCTATTCCGATCCTGCAACTCTGCTTCATTTTTGGCACCGATATGACCTGTTAAAATCCGGTGTCAACACATGCCCCCTAGTTTTGCGGAAGAATTAATTCTGACTTGAAACTATTTGATCCTTATCCTTAGGTCAAACATTTTAGGTCAAAACATTTTCTCTTTCCCTTTTTACCCTCAGCGAAACCTATATAAGGCCAACCCCTTCGTCTTCCTCATTCATCTTCTTCCTTCATCCGCCGCCGCTTCGTCTTCCTCTGCCCCCATCCTCGAGTCACCGAGCACAAGCGACCTTCGGCCAGGACCAATTTCTTGAAGACTTCTTCAATCTCCTCCATGGCATCCCTTTCAGAAATCCCCGAGGTAAGTCTTTCCACCCAGTCTTTTTAGATCAAGATCCATTTTACTCTTGTTAGATCTATTCTTACTAGTAATGCATTTTTCTTTAGGCTGTCCGCAGTAGCATTATTATCCCAATAGCAGATAAGCCGGGTCTTGCCATACTAGGTCCAGTAGGCTCTCCAGATCCCACTGACTTCATCAACCAAAAAACACAAAGGCTTCCTTACAAATCTTTCGATTCAGAACAGGACTGGAGCAATGCTTTCAGGTCATGGCCAACCCTTACCACTGGATGGAGGACTTCGTATAAAAGGGTTGCCAAATCCAAAATAGATGAATGGGAATCTTATGACCTTCGCCAATGTGTTGCTCTTTCTCTGGCTGACATGGAACGAAACGAGCCTTTGCTAGCTGCCGCTTCATATTTCTGGTCTGATGCTCTGAACGCCTTCCTCTTCGGCCAGGGTCCGATGACTCCTACCTTAACCGATATACTGATGCTTACTGGTCTGAACATATCGGAATCGGACAAGACCTTCCTTATTCCCTCCAAAGCCACTCACAAGGTTGATACCAAACAAATAGGGGGTTGGAAGGGATACATAGAAAAGTATTCCAAAACATCAGGTCCTGTGGATGTAAGGGAACATTCAGCTTTCTTGAATATGTGGTTGGAGCACTTCGTCTTTTGTGGGAAGACAGTAGGCCCATCAATCCACTATCTTCGATTAGCAGAATATTTAGCCGCAGGCAATAATTTCCCAATCGGCAAACATCTTCTTGGATCAGTATACAAGCTTCTTCATGAGGTTTCTATCCGATTGAGGTCCAAGCAACAAGTCGGACATCTTGGAGGTCCATGGTGGTTCGTCAACCTCTGGCTGAACATGCATATGCAGAAACTACTGGAGGTCTCAGTGATTAACAAGGTATTCCCCGCCGATCAGCTGAATAACGAAGAAGCTGAAGATCGGCGATGTATGTCTTTTGGCGAGGCTGCCTCAAGTTTCCCTGGAGAACGGCTCCCTTCCACTCGCATAGCCGAGTACTTCAGGGGATTCTACAATGGTTTTAAGGAAGAATCTATGCCTTGGCATGTGTATTCCGATCCTGATCATCACTTTGAACTTCCATTCAAGTTCCGATTTGACGATATTGATACAGATGAGGATAGCCAAAAGAACTTCAAGGAAATAATTATCCCCCAAATACTCCCTGCAGACATGTTTATGGGGAAAAGCAGCAGTCTTTTGAATACTATCATCCATCACTATCTGCTCGTCAAATTGGATTTGGCGAAGGGCCAATTTCCTTGTATTTGTCCGATATGGTGAAGCCCAGAGACATAGTCCCCTCAGGCATAGCATATGATAGACTGATAAGTTTATCACCTTCTCGGGAAACCATAGATCTATCCCTGTGGAAATTCTCAAGCTTCACCACGGCCTCATTCAAAACATGGTGGCAAGAATGGAGGAATCACCTCTTCAGCCAACTTGCTCAAGACTATTGCATAATTCTCAACCCCGACTTCGAAACCAGCGATCAGGTAAAAACTCTACACTTAATCATTCCTCTTTAGTCACTGATTATTTTGTTTTTTAACCTCCTTTTCTCTTCCTATCTCTGATTACAGGAAGTAGCAATAAATCTTCCTTCGGTTAGCAATAGCGGCCGTCCGATTGAATATAGTCCTCCCTCAGACAATCCTTACATCGGGAATTCCAGTCCATCCGTGATGGATGTCGCTACTGGTCGGACCAAGAAATCGGCCAAGAGCATTCCTTCATCTATACAACAAGGCACTAGCTCTTCCAAACAGCCGAAGAAAAAGGCTCAAGAAACTTCCTCTTCTAGGATTAGCCAAGAAGAAATCAAGCCATCGGAGTTACAGGACATCCCTTCAACGATAATCGGAGAAAAACGCAAGCTGGCTTTATCAAAGACACTTTCGAAGAAAATACCGAAAGTTGTCCGAAAAATCTCAGCTTCAGAGGCTGCTAGGCGTATATCAAAGGCACACTCAAGTATCGGTGGCTCATCATCCATCCCTGAAGCTGACACACCAAATCCGATTCAAGAAAATCCATCGGGTACTGCAGCAACAACTACATCGGAACAGGTAAGCACATCTCCGACTTGTTGTAACTTTATTATCTCTCGATCTAACTTTACGTGTAAACATGCACTCTCCCAAGCTCATGAAGCAAGTCAAATGGGAATCGCCCCAGCTTCTTCTTCGCTGCCGATTCCTTTATCAATTAGCGTTCAACCAGTCCAAGTCCCAGAATTGGCTCAAGAAACCATAGTAAGAATGATTAAAATCTTTACCATTGCGAACATTAATTTAGCCCATTCCTTATATCCAAATTTTTATGCTTAGGAACGAACAGCGATTGCTTCCATCGGAACAACAATCGGTCTTTCTCAACCGACCCAGTTTGATGAAGTTAACTTGAAGCAGGTAACTCCCTTCTTTCGTCTTCCTTTTCATAGAAGAAGACAATATCCGATTCTTACTTTTCTTTCTTAGGCACAAGATTCTCCAACTCCCAGTGCCCTCGCAGCAGAACTGGCCGGTCCCTCCACAGCAGAATCAGCTCCAAGCTCCGATCCGATCAAGCTTTATCTTGAAGAAATGCTGAGTCATTTAAATACTGAAATCAGACAACTCGTGAAGAACGCTGATCCCGTCCGATCAGTTTTCAAACACTTGCAAGGTCGGATACCTGAATCAATGGAAGAAATTCTTTTTCCAGCTACTTTCATAGAGTTCAACTACTACCAAGTGGTCAAAGCCCAGAAGAGGTTGTCCGATCGAGCCGAATTCGAACAATCCTCTAAGGACCAGGAGCAAATTGAATCGGATATCGAGGGTATAGCAACCCAAATCGGACATATGAAGGAAACCCAGGAAGCTCTAGAGAAGACTAAGTCCGATTTGGAATCTCAACGCGAAGCCCATATGCAAGCTATAGCTAAGATCGATGCAGAGTGACTGTAGAAGCCAACCTACAGCGAATCCCAGGGACACTGACAACCTTTGAACAAAACAAGCAAGTCCTCATTAAAAAGGTTGATCAGTTGAAGCAAAACTTGAAGCCGATTGAGGGTTCAGCTGAGGAGGATCGGAAAGCCATTTCCGATGTAGATGCTATTCGCCTGCGCGTGATTCAAGCGATCCAAGACTTCCTTGGGTCGTTGTAAAACTTATCCGATAACATCTTTTGCAATGTAATATATTCATTGAGATCACCAAACTACTCTGTATGTGTAAATCTTTGACTCATCTTTTGACTAATCTCTGCCAAGTCCGTAACGTATTTATTGTCTTTAACCAATGCGATCGGCTTTTACAGCGAATCTCCTGAAAATATCAGCTTTTGACCAAAAATACATTGGTCCTCGCACCCATCCATATCAAAACTTCAATGCTCTGAATCAGATAGTTAGATCTTTTGCCTATAAATTGAACCATACACAGAATCAACCATATCACCG
This sequence comes from Digitaria exilis, assembly GCA_015342445.1. Classification (NCBI taxonomy): domain Eukaryota; kingdom Viridiplantae; phylum Streptophyta; class Magnoliopsida; order Poales; family Poaceae; genus Digitaria; species Digitaria exilis. Next base: position 2,365,407 of record JACEFO010001795.1, read on the forward strand.
CAATCAAACATGGCATCTTCATCCAACGAGGTACAGAATAGTTCTCTTTCTTCATTCACCATCGATTGAAGTAAGCTAACCTTTCCAACTTTCAGGCTCAACAAAGACTCGAACTCATCATCACTCAACTTCAATCCGGCACTCCCCTTTCCTCCAATCATCGGCTTTTCTTGGCTACCCACAAATATGAGGTTATGAACTTACTTCCTGAAGGCCTTACCTCGGTGTCATCTTTCATCCATGCCCAAGGTGATGATATATCCAGGGTTCAACACCAGATCCATAATCTTGAAGACACTTTGAACAGAGAACAATCCCGACTCACCCACCTACAGAGTAGAAGAGATCGTCTTTTGGGAGAAATCCACACAATCAACCAATCCATATCCAGATCTGAAGCCAATATTAACCCGATTCATATGTCTCTTGATTCTAAAAGCCAGATCATAGAAAACCATGAACGCAATGAGTCCCGTATGCAAGCTATTCAGACAATTCAAAACTTTCTGAACTCCCTGTAATGTTTTATATTTTTGCCCTAAGGGCGATGCATAACGCATCGGCCATGTATCCTTGAATATGTAATGAATCATTTCCATTTATTTTTTCTGCTAAAGGCGGTACTCTGTATCGGCTATGATATGTTCCGATTCTCCAAAAATCGGCTCATGCATCAACCCAAATACTGGGATAGTATTTTTTCAAGTATTTTCCATTTAGAGCTCGAGGAAACTCTTCACTTTCCAAAGTCTCCAATATATATGCATTTCCTGGAGCACACCGATTTATTCGATACGGACCCTCCCAAGTCGGAGACCATTTACCAAATTTAGAATCTTTAGACTCAATCGGCAAAATTAGTTTCCATACTAATTCTCCTTGAGAAAATTCCTTAACTTTAACTTTCTTGTTATACCATCTGGCGATACGCTCCTTATTAGCCTCTAGATTTTCAATGGCTTTCAAACGATACTGAGCCAAATCTTCCAACTCATCTTTCATAATAATTGAGTATTCATTGGCTGTTAGCTTATTCTGAAACTCAATACGCCTAGAGCCGATTTTCAATTCCCAAGGTAAGACAGCCTCATGCCCATAAACCAATTGATAAGGTGACATTTTAATTGCACCGTGACAAGCCATCCGATACAACCATAATGCTTCACGTAGCACAGTATGCCATCTTCTGAGAAACTCATCAATCTTTCTTTTTATCAACTTGATCACGCTTTTATTAGAGGCCTCTGCTTGACCATTCGCCTGAGCATAATAAGGAGAAGAATTTAATATTTTAATCCCCATGCTTTCAGCAAATTCTCCAAATTCTCCTGAAGTAAACATAGTTCCCTGATCGGTCGTAATCGTTTGAGGAATACCAAACCGATAGATAATATGCTCCTTAACAAAATCCACCATATTAGCTAATGACACAATCTTCAAAGGAATTGCTTCAACCCACTTAGTAAAGTAATCAGTTGCCACTAACACAAACTTGAGTCCTTTACTTGACGCAGGGTTAATCTATCTGATTAAATCAATGCCCCATCCTCGAAAAGGCCAAGGTCTTAAAATCGGATTCATAGCAGACGCAGGAGCCCTTTGAACATTCCCAAAACACTGACAGTCCTGACATCCCTTGTAATATTTAAAACAATCTTCAAGAATTGTAGGCCAAAAATATCCATTCCTTCTGATCATCCACTTCATCTTGAAGGCCGATTGATGTGCTCCACATACTCCTTCATGGATCTCTCCCATTAACACCTTAGCTTCCTCCGATCCAATACATTTGAGCAAAACTTCATCAATCGTCCGATAATAAAGATCACCTTCAAGTATAACATACTTTACTGCCTGAATCCTTATCTTTCTTTCAACTTTCTTTGATGAGTCTTTTAAATATTCATAAATCTCTTTTCTCCAATCGGAATCTTCTAACTCCAGACTTGAAATCTCTCTGGTCGGACGATAACCAGATGCTCCTTGAGCCAATCGGTTAGCCTCTCCATTATGGCATTTGGGAATATGCTCAATCTTAACAAGCCTGAATTCCTTTAACAACTGGAGACATTCATCATGATATATTCTCAAAATATCATCATTGCATTCATATTCACCCATCAATTGCTTTACTACCAATAGAGAATCTCCGAATATCTCAATAGCATCAGCCTGGATCTCTCTGAGTAGTTTGATACCTTTAAGAACAGCCCGATATTCTGCTTGATTATTAGTGGCTTCTTTCTCAATCGGAAAAGAGAATTCAAAGCTTGCCCCCCGAGGCGAGATCAACACAATTCCGATTCCAGAGCCAGCTCCACAAGAAGATCCATCAAAAAACAAAGTCCATGGAGCAACTTCTACTAATCCAACCTCCAGACCACAATGATGAGTGACAAAATCGGCCAAAACTTGCCCTTTGACTGCTTTCAACGATTCAAAGCGTAAATCAAACTCCGAAAGAGCCAAAATCCACTTTCCGATTCTACCATTTAAAATCGGCAGTGATAGCATGTATTTTATGACATCATCTTTACTAACAATTATACACTCAGCCGATAGTAAATAATGCCTGATCTTGGTACAAGAAAAGTATAGACATAAGCATAGCTTTTCAACCGGAGGATACCTTGTTTCTGCATCCAAAAGCCTTCTACTTACAAAGTAGATAACACGCTCTTTTCCTTCAAATTCTTGAATAAGGGCTGATCCGATAGAAGAATCATCAGCCGATAAATATAATTTAAACGACTTATTTTTCTGAGGAGGAACTAAGACAGGAGGAGACACCAAATATGTCTTAATCCGATCCAAAGCTTCTTCCTGCTCTTTTCCCCAAACAAATTCCTGATCGGCCTTCAATTTCAATAAAGGTGTAAACGACTTAATCCTCCCAGAAAGATTAGAAACAAATCTCCTAATAAAATTAATCTTGCCAATCAATGATTGAAGTTGTGCACTCCAACGTCTTGCGTAAATCGGCGAAATGTTGTTTATAACTTTCCGATTTAACCACCACATCGTCAATGTAAATTTCAACAATCTTGCCGATAAGTTCATGGAAAATATAATTCATAGCACGTTGGTATGTAGCTCCAGCATTTTTCAAGCCAAAAGTCATGACTACCCATTCATATAAACCAACATGCCCCGGACAACGAAAAGCAGTCTTATGAATATCTTCTTCAGCCATAAAAATTTTATTATAACCAGCATTACCGTCCATGAAGCTTATAACTTTGTGCCCTGCTGCAGCATCAACTAATAAATCGGCAATAGGCATGGGATATCCATCCATCGGAGTCGCCTTATTAAGATTCCTGAAATCAATGCAAACACGCAATTTCCTATTCTTTTTATATACTGGAACCACATTAGAAATCCACTCAGCATACCGGCATTGCCTAATGAATCTTGGTTCGATCAACTTAGTAATCTCGGCCTTTATGTCAGGTAATATTTTAGGATCACATCTTCGAGAATCTTGCTGATATGGCCGATATCCTGGCTTTATAGGCAACCGATGTTCAACAATAGATTGGTCTAAACCAGGCATTTCATATTATTCCCAAGCAAAACAATCTTTAAATTCTCTTAACAAAGAAGTCAATTCTTTCTTGTACTCAGGATCTAATTTTGCACTAATAAACGTTGGCCTTGGTTTATCACCATCTCCTAAATCTATTTTTTCTAGTACATCGGCCGACGTGAAACCATATCCTAGCTTCCCTTCATCTTCTTGAAGAAATTCATCCATCAGGACGATTCTTCCGAGCCGACTGCTTGGATCGGCTGTAGACCGAAATCGGCCACTCTGAGGAACTCAGTATCCAAAGCTCTTCCTGATATACACATCACTTGTTCATAATTCCATGGCTGTGCTTCTGCAATGGCTATGCTGTATGATGCATCTGCTTTGACAACTTCTACTGTATCCTCAATCCATTGAACCAAACATTGATGCATGGTTGATGGAATGGAACAATTAGCATGGATCCAATCTCTCCCCAGCAATAGGTTATATGATCCTTTGCCATTGACCACAAAGAAAGTAGTAGGCAAAGTCTTACTTCCAATAGTCAATTCTACGCATAGTGCCCCCTGAGCCGGAGAAACCTTTCCTTCATAATCTTTTAGCATCATATCTGTCTTGATCAGATCATCTTCACCTTTGCTGATTTTGCGAAAAACGGCATATGGCATCAAATTAACAGCTGCTCCACCATCAACCATCATCCTGGTCATTGGCCAACCATCAACATGCCCTTTCAGAAACAAAGGTTTCAAGTGTACCCGCTCTTTTTCTTCTGGCTGCTCAAAAGTCGCTTGCATTGGTTCTAAGTTTAATTGAGCCATTGCTTCTTCCATCTCAAAATCTTCTTCATCACTAACCGATGCCATGAATTCCCTTGGTAACATGAAAACCATGTTAACATCGGCTACATTATCATCTTGTTGTTTAGGACGCCATACTTTAGATGACACCTTTTTGCTCCTCAAAAGCTGACGCGACTTCTCTTCTTGAATCTCATCCAATCAGAGCCTTTGCAATCTCCTTTTCTGTGACTTCGTAACTCCATCTGGGCACCACCTTGGTTGAGGTATTTTAACTTCTCGATGGATATTCCGATCCCGGTTTGGCAGAGGTTCTTCATCAGAAACCAAATTATTAGCACGCTCCTCTAATTCTCTGCTCATAATCGGCTTATTTCCCAACCGATCATATACACTTTGTGTGCCTCCGATTCTTTCATGGACTGGAGTACGCCGATATTGTTCATCTCTATCTCGAATGATCGGCCGATGCTCCCTATCTTCAAATCGGGGCCTTTTGAATGACCTATCCTTTCCATAACCTCCATTGCACTCTGGGCAATCATCTGGAGACGGCAACTTGATTCCCTCTTCCTAGCAGTAAACGAAAAAAGGACATCTCCAATGATCTTCATGCCGATACATCCTTTCCTCTTCCTGCCTTGTTCTCTCTTGTTGACGTTGATATTTCTTGATCAACCCTTGAGAAGTAACACGTCTTTGAGGATTTCTGGGATAATCATTCTTTTCCATCTTTCCTTTATCCTTTAAGTCAGAAGCAGAAATTTGCACTCTAGGATCAATAGCCCCTTTTTCTTTTGCAGACTCTGATGTCAAAAGCTTTGTCTGCAAAGCATTTCCTTTGACTGGCTCCACCACGTTCACTGGAAAAGGATGCCCATCAATCTTCATCGGCTTGAGTGGCTTAGAAGGAATCTCAAATTGCAACTTTCCTTGCTCAATTGCCGATTGGATTTGGTTTCTGAAAACCTTGCAGTCATTGGTATTATGAGAAGTAGCATTATGCCATTTGCAATATGTCATTTTCCTGAGCTCTTCTGCAGATGGAAGACTGTGATTAGCCGATAATTTGATCATCCATTCTTTAAGCAGCAGATCAAAAATTTTATCAGCCTTAGTAACATCAAAACCAAATCTTTCTGGTTCCTTCTTACCTAATGGACAAGCAATCGGCTTCTTATTTTTTACCCATTCTGCCAAACCGATTTCTTTATCCTCGGAATCGGAATCGGAATCAGAACTATACCCAAGGTAATTTATCTTCCTATGATAAGGTCACTTTTGCTCATACATCCGATTCTCATACCTTGACATTCTTTGCACAATATGGCTTAAACTTTCAAACTCCTGAGCATCATACTTCTCTTTGTAATAAGGAAGTAAACCATCAAAAGCCAACTGTGCTAATTGGGAATCTGTCAAGTTTAATCCGTAGCATCTATTTTTTGTCTCCCTGATTCTCTGAATGAAATTTGCCACCGATTCATCATTCCTTTGCTTCAAGCTTGTGAAATCAGTAATAGTTTTCTCTTGAACACCAGCAAAGAAATATTGATGAAATTGGTTCTCTAGGTCAGACCAGTAAATAATTGAATTTGCTGGCAAAGTCATAAACCATGAGAAAGCCGGTCCAGATAGAGAACTTGAAAATAATCGGACCCTTAATGCATCGGTAGCAGCAGCTTCTCCACATTGCACCAGAAATCTATTGACATGCTCAATAGTGGAGACATCATCGTTACCAGAAAACTTGGTAAAATCAGGGATCTTGTAACGATGAGGATAAGGTAGCGAATCATAAGCAGGTGAATAAGGAGTTCTATACATCACATGTTGTGTCTTGGGCCTCAATCCAAACTGATTTTGCATTATTTCAGCAATTTGAGCTGCCCAATCTACTTGATTTGCTCCATGTGCTGTTTCTTGTACTGGTTGAGGCGCTCTTGCTATCTCTTGACTTGGCTGAATCGGCCTTGCATATTGTCACACCTGGTTTTAGAAAGAAAACCAGATGCATCTCATATGTGTGCCAGGATCAATTTTCACACATATGATAGACTCCATGAATAAACAGAACACAAAGTTACAGCGGAAATAATAAAATAAAGACAATACAAACGTTTTCTAGTAGCGGAACCATGAACTCTTCACCACAGGCAACGGTTGACTGGGGGTTGTGTACGCCTAGCATCACCTTCAACACCTTCACACACCTTCTGAATACTGAGCAGGAATGAGCAAGGATGAGTACACTTATGGTTGGTACTTAGCAAGGCCACCGAAATAACCGGAACAATTTAATTATCAACTTCAAGTATATTAATCATGTAAGGGTCCAGGCCGTTCATGACCGCGAACACGGCTGTTATAACAGTTTTACACTCTGCAGAGGTTGTACACTTTCACCACAATTCGCGTAAAAGTTCCAAAGAACCTTGGACCCAACCATGCTGCACCACAAAGGCGCATACCACACTTCCGAGGTGTGATTGCATAGGGACGCTACGAGGCCTTTACAAAGATTCCCTAGTTAGAAGCAATCCGCTAAGGTTTCCGGATCGGAAGCAGGCATAACCCTCCCTAACGGGTATAGTGTCTTAGCCAAGCCCACTTCCCGAGAGAACCGGGCTATGCACCGTCAATCGCCACCCCATGCCCTTTCGGTAAGATCATTCCTAACCAAGGTTTCTAATTAATTAGCCAAGACCAGAGCCATATAGTATTGTGGTTGCACGGTAAATCCTGGGTGGTTCTCCATGGTTTCCAATTAACACATATGATCTCATAAAGCATAGGTAGAAGGATGGTTAGGGACACTTGCCTTTCCGCAAAAGAATACCACTGCTCAGTCTTCAACTCTTGTTCTTGACAGCTTCGGAACGATGCTCCTCTAATCGTAGCAATCATCGAGCACAAGCACAAACATGCAAGCAAAGAAATAAATACAACTAAGAACAATACACCAATCACAAGAAAAGCTTTTAAAAGAACGCACTAAACGATAGGGCTCGCTACTACGATCACAAGGGCGAAACAAACGTTGAAAACGGAACAACGGTTGGAAAGGTATAGCTATCGGATAAGTTATATTACAAAAGAAAGTAAAGACTATGCGCTTTATTTATTTTAATTAAGAGAAAGCATGTAATGAATATTTAGATAAATATTCATTATTTAAATTAATCAAATTATACTTTAATATGAAAAGACGGGTTAAAGCCTAATCAATTTTATTTGCAAATATTTATATAATTATTATACCAATTAAATATTTTAACTTGCAAGAAAGCATGAGAGAGCATCTAATCGATTAACTTCATATATTGGGTTGAACTAGACAAGTTATATTAAAAGCACATTTAAGTTGGAAATTAATCATATTAATTTAGATTGCACAAAACCGGTGTTTAAACCTAATCAGATTTTAATTAGAAAAGAGAGTTCAATAATTATTAATCAAATTAGCATGTTTGCTTTATGAAACAACGGGTAAAGCACTAGCCATATTTTAATTATTAAAAGATTGATTCAATAATTATTAATCATATTGATATCATTTGTTTATAAAACAACAGAGTATAACCTTAATTAACTTTTAATTAGAAAAGCAAGTTAATATTTATTCATAAAAGCCTATGTACAAACCTAATATAGTTTTATAAAAAGAAAACTAGATTTAATATTAAACATTAAGCAAATTAATTATTAGTTTACAAAAACCAATATATAACCTTACTAGCTTTTGTTTAGAAAAACATATGAAGTAAACATTAACCAAATCAACATCTTTGTTTATGAGAAGACAAGATATAAATCTTACCATATTTTAATTATAAAAGCTAGTTCAATAATGTTTAACCAAATTAACTTTGATTATAAAAAATGAAGGCAGCGGTCTAATTAGCTTTAGTTTAGAAAACTAATGTAACAAGTATTAATCAAATTAACTTTGATTGTAAAATATGAAAGTAGAACTATGATTTGCTTTTAGTTCGAAAAGCTAGTTAAATTATAATTAGGCAAATTAATATTTTAAATAAATTATAAAACATGAAGTTGGAGCTCTAATTAGATTTTATGCAATTTGTAAAACATATGACAAATATAAAACAAGTTATTATTTTATTTATTTCCAAAACATGAAACTTGGTAAACAACACTATTAAACTAAAATCTACGCTTTTAGAAGATTAGCGCAACAAGAACGAGGTTAAACGGAGACTAAACGTGGAATCTATGGATAAAACAAGGTTAAAGGGCTTCTTTGTACTAAATCTAACCTTCCAGGGATTTAAACAGAAGAAACCAGGGACCTAAAACGTAATTACATATGAAAACGCGAGGGTTCACGCGTAAAACGGCAACTATGGACTGCGGGTTCTATTTGCCAGAAGCTCAGGGGTTAAACTGATAAAAACAGGACCTAAACGGAATTACTTTTGAACTACCGTGGACTGCGGGTTGATTTCTAGAAAACCTAGGGCTTTTCTGCAAAAGAGCCACGGCGGACCGGTTGACTCCGATTGGATCTATTGTGGACCGCTGATTTCCGATGGGACGGCCGAGGTTCAACAGGCACGCAACTCACCGGAGGGGAAGGGCTGGCGGCGGCGCTGCTCGGTTCCGCGGCGGAGCTTCGCCGGGACATCGCCGGAATCGAGAGAAAACGGGGCTAGAGTGCTCCGTTTCTCGCCGCGGTTGATCTAGGAGAAAGAGGAGAGGACGTGGATCTCGTTTTGGGGAGTCTAGGGCGAAGCTAGGCGGCGGAGGCGGCTGGCGACGAGTGGTGGCGTACGGAGATCGACGGCGACGTCGTTCGTGCAAGATAGAGCGGAAGAAAGAGGAGAAAAGGGCTTGGAGTGTTCCTCACCTTTGCGCGAAGCTCTATGATGAGGTCTCGGCGGGTCAGAGGCGGTGGAGACGTGAGTCGACGGCGGCGGCGAGCTAGGGTTTGGCGGCGGGAGCTTGGAAGACGACGCTAGGGTTGGAGGTCGTGGGCGAGGGGAGCAGGAGGAGGTGCAGCGGCGCATAAATAGGCCGAGGAGGGGACCTTGGCGTGTGTGCCACGCGAGGGAAGGGCGGCGCGGCGGGCTCTGCTCGGACTCGAGCAGAGTCCTGCTCGGTCGCGACGCGAGGAAGAAGGAGGTCTGACGACGCAGGCCCACTCGACAGAGAGAGAGAGGAAGAGCTGGCGGAGAGAAGGGACGATGACAAGTGGGGCCGGGTTGTAAGAGAGAGGGGAGAGAAGAGGCCGGGTTGGGCTGGGAGAAGAAAGATGGGCCGGCGTGGAGAGGGAAAGAAAGGAGAGAGTTGGGCTGCGGATGAATTCGGCCCAAGAAAGAAAAGGAGAAAAGATTAAGTTTTATATTTTCGGAAAATAGATTCTAGTTCAAAAACAATTCTAGGAAATCCCAGAAAATGTATCTAAACACTAGAAAATATTCCAAAATCTCCAAAAAATCCTAGGAAAAATTCCAGAGATAGAGTTGGAGACTTTGAACCGAAATAAAATATTTGGAGCTCATGAAAGAGATTTTAAAGCCTTCCAATAAATGGATTTGACTTTAGGAAAAGAGAATTAATTCCCAGAAAAATCTAGGAAATTCTCAGGGAAGATTGATCGACGTCTAAACGCATTTTGAAAACTTCACATTCAAGAAAGATGAGATTCAAAGACACGAATGCAACACTTCAATTAAGGCAACACGAAGCATAATTATTTAATTTAGGAAAATGATTGTTTTTCCTATACTAAATACCCTGTAAATTAAACAAATGTTGAAAAAGTTTTAATAATTAATGAAAATTGTTTATTTAATTTTCTTTCTAATTCACATCTCGAAATTCTAAATTTCGGGGTGTGACACATATCCAGTTGGTGCAGATTCATTTTGCCTAGATGGCTCTAGTTGACGAATTATATGCCCTGAAAATACATTCTGGTTGGACATTTGACCCTGGCCTTGATGTTGAGTATTGCGATATACTTCCATAGCTGACGTAGTACCATGTGGCTCTGACTAATTCGGCATATTTATGTTAGGTGCTCTTACCGCTTCTAGTTTTGGAGCCCGCACTTGATGTATGATTCCTTTTTCATCAACTAGTACCCAATTAACTCCGTCAGTGTGCGGTACCCATGCCATCTTTGGTTCCTCAAGTTGAGTTTTCTGATTTGATTTAGAAGAAGTCACGAAATATTCGGGAGGCATTCCTAACCCAGTTTTAGGATCATATCCTTTGAAAAAGTCACCTCCCTTTGATGCCGATGGAATCGGCGTTGACTGGGTGAACACCGCTGAACTGTTTGGTGGGGTATGAATTGGAGGTACAGTAAACGATGTTGTTGATGGAAACTCTCCTTGCATAATCGGCCTTGATGCCGATTGTGTCTGTCCGATCGGCTGATTGGATGTTGAGCCATTGTACACCTGAGAAAATGCATGTTTTGTAGCTCTTGCCTGAACATCCTTTGCTGAAGCATCAACCTCAAACGGAGGAAGTTGTTGATATGCTGGGCCTTTAAATTGAAGATCACCATCACGCAATGAGCGAATCACTTGATTATGTAACTCATTACCTAAGACTTTGCCTTGATTTGCGAAAGCATGATGGACTGCTTCATTTATCATCTCATGTATCATTCCAGGTGTCTCAGCTATTTTGACTTCACGAGGCAATGGGAAGTCAGTTTTCTTGATAGCTTGGCCTCGTTTAGTAGTACTGAATGACTTTAAGCATAAAAGTTCAAAATCTTCAACTGCTCTTGCCACTTCAGCCTTCTGTTCTTCATTAAGATCTTCATTAGTAGTATCAATGACATTCTGATTCCCAATGTCAAAACGACCACCTTCCTTCTTTGACATGATTGAAGTTGTCGTGTCCCACCGGGCGTGCCAAAAGTGTGTTGACGCAAAAATCGGGAAAGACCTTCACGTACTAGCACACGAAATCGGCTGTGGCCGATGATGCAGGGTGTGCCAGTCAATCTAACCTGCTGATTGACAAGGAAAATCGGACGTTAGTATCACAGCGAAATCGGCTGGGTTTCCGATTTAGCAATAAAGATCAGATCAGAACTGGATTCCGATCTATGATAGAGAAACGGCTAGATCAGCCGATTCCGATGCAAAGCAGAGTAAGATTACTAAAACGTGACCTAACAAGCTAAGCAGAGCAACACTTAGAATAGATTTAAACGGCTATATCGGATCCAATAGTGAAGTACAAATAACAGCCGATCAAAGCTTATTCTAAGCTGAATAGAAGTTGAATAAAACCTAAACGAAGTAACAGCGATACGCCCGATACTAAAGCTTAGATGTTTACTCGATAACTGTCGAATAATCCCAAACGAAGCAACAGCGATATGCCGGTTGCTAAAGCTTGGATCTTACTCAGTAATACGGGACTCACAGGCAAGCCTTGAGATCTGATCACCCTCGACGTGCCCAGAAGAACTCGTGAAACAAAAAAGACAAAGTCGTCGACAATGTATGAAAGATGCGAAAAAGTGTAAAGGTTTGTTTGATATTGGTGTGTACAGACTTCCATGACCATGCAGGGTCGATACTTATACTCTGATGACTACGACTTCCTAAACGCTTACGACAAACTTACTTGACGCAAAAGAAAAGACCTCTTACAACCGTTTACGACTCAAACTCTAAAAGAATAACCGACTCTTTATTTCGGTCCTTCTATAAACCCAACCTGGTAACCTTCCAGGACTCCCTATGTCATCACCCTTCTCTCCGATTTCAATTTATCGGACTCTGGCTCTGACTCAGACTAGTCCTTCTTTTCGGATTCTGATTCCGATATTATTTGCTCCATCCTCCGAATTCCGATCCGATCCTGCAACTCTGCTTCATTTTTGGCACCGATATGACCTGTTAAAATCCGGTGTCAACACATGGCCATAAGCGCTGCCATGGCGTGGCGGCGACCTGGGCGGAGAGGAGCAGCGGTCTAGGCCGCCGCCGCCGCCGCCAGCTTCAGCTGCGGCTGGGAGGAAAGAAGAGGCTGGCTAGGGTTAGGGTTTCAGAGGGAAGCCCACAACGCTTATATCCCGCGCGAAATTAGTGCCGAGTTGTCGGATCGCCTTGGATGGCTGAGATTGAGGCGAGGAAGTGGAGGCGCGCTGCACGCTGCGTGTGGGCCGGTTTGGTGACCCTGTCGTTGGTTGTTGGGCTTTAGGCCCATGAGGAAGCGAGTCGGGCCGGTTTAGCTGACTGCTGAGACAAAGCGAGCCGATTTGGCGCAGGCACGCGCAGCTCTAGGCCCATGCGCAGAGGAGGCCTACTGGCCCATGCCGCGCGCAGCAAGGCCACGCAGAGGCGTGAGCTGGGCCGAGGGACAGCAGGCCGCGCGGGCTAAAGGGCCAAGTAGGCCACGTGGCCAAGAGCCAACCCGAGTTTTTTTGGGCCGGCTGGTTTGCACAGTGAAGTTTTTTCTCTATTTTATTTTGAACCAACGGGATAAATGTTTTAGAGAGTAGATGAGATTGTGTTGCTTCTAAATAGAATAATTTTATCTAGTTTCCGCTGCAAGTTTTATCTCTCAATTAAATCGGAACCAACGGGAAAATTTAATTGGAAGGGTAGTTGAGTTTTAAGTTAATTATGATATTGTTATCTGTGTGATCAAAGTTGACGATAGCAATATTTCAATGTTATAAGTTCATGAGTTTTACCATACATTTGTTCTATTTCTACCCAACGGTGATGTAGAATTGATGTACAAGAATATTATGAGTTTTATATCTGAGTTTTCCATGCATCAGTTCTATTTCTGCCCAACGGTGATATAGAGTTGATGTAGAAGGATATCGCATGTTTTGCTCAAGAGAAAGATGACAGAAGATTGTTGATTTTATCAACACAAGAGATCACTCAGCTGCAGCAAGGGCTGTGTTTAGCTGGAGAAAGGCCCTTTTTTTAAGGCATTGCTTTGTGGCGGACCACTCCGAAATTATTCCAAGTTAAGTACCCACGGACCACTAATCATGTAGTCAGGCACTTAATCCAAAATAAGTTGTAGCACCGTCGGATTATACCCGATTAACCACATACTTTCACGATGGAAACAACACGCGCGCCCACACGAAGGTGAGTCCCAGAAATTACAACATTCCACAAGTTCAACTTACATAAATAGTCTCATCAATTATTACAAACCAAGTCTGAATTTTTAAAATAAAAGTGCGAGAGTTCAATGCAGCGGAAATTTACTAACGAAGATACATAACAACACCATAATGAAGCCGTCCATGGTGCTATTCCTCCCGATCCTCGGAAGAGGACGGAACCCACTCGACATGCCAGCCAGGTGGAACCTGGGCAGGCCAAGAGACGGAATTCACTGACTCATCCAAAGCAGTACTTGAAATAAATAGCCACAAGCAAGGTTGAGTATACTAATACTCAGCAAGGCTTACCCGTCGGGTGAAAACCACATCACTGACTTCTAGACATGAGAGGCTTTTGGCTGTTGGGTTTGTTTGCCAGAAAGCAACTAAGAGTGGATCCTTATTTTCATGATTTTAGCATCAAATTCTAATAGTGTTAACCATTCTAGATTAGCATCCTCTCTAAGCATACAAGTGGTGCAATACAATTTAGTACATACAACAAGTTTATCATCCTCATAGTTCCACTTGTTATTTAATGCAACAGCGGTCAAGCAGTCTCATTAACTGCGAGAAGCGGACAGTTCGAACCGAATTTCACTACCTGGCCAGGGAGACCCAACACACACGGATAATGCTTGCTATAAAAGGTACAAGCACTTCCCAACTTTTCCCATCGATCCACAATTCGGTGCCGGGTCCACTCCCTTTGGATAAAGGTTTACCGCTTCACTCACGGCATCACGCATATATCCACTTGTGGATGGCAAGGGAAACAAAACATTTCTAAGGAGAGATGGCTATCGGTCCTAGCTGTATCAATCTGGTACTGGGCTTACCGATTCCCATAGGTCAGCATGTGCGTGGTACGTTCAAAAACTTGACACACAGAACCACACGTTTCGACCTTAATCCCATTTATCATACACGGACGGGAGATCTACACATACCATCCCGCCCATCCATTCTTATGATTCCAACATAAGTAAAGACAAGCAACTCCTATATCTCGCGAGTGACAGGAAATCACCCGACTTGTAACGGTCATAAGGCATTGCTCTACCGACCCTATCATACTGGTATTTCAAGACGTAGGTACTAGAATCATGCAACTAGGGTGTTCAAACAACTCCTTGAAACGTAAATGCACAAGCATAAATAATTCATAGTTGCACAATTTAAAAGTTAGGTTATGCTCCGAGGCTTGCCTTCTTGAGCTACACCGGGGTCAGACTCCGGGTCAATCACGACGACGTCGGCACCACCTTCAGGAGCTTCTTCTTCGTTGGCGGGGACGAGAGTGTAGGTGCCGTCAGCGAGATCGCCTTCTACATGAGATGCAATATTTTTTAAGCGTTGCTGCTGGTTTTTAGTCTAAAGGCTAAGGCACTTGAAGGCCATATTCACCTAGACATACAAGTGGTTTATTCTTTTTTTCACAAAATTAGAGAAAGTGTGTGTGGTGTAAGTTTTATGCTTTTATGATGGTGATTGTGTACACATATAAAACAATTCAAACCATTATTTCTATACAAGTGTGTAGTTCTGGAATTTCAACTTCACATGCACCATATTTGATCAATTATCAAAAGTGATCTATTTCTTTTTATAAAACTCAATTCCACTCTAGTTCCTTCTCATTTTTGTTTCTCTGTTTCTGTTCATCCTTTTTATCCACAAACTTTATGCCAGCTACTCGAGTATAAGAGCTAGGCTCACTCCAAAATTTAGCTAAAACCAAGCTATACAAAATTTATTAAAAAAAGTACAAGTTGCTGCTCAAAGAAAAAAGATTAATTCATATAAAATCAAAATCACTTCCAAAACAGAACATTTCTCTACCAAAGCTAAACATGAGTAAAAGAAGGGCTCTACCCTCAATTATTTTCTACCCGAAAACCAACATCTATTTATTTGCTGGCCTAAACAGAGTTTAAAATTAAGTTTAGCATTTTCCAACATGTGCCAAAAAGTTTCTAGGCCTCTGGTGAAAGTTGGTGATTTTTTACTGGATAAAATATGTTTAATAAATACAGGACTGAGCTAGAACAGAAATCACTAAAAAAATCATAACTGAAGTTACAGACCATATTTTTGGGTCTCCTTTAGACACAAAGCTTCTACATACCATACAAGCAAGATATCCAAAGATCACATTCATAGCAGCTTTAGTTTAGGAGCTATGCACAAAAGTTCATTTTCAAAGTTTACTTTTTATAAACTGAACCAAGCATCAAAAGCATATACATGCTGTGAAGCGAATAAAATAGACATCGCCAGGAGTACAAAGAATTTTAGTTTGCATTTTGCTGATTTTTCTTTGATTTGTAATGCATTTTACAAAGACGCAGCTTTTACCCTAGATCTGAAGTTTTGTTTCTCACTTTAACCCTTAGATCTTTCGAAACCTTTTGCTCAGGTCCCTGGTTTCTTGCACTGGGAACCCTGCAAAAAGGAAGGGGATGAAGTGAGGCCCCTGGGCGGAACTGGGAGCTTGGTGGCCCAAAATCCGGCGAGGGAAGGCCGGGATTGGATGGGGTGAGGACATGAGAGTGACGAGGAGGATGAGGCGAACCCATTCCTCACCTTGGACTTGAGGATTGGAGGCCGTGAAGGGGGGCGGCAGCGAGCTCAGTGGCCTGCGGCCATGGCTGCCATGGCAGTGGCGCTGCAGGTGGAATCCGCGGCGGCTGTGCGGCTGATGTGGTCGGGGGAGGGAAGGAGGAGATGCTGGGCTCCTTGGTGGAGGTCTTGGCGCAGCAGGACATGGATGGCGAGCTCGGGAGGAGCTCCCAGCGATGGCAATGGAGGCAGTGGCTCTGGAGAGAAAAAAAATGGAGGGCTAGGGTTTGGGGGAACAACACTTGGGCTTAAACGGAGGAGTAGAGCGGGGTAGAGATGGGATTTCGTGTGGGCAAGGGAGGAGAAGGGCGCGGGGCACCAGTGGACAGGGAGGCCACCGCCCAAGCTCCCCAACCAGCGATGGATAGATAAGAGGGAGGAGGAAGAAGGGTCTGCAGGTTGGCCCCACCTGTAAGCGAGAGAAAAAGAGAAAATTCGATTTAAGAGTTTGGCTCAAAAAGAAATAGTTCCCAAAGTCTAAAAATTACAAGTAAATACATTTTGGAAAGCTTAGATCGCAAAGGTTATTATGGAAGTTCAAAAAGTTACAAACTCATTGTGGCCTGGCCACATTTTAATGTCACAAAGGTTTGAGTTTGAATTTGACATCAATTTTAAGCACTAGAATCTGAACTCCAAAAATATGGGAAAAATGTTGTAAATTCATCATTTTCTATCTAATATTTTATATAATTTTTACCCAGAAAAGTTACATAAGAAAGTTTGAACTTTCTTCACAAGTCATAATTTTAATTCAATTTCAGGCATCCAAACATGCATACAAGGCTTATGTCAAGATATCATTTTTATGTGCTAAAGATCCCCATAATTCTATTGGCTAAAGGTTGGTCATGGTAAGATATGGTCCATCACAGAGGGTCGGCGAGTGAAGTCATGGCAAGGCCTATACATTTTAAATCACCATTTTTATATAAATAACACAAAATGAAAAACAAAAGGTAAAAACCCTCAAGTTAGAGTAGGCCTAGGTTTTATAATCCCATATGAACTTTGGTTTCTCTTGTATTTTGTAACATTCATTTCATGTTTACCCGTAAAGATTAGTGAAGCAAAACTCAATGAGGTCATACTAGGTGAAAGTGGTTCTAAATTGGAAGTTCTACTCTCAGAAGAATATATTCCAATTTAGCTTAAAATCAAGACATGGACACAAGAAGGTTATAAGCTTCATTATGGCATGTGTTAAATCTATCTTTACATTAGCAATTGTATCTTCAAACCAACATAAAAAAAATCGCTACATATTATTTGATTTACAAATGAAGGTGGCCTCACATGTTTGGTTTTAAAAAAAAAATATATACGATGTTTTGAAGGAAGTTGTTTTGAAACGAATGTACTATAACCGTTATGTTGATCGAGCGTTCAGGTGGTGAACAATTCTTTTTTTTAGGAGATTTTATGGCACTTAAATACATCATCTCAAGAGTATGTATATAGAGTTTGTCATGCAACATGCAAGAGAAGATGTTTAGATTTGTACTAGAAAAGTTTTTGTAGGGTTCAAATTTCCAGAACAATTAGACGAGTACAAGCGTAACAATCCTCATGTATAGTTCCCATTCCTATTAGTGATTTAGTTTCAGGGTTTATAATTCCTTAGTTTGTTTGATTACTCTTACTTATATGCTTTAAACACTAGGGTGTTACAACCTACCCCTCTTAAAAAGAATCTCGTCCCGAGATTCGGGTGGGGAGACTCGTGGAAGTTTTCATTGGAAGAAAGAGGCACTACTCAAAACACAACATCAATGTCGGAGATAAAAGAACACAATTCAGAGAGGATAACCAATACAAGGTTCACAACTCAGAGATGATAACTGATACAAGGTCTCCTGTACCATTTCAACGTCGCTCATGTGGGAGCGGGCGATGAATGTAGATATGGAAGGCTAACATCAAGATCTCACGTATAAGGCAAAAGTAATATACTACTACAGTCCAGTGAACTCCAGGGCCAAACGGGGGAAAGAAAGGGGAAGCCATGATTGGTGTCGAAAAGTCGAATACTTCCTTGCTCGTTGACTTAAATCTTGCGGAATCCTCAGGTGAATTCTGCTCGAACTCCTTCTTCGGTGAGGTTGGTGCCGTGGATCTTGGTTAAACGACAAGGCGGGTTGTCGAGAGGGGCACTTCCTCATGGCTTCACGAAGAGGTGGGTGCGGAGCTTGCTCGTCGAGGAAAGGATCACATGGTGGGAATGGGCAACTTGGGCACCGTGGAAGTCGACGGAGGGAAGCGAGAGTGGTGGTGTGGTGTGGCTCAAGTGGAGCGGCTTGGAGTGATGGTAGCCGTTGGAGAGGTTGCTTTTTATCGATGGCCAGAGTGGAGCAGCGGTAGTGGCGAGTTGACAGCAGGAGGTAGGGGCCAGCAGGGGCGAAGGACTGATGGTGGCGCATGGCATGGTAGTGGCTGACATCGGGATGCCTTGGGTGATGGAATGGCAGTACGGTGGTGGTCTGTGGGTGACGACCAGCATTGAGAAAAATGATGCGGGCCCAATGAAACAAGACAATGCAGGCGATGCACGGATATGGAGGGGTCAAACTGGTCATTGAGACCCTACGGTGAAAATGAGGGAAAGGTGGTCTTTGAGACTGTAGGCAGTCACGAGCAGGATGCTTAACCAACTGTTAGTATTGATTAATTGATGATCTACCCACCTTTGTATCAACAAGAACAACGAATAAACTCCTTAGCATATTCCTAGGATAAAAGGGAGGGTTCATCAACAACGAGGTGAGGTGGTGAGAATACAGGAGTGCCCATTAGATTTTTAAAACAAGCCCACATGAAACTAAACGATCATGGCATGACGTTACACGGGGTTGCTGACCAAATTCCAAGATGATCAAAAAGGAAGGGTGGGGCAATAAAAGATTTATTTAGGCAATGAGGGAATACACCTAGAAAAGGTGGTGTGGTATGGGAATTTTGGAAAATTCTTGCTCAAATTTTTATCTTAATTGTCAATTTGCCAAACTCATCAACTTTACTATGGTATACATGGCATGTTCATGATAAGGTGCACATGATATGATACACATGCACATGAGCGTATGATGCATATGCTTATGAGAGTATGATGTACATGTTGTGATGCAAGTTAGTGTACCTCACGCCACACACTTAAAACCCATTATTGCAGAACAATTAGTGAGAGTAAGGAAGTACCAATTTGGGTTGTCAAATAAAGGTCTTTGTGGGTTATATTCACACATACCGAGATACCAGTGTGCTCCTAGTGACTCAAGCATGTGGCTGCAGCACATACGAGATCCTAGGTTCCATCACGGCACCTTAGATTAGGAAATACAGCACCACAATAAAATTCAGAGGGGACAACCCAATTGACACCAAGAGGGAGACAAAAAGCAATGGTGAGTTATGATGTGCACGCCTATAGCCACTTTAAAACGTTATCATGCTGCAAAATGACATGTTAAGGGTATACAATGCCCATGCACATGAATTACTCGAAATGATTCAATTGCAGGAAGAAGGTATGGATAACCATTATGCATACAAATGTGACCTGGACCCAATTTACGTCTTGTTCTCATTTATATTTATTTCCTTGAGCAATAATAAAACAAGGATTTAAGGATCAAGAAATCAAGGTAGTTGAGTATAGGGGACCAAAAGTCAAGAGTGGCGGGTGATCAAAATCACGCGGGCATGTGAGAGTTAGTGATAATAATTTGATCAAGATGTGAGATTTGAGGCGTATGGAATCGAGCAATAAGGGAGGTCAAGGGTTCGGATCCTAAAACATTATGTAATAGGACATTGTTATACTTGACACCCCTAGATTTTCATTGTTGGTTCAAGTCATTGCATATCCACATACTCCTCCTAAGCTCAAAGTTCTTGATCCACCCTTAACTAACTTATTAATTCAATGATCACACCCAAGGAGGAAGCACGTGCTGATCCTAAGTCATTATATTCTCCTATTTCATAAGCGGATCAAGTGTCTAAAAGGGATAGGACAAAGAGAATGGATTGAAGTAGTCCATATTGCCTTGATTTGCGACAGGTGTAATATGGTAGCGTAGATGTGGAGGATATTAGAGATTAAAATTAAAGAAGAATTACTTTGGACAGATTGTGTTTCCGTAGAAGAAAATTCATAGCTCCTAGCTCCAACATCCAAAATTTCTCATCCTTGGTCAGGTAGTAGGAAATTTGTTAAGCTACACTTTGCTTTTTATCTCAGAGACTGATCTAGTGGTTAAGTTGGTCAAAAATTTCAGTTTAGGCCTCCCGGTTTAGATGGATTTTCAGCACACCGAACCATATGATTCTGCCTATAACTCTAGTTTCCTTATTCCTTTGGGGCTGAACTTTTGTGAGTGTTTCCATCTTAATTTTCTAATCAGCTTTGATAATCATCATTTAGTCCAGAAATAGCATCTTCATGGGAAAGTCTTTGACATAAATCCTACTTGTAGGCTATGAACGAAATAATGGGAGTCTAATACTTCTATCTGCAACCTTAAGTTTCTAAAGTCCAATTTGTAGTAATTCAAAACTCCAAAATATGCAAACTTTTGAGCTTTACTAGTTGTGCCAAAATTTTTTAGAAAGGCATAGACTTAGCAATTGATCATAACTTCAGTTTCGCCTATCAAAAGGGACATGACAAACTTTAGTTCACCTTATTAGGATCAAGCCTGATATTCATTTGTCTTGCATCAGATTTCCTTAAGGGTCGAAAAATATCCTAGTACAGTAATGCCCAAAGTAAGCCGAAAAACTGAGGGTATAAATTTCAATAACTGACCACTCATTATTTGTCCGTTGGTTTCCAAAGTGTGGCAGCATGAGGTAGTCAGATTTTGGAATAACTTTCCCACTGAGATTTTTATATAAATTAGATCTTGTGCTTAGTTTTACTAATTCCTCTGTCAGGTTATGGAATTCGGCATGAAGGAGACAAAACAATGCAGATTTTGGACAGTAAGTAAAATATTCATAGCCAAAAATTTAACACCCCAAAATTTCCCAAACTTTACCAGATTATTCCTAACATATTTGTATACAATGTTATTGTTCAA
This sequence comes from Digitaria exilis, assembly GCA_015342445.1. NCBI lineage: Eukaryota > Viridiplantae > Streptophyta > Magnoliopsida > Poales > Poaceae > Digitaria > Digitaria exilis. The sequence goes on from JACEFO010001795.1 coordinate 2,386,575, forward strand.
CATTTCTCCAATTTTGAGGTTAACATGGTGAAAAAATACAATTTTGTACTGAATGTCCCCAGAATTTTCAGCAAGATAGGAAGATGGTATTTGGTTCATATTTCGAGTTCTACTTGCCCATAAGCCTTGAATTTTCTACATCATAAACTTAAATACCTAAAAAACAGGTTTCATATTGAAGTCTCGGGCAGAAACTGCTGTTAAGAGGGTGTAAAAATTCGATTTCTCACTTGTTGTTCCCAGAAAATTTCAGCAGACAGGGGTTTCCATTTTGAGCATAACTCCTAATTGACTGATCCAAACTTGTTGAAATTTCGACAGCATAAACTAGGCAACATTTATGACAACTTTCATATAGAACACTTATTCATTCGACTGGGTTTTCAGGCTCAAACCGACAATGCAAACAGACTGTTTTAGACAAGGCTTTAGCATACTCTCTAGACATTCTTCGGATTTTTGAGACAGATAATTTGGTGAGCATGCAACATTATTTAAAGGAGTTTCAGCGAATTATAGATGCATGAGCGGCCTACTCGTTCTCACCAACACATGTGCCAATAAACTTTTGGCCTACAAAGTCAGTGCCGGTGGCTAGGCAATATTCGTCTCTCCCTATATTAACTAGCCGAACTTTTCTAACCGTTCAACTTACGGAATCGTGGTTAGCGTACCTGCAGAAAATTTTCATTCCAGAACATTTACAATAGACCTCCCATGCCAGCACTCATGGAAGCGTCCCCATTCATTACCATCCACTATAGTGGTGGCACCCGAACGTTCAACATTGAACAGGCAATGCTTCATATGTCACCGAGGCAACATATTGACAATTTCATACGCTTATGAAATAGCGTATTGACTTTGTGCCGCCATCATATTTGCATATGATGCCGTGGTACGCTACAGCAATCACCGTACCTTGTGCCCACCATGCTATTCTAGTTTCATACGCCATCACAGCGTATTGACTATGTGCCGCCACTATATTTTCATATAGTGTCGTGGTACGTTACAGCAATAGCCGTACCTTGCGCCCACCATTGCGGAAAGTATATGATAGAATGAATGTGCTGGGAGTTCGTATATAATGTATAATTAGCCACCTATCATATCGTGATCCCATAACCCACATAGGCTTCATGTTCTATATATTATCCTTAGCGGTCCTATGGATAACATTCCATCGCAAGTGCGCGGCGGAAGCAAGGGTTGGCATAATTTTATTTCAAAAACTTGTTTAATTAGGGTCTGTTGCTCTCTCTGGTGCGCATGTTTTGGCTCTGATACCAGCTGTGGCGGACCACTCCGAAATTATTCCAATTTAAGTACCCACGGACCACTAATCAAGTAGTCAGGCACTTAATCCGGAATAAGCTGGAGCGCCGTAGGATTATACCCGATTAACCACGTACTTTCACGATCGAAACAACACGCGCGCCCACACGAAGGTGAGCCCAGAAATTACAACATTCCACAAGTTCAACTTACATAAATAGTCCCATCAATTATTACAAACCAAGTCTAAATTTTTAAAATAAAAGTGCGAGAGTTCAATGCAGCGGAAATTTACTAACGAAGATACATAGCAACACCATAATGAAGTCATCCATGGTGCTACTCCTTCCGATCCTCGGAAGAGGACGGAACCCACTCGACATGCCAGCCAGGTGGAACCTGGGCAGGCCAAGAGACGGAATTCACCGACTCATCCAAAGTCGTACCTGAAATAAATAGCCACAAGTAAGGTTGAGTATACTAATACTCAGCAAGGCTTACCCGTTGGGTGAAAACCACATCACCGACTTCTAGACATGAGAGGCTTTTGGCTGGTGAGTTTGTTTGCCAGAAAGCAACTAAGAGTGGATCCTTATTTTCATGATTTTAGCATCAAATTCTAATAGTGTTAACCATTCTAGATTAGCATCCTCTCTAAGCATACAAGTGGTGCAATGCAATTTAGTACATACAACAAGTTTATCATCCTCATAGTTCCACTTGTTATTTAATGCAGTAGCGGTCAAGCAGTCTCATTAACTGCGAGAAGCGGACAGTTCGAACCGAATTTCACTACCTGGCCAGGGAGACCCAACACACACGGATAATGCTTGCTATAAAAGGTACAAGCACTTCCCAACTTTTCCCATCGATCCACAATTCGGTGCCGGGTCCACTCCCTTAGGATAAAGGTTTACCGCTTCACTCACGGCATCACGTATATATCCACTTGTGGATGGCAAGGGAAACAAAACATTTCTAAGGAGAGATGGCTATCAGTCCTAGCTGTATCAATCTGGTACTGGGCTTACCGATTCCCATAGGTCAGCATGTGCGTGGTACGTTCAAAAACTTGACACACAGAACCACACGTTTCGACCTTAATCCCATTTATCATACACGGACGGGAGATCTACACATACCATCCCGCCCGTCCATTCTTATGATTCCAACATAAGTAAAGACAAGCAACTCCTATATCTCGCGAGTGACAGGAAATCACCCGACTTGTAACGGTCATAAGGCATTGCTCTACCGACCCTATCATACTGGTATTTCAAGACATAGGTACTAGAATCATGCAACTAGGGTGTTCAAACAACTCCTTGAAACGTAAATGCACAAGCATAAATAATTCATAGTTGCACAATTTAAAAGTTAGGTTATGCTCCGAGGCTTGCCTTCTTCAGCTACGCCGGGGTCAGACTCCGGGTCAATCACGACGACGTCGGCACCACCTTCAGGAGCTTCTTCTTCGTTGGCGGGGACGAGAGTGTAGGTGCCGTCAGCGAGATCGCCTTCTACATGAGATGCAATATTTTTTAAGCGTTGCTGCTGGTTTTTAGTCTAAAGGCTAAGGCACTTGAAGGCCATATTCACCTAGACATACAAGTGGTTTATTCTTTTTTTCACAAAATTAGAGAAAGTGTGTGTGGTGTAAGTTTTATGCTTTTATGATGGTGATTGTGTACACATATAAAACAATTCAAACCATTATTTCTATACAAGTGTGTAGTTCTGGAATTTCAACTTCACATGCACCATATTTGATCAATTATCAAAAGTGATCTATTTCTTTTTATAAAACTCAATTCTACTCTAGTTCCTTCTCATTTTTGTTTCTCTGTTTCTGTTCATCCTTTTTATCCACAAACTTTATGACAGCTACTGGAGTATAAGAGCTAGGCTCACTCCAAAGTTTAGCTAAAACCGAGCTATACAGAATTTATTAAAAAAAAGTACAAGTTGCTGCTCAAAGAAAAAAGATTAATTCATATAAAATCAAAATCACTTCCAAAACAGAACATTTCTCTACCAAAGCTAAACATGAGTAAAAGAAGGGCTCTGGCCAAGTGGTAGCTAAAAATAACACTTGAACAACCCTCAATTATTTTCTACCCGAAAACCAACATCTATTTATTTGCTGGCCTAAGCAGAGTTTAAAATTAAGTTTAGCATTTTCCAACATGTGCCAACAAGTTTCTAGGTCTCTGGTGAAAGTTGGTGATTTTTGACTGCATAAAATATGTTTAATAAATACAGGACTGAGCTAGAACAGAAATCACTAAAAAAATTATAACTGAAGTTACAGGCCATATTTTTAGGTCTCCTTTGGACACAAAGCTTCTGCATACCATACAAGCAACATATCCAAAGATCACATTCATAGCAGCTTTAGTTTTGGAGCTATGCAGAAAAGTTCATTTTCAAAGTTTACTTTTTATAAACTGAACCAAGCATCAAAAGCATATACATGCTGTGAAGCGAATAAAATAGACATCGCCAGGAGTACAAAGAATTTTAGTTTGCATTTTTCTGATTTTTCTTTGATTTGTAATGCATTTTACAAAGACGCAGCTTTTACCCTAGATCTGAAGTTTTGTTTCTCACTTTAACCCTCAGATCTTTCGAAACCTTCTGCTCAGGTTCCTGGTTTCTTGCACTGGGAACCCTGCAAAAAGGAAGGGGATGAAGTGAGGCCCCTGGGCGGAACTGGGAGCTTGGTGGCCCAAAATCCGGTGAGGGAAGGCCGGGATTGGATGGGGTGAGGGCATGAGAGTGACGAGGAGGATGAGGCGAACCCATTCCTCACCTTGGACTTGAGGATTGGAGGCTGTGAAGGGGGGCGGCAGCAAGCTCAGTGGCCTGCGGCCATGGCTGCCATGGCAGTGGCGCTGCAGGTGGAATCCGCGGCGGCTGTGCGGCTGATGTGGTCGGGGAAGGGAAGGAGGAGATGCTGGGCTCCTTGGTTGAGGTCTTGGCGCAGCAGGACGTGGATGGCGAGCTCGGGACGAGCTCCCAGCGATGGCAATGGAGGCAGTGGCTCTGGAGAGAAAAAAAAATGGAGGGCTAGGGTTTGGGGGAACAACACTTGGGGTTAAACGGAGGAGTAGAGCGGGGTAGAGATGGGATTTCGTGTGGGCAAGGGAGGAGAAGGGCGCGGGGCACCAGTGGACAGGGAGGCCACCGCCCAAGCTCCCCAACCAGCGATGGAGAGAGAAGAGGGAGGAGGAAGAAGGGTCTGCAGGTCGGCCCCACCTGTAAGCGAGAGAAAAAGAGAAAATTCGATTTAAGAGTTTGGCTAAAAAAGAAATAGTTCCCAAAGTCCAAAAATTACAAGTAAATACATTTTGGAAAGCTTAGATCACAAAGGTTATTATGGAAGTTCAAAAAGTTACAAACTCATTGTGGCCTGGCACATTTTAATGTCACAAAGGTTTGAGTTTGAATTTGACATCAATTTTAAGCACTAGAATATGAACTCCAAAAATATGGGGAAAATGTTGTAAATTCATAATTTTCTATCTAATATTTTATACAATTTTTACCCAGAAAAGTTACATAAGAAAGTTTGAACTTTCTTCACAAGTCATAATTTTAATTCAATTTCAGGCATCCAAACATGCATACAAGGCTTATGTTAAGATATCATTTTTATGTGCTAAAGATCCCCATAATTCTATTGGCTAAAGGTTGCTCATGGTAAGATATGGTCCATCACAGAGGGTCGGTGAGTGAAGTCATGGCAAGGCCTATACATTTTAAATCACCATTTTTATATAAACAACACAAAATGAAAAACAAAAGGTAAAAACCCTCAAGTTAGAGTAGGCCTAGGTTTTATCATTCCATATGAACTTTGGTTTCTCTTGTATTTTGTAACATTCATTTCATGTTTACCCGTAAAGATTAGTGAAGCAAAACTCAATGAGGTCATACTAGGTGAAAGTGGTTCTAAATTGGAAGTTCTACTCTCAGAAGAATATATTCCAATTTAGCTTAAAATCAAGACATGGACACAAGAAGGTTATAAGCTTCATTATGGCATGTGTTAAATCTATCTTTACATTAGCAATTGTATCTTCAAACCAACATAAAAAAATCACTACATATTATTTGATTTACAAATGAAGGTGGCCTCACATGTTTGGTTTTAAAAAAAATAGATACGATGTTTTGAAGGAAGTTGTTTTGAAACGAATGTACTATAACCGTTATGTTGATCGAGCGTTCAGGTGGTGAACAATTCTTTTTTTTAGGAGATTTTATGGCACTTAAATACATCATCTCAAGAGTATGTATTTAGAGTTTGTCATGCAACATGCAAGAGAAGATGTTTAGATTTGTACTAGAAAAGTTTTTGTAGGGTTCAAATTTCCAGAACAATTACACGAGTACAAGCTTAACAATCCTCATGTATAGTTCCCATTCCTATTAGTGATTTAGTTCCAGGGTTTATAATTTCTTAGTTTGTTTGATTATTCTTACTTATACGCTTTAAACACCAGGGGTGTTACAAGCTTCCGCTGTTATTAGTGTGTTTTCTGATGAAATTGGATCCAACGAGAAGATTTTATCAGAAAATGATGTATATGTAATTGAATTTTCTGTCATTGTGACCTGGTTTATGGTAATAAGTTAGTTGTGTGTCTAATTCGACCAACGTTGAATTAAACATGTATGTTTTGATATATTTACTTCATGTGTCCTGAGAGTTTATTCTGAGATTTAAGCCCCTTATGGGGAATTATCCTGCATGCGGGAGAGGTTGAGCATTGTACTTATTTTGTACATATCCTGCACGCAGGAGAAGTTTGTGATGACTCATATTAAGATGTATCTCATACGTCAAGAGAAGTTTGGGGCAGCTCTTACGCTATCCTAGAATGGATCGTGCACTTCTACAGTGTCATGGTTATTAAGCAAGGTTAACGCCATAAGGGGAGCAATCCCAAAATTACACTATTACTAAGTCTTAATAAGGTGAAGATTCAATTTATTATCTCCTCACAAGTGTATGCGGACACTCTAACTGAGTTGCTCGTTGCAAAGCTATCTAGTAATGGTGGAAAGCACATTCTAATGTGAGATATGGCAACTAAGATTGAGTCATTAGACAAGGAAAGAGATATATTAAGGCTGAAAAGGTTGAATCTATCAACCGAGTTGAACATATCAATAATATAATGAGTTATTGTTCCTTTCCTGTAGGATCATGTTGAGTTAAAATGAATTTCAGGACATAAGTTGTATCCAAATGGAGTAAGAACATGTGGGCATGATTTGTTCATGAGTATGAGGAAAGAGTATGAATGAAGTGAGTAAGAAAAGATTTCCCTCGTTCATGATTACTTTTAAATAGTTTTTCAAAATTATGGCAGCAAAGTTTATGCCATATTTCGAGGGGGAGAAATGTGATATAAAGAAATGTACTCTCTATGTGAGTTAACTAAGAAAGTTAAAGTTATTCAACAAGTTAAAGTTATTCTCCATTCCCCCATACAAAAATGATCTATAAAAGATTATGATCGTCAAGAGAGTACAACGGTCATGATAAATATACCCTGATGCAAAGAAGAACTAGCTAAATTCCAAGAGGAATACAGAGCAGTTGGCCAGTAATAATACTGGATGAGCCTCAGTTTAAGAGGGAGTAGCTGATGGATATGATGCGAATTAAGTTACTCTAGATTACCTTTAAGTTTGTGGATGAAAGGTTCATATTCTTTAATGGAGTACCAAGTAAGTCGGTGCCTAAACATCATCGTAAGTTGTGAACAGAAAGAGGACTCTCACCAAAAGATTGTTTAGGTGTGGGACTGTTCAGCTGAGGCCAAAGTATTTAACCCAAATATAGGGGAGCTAGCAAGCCACCTAAGTCAATAAGTTACCATTCAATTGGCTATCTAGATAAGTCAAAGGTTAGTGGGAGTCAGCGGAGCAAGACACCCTGAGGAAACGACCTTGAGGAGAAGCGGGTGTACGTGCCTACTTCGAGGACTCATGAGTTGTCAGTCTCCTGCGGCAACAAAACAGGAACTTGTCCTTTAGGAGCCGATAGATATTGTTGTTGCATATGAGGAAGAGCAGTCATAGCCCTAAATAGAATTGTTAGAAATTGAGGGTGGTCCCACCTCGATCGAAGAAGCCACGAGAAACGCTCATTCACAGAAATGGCTTAGGCCATATGAGATCACCGAGTACCAACATAGTTTGGAACTTAGAATTATTCCTAAAGGAGTCAAGACAGTAGGTTGTAATAGGTCTACAAAATTGAGTGTGACTCTAAAGGGAATGTAGAAAGATTAAAGTGCAACTCGTGGTGAAATGCTTTATGCAAAAGAAGAAATAGATTATGAGACATTCTCTATAGTCTCATGCAAAGATTCTTTCAGAATCAAAATGACGCATTATGATTAAAGTTGCATCAAATGGATGTAAATAGATGGCATCTCTCAACGGGGATATGTATGGAAAAGTAACATGGCACAACCAACGGTTTTGCCATGGAAGAAAGAGAACGTGCGAGATGTCGCATGAAGAAATCCATTTATGGATTCGGAGAACCTCCTAACAGAGGTGGTTGAAGGAAGAAGTTTTGGGTTTCAAAGAGTAAGGAGGACAATAGTGTTCAATGAAAAGCTTAAGAATGAGAAATTCAGTTTGCTCACCCATTATGTGGATATCATCTTAGTGATTTGAGTCTACTATTGGGGAAGAAGTTTTGTCCTCGAGTTGTACATAAAGGATCTCAGTGATCATTCAATTTAGGGAGAAGTTCACTAAGATAAAAGAAGGGGTATTAGGACTATTGCAAGAGGCATACTTTGAAAAGGGAGTATGGTATGCATGCGAGTAAACCTACGCCTGCTCTTTTAATTAAGGGTGATAGTTTTGGGAAATTTGAAGGTCCCACAAACTAAGAAATGATTGATCAAATAAAGTTAGTTTTATGTGCTTTGAAAGTTGAAGCTTAAAGATTTCTAGAGTAAGAGTTCACCCTGACATAGGTCATATATCCGGGAAGTTTTGGCAAAAGCCCAATCTAGACATAGATCACTGGAATTGAAGCTAAGAATATCTTGCAATTGTGCAAAGTTTTATAGGCCTCATGCTGAGTTTTTCAAAGAACAAGTATTCTCAAATAGTTGTGACTACAAAGACAGTTATTCTACGAGATGTGTAGTTAAATCCACAATAGTTCATCTACAGTTGGAGTTTTAGTGTGGAAAAACTCCAAGTAAATATAAAGTTGTAGTATCATTAGTGATGCATACTAACTGTATAGCATGATATGAGGCAACCGAGCAGGCACTCAAAGTAAATAAAGTTATACCGGAATCAAGTACTTTACTCCTGTGACAATAGGTCAAGTGTGCTGCCAAACACATTGACATTAAGAAATACATTGTCAAGGAGAACAATCTAGAACCATATGAAAGTATTGAAAGTGTTCAAGGAACAAGAACCAAGCAAGATTTTATGGATCCGTTTACTAAGGGCTTACCGCCCAAAGTGTTTAGAGAACACTTAGTCGACATGGGTCTATGGTAGAGCCTATGATTTCTAGATTACAAAGGGCCTAGGAAAAGGATCTGTTTCAAAACAGACATGTGTATTGTGGTTGTTAATCTAACGGTTCTAACTGTTATAACGAGGCATGCTCTATGCAACTGTTTGTGATGGAATATGTTAAGTTTAAGTACTAAAGATTAGTACAGGAAGTAAGATGAGATCAAGGGGGAGAATGTTAGTATTGATCTCCTTCGGCCCAATCCAACGAATGGGCCGGGCCTTGTCTCAATCCCTGATCGGGGGAGCCCAACGCATCTAGGGTTGCAGGCCCCTGTCGCGCAGCGCTATATAGAGGAGGTGGGGGCCACTGGCTAGGGTTACGAGGTTCACCGCAGATGCCAGTTCCCCACCACCTAAACCCTAATCCGATCTGAGAGGGGCGCTGTTAGCGACGGGAAGCGCCGCCGCCCCTACGTTGCCTACTCCTGGCTGTCGACGACCCTGCAGCTCGTCATCGACAGACTCTACATCAAGCCATCGGTTATCTCTTCTCTATTTCATTCATGTATTCAATAGTACATATCTGTAATCCTTGTTGTTTATTCAAGTTCATGTTATAGCTCCCACTGATCTACCGCTAGATGATCCTAAAAATCTATAAAGTTTAGGTTGTTGCATTTGAAGTAGTCCCCAGCCGTACACATTAATTCAGCTAGTCTTCAGCCATGCACATCCGCATCATGAGAAAGACTTTGTAAACCATGCAAGGGGTGGTTTCTTCCTCTATGTAACACGAAGCTGCCTACAAGCATGAGGTACGTCATTCCACGCCTATCTTGCCTTTGAGTTTCTACATAGCTCAGCGCGGCTGAAGAGAAATGCAAAGTGTTGTCTGCTGGAGTACTGGACACCACTTCGCTCCCGACGGCGTTGCCCATAAAGCCTGTGCCAACACCCCTTCATTTGGAGCTCACCCCACCGCCCAGAGTTCTAGTCACCAACCTAGCATCCTGGATTCCACACCGATGCTGGAGCTCGTGCCGACAACGGCTCAACGAGGCGGATGGCTATAGCGCGAGACGGAGCAAGAATTAAGAAGCATAGGAAGTGGCACTGGCAGGAACTCAAGGGCCACCTTCCATCCCTTCTGCTAGTGCTCTCGGCCAAGATCTCCTCTCCTCTTACAAGCGCCGCCATCAGGTGGTGAGAAGATGACTGGATGAGCGAGAGAAAGGGAAGGAGAGAGTGGAGAGATGGAGCCAACATGTGGGCCTCTAATACCAAGTTTCATTTCGTAGCACAGTCAGCATGCCATGTAGCGAATAACAAAGATTTTTGACTTATATGACACAATTAGCAAGTTTATGGACCTTGACCGGAATGACACACTTACCTATGTGGAATGTCGTACTCCTCTCCTGTCAGTCATTGTTCATCCTTGGCAAGCAACTGGTACTAGTTTTTAGCTATGCAAACTTTCCGCCGGCATGACATTATCTGATTCATTACACCTATAAACCAGCACAAAGAAATGCAAGAAATTCTTAAGGTTTTGTCAGCAAATGACAGTTAGGATCGAGCTTGTAAAAGGTCAATCCTTAGCTTAGTGTCCAAGAAAAATGATAGCGTGGGTTCACCAATTTGGCAAACTATTGCACTTCCAGTGTTTCCAGTGTTTATAGTAAACCCCGCATTACGAGGGGCATCTGTAGCCTGTAGTGTATTGCATGAACAATGAAATAGCCAGAGAACTTTTGTTGGCAAATTAAACCAACCTAGTCCAACCAGTAAAACCAGAGCTAGGTAGCCTCTTGAACGGCTGCACGATTAGAATTGTTCCCCAAAGTTAAAACTATATGATTAATCAGATATGTCATGCCGGCGGATACTATTTTTTTGACCTTTTTTACTCAAGTTTGACCACTCTTATTAAAAAATAGTATAAAATAGTCAACTTTGAGTCATTTTTGAAAAATTTTTATAATAAAGTAAGCCATAAAAAATTAATATTCTATATAATTTATTGAATAAAACAAGTGGTCAAACTTGAGTTAAAAAAGTCAAATGAATTGTAATTTGAAACACATAATATATATATGAATTGTGACTTGCACTAGGATTTTAGATTGTCATTATAATTCAATATTGGTAAGCCCTATCCTAGGCCATGGCAATATAGGAGCATGAACATTGAAGGGACCAAAGGCAGCCTCACATTCCCGCTCTTAAAAGTCGCCACTCTTCTCATAACTAGGATGGTTGGCATGCTAACACCATGCCCGTAAAAGATGTTTCTTCACGAAATTAATGTCTGATTATGTATGTGTCTTAGTTTCAATATCTTATTATTTATGAGAATGAATAGCCCTATATCAAAATTATCTTATAGCTCTCTTAAAATAATATATTACTAACACAAACGCAAATGGGAAAAAAATAAAAATTGCAACTACATAGCTGGACTATATACAAGTGGTCTCTGAAACATTATCATTACCTGTACGCTAAGCATCTTATTTTTAGATGTGTAGTGGCACTATCTCTATCCCAAAGTAGTGCAAAAGGTAGTTATACAACAATTAGAAAATTTATTCACTATCTTCTTGTAGAACTCTACTGATAAATATAAACATTATGTTCATAAACATTATGTTCATAGTTAATTGCGATGGGTCAACCTTGCCATGGAACTTTTTTCTGGCAGTGAGGTGAGATAAAACCATAAAAAAAAAAGAGGTGAGGTAAGAGAGTGTTGGTTCCCCTCGGGCTTAAAATAAACTCAGACACATATTATGTTTGATACTAATTAGAAGTATTAAATATAGACCAATAACATAATGAATTCCATTAGGCCTAAACTTCTTTCACAGAAGATGAATCTAGAAAGCCTAATTATGTCATGATTACCCCAGCTAATCTTGCACCAAGCATATGCTACTAAAAGTATAGGGTTTATGCAATTAGTTTCATAATTCAATTATATTTAGCACTCATAAATAGCGTGAAAACATTTCATATGGAAGGGCCTATTTGAAGCGACTTAGAACCAACAACCAAATAGAAGAACAGTATGGATTGCCGACTCCTCAAGTTCGTCGTGAGGCACCGATGATGTGAAAGCCCTATCCGCGTGGAGGCTGCAGGGGACATAGTGCATTTCCCAAATAGAAAGCGGAGCGAATACCTTATCTTTTTTTTTGCTATGGTAAATTTCACGCATCGTCACATGATAGGAGAAAAACATAGATTTTCGTAGGCTAGCACATTTTTCTATGACCACAATCTTATTTTTTACTGCGGTAAATTTCACGCATCGTCACGCGATAGGAGAAGAACAAAGATCTAGGTAGGCTAGCACATTTTCTATGACCATATAAAAATGAGGTATAATTAGTATAAATACAAATTCAAAAGAAAAAAGGAAAAAAAAGAAAAAGAAAAATGAGAAATGAAAAAAATAAAAAGAAGCAAACTCAGGGACGAAATCACCATAGGCTGGGGATTCCTCCCGCACTATAAATGTACTTAATTAATTAATTAACTATTTGAAGCTGAACGGGACTTTTAACCACCTACCCACCATCATTGCTTTTGCTATAAGCCTCTCTAATTGACTCCTCTCGAAGTACTGTAGTAGTAGTATCTTTGGTTGATTAATTGGTTGACAAATACACCCATTTCATTTTCAACATCTCAAGGTCAGGAAGCTGCACATGTACAGACGGCATGGGAAGCCAGGCCTACACGCGGAGTGGGCCTACGCAGCCTCTGAATTCTCTTCACAGACAAAAACCGTTATCGTCGAAGTAGAGTAGTCAACCGAACGAGGCAACCGCGTTGAGAGCAAAAGGCAAAGATTGCAAGAACAAACCGGCACCATTTCCGAGTTAAGCCCTCTCAATATAGTTTAATCTCACCTCATGCAGGTTTAGCTTTTTTTAGGCAACGCGGGTTTTAGCTAAGAGCATCTCCAGCCGGGTCTCAGCTCCCATTTTGCATTCCATGCCAGCCTTTAAAACTTTAGGGGCCCGAAATCTTCGCCGGACTCCAGCCGGACCAAATGACGGCCCGTACATCAATCTTCCTAGTAGGACTATGCTGTCAGCGAAAGAGAAAAAAGAAGTGGGACCCACGTGTCGGGTGGAAACAGAGGGCCTCTAGTTCTAAGAGTTCTGGACCAAAATTTGGAGACAATATAAAATGAGCCTATTTGGAGCCCGACAGGAGTTGATTTTTTTTATTTGAGAATCTAAAACGAAGGATAAAGACCTATGTAAGGACTCGACTGAAGATCCTTTTGTTAATTACGGCCTCCCTCCCTGCAGAGACGGCCGCCCAGTCGCCCACGCCCCACGGTGACGGCGTGCGGCCACACTGGCGGGAGCCAAAGGCTCGAGGCAGGCTATAAAACCGGAACACGAGGTTCACCCTTGCTACTAGCTGACATTGACTCGCCTCCTCCAACGCGGCTAGGCTGCTCTGCTCTGCTCGCTGATGGAGTCCTCGGCGGCCCCATCGAGGGGCCCCGCGAGCTTCCTCACGCAGGCCAACGCCCTCCTCCGCAAGAACCTCTGCTTCCAGGTCCCCCCTTCCTTCCTCCCGTGCTTCGCTTTCCTCTGTTTCGTGCATTCACTGAGAGCGCGGGTTTATTTTCTTGACCAAGTTCCTCCGCGCAATTGCCGGAGCGTCTGATGGATTGTCGTCTTCTTGCGGTGCGTGTTGTGTGAGCGCAGAAGCGGAACCTCAAGACCAACATCGGCATCACGATCTTCCCGGTGCTCCTCTGCGTCATCCTCGTCGTGCTCCAGGGCGTCATCGACAGCGAGCTCGACAAGCCCAAGTACCGCTGCGGCTGCGCCTGCGTCGACCCGGGCCCCACCGCGGTCGGGGCCGCCTGCCGCCGGACTGAATGCGGCATCCAGTACTCCACGCTGGACCAAGTCGGGAGCTGCCCGATCCCCAGCCCGACCCCGTGGCCGGCGCTCGTGCAGCTGCCGCAGCCCGAGTCACGCGCCGTCATGACCGCCGGCCAGCCGTTCGACGGCTTGCCTGACCCGACCTGCCGGGACACCGGCACCTGCCCCGGCACCGTCCTCTTCACCGGCAACAACCGGTCTCTTGCAGAAAGTATACTATTCTACGGAGTACCTTTCAATGTCATGGTAGCACGATTCCGTGCTGCAAGTCAATGAGAGCCCATCTGTTGTTCACACCCACGTGCTCTGTTCGCCTTTGGATTGACAGGTCTTTCAGGAGCGCTGTTTCCTTCTTTGACTTCCTCGTTCAATTTCACGAATTATATTGATGCGCTCTACAATATTGTCGCTGTAAGTTCATTTTTCATCATACCTGATTGCAGGACTCGCTTTTGCAGTTGCTGTACTTTGTGTTTTTCCTTCTGTCTGTAATGGATGGAGCTCTATGGTTACATTCGTCTTTGTAGGGTTCAGACACGTGGCCATCGACAACCGAGCTAATAGAACCGGTGTTTATCCCAGGGAACAATTTGTACCTGGTGCAACCTAGGTGTTTTTCAAATCTGTCACAGACAGTCTCATCCAATGTTGGGACCATACCCGTTCAGCTTAGTAAGTAGAATTTCCTACCTTGGTCCACTTCTTTTTACCAAGGATGCAATTTAGTTAGTAGTACAAGAACAGAAAGGCTCAACTTAGGACTTCATTAAGAAATAAAATTAGTGCCTCACTTTTGTAAGCTCATAATTCAACACAGCTACCGGACTTGGTTCTGTTTGTCACTATTCACAAAGGGACTCCCTGATCAGTTGTCCAAATGTCATATAGTGCCAATCTTCTAGGACTGGGTTGCTACCATTTAATTACTTCCCATAAACAAGCTAGGATTTATATTTATTTTATTTTTTGCTAGCGATGTTGCTGCTGCTGCTGCCCATGTTGAATTCTTATGTAGTCTCTTTTGGCAATTAATAATCCAACGTCACAATTTATCATATATATTTTCCTGGACCTAGTTGATTATGTAGTTCTGACGATTTTTATTTCCACATGTTCAGACGTAGACTGCATTCAGGGTTTATTATTATGGCGTGAAAGTGCATCAGTTGTAAATGATGAACTATTTAAGGGTTACAGACAACAAGCTGGAGGTACTGGAGGAGGAAAGACTAATGAATTTGTTGCTGGTAATCTAAGCTTCTGGTCAGACTTCAGAAAAAATTCATTCAATATTGGTTTATTGTCTCTGTGTATAACTTGCTTCTGTCCAGGTTATGATTTCCTTAACACAAATAGGAATGGTCTTGAAATAAATATTTGGTACAACTCTACCTACAATAACAACACAGGATTCGGATCTATTGCCTTACTAAGGGTTCCACGCTTGGTTAATACAGTATGTTTGTACTACAGCAAAACTTCATTTTCTAGTGATGCTCACCTGTATTTCAACAACTGCTGATTTATACTGATGCTTTCTGTCCTATAGGCATCCAATGCATACATCAAATTTCTGAGAGGAACTGGTGTAGAAATGTTGCTCGAATATGTTAAAGAGATGCCCAAAGTAGGAACACAACCGAAATTTGATCTCTCTTCTCTTCTTGGTCCACTGTTCTTCACATGGATCGTTCAACTACTATTTCCAGTGAGTGTGAGATATGATGTTTGTTTAAATATAGTGGCAAAAATGGCTTCAATCTTGAGTCAATATTACACTTTTTCAGGTCATATTATCCTATCTCGTGTATGAGAAGCAACAGAAGCTTAAAATTATGATGAAGATGCATGGTCTGAAGGATGGTCCTTACTGGCTTATCACATATGCATATTTCGTTGCTCTGTCAGCTATATACATGATACTTCTTTTGATCTTTGGCTCCTTGATCGGTAATAAATTAGAACATTTTTAATAATATACAAATTTTGCAGATGATTTTTGTCTTCTGAATTCAACTTTCCTCTATGCAGGTCTAAATTTCTTTAGAACAAATGCCTACAGCATTCAGATTGTCTTCTACTTCATATACATAAACCTGCAGATCGCGCTTGCATTTTTTGTAGCTTCCTTCTTTTCTACAGTCAAATTAGCCACAGGTTGATGCTTTGCATATGTAGCTTCTGAATAAATCTTTTTGATATTTTAAATCCGATGATCTTATTAACTGATTAGATAATCATTATGCTGCAGTGGTAGGTTACATCTATGTATTTGGCTCTGGCTTACTTGGGAATTTTCTTCTTGGATTTTTTATTGAGGATACACACTTTCCAAGTAAGTTTCTAACCTTACTATTATTTGATAGCTCCCTTTAGGATGTATGAATGACTATAATCTTTGTTTATATACATAGAGGGTTGGATTGTTGTTATGGAGATTATCCCTGGATTTTCATTGTACCGAGGATTATATGAGTTTGGTGAATATGCGTTCGCTGGAAATGCAATGGGAACCGATGGTATGAAATGGACCAATTTAGATGACCCTGTTAATGGAATGCGAAGTGTCTTGATTATTATGGTTGTGGAGTGGGCAATCCTCGTCAATGGGTGGTGGATTCCAGAAAAATCCCTTATTCTTCTTGAAGTACTTTAAGAAGCGTGCTCCATCATTTCGGAGATATAGCTTTGGGAGGCAAGGATCTAAAGTGGTCGTTGAAATGGATAATCCTGATGTTGCTCAAGAAGTAAGTTACTCTCTTATGTTATCTCTCATTAATTTCTCTATATTTCTTATTTTCTAAATTATGCTCAGAGAGAGGTGGTTGAGCAACTTCTGTTGGAACCCATTGCAAACCAAGCGATCCTATCTGATAACCTCAGGAAAGTTTACCACGGAAAAGATGGAAACCCTGACAAACTTGCAGTCCGAGGGTTGTCTCTCGCCATACCAAAAGGTCAATGTTTCGGAATGCTTGGCCCGAATGGAGCTGGGAAAACATCCTTCATCAGTATGGTACAGAAACATTACCTATCACTTCGATTTTCTGAAATAATTTAGTTGACATTCTGACTCCTCAGCGACATATTCTTTCCTGCAGATGATTGGGCTTGTTCCACCAACATCTGGCACTGCGTATATACACGGAATGGATATAAAGACTGATATGAATTCTATCTATAGTAACATGGGTGTATGCCCACAGCATGAGTAAGGCCTTTCTCTAAAATTTGCAATTTCCATCCCATGCCCATTCCTGCAGTTTACTGCTGCAGTGCAATCAGTGATCAAGCATTTTGTAATGAGTGCAGCTTACTTTGGGAAACATTGACGGGAAGGGAACATTTATTGTTTTATGGGAGACTAAAGAATCTTAAAGGTGATGAATTGTTAAAGGTACAGTTCTCCATGTCAATTTGTGTTTGCCTTCACTCAGAAATGGTCCGTTCAAGAAGTATGATATGTTTGTTGATTCTATATTTCACAAAAAATCCCCACGTGCCAAAGCATTGGTTTAGATGGCAGCCCAGATTGGCCTGAGGACTGTGCATGGCCCAGGCAGGTAGTCTCACGAGCTAAGCCTCCCAGTGTCGGGGCGGGGCTAGGGTTCATGGGTTTTCTTGGCCTGTATGAGAAGGCCTTTTTCTTACAGTAATGCCCGGGGGACAGCTTTCCACCCCCCCGTAGGTCAAGTTTTTTTCATATTCCACAAAAAATTTCAGATGTCTATAAAGACGTGTATAAATCAATATCTAAGTTTACAATATTGCATACTGAAGGCTGTTGATGACTCTCTGAAGAGTGTTGATCTATTCCACAAAAAATTCAGATGTTTATAAAGACGTGTATAAATCAGTATCTGAATTTACAATATTGCATACTGCAGGCTGTTGATGACTCTTTGAAGAGTGTTAATTTATTTCACAGTGGTGTTGGTGATAAGCAAGTGGGCAAGTACAGCGGGGGCATGAAACGAAGGCTTAGTGTTGCTATCTCATTAATTGGGGATCCAAAAGTACTATCTTTATTACTTCTGCTGTGTTTTTAGGTGCAAAATAACCATTGGCATGTGCAGCTAATAATTTAATACTTCATAGGTTGTTTTCATGGATGAGCCTAGCACTGGACTAGATCCAGCCTCAAGAAACAACCTGTGGAGTGTCGTAAAGGAGGCTAAGAAAAACCGCGCCATAATTCTTACAAGTATTGAGAGCTCTTCTATTCTAATATCCTATTTATTACCTGTATACTATTATTACTTGTATAGACAAAAATGTTAACCCACCAAGTCATTTAAACAGCACACTCAATGGAGGAAGCAGAAGTGCTATGTGATAGACTCGGCATATTTGTGGACGGTGGTTTCCAATGCATTGGTAACCCTAAAGAGGTAACTTATCTATTTACAGGAGGTTGACAAAACGTTTTTCAGTATCTGTTTATGTTTATTGAACACTTCAGCAATATTGCCATCACCTTTTTGCAGCTGAAGGCAAGATATGGTGGCACCTACGTGCTCACAATGACAACATCTTCGGAGAATGAGCAGGAGGTTGAACAGCTGGTTCACCGGTTATCACCGAATGCAAGCAGAATATACCATATATCTGGAACCCAGAAATTTGAGCTACCAAAGCAGGAGTTGAGGATTGCAGATGTATTCCATGCTGTTGAGAGTGCAAAAAGCCGGTTCAGCATATACGCTTGGGGCCTGGTTGACACTACCTTGGAGGATGTATTCATCAAGGTTGCTAAGGGTGCACAAGCCTTCAGTGTGGTTGCATAGTCAGACACTGGATGTCTAGGTGACTATGCTCTTCCATGTTGAGAGAACTTGTGGTGTATAGCTTGTCTGAATTTTGATTTAGTCTTTCTTCACAGATTGTACTTGAGGTGTATATTAATATAGATATATAGGTCGTATAGTTTACAGGTGGAATTTCATGTAAAATACAGACGATGTACTCCGTTCATATTATGCAATATATACAGTGTTAGTACTTAGTAACATGAATCATGACTTGCCAAAGATGCAGTTGAGTATGCATCATGGCAGATTTTGTTTGAGCTAGATTTGTGGTTCCAGTTTGTCCTGTATAACCATTCTTAACAACAGGTGCATATTCTTGAAGGGGTATTTTTGTATGCTATCCTGAATAAAATGGGAAATGTTGACTCCATTCGTGTTAAAAAGAAATTAATACCGTTCTATCCGGAATAGTATAGATCCATGTGTAGTGTCCCTCTCTTAATGGTGTCCCTTCACCATGTATTCGTGTACAGACTTCATGAGATCAAAACAACAATCCAAATTCACTCTACGATATCTCGTTTGACATTCCAGTGCATTACCCTCCACAAGATGGAGGCAAATATCATTTTCTTTTAACTTGTATACATAGCGAAATGTCAGGCCACCATTGCATTATTGTCTATTCTAAAGAAAAAATAATATTGCCATCAAATATGGTTTCCGATCAAAACAAAAAAGGGAAATGTAACAATTGAAGTACATGTATCTACCGGTTCAACCAAAATTGGAGTTAACTGCAATTATTTTATTTCTTTGCTCTCACTGGGATTCAAACTTGCAACCCCTGGTACCAAGTTGCATGCACTTTAACCCGCCTTAGATTAATGTTAACTTGGTATAAACATAAAATTGATTTGATACTGTTAGTGTTGTAGTTAATTGAATCTATACTATAAAAGATTGAACAAATTGAGGACACTTCTCATCCACAAACATACCCCTCTACCCCTCACGGTGAACGGTGGGTCTAGGACGACCAAAGGAGGGGGGAGATTGATTTGGTCGTCCTCAACCTGTTAAAAAACTCCCCTCCCACCTCCTATCTCTAATCTTTTTTCACCATCAAATCTACCCCCACAGTAAAAAAAAATGGAATGTCCCCATAGACAAACAAAAGGAATGTCCCCATGGCCAATATCCACCGCGGCAAAAATAGAAAGAAAATTAATATCCCCCACGGCATACAAGGAAATAACCCCCACGTTGAATAAACCCTTTGATCCTCCTGATCACGTCGCCTGATCCCTTCCTTCCCATCGTAGGAAAAAAAGAAGCAACATTAAAAAGAATAAATCATTTGATCCCCCTGATCACGTCGCCTGATCTCTTCCTTTTTTCCTGGCGCAGAAATCTTCCCTTCCGTCTCCTGTAGTAGAAAAAACGAAACCAAATATAAAAAATGGAAATAAGCCATCACGCCCCATCTATATATGTCTCTTGTTGTCACTCCCTCAATGTCATCACGCCCCTCGCCTACCCATACACACCTCGCCTCAAAGTCTTTGAGATTTTTCTACGAAAGCTGTCCAGCGACCATGGTTTATTCAGTGTTTTTCGTGACTCTGGCTGATGGTCTTGAGATGGTTCATGGATCCGAGGTCAATCTATTTGCCGTCGTGAATAGCGTTGGGCCACTTAGTCATCGATGCTCATTGCATCCATACACCACCAGGGAGATATGCTTGCAGGACAAAAAGGTTCGTGTGTGTATCATCATTGCCCTTATTTTGTAATTTTGTTTGCTCTCACTATATTCTTAACAATTTAAAGGATCTTGGTGTAGACACATCGCATTCCTTTGTATCATCACGGATTACTGTCAGGTTACTGGAGGTAGGTTGATTGATGTCGAGCATCAAAACAGCTACATGATGGTGATGAGAGTTCATGTAAACCGCGACAGAGTTTTGTTGCAAAATTTGTTGGATCTTTACAGGATAGAGATATAAGAGGTAGATATAATATTTTTAATTTTTAACTTCAATGTTTTGCAGGGTGCTTTGAGGAAGTTCACATTGATTGGAAGTGAGGTATATCCTATGATTCCGGATCTCAAAGGTATCATTTATATGTGATTGGAAGTTTTTTATTTATGGTTTATTCTCAAGCAACGGTGAGGGAAGAACTGTGTACGGACGTGATGGCTCATGACGCGGTCAAAGTTGCGGTTGCTGCGCATGATCGTATAACAACGAACGCAACAACAGATTGTGTAAGCCCACCAGTCGTACGTTCCCTGCAATCGGTCTATGAGTTCATGATCAACACATGATATGACTTTGACATTTATATCTTGTATGCAAGTGAGAGTGATAGTGGATTTTAGTAGTGGAGGAACGTTTGGAAAATATTTTATTTTTAAAGAATAATTTTGTTATCTGAAATTTGTTTGGTATGGTCATTTTTAGTTATCTTAATTTTGATTAATAATGTGCCACGGACGGACAAGTTTGGTCTGGAAGAATATTTTATTTTTAAAGAACAAATTGGTCTTTGTGTATTTTGTTGAACCTTGGATTTCTGAATATTTCTTGAACTAGGCCCTCCATGTGCGAGAACCCAAAGCTACTTCTATGTTGAATCCCCTCTGACGCTGGAGCCAGTATAAGATCGTGAGGTAATTTCTTTCCTTAAATTAAACAAAATTATATGCGACTGCTACCTTAAAAAATTCCATTGCTTGCGCAGCTAGCTATCATCTTATGTATGATGGATTGGTGACCCTGCTGCTTGCAGAAGGAGCTGCTGGAATCTTCCGTGCAGCTACGTGAACGAAGGCAATGCAGAGAGTCATTTGATAGTGCAAGTCTGACAGGGCATGTGATGTATTTAGTGATATGATTCTGAGCATCTCCTTTGTTCAACAGAAGCAGACCTTGCTTAGATACAGTGAGCTCTCTCTTGTAAAGTGTCTTAGAACAATTAAAGGAGACACTAAAAAAAGAAACATCCTTGTTTCCTATGTGAGCTGATCCGCTGAAAGAAAAATAAATAAAAGATAATGTCGTCAGTCTATAAAGAATGATAATAAATGTAATATTTGCATGTGCACTGTGGAACTATATAGTTGAGTCACAAATCACGTGTATCTTCTATTCCTAAAATCAAAGACATAAAGCACATCCGTGGCCACAATTGCAACGAAAAAAGGAAATAGATATTAGATATCTCCATGGTTGGGGGAAACAATGGAAAAGGGAAAGAGCAATAAAATCAAGGAAAGACTAAAGTTAGCTTTAGATGACTGACCAAGAAAGAATCAGCTGATTCGCCTACCGTATAAAAAAGGAAACATTCTTATTGTCTCCTAAATAAAGGATAGGAATGAGCTGGAATACCAAGAAGGGGGGGAAGGCTGAAACATCGATACTTGCTCTTGGTAATGTTACTTTGGAATTATGTGCTTAGCTGTAGAGATTGGCACTTAAACAAGCAATGTTAAAAAAATATTTTTTGTACTTACTACGCTGCAGTTTGTTAGTTTGTTCAGTTGAAATGGGTCTTGTTTGTTTGGCTCTACTTACTATACTGCAGTTTCTTTTATTAGCACGTGTGTGTCGCACGTGCCAAGATACTAGTTAATATAATGGCTTGACACTATTGATTGTATGAGAACTTTATTGTTTATCTTTTTTCTTGGATCTTTTATGAGGTTTCATGTGGGGAGGCTCCTCTAAGGCTCTAACTCACTGTAGCAACATCAGGAATTAGTGATATAGCAATAATACTATAAGATAGCCGAGATCAAAACTTATTAGTGGCAATGCAATGCAAGAGCAAAAGAATTTATGACATGAATGTCCTGGTCTATACTCCGATCCCCGTAAGGTTTTTGGAAACAAATGATTAGGAAATGCGTTGCCACACACATCACTACCTTACTATTCCATATAGCATGGTCATATACGTTTCTGTTCCTTGTGCTCCGATCCGGTTCTGATTCGAATGATCTGCGTGGCAACTTGTTTATGCTTCTAACATGATCTGCGTGGCAACTTGTTTATGCTTCTAACATGATCTGCGTGGCAATTTATTAATTCCTCCACCGCAGGTGAGCTCACTACGCCGCGCAGCCCTCATTTGTGCAGAGGAGGTTGTGAAGCTGGGTTGGCGCGCACGACGAGAGCCCGCCGCACTGCATTGACCTCCAGCTTAGCCTTCCTGCCGACAGTTGCTAACTAGCTATTTCAGGAGGTGAGATCAAGCTGGAGATCCATGGCATGAGAAGTGAGAACCTCGAGTAGAACGATGCGGAACGCGGTGGACATGGAGAGTTTCCTCACGCAGGTCCATGCTCTCCTCCTCAAGAGCATCTCGTTCCAGGTGACCACCAACAACGACACCATGCATGATGCATCATGGCGCCAAAGCTAGCTCTTATCATCATATCATGCATGAACGCCTCAAGAAATGAAATATGGTAACCATACCATGACACTGTTCTTTCACAGAGGAGGAATGCGAGGGCGAACGCCACCATGGCCGCGTTCCCGGTGCTCGTGTGCGGGCTCCTCTTCGTGATGCAGACCGTGGTGGACAGCGAGCTCGGCCGGGCCCCGTTCCGGTGCGGCTGCGTCTGCGCGCGCCGGGACGACGGCTACACGGGCGCCTGCGTCAGGTGGGAGTGCGGCATCCAGCACTCCACGCTCCTTCAGGCGCCCAGCTGCGGCGTACGCACGCCGCAGAGGTGGCCGGCGCTGGTGCAGGTGCCGGACGCCGAGGCGCGCGCCATGACGCGCCGGCACACGCGGCCGTGCAACGCGTCGGAGAACTGCCCCGCCACCGTGCTTCTCACCGGCCGGAACCGCCAGCTTGCCCAAGGTACTATTAGATGAGATTATGAGTTTCAGAGTTAGGGACGAGCTAGCTAGTTTGACTTATAATTTATTTGACTTTTGTTACTCTAAATTTGATATCTCAACTTATTCAAAAACTTTGTGCAAATATTGTCAAATTTAAGTTATTCTTCAAGAATTGTTATTAATAAAGCAAACCAAAAAAAATAATATTTTGTATAATTTTTTGAATAAGACGAGTGATAAAACTTAAGATAAAAAAGTCTAACGAATTATATATAATGAGTACTGGCTTTTGCTCTCGCTAAATTTTTGGCAGGCCTTGGAAAGGGTCTATTACCACCAGTCCCTGTTGAATCCTACCTCGTGCCTCATGCTTCAGATTCTTGGGACTATTTTGATATGTTTTCAAAAGTAGCCCTGGTAAGCTGCTTGATCAGTCATCAGATTACACGTTAAAAGCTTTCTGTCTTTAGCAAGGTTCTAAATCTCCCGCTATAGCCCGCTTTAACCTTTTTGAGGCAACTACTACTTTATTCATGTATCGGTACCACGTACAGTTTGGCCGTTATAGCCACATTTAACTCAGCTATTAACTGTAATAGAGTCTTGCAGCTAAAGATCTTAGCCCGCTATTCAAAACATTGGTCTTTAGTGAGTTTCCTGAATGGTATGATAGTTCTGAACTTCGTACTCCTTTTCCAGGGTTCAAGCTCGCTTCCTGCACATGGACTATTCCTAGAGCCGGCCCTTGCACCAAACGAGACCCTGTACGTGCTCCAGCCACAGTGTCTGTGGAATTCAACCAGTATTTCAGGAATTTCTGATGGGATGCCACTGCAATATGGTAAAAACAATTACACAACCACAAAAAAAAAAGTGTGTTCACCTTGCGTGTGGCGTATGCTGCATTTAGTTACTTATGTACAATAACGGTCTTCGATGCTACCTTTCACTATGAAACGAAACAGATATACAGTGTGTTCAAGCTTTGCCGCTATGGTGCGACAATTCATCATTGATAAACCATCTTCTGTTTAGCGGTTACAAGGGTGGGAAGAGTAGCAGATCAAACGAATTCCTTGCTGGTAGAATCGTCTCATAAACTTCGCTTACTGTAAGGGTGCCAAGTGGTCACCATAGTTGACCGCGTTATCTTAAGGCATAGTTTTGCAGGCTATGACTTCTTGGATACAAGCATGAGGCGCTTACATGTATACATTTGGTACAACTCCACCTTTAGCCAGGACAATGAAGACGACTCCATGGCAGTTGTGCGCGTTGCGCGGTTGGTTAACATGGTACTTGTCCTTGCATACAAATTTCTCAATATGTGTTTAATTTACACATGGTATGAGGAACGAATAGCTTGTTATACAAAGTAAATTATTACATAACCGGTGTATTTTATCTAAATGACTTCTTTCAAGGCAACTAGTCTACTCTTTCTATGGGTATTATTCAATTATTATGTTCACCAAAAGGAATGTTTTTCAAGTTTTCTCAATGGCTTTTGCTAAGGTACTCCCAAATTCTATAAAAGGAAAGTTTGAGGACATATTACCTCCGACTAGGTAATAGGTTTAATGTTTGTTATTTGTATTTTTAAATCTGAGGAAATATAGTATTATTAGATCCAATTTGATTGAGTTAGATTTAGCTTTCTTTTTTTCCCATTTGTGTCACGCAGATTTGGACCATCCCATGGCCACGAACGTGACAACAAGGGAAATAACGTTTTATGGCCACCAAACGTGACAGGATCTTTTGGTCTCCCTACTAGCTTGTAATATTTTTTTTTCTCAAAAGTTCAGCCTTTTTCTTTTTGTATCACCGAACGTGACAAGTAAACGTGAACGTGATATGATATGGTCTCATGCTATCTATCTACGTGACAAGTGAACATTTAAAACGTGATATCAAGTAAATGTGACATACCAAAAAAGAAAAGTGATATAATTTATTAAACGTGATATGATATATAGCACTTAGCCCATTATGTATCCTCCTAATGTGACATGGACTCTTTCTAACATTTTAGTTCTTAGTGTGTCGTAGGTGTCGTAATATTTTTTTTCTAGTGTGACATAGGTGAGTCATAATTTTTTCTAACATTAAATTAATTGGTTAGCCATGACATAATTTTCCTAACACAGCATGACATGTTAAAACACGTGGCTGAGAAGGAAAGGGGAGGAGACCATGCATGCGTGCGTGCCTAGGAATGGAGAGATCGGCCTGAGAAGGAAAGGTCATGAGATTAGGAAGACTAGCTAAGGAAGGTGTTAGATATTATAGGATTTTTTCTTTTCTCTCTCTATTAATTATTAAAATGTTTTATTTATTTCAAAAATCGATGGCTGAGATTTGTTTGAGATATTACCTCTTAGGAGGTGAATGGAGTACTTTAGCATAGCCCTTTCTCAATTCTGATGGCATGTGAATATGTAGCATTTCTGATCATACTTCATCAATGTTAAATGTAGACTTTCATTGTAGGCATCGATGGCATACCTTAAGCGCCTTCTAGGAACAGATGCAGAAATGAACCTAGAGTATTTGAAAGAGATGCCCAAACCTGAAACTAGAATGAAGCTGGATTTGACAACTATCCTTGATGCACTATTGTTTACATGGATAGTCCAACTCCTCCTTCCGGTTAGTTGGTTTGATCATGATCTGCAACCCGTTACTAAGATATATACATTGATGAATTTATACATAAGCTATTTCTAGGTAACACTGACATTTCTTGTCTACGAGAAGGAACAGAAATTGAGATTAATGATGAAGATGCATGGTCTAAAGAATGCACCTTATTGGTTAATAACTTATGCCTATTTCTTGTTCCTATCAGCAGCTTACCTCATGCTCTTTGTGATTTTTGGGTCCCTTATAGGTACCAGTTACCTCCAAGCTAGTGATCTAGGATTTAACACATATGAATATGCATGTAATTCATGCAGAAGTCTATCCTTTGTTTTGCAGGTCTAGATATATTCCGACTAAATAGCTATGGTGTACAATTTGTATTTTATTTCATATATATGAACCTGCAGATTGTGCTTGCTTTTTTGCTTGCGTCTTTCTTCTCCAGTGTGAAGACTGCTACTGGTCAGTACTCAGTAAATGAAACCTGAAATTTCCTAAATTATCCTCTGTGGATTGGATGGGCTAAACTAAAATAATGTTTTATGTGTTACAGTAATGTGTTATATTTATGTCTTTGGGTTTGGCCTTCTTGGAGATACGCTTTTTGTGTATTTCATCGAGGATACTACCTTCCCAAGTACTATGTTCACAACTATTCTAGCGAAATTTTAATAAATACTCTAATGAGCACAGCAATGCACATGACAGACTCTTATTTGTTTCAGAACATTGGCTTGTGACAATGGGGCTTGTTCCTGGTTTCTCCCTCTATAGAGGAATATACTACCTCGCAGGGTATGCTTATGCAGGACGCAACATGGGAAAGCCTGGGATGCAATGGGTGGACTTGAACGACCCGTTAAACGGGATGAAAGATGTTTTGGTTCTGATGTCTATCGAATGGATTATTCTGCTTCCTGTGGCGTTTTTACTGGATCAATGGCCTACATGGCATCCTTTGTATCTCTTCACATTTCTGTCGGTGAAACATTCGTCCCTTCCAGGAAATAAAGTGAATGGCGCATCCAAGACAATATCTATTGATATCCCAATGTCTGATGCCATCCTAGAGGTTAGCTAAGCATATAACTGAATATCTATCTATTCAACTGGAAGACAGTGTATGTGATATTTTGCCTTCAATGCTTTAATTTCAGCATGAGTTTGTGAAACAATTACTAGAGCAGATGGACACAAGGAGCATGATCATCTGCCATAGTCTAAAGAAAGTGTACCCTGGAAAGAATGGGAACCCTGACAAGATTGCTGTTAGAGG
Source organism: Digitaria exilis (assembly GCA_015342445.1). NCBI lineage: Eukaryota > Viridiplantae > Streptophyta > Magnoliopsida > Poales > Poaceae > Digitaria > Digitaria exilis. The sequence goes on from JACEFO010001795.1 coordinate 2,413,822, forward strand.
GTTGTCACTTGCATTGCCTAAAGGGCAGTGTTTCGGGATGCTTGGTCCCAGTGGGTCAGGCAAGACATCCTTCATCAATATGGTTAGTGATAGTTCCTAATGTCCCTTTGGTTTTCACCTGCTGTGTTATAATCAGACTCAAGCAGAGTAATTCTATTTCAGAGATCAGGGGCTGCTTAAATTTCTCATGGATCCCCTTCTCAATGTTTCATTGTAGCAAAATGTCAATTAAGAGACTGCAACAGCTAAGACATATGACAATGCTCGTTCGTTACATATGCAGATGACTGGCCTTGTGAGACCAACTTATGGAACGGCTTACATCGATGGAATGGATTTGAGGAACGATATGAGTGAAATATATCCAAGCATTGGTGTATGCCCCCAGCATGAGTATGGTCCTAAGTGATAATCGTGTAGCATTTTTCTTCTCTGAAAGCAATTTTAGCAGCTGTATGGTGCCAACTAAGAAAGCGTTCGTTCATTGTGTGTGCAGTTTACTTTGGGAGACTCTAACAGGAAGGGAACACCTAATGTTCTATGGTCGGATGAAGAACCTCACGGGTGCTGCTCTAACAAAGGTACTTTAACCAACAAATTAGCTTACATTTTATGAATTGCAATGTGGCTACCTAATTAATATTTATCCAAAAGTCTTAAGGATGGCTTAGGTTGCAACTTTTTAATCGTCCACAATTACACAATATTTATCTTCACATTCTTGGGTTGTGACAAGTGTTTCTGATCCAGGCAGTGGAAGAATCCCTAAAGAGTGTAAATCTATTCCATAGTGGTTTCAGCGACAAATCAGTCAGCAAATACAGTGGTGGTATGAAAAGAAGGCTCAGCGTCGCCATAGCACTCATCGGCAATCCTAAAGTTGTCCCATCTTTCATATTTGTACTTTATCCATCATATTTCCAGAAATGAACTGCTATAGACTTCCACTGTAATTACTCAGGTTGTTTACATGGATGAACCGAGCACTGGACTGGATCCGACATCAAGAAGCAGTCTGTGGAACGTCATCAAACAAGCAAAGAAAGACTGCACCATCATCCTTACCAGTAATATTTTTCCCTTTCTAGTTTTAGCGATATACATCTCTGTCAACATGGACAGGAACTAAGCAGCCAGCATCCGAACGGACCATTTTCAGCACATTCGATGGAGGAGGCTGAGGAGTTGTGTGACCGTGTTGGTATCTTCATAGCAGGCAGCTTCCATTGCCTCGGAACTCCTACTGAGGTATATATATATATATACACATCAGAGAATCAAAATGGCACAAGACAACTTAGCTTGAACTTCATATGTTTCAACACACTCCATTGTTGCATCAAGAACGTGACATTGTTGATGGCTCGATGCAGTTGAAGGTAAGGTACGGTGGCACAAGGACCCTGACAATCTCGACGATGCCGGAGCACGCGGCGAAGGTGGAGGAGTTGGTGAGCCGGCTCTCACCTGGTGTAACCAGGATCTACAGCGTGTCCGGCACGCAGAAGTTCACATTGCCGAGGCGGGAGGTGGCGTTGAGCGACGTGTTGGGCGCGGTGGATGCGGCACGGCGCGTGTTCCCGGTGCTTGGGTGGGGGGTGGCGGACGCCACGCTAGAGGATGTGTTCGTCAGGGTGGCCAAGGAGGCGCAGGTGTTGGACTAGGGGTGTCGTACGTATGTGACTGCTAACCTTGAAGGCATCACGGCATGGAAATCAGGGGTTTTAAACAGGGGGACAGAACATAGTTGGTTTTGTTATAGAACATAAGTAGCGCATTTAACTACTTATACATACTTATGTTGGTGTGCCAGATTGTGAATAGTAAATCTAACAACACGTGAGTACTATATATTTGCATCTTGTTCAAGTACCTGACACTGAACAATATCAAAGCCAGCAGCATAGTTACGGCCATCAAACTGCCCAAACAAGACATAGCTAGCCCTTTGAGTGGTTTTATATTTTTTGAAAATTATAAAAAATAATTTATTTTTTAAAAATCATGATCGATTTATTTTAAATAAAAAATCTGAAACCAATGCAATTTTTCTCTGAAAATGCAACCAACATGTTGGTGCAGCAGTTGAAGTTATCCATATCTTATCTATTTCTATTCTAATATTTTTAGAATAAACAATAAAACACTATGAACATGAAAAAAATAATAACCAGACAAAGTAGTGTACCTATCGGTAGGTTACATTTTTATAACTTCTTTTTGGCACTGATTCATATTTTTTATTTAAAACGAATTAGTTATTATTTTTTAGTTTAGAAATTTCTGAGATATCGCTTTTTTTGGAGGTGGGAAAAAATTACATTCATTCAATAAATTTCGGATAAAATTGAATTAAAGTCTGTCAATAGGTTGTTCAAGGTGAAAGCAACACAAACAAGTGAACCCAGAAATTTATGTGGCCAACGCAGAATGTGAAAAATTCCAGATGCTTTCATGTGGTTGGTACCATATACGAGGAGTACAGACTTAGGGCCTCGTTAACATCACCTCTTGATGATGTCCTCGCCTAGGTTGTCATGGGAGCACAAGCACAACAACAGAATTTTGAAATTTTATTATTTTCTTTACTCATGGTTTGCCGTGTGCCATATGCTGCAACACACGGCAAACACACAGCAATTTTTTTGTTTTCAAGCAACCTCGAAAGAATTTTGAAATGTTTATTGTTTTCTTTATTTATGGTTTGTCGTGTGCCACATGCTGCAACACACGACCACTATCTAATATTAGTTCACGTATTTATAGTTCAAATTCAATTTATCACAATAAAAAATGGTATAATGGTAGTTAATTCGTTAAAATTATCAAATGGATACAAAAAAAAATTACCAAAAATTAATGTGAACTAATCCATGTTGCATATTGACTATAGAAAAACATTTGAATTCAACTCAAATTCGAACGTTATTTCACCTACAAACCTAACCACTCACCTCTGTTCTCTATGTAACTTCTTTGGGAAAGATTCAGTTTACAAAGAGCATACGTAAAAAAATGTACGAAACTACTCAACTATTTATCATATACTCCACATATGATAAAATGAGTTATTAACCAATCTTGTGAATTTTGGACTTTGTTTAAATTTTATAGAATTTAAAACCATTTGGCCCACAATTGTATAATGTTTCGTGAATACAGACTTTTAAACTTCGTGTCAACCACTGGATAAGGCCTTAGACTAGCCTGAATATCATTTTTCCACTGACTTTATTCTATCATTTCTTGCACTTCCAGTTCAAATTTGAGTATAGGTGAAAAAATCCTTTGAATGAAATAAATTTGTGAAATATAGCAAACACAACAAGAAAGCACACGACAAACAATGTAGGTGATGTGGAAAAAAGTTTGGATGGCAAAACCAATTTTTTTTGGCCAGTTTGCACTATGCCAGAGAAAAGCACACAACAAACCTTGATGTTTGCTGTGTGCCAAGGGAAAGCACGCGGCAAACCTCGGTGTTTGTTGTGTGTCAGGCCCTCAACATACGGCGACGGCAGAGTATCCGGCCAATACGAGGATGGCTGCGACGGTAGCCATAACAGCAGTCTAGGGGGGTGTGGTCAGATCTTTGCAATGTGCTCGCGGTTGGGCACACGGCAAAGTGTGACGGCGCTACGCCCATCATGATGGCTGCCTGTTGTGCGCCTTGTGGTCTGGTCTTTGCCGTGTGTCGATGGCTTGACACATGGAAAATACAGAGGTTTGTTGTGTGCTTGGCTCGTGACATACGTCAAAGAGCCTGTTTGTCGTGTGTCATTTGTATGCGTGCATTTTTCCTATGGCACAAGGCAAAGGGCATCTTTTGCGTGTCGGGCATACGGCATTCTTCTAGTTTCCTATAGTTGTTGAGTTGTGATCCAATTTCAACACAAGACAAAGGCCAACTTCTGATGAAGCGTAGCGGAGGCTCGTCGCCGGCGTTTCAGTATGCATGATGCTAAGCTTGTTAGTACTCCTATTGCACCACATTTTAAATTGTCAGCTAAGCAGTGTGCTAGTTCAGCTGAAGATGTTGAATACATGTCAAGAGTTTCGTATTCTAGTGCTGTTGGTTCTCTGTTGTATGCTATGGTTTGCTCTCGCCCAGATTTAGCATATACTATAAGTTTGGTTAGTAGATACATGGTTAACCCTGGTAAAGAACACTGGAAGGCTGTTCTGTAGATTTTTAGGTACATCAGAGGCACGTCAGCTGTTTGTCTGAAGTTTGGAAGGACAGATAAAGGGCTCGTTGGATATATTGATTCAGATTACATTGGTGGTTTGGATAAGCACAGGTCACTCACAGGCTATACCTTTACTGTTGGCAGTTGTGCTGTGAGTTGGAAGGCTACTTTGCAGTCTGTTGTTGCTTTGTCTACCACTGGGCTAAGTACATGGCTATTTGTGAAGCATGCAAAGAGTTGATTTGGTTGAAGGGGTTGTTTGTTGAGCTTTGTGGAGTTAATTCTTGTATTAACATGTTTTCTGATAGTCAACTTGCAATATTTCTCACCAAAGATCAGATGTTTCATGAGAGGACTAAGCACATTGACATCAAGTACAATTATGTCCGTGAGGAGATTGAGAAGGGCAAGTACTCATGATAATCCTACTGATATATTGACAAAGTCTTTATCTGTTGCTAAGTTTGAGCTATGCTCAAGTTTAGTTGGTTTGATGGATTATCCCAAGAGGCTATTGGCGCCAGGAGCTTTTGTTCTTTGTTGTTTCAGATGAAGGTGTTGATTATGCTACAAGATGAAATTCTCTCAAGGTGGAGTTTGTTGAGTTGTGATCTAATTTCAGCATAAGACAAAAGCCAACTTCTGACAAAGCGTAGCGGACCCGTCGCCGGAGGCTTGGGCTGGTACACGTTATAAGGCCCGAGTTAGGGTTTCCACCGATTAATTCATTATTCTTGTAAACCGCCGATGTGATATTGTAACCAGACTCCTCGACATAGTGAAGCTCTTGTTGACTGACACCCGTGGATTTTTCCTTCCACATTGGTTGGGTCTTCCACATTAAATCTCGTGTCCCCGTGGTGTGATTTTTTTCTTGTTCATGTAACAGTAGTGACTCTTGTACCAATTGGACGATGAACAATAAATGTTTCCCTTGTTTTTATTCTATCACCTATCAAACCTTCGATGATTATGGAGTGATTAACGTTGAATTAAAGAAATGTTCTATTGCAGGCTGGCTCTCTGAGTTTTATAGTTAACATGTTACAAACAAGTGAACACATGTTCGGAGTATGTTTAAGGAGGATGAACAGCTAGTTTATCTAGGATTGAGGACCAAAGAAATTTATGTGGCCAAAGCAGAATGTGAAAATTTCCAGATTCTTTCATGTGGTTGATACCAAATACGAGGAGTACAGACTTGGGGCCTCGTTAACATCACCTCTATAGGATGTCCTTGCCTAGGTTGTCAAGGGAGCACAAGTACATGAAGCATTCCTTTTTTTTTTAGGAAAGTACATGAAGCATTCAGTGTGGTTGCAAGTGAACTGTAGTATACAGGGTGCTTATTAGGTGAATATCCTTTCCCTTGTTGAAGGATATGCGGTGTATATGCTTGTTTGAACTATGGTCGTTGTACCTTTATTAGGATGGCGCGCGTGAGTTTGGATGTTATATAGTGATGAAGTTGCGTACTTCTTTTCTCAATTCAGCCTTCCGACAGCATTGTGCAGAACGCCTAGGTTGTCACAGCAATCAGGCCAGACCTGAAATTGTGTTTGTGCTAATGATTAACGAAACCCCCAAACCCATGAGTCCATGACAAAAGCACAACGCCATGCATGATGAGGAAAATAAGCGTTTCACTATCTATGCATTGGCATGCGTAAAATTAAATAACCTACGTAAGCAAGAAGCAAAACCATGCTGCCACCTTCCTGCAGCTGCTGCTACATGACTATATCAGGAGCTGGCCGAGGACCAATGGTTTATTGCCATGGGTCCAAATCTAGCTTGAGTGGAGTGGCGCCGAACGCACCTGATGATGAGCGGCGCGGCGGAACGCGGCCTTGGCGGTGGCTCCGAAGCCAGCAGCGCAGCGGCGGCGCTCTCCCAGCGGCCGAGCTTTGCGACGCAGGCCTACGCTCTCCTCCTCAAGAACCTCGCTCTCCTGGTACGTAATTAATTCTTTTAGAATACGCAGGAGAGCTGTGTATCTTTATATTAAAAAGAAAGTAACACATACAGGTAATTCATGGTGGCGCATGCCATGTCATCGTCGTGCATGCCTCTCTTTACTCTTTTTCTGTGACGATCCATGGCTTCTCACACGCTGCACTATATATACATATTGGATGCTCATCCATGATTCCATGGTCATGTTCATCGCAGCGGGGGAACGCGAGGAGGGTCGCCACGATCGCCGCGTTCCCGGTGGTCGTGTGCACGCTCCTCGCCGCGATGCAGCACGTGGCCGACGGTGAGCTAGGAAGGCCGGTGCCCGGCGCAGGCGCTCACGTGCGAGGCGCGTGCACCCCCGGGGTGGCCGGCGCTGTTGCAGGTGCCCGGCAACGAGGCGCGCGCCCAGACGCCTCTTCACCCGTGGCGGTGCGACGATGCGTCGTCAAAGGAGGAGAATAATAATTGCCCCGCCGCCGAGCTCATCACCGGCCGGAACCGCCAGCTTGCTGAACGTAACGTACCGTGCACAAAGGAAACAGCTAGTTCACACAGTGTGAGGAAATAAATCTTGTTCATATTTTGGTGCTCATTGTTGAATAATCTTGGGTAGGACTTGGAAGGGGGCTGTTCCCACGAGTCCCCGCTGAATACTACCTCGGCACTGATGATGCTTCGGATACTCCGGACTATTTTGAGATGTTTTCTAGAGTAGTCCCTGTGAGTTCGCTTCTTCAGCCGTTAACGGATTTTACACAAAGACTCGGGTACTTAGAATTTTGTGAGGTCTGTTGGATGACTGAAGGACTCTGAATTTGAACTTGTGTTACCAGGGTTCAAGCTCGCTGCCTGCACATGTTCTGTTCATGGAGCCGGGCCTTGCTCCCAACGAGACCCTGTACGTGCTACAGGATCTGTGCCTCTGGAATTCAAGTAGAGTTTCAGGAATGTCTGACGGAATGCCATTTCAATACGGTAAATAAAAGCAATGTTTGTCTTGCATGTGCACGCAATACTAATAAGTAGGTTGTATGCACAGTATCTTTCTTAAAATCATATATTGATTATGAAATGGAGCAGATATCCAGTGTGTCCAAGCTTTGTCGCTGTGGTGCGACAATTCTTCGGTAATAAACCATCATTTGTTTAAAGGTTATAAAGGCGGGAATAAGAGGGGGAGATCCAACGAATTCGTTGCTGGTAGTCATTTTGATTTTCTTTTGTTTATGGCTGTACAAATAGAGTGGGACTGGGAGTCATAGTTTTTAATTGAGTAAATATTATGGCAACAAACTTTTGCAGGTTATGACTTCGTCGATACAAACATGAGGCGCTTGCAGGTGTATATTTGGTATAATTCTACCTTCAGCAGGGATGATGAAGACGATTCTATGACAGTCCTGCGTGTTCCACGGTTGGTTAACATGGTACGTGTTATTGTCAGTAAATTTCTGAATATTACATATTCAGAAATTTACTGACTGAAGAAATTTGCCTAAACCTTTCCGTATGATGGCACGTAGCATCGCAATTATTAGCATGGCCTTGGTTATCAATGTTAAATTTGGATTTGGATTGTAGGCATCCACAGCATATCTGAAGCTTCTTCTAGGAGCAGGTGCAGAAATACATCTGAAGTATTTGAAAGAGATGCCCAAGCCTGAAACAAGAATGAAGCTGGACCTCACAACTCTCCTTAGTGCATTATTCTTTACCTGGATAGTTCAACTCCTCCTTCCAGTGAGTTGGTTTGGCTATTCTTAATTAGAATCTCAATTACTGAGCTGCATTGAATTTATACTAAGTTTAGTGAATGTATCAATCATATTTCTAGGTATTACTGACACTTCTTGTGCATGAAAAAGAACAGAAACTGAGACTAATGATGAAGATGCATGGACTAAAGAATGCACCTTATTGGTTCGTGTATTATGCCTACTTCTTGTCCCTATCGGCGGTTTACATCATGATCTTTGTGATTTCTGGGTCCCTTATAGGTACCAATTGATTAATCACTTCTTGTTCGAGAATTCAGCACATGCAAATACGCTTGTAATTCATTAGAGAACTCTTCTTGCTTTTGCAGGGCTGGATATATTCATACTAAATAATTATCGAATACAATTCATATTCTATTTCACATATATCAACCTGCAGATTGTTCTTGCATTTTTGTTTGCATCTTTCTTCTCAAGTGTCAGCACTTCTAATGGTCAGTAAACCAAACCTGAAATTTCTAAATCATGTGGCTCTTTGGATGCGTAATCTGAAACAAGTTATTCTGTGGTACAGTAATTGGTTACATTTATGTCTTTGGCTCTGGCCTTCTTGGAGATGCACTTTTGCTTCATTTCATCGAGGATATTACATTCCCAAGTAACTATTTTACTGTCAACCTTATGAATTTCCCAATGCTTCAATTGAACGCGTCAATTCTCATGACAAACTCTTATTTTATTTATTTCAGAACATTGGCTTGTTAAAATGCAGCTTTTTCCTGCATTCTCCCTCTACCGAGGAGTATACGACCTTGCAGGGTATGCTTATGCAGGGCGCAATATGGGAAAGCCTGGGATGCAATGGGTGGACTTGAACGACCCATTGAACGGGATGAAAGATGTTTTGGTTTTAATGTCTGTCGAATGGATAATTCTGCTTCCTGTGGCGTTTTTACTTGATCACAGGCCTGCATGGCATCCTTTGTCTCTCTTCAGATTTCTTTCGTCACTTTCACAACGAAAAAATGGAGCTACTAAATCATCCAGGCGGGTACCTGATACTGCAAAGCCCGATGTGTTCCTAGAGGTAAGCTAAGCAGAAAACTAAATATTTTTCACTAGAAGACAGTTCGGTTTTTCCTGCAAACTTTACTTTTAGTGCAAGGTGGTGAAACAATTACTAGAGAAAACGAACATGAGGAGCATGATCATCTGCAATAATCTCAAGAAAGTGTATGCTGGAAAGAACGGGAACCCTGACAAGATTGCAGTTAGAGGGTTGTCGCTTGCTTTGTATAGAGGGCAGTGTTTCGGGATGCTTGGTCCCAGTGGATCGGGCAAGACATCCTTCATCAACATGGTCAGTGATAACTCCTAACCCATCGCTGTTTTTTTTCGAGTAAATTTTACCGTAGGTCCTTAAACTATTACCGAGGTCTCATCTAGGTCCATGAACTAAAAAAGTGGTCATTCACGTCCTTCAACTTTTACCAAGTCCCATCTGAGTCCATGAATTTAAAAGTTGGTCATCTAGGTCCATGATCTATTAAAGAGTAATCATCTAGGTCCATAAACAGGAGGCATTTTTCAGTGGTCATCTGCTCTTTCATGGAGAGTTTTTTTGCAACTTTTTTCCACGCTGAAATTGCCATGCAGGCAAAAAATATCTCCACATAAGCTTTTGGACCTATATGACTAGTAATCTTTTATAGATCGTAGACCTAGATAACCACACTTTTACTTCATGGACCCAGATGAGATCTCGATAATAGTTTAAGGACCTAGATGACCACTTTTTTAATTCATAGACCTAGATGAGATCTCGGCAATAGTTGAAGTACCTACAATGAAATTTACTCTTTTTTTCTCTGATACTGCATTATCGGGCTAGTATTGCGTAGAGTAGTCCAATTTCCATGTTGGCCCAAATGGATTTTCGTTTTACTATAATAACTCTAATGGTCTAAGGAATATGTAAGAAAGTAAATTTCACCAGCGATCCTTAAATTTGTCTCGAGGTCTCATCCCAGCCTGATATTGTCATAATGCACATAACAATCCTTAAACTTGTTCCACGCTCTTATCCAGGTCCTTAAAGTTGTCTCGAGTTCATGTCAGGATTACGATACTCTCAAAATGCATAAATTAGTCCTCAAACTTGTTGCACTCTCTCATTCTTGTCATTAAACTTGTTCTACACTCATTGTCATTAAACTTGTTCTACACTCATTAAGGTCCATATATTTCTAAAGAATCTTTATTATTTGAAAAAAAACATTTATTTAAAAAAAGTTAATTGTTTCAAACTTTTACCTTTTGAAACCAAATTCAAATTTAAATCCCGTTCCAAATTCATCCAAAAATTCGTAAAGAAATCATCACAAACACATGGATGATTAAGAATCTTGGATACAAGATTTGGTGTTTTCAGAGTTATTCTTTAACACATTTATTTAATAGTGATTTATTTTAGAGAAAAGAATGTGAAACACAATTAACCCTACTCAAACAATTCTTGAGAAAATCACAAAAAAGATAATATGACTCTTGTTACTTAGAGGTCTTGATATTTTACACCAAATTCATAGTGATTCTCTATGAGTTTTGGATTAACTGTGAGTGAAATTTGAACTTGGATTGGAACCCTAAAAGATTGAAACAATATATAATGTTTTAAAAATAAATAAATGTATTTTTAGAAGAATGTGGACCTAGGGGAGAATGAGGGATAAGTTTAAGGACTGATATGTGCATCTCGAGAGTACTAGACCAGGATGAGAGTGTGGGACAATTTTAGGAACTATTATGTGCATTTTGAAAGTACCGGGACTGGGACGAGAACTCAGGGACAAGTTAAGGAACCGCCAGTGAAATTTACTCCATGTAATAATATATATTGAACTCAAACTTAGGGGTATATTCTAGTGGATATCCCGAGACAACATAAGACACTAAGGCCCCTACTAACCGATACAAGCACACTCAAGTGAGTAGTGCTATAGTCATTACACAGGACTTAATCCTAGTGGTGCTTTAACATGGGCACTCAGCACTTAAAGGTTCTCATTATTGAAACTTCAGTTTCAGTGTACTATCTTAGTGCAACATGTTTAGGGGCTGTAATTTTTAAGGAATCTAACAAAACATGTTGGCCTGTTGGCCACATATGCAGATGATTGGCCTTGTGATGCCAACAAATGGAACAGCTTACATAGACGGAATGGATTTGAGGAAAGATATGAATGAAATATATGCATGCATTGGTGTATGCCCACAGCATGAGTACGGTGACAAGTTACTAGTTCAGCATTGTTCTTTGAAAGTGAATTTCTCAGTGGTACAATGCCAAATAAAACAAACTCTATTCAACATATGCAGTCTACTTTGGGAGTCTCTAACAGGAAGGGAGCACCTATTGTTCTACGGTCGAATGAAGAATCTCACAGGTGTCACTTTAACAAAGGTCATTTGAAGCCAAGAACTACCATGAACTTAATCAAATATAACCATATGATACCAATTTGAATGCATGTGCATATATAGTCTCTAAGACTAACATCTATTGCAACTATTTTCCCATTTTCACAAAACGGTAGAGAATTCCTTCTTTGGTCGTGATAAATGTTCTGATCCAGGCAGTGGAAGAATCCCTGAAGAGTGTAAATCTATTCCATTGTGGTTTTGGTGACAAATCGGTAAAGCAATACAGTGGTGGTATGAGAAGAAGGCTCAGTGTCGCCATTGCACTCATAGGCAATCCTAAAGTAAACTCATCTTCCATAGTTCTACTTCATCCATTTCCCCCCACAGTGGAAAGTTTTAGAAGCATCTGTCATGAACTTCATTATGATTACTCAATAGGTTGTGTACATGGATGAATTAAGCACAGGGTTGGACCCAATGTCAAGAAATGATCTGTGGAACGTCATCAAGAAAGCAAAGAAAGACTGCACCATCATCCTTACCAGTAGTATACTAGTATTTACTTATTTAGTTTCACAATTTATGCGATGCATCTTCATGTTCATCATTTTTAAGGAAAATATCCATGCTTATCATTAATTAGAAATTAATTACTCTGCCTACAAAATTGAACATTTCAGCACATTCAATGGATGAGGCTGACGAGTTATGCGATCGCATTGGTATCTTTGTTGATGGTGAGTTTCATTGCCTTGGAACTCCAAATGAGGTAGCGCAAAAGAGAAACAAATGCTATCATAAAGCATCAGAATATTCACTTTTTTCAGACATTTTGCATCAAGAAGTCTGACAATATCCTCACAGCTAAAGGCAAGGTATAGCAGCACACGGACCCTGACAATCATGACGGATCCAGAGCACAAGGGAAAGGTGGAGAAGCTGATGAACAAGCTCTCACCTAGCATATACAGATTCTATAGTATGTCTGGAACCCAAAAATTCATACTACCTCGGTGGGAGGTGGGGCTGTATGATGTGTTCAGGGTGATTGAGACACTACGCCATTCATTCCCGGTTCTGGGTTGGGGGTTGGCTGATGCCACACTTGAGGATGTCTTCATCGGAGTGGTGAAGGATGCGCAGGTGTTTTACGACATGGGTCAAGAAGGCTAAGATTGTTCAATGAGATGTCCCAATGCAGTAGTCAATGCAGTGCCAACACTGGCATAGAGAAGAGGTGCAGTTTCTAGCCTTTTCCTAGAGTGAGATTTGAAATTTTTCTAATGAATAAGGCTCTGAAAGGGCCATAAAAAAAATCTCATCATCAGATCCATGCTAAAGCAAATATCTAAGGGCTTGTTTAGCCTTGGCTAAAGTCTAGAGGTCTAAACTTATCCCAAATATGGATAAAAAATCTATTCTATCCCTAGCGGGGATATGGGAGAGGAAATAATATTTTGGTGGGAGGGCAATTCAGACTTTTAGTTTTCATGGTCCGAAACTAGCCCTCACTAGCGGGGTTTGGAGTGCTAGTGGGCTAAAATTTAGATGGGTTAGCTAATTTTTAGCAAACTTTTAGCCTCCTGTTTGGACCAGGAGAGGCTAATTATTAGCTAACTAAATTTTAGACCCTTGATCTAAACACAGCCAAGGAAGCTATGAAACACAGGAAAGATACTAGGAGTCTTACAATAGTAATTAGGGTATTGGATTGTGAATAGTAAAGAAAAGGTCCAAATTTATAACACCCCATCTCCCAAAGTCGCACCGCCCAGCCCTTTAGATGGGCGAGCATGCGCACACATAGTGCTTTCTTACACTTTCGTCCTCGCTCGGTGTAAAAGAGTCCACCCTCGCTAAACTAGCAAGGTGGTACTAAACATAAGAGCACATGCGCTCATGAGCCGCAACTGAGCCAACCAAATTAGGCCGAATGTGACAAAATTACTCTCTCTCTCAAGTACAACCAAAGTCTTGATAACCTTGAAACCTATTATTTGGTTCGATTTGCCACGTCATTTAGTTCAATAATCCCTAATGCAAAATTTTTTTTATTGTACATGCATAGGTGGAGTTTTGAGTTCAAATTTTGCAAGATAATAGTACACATCATAAGACATGTTACAAAAAAAATACATCATAATTTTTTCATTATTTTGATCGGTTAGGATATTTAATAAAAAAATTATTATTGGACTATAAAACTATATGGAAAATAACGTTGAAAAAATTATATATATTTTATAGATGCATTGTGATGTCCGCCACTATTCTGAAAAAAAAAGTTGAAATTAAAATTCAACTTGTGTGTGGAGAAAAAAAACGACAATTTTTTTAGGGATAAAATAATCAAATAACATAATTTAAGGAGTAAATTGAATCAAATAAGAGTTTTAGAGGGTTATTCATACTTTGGCAATACTTCAGGTTAGTAATTTAGATTTTTTCCAATAGTAAATCCAGCAATTCGGGTTACAACATATGTTTTACATTTATTAAGAATGTGCAATGCACATATTTCATTATGTAAAGATTACTGGCAAGAAGTTTAAGACACACATAACAGGAACATGTGGAAGCCAACAGCATGGTTATAGGTCATTTCTTAAATTGCCAGAAACCTTTTTTTTTTAAAAAAATACTAGTTCTCCAAGTTCTAGTTTACCAAACTCTCTTTCACGCTTGTATGCGTCAAAATCTCGAAAAGAGGGTTCGAAGTTGTCATGAAGATTATCCTTACATTTTCATTGTTCTGAGTATTAAATGATCACGTAAGTGAAGGGATCTAATAATTTTTTATTTGTATATAATCCGACAAAGGTGCCGGGTTGTACTTACTTTATCTCCATCACTACTAGAACTATCGGAATGCAGATTAGCGGGAAATCTCAGGACAGAATCATACTGTTTTATGGGAGGCTAAAGAATTTTGAAGGAATTAAGAGATCGTGTTCTGCAATTTGCATAATTTTTCATGCACCATTGCTTGTCGATTTAATTGCATGTCTAGTTTTCACCCTCTAACCATTACAAAAGTATGATTTTCTAAACCACAACTACAAAACCTAGTACTGAGGCCTATCCAACTACTGAAACATCAAACAAGGTAAAGTTAGCCCTTTGGGTAGTTCAAAGATGGTTTTTTTAAGAAAATTATTAAAATAATTTAATCTAAAAATCCATAAAAAATTTGAAAATAGAAAATACGAAATAGGTGCCAATTTTGTTCTAAAATGTAACCTATATGTTGGTGTACCTTTTGAAGTTATTTGCATCTTATTTATTTATAATATTTTTTTAAAAAACAATAAAACACTAGGAACATGAACAAATAAAAGCTGGAAACTTTAAATAGTATACCAATATGTAGGATACTTTAAAAAAAACTACTGACACCAATTTTATATTTTTTGGATTTAAATTAAATTAGTTATGAACTTTTAAGTTTAAACATTGTTTATATTTTGTAAAATTGAAAACTACCTTTACAGCTACCCAAAGAGCCAAATTTGGCTGGTTTCGATTGTTTGATGGCATTTAGTGTATGGTTTTGTAGTTGTAGATTGGAAATCAGAGTCAATTCAACAGATAGAGGGTCTAACAGAGTTTTCCCTTTTTATTATGAATCTTATGGGAGTGAAGGATTGATTCCTCAGAATAGATCTTATGGGAAGATCTAAACTAAATTTGGGTAGTGAGGTTTGATTCGGCTCTGGGAGGACAGTTGACTAGGAAACAAAACATTGAATCCACAGGAAAAGTGCAACAATAGCTGAGGTTGTTATCACAGTCCCACTTAACATTTCTTTTAATTAAAAGGGCGTTATTAGGCAGCAAATTGTCTCTACAACAGGAAAAGTGCAACAGTAGCCGAGAGTGCAGTTTTTTTTGCCTCTACGGTAATTTCCCACTACCTCATTGACAAAAAAGACAGTGAGTATTGTTATTAAGTGTGGATGTTTAATTGAATTGATCTATTTCCCTATCGGTTTGTGTTTAATGGTTGAACTAGTTGGTGCATATGACTTAATATAATAGCAGAGCTAGTGGTTTCAAGTTCGAATCTTGATGGCGCAATTAAATAGAATAATTACAACCAAGTTCTATTCTCATATTGGAAGCCTGAGGAAATCTTCACACGAGAGCGAGCAAGTATAAGCTCGTGTATCTATATGCTTCCTCAACTGTAAATGCTCTGTTGAGATGCCAATGAAGCAGGCTTCATCTTGACCATATTAAAAAGATTTATATAATTTTGCTTAGAATAAGATAGAGTCGTAACAGAGATATATTAAAATCTAATTCTGAAGGGGTTTTTATATGTACAATCACGATGTTCTATTCTTGTAAAACAAAAGTTTTGCTAGTAACGGCTACTAGTCAGAACACAGATGGAACCTAAATGTCATAAGGTGCTTTGCAGTCAGATTATGCTAATTATATCACTTCAAGGTTTGGGATGCATTCAAAATGATAGTATTATTATTTTTATGCGTTGGTTGCATACAAGATACTGGTGATTTGTTTATGTCAGTGAACGTGCTCGGATTGAGTCCATCTTTGAATTCGCAGGCACCAATGACGATTTGATCATCCGATATCGATACCTTTCGTATAGACTAAGATATGGTGACGTACCTCCATGTGTCATTAACCCTCCAAAGTAAGTAGGCGAGACTGTGTAGGATTAGTCAGCTGTATGAAAAGGGGATAATGTTCTTGTAAAAAAAAATGCCTGAATGGTGACTCATGAAAAACCACAGCCACGAAAGTAATTAATACTGGATTATGCCAGGTTCATTGCCGGAAAGCTCATCTCCGATCAGTTCTGAAAATGTCACACTCATTAGTCACCTCATTGAAATTACCGTTCTATGCGCCTGCGGTGAACACAAGGTTTGTTACTTATTTAACTTGCCTTATTCGGATCTCCCCTTCTTGATCTCTCAGCATGAATGCAGAGATTACTCTGGACACTCAACAGAACTCTCAAAAAGACACAAGGTTGTTAATGACACGCGACAAAAAGAGAATTGCATTGACAAGGCTCCATGCCTGGATTTGCATGAATAGCTATTTAATATTTATAAAATTTATTTTATATATAACTGTCACTCCAAGTTAGATAGACGCCCACAGCTAGTAGCCCTCCTCTCTCTCTCTCTCTATGTGTGTGTGTGTGTGACTGTAACAGCTGGTTCTGCTAAAAAAAGCAAAAGCAATGATCCCGTAACACCCGGCTGAGGCAACGGTCGCTGCGGCGGCATTGAAACGGGCGCAGGGTTCCTTAAGGCGAACGCCATGCACCAGCTTCCATGGCGCAACTGACCTGAACGTACGCGTCTCCGGTAATCCTCCGCTGCCGCGCGCTCGCGCCTGATACCCTGGAGGCACGGCGCGCGTGATGGTCACGCCGGGCGGCGCGCGCGTCGAGGCATTCGCGGCGACGGCCTGAAAGCCAGCCAGCTGCCGGGCACAGCAGCTGGCCTCTAGCTTCTGCCTGCTCAGTCACTCACTCGAGCCTCTCGTGCCTGCGCTAACTGCTAGTACTATATACTTATATATATATATAGCAGGAGCAGGTGAGCTCGGTGGTGTGACAAGTTGGCAACGGACACGGAATGGTGTCGAGTGCCAGTTGAGTGGACTGCACTCGCTGTTCTTCGTGTCGTACTACGTTCTTGCTCTGTCACAAGCTCAGAACTCAGAAGGTGCACAGACACCAATGGAGTCTCGGCGATCGCGCGGGCTTGCGAGGTTCTTCAGGCAGGTGCAAGCCCTCTTCCTCAAGAACCTCTCCTTCCAGGTAACGAATTCTCGCTCAAACCCGACATGGATGGACCAAACCATGGCCAAAATATTTTTTTTTCCCAAACTCAATCACAGATGTTGGTGCTTTGATCAGATAATACACCATTTAATAACTTACTGATGCTATACTTGCGTGGTCACTCATGCTTTGATGCTTGCAGAGGAGGAACGCGAGGACGAACGCCGCCATCACGGCGTTCCCGGCGTTGCTCTGCGTGCTCGTCTTCTGCATCCAGCAGGTGGTGGACAGCGAGCTGGCGAGGCCGCCGTTCCAGTGCGGCTGCCGAGGGACGCAGTGCGGCGTCCAGTACTCGACTCCCATCCAGGCGGTAAGCTGCGCGGTGCTGACGCCGGCGAGGTGGCCGGCGCTGGTGCAGGTACCCAACGCCGAGGTGCGTGCCCGGACCCACCTGCACTCGGGCCCATGCAACGCGTCGGAGAACTGCCCTGTTACCGTGCTCCTCACCGGCCAGAACCGCCAGCTTGCTGAAGGTGCATGCGCTGTGCACAGAGAAATAAGAGACTTTAAACTTTAAAGTGTAGGAATTTAATTTGCATGGGGAATTATCTTGTGCAGTTTGGGTGGTGGCTAATTGCTTTGCTCTTATAAATTTTCGGCAGGCCTTGGAAGGTTGTTGTTCCCACCTATCCCTGTAGAATACCTACTGACGCCTGGTGGTGGTTCAAATTCTTCGGACTATCTCGAGGAGTTGTCGAGAGTGGTCGCTGTAAGTTGCTTGATCAATCATTATTCATCGTCGGCATTTTACGCGAAAGCATGTGTTCAGTGTTATAATTAATGGGAGGAATGGCTCTGAATTTCGGCTTCCAGGGTTCAAACACTATGCCCGCACATGTTCTGCTCGTTGAACCAGGCTTCGTTCCACAAGAGACCTTGTATGTGCTCCAACCGCAGTGCCAGCTCTTCAGTTCACGCAATATTTCAGAAAATTTTGATGGGATACAACTGGAATCTGGTAAGTTTTATTTTTGTACAGTTTTTGAAGTAGTAAATGCACAATTTAATTAGTTTTACATGCCAGCATTTTGTTCTTTAGGCAAATTGTTGCATGTACAATAACTTCCACCCAATCTTCTCTGTTATATGAAACAGCTATGAAGTGTATTCAAGCTTTGCCCCTGTGGTGTGATACTTCGTCAGTGATAAACCACCATATGTTTAAGGGTTACAAGGGTGGAAATAAGAGGAGAAGATCAAATGAATTCCTCGCTGGTAGCCTTCATCGGAACTAAATTATGTGATGCTTTTAATTGTGACAAATTGGAATAATGTTAAGTTGAGCAAATATTTATGTAGGCTATGACTTCCTAGATACGAGCAAGAGGCGCTTCCATGTATATGTTTGGTATAATTCCAGCTTCAGCAGGGATAATGGACACCATACCATGACAGTTTTGCGTGTTGCACGGTTGGTTAATATGGTACTTACACTTGCCTAAAATTTTCTGTCAAATTTTGGAGCAAGAAAATAGCTTCTTGAAGGAAAATAATCCTTAATAAAGATATGGTACCATAACTGTCATACTGCCTCAGCAAGGACGCTTTGTTTACAACAGCTTTTTGTCATTCAGTATTCTGATTTTCATTGCCTTATGGCTTTCTGCCAATTCTTTACAGAGTTATGTTTACAATTAACCTTTCCTATCTTTATGTTATTAGTATGGTATGTTAAGACATATGCCACACTTTTATGAGTACTCATTATGTGATTCTATTGTAGGCCTCCACTGCATATTTGAACCTTTTTGGAGGACAAAATGTGGAAATGCGCCTCGAATATTTGAAAGAAATGCCCACAGCTGCTGTCCCAATGCGGCTGAACCTCACCACTCTCCTAGATGCACTATTCTTTACCTGGACGGTTGAACTCCTACTTCCAGTAAGTTTTTTTTTCATGATGACTTACTGAGCTTCAGTGAATGGACCAGTGGTGTTCACAAACAAATAACTTGCCAATTATTTCATTCTTTATAGGTAATATTGACATATCTTGTGTATGAGAAGGAGCAGAGACTAAGACTAATGATGAAGATGCATGGGCTGAAGGATGCACCTTATTGGTTGATATCTTATGCCTATTTCTTATCACTTTCAACAGTTTACATGATCTTCTTCATGATATCTGGATCCATTATAGGTACCAATTATGTATACATTACTAAATTCTGGATTCCATACAAGCAGATATGCTAGTGATTACTAAACCTTGCAGAGAACTCTCTTTGGTTTTGCAGGGCTAGATATCTTCAGATTAAATAGCTACAGCATACAATCTCTATTCTACTTCATATATATCAACCTGCAGATTGCGCTTGCCTTTCTGTTGGCCTCTTTATTTTCCTCTGTCAAGATTGCTACTGGTCAGTAAATGAAAAGTACGTTCTTTAGTAAAAAAAAAATACTTTGTGCTTTTTTGGATGGTCTAAGTGGGTTGAGATTTATTGTTTTCGTATTACAGTAATTGGTTACATATATGTCTTTGGATCTAGCCTTCTTGGCGAAGCTCTGTTGAAGATCTTCATTGAGGATGCTAACTTCCCAAGTAACGTTTAGAGTTCTTCTTTACGAAACAAATTCTGCAAAATAAAGCTTCAAATGGCATCACAAACTGTTGTTTCATTTGTTTAGGGCTGTGGCTTGTTGCAATGGAGCTTATTCCTGGGTTCTCCCTCTACCGAGGGATATACGAGCTTTCCGAGTATGCTGCTGCAGGAAGAAATATGGGAAAGCCTGGGATGAGATGGGCAGACTTGAACAACCCGGTTAACGGGATGAAAGATGTCATGATTCTAATGTCTATCGAATGGATAATCCTCCTCCTTGTGGCATTTTTAATGGACCATAGACCTGCATGGAGGCCTCTATTTGTCTTCGGATTTCTATCAACAAGGCATTCCTCCCCTTCAGAGAAACCAAACAAAATGAAGACGGGATCCAGGAGGGTCCATGTTGATATGACAAAGCCTGATGTGTTCCTAGAGGTTAGTTAAGCATATAGGTGATAGTTCACCAGGGCGCCTTTTTCTAATTTTGGCATTATAATTTTATTTCAGCGCAAGGTGGTGAAACAATTATTAAAGCATATGGACATGAGGAATATGATCATCTGTCATAATCTAAAGAAAGTGTACCCTGGAAAGAACGGTAATCCTGACAAGCATGCTGTTAGAGGATTGTCGCTAGCTTTGCGCAAAGGACAGTGTTTCGGGATGCTCGGCCCCAATGGGGCAGGGAAGACATCCTTCATTAACATGGTAAGAAATGTACTAGTGTTCCTTTGTATGTTTGTGCTGTGATTTCAGTCTTTAGACTGATGTTTAGGCAGAGAAACCTAAGTTTTTTGATATACAGGGTGATGCTTCTTTTCCTGAGAAACAGAGTGACCCTATGTTTCCAAGAAACAGAGTGATCTTATCATTAGCTCTTCACCTTCTTTCATCATAGAGCAACAATATAAAAAATTTACGCATTTCTTATGGGATGCATGTGCAGATGATCGGCCTTTTAAAACCGACTTATGGAACTGCTTACATTCATGGAATGGATTTGAGGACAGATATGAATGAGATATATGCAAATATTGGTGTATGTCCACAGCATGAGTATGATCACAAGAAACTTTGTCAGTAGTGATATTTTACTTTTGGGCAAGTGATTTTGTCTGTGGTGGGATGCTAACCAAACTATGTTTATTGTGTGTGCAGCTTACTTTGGGAGACTCTGACTGGAACAGAGCATCTAATGTTCTATGGACGACTGAAGAATCTCACAGGTGCTGCTCTAACACAGGTAGTTGAAAGACATAAACTACATCAAAGTTTATAATCTGCAACTGCAATCTAGTTACCTTATACTACTTTATTCATCTGAAAGTGTAGTCCTGACATACAAGTAATCAGCGAAGTCTTTTTTTTGTTGGATCGTGACACACATTCCCTGATCCAGGCAGTTGAACAATCCCTGAAGAGCGTAAATCTGTTCCACAGTGGTTTCGGTGACAAATCTGTAAGCAAGTACAGTGGTGGCATGAAAAGAAGGCTCAGTGTTGCCATTGCGCTCATAGGAAATCCTAAAGTACTCCCATGTGCCATAGATCCCATTCATTCATCTCCTTTCCACATCCACAGTCAAAAGATCACTGATTTTTTTTTCATAAGTAGTAATTATCATGAAATTTATTATCTTTAGGTTGTTTACATGGACGAACCGAGTACTGGACTTGACTCAAGGTCGAGGCACGATCTGTGGAGAATCATCAAGCGAGCAAAGAAGGACTGCACCATATTTCTTACCAGTAATCCTCCTTTCTTTTTATTACCTCCTATATCATATTGAGCCGATTGCACTAACCAACTATACCTAAAAGCCAAGCTAAAAAAATGGGAAATTCACTGTACTACAACAAGTCAACACTTATTTCAAAATCAATCTTACATGTAAACCTCCACATTGAATATTTCAGCACATTCCATGGAGGAGGCTGAGGAACTGTGTGACCGCATTGGCATCTTCATCGATGGAAACTTCCACTGCATTGGAACCCCCAAGGAGGTACTGAAAAACAAAACGCTAGAACTCATCTAATGTAGATTCTAGCTTCTCTAGGAATAACATTACTGCACGAACATGATTACATTTTGGGCAATGCAGCTGAAGGCTAGGTATGGCGGCACCCGGACCCTGACGATCATGACATCACCGGAGCATGAGGAGGAGGTGGAGCAGCTAGTAAGCCAGGTCTCGCCAGGGTACACAAGGATCTACAGCGTGTCAGGCACGCAGAAGTTTGCATTGCCTCGGAAGGAGGTGGGGCTGGGCCAAGTGTTTGGTGCAGTTGAGGTGGCGCGACACGCGTTTCCTGTGCTGGGTTGGGGTGTGGCGGATACAACACTAGAGGAAGTATTCATCCGGGTGGCCAAGGAGGCCCGGGCGTTCGATGTGCTATCATAGTGAATGGGTAGCCAACTGACTCTGGTGTAGGTTGTTGTAGCTAGTCAGTAGTGTCGCTCAGGTGGCATCAGCAGGAAATTTTTCTTCCTTAGTATTGATATTTACAAAATGTACAGATTTTTTCTTACTGCAATAGAGTGGTGAAAGCAGGTTTTATGTGCCTTTCGAATTCTTTTTTTTTTAACTGGCCTTTCGAAATTTACAGTGAGTGGATCGACTAATAGAATTTGAGGAAAAACACTAGCCCACTCATTTGCATGTATCGTCTTGAGGCTCGCCAACAATAGCTTTTCCAACCTTTTTCTCTCGCCACATATGCATTTGTTTCTTTGTAAAAGCTAAACATTAATTATAGGATTTGGAAAGAAAGCATCCACTAATCGGTATGTACTCCTTTATTTTTTTTGAACCGGTGTATGTACTCATTAGCAACTTCACCAAAAGACAGAAGTTCTCTATCAGACACTTATTCTGTTAACTTTGATGCCTAAGATCTGATGCATGTGCGTCTTACTTTTTTTTTTTTGCATCCCAATTTCTATTCTTCCCCCTTCCTCTCGACTTCAACCCCTCTACAACGACAACACCAACATAAGATGCCTTGCCGATATAATGTTGCTTCCCTCATCACCCCACAAATTGCCACCTTTCCTTACTCAAAAGAAGGCTATCAATCCAATTGTGGTCATACAACTATTGTCTCAGTTTGGTTTTGACCATCAAGAATCTTTGGTCATCCAATTGTGGAATATGTACTATGACTTGAGCAATGTGGTTGACTAGAAATGACATGGTTTTTAACAAGATACAAGTTGCTTCTTCTATGCAGGTTAACTTTAGAGGAACGTATTGGATACATTTTCTGACGTTGCCGCAGAAGGAGGAGGACCGGCCACAATTAAATTAGGGTTGCCGTACGCTTGAAACTTTGGTCATGGAAATTTTCTGCCGAAATAGATTATTTTTTACTAATAGACTTGGTCAATAATTTATCTCAAATAATGGCTTTGTTTGGAGCATCTTTCAGTGAGCGTGAGCTCGTTTCATTTTGTTGGATTTCAGTGAGCGTGAGCTCGTTTTGTTTTGTTGATAGTAAAAATGAATTATTTGGACAGCTATATGCATTAGTCGATACAGAGGCTGAGATATTGAAATATATATTTCCCTTTCTAAAAAATGTATTACGAACACAACTCATAGCTAGTGGAAGAGTCAAAGCTTAAACCAAAAGGCATTGCTGCCTTCCCCAGTCTACCCTGTGCTGTAGCTTTCCCCCAAAGAGGTGATATCTCAACGCGCCCACAATTGTCAACCAGTTGGAAACAACATTCCGTCCGTGTTGAGCCCCGGTTTAGCCATGCAGCAGGTCGCTGTGTGCAACCCTTATACATCGATATGGAGTTATAGACACATTTTTTGTTGCTTCTTGGTGCTTCGTTCGTAGCGATGACCATGGGAAACTTCCGGGTAAAATATACGACGTACGGTTGGTCACCACTGGATAACTCATCCTTTTGTTGTAGCATGTACGCGATTCATATTTTTGTTTGGGATATATGGGCAGGATAATTGCTCTAAGTTGAAACTAGGCAACTAGCTTTGAGTAGACTTTACTGGTACCGTTTAGTTTGTGTCACATTTAAGAAAGACAAGCCAAACTAATCTTATTTTTTATTGATTAATGCTACAATTCTAGCTCATCTTACATGTGCTTTCGTGTAAACACAAATCAAACAAAAATATATCAAAAACCACATTTACAACAAAATGTACCCGCGAACTGAACATACTTAGCTGGTAAGGTCCCCTGTGGTGGAAACAGCCCACAAGAGTTCAAGTCCTCAACTCGGTACCGGTGCACGTATTTTCCTGAATTTATTTCAGGATTTAACTGGCATTATTCTTTCGGTGGTAGGCGACGTGCCCGTCTACAAAAAGGTGTCTGTGATGACTTTATCAATTTCGAGGATTTATTTACGTCTTTTGGAAGTGCTCATAAGGGTAGTGTTACAAGCACGTGCGTGTATGTGAGCGTCTTTGACTATACTGTGTGATTCAAAAACAAAATATACCCCGACCGACAATCCCACAGATATCAAGCTATATCACAAAAGAATTAAAAACGATACTTCTAGCTGTCAAAGGGTTTACAAAAACTTGTATGCTTTGCCCTGGCTAACTTCTATAAAAACTTGTTTATGATTCTTAGGTGTAGCCATATGTCAAGAAAAGTAAATCCTAGTTTATCACAAATATAATTCATTCACTTTGTCCTAAATCAAAAGTTATTTATTTAGCTTTGACATGCATAAATACTATTTCCTCTGTTCTTGAATATACTTGAAATATATGACATTTATGACAAACTAATTAGTTTCAGGACAAGCTAATTAGTTCAAAACTAATTAGCTTATCGTAAACTATATATATTTAAGCCTTTGAGGGCGCAGTGAGTATATAAACATCATGAGATTGTTGATATTAGATTCATCATAAAACAATACGTAACTCTTCTTATTTATTAGAATATTATACTCCTATAGATATTGTTGGTCAAAGTGTAATATTAGAAAGCATATCGATATCCTAATTAGTTTTGCTTCCATGTAATATTAGAAAGCATATCAAAGTAATAGACGGTGCACTCTCAAGTTCCAAACTCTATCATCCTCTTGCCTGTATTACTAACGGGTTGTTCGGCTATGGGTGGAATAGCGTGGAATGAAGAGGATTGGATCCTAAAGTGACTTGTTTAGGATTGAATCCCCCTCATTCCACCTGGTTTGGGGAATAACCGAGCATGCCCTAAGTTGTGTAAGGAAAATCCTAAAAAGTTTTAAAATTCTTATGTATTTGAGTTCTTTAGTTGTTTGAATCATTGTTCAATTTGTGTCGATTGGTGCCTAATGTTGTTCATGTTCCTGAGCGGGGTTTTGTGGGATGTCAAGTACCAGCTGGTTGTGCCAGTGAGGTTCCAGTCGAGCCTGCGAACTCGTCCTGGTGAAGTGAGTTGTTTCACTCAAGTTGCTAGTTGGGTCGTTTTAAATACCAAGTTGACTCATTTTCTAAGGCCAGTCTCAGAGGGAGTTTTATGGGCAATAATTAGGGTGCCATGTAGACTATTTTGATGACATGGCATTGTATTTATGAAGTAAGAGAAGGAAAGAGTTTCATCACCATGACACCTCTGTTCACCGGTTACGAAGACATTGGTAACTGCACGACACCCCACTGAGACTGCTTGAGTTTCATCCGCATCGACGGAGGCGATCCAGTGCGCTGGCGCCGGCGTGTGCTCTTCCCGTCACCATCGCCCAGACCGTCCTCGGTGGCGCTGCGGCGAGCCGTACCGGCATCCGCCTGAAATGACCCCCACCGAGATGCAGCAGCTCCAAGCGTGGCTCACCGGCGCGCTAGGCTGCATCTGCGCCGCTCACCATCGCTCCTAGGTGGTGACCTCCTGCAAGCCTCCTTCTCCTGTACTACTAGCCTACTACCTCCTGCCCCTGTATGACCCCCTGTACACCAGCAATGGCCCTGCCCTTGCCCCAGTATGACCTGCACTGCAGAACGCACCGGCGAATGGCACAGGCGCACAACAGATGGGGTAGCAGTCGACATGGATGAC
Organism: Digitaria exilis; assembly: GCA_015342445.1. Classification (NCBI taxonomy): domain Eukaryota; kingdom Viridiplantae; phylum Streptophyta; class Magnoliopsida; order Poales; family Poaceae; genus Digitaria; species Digitaria exilis. The sequence continues at coordinate 2,439,523 of JACEFO010001795.1, forward strand.
GCCCAACAGGTGCTTGATGAAATGCGCACATGATAAGCTGCCCACTAAATAGAAATTGGGACTGTAATTTGATGCTTACAAGCACGAAAATAGTTATGCTTAATTTCAATGGCATGAAGGCTACATGGTTATCACACCACATTTGATCATACCACTATCCAAGAGTTTAATGGCACACCTCGTATGTGAAACTGTGTCCACTGAGAGTGACAGTTTCATAGGACTGTAAAGCTGATGTGGCAGCCTTGGTAACTGCGCAATGAAACCTTGCACTGAGACTGGCCTAAGAGTGTTTACTTGATTGGTTGTAGTACAAAATTTTGCAGGGAAGGGTGGACCTGTGGTTTTACCTAGAAACCTACTAGACCGGTGGATATTTTTATTTTCTCCTTTCAATACGATCAGCTTTTGTCATAGAAATGCTTATTTTCTAGCATGCCATACATACCAGAAGTAATAGGATTGAAATAAAGGGGCAGAAGTTGCAGAGGAGCAGGATCCGAAGCGTATATGCCCGAATCAGATTCGGATAACTAGAATCCCAAGGCCAAACCATCCAATAAAATACGAGACGAGTTACAATCACGACAAGTACAGGAAACAAATAATAGAATGATTACTTTTCTTCGAGGCATGATATCAGCCAGGTCCTCCAACCAAACACACGCCCAGCCATTTCTTTATCTGCATGTGCCCTTCTTCATCTCTTCCCACATCGTTCTCTCTGCGATGATGCCTAACAAAAGCTAAAGAAAATCTATGAACCGCCTCATGATTTCCTTCAAAAAAAAAAGGTGTAGGATTTAGATGCCCCACTAATTAACTTACAAGTAAACCATACATAAGAAACTGATGGCTGTACACGACAATGAAACGCGTGGGAGCATTTTAACCCATTCGTCCCTCATCCCAGCTGAAGAACTGGCCGTAGACGCGTATAACCTAGTCGTCTTCTACTCTTCCCGGAACGCATGCATGTCGCTAGCTGCACATGATCCAGGCGCGTGCAGTGGGCGTGGTTTATTTGGTACAGGTAGTATCTCTGTATCTTCAACCGCGGCCGTTTCCTTGCTATTGCTTGGTATTATTGTAGCAACGAACGGCCCCAGCAATAAACCGCACGCGAGCTAGACGCGTCTTGCAATTGCTGCACGTCTGGATCAAGCTGAGAACGAACCACGTCTGGGTCACACCCAGTCAACCGAGAGCGTGTGACGGGCCGCAGTTGAACTAATAACAACCTCATCATCTTTCTGCGTGGTGTGAAACAAAGCACAACGGTTTCTCAGAATTGGACAAATGAACGTGAAGGCAATTATTGGCTAGCGCTCTCGATCTAGACGACGAAGAAAAGTCGAAAGAAAATGCGTGACATGAGAGGTTTGATCGATCGATGGCAAGACGATCGGTTTCGATCGGACCCGTCGTCATGAGCAAATTAAAGCGCATGACAGGACCGCGATAAGGAGCAATAATCACAAAGGCACGCGACATTTTTGGGGGGTACGGTAGAGCTATAGCTAGCACGTTAGTGGGCTACTAGCTCGCTCTCCTTTCGCATGGATGCATTGACATGAAGCAGCATCGGCAATTGCTTGCTGCGTCGTCACTGGACCTGGACGTGCACAAATTGTACGCATCTGCAGACATAACGAGTCGTTGCTCAGATTCTCGAGAAGATACCGAGTTGTTCATTCACCAATAATTTGGAAATTGCAGTTTGACACGGCTTTTTTTAAAAAATTAGTTTGACACGGCTTTGGAGTCTTCAACCCCGGATTGATGCAATCCATGTCACCGTTGACCAGCTCCAGGCCTCCAGTTACAGCACAATTTCTTGTAGGGTTGATTTGATGTCTGCTAAAAGAACTTGTGGTTGTAATTTTTTTTTACCCTTGCGTGGCCTGTAATTTCTTGGATGGACGGCGGCGGTCTCTGGGCGACCGCTTCTGGTTGAGGAGAGGAGATAACCTGACACGCGGACCCCCACTGCTATGGAGGGTAAAAATGACATGTTTTACTCTTTCTTTCGCCTCAAATCTTAGAAAATGTTATTGTAACGATACTTTGTCCTTGGCAATTGGATACGATTTTGCAATGGTCCTTGGCAAGTTTGAACGTTTGTGGTGTGCATCAGCATATTCAAACTTATCACGTTTCATATATCAAATTTTGCCAAAAAAATATAAAAAAATGATGTGTTTGTAACAAAAATTCGTAGCTTTTGCTCTCACTAGGTAAGAACTAACTTCTCATATCATGACAGCTGGTATCTACTTGGCTCACCTCTCCACGTGATTCCTGTAGACACAAACCAACTGTGACGACACGTTTACATATCAAGAGGGACCATGCAACACATAATCCCTATGAAGAAAGTTCAATATACTGCCCTAAGTATAGGCTAGGTCCAAATAACCCCTAAACAATAAAATGGTTTACTTAACCGCCTATTTTTGTTAAACCAGATCGAAACACATTTTTTGCCCATAATCAAAACCATAGTTGCTGACTTGCTAGGTTTAGGAACCGGTTTTGCTGACTAGGAAGGGCATATGGCATCCAACATGGCATTATGCTAACGTCCAGAATGGGAAAATATTCAGTGCAAACACATGAAAACCTCTCTAAAAACTTCGAATGATGCATATATATATAATCCATACGTGTTTGCACTTTGTTGCAAAATTTGAGATGCAAACTCGCTTTGTAAAAATCCATATGAAAATAAAAAAATTCAAGTACATATGCACTAGAATATATAGACATCCAGAAATTTTAGTTTCTAGTGACCATCCAACTTGAACTTTGTCATTGTTATATGATTTTTTCTACAATGAGTTTGTATCTTCACTTTTGCAACAAAGTAAATCTATACATTCACAATTGATGTACATCATTTGATTTTTTGAAAAGTTATAAGTATAGTTTTTAGAGGGGGTTTTTACATTTCCACCGAAAGAATGGCTTTCACTGAATGTTTCCCATCCACAACCCCCCCCACCCCACCCCACCCCCGCGGTTCTCTTTTGTCGCCTCCTTCGCTCGCCCCGACGCTAGGGTTTTGGCTGCCGCCGCGGCCTCTGTCGTTTTCGGTGCCACTGGCCACATCAACCAAACGAATGATCGTGAAGCAGAGAAGTTAATTGGCGAGAAGTTCGGTATCCGTGTGTATTATGTTGACCTTTGTGCATTTCAAATTTTGTGTTCGCTGGTACTTTGCCACCTAGTGTTTAGATACGTAGAAATTTACATCTCACAAAAGAGTGGTTGTACGTGTGTTTTCTGCTAGCCAATCATGTCCGTCATTCAAAAAATTTACGTAGCAGTCTTGCGCATCATTTTGCTAGCCAATCCTAGCCAACATTGTCTTTCCAAAATTTAAAGTGGCATTCACGTCCATCATTCTGAACTACCATTGTTGCTTTCAACTCTCGTCATATAGATAAGCTGGTGGTTGTACTTTAATCTTCGGATATATCGGTTTAAGTTCAGTGGTTCATTGTTGATAGAATCACTCCTCACACAGGAAGATGCAAAAGTATATTCTTGTTACCATTTCACTCATTCCTCGGGCAACACACAAGCACAACATTTTATTTCACCATTCCTAACGACAAGTTGCAAAAATGCCTCCATATTCTGAAGTCCAGTGCCTCAGTTTACTGCAGGCTTAATTTCTTTAATAGCTATTTTACCTCAGAGAATACAGTTTCAAAGAGCATTGGTTTAATGATGCCAACAGAGCTGACTAACAGCAGGCACCCCAAACCCATTCCAGTTTCTCCTACAAAGACGATGTCAACAATTACCTAAGAAAGGCATATGCAGTTTTAGTAGTGCCCTGTTCGGCTGCTTGTTTCAGGCTGGGCTGGAGGGGCTGGCCCACCAGCCAGGCACCCAACAGTGGGAACGGATCAGCCAGCTCCAGCCCCAGCCGTTCCTAGCCCAGCGAACCGAACGAGCTGTGGAGCCAACAGTGGCAACTGCAAATAGAATCAACCTCGGCACATCATTCAAAGTTTCGTGCCATGCGAGCGTATGTACAGGAGTCGTGTGGCAGGCAGTAAGTGGCGACGGAGTAGAGCCTAATGCCACACAGGGCTGGCCATAGGATGCACGGTCGCCATGCCGCCTGACTTTTTTGTTTTTAAGCCCTTCTCGAAAACTTTCCTCACAAATAGGCCCCTGGTAAAACGTTTTGGGCTTTTGGACCCTGGGGCTCGGCGCCGAGGTAACACGTCTCGGCGCCGCAGATCTTGGCGCCGAGCCCCGGGATACCGCCAGCGGAGCATGCCAACGTGGAGCCAACGTGGCATAGAGCTCGGCGCCAACATCTACGGCGCCGAGCTCGGCGTCACGGACCTTGGCGCCGAGCTCGGGCAATTAACCCCGTGCGCAGAACACCCAGACCGAGCGGTTCGCATTCTGTTCTTCCTCCTCTCGTTTTTTCTCCCCTCCTCAACCCGCTAAACACCTCGCCGTGGAAACATAGATTTGATCCCTCCATCATCAAGAGCATGATGTCATGATATATCATGTCATGTATCGGATTTATCATTTAGATGTCATGAAGTTCACTTGTTATTATCTAGTATTTTAAGAAGAAATGAAATGTTGTGATGCCACGGAATTAAATATTACAAATATGATTAGGCCACGATTACATAGATGTGGGTGACGATTACATAAATTTCTAGACATAACAATTGCAGTGGCATGTGTGGAGATGTCTTAGGTAATTTAAGATGAAAGACAAATAAAGGGATGATAATTAATAGTGCTACTAGTAATGATAACTAATAGCTAGGTTAATACTAGTAATGCTAACTAGTAGTGCTCCTACATAGAGAACTGTATTGCGCCTTCGACATAGTATGCTGCCGGTGGTGGGGGTGGGGGTGGTGATGGTGGTGGTGGTGCAGTTCCCTTGTTGTGACAAGGGCAACAACAATATGGAACAGTGCATATTGGCTCCTGTGACCCACCCGCATCTGTTTGGGCATCATCTTGTTCCTCACTATCGGGCTTGCCATTTTCGATCTCAAACTCTAGGTCTTGAATACGATGCTCCAGGTAGTTAATGTATTCCTGATGACGCCAAATAGGAACCGGATCCACCCACCTAGTGAAGACGTAGTTCTCGGGAGCTTCGGAAAACTGTTAAGAAAGGAATCATATGTAAGATTTATGAAAGGCTATAAACACAAGATAAATAAGAAGTAATAAGGACAAACCCATGCGCGCGGGCATTCGAAGAAACGACGACCTCCTTCTCCTCACCCGACCTGCATCTGCACTAAACAGTCCTCACCATGCCTACATTTTGGCCACTCTTCTTGGCGGTTATCGTATCCTCTAAGTGGACTATCCCTACTAAAGTCATACTTGCTCTCCTCGGGCTTCATCAAACTTATCAGGACCAACAGTTCCCTCCCACACAATGGGAGGTCCCTTCCTTCCTCCCTTCCCTCTACCTTTCCCACTGGACGAACCTCCGGACATGGTGAGAAGTGTGGCGAGAATGATGGAGATAGACTCTTGTATTTAAACACCAGGCCATCCACCAAACCTTGCATCCGCACCCACCAAAATTAAATTATGTGAAGCGGTATACATGAAAAGACCGCACGCTGAAAAGCCTATGTGGTCAGTCGTCGTGTTTGAAATCAATGCTGCGCTGAAAAGTCTATGTTGTAGGTCGTCGTGTTTGAAATCAATGCTGCGCTGAAAAGGCTATTCCGAAAGGACTTGTCGCTTTAAAGGCTATCCGGAATCCGACGTCGAAAATCAATGCCGCGCAGTGACGTAGTAAAATAGTAAAAATGTGACAGGAATTTTACTTTGAGGTAAAAATTTAGATTTACAAAGTAACATTGTTACTTTTGAGGTAAAAATTTCGCCAGTCTCCTCTCATTTTGTGGAACATAACATATACCATATACCATGTTCACAAAACATAGAAATATCAAAGTTCATAGTCCATAGCACAGTCCATAGTTCACACTTAAATAGCAGATAACAAAGTTCATAGTACATAGAAATGTCCATAGCACAGTCCATAGTCCACAGAAATAAGAGATAACAAAGTCCATAGTACATAGCAATGTCCATACTCCTAACATACGTAATAGATAGTACATAGCAATGTCCATACAGCTAAACAAGGTCATAAACCATCAGTGCTTCCTTATCTTGGCTTTCCCCTTACCAAGGGCGTCGGTACCTGGAGGGTAACGTTTTGGTGCAACACCCTTCTTAGGCAGAGAGAGAGGAGCGTCGTGGAGCTGAGACAGCCCCAGCTCATCATGTGAGTGTTGAACAACGTATCTTCATCTTCCGAGGACTGGATGTCAGCATAGTCTGCTTGCATACATTGTGGCTTCAACTTTGTTCTTGTCGTACCTAAAGAACAAAAATATGTTAAGAATACAACAATCATTGTATAAAGACAACAGTTAGCGCACTACTTACCTAAGTACCAAGTCAAGTAGGCCCGGAAGTGCTCGTTCAAGTGTTGTTCATCGTTTTCATTGACGTTATATGCAAGGTTATCCCAATTGTCAATGTGCGCCAAGTGTAGCATCTTGAAATCTGTTGTCTTCTTCTGCTTCTGATGATCAATCATGTAACAAGCTTTTGAGCAAGGTACAACAATTCAGCCATAAAGAAAATTTCTGAATCATAAGCACTTACTTGTGCAGCTCCACCGACGTGTCAAAAGGAGGAACTGGCCACTCTGCCTCAAGCCAAACTGCCGACACACCCTGTCCGGAAGGTGGAACTCCACGGCGTAGAAGCAAATGAGTGGGCAGGTCATCCTGTACAAGTCATCGTCCACAAAACACATGGTACTCAGCTGCCACTGCACCACATTTTGCTCATTGTATGGCTGCCAAGTTACCTGCACACAATTACAACAACAATTACACAAGGATCACCAAAAGGAAACAAGATTAGAGATAGGAACAGAACTAGGCTTTGATAGGTATTATTGCTCTTACCATGGAGGGTGTCAGTGCGTCCATCTCATTGGTGTACTCTAGGTATGCACGCTTGGGCCGAGCAAAAGGAATGGTGACCTGGTCCCACAAGTAGGCGACGGTCGGACGTAGACGGATGTCATGAACCTCAAACCATGGCCGAGCAGGAAGAACTGTAGGTCGACCAATAGGTATCCGAGACCACATCCAAAGCTGCAGAAGGTATACACACCTACCTATGGAAGGGTTCTGCGACGAGTGTCGACAGGCCTTGCAGAGGTGGCGGTAGAGGAACGCCAGCACAGCTGAAGCCCAGCTGTAACCCCCTGTTGTGTCCCAGTTTGTGAGGCAAGGGATGTACATCCAAGAAGAAACGTCACCGGTGCCGTCTGGGAATTGGACACTGCCAAAGAGGTGAAGAACCCAAGCTCTGCAGTAGTATGTAACCATCTGATCGTCCGCATCGGTCGGGCATTCACCAAAGCTTTGTCTTAGCCACTGCAGAGAAACTCGTGAGGTCCTGGTACCCGCTCCATCATCCGGAAGCGGCCTGCCAAGGAAGGCTTGAACACGTGCCCTCCAACCATTAGGCCTGCAATGGCCCGTAACCAGATGACCTCTCACACTGAAGCCAAGCTTCTTCTGAGAATCCTCTAGCGTAATAGTCATCTCCCCACATGGAAAGTGGAAGGTATGAGTTTCGGGCCTCCACCTATGAAAAACAATGTATATTTCAGCAACGTTGAATTTGAAATGCATGAACAAAGCCAACAAGTTTTTTTATGCACATACATGTCCACCAAAGCAGTGATCGCCGCAGGGTTGAAAGGAGGCAACCCACGGCGAACCTGATACGATACGACATCTTGCCCGGCCCTCTGCAACAGAGGAGTGTACCGATCGTCGTATCGCATCTCCCCGAACTTGCCATGGGTTCGAGGGCGCAGAAGGGGCAGTTGCTGTGAAATAAAAAAAATTTAGTGCGGATCATGGTTTGACATAGGTTTATTGACATTATCCGTACCTGCCCCTCTGCGGTGAGTCGGCCCCAGTGGTTCTCCTCGTAGTACGGCTGCAGGAGGTGGTGCATCTCCATCCTGAAGTTATAAAAAAAATACAAATACAAGTTAGTACATAAAAATCATATATATGTTGGCAATGAATAAATAATTCACAAGTTAGTACATAAGATGTAATAATCTCAACCTGGCTAGGCTGCCAATGGCATCTACGTGAGTTGTACCCTATTCTACCACATTTCCCACATTGGCTTAGTTCAGGGTCTTCACATGTACGTGAATTATGTCCTAGGCCACCACATTTTCCACATTGGATTCGCTCCGAGTCTTCCACAAAGGGTCTTCCTCTTCCACGCTTTGTACGGCCGGAAACCTGGTCCATGACCATTTTGTGCCTTGACCTTTTCCTACTACCACGCCTGTTCCAACGGGCCGCAGGATCAGCAGCATATCAAGGACTAGTATACGGAGGCCATTGTTCCTCGGCTAAGTAAGGCTCAAATCTAGGAGCCCAAGTTCTAATGAGGTTGTCAACACTGAACTCATGAGGTATCCTATTTACGAAGGAATAGTTTGCATGACGAGCTGCCGCAATGTAATGAGAACAGGGGAAGTGAAACTGCCTTGGTTTGCCACATGCGCATGAAAAAATGTTTAGGTGGACAGCATAACATCTAGATGGCCGGATCGCTCCATCGGAGGTTGTCCAAGCATTCTCTGTGACCTGATACCTTCCTTCAACCTCGTCAAAAGAATGAAGGGAATGTGTGTGAGCCCTTATCTTTGCTTTCTCAAGATGCTCTGCTGGCTCTGTCTCTGCAGCTGTATTGCATGTGTCCCTGTCTCTGCAGCTGTATTGCATGTGCGTGCCTTTTGTTGAACCATGCAACCATCCTATAGAAGGTGAATTCAACAATCGCGGTGACAGGCATGCTGTGTATACCCTTAAGCACACTATTGAAAGACTCGGCCATGTTGCTAGTTTGATGCTCATATCTCCAGCCATCTTCATCATATGCCCTTGTCCATTTTTCTACATCCACCATCAAATCCCTTAGCCACTGACGGCCAAAAATATTTGTTTCTACTTTTAGCTCCTCCAACTTCTTCTCAAACATCTCCACCTCTAGCATGCGGCAAACCTCCTCGAACAGAGGAAAGTTATCCTTGTCATTATCCTTACGAAGCAAGTTCTCTGCCATGTGCCGAGTGCACCAACGGTGGTGCAATGGTGCGTACCCAGGGATTACCTCATTAATTGCACTAAGAATACCCAGGTGCCTATCAGCGATGACACCCACCTCTCTGCCTGGGCCAACAACATGGACACGAACTAGTCACAAGAACCAACCCCAGCTATCCTTGTTTTCCTTCTCCACCAAAGCGAATGCCAAAGGAACCAATGCGTTGTCCGCATCACAAGCAATGGCTATCAATAGAGTGCCCATGTACTTGCCAAGCAAGAAGGTACCATCAAATGAAAACACTGGACGACAATGCCTGAAAGCCTCCACGCTCTAAGGAAAACACCAAAATGCACGAAAGAATATTTGCCTACCATCTTGAAGCCATTCATTTGGTTTTGGAATGTACTCATAATGCATTCCTGGATTTGCAGCTTTCATAGCATTCAACATTGCTGGGAGCTTCTCGTACGACTCCTCCCAGTCACCATATATCATCTTCCAGGCTCTTTGCTTTGCACGCCAAGTTTTGCCATACTTTATCCTGTAGTTGAATATCTCTTGAGTCATAGTGATGATACCCACCACCTTTATGTTTGGCTCCCGCTTCAATGTCTCAATAAGTCTTTTAACAATCAAAGTAGAGGTCAGTTGTTGATGCTTCAATTGTAGCTCTAGATTGGCACAAGTGTGCAAAGCATTCACCTTGGTGATCTTGAACTTTCCGGTAACCTTTTGCTTCCTTGCACATACCCTCCAATTGCAATCCGCCTTCTCTCACACCACTGTGTAACGATGCTGCACATAGGAATGCCTAACCTTAAAAGGCCTCCTATGTCTCACAACATACTCTTGTAACACCCTTCTCAATGTTGGCAGGTCCTTGAAGACAAGACCTGACTTAATTTCAAAGTCATCCTCATCGCCTCTATGAGCAGCCTCTAGCAGCTCATCCTCTCTTCCTTCTGCATAAGCTCTGTGACTGCCACAAAGATCGCTGAATTGATGAACTAGTGGATCACGTCCGCAAATACGTCTAAACCGATCCATATCCTTTTGGCTCATTGTGACAGCACGGTCGTCACCTGAATCAATGGCTCGTGCACTCCCATAAGGCTCCTCCTCATCATCTATCTGAACCGAAACACTATTAGAAGCGTAACCCGTGTTGGATGCTCGTGGCACAGGAGGAGGGACAATAGTTTCGGGAACCTCACCTGCATTGAGACCACAAATGAATAATGATCAATTGCAACGCACGAAATAGGACCAACCGTGTCAATGGAAGCTCATGAGGCTCATTTAACTCATTTGGTCCTGACTCAGCGTTAGGGGGACCAGCCACAACAGCCACATCCACCTCAGGACTTTGACAGGGAGGGTCAGAACGAGTCCTTCAGCCATGTAGAGGAGATGTCGGCGAATTATGCTGACAACGTTCTCGAGGGGGTGCCCCGAGAGAAGGGTTTAGGGAGAAGTCATCGAGAATCTAGAGCCGAAGGTGACAAGAGACGATTTAGACAGGTTCGGGTCGCCGGAGCGTAATACCCTACGCCTTGTATGGTGTATCTTGTATTGATGAGATGTTTTGAAGGGGGGCCCTGCCTCCCCTTATATAGTCCGGAGGGCAGGGTTACATGGAGACCGTATAGGACTAGGAGACTTTTACAAGTTAATCTCTAATTCCCTGATACAGTCTATCCAAACCGACTAGGACTAATCCTTGTCTTGTGCGTCAAGTCTTGTACGTGGGCCGGCCCACAGGATGGGCCGCCAGGGTTGTTTAGTCCGTCAGGACTCTACACCCACAAGCCCCCGAGCACCTTATCTCCTGAAGAACAGCCTTGTTGAAAGCACAGAGTTCTTTGAGGTCCTCTAGAGTTCTTTTGAAATCCGCCAGGGTTCTTTGCTCTTGGAAGTTGCAACCATGCTGTTCAATAGGTAATGATGTGCTCATAAGTCTTCTCGAAGTTCGGATTGGTGCGCACCGACTAGGTGCGCCCTATTGGGTAGCCCCCGAGCCTCGTTTATCTTTGAAGAAGAAATTCGAGGCACTTTCGAAGTCCGAACCAAAAGAGAATCAATTTCTGAAGAAACTCGAGTTCTTTTAGAACTCCTCACAAATTTATCAATTGAAGCCAAAAATTCTCAGAAAAATATTTCCTGAAAATATGTCCATAGCCCCTGAGCCTAAATTTGAACAAATTCAAATATAGGATCAAGAAAGGACCAAAATAAAAGAATACCGAAGTAATGACTCGAAGAGTCAATATAAACTGTTCACCTCCCTTGAATCTGCACACCTTTGGCAAAAACAGATCTAGGGTTTGCGATAGTTTCTCTACTCGCAATCCAGAGATCGCGCAAAATCTTCCACATCCTCCCCCAACCTAGATCCAATCCACACCAAGTCTCGAAAGACCCCAATGGCCGGTGGTGAAGGATCCAGCCGAAGCAAGGGTACTAAGAGGAGAGCGGAAGCCATGAAGGAGGTCATGACGACCGAGAAAGCAGCGCCCATAGGGGACATGCCAAGCATTGAAGATCCAATCAGTGACTGGCCAACCAGCAATCTGAAAGAAAAGCATATCAAGACTCTGGAAGCAGATGGATTCCTAGCAGCCCAAGGGATCAGTCAGTGGAGGTGCGCATACGGGCATGAGTACCCTACTGAAGAAACCAAAGAGCTGACGGTATGGAAGGCCTTTTATGAAGTTGGGTTTGGTCTTCCAACTTGCGATTTCTTCCGTCGAGTCTTGCAGTTTTATGGGATTGAGTTGTGTCACTTGAATCCCAATTCAATTTTGAATCTGTCAATCTATATCCACCTTTGTGAAGCATTTCTTGGAATAGATCCGCATTTTGCGTTGTTCCGCCACCTGTTCAGAGTAAAGACCTCAAGCGGACCATTACAGGTGGTAGGAAAGGTAGTAATCCAATTCCGTCAGGGCATGAGGCCAGTGTATTTGGAGTATACAACCAAGGAGAGCCTGAAGGACTGGCAGAAGGAGTGGTTTTATGCTTGGAACCACCAACCACAACTATCCAGCCGCTCAGGGAATCCTCCAGTAATGAAGTCATTCTGGAGTGAAACAATTGGAGTCAATCAAACATTGCAAATCCCTGAGCTGCTGAATATGATCAGAGATCTGAAAGCACAAGGGCTGACAGGAGCCATGGTGTATCGTTCATTCCTGCGGAGGAGAATCCAACCATGCAAACAACGCTGCAATCCAGGGTACTTGTACTCTGGAGAATCTGACCCCTCAAGGAATGCCACTGGAGACATGGCAGATAAGAGGATTAATCAACTCTTGAAGAAGTTTCTGGTGGTCAAACAATGAACAATTTCCAGAGATAATGGAAATTTCTGCAATCACCATGACACCTGAGGTAAGAACCATATCTAAAAGCAATATATTGCCTTATTGTTGAAAACATATTATGAACTAATGTCTTGATCATCACAGTATGAAGCCCGGCGATCACTTTATGTGAGTCTGCCGCCCCTGGACCCAACCAACACTGAAGAAGCATCTTTGTTGGCTCGCTGTGTGGATCCAGGGGTAAGAGATCAGGTGCGCCAACATAAGCAATCTGCAACTGAAGATCCTGACGAGTCACCTACTCATGGTGAACAACAGGTGTCAGAAGAACCCCGTGCCAAGGCAGAGGTAACCTCCAAGAGAGGTGAAGAAGCCAAGAGACCAGCAACAACAGAGTTACAAGTGCCTGTGCCCAAGAGAGCACGAACTCTACCCAAGCCCCGGGCAAGAGTGATCCCAGATGAAAGGGCAAAGGTATCCCCACAACTCAAGACACCATCTTCAGTCGGGATATCCATCGGTGAAATCGGAACCAGTCGATCACAACAAAGCGGCGGTGCCCAGAATCCTCTGTCAGAAGAGGAAATTATTCACAACATCTTCAACCCTGTCTCTGCGCCCTTCGTAAGGACAATACCAGTGGTTGAAGAACCCTGTCCAGCTGGACCATCGGCGCTAGAGCAGGAAGCTGAAGAGGAATTCACCTTGGGGGAACCAGAGATCCCCATGCGGCCTTCCACCATGTAAGTATTTTGTCGTGCAGTACGAAATGTACCTTCGTAATATACTGTTGTGACTAACAAAGTTATTGTTCCAGAGGTGAAGAAATTCCGCCAGCAACTAGAGAAGAGCCAGTAATTGATCATGCAGCTGTAGAGCCAGAGGCCACAGTGCTCGAAGAACCCAGGGTGATGCCAGAAACAACCCTGCCAGGGGTTCAAACAGCCGTGCCATCAGGCCTGCCAGTACCAGAAGGAGCACAAGTTGAAGAAACAGTTGCTGAGGTGCTGGCAGACATCGAACATCTGGTCACACAGGCAGTGATTGAAGAATCTGAACTAGAACGCCGTGACCAGAACTCTGCGGAGCCCCCGAGCGTCACGGAAACAACCCAGCTCAGGGCAGAGGCAGAGTGCTCAAGGGGTAAACAAGCCAAAGCATCAACCCAAGAGCAAATTATTGAAGAAATCCCCAGAGTACCCAGGGGTACTGGAGCTGAAGAAGAGATCGGTAGCTTCCGCATCGGGAGCTACGATCCAATGCTCAATCCAAATCCGCAAGGCTTCGAGTACATCTTGGACACAGAGAAGGATGAGGAACATATTGACAGGGGATTGTACCATGCCGAGAGAGCAGTAGCCTACTTCAAGGTCTGTGAAACAACCCTGTTCTTGTAGTGCCGTTTGAATATATCTCATGATAATTGTTTTGCAGGCCGTCGGCGAGGCATCAAGGAAGAAAACAGAGTATATCCACAACATCTCCTTGATGCACGCCAAAGCGGACCGCCTTCAAAAGGAGTTGGAGCGTGAACGTGAAGACCGTAAACTCCAGGAGGCGGAAGATGCCGACATGATCCGTACCTTGCATCTACGAACCAAGGAGTTGGTCGCGGAGAAGGAGGACATGAAGAAGAAACTTTCGGCAGCGAAAGCAGAGCTCAAAGGTACTCTGTCACTACCAGAATCTTGTAACGAAATATCCTTTGCCTTTGTAGAATAACAACTCTGTCATTTTCTTGTGTGAACAGGGGTGCAACAACAGTTGAAAACAACCCTGAGCAAGATGACGGATTGGTCCAACTTGGCCAACCGCCATGAAGAAGCGTTGAGGACTCTGTCTGCTGAACACGATATCATCAAGGAAGAACTCAGAGTAGCAGTCCAACAACGCAAGGATGCTGACACGCAGTTGATTCGGATCATGGAGCAGAAAAAGAAGCTTGCCAAGGATCTTGAAGACGCTCGCGAAGAGAAGAGTCAGTTATCCGAAGAACTCGTCCAGGCGCGGAAGAATCTTGCTGACAAGAAGACGCTGGACGAGAAGCTTGAGCAGGCGACCAGGAGGATGTCAGAGCTTGAAGAATCCTTGCGGCTGATGAAGAAGTCAGACGACGACCTGGCCGAAGCCTTGAACTGGATATCATTGCTGGAGAAAGCAGCGAACCCGGTGGTGAAGGCCCTAGTACCGGAAGACCCTTCATCGCCGCAGTCTTTCCTGGAACGCCTGAAGGCCATGCCACGACAGTTGAAGGCTTACATCAAGAGATCATCAAAAGCCTGTCTTGTGCATGTCCTTGCTGTAATTAGGTCTAGGTACCCTGAAGTACATATAGGCAAGCTTGTAGAAGGCGCAGAGCCAAATTGTACTGAAGCCGCCTTCAGGGACCTGAAACAAGAGGCCGAGCCAGTTGCCGAGGCAATTGCTCAGAGCCTTAGATTGTAAATTGAACAAATATTCTTGTAATATAAGTATTCTGCAATGAAATATAATATTTCCATGCTTGAAGAAAAAACCAAGAATTTCTAAGAATTCCTGGGTTGTCTCTGTGTCAATGACCAGGACTTAGTCAAAATGTACATTGCGTAGATTTTAACTGTCGAAAAGCAGCCCTGTTAAGGACCCGAAGGAACCTAGGGAGATTTCTTATAGCATAAGCTATATTTTAGAGTGTACCCCGGTAGGATACTTGGGAACAAACTGTATGTGGTTTGCCAAAGCAAGAATCCAGTAAGACCCACGGAGCGGCAGCTTTAAGCTGGAAATTATCGCAAAATAGCAAAATTGGAGGAATAGATCCGTTCTCGGCCCCGAAGGAACCCGGATAGACCTCATTTACAGGCTCCAAATGCATGAAGAGGAAACTGTCCGAGTCTAGAAAGAACACGGAAGTTTTGAATGATGTCACGAAGGCAAAATAAACAACCCAGGAAAGGGAATGTTATTGAACTATATCTCGTTGCCGAAACAACAGTACAAAAGAACATATGATGCCGAAGCAATCAGTTCATGTATTGCCGGAGCAATGTTTACGGAAGAACTCTGGATGCCGAAGCAATTGGTTCTTGCGATGCCGAAGCACTGTTGCAGTGAAGGAGCTACGCGTAGAATTTGCGTAGATGTTCTATGTTCCAAGGATTTGGTAAATCCACACCCTCTTCTGTTTGAAGTCTGTAGGTGCCTGGCTTGAGGACCTTGGAAACAATGAATGGACCATCCCAAGGTGAAGTAAGCTTGGAATGACCGACTATATTCTGGATGCGGCGTAACACCAAGTCTCCAATCTGGAATGATCGTGTCTTCACATTCTTGTCATGAAATCGACGAATACCCTGAAGATAGGCAGCGTTGTGTAACAAGGCTGCCAGTCGTACTTCTTCAGCCGTATCAACCTCCAGTATCCGGTGTTCGTCCGCCATGGCTTCTTGGAATTCCTCAACGCGAGGAGCCTCGTGCATGACGTCAACAGGTAGAACGGCCTCTGATCCATACACCAGGAAGAAGGGAGATTGCCCTGTAGCTTTACTGGGTTGAGATCGTAGGCCCCAGACAACTGGAACGAGTTCTTTCATCCACCGGCCTTCTGCTTTCTTCAGGGTTCGTTCCATGCGTGCTTTAAGTCCATCGAGGAGCATGCCATTGGCTCTTTCAACTTGTCCGTTGGCACGAGGATGAGCAACAGAGGCATAGGATACCTCGATGCTGCGATCTTCACAGTAGTCCCAGAACTTGTTGCCTGTAAAGGTAGTACCCAAATCCGTGATGATTTGGTGTGGTATCCCGAAGCCAAGAATCAACTCTTGGAGGAATTGGACTGCTTTCTCAGAGGTTGGTTTGACAACCGGAAAGACTTCTATCCACTTTGAGAATTTGTCAATGGCGACGAAACAGTATTCAAATCCACCCGGCGCCTTGGGTAGTTTCCCAATCATATCAAGCCCCCAGCATGCGAACGGCCATGAGGGAGATATCAATTTCATCTTGTGTGCAGGCTGATGTGAGAGATGAGCGAAATATTGACAACCCTTGCAGTGACGAACAATTTCCTCAGCGTCGTGTAGAGCTGTAGGCCAGTAGAACCCGACACGGAAGGCTTTGCCCACGATAGTGCGGGAAGCTGCATGATTGCCACATTCACCCGCGTGGATTTCCTCCAGGATGTTGACTCCTTCTTGCTGTGAGACGCATTTCATCAATGCGCCAGAGCGTGCACCACGTCGGTACAATGTGTCTCCAATTATAATATAGGACTTGCTGCGACGAGCAATTTGCTGAGCTTCTGCCTTCTCGGCAGGGAGTCTGTCGTGCAAGATGTAATCTATGATTGGAGTGCTCCAGGCAGCGTCGATGAGCATAACCTCAGGGGCTGAGGTTGTATCGTCGGAAGTTGCCGCTGCAGAAATCGATGGCTTGGAGAGTTCATTGACGAACACCCCACTGGGCACTTCTGCTCTGGAAGAACCCAGCTTTGATAGGACGTCTGCAGCGACATTGTAATCTCGCTCGACGTGATGGAATTCGATGCCGAGGAAGTGTTTTTCCAACTTGCGAACTTCTTCACAGTACGCATCCATGTCTTCGTGGTTTCGATTCCAGTCCTTGTTGACTTGTTTGATGACCAACATTGAATCCCCATACACCAGCAGACGCTTGATACTGAGGGTAATGGCCATCTTCAATCCGTGAAGAAGTGCTTCGTATTCTGCAGCATTGTTGGTGACGGCAAACCAAATCTGCAGAACATACTTGAGTTGATCTCCTCGAGGTGAAATCAACAGAACTCCAACGCCTCCACCTTCCAGCTTGAGTGAACCGTCGAAGTACATATCCAATGCTCAGGCTTGGTGGCGACGACTGGAAGATTGTGCTCGGTCCATTCTGATATGAAATCAGTAAGGACCTGAGACTTCATGGCCGTGCGAGAACGGAACTCTATGCTGTATGTTCCGAGCTCAACAGCCCACTTGGCGATACGCCCTGTAGCGTCTTGATTATGGAGAATTTCGCCAATAGGATATCCAGTAACCACAATGATCTTGTAGGTGTCGAAGTAGTGCCGCAATTTCCTGGATGTCACTAAGACAGCAAATAGAATTTTTTGAACTTGAGGGTACCTTGATTTGGAGTCCGAGAGGACTTCGCTCACAAAGTACACAGGTCGTTGAATCTTCTGAAGATGACCTTCCTTGTCACATTCAACAACAATAGCGGCACTGACGACGTTGGTGGTTGCTGAAATGTAGAGCAAGAGGTCTTCGCCCGAGAGCGGTGCAGTGAGCACAGGAGGTGTAGTCAGGAACAGCTTGAGCTTGTCGAAGGCGACTTGAGCTTCCTGGGTCCACTGGAATCTGTCTTGCTTCTTGAGTAGCTTGAAGAACTCAGTCCCGCGTTCTCCAAGTTTGGAGATAAAGCGGTTGAGTGCAGCCATGCAGCCCGTAAGCTTCATGACATCCTTGACGGTGCGCGGCGGCTCCATGTTCATGATAGTTGCTATCTTCTCTGGATTAGCCTCGATGCCGCGTTCGCTGATGATGAACCCGAGGAGCTTTCCGGATGGAACGCCGAAAACACACTTGGCGGGATTAAGCTTCCACCGCCATTTGCGTAAGTTGTCGAACGTCTCGGTGAGATCAGCGATGAGATCCTCGGGGTTCCTTGTCTTGACTACCACATCGTCAACATAGGCTTCGACGTTACGGTGGAGTTGGTCTTGAAGACAACCCTGTATTGCCCGCTGATATGTGGCACCTGCATTTTTCAAGCCAAAAGGCATGGTTGTATAACAATATGCGCCATATGGCGTGATAAATGAGGTTTTGATCTGATCCTCTTCTTTCAGCGATATCTGGTGGTATCCTGAGTAACAATCGAGGAAACATAGTAGGGTGCACCCGGCGGTGCTGTCGATGACTTGATCAATGCGAGGAAGCCCGAAGGGATCCTTCTTGCAATGTTTGTTGAGATCAGTATAGTCAACGCACATTCTCCATTCATTGGAATTCTTTTTTCTTACAAGAACCGGATTAGCTAACCAATCCGGATAAAAGACTTCTTTGATGAAGCCGGCTGCTAATAGCTTAGCTAGCTCTTTCGGAGGCGCTACTTTTTGGGCTTTGCGCTCTCGTTGATGTCCAGCTTGTGCTCGATCAACTCTTTGGGAACTCCAGGCATGTCGGAAGGCTTTGTAGCAAAGATGTCAACCTGGGCTCGCAGGAAGTCGACGAGCGCGTTTTCCTATGCAGGAGTGAAGGTGGAGCCAATCACCGCTGTCTTTGTTGGATCTCCTGTTTGGAGATCAACTGCTTTGTGGCGACCTTGTCCATAGGCTTAATGGCTCGCGTCTTCTTCTGCGTCGGGGCATCACCGTCTTCTTCGATGACGGTGGCAGCCAGGGGGTGGAGTTCTTGGCGATCCATGGTGGACGCGGCTCTGACGGCGTACTCCACTACCTCTTTGTCGCAGAGGTAGGAACGCTTGATATCACCGCGAAGGGAAAGAACGCTGTGAGGCCCTGGCATCTTCAACACCAGGTAGGTGTAGTGGGGGATGACCATGAACTTTGCCAACGCTGGTCGCCCGAGGATGGCGTGGTATGACGTTTCGAAGTCTGCAACTTCGAACTTGATGAACTCTGTACGGTAGTTGGATGCAGTACCGTACGTGACGGGCAAGGTGATTTGCCTGAGGGGGATGGCAGCCTTCCCAGGTACGATGCCGTAGAAGGGAGTATCTGCCGGCTGCAGCGTGCTTGTGTCGAGGCCCATGGACTTCAGCGTCTTGGCGAAGATGAGGTTTAGCCCGCTGCCCCCATCAATCAGGACCTTGGTGAGCCTGCTATTCGCCACCACGGTCTCCAGGACGAGAGGATATCGTCCGGGAGAGGTGATCTCCGCCCATTGGTCCTCTCTGGACCAGGTGATGGTGGTGTCGGACCACCGTAGGGGTGTAACCACCGCTGGTTCTGCTGCGTAGGCCTCGCGCCGCGCGTTCTTGCGATTGCGCGAGGTGTCGCTGGCTGCCATGCCTCCGAAGATGACGTTGACAGTATTGGTGATATCTGGGAAACCGCTGTCTCCCTTGTCGTGCTTGTCGTCTCCGTCCCCATCCGACCTCTGCCTCTTGTTGGGCGTGCTGAACGTTTCCCGAAGGAGCGTGCACTCGCCCATGGTGTGCTTGCTGTCGGGGTGGTAGGGGTAGAGCTTCTTGAGAAGTTTGTTGAATTCTTCCCTTCTTTGCTGCGGAGACTTGGCGGTGCGAACGGTCTGGACGGTTGCGACCGTGTTGTTTGGTCGCT
The DNA here is from genome assembly GCA_015342445.1 of Digitaria exilis. Lineage (NCBI taxonomy): Eukaryota > Viridiplantae > Streptophyta > Magnoliopsida > Poales > Poaceae > Digitaria > Digitaria exilis. The sequence continues at coordinate 2,459,329 of JACEFO010001795.1, forward strand.
TCCGTGGGTTGTTACCGTTACGCTGGAAGGAGTCGCGCGGCTGCTCCCTGTTGTCTTCCTGATTCCTGCGACCAGGGTTGGCGGACCGTTTGACATAGCGCTCCCATTCTTGATCATCGGTGTCCATCCAGTTGGACACCAGTGCGCGAAATTCCTCGAGGTCACGAGGACGGTTGTGACCGAAATCACGGAAGAGGTTGCGGTCGGTCATCCCTTCTTGAAAGTAATCTATGACTTCTGAATCGGAGATGGGAACACAGGATGCCTTGATGGCGAAGAATCGCCTGTTGTAGTCGCGCAGGGACTCGTCTGGCTTCTGTTTGCACGCGCGGAGTTCATATTTGCTGCCAGGGCGCTCGAAAGAACCCTGGTAGTTGGAAACGAAAGCCTTCTTCAGCGTGTGCCAGCTGTCGATGGAGTCTGGGTGAAGGGACTCAAGCCAGGTGAGTGGACCTTGCTCCATCGCAACTGGGAAGTAAAGCATCTTGGAGATGTCGTCGCCCCCCTGATGCTTCAATTGCAGAAGAGTATCTGCGCAGCCAGATGTTGGGGTCTTGCTTCCCGTCGTAGTTGGTGATGCCTGGCGGCTTGAACTTTCGCGGGAAGGAGCTGACGCGAATGGCGCGTGTGTAGCATGGCAGGGCATCGGGGTTGGGGACGTCGTATCTTCCCGCAGAATCCGCGACGTGGGAGGTAGCTCTCCCCTCCCTGATCCGGAGGATTTCATTGCGGGCATCATTCGGTGTAATGTGAGAACAAGCCGGACGGGGTTCTTCGCGGTGGTTGGACCTGGGGGGTTCCTCGCGAGGACGGCGGGGTTCCTCACCAGGCCTGGCCATGTCCTTTGTTCTTCCGGCGGAGCTGCCGTAGTGGCTGCTCTGACGCCTAGCTGACGGTGCTTGGTGGTGCGAAGAACTCTTGCTTTTGGAGGCGGAGCGGCCTCCGTCCAAGCGATCAACCATGACCGTTGCGGCTTCTAGGCGGGCTTTGGTGAGTTCGATGTCAGGGGTAGCTTGGAACCCCTCGAAGACGCTGACCCCGAACATGATGTTGGCCACAGGGGAGTTGAAGATGCCTTCCTTGTCGAACTCGGCATTGAGGTTTTTCCTCTGAATGAAGCGACGTCGGAGGGCACGGTTGCGGTTGCGCTCGACACGGAGTTCTCGGTCCGCATCGGTCTCTCCATCCTCGGTTGGAGCGTCGTCGGAGACAACTTCATCGTCGCTGTGATCATTGAGGATGACACAGGACTGGCGGCCGGGGTTGTTAGGCCCGGTTTTTCTGTTACTCTTGGTAACAGGGAGTTCTCTGCCTTCTTGGAAGGGAAGCAGAGGTAGAATGTCCCGTACCATGGAGGGTACGTTTGCTTCGTGGAGAACCACCTCGGGGTCCATGTCAGGCCAATGAACAATAACCCCCGAAGGAGTTGTGGTCATGACAAGATCCGAGGTGGCCTGGCGAGGTTGTCGAAACTTCCTCTTCAGGTGCTTCTGGTAGATCGCGGCTGAGTTTGTTAGCCCGAAGGGAAACTGAGGCGCACGCGATCCGCGCGGTGAAGTCTTCGACCCCCGGGAATCGGAACCAGAGTTCCTGGATGCCCGCGGGGTTGTTGTCACCGTCCTGATCGTTGAACCCTAGCGGAAGTCGGAGGTGATCTGGAGTCCGCCAGGAAGTCGTGGACACGTGGCGTGATCCTGCCGCTTGACAGGGGTCGAGTTGACGTGGTCGGCCCGAGCTTGAATCTGCTTCGGGCGCCATGTACTCCTCCGAGTAGGATACGATCCAGAGATCGTGTCGGAATTTAAGGTTTTCCGGGACCCTCGCGAAGTGGTTTGCGCGGGTGGCAAAGCTGGTGCGGCCACCACGTCGCGCAGTTGGTGTTGGAGCTCGCCTTCCTGGTTTGCGATGCAAAGCCAGGAACCAAAGACGAAGGAGGCGCCTGCCTCAAACTTGGTGACGATGGAGGCGCTGAACGAGGCCATCGACTCTTTAGCGAGTTCTCGACGAGTAGATCCCCACGGACGGCGCCAAAGTGTCGGCGAATTATGCTGACAACGTTCTCGAGGGGGTGCCCCGAGAGAAGGGTTTAGGGAGAAGTCGTCGAGAATCTAGAGCCGAAGGTGACAAGAGACGATTTAGACAGGTTCGGGTCGCCGGAGCGTAATACCCTACGTCCTGTATGTGTATCTTGTATTGATGAGATGTTTTGAAGGGGGTCCCTGCCTCCCCTTATATAGTCCGGAGGGCAGGGTTACATGGAGACCGTATAGGACTAGGAGACTTTTACAAGTTAATCTCTAATTTCCTGATACAGTCTATCCAAACCGACTAGGACTAATCCTTGTCTTGTGCATCAAGTCTTGTACGTGGGTCGGCCCACAGGATGGGCCGCCAGGGTTGTTTAGTCCGTCAGGACTCTACACCCACAGGAGACAAGGCATGCACATGAGCATGGGAAATAAGGCGTGATTGTGGACGAGTAATTGGATGCTTAGACACGTTCCTCACATAGACCTCCACTGATTGACAATCAGACTTCATGATAATATTGACAAACTTCTCCCAAGCTGACTCAGATGAAATACCAATCAATCGGCTACAAACCCTCCCAAATTTGGTATAGTACACAACTCCTTCCACTGAGATGACATCATCATTTGAATTGCATTGTAAAACCTCACGAGCCATACCAATTAGGTCACTCAACAATGGTCGGTCATCAAATAGCACATTATCCGTCTCCACCCCAACAAAAGAAACATTCCCAAAATCACCTTTCTGCACAACTCCTCCATGATGCAATGTGACAATATTCTCCACCTAAAGATAATAAAGTAGCTAAATTATATAAATACGTATACATATAATGATATATATAGATACCGAGATAAAATTCAATACGTACAAATTTGCTATCTAAATTACCTACATAATATATATATATAAAAAAAATTACCTATATATATATTACCTAATATATACAAATTAACCTAAATTTACACATACAAATTAACCTACATAAATTACCTATATATACAAATTTCCTACCTATATTTACATATATAAATTAGCTAAAAAAAGAAAAAAAACCTTACCTCGCCGGTCTACCAGCAGCGGAGGCGACCGGGCGAGTGGCCGTCCACTCGCCCGGGTGGTTGGCGGTGGAGCGGAGGCCGGCCGAGTGGCCCTCCCCTCCTTCGCTCGGCCCCATGCCGCCGTCGGCTCACCTCTTCCCGCCGAGCGCTCGAGCGGGGAGGAGGACGAGCAGCGGCCGGCGAGGAGGAAGAGGACCAACGGGCGGCCGGGACGAGGAGGAGCAGCGGGCAGCGGGGAGAAGGAGGAGCAGGCGACGCCGGCGGCTGGAGAGGTGCACAGGCGACACCGGCGGCTAGAGGACGGAGAGAAGCTGCAGGCGGTAGCATCTGTCGAGGAGGAAGCAAAAATTCGAAACAGAGGGCATATGGGCGTATGGCGCCGAGCTCGGCGCCAAGATCTGTGGCGCCAAGCTCAGCACCAAGATCTGCGGCGCCGAGCTCTATGCCACGTTGGCATGCTCCGCTGGCGGTATCCCGGGGCTCGACGCCAAGATCTGCGGCGCCGAGACGTGTTACCTCGGCGCCGGAGACCTTGGCGCCGAGCCCCGGGGTCCAAAAGCCCAAAACGTTCTACCAGGGGCATATTTATCAGGAAAGTTTTCGAAAAGGGCTTAAAACAAAAAAAGTTGGCCATGCCGTAGGCTGCAGTGGCATAGTGTGTAACATATGGGGCAACTGGGCAAGTGCTGTAGTGAGCACGAAGCCATGGACGCCGTCAAGCGGCCGCGAAGCAGAGCACAACGAGATCAGAAAGACGAGGAGGGTATGGAAGAAAGACCGATGTGTTAACTTATTTGCCATGTTGGATAGCTCCATGGCAAAATCGGTTTATCTAAACTGGCCAAGTCAGCAACTTGGTTTGGAACTTTGAATTACAAACAAAAGATGTGTTTGATCTGTTTGAACAAAAACAAAGGGTTAAAAGGAACTCCAAGATATTCTCTATGTGCATCATAATTGTAAGGAATAGAGATTTTGATGAAAAAATATCATTCGCTGGTGGTTATTCAAATATAGCTATCATCTATTCTGGATTTTTCGTTAGCCAAATATAGATAGCGAAAATGACTCTCTAGAGTGTAAACAAGTATAGAAAAATTGTTGGAGATTAAAAATATATAAAATTTTTTTTATATAAATGACTCTCCAAATGATAATTTAGAGAGTAAAATTTAGATTGACTCTTGAAGATAGTCTAACCTCTAAGTAAACCATTTTATTGTTACGGGGTTATTTTGGCTATACTTCAAGGTAGTGTATTAGACTCTCCATTCCCCTATAGTCTATACATATCGACATTTCTTTACTGAGCTCTTTTACAGCGCACAATACTAGTGTCTAGCAGTATATTGTATTGTTTAATGATAATTTAGTAATTTACCCTATACCTATTTATTTTAATAATTTTAATTGGTAATAATTCTCACTCTCTAATCTGTAATATAATCATATCAATTCAAAATAATGAAAACGTAAAAGAATACTAATTAATAACGTAATACAAAAGTTTTATTTCGTTTTTTAATATATTGCACTAATGCCATTAAATTACTTTCCTAGATTACTCCTAGCCCACTATACTACCCTTAAATACTATTATATTACCAGGACCATTTTGTATAGTATACAATTAATCTCGACCGTCGGATTTTTATATACTACTACCTCCGTTCCAGAATATAGCAACGTTTAGACTTTTTTAAAGTCAAACATTCTTAACTTTGACCAACACTATTTCCAAAAATATAATTTATTTTGAGTGAAAAGGTACATGTTAAAATAGTTCCTTTCGTGACCGATCTATAAACATAATTGTTACTTTGCCAATCTGTATATTTTTTGTACTATTTATGGTCAAAGTTATTAATGTTTGACTTTAGAAAAAGCTAAACGTTGTTATATTCTGAAACGGAGGGAGTAGTCTTTTTGAACCGCTAGTATATGGTGGTATTGCGCTTCGTAAAAGAGCTCTTCTTTACTAATATACATATTAATATATGAGCTAGTGGTTTGCGCTATCCTATGTCCTTTGTCCTTAACTAGTTAGGCTCGACCTTGATTTCGTATCTCTGTAAGTAGTGCTTGGTTGCTAGCTGATTTCTTCCTACAACTACAAGGTTGACCCTGCTTTACAAGGTCTGAGATTTTTTTTGCGGGTACAAGGTTTGAGGTGGGCTTACAGACTGACATGTGCTCTTATTTCCTTGTACATCTTATCAAGATCCAAAATGATTAAAATCCAAACATTTGAATTTGAGCACTGGGATTTCAAATCAGCCAACGTGGTCAAACATCATCCTCGACTCCTCGTCATCACGTTGTAAACAAAACAATCGGAGAAAAAACGAAACGGGATATTTTTTTTTGCTACTGGTCAAGGTTCCAGCCACAGGCCCCACCGCCAGGATAGCCGGTGGGTCCCTCCCTCCCCTCCCTCGCCCAGCAGAAGTGCAGAACAGGGCAACCCCAGCGGGCAGCGGCAGCCGGCAGGCAACCCACGGGAACTCGAGACTGGATCAATATCGTCCCAATTTCCTTGCCATCCATATCAATCCTGCCCCAGAAAACCCCAATCGCCCCCTTCCCTCTCAGACGCGCAGAAATTCCGCCTTAAATACCGGCGATTGAGGGGAAGAGAACGCAATCGACAGAGCAGCGCGTGGAGGAACGAAGCCGAGCTCCCTTGTCAGTTCTCGTCTGCGCCTGGGATCCTCCTCCAGAGGAAGGTAACTGAACCGCCGCCACGTCCTCCCTCCTCTCACTCTCGCCCTAACACCTACTCTTTGCGGCGGCGCCTGCCACCGCGGTCTGGTAAGAGATCCTCCGCCTCTCGGTTTCTTGGGACGCATTTGACGGGAATTTCAATTGCGCTGGCCGGGTTACGGGTCTTGGAGAGGGGCAATTTCGTTTGTTTTCTTTTCCTTTCCGTGGCTGGTTTCTTGGGGATTTCTCCCCATTGGGACGCGTTTCTTGGAAATGTTCACCGGCCATCTGCGCCTTCCTCTCCGTCCCGTCCAGGCAGCGATTATTTCTGGCTGGCGGCGGCTTCAGGCTGGTGAAAATCACCATCTTCTTCGGATTCGACCCCACTTCGTGTCCTGCGCTGACCACTGCTAGGTCTTGTTGTTGTGGTGCGGCCACGGCTTAGAACCAACCTTGCTGTCTCCTTTGGCCTCAACGAAGTGAGCGGGTAAATCCGAGCCACGACCGTGCGCTGGCTGTCCTTAGCATTCCACGCTGTCCAGACACGGCTTCGAAATTTTTCAGGTGTTCAAGGGCACATTTTTATATATTTTTCTAGTTTATTTGTTGAAGGCTGGTATCTCTTTCTCTTTTTTTCCCTTTGGTGCCCACCTTCGCTGCTTATAATTAATTGTTTGGTTGCTGTAGCACTCAGTGTTTACACTGGCGTGGGATACAAAGATAAGATATGCCATCAAGTGGCTGTGCTCCTGTTCTTGTTTGGCTGTCTATCCTGATATTATTTAATTGTCGCAAGGCAGATACACACTGGCTAGGCCACGAAAGGCTGCGACGTGCTTATCACTAGTCGTTGGCTAAGCATCGTGGGTTTCTGCATTGACTTCTGACCAAAAACGAGTCGTTAGGAGCATCATGTTGATTTTGTCCACGGCCATGCTGGCAGCAAATTCCAGCGTTTTGTTCTCTTGCCTTGCTCAGCTGGCATCTAGCCTTTTGTATGATGTACACACCTCCCACGTCCTCCAGCGCCACTTGTCTTTACAATCTCAACTATATAAGATATTGTGCCTGTACTTCCTTAGAGATAGAAAGCCCCGAAGCTGATAAACCTTGCTTCTCCTTGCCAAGCTTGTTGACACATATAGGTTCCTGTTCCTTTTTCACGACTCTAGTTCATAGTGCATCTTGGTTCTGCTAGCTCATTATTTTCCTTTCAGTAGCTATCTCTTCTGTGGTATTGATCTTTTAAGTTCGTTGAAGTGTGGTTCTTTTGGCTGAGCGGTAATGTCGTGAATATGATAGATTTAAGGACATGACACCCTTTATCCAGCAGAAATTGTTGTTGACTTCATGCCACATGGCGGCATGTTTTATTTAGCATCATCAATATATTGTTAGTGATTCTTTGTTTTCTCTAAGCTATCTAAATATTGCAATTGGTGAGGTCTTCAATATGAATTGAGTTTGCCATGCTATCCAGGTTTCATTTATCTTGACTTTGTTAATCTTAGTACAGCGATGCTATCTATTATTGATATGTATGATCGTGAAAGTAAAATTCTGATACTGTGAGATTAATTGGAGAAGTCACACCAACTGTGCGCTTAAGTCAAGATTGTGCAGATATGTTTATATGCTAGTATTTGTTCTATAGCATATGACTTGACTAAAATCCATTGTCCCTTCCTTTGTAGATAAGACATGGGTCAAGCACTTGGATTGATTCAAGTGGATCAATCGACAGTAGCTATCAAGGAATCCTTTGGAAAGTATGATGAGGTCCTAGGCCCTGGGTGCCACTTCTTACCATGGTGCATTGGGAAACAAATTGCTGGGTATCTTTCGCTACGTGTTCAGCAGCTTGATGTCCGCTGTGAAACAAAAACAAAGGTTTGCAAAAATCAATATTTTTCCTTTGTCCTTTGCTAAATCAATTACCATGTATTGGCAAAATAGAGTTATGCATTATGTTTTTTTTTGTGCATGTTATAGTTGTTTTTCTGCTGTTATTTTTCTTATGCTGAACACCATGTTGTATGATGTACAGGATAATGTCTTCGTCAATGTTGTGGCATCTGTGCAATACCGTGCCCTTGCTGACAAGGCATCTGATGCCTTTTATAGGCTTACTAACACCAGGGAGCAGATCCAGTCATATGTCTTTGATGGTAAGGCTGCTTCTTGTTGCAGACGGAGAAATTCATTATTCTGCTGTAAACATCTTTATTCAATATTCCTTTCCCTCGTTCTGTAGTAGTCACCTGAATATATTGTTGGTTATATTTCTTTTTGTCCTCATCCCCCCCTTTCAATGCTAATAAAACTCTGTTCCTCATGTTCAGTCATCAGGGCCAGTGTTCCTAAGATGAACTTGGATGATGCATTTGAGCAGAAGAATGAAATTGCTAAAGCTGTGGAAGATGAACTTGAAAAGGTGTGTGTTCATCATTTGTTTGTCTCCTGGAACATGGAAGTTTTTCTTTTTTGCTAACCCTTTTATTCACTATATAGGCAATGTCAATGTATGGGTATGAGATTGTGCAGACGCTGATTGTTGATATTGAACCTGATGAGCATGTGAAGAGAGCCATGAATGAGATTAACGCAGGCAAGTTCCTCATGTGTCTTGTCCATAGTTAAAACAACACCAACTGCAGATATTTTTCTTTGCCAGCTTGACATGTGAACAATGCTATGCATTGTGCTTAATACATACAGTTCATTTAGAATGGCATGGCCTTAAAGTGGGGCTCAGCTTCCAGAGAACTGACATTAAGATGGCACATAATGATGTTAAGTACTGTACATCAATATTGAACTCGTTTATCAAGATGGATACATATGCAAAAATAATCTGTCATTTTCTGGTTGGCGTATAATTGTCATCATGATGTTGGAAAGTAACTTCAAAATGTTTTCAAACCAGGAATCTCCCAGACTTGTGTTTCAAAGGATAAAGTTTGTTTTGTTGGTGATGAAACTTGTTTGTTTATATTGATGCTCATACTGAGTACAAATTCAGTAACTTTTCATTAACTGTAGAGCCTGCTTTATTTATATAATAATTTTGTAAGATAGGTTGTTACTGCATTATCACCCACGTCTTGTATGATTTATCTCTGTTTGTCTTCTGAACTGTTCGTGTTTAATGACATAGCTGCTAGGCTGAGGGTGGCTGCCAACGAGAAAGCTGAAGCCGAGAAGATCCTGCAAATCAAGAGAGCTGAAGGTGATGCAGAATCCAAGTACTTGGCTGGTCTGGGTATTGCAAGGCAACGCCAGGCTATTGTGGATGGGCTGAGAGACAGTGTCCTCGCCTTCTCTGAGAATGTCCCTGGGACCTCTGCCAAGGATGTCATGGACATGGTTCTTGTGACGCAATACTTCGACACAATGAAAGAGATCGGGGCATCTTCCAAGTCCTCCTCGGTCTTCATCCCTCATGGACCTGGTGCTGTCAAGGATATCGCAGCGCAGATAAGGGATGGACAGCTCCAGGCCAAGTTTGTGTGAGGGAGCACTGGAAAATGCTTGACATTCGCATCAGCAAAGAAGTCCGCAGGAAATTCTACTTATCTTGTGACTTGAGTAAAAATTAGGCATAAGGTAGTATGTGAGTACTTGCCCGTCAGTACAGTTGTTTATTCTGTCTGCTACTTGTGTTTATTACCTAGAGGAATGCTATATAGGATTGCATGGATTGTGCCACGAAATGATAGGTATCTGTTGCTGTAAAAATTCGTCATGTTATCGTACTGTTTGGAACCAAGTATTTGAGTCTGAGGAAACACCTTCATCAATCTATTTTGTGCTACCCCAATGCTATCGAAAGAGCGAATCTCTGCTTCATTTTCTGAACCCAGATTAAGCAGCAGCAAATTGTGTGGCCATTAGTATCATCATCCGAGTGTGAAGAAATCTCGAGGCTTGCTTGCATGCATTTGCAGTACTTTGTTTCAACTAAGTATTCAAAACAAATTACTGTTTGAGATAGTTGAGCAGCTTCTTTGCTGTGCAGCCCATTCATTTCATTTATCTCCATTTCATTCATTGCTGTGCAACCCATTCATTTCATTTATGTCCATTTCATTCATGAACATAATATATTAATGTGCATCTACATTCCACGGCGAGGTCAAAACTTATTCGTTTTCCCCTGTTGCTGCAGTGCCGCTTCTTTCTTTTCACTAGTTTATTTAATTGCTTTTGCATGAACAAGGTACGGACTTTCTGAAAACAAGAAACTAAAGAACAGATAAAAGGGCAGCTCGTCTTCACCAGGATGTACGACTCAAAAGACGACCCAATTTACCATAAATGACAGTATCAGTAAAACTCTCAAATACCATGACAACTGTTAAAAGGCCAAGTTAGACTTTTGGTGTCAACCCCAAAGTCCAAACTTCTGCACAGGAACGAATTAGAGCCATCAGTATATAATGCAAAATGGTAGCGTCTTAGAGCATCTCCAAGAGCTCTTGTATACTACATTCGTTGACTAAAAAAAGAAAAGAGGAAAGAAAAAATTGTTTCCAACAGATGAGGAAAACGGTTAGCTATCCATCCACGCTAGCTATCTTCCACCCACGCCTAAGCTAATTTGCCTAGCACCCCACGCTAGCCATTGCTGCATGGCATTTAGATAAGCTGTTGGATTCCACCATTTTTTTTTGTAGCTATTTTATTTTAAACGGTAGCTAAATCAAAACTTTAGCTAGTTGCTTTTAGATAATCTGTTGGAGATGCTCTTAGTTCAGTACATCTTCCAAAAAGAAACTTTAAATCTAAGTGCTTTAAAAAGTAATTGCATAGCAAGGATCGTGCCACTTCACTAGTCAGATTTTTTTACACAGGAGCCGACCGTTGTTGTCTCCTCCCTAATTAATTCTACAAAAGAAAAAGTGCTAAATTTAGAAACGTGATGGTTTTTATGTTTAAATGGATTTTATTTGGCTTGGTGAGACTTCCACTCTTATCCTCACAATATATGACCAAATCCATACACAACCCTAATTATAGAAATGCATTGGTCCTGATCACAATTAAATTTGGATAGATACTGATAATTTAAGCACCCTTTTTCCTGGGCCTTTCTTTACTTTCACCATTCAATCTAACAACATTCCAGCAAGAATTCTTGAAGGTTGTCCTCTTGGTGAAGGAAAGCATATACTCTCATTTCGCTTGTCAGGGGAAATTAACTTGATGCCTTGTTGATAATTTATTCGGTTGATGTGTCTGCTGAATTATTGGGATCTTAAACTAATGATTTTGTGGCTGCTTACTATTTTACAATAATGCAGATGGAAGCAGAAGATGCTACACACCATGAGCACCCAAAGGAGGTAATGATCAATCGAAACATTGTTAACTTCTATTCAAGCATGAAGCATCAGACCAACAGTTCACAGTTTAATTTTGCTTGATTTTCGAAATTGATGAAACCCAACTAATTTCTGAACATCGTTACTTCTATTTTTTCTGAATGGGAATGTACAAGGATCATGCTGACGAGGCGAAACCGGTGAAGGACAAGAAGGAGAAGAAGCCAAAGAAGGAAAAGAAAGAGAAGAGCAAGGACATGGAGAAGGAAAAGGTTGGGGAGATCACTGACGTTGCTAAGCTGAGGGCGAAGGTGGAGAAGCTGGATGCAAAGATCGACGACCTGAAGGCCAAGAAGCAGGAGATCGTGGCTCGACTCCTCGAACTCGAGGGAACCGCGCCGACCAGTGATTCAGCTGCACCGCCAGTGACAAGCACCTAGCGGGTGAACACGGTGTCCAGCTGAATGCTGAGTGAAGAGGTTTCAGGCCTTGATCAAGAAGGCCATGGAATGAGCTGCAGCAGCAGTTTTCAGCTAATACATAGAAGAAGCTGTACACAAGCAAACTGTTAACTGTAAAATGGGCGCGTCTAAGGTTACGGAGCACTTAGAATTTGCAAGTACCTATAAATCAATTAATCAACTATTATCTTCACTTGACCTTGACCATGCAACATTTTTGTTACCTTGGCATATAGGAAGCCATGTAATGTCCGCATATCTAAACTTTTGCAAGGTAGGTGATGAAGCAATTATTTTTCGAAAGTACAGTTGAACTTATCTCGAGAGTGCATCCCACTAAGGGCCCATTCAGTTCCCAGGGAATGTCCCCTGAAACCATTCCTAGCCGGATTGCTTGGCTAATTTTATTAGTCTTTGATTGGGTGGAAATAATTCCTTCTAACCGAACGGAACCTAACGGTCTGTTCGGTTGCAACTTATTCCCTACGTGACTTGTTTAGGAATAAATCTAACTCATTCCCCTTCAAATCATCTGGATTTTTTAGCCACCGAACCAGCCTTAAATGAGAGGGCCGAGAGTTTTATTTGCTTATCTCTTAGTGGCCCTCCAATGGGGTTCGAGGCGCACAGAAAGTTCGAGGAAAGAAGCATATTCCAATTTAAACATGTAACAAAACAAAGATGATATATCAATTGTTTGCAATTGCAAGGAAACAGATGAGCATCGTCCTGACTACTGAGGCCAAGTCCAATCTTAGAGCAACTACTACTACGAGCAGTAAGCTACCGGAACAAGTGCGAAATGCTCCTAGGAATAGGTACACTATTTCACTGATGATTGAACGGTCCATTCCAAAGTTCTGCCAAATCACCAGGCAATGAAAGTACGAAACCAGCATACGTTTGTTCAAAAACCTTGATCACTCGCTCCATGATTTTGAAAATTAATTAATCCTCATCTGCAAAACAAAGGCCCACATGGCTTAGAATTTTCAGCCAGGCGCGCTGACCGCTGAAAATTCTAAGCCCGGCCCGCAAGCAACCCAACTCCTCGCAACTAAAACTGACCGCGTGGGTCCCCGCCTCGCCTCCTCCCTCTCCCTTTCTCCGCCCCACACCTGCTGCCAGGCTCCTCACAGGCTCACACTCGCCCGCCCCGCCGCCGACGAACCCCACCGTAACCCTCGCCGCCGCTGGCAATGGCGGACTCGTCGGCGCAGTTCCGGGGCCAGGCGCGCCTCCCGCGCTTCGCGTCCCCGCTCCGCTACGACCTCCGCCTCCGCCCCGACCTCGCCGCATGCACCTTCACCGGCGCCGCGGCCGTCACCATCGCGGTGTCCGCGCCCACCCGGTTCCTCGTATTCAACGCCGCCGAGCTCGAAGTCGACCGTGCCTCCGTCCGATTTCAGGTAGCTCAGGGTCCTCGTCTGCTTCTGCTTTATGCCGATCGATCGAGTCTCATCTCGCTGGTATGGTGGCGGCCTGGGGGTTTTGGTTCCTTGCAGGATTTGGTGCCGTCTGAGGTGGCCCAGTTCAAGGAGGATGAGATCCTGGTTCTAGGATTCGACCGGGAGCTGCCTATCGGCGAAGGCGTGCTCACCATGGACTTCACCGGGACTCTCAACGATCAGATGAGGGGATTCTACAGGAGGTACGCTGATTTTTTTCACTGATTTCTTGTGCATGTGAAGTCGAGATGGACTCCAATTATTGGTACTTGGTAGTTGGCTATGTAGGTTGTTAGTTTGAGTTGCAAAAAGCACGTGTATGAACCCGATGAACACAGTTGCTTCACCAACTCGCCAATTGCGTACAGCAAGGCATCTGGATGCGTTCTTGACTTCTTGTTGCTATGCCAATCATTCGTACGATATTACAGACTACAGAGCATTGACTTATATTTTCGAATCTGTAGTATCACCATCATGATCTGGCAATTCGATCAGTTATTCACAAAATGGTTTGTATTGTCCAGAAGACGGTCACCAGGATTTAGCCAGGATGCTGATCCTGGTAGCTCTGCCTGATACTTCATAAGTTCATATGTGCCACCTGCTAGTCACTAATGTATTTACCACACATGGTGCTCCAGGACCTATGTTCTTCCTAGCTTGTTATCTGGGGGTAAACAGCCAGGGATACTTGTAGCCATCCCTCTCTGGTTGCATTCAATATTTGATAAGTGGCGCGAGTATTGTTGACCTGGATCCACTTGCTACCTGGACATTAGGAAATAGAAAATTGTCTAGGACTTTATAACCTAACCAAATACTGTACATAACTTGCCTAAACTAACTTGTCTATTTCAATTGCATGGCCGGCTGAGTGATTATCATATTCTGACATATCTAAAGTCAAGTAAAATATAAGTACCACAAACAGGACACCATTGATTTGTGTGTGTTAATCATGCCACTAAGATTTATATTAAGTGGAGGAGAGAGATCATAACTATATATGGAACCTTTATCCATGGATTATTTTAACAACACTTTATAAAAACTTGATCAGGGGGAGAGACGTTCCCCCTGGCAGCTATTGAGGAGGGGTTCACTGGTGCTGGAGTAGCCAGGAAGCACGCTGAAACTGCCTTCACTATCAGCATTTTACTCAGTGAGGGGGACACGAGGTGTGACAACCTGGTTCAAACCCAGGCTGGCCTGGTAGCACCTCTGCTGAGTGCTCTACCACTTTGCTGTCAGTGTGTTTGCTAAACTACACCGTATTTTTTTTTTTTATATCAGGTGCTTGGAAGATACTGTAATGGCGAATGCACATGCTCTTACTATTCTCTCTATAAAATGAACCCTCCTTTTATTTCTTTCTGGTTGTTTTTTCCAGCAAATATATCTACAATGGTGAGTCAAGAAATATGGCGGTTACACAGTTTGAAGCTGCTGATGCGCGGCGATGTTTTCCATGCTGGGATGACCCTGCATTTAAGGTGATTCACATTCTATTTATATTTCCTGAAAAAAATGTTTCAATATATTCCCAAACATGAATAAACAAGAGAAATCAATTTGTACAGTCTTCATACACATAAACAACCCTCTAATGCTATTTATTTTTAGAATTTTTAAAATATGTGATTTTCTATCTGAAATTGCATATTAATTATCATGGTATATGTGTTTTTCAGGCTAAGTTCAAGCTAACTCTAGAGGTTCCATCTGACCTAGTAGCATTGTCCAACATGCCGGTGGTTAAGGAAACAGTCAGTGGACCTACAAAGACTGTTTATTATGAGGAATCTCCACTTATGTCAACTTATCTTGTGGCTATAGTTGTTGGCTTATTTGAGTACATTGAGAGCTCAACATCGGAGGGTAGGGCGCAAGATATGTTTTCATTGTCCATTTTTTTTATAATTCTTTCAAAGTGCTGCCTTAGTGTTCTTCTTTCCCTGCCTCTACATTTATATCAAATTGTTAATGTAATTAGGGACCGAAGTTCGTGTGTATACTCAAGTTGGCAAGACTAATCAAGGAAAGTTTGCGCTGGATGTTGCCGTGAAGTCACTAGATCTATATAAAGAGTAAGCTTCGAATTTATATTTCTATGTATTGCAATCAAATGGGGCTGATAGTTTTCTTAGTAATTCTAATTGTAAATGGATGGGCACTGGGACCACAATCACTAATGGCACTTTGCTTCCCAGTTATTTTGCCACTCCTTATCCCTTACCTAAGTTGGATATGATTGCTATTCCGGATTTTGCTGCTGGAGCCATGGAGAACTATGGGTTAGTCACTTACCGTGAGACAGCATTACTATATGATGAGCTACTATCATCAGCATCCAACAAACAACAGGTTTGGGTACATTTGAATCAAAGTCATTTATTCCATTGGCTGTTTCACTTAGAATCATTCGTTGCACCCTTATGTCTTCTTTATTTAGGTTGCAATAACTGTTGCACATGAGTTGGCTCACCAATGGTTTGGCAATCTTGTGACCATGGAATGGTGGACTCACTTGTGGCTAAATGAGGGTTTTGCTTCCTGGGTAATCAATTCTACACATCCATTATTGAGCAATTATAATAATAACCAATTAATATGTAACCTTGATTCCTTATTATTAAGTCCTATGTTTCAACAGGTAAGCTATTTAGCAGTAGAGTCTTTGTTTCCTGAGTGGAATAACTGGACGCAATTCCTTGATGAGACGACCTCTGGCCTCAGACTGGATGCACTTGCAGAGTCTCATCCTATCGAGGTATTCTTTGTAGGCCCAGTTCCAGTTAATGAAAATGGTTCCTTTCGATTTCATGCTATTATTTTGTTTAAGAATGTTATACCTCAATACAGAAAATAACATACAATTACCATGGCTTTTAAGGGCGTGATTGGTAGAGTATCCAACTCCTATCCAGGCTTATGGAATGCAGGTTAAGTTTGTTTGGTTGCCTGCTCAGGTCTTTAGCCTGGCCCTGGTAATGCAAAAGGAGCCCCTTAGCCTGGCTTGCTGGAAACACAAATGAGATGCGTTTCCACGCTGTGCAGGCTGCATAAGGGTGTTGGTGGCTTGTGCTATGCAGACTGCACATCTTCACCTCTTGTGCACGTGTTCTTTATCATATTGTGCAGCCAACCAAACACATACATAGCAAGCCAGTCTATCTCAAGCCACCCAAACCAAACATGAACCTATTGCATGCATAAGCCTGGCTCCGGCTGGCCATGCATTAGTCCTAGCCAGGTTTGGCCTAACCCAAGCTACGAATCACACCCTAAAGAGTTAAGGCGACGCGAGGCAAGTCACCACTGCCCAGCTGCCTAGGCCTCGTCGCTATTAGGTGGGCTAAGGCGACGCCTTGAAAACACTGACATTTATGTTACATAGTAGATAATCAGAAACACTTATGTGTGAATATCCAGCCATTCAATCATTACTACCTGGATAAGTCCATTTTACTATCCCACCTATTGATTTTGTCCATTTAACCCCCTCAACAATATTTACGTCGATTTACTCCCTTGAGCTATATCAGTTGGTTCAATGTACCCTCTAATGAGATTTGCCTTTTTTTATTTCTCTATATATAAGTTGAGTTTTAAATTCAAATTTTGTGAGCGGATAGAGAACATGATGTCTTATGTTAAATTCATTTTTTTTTTGTTGCTAAGGACATTTGATACAATGGATACAGAGTTGGGTGAAAAATTATCGTGAAAAATCCTAATGCATTTCTAATATAAGGCACCGTGTTATAATTCATCTTGCAAATTTTGAAATTAAAACTCAACTTCTACATGGAGAAACAAAAATGATAAATCTCATTAGGGGGTAGTTGAACCAATAAAAATAGTTTGGGTGAGTAAATCAAGCCTATGTTTTGCTGATGGGGGTTAAGTGAATAGTGAGGGTAGTAAAATAGACATGTTTCTTACTACCCTGTGACATTATTACGGTTCAATCAAGTTTGGATGTTTATAATATATTTTTTTTGCTTGAACTTCATTTTAAACACTACACGCTTGTTTAATAACTGTCTTTCTCATCTCTCCACCACTGCCATCTTCTTCAACGGTGCCATTGCCTTCTTTGGCTGTACCACCATAATGCCATGTGCTGTCTTCTTCCCAAACCACCGCCTGTCAATCTACTATGCTGGATTTGTGGCTGCTTATTGGATTTGGTCTCACCAGTCTTGAAGGAGCAGCCACCTCTGATGCCAGAGTATTATTATATTGAATGTAGCAATCTGCCAATATATTGTCAATCATTGACTTCACAGCATTAGCATGTCCATTCGTCTCAGTTGTTAATGCTGGTCTTTATTTGAACCAACTGTTCTTGTTTGTTCAGGTTGAAGTAAACCATGCCAGTGAAATTGATGCAATTTTTGATTCCATAAGCTATGACAAGGGAGCTTCTGTTATTCGTATGCTACAGAGTTACCTTGGAGCAGAGCGTTTTCAGGTTTGATGCTGATTCTCCTTTGGGTTCTATTCTATCCTATCCTATTCATGTAACTTTGCTCATTACAATTGGATCTTGTTGTTGCATTTCATTTCTCTCCTTTTCTTATATTAACCTGTTAGCTAGTAGAAGACTATTTGTGACTAGCTATTCAGTGGTGTGCATCTTAGCTAAAGGGTATACTAACAAATCTATAAACCAAATTTCTAAAGGAATCATTATTTACTCTGATTCTGTTAGTGAACATGTTGAATTTCTGCCTGATGCACCTGCTGGGAATAGCTTGAATTTATTTTGGACCTGCTGGAGAAATGACCATAGTTCATGTTTCTAATTTATGTTTGGCTATCTAACTCTGTTCAAGGAATTTCTATTCTGCTGGTACAAACTTTTATTTTGCAAATGCTTACTGTTTCAGAAAGCTTTGGCTTCATATATAAAGAAGTATGCCTACTCAAATGCTAAGACCGAAGACCTGTGGGCTGTTCTTGAGGAGGAGTCTGGTGAGCCAGTTAAGGACTTGATGACTACATGGACTAAGCAACAAGGATATCCTGTCATTTATGCAAAAATTAATGGACATGATTTGGAACTTGAACAGGTTTGTACATGGAGAGCTCAGTACATGTTATAAATATAGCTTGTTAGTTTTCCATTTCTATTTTGTTTGCCTATGCCTTAATGGTTGATGTTTCTTTTTTTCTTGGTATTAGTTTTTTTTGTGGCATTGGCTAGTTTCTTACGGAAATAACATGTTCCACCCTGAGCAGAACTTAGAAGAATATTGGCTTCAATTAACAATATGATGACAAAAAAAAAACTAGACTAACCTAGGACTAGGAGGAACTAAGCGGCTTTATAATAAGAAATAGACACCCAAGTTTGCCTTGTTATCTATCTTGGCTGTCTGGGCGTACATGCACACCCTCAACCAACTGAGCTAGGCTCCCTTAATAATAATCTTTAGAGAAATCTGTGCCTGCTTTTCTTTCCCTTATTTTCCAATCATAAGTATACAAAGCACAATTTGAATCCATCAAGATACATTAGGATTCTTAGTCACTTGACCATGCAACAGTTTTATTACCTTGGCATATAGGAAGCCATGTAATGTCTCAACAAAGAAACCAATCATTTTGACATCAAGTAGCAAAATGTTTATATATACAATCGTTTTGACATCAAGTAGCAAAATGTTTACATTATACTGAAAGGTGTTGCTAAATTATTTGTCCCTTGACAGGCACAGTTTCTGTCTGATGGATCCTCTGGTTCTGGAATGTGGATTGTTCCTATAACGTCTTGCTGTGGCTCGTATGATACACAGAAAAAGTTCTTATTGAAAGACAAAACTGATAAAATTCATATCAAAGAATTCACTGCCTCTCAAAGTTCTGATGGAGAGAAGAATCAAAACATTTGGATCAAATTGAACATTGATCAAACTGGATTCTATAGAGTCAAGTACGATGATGAACTTGCAGCTGGACTAGTAAATGCAATCAAAGCCAAGAAGCTCTCATTGATGGATAAGATTGGTAAAAATACGACAATTTTAGCACTAATGTACTTCTCCGAGGTTTTTTCCTGACAAGGTTGCATTCTATTCTTGCAGGTATTGTGGAAGATTCATATGCCCTTTCTGTTGCTCGCAAACAAACACTGACTTCATTGCTGCGATTGCTGAATGCTTATCATGATGAGTCTGATTACACTGTACTTTCACATGTAACCTCTGTAAGTAATCCTTGCACCCCCAGTGAATTCTTGAACCTTGTATCGCCTATTGATTCTGTGGCTCGGGATGTCTCCATTAACAGTTAGATATTCATCCTCTTTCTTTCCAGGTATGCTTAAGCATTTCTAAAATATCAGTTGATGCTACTCCTGACTTGAACAAGGATATCAAACAGCTCTTGATTAACCTCCTTTTGCCAGCTGCCATGTATGCCTACAACATTCATATTTTACTTGTTTTTACCATCTTTATTTATTGTCCTACTCGTGTCTATATCCTTGAGCATTTAAACAGAGAGCTAGAATTGTGTTAATTTCTGTTACTACAAACATTCTTGCTGTTCACTTGTTGTGACGGAATTCTCTGTATACCTAACATTTCAGAAAATTAGGCTGGGACCCCAAGGATGGCGAGAGTCATCTTGATGTAATGCTTAGATCACTGCTTTTGATTGCCCTGGTCAGACTTGGACATAATGAAACTGTAAATGAAGGAGTTCGGCGTTTCCATATCTTCTTTGAAGATCGCAAAACTTCCCTTCTTCCACCAGATACTAGAAAGGTGATTCGATTATACATTTTTTTTCCTTTACATACAATTTGCAAAACCCTTCGATGTCTAATATTCATTCTTCAGGCTGCATACCTTGCTGTGATGCGGACTGTTAGTACCTCGAACAGATCTGGTTATGATGCTCTCCTCAAAATCTACAGAGAAGCAGCTGAACCACAGGAAAAATCGCGTGTCTTAGGTTTGTGTACATTTTTTTTTACTTTCCAGCAAACAGAAACATTGAATTTTATTTATGATATGGGTCATCTGGAAACTCTTATTTTTTTTGTTTCCAGGTTCCTTGTCTTCGTCACCAGATAAGGATATTGTCTTGGAGGCATTGAACTTTATGTTTACTGATGAGGTTAATCTTGAAGCAATTTCTACTTACCATATAATTATCAAAATGATTCTAGATAGTTGTTGAATTATATTCTTCACTAAACCAGTGGGTTAATTGAACCAATAGGCTTTTATGTTTCAAGCACTAGCACACAGGTTGACCTGTTTTGGAAGGTGGTTTTGCAATCCAAATCCTATGGAACTGCTGGCTTTGGGTTACAAACTTGAACTAAACATGTCTTATATTAATAATTTGAAGTACTAAATAGAAGAATTGAGGTTAAGTAACCTAGAATTGGTCAGCTAGCTACCTAGTGTGGGACCTCATTGGACAGTCTCTTTTGCATGTCTCCAACTCCATTCCCCAAAGTAATGCTTTATTTTTCTGATGCAATGTAGTCTGGTATCAGCGTCAGTTTAATGAATCTATTTGTAGCAGTTTATTTGCGGAGTATCTTCTAGTCAGATTAACTAGGACAGCGACGATTCCAGTCCCCTCCCCTCCCCCTTGAACGCAGTGTTAGCTTTTCTAGTTGAACTGTCCTGTTGTATTTTTTAACACAAAACATGGTCTGCACAACTGTATATGTAAACCTGAATCTAATCTGTTTCTTGCTTATTAGGTACGGAATCAAGATTCCTATTATATCCTTGGTGGCATTAGCTTGGAAGGACGTGAAGTTGCATGGACCTGGCTGAAGGTATGTTACAGTTACGGGATTTCTAAACCAGGTTTTGTTGATAATATCCGATAAGATACGCACACATGTTTGACACATTTAAAGATTTTCAGCCACTCTCTTGAGAAATTGTGGGCATTTCATAAATTGTGTGTTTAATGTATTAAGAGATGGGGCCCATTATAATTCCACTGCGTCCAAGCAATGTTCTGAATGAACAACCACATAAGATAGTGCACTGAATACATATTACTGCAGGTTGCAACTTGCAACCAGTAGTCCGGTACATTGTAGACTTCTTGGCACTACCTGATATTTTGACTGAGAGCAATGTGAATTAAAGATAGGCCAGATTCTTGACAAAGATATGCCAATTAATGTTTCTTAATAGTTACAATATATGGTCATAATAACTGTAAGAAAACACAATGCTCTTCAGAATTAATATTCTTAACTCCATGCATGCCTGTACGATAAGGACAATTTATCCACGCTCTCAGCACTTTTGTGGCTTCTTCCAGAATAAATGCAGTCATGTAGAACCATTATTCCATATTAAAAGACAACGCTATCTAACATCTACCCATAAAAATGAAATCCCGTGTAACTGAAATTATTGCACTTTTTGATTTTGATTATCATGTATACTCGTATAGAGTTAGCTGTGTTGCATTGAATCTGCATATATGTCGCTGAAAATACTGAAGGTCGTGGAAAATACTGAAATTGGCTGAGCATCAAAGGCACTTAAAAAGTTAATTTATCACGGATTGATCTGGCCCATAAAAAGGGGGAGGATTGGCATTTGGCAAGGCAATACTAGTCGCATAAGATAGCACGGTAGTATTGTTTTAAAAAACCTTATTATTTTCAAGTGACAACATGCTGGTATGTGCCCAATTACAGAAAAACTGGGATCATGTGTTGAAGACATGGAAATCGAGCTCACTCATATCAGACTTCATCAACTCCATTATTTCACCGGTACAATGGACTACATTTATCTTTGTTATTCTTCCCACTTTTATCGTCCAGTTAGTAACGTTACCTATTTTGCAACTTCATCTATTGTGCATGGTCAGTTCACCTCTGAGGAGAAAGCTGCTGAGGTTTCCGAGTTCTTTGCTGGCCGCATCAAGCCTTCGTTCGAGAGAGCGTTGAAGCAGAGCCTTGAGAGGGTGCGGATCAGCGCAAGGTGGATCGAGAGCATCAGGAGCGAACCCAGCCTCGGTCAGGCCGTGCAGGAGCTGCTGCAGGGCGAAGCATAACCATGTTCCTTAGTGTGACCGTCGCAAGGGAGTTCACAAGACTATTGCTCTTGAAAAGGTTCTGGACCTGGGCGTGGTTCTGACGGTGTGTGTGCATATGATCTGCGGAAAATTGAAGTGGCAATGTTTGTTCAGAGAGTGGTGTGCCAAGTCCAAGGACTAACGCCAGCAATAAAGAAACTGAGCTTGTACAGAACTAATTTACTTTCACATGGCAAAAAGGTCGCAAAAGCATTGGAATGATATGACGCGCTTCGCATCGATGTTTCAGACAAAGAAGCGCCGTACTTGCATAACATAATACTGGTGAATGCGAAGCGTAATCAGATTGACATCAGTTTCACCCTCCCTAGCTCATAGTGGATCCAGTTCACTCATGCCTTTTGGAAATAGGATTGGTCGACTCAGCCAAACCTCGGCAACGAAGCCACCATGTAATTTCTCTGTTGTTGACAAACATCGCTCGTATGTTCCACCACCTACTTTAAAATTGTTTTTTTGAATACTTTAAAATTAAATTAACGTTCTACACTTAGAAAGCAAAGGCCCAAATGGAGCGGTTAGCCAATGGGCCTGGCCAGTCGCCGCCCAGCCACCGACGCCGCCGGACACACAGAGAATTCTAAACCTGGCCCGGGAAGCAAAATCAACCCAACTAGCTTTTCAAAAACCAAACGTTCGCGTTCTTCCCCATCCGATTCCTCCGTCCCCACCACTTTCTCCGCCCAGCTCCTCGCTCCTCAGTCCTCGCTTGCAATGGTGGACTCGCCGGCGCGATTCCAGGGCCAGGCGCGCCTCCCGCGCTTCGCGGCCCCGCTCCGGTACGACCTCCGCCTCCGCCCCGACCTCGCTGCCTGCACCTTCTCCGGCGCAGCAGCCATCGCCGTCGCGGTGTCCGCACCCACCCGGTTCCTCGTCCTCAACGCCGCCGAGCTCGACGTCGACCGCGCCTCCATCCTATTCCAGGCACGTATTGGCGGGCCCACCCGAGCTCGGGGGGTCCTCGTCCCTATCGTCTGCTTAATTCTGCCTAGCTAGGCTGATCAATCGCGTCTTGGGTTCGTTGCAGGGTTTGGTGCCGACTGATGTTGCCCAATTCGAGGAGGATGAGATCCTGGTCCTGGGATTCGACCGGGAGCTGTCCGTCGGCGAGGGACTTCTCACCATGGACTTTACCGGGACTCTCAACGATGAGATGAGGGGATTCTACAGGAGGTATGTTGGGTCGAGTCGGGCTCCAATTATTTGGTATTGGCCTATTTAGATTGGGCATCTCCAGCAGATTTTCTCTTCCTTTCCCTTATCAATAGCTATTTCTTTGGTTTTGGCAATCACTGTTGGCGTAGACTACCAAAAACCTTTTCGGTAAGAGAGGGAATCGTCTACGAGTAAGTGGGAGGTGGGTTTTGGTGACTACTAAAAAATATTTGGTAATGGCAATGTGCTGGAGCATCTCATATCCCTTAAATAACTGTTTTTCGTATTGGTAATGGGAATAAGTAATCTGCTGGAGATACTTTAAGTTGCATATTAAAGCATGCGTGTCTGGACCCAATCACTATTTTTGTTTGTTGCTTCACCGGCACCAAGTTCCTACAGCAAAGGTATATGGATGGTTGTCGTTGCTATGCATATTGTGCGTGATAATTATTTCAGAGCAGTGATGTAGGAATCTGTTGTATAACCATCTTCATCTAGCAATTCGATTGTGATTCTACCGTTTACAATAAAGAAAACAGCCACAAGGATTTAGCCAGAATGCCGATCCTGCTACAGGCAATACGTCATCACCCATCTGCTAGTGATCATACAAACATAAGTACCACACACGGTGCTCCAGGACCTATGGCTATGCTTTGTGTAGCTTGTTGCTTGGGTTAAGCAGCCAGGGATACTTTTTGCTACCCCTATGGTTAGATTCCATAGTCGACTAGTGCTGCTGAGTATTGTTGAATGTCGACCCAAATCAACTGTCTACGTGGTGGTTATGAAGAATTGAATATTGCTCTCTAATCCTACACTTTGCCCATAGACAACATGCTCTGATCGATGCCAAGGGTAAATCACCCTCTAATCATCAGGCTTCTCCCTCCAAGCAGAGTTGTCTCTGATCTAAATATCAAGCTCTTTTCTAATTTTTTTTTTGCTTGATTGACATCTAACAGAGAATAGGCTACCGTTATATATGAGGTGTCATCTTGCTAATTAGGACACGGCAATTGGAAATCGACTATGACCCTCTAACCTTATTTAACAAGAAAGACTAACGGGCTACATAACTTGCTAAAACTAACTTGTCTCTTACCATGGCATTCCTGGCTGAGTGATTAACATATTGCTAACACATGTAATAAGTCAAATATAATTAGCACAAACAGGATGCAGTTAATTTCTACGTGGTTAACCATGCCACAAAGATTAATGATTGTTAAGTGTAGTAGAGAGACCATAAATCCATAACTATATAAATGGATTACTTAACCTTTTAAAAGACACTGTTAAAACATAATCAGAGGGCGAGGAGCAGTCAGGAAGCACGCACCATTTTACTCTGCCCATGGTCTGTTGTCTACCACTGCACTGCTAATGCGTCTGCTAAAGTACACTACATAATTTTTTATATATCCGGTGCTTGGAGAATACTGTATTGCCAAATGCACATGATGTAACCATTTTTTTCCTTATAAAATGAACCCTCCTTTTATTTTGTTTTGGTTACAATTTTTCAGCAAATATGTGTACAATGGGGAGTCAAGAAACATGGCAGTTACACAGTTTGAAGCTGCTGATGCACGGCGGTGCTTTCCATGTTGGGATGACCCTGCAGTTAAGGTGATTAACATGCTATTTGTATTTTCTGAAAATTCCCAAACATGAAAATAAAAAAAATAATTCATTTTCAGTTAAAAAAAACAAGATAATTCATTTTGTGTTGAGTCTTTATACAGGTCAAAACGCCCTCCAATGCTAATTCTTTCTGAATTTTTTAAAATGTATTATTTGCTATCTGAAATTACTTATGACCCACGTTGGAATATGTGTGTTTCAGGCTAAGTTCAAGCTAACACTAGAAGTTCCATCTGACCTGCTAGCATTGTCCAACATGCCAGTGGTCAAGGAGACAGTCAATGGACCTATAAAGACTGTTTATTACGAGGAATCTCCACTTATGTCAACTTATCTTGTGGCTATTGTTGTTGGCTTATTTGACTACATAGAGAGCTCAACATCAGAGGGTATAATAATTTTGATTTTCAGTGTTGATTGTTTTGACTTCTTTCAAAATGCTGTCTTAATGTTCTTTCCGAACTTCTACATTTCTACCAATTCATTAATTTAATTAGGGACCAAAGTTCGCGTGTATACTCAAGTTGGCAAGACTAGTCATGGAAAGTTTGCGCTAGATGTCGCTATGAAGTCACTGGATCTATATAAAGAGTAAGCTTCAAATTTATATTCCTACGTAATTAACAGATGGAGCAGAACTTTTTTGTTCAGTAATTCTAATTGTAAATGGGTGCGCACTGGTATCAGAATCACTAATGGCAATTTTCTTCCCAGTTATTTTGCTACTCCTTATCCGCTACCTAAGTTGGATATGATTGCTATTCCGGATTTTGCTACCGGGGCCATGGAGAACTATGGGTTAGTCACTTACCGCGATACAGCTTTGCTGTATGATGAGCTACTATCGTCAGCATCCAGCAAACAACAGGTTAGGGATACATCTGTATCAAATTAATTTATTTCATGGGCTGTTGCACAAAGTACCTTTTTTGTGCCCT
Organism: Digitaria exilis; assembly: GCA_015342445.1. Classification (NCBI taxonomy): domain Eukaryota; kingdom Viridiplantae; phylum Streptophyta; class Magnoliopsida; order Poales; family Poaceae; genus Digitaria; species Digitaria exilis. The sequence continues at coordinate 2,485,205 of JACEFO010001795.1, forward strand.
CAATATCTTCTTTGTTTAGGTAGCAATAACTGTTGCGCATGAGTTGGCTCACCAATGGTTTGGCAATCTTGTGACCATGGAATGGTGGACTCACCTGTGGCTAAATGAGGGCTTTGCTTCCTGGGTAATCAGTCCATAGTTTCACCATTATTGGGCATTTATATGATAAACCATTTATGTATAACCTTGATTCCTTAATAGTAAGTCCTATGTTTCTACAGGTAAGCTATTTAGCAGTAGATTCTTTCTTTCCTGAGTGGAATAACTGGACGCAATTCCTTGATGAGATGACCTCTGGCCTAAAACTGGATGCACTTGCAGAGTCTCATCCTATTGAGGTATTCTTCTTTACAGAATTATAAGCCCAGTTCCAGTTGATGAAAATGATTTCTTTCTGTTTCTTACTATCATTTTGTATAAGAATTGTTTGCTGATAGTTTTACAACAGTTGCTGCATAATACTTGGTACTTGTGCTGGAGTTACGGGAATACAGAAAACAAGATATATTTAATGTTGCATGATAGATCAATCCAATGAACTCATTACTTTTCTTTGACAAATTAATGGTTCAATCAAGTTGTGCCGTTTAGAATATTTTCTGTTTGAACAGTCCATTTTAAACGCAGCATACACATATGTAACTAGGGTTTTCAGGTATAGCACATGTAGAACTAGCCAACAGACAGCTCTTGTACGCGTTCCAAACAGAAATGGAATAGTGTGCCCAGATCTAGTTAACATATCAGACTAAATACCACCTGTCTTTCTCATCTCTCCACCACTGATGTCTTCTTCAGAGGCATCATGCCACATCTGGCAGCACCGCCATAATATTCTGTACTGCCTTCTTCCCTAACCACATTTTGTCATGTCCGATTTGTTGCTGCGAATGCTGCCTTGTAGATTTGGTTTCTCAGTCCTGGAAAAACTGACATCTCTGATGCCAGATGCTTACTATATTGTTAATTTAGAGGAATTCAGCAATGTTCCAATATATTGTCAATCATTACTTCACAAGATTAGCGTGTCCATTTGTCTCAGTTATTAGTACTTGTATTTCTTTAAACAAAATTTTCTTGTCTGTTCAGGTTGAAGTAAACCATGCCAGTGAAATTGATGCCATTTTTGATTCCATAAGCTATGACAAGGGAGCTTCTGTTATTCGTATGCTACAGAGTTACCTTGGCACAGAGCCTTTTCAGGTTTGATGTTTCTTTATCCTATCATTTCTATCTTTGCTAGTTTCAACATTAGCTGTTTTTTCTTGTATTTATTAACCTTTGAACTGCAGGGCTAATTGTCACTACCTTTTCTGTCGAGTTCTTCGTAACTAAATGTATCCTAACAAATCTGTAAACCAAAACTCTAAGGGGAATCAAAATCATTTAATCTGATTCGGTTGTGGAACATGTTAATTATGCCTGGTGCACCTGCCGGGGAATAGTGTGGATATTTTGTTTCTTGACATAAGTTAAATGATCATAGCTCATGTTTCTAATTTATGTTTGCCTGTCTAGCTCTGTTTCTACTTTTATTCTGCTGGTACCAACGTTTTGCAAAAGTTTACGTTTTCAGAAAGCTTTGGCTTCATATATAAAGAAGTATGCCTATTCAAATGCTAAGACTGAAGACCTATGGGCTGTTCTTGAGGAGGAATCTGACGAGCCCATTAAGGATTTGATGAGTACATGGACTAAGCAACAAGGATATCCTGTTATTTATGCAAAAATGAACGGACATTATTTGGAAGTCGAACAGGTTTGTTGACATATCTTTCTTTGCCACACATGCCTTCAGTTTCTATTTTGTTTACCTATGCCTCAGTTGTTGGCATCTCCTGTTTCTAAGACCTCTATTTTCTTGGTAGTAGTAGTTGTTGTTTGTGCCTTCAAATAGTTTCTTAAGGAGATACATGCAATCTACCCGAAGCATAAACTCAGAACAACATTGGTTTCACAACAATAGTATAAAAAGGATTAGACCAACCTAGGAAGAACTAGGCGGCTTTATAATGAGAAGAAATAGGCACCCATGTTTGTCTCGTTATTCATATTGTGTATCTGGGTGTACACGATGATAATACATAGTTCCATCATATGTAGAGCACACTTTAAAAGCCATTAAGATACATCAGGGTTCTCACTTCTCAGTCATTTAACCTTACAACATTTTTGTTATCTATTGTCAGTGATGTAGTGTCTCAGAAGCAATATTTATGAGATCAGTTAGCAAAAAACATGTGTTTGTCTATCTCGATATTTACATTATACTGTTATACTGAAAGTTGTCGTTAAACTATTTGTTCCCTCAGGCACAGTTATTTGTTCCCTCAGGCACAGTTTATGTCTGACAGATCCTCCGCTACTGGCATGTGGATTGTTCCCATAACATCTTGCTGTGGTTCGTATAATGCACAGAAAAAGTTCTTATTGAAACAGAAAACTGATAAGATGCATATTAGAGAATTCACTGCTTCTCGAAGTTCTGATTGCGAGAAAAACATTTGGATCAAATTGAACATCGATCAAACTGGATTCTACAGAGTGATGTACGATGAAGAACTTGCAGCTAGACTTGTAAGTGCAATCAGAGCCAAGAAGCTCTCACAAATGGATAAGATTGGTAAAGACTAGACACATTTAGAACTTTTGTGTACTTTTTCAAAGTTTTCTTTCGACAGAATGGCACCTTATTCTTGCAGGCATCGTGGAGGATTATTGGTTGAAATAGAGTAAGTAGTTATTGGTTGAAATAGCTTCAAAACCAGTTGGTTAATTTTACTAGTAGGCCATGGTCCAATCTCAATTCGCACAGAGTGACTTTTTGGAAGTTTGGTTATGGGATAATGATATACTCCCTCCGTCCCAAAATTATAGTCTTTCTCACTTCCCGAGAAAATACTACGGCTAATTATATAAAATTATATATTAAATTTTATGATACAATATAGATACCATTACATAGTTATTTTGATCTAGTTTTTTTATAAAAAAATATATGGAGATTTAAATGTTGAGCGTATTTTCTACAAATCTAGTCAAAACTCGTGGCACGAACACCCAAAACGACTATAATTCTGGGACGGAGGTAGGCTTGTGCATGGGTCCAACAATCCACCCAATCCACCTGTCCTTGACCCAATCCAAACCATGAGAAAAATTCATATACGGATCGGGTGGATATGGTTCCAACCCATTGTGCCCATGGATATTTCGCTTATGTGAACTTCCCTGCTCTTTCCCTTGCTTCTATGCACGCAACACACTTCTCTTCCTTGTCGCTGCAGGCGGCCAGACGCACTGCTCGTCCCTTGCTTCTTGCAGCGACGAACCGATGGAATTGCTGCTCCTCGCGAGGTGGGGTAACAAAAGAGACATCGCCATGACAGAGGAGGAGCCATGGTTAGCCCGCTCCGAGGAGCAGCTGGCCCGGCTGGACGAGCTGATGGTAGCCTCCGACATCCCGACGCCAGGGTTTACGAAACCGCTAGGAACCGGTCCGGTTCCCGTGGTTCCCGGTGAAACCGCCCCGGACCGGTAGCGGTTTGGGGCGGTTTCAAACCGGTTAAATTTAAAATATTCAAATTTAAATTTAAAAAATGGAAAAATATCAAAAAAATTCCTAAAAATACTTCAAGGTATATGTAATCTATTGGTGTCAAAAAATTTCAAATATTTGCTCATTTGATATTTTTTGCCGGCATTAGAAGTTCAACAAAAAAAGAGGAAAAGAAAAAAAATCGGCTGATTGAACTTCTAATGCACACAAAAAATACTAAATACACTAATATTTGAAAAATTTTGACACCATTAGATTTTACGCACCTTGACATATTTTTAGGAATTTTTCTTTTATTTTTTTAAATTTTTTGTTAAATTTGAAAACATGAAAAATTATGTATTGAGCCAGCTTACCGTCCAAACCGGCCGGCTTACCGCCCATACCGCTCGGCTTACCGGTCAAACCGGGCGGCTTACCGGTTCAAACCGATTGAACTAGGATTTAATATATATTTGAATTCAAAATTTGAATTTATCTGGTTTCCACCGGGAACTGCTCAAACCGCTCCGGTAAACTGCTACCGGAGGGCGGCGGTTCCCTGTCCCGGTTCGGTTTAAAAAACCCTGCCCGAAGCACGGCGGCGTTGGACTGAGCAGCGGCAGCGGCGACATAGGCGGCCCAGAGATGAACGGCGGCGGGCCGGCACCGACGACGAACCGGTGACCACCAGTGCCTCGCGCCCGGCGTTGCCTGCGGCGGCGTAGCTTGCGCCCACGGCGGCAGAGCCCACAACGGCGGGGAACTCGCGGCGGCGGATCGACCTCGTTGGATCCACGAAACCAACCCAATCCAATCTTGTCCAATCCATTTTAACTAGTTTATAAATGGGTGGGTCAAAAAACCGCCCAAATCCATGAAAATCCACCCATGAACAGCCCTAGACGGAGGGAGTATACTTGAAGCAAATAAAAAAATCACCTTAATCAATCCTTTCCTTCCCTAAAGGCCTCCAAGTAATAATTTTAAGTATTATAGAGAATAGTGCACATGAATAAATGCTAATGATATCATGCCCTGCATAAGAATGGTGCTGAAGAATATTGTATTATGAAGATGCACAAAATAAAATAAGCAACAAGGATAAGAAAAGCACATAAGATAAAGCCGACGCTGAAAAATACAATACTCATGTCCAAGTCTAAGGCATAGAATACATGACGACTCCAAAGTGGCTCAGAAGCATCAATCACGGCCATGCTTTGAGGATAACCATTGCCAAGGATGTAAGCATGGGTATGATTGCTTCTTCTGAGCTACTTTGGACTTGTCTTGTATTATATGCCTTGGACCCAAGAACGAGTATTGTATTCCTCAGCATGGTCTTTATCTTCTCCTTCTCTTGGTCTTGTTGCTTAATTTGTGCTGATAAGTTTTAGACCTGAGTATAATATTCTTCAGTGGTATTCCTTCTTTTGCTTCACCGGTGACACTTTGTTTGCCAGGATGAGCCATACAAATGCAGCCCATGATATTGTTTGTTTTTTATTTAGATGACTACTGATTCATACCTATTGGAGGATTATTATTACCAACAATTTTTTAAAGGTGTTGCCTAGGCCTTGTTGACAAGGCATACCTAGGGGCTAGGGTGCCCCAAGTAGCGATGGATTTTTTTTTTAGATACGGATGAAAACAAATACAAAATGGCACTTTTACCACATTTAATCCTGATACGAATGTTGCCGGATACGAATTCGGATGTTAGATACGGATACAAAATGGATATGTTGGATTTGGATGTTGTTCGGATATTTACTTAATTTGAAAGGTAATATATATCATTTGTTTTATTCATTATAAATATAATTAGAAGATATCATTAAATCATAATGAAAGAAAAGATTAAAGTATGTGTTTATCAATATTTGTAAATAAGAAAAGATAACTCATCAAAACATATTTATAAATATATATTTTAATATTTAGTATTAATTAAATTATGTAATGTAAATAAATAAATATTTAAAATAAAATAAAGTACATGGATAACTTTATAAATAGATGGATAAACCAACAAAAAGTAATATTAATATGACTAGCCCTATCAAAAATCTATTAAAATTAATTAAACTTAATATTATATATCGTTATTAATAAGTCATGAACCATGATCACTCTTTAATACCTCCCTCATCCCATGAAAGGCCCCTCTTAATTACCCTGCCATGTTAGTAAAATTGTTGGTGTGGAAGTGAATTTAATATGGCCTAAGGTGCAGAATTAATACAACAGAAGAGCATCTCTCACTTTCTCCTTCAATTTAGTTCCTCCAAGTAATAATGTGTTTTCCAATGCATGAAGGTCTTTTGGTAAATCTTATTAGGCCAACATCAATCTAGTTTTTTTTTCTTTTGAACGCCGTTCCAACTTTTCTAGTTGAGAACCCGTTGTTTTTCAAAACAAAAAGAAGGGTTGCCCAACTATATGTTTTTATGAAATACGTTGGAGAGCTGCACAAGTATGTATAAAACTTAATATAATATATTGCTTGGTTATTAGGTACGGAATCAAGATGCATATTATATCCTTGGTGGCGTAAGTGTAGAAGGACGTGAAGTTGCATGGACTTGGCTGAAGGTATGTTATATAGTTGTAGGACTTCTAAAGCAGGTTTTTCTGATAAAATCTTTCTAGACATCCACATATTTCTGATACATTTAAAGGTTTGCATCCGTTCTCTTGAGGATTTGGTGTGGCATATCATAAATTGTGTGCTATATGTATCAAAGTTTGGCTGACTCATTCATTAGTGAATTATAAGAGAGGATCCATTAGCCATCTACTATTCCAAAGTAATATTCTAAAATGAGCAATCACTTAAATATGGTGCATAATATTCATACTGTTGCTGGTTGCAACCAGTAGTCCAAAATATTGTAGACTTGCTGAGAGCAATATGAACAAAGGATAGGCAAGATTTTTAAGTAGTCAAAATATCTAAAACATAAGAAAAAGGGCAAATTCCTTATATGCCATTGGCTAAACTTTTATCCCTGATCCGCCACCTAAAAAACTTGTATTTTGTACATGCCATTGGTCATAAAATTTAATCCCTTCCATGCCACCGCCGTTCCTTCCGTTAGCCTCCACAGTTAGAGAAAACTCCTATTGACAATATTGCCCATGTCCATTCGATTACCAGCCCCATCAATCGCATGCCCTGACCATTCGTTCCCAGCCTGAGAGACTTCTATTTATAGTGTCTGAAAGGAACTCGAACTTTTGTGTGTTTTGAGTGTTATGTTGTGAACAAAACTGGATTATGTTGGTGGCTGCTTAATTTGAGGGGCATTATTCCACAAAAAAAAAATTGAGGGGCATTTGGACGAATGCAAACAAAACATTTGATGACGTGGGAGTGCTAGGATGCTATGTAATGTGATTTTTAAAATTAAAACCCAATCTGGTTAGGTTATGAAGTGATTGTGGCGGTCATATTTGGAAGGATTTGTGGCATATTCACGAGCGCATGGCTTATATTTAATTGTGGGCATAAAAGGGATCATATTTATTTGCATCCAAATAAGGCCGTGGGCAAATGAGTCATTTTAATCTATCTGTTTTCTAAGAAACTAACGGATTTTGGTCAACAATGGCATGGAAGGAATTAAATTTTAGGACCAATGGCATGTACAGGATACAAGTTTTTTAGGTGGCGGATGTTATGTGGGGCCAAGTCTATACACGGCGTGATAGGAAGAGCAGGAAGGATTAGGCGGGTGTTAGTTAGGATTTCCCAATAGCCATTCCGTTTGGCGGCTATCAAATAGGTTAGTTCAGATTAGAGAATAAAAATAGGATCGGTTAGGATTTGGAGTTGAGTCTTATCAGAAAGAGTTTGTTTGTTGCTTGAGTATGAGGAAAGGGGAGCCTATAAATATGAAGGCTATGAAATCTCAAAGGTTTAAGCAATAGATTGATTCTTCTCCACTCTGTATCCCTAAGCGCAGAGCAGGGAGGACTTGATCCTCTCCCTCTGTCGCCTGTTACCTGCCGGTTATTGCCGGCCTTAACATTGGTATCAGACGACCAGGCATCCTGCGCCATGGGGGAGGAGCATGTCTGACTCGCCGCCTTGCATCTCCATGGCGCCGCCCAACAGTGGTATATGCGCATCGAGCGCGATGAGGGCGCGCCGTCCTGGCGCCGCTTTTCCAATCTGCTCGACATGCGTTTCGGGCCTCCCCTGCGCTCCAATCCCATGGGTGAGCTGGCGGCCTGCCGCCGCACCGGCACGGTGGCTGACTACCAAGAGCGCTTCCTCGCCCTCCTCTCCCGCGTCGGGCCTCTCAATGAGAGCCAGCAGATCCAACTCTTCACGGCAGGGCTCCAGGAGCCCCTCAGCATCGACGTCCAGCTTCAAGGGCCTCAATCCTTGAAGGCCGCCATGAGCCTCGCACGCGCCTTCGAACGCCGCGAACTGGTGTCGACCCCGCCACCCCGTCTGGGCCGTTCGACACCTTCCCGCGCCCTTCTACCCATGCCACAACCACCGCCGGCTGCGCCACCTACCACACCGTCGGCCGCATCTCCTTCGTCGGGTCCGGGGACGGTCCAAGTCGTCGGCCGCACTGTCCGCCGTCTGTCTCCGGCGGAAATTGATGAACGCCGCCGCAACGGCCAATGCTTCAATTGCGACGAGAAGTACGTGCGCGGCCACAACCGTGTTTGCGCCCGCCTCTTCGTCCTCGAACTCGACGACCACGACGACAACGCTCCCCAAGATTCAGCGGCAGATGCGGACGACCCCCGGATCTCACCGCACGCCATTGCGGGGATTCGCACGCGTGACACCATGTAGATCGTCGTCCACATGGGCGACATCTCCCTCACCGCTCTACTGGATTCGGGATCGACTCACAACTTCGTCTCCACCCCGGCGGCGGAACATATTCGCCTCTGCTTCATCCCCCGCGACAACCTCGCGGTCACCGTCGCCAATGGGGATAGGGTCGCGTGTGCTGGTGTTTTTCGCGACGCCCTGTTCTCCATCGGCGGGGAGGCGCTCACGTCCGACGTTTTCGTCCTTCCCCTCGGCGGCTACGACATGATCCTGGGGACCGACTGGTTGGCGACACTGGGGCCCATCCTTTGGGATTTCGGCCGGCACACCATGTCCTTCTGGCGCCATAACCGTCGTGTTCGCTGGCAGGGTGTTCCTGGTCCGGCGGCACAACTCCACGTCGCCACCGGCGACGATCTGCTGGGGCTCCTTTTGGCGGAGTTCGCCAACATCTTCACCGCCCCGACTGGACTCCCTCCGCCGCGCCCCTGTGATCACCGCATTCATCTTCTACCAGGCACTGCCCCTGTTGCGGTTTGCCCATATCGTTACCCCCAGATGCAGAAGGATGAATTGGAGCGCCAGTGCCACGAGCTTCAGGACCACGGCCTCATTCGCCGTAGTACGTCAGCGTTCTCGGCACCTGTCTTGCTGGTCAAGAAGAGCGACGGCTCGTGGCGCCTCTGTGTGGACTTCCGCGCTCTCAATGATCGCACTGTGAAGGATAAGTTCCCCATCCCGGTTGTGGAGGAGCTTCTCGACGAGCTGCTCGGGGCCAGGTTCTTCACCAAGCTTGACCTGCGCTCCGGCTACCATCAAGTCCGCATGTACCCGCCTGACGTCGAGAAGTCCGCGTTCCGGACGCACGACGGGCTCTATGAGTTCCTCGTCATGCCATTCGGCCTCACCAACGCGCCAGCGACCTTCCAGGCTTTGATGAATGAGGTGTTGCGGCCGTTCCTCCACCAGTTCGTCCTCGTCTTCTTCGACGATATCTTGATCTACAGCCCGTCCTGGTCTGAACACCTCCGTCACATCCGCGCCGTGTTCGCAGCTCTACGGGAGAATCACCTGTTCCTCAAGCAGTCGAAGTGCACCTTTGGCCAGCCTTCCGTCGCGTACCTCGGCCACACCATCTCGGTGAACGGAGTTGCCATGGACACCAGCAAGGTCCAGGCCGTCCTGGATTGGCCCACGCCCCTATCCGTACGTGCCTTGCACGGATTTCTGGGGCTGGCCGGCTATTCAGGCGCTTCATACACGATTTTGGTGCCATCGCAGCTCCCCTGACGGGCCTCCTCAAGAAGGATTCCTTCCGCTGGTCCGCTGAGGCCGACGTCGCCTTCCACCAGCTCCAACAGGCACTGACTTCAGCTCCCGTCCTCGCCCTTCCGGACTTCACCAGGGCTTTCATCGTCGAGTGCGACGCGTCTGGATCTGGGATTGGGGCGGTCCTGCACCAAGGGAACAGCGCCATCGCTTTCTTCAGTCGCGCGCTTCCACCCCGACATCCCGGTCTCGCGGCATACGAACGCGAGTTGATCGGGCTGGCCCAGGCGGTTCGCCATTGGCGGCCATATCTTTGGGGCCACTCTTTCGTCGTCCGCACTGATCATCAACCCCTCAAGTACATCCTGGATCAGTGGCTCGCCACAATTCCCCAACATCACTGGGTAAGCAAACTTCTGGGCTTTGATTTCACAGTGGAATACAAGCCAGGCCGCAGCAATGTGGTCGCCGACGCCCTGTCTCGCCGCAACGCGGAGGGGCCTGCCTTGCTGGATGGCACGCGGGTGCTGTCGGCCGTCTCCATGCCGTCCTTCAACCTCCTCGACGACTTTCGCGCCGCAGCTACCACTAATGAGGAACTCCTCCAACTGCGTGCCCGCATCATGGATGGTGCGCTGGGGGAACCATGGTGGGTGGTGGACAGGTTGGTCACCTTCAAGCAGCGATTGTTCGTGCCGGCCACGTTTCCCCTTCTTCCTGTCATCCTTGTCGCAGTCCACGACGACAACCATGAAGGCGTCCAACGCACCTTGCACTGTCTCCGTCGTGATTTCCACGTTCCGCAGGCTCGTGCGGTGGTCCAGGAATTCGTTCGCGCTTGTCAGCCTTGTTGGCGTAACAAGACGGAGCTTCTCCATCCGGCCGGCCTTCTTCAACCCCTACCGATTCCGGCGGGCGTGTGGCAGGACATCAGCTTGGATTTCGTCGAGGGCCTGCCAAAGGTGGGCGGCAAATCAGTAATCCTCACCGTCGTGGATCGTTTTTCCAAGTATGCGCACTTCATTCCCTTGGGACACCCGTATACTGCAGAGTCCGTGGCTCGGGTCTTCTTTGCAGAGATTGTGCGTCTTCATGGCATTCCGGCCTCCATCGTCTCCGACCGAGACCCGGTGTTCACCTCAGCCTTTTGGCGTGCGCTTTTCCGTGCTTCGGGCTCGACCTTGCTCATGAGCTCCGCTTTCCATCCCCAAACTGATGGTCAGACGGAGGCTGTTAACAAGGCAATTGGCATGTATCTCCGCTGCCTGACTGGTGATCGGCCTCGCCAGTGGATCCGGTGGCTACCTTGGGCTGAGTATGTCCACAATACAGCCTTCCACACAGCTTTGCGGGAGACGCCGTTCAAAGTGGTCTACGGCCGCGACCTGCCATCACTTCGATCTTATGATGCTGGTGAAATTCGGGTGGTGGCCGTCGCTCAGTCTCTGGCTGAACGTGATACTTTCCTCCAGGATGTTCGTCTTCTCTTGGAGCAGGCACAGCAGTTGGCCAAGCAGCAGTATGATCGCAACCACAGGCCGCTGGAATTTCAGGTAGGCGATTGGGTTTGGCTTCGCCTCCACCACCGGCCCCATGGCTCCCTGCAGTCTCAGCAGAATGGTAAGCTTCGCCAAAGGTATTTTGGGCCTTACAAGATCATTGAGGTTATCAACAAGGTGGCTTTCCGTCTCGCTTTGCCTTTGGGGGCGCGGCTTCATGATGTTTTCCACGTTGGTCTCCTCAAGAAGTTTGTGGGTATACCTCCAGACGCTCCACCGGCTTTACCTCCGGTGACCCACGGTGCCATTGTACCTGTTCCGGCTTGTGCCGTCAAAGCTCGCCTTTGCCGTGGTGTTCGTCAGATTTTGGTTCAGTGGGAAGGCTTGCCTCCGTCAGCTGCTTCTTGGGAAGATTTGGACCAGTTCCACCAGAATTATCCTGCCTTTCAGCTCGCGGACGAGCTGCTACTCGAGGGGGGGAGAGATGTTATGTGGGGCCAAGTCTATACACGGCGTGATAGGAAGAGCAGGAAGGATTAGGCGGCTGTTAGTTAGGATTTCCCAATAGCCAGTCCGTTTGGTGGCTATCAAATAGGTTAGTTCAGATTAGAGAATAAAAATAGGATCGGTTAGGATTTGGAATTGAGTCTTATCGGAAAGAGTTTGTTTGTTGCTTGAGTATGAGGAAAGGGGAGCCTATAAATATAAAGGCTATGTAATCTCAAAGGTTTAAGCAATAGATTGATTCTTCTCCACTCTGTATCCCTAAGCGCAGAGCAGGGAGGACTTGATCCTCTCCCTCTGTCGCCTGTTACCTGCCGGTTACTGCCGGCCGGCCTTCACAGCGGATCATGGATAAAAGTTTATGCCAATTGGATATAAGGAATTTGCCCAAAGAAAAAAGAACAATGCACTTTGCTGTCATTTTTGTGGCTTCTCCCCATCCATGTTCTCTGCCTTTTTGTGGCTTTTCCCCAGAATAAATGCAATCAGTTAGAACCTGTCTGTCTATAAAAATGAAATCTCGTTTACACGAAGTAGTTGTAGTTTTCATATGGCATTTGGGGAGGCAATACTAGTTGCATTAGATTGCATAGTAGAATTTTCCTTTTTTTTTTCAAAGTCTTATTATGTTTAGCCACTACAAGTGAAAACATGCTGTTATGTGCCCATGGCAGAAAAACTGGGATCATGTGTTCAACACATGGAAATCGAGCGAGCTCATATCAGACTTCATTGAGTCCATTGTTTCACCGGTACACTGGAGAACATTATCTTTGCTATTCTTCCCACTCTATCATACAGTTAGTAATATTATCTTCTTTTTAACGTGTCTGCTGTGCATGGTCTCAGTTCACCTCTGACGAGAAAGCTGCTGAGGTTTCCGAGTTCTTTGCTGACCGCATCAAGCCCTCGTTCGAGAGAACACTGAAGCAGAGCCTGGAGAGTGTGCGGATCAGCGCGAGGTGGATAGAGAGCATCAAGAGCGAGGCCAGCCTTGGTCAGGTCGTGCAGGAGCTGCTGCAGGGTGAAGCATGATTATGCGGCCTGGCCATGCAGATCGCTCCAAGTAGATGCTCCCTTAGTGTGATCATCTCATCGGAGTCCATCTGTCCATGTGGGCACGGTTGTTAATTTGTATTGGCTGTTGCTTTTACATGTTCTAATACGAAAAATGGAAGTAAAGTGGTGTGCTAAGCCCAGGATAAATAATAATTAGCAACGGTACCAATAAAGAGTCCGAGTTTGTAAATAAGTGATTTACTTTCACATGGCAAAAGTCACAAGCAGTTAATAAAACTATAAAATATATGTGTACAAATGTATCAGGCATAAAATGAAAACAATATACGACATACTCCATATACGATGATCCGGTGAATGCCAAGTGTCATCAACTAAGATCTGTATTACTGTTTATTTTTCACAGTGAATCTCATCAAGGAGAGAGTTGTTTTGAGAAACCGAAAGTTGACAAGGACCATGGTTTGATTGTGATGAGCAATTGATCAATGTTGAAATGATTTGGTTTTGTAGGCATTTGGGATTGCATGAAGCTCTTGTTGTTTTTTACTTGGCTCTTCGGTTGGTTTTAGCCTTTGGCTTTTTATTTGGAACCGAGAGTTTTTATTTGGAGCTTCCTGATCCCTTCTAATTCGAGTGATCTTTGGGTTGCCCTTGTGCGTTGGGATTTTGATCACTTGAATGAGACTCATTTCTATTTCTTTTATATTATTCTTTGCAAATTATAAATTTGTGTTGGGTGTTGTCAATGCACTCATCAAGGGGGAGATTGAGGATTAATGGTGGTCTCTTTTGGGTGATCAGTGATTGACAACCATTTCATGTTATGTATCTCTTCGCTCATGATGTGTATGTGCAGCATGCGGCATGGTAGTCGATTGCACAAAGATGAAGGTCAAGCGAAAGGTTCGGGGTGAACATGATTAGGCTTGTACTGAGAGACCCAAGGAGTCCGGGTAGAGTCATGGAGGTCTTCATGGTGCACATAAGGCCATGAGTACACGGTGAGTCGGTGACAAAGATAGCATCGACCAAGTCAAGGAGGAAGGCGATGGCAAGCTCAAGTAGGTTGCCCATGCGGTGGGAGCGCAAAAGATCTTGAAAGCAATGTGGTACCTGGCGGAAGTTAGACATGCATTGAGAATAGAATGTTTGAACGGTTTGGCTCAAAATCGGGTGTGTGTCACATCCTAGAGTGACAAGCAAGAAGGTTTCATGGTTTGGGCCCCAAAATCATTGTGCGCCAAGCGGTATCGGATCCGAGGATGTGTGGCACCATCGCGAAGCTTGCGTAGAGGCAAAATGAAATCATGAACGCGTCGGGTCCATCCGATGCTTCAAATAAAGTTGGATCGTTTGCCTCTTAGGGTATTTCGGTTGTATGTTTCATGTGAAGGCATTATAGTCATTTGTCGTTCGTATATGTGAAGAAGGGCTCTTGTGGGCAGCCATCTCTTGTGGTCTCTCATTTCCTTTGTGAGGAGGCTTTGTTAGAGTATAACAGAAGGAGTGTCGCTCTTTGATTTGAACTTTTTTTTCTATTCTATCTTTGGTTTTGCTTAGGAGTGGCTTGTAATTGAACATATTGAGTGAATCAAAACATTCATTTTGGTGATTTTGGAGCCATTTTTTTTAGTGATTTTCCATTCTTCACTTTGGACTGCTAGACAGTAGAGGGCAGGGGCGGGCGCCGTCGCGCCTGCACGCTAGGAGGAAGAGGGCGTACGCCAGGCAACGCCGCGTCAAGATGGGAGGAGGGCAGAGGCACCACCACCGTGCCTGGACGCGAGAGCCGAGAAGGGAAGGGGGCCGGCGGCACAGCACCTGGACGTGAGGAGGAAGGGGGCGCAACACCTGGACGTTCAAATTGGGCTCACCGGATCTCCCAGCTCGTGACCGGATCTTCTAGAAAATAACAAAATCAACATCCAAACCAGAACCCCACCGGATCTTCCAACTGTAAGTCGGATCTTCCGGTTGGCACTCGAGCGTGTCGGATCTTCCTGTCAGATCATTCTGCCACAATATCCAGCACCCACTATCTCTAATTGGATCCTCCAGTAAAGCTGTGAGTTGTGGGTTAAATAAGTGCAAGTGTCTCTCCAAGTTAAATGACCATCTCAAGTAGCACTTTGGCATCTTTTGCTTATATGAGAGCCCCCCTTGACAATACAGTGTTTCCTATACTCATTTTTTCATAACTAAAAGATTCTAATCCATAATTTGAGCTTCACACTGTCCAAAATAGAATAGGGACTTTACAATACTTCCTTCTTGACCATTTCTTTTAGTTGCTGCATATATCTCGATACAAGCATGAAATCTCTAAATTATTTTTGCCATCAACACAAAAACCAACTAAGGGGCCATGTGCACTTTCAAATACTAATCGGTGTTTTGAGATATACCACTAAGATCTTCTTCTTGTGTGTTTGTGTCCTCGGATAGGAACTCGGGGGGGGGGGGGGCAAGGTGGAACAAGAAATGAAGGTGGTGATCGACTTTCTCGAGGATAATGATTTCTCGAAGGTAAAAGAAGTGGAGGAAATGTAGGCCCTTCTTGAGGAGGGTGATGCCTCCTATGTCAGGTTATACCGCAGGCTAAAAATGAGGACCCGATGCGTATTTGCCAAAACATTTTTGTTCTATACAATTGCTTTCATGATTGTGATGATGAAATTGCAAGATACATTGAGCTTTGTGATGTTGTGTCGGAAAAAATGGAAAATGGAAATGCTCCATTGCAAGGTTAAAATCTTGAATTGAAAATCACATGCTTTATTACCTTACAATCTATGACATGCTTCAAAAAGAATGTTGAGAATCTCTCTTGCATGTTTGAAATATGAAAATGCCATGTTGAAATTGAATGCCTCTATGACTTGTAATTATTGTGTGTGCTTTGCATAATGATCTACATAAGGATAGAGATGGCATTGCTTTGCTAAAATCAAATGCTTCTTTATTATGTGTTTCCTGTGAGTCTTTGACCGCTAAAATTAAAGAACTAAAATTGACTCATACCACATGAGTAGATGAAATCGAGCATGCTAGGGCTGAAATTTATAAAATTAAAACTATGTCTTGTAGAATTTGCTCTTTGATACTTGATGATGATGCTTGTCTTATTTCATGTGACAATGAAAATACTTTGTTTGATGTGAATGATTATGTTCATACATGTGCTCTTGCTATCTTGATTTTCGTTTGTTTTCGTCTATCCTAACCACTTTTTTGAGATATACCACCAATGTGTTTGTGCCCTCGGATAGGAACTCAGAGACAGGGTAGAACAAGAAATGAAGGTGGTGATGCACTTTCTCGAGGTGGCGATTTCTCAACGATACAAGAACTGGAGGAAGTGTTGGACCTTGTCGACGAGGATGATGCCTCGAAGGTCAGGTTATACCACAAACACTAGCACGTGCGAGGCAGTTTGCCACGGTGGTTGCGGTAGCTGTGCTTGAAGATATCGGCGAAGAACCCCGATGAAGACCATGGTTGTGATGCAATAATGTAGTGGTGGACGATGTCCTAGAGAACCAAAAGGCAACATGAATTTCAATAAAAAAATCAGCATATCCAGAAATTCATGACTGGGTATGCGCAATGTATCTTACCTGCTTGTAAGTGGGGGACATGTGTAAGTGAGTAGCAGTTGTTAAAATTTCTATAATGTTTACTTACTACTTGGGTATTAACGGGGGGCCCTCAGCCAACAAAAACAACCAATAACACCATTCTGCGGTGCGCTCAGACAAGGAGAGAAGAGAGAATCTGCACGAAGGAGAGAGAATTAATATTAGTTATTTCTTACTACCCATTCATATCTCTATTGCCCCAGCTAGCTGGTAGCAGAGCTACATTTATTGCTTATTGGCGGCTTTTTCTCTATATTGTGGCTGCCCTAGTTAACAGGCGTTGTGGTCTGGAAAGCAAAAAACAACGCAGTTGCTCTTGGTTGAGTCATGGAGCTGAAACAACTTCCTTTCTCTGTTTCCAATTTACTTTTCTACCATAAGTTTATTCATTCGTCTTATTGCAAAAATTATGCAAAATATCACATTTTTGTTATGGATTATTTAATTAATAAAAATATTTAAAAATAAATTAAAATTTGACAATATCTGCATGGATTTTTAAAATAAGATGAATAGTCAAACCTGAGGTAAAAAAGTTAAATGAATTCTGACCCAACGAAAAGGCTGCATTTGCCCCTGCGAGTAACTATAGAGGTTATATATATATATATGATCATGTGAATATGTGATTATTTGTTACTATGACTATTGCATCTAAAATGTGCTAAAAGAACACTTAGGTCCTCTCTGGTTAGAGTTCCAAACAGCTTTGGGTTCTCAAAAAGTCAAAAGTCTAACCAAAGGGCAAGCCCACTACAAGGTGTTGTGGCCAAAAGCAACTTTTCTCAGGTTATACCGGTTCATTTTTTTAATGAACAACATGGGAGGCTCCTGCTCGTATTTTTCATTCATAAGAAAGTTTTTATAAAGCTCAAGGCTGCAACCCAAAAAAATATACTGGTTCATTTATTCCCCTTGTTTCGCCCTCCTCTCTCAGACTCTCCCTCTCTTTTGCGATAGGCGTACACCAACGCGAGCAAGAAGGGCAACTAGGGTTCCTATTGGCGCCGCCGCTCCTCACATTGCCGGCGATGGATCCCCTCTAGGGCGGGTGCATGCCTCTCTCCAAGCTGGTGGCTACCTCTTTTGCAATCGGGCAAGCCTCCAGGCCAGCAACGCCTCGCACGACGACCCGCACGGCCTGACTTGAACTTGACACGACAACCCGCAAGGCGACAACAAAGAGCCTGCACGCCTGGCTTGACCTGGACACGATGGCCCACATAGCGACAGCGAGGAGCCCACTCGCCAGGGATGGACATGACAACCCGCATGGCTCTGGCTCAACCTCTTTGTCGACGAGGAGCCCCACCAGCTAGAATGGAGAACGGTTGGCTTATGGTCCAACCAAGGGCCACATTGTAATCTGCATTTTGGTTCTAGGATCCTACTTGAAAATCCTAGTTTCAACTTTTGTTTTGAACCTACAATCTTGTAAATTATTTTCAAATAAATCTTGCTCTAGATTAAATGGTGAAGCAAAACATAAAAGAATTAAGATTCCCAATTTAAATTGGTAATTTGCATGTGAATGTTTGAACAAAATAATAATTTAATATGCCCTTTATACTTCTGGCACATTATAGACACAAACAACAATTTTTTGATACAAGTCAGAGTTGTTCTACCCAAACGGCTTTCATCTTTTTTACAGCTCAAAGCTCAGGTTAGCGTTTTCCACGGCTCACATCCTACCCCAGGTTTTTTTTGCACAGGCATAGTTAAATCAAACACGAGTGTGTAGTGTAGGAGTGAGGGAGTGAATTAGTGAAACGTTCATAAGTGTGCTGTGTGCAGCCGGTCAGCAACTCGGCTCCTTGAATGAAGATTGATGTCACGGTATCACTGCTGGTGGATCGCCATACGCCATGGAAGTGAGGGGGTTGCAAGCCACTGACTGACCGGACCCACGTTCACATCCCACAGCCGGCCGGCTCGGACTTGGTGGCTTACCCACGAGACGCCACGTGCCAACCTGACACGCCCCTGCCACAAGAGGACTGGAGGAGTACTAGCTACTGGCCTACTGCCAGCCCGTAGCCGTAGCCCGTAGCATAGTCCTTTCGGGCCCCACCACCCACATTCCCTTTTCTCCTCACGCCCTCCCCCCTGGCACCGCCAAAAACCCCAATCGCCTCCACCGCCGCGTCCATCGCCGCCCGCTGCTGACGTCGGTGCCCCCCCGCGCGCCCGCCGGAGAGAGCTGATCTGCGTTCCGGTGAGTCTCCCGCTTCCGCCGCCCATCTCCTCACTCTCCCGATTCGCGAGACGGCGACTAATTCGGTTTGATTGGCTCGGATCAGGCCGTTGCTTTGCAGGGTGAACCCGGGTTGGTGGTGGGGAATGAGCTTCTACCTCGACCGGCTCGAGGCCCTGAGGCGGCAGCACCGGATGATGGAGGAGGCGGCTGCGGTGTGGTATGCCCCGTCGCCCCCGCGCGCGCGGCCTTGCTACCCGTACCGGTACGGCTCTCTTCTTCTTCCTCCTCGCCCGCAGCACCATGCCGTTCGTCCTCCTCTTCACGGCGGCGAGGGCGGCGTAGGGAAGGCGCGCGGTGGTGGTGCCCCGGGAACTTGGCCCGGCGCCAGCGCGGCGAGACTCGAGGCGGCACCGGCGAGCGCGGGCGCGGCTGGAGGGGCCCTGGCTTCGGCGAGCGGCGCGGGTTGGTTCTGCGGCGGCTGCGGGCGGGAGATGTCCGGGTCCGTTGCGCCGGCGGGTTGGTTGTGCGACGGCTGCGCGCAGGAGATGCCCGGGTCGGTTGCGCCGGCGCCGGCGCGGAAGGAGGAGGCGGGAGGCGTCGGCGCCGACGAGGTGCGGAACAAGAGGTGCTCGATGGAGCCGGCGACGCAGGCGCTCTGCTCGCCGCCGCCCAAGCGGAGGGCCACGTCCGCCTTGCGCCGGTTCCCGCCCGGCTGCGGGCGGGACGCGGCGGCGCCGCCGCTCCCCGTCCCCGTCGCCGGTCACGACGGCTCGCTGTCCGTACACGCGCCGCGCGACGGCGGCTCTGGCGTACCGCAGGGGTCGGGTCCTCCTCCTCCCCCTGCAACTCCTCTCGCGGGCCGCAAGGATGGCGTCCTGTTCGAAGCCGCGGCATCCCCCAGTGCTGCTGCTGGTGGTGATGGTGGTTCGACTGCGGGGAACATGGTGTCTGCTTCGGATGGTGCCGCCTGCGCAACGCCGGACGGCGCTCATCACTGTCCAAGGCCGGCGCTGGTGAAGCCATCGGAGATTCCTGGCAAAATCTCTGTGCCTGCCGCCAATGGTCCGTGGAACACGTACGATACTGGTTCACATGGTATTGCGGGGACAGCGAGTGATGATCAGAGTTTGCTACCGAGGGCGAGCATTGTTTCTGCCCGCCGCCGCTTCCCACCTGGTTGCGGGAGGCGTGGATCGCCTCTGTTCACCGACGGCGGCCGTGACAAAACGTGGCCACCACCGTCGGAGGTGGTGCGTTCGGACCGACATGGCATGGAGGTTGTGGCTCCTCTATGCAGCGGCAATGCAGATGGAGCAGCAAAGAAGGACAAATCAGAAGAGGAGGAGGAGGTTGCATCTGAGGCACAAGAGTCTCCCATTGCTATTCTGCACGGTGATGCTACAGCTACATGTCGACATGGTGCTTCTGCTGCTGGAATTGGTGCTATGGGTGTCTGTGCAAGCCATACTACTTCTAGTGAGGAGATGATTGGCTATACATCGCAATGTGAGGAGAACAAGGCTGCTGGGAGTTCCTGCAATGTTCTTGCTGAATCTTTGGCTCAAGGTCTTCCCGAAGAGCATGTGAAGGGTGACACTGTTTCTAAATGTGCTACAACGAACACGGCATCTTCAGGTGCTGCAGCTATCGTTTCTTTTGAAGGTTCCATGATGAGAAAGGTCATGTTTACACCTCGGAAATCAGTGAAGCCTCCCAAATCGTTTCAGAAACCTGCTCTGAACACCCAGTGTAGGCCCTTGTCCAAGGAAACAGAGGAGGAGACTGATCAACTCGGAAGGCACACTGCGAATGGCATTGAGGATAAAAATGAGG
The DNA here is from genome assembly GCA_015342445.1 of Digitaria exilis. Lineage (NCBI taxonomy): Eukaryota > Viridiplantae > Streptophyta > Magnoliopsida > Poales > Poaceae > Digitaria > Digitaria exilis. The sequence goes on from JACEFO010001795.1 coordinate 2,505,516, forward strand.
TTACTACAGATCAAGGTATGCAGGATCCCATGTCTGCAGACAAGTGCTCCTGGACAAAAGGAAAGGAGGTTGCCACAGTTAGCCACTACTTCGGTCCAAAGAAGGTGAATGTAAAAGTTCAACTGGATAAAAAAGGGGATTCCATCATGGAAGATATTCTCAGCAAGGTAGCTGTTGATCAAGGAAACTTTGAGCATGTAGCCCAAAATGCGGACGCTAGGAGCAGAGTCAAGATGATATGCAGTAAGTTCGAGTCCATCTGCAGGGCCATAGTACAAGCCGTGGATCAGCGTTCTCTGAAGGTGAGGAGGATCGACCTTGCAGCTGATAAACTGATCAGGAAACTGCCAGGATTTACCAAGCTTGGGCCTATCGTCGGAGACGTTCCTGGAGTCGTGGTTGGAGACCAGTTCCTGTACAGGGTTGAGCTGGCTCTCGTTGGCCTCCACCGCCCCTTCCAGGGAGGCATCGACACCACCAAAGATGAAGACGGCGTGTTGATCGCGATAAGCGTCGTTGCCTCCGGAGGATACCCTGACGAACTGTCGTGGCCAGGTGAACTGGTATACACCGGTTCTGGTAAGGCGGGATGTGGAGACCAGAAGCTTGAGCATGGGAACCTCGCGCTGAAGAACTGCATCGAGAGGAAGGTTCCAGTCCGGGTGATCCATGGCTTCAAAGGTCAGAACAGAGAGGGAGGCGGCCATTCAAGGGCCAGAGAGATCTCGACGTTCACGTATGATGGACTGTATCGTGTGGCGGAATGCTGGAGAGAAGGTCGGCCGGGTTCGAAGGTGTTGAAGTACAAGCTGCAGAGGATTCCAGGGCAGCGAGGACTCCCCCCGCACGTGGCTAAACTCGTGAGGAAGAAGAATATTTGAAGCTCCTGTGTGTCTTAGGCCTTGTTTAGTTGGGAAAGTTGACGCCAAGTTGGTGCACTGGGAAACACGTCCTGTGAGAGGGGGTACGGATCTCAGTGTGCCAAGTTGGTGGTAAATTGTAAACCTAAACAAGGCCTTAATCATCGTCCGTCAGAATTCCCTCTGTTGAGTTATTTTTGTTCGATGCTGCGCTGAACATACCGTCTATCTAGGTGTTTGACAAATCTTATGCAGTTTTAGCATACTATTTTCTTATATTCTATAAGGATTTTATTTTTTTGCACTTTCTGAAGACAAATTAGCGTGGAAGCCAAATGAAAGTGCAATGAGAACTGAACACCAGTAAATTTGGTTCTCGCTTTGATTATTACTAGAAGGCTGGCACGTTGTTGCCACGCCTAATAGCCCATTCTATGGAGTATTGGAGTCAAATATAAAAATTACAATGTTTTCTACAGAATCATATATGGATTATGCATATTTGATACTTTGGTTTCGTACATGTTTTCGATGTCAAGTTTGTACAAAGAGATGGCTAGCCATGCAACATCAGTAGTACCCTGTTGAAGCATTTAGGCCAAGATTTTTTTTTAACGATAACCACAGTGAAATTTACAAAAAAAAATTAAGAACATGATTTGCTTCACGCAATAAGCTCGGCCGAATTTGTTTTGGAATTGGTGTGGTCGAATTTGGGGGCGAGGATTTTTGGCGCATAATTGAGGTGGGTATACGCGTGGCTGTTATAGCATCTCCAACAATGTCCAAAACACATCCCAAAAAGTCTTGTTTTGCAAAAAAAAAAAAGAGGAAGAAAAACTCCCTCCAAGAGTGCTATATTCTTTTTTTTGGAAAAACAGTGCCATATTCTAGCTCCCAAAATATCCAAAAAGGACCATGGGAGCCAAATTTCCACCCATCGGAAGAGCTCCCAATCACAAAAAATTAAACTCCCGCGTCGCCGAACACACCATCCGACTGCATCCACGCTCCCCCCCCCCGGGTCGACATGGCACTATTTTGGGACTAAATTTTGGGAACTATTTAGGAGATGGAGTTTTTTCTCCAAAAACTTTTTTAGCACGTTGCTGCTAACACGTGAGGTATAGTTGGGCTTTGCGGCTAATAAATGGGCTGGTGATTGGTGATATTGTTTATGTGGGCTGGCTGGAGTAAAAGAGAGAGGGTCACTGGAGGGGGGGGAGTCGGGCGTGGTCAACAGTAGCGTCGCCGGCACCCACGGTGGCAGATCACCGGAGTTTCGCCGGAACGGTGATTCCGGAAGCCGTTTCCAGATCCAAGGGCATGGTTAGAGAGAGGAGAAAGGCATGGTTAGAGAGAGGAGAAAGACGGATTCAATTTTGGGTACTCCCGGCTGGGGCTGCTGCGGGAAAATGAGGGCACCACGGATAGACGGATCTAGTGGGTGGTCCATGTGTGCATTGGCAGTTTGGCACACTTATGTAAAAAAAAGTTCCTACTATCTTTTAGTTCTAGACTAAGTAGCCTAAGCCGACCAAATCCTCAGCAAAACACGCTCTCTCCTCGACACCAATAGACCTCTGATCTTGTCCAGACCTCCGATAACCTCCGAGGCTCCGACCTCATGACTCCTCCAAACGAGTCACACCCTAATTGAAAATGTTGGTAAACTTTTGTTGTCCTTTACCAAATTGAAAATTTTGGCACGACTCACTCTACATAAAAAATATTTTGTATGTGAAAATTTTGACACGGTACATCCTATATAAAAAACCTAAGTCCGCCACTAGCACCACAGGCGGTCATGGATGGCGGCCGGCGAGGGCAAGGAGAGCGAGGGGCGAGGCTTGGGGAAGGTACAGGAAGGTGTGGGTGTGCTTGCCGTAGAAGCAATCGAACCAAGGTAGCCTAGTGGAGGCAGCCTGTTCTTAGAAAGAATAGAGCGAGCTCGATCTACGAAGTGGAGAGGCAACCTCGACAGCAGGCCAGGGTGTAGGTTTGGGGCTTGGTGCGGTGGTGAAGGAGCGTAACGTCGGCTTTTATAGGCAGAGGGAGGAGAAGGGAACCTGGAAAAGCTCGGCGTGCTCGGTAATGGCACGCATGCTTGCCCATTCGCCCGCGTGCATGGTTTGCTCGTCGTTGATTGCGGCTGTGGTGGTGCTGTAGAGAAGAGGAGACTATGGCCTGCCTCGGGAGTAGTGCAGATGGTGAAGTGACTGGGGTGGTTGGCCGGCGAGAATAAGACCTTGCCTTCAACGGTGGGTCGACGGAATCGTTGGTCGTCGCGAGGCCGCCAGAGGGGTAGTGGCGCAGTTGCTGAGGCATGGACTCAGGGAAGGCAATGCTGGCACGGCAAGGGCTAGGAGGCGTGCAGTGGAGGGGATGGCCGGGACGGCGTTGGGCGCATGCGGTAGAGAGGGTCCGGAAGAAGAAAGGAGGAGAGAAAGGGAAGAAGAAAGGAAGAGAGAAAATGTTATTCCACATGTTTCACATTTTCGTCAGTGCCATAGAAATTTTCACTTATCAATGCCATTTCCATTCATGACATGTTAAATTTTAAGGAAATGCTTGTGGGAAAGTTGTCTCCACAGGGTAAAATGTCCTATTTTCCCTCGAGGACCTTATCCTCATCTTGTCTAGCGGCTCCAACAATGGTCTGCCTCTGCCTCCTTCCTCCGCCGCCTCACGGCCCCCCCCAGTCTCATTTCCACTGTGTCGGCTATGCACTGCTAAGGAGTTGTCGTTGTGGCCTAGCCCATACGGGGAGGGGACGCATACCCAACCCGACCTAGACCCAGGAGCGACGCCATATACAGTTTGGGTGGTGCACCGGCACCAGGAAAGAAAAAATATTTACTACTAAGAAGCTCATTTTGACCATATAAATCAGTCGAAAGTAGACATGTTCTATAGAGGCAGCGCCATAAGTTTTCTCCTAGCTTCGCCCCTACCTAGACCGCTCCAAACCTGCGCAAGGAAAGGATGTCGCCTCCAATGAGGAAACCTTTAGGTCATCCCACGCGCGAAGACGATGGCGGACAGGCGAGCTCGAGCGCCGCTGCCGTGAGAGATCTCCATATCCGCCATCGGTGGGCGAGAGCGGGTGCTGCCACCGTGGACATGCCGTCGCCAATGACTTGGGGTTCTTGCCGATGAGGTGGAGGTGCGGCACGATAGCCACAGAAGGACGGTGGCACGCCATGGCCCTAGCACAATAGCCAAGTGGCGGGAGGGGAGGCCCACAACGGCCTTGGCTCATGCTCTTCATGCGGTTAGAGATAGGAGAAGAGCATGACAGGTGGTGCCAGGGCAAAATGGTCAATTCCACCTCAGTTAACATCTTATTGACGGGGTATATGGACAATTATGGCACTGACGGCATAAGTGAAAATTTATGTGGCACTGATGGAATAGGTCTACATTTTTGTGGCACTAATGAAATTTTCTCAAATAGAAAAGGGAGAAGGAGAAAGAGAGATATTCACGGTGGTGATCAAGGGTGATTGGGCATGCATGGTGCACAAACTGAGAAGAAAAAGAGAGAGGGCAATAATCGGTGGAAATGCCTAGAAAGATTTAGGGAGATCTAGCTCCACAAAAAATATTTTAGCACGTGAATTTTTATTAGTGATTTTTAGGGATGTTATAGGAACTCACTATGCAAAACTTGGCCAATTTGGAAGAAATCCTAGGACAACCGGCACTGAGGCCTTTCAGGCCCAAACATCATAAGCATGTACAGAAGCATAAGTTGGAATCATTAACACATGAGCCTATCAAGACAATTCATCCTACAGGAGAAAGTCCTAGGCCAAGGACTGATAGGTCACATACAGAGCTACCCAAAACCGACTCTCTGGACAACATGTTTGTGTTGATGAACAAGCTAAGTTACCGCAACAAAAGGGCCAAGACAAGCTAGAGTCAGGCTGACCGATTTTGACTAGGATGTCCCCCAACTTTCTTGCCTCAGATAAATGTAACCGCTACCGACTTGGGGAAGATATTTGGAACATCCACCAAAAAAGACAAACCTAGGTGAGGCCGGTAGGGCTTGCTGCTTGGGATCTATGCGACCTCCTTTGCATTACTCTACTGGATAGCCTCCACCTCTACTCAAGACTCACCATCCTTGGAGAGAAGAGTTCTCAAGATGTACTTGCCCTATATCTTAGTGTAGATTAGGGAGAGTGTGAGGTGAGAGCTTGGGTGGAAGCCAAGCTGAGAGGAAAGGAGTCGGTTTGCCCTGGTCCTGCTCTGACTTTGTAGCCACCTCGAAGGAATAAAGCTTCTTTGAGTAAGTTTCTAGTTTCTCTTTAGTATCTCACTAGTTCTTCTCTTATTTCAGCAATTTCCTTGTTTACTATCCTTGATTTGCAGAATCCCTTGTTCATGTGAATTAAGTTGTACTACTCATTTGGGGTTTCTCAGTTCCTTTTGTGTTATGTAGAGGTCAGCATCTTGATAGCTTAGGCATGGTGCCTGCACTTGATAGGTATCTTGGGTTGTGTTCCACCCCACAGAACCTCAATGGTAGGTGACATGTGGTGACTGCCTTGTTCGTCTTTTGTATTGCACCATGTTTGGGTATTTTCAAAACAGTAGTTGCAGGTGCCCAAAGCAAATCTATCTCTCATCCCTTTCTAGGGTCTTTCCTCTACAACCGTTGAAGCATATCAGGTTGGTAGATAGTGAGTAATCTGGGTAACAAGACGGCTAATTGAAGTTAGGTCCTCTCCGCCCTTACCTTTTCCTCCTTAGTGGGTCTGCTTGAAGAATTCTAGGTTTAGTCGGGTTGTTCTCTGGTTTGATATTCTAGGTTTTTCTTCCTTGGTGAAAAGCTATATTGTCTTTGTCCGTTTGCACAGCGATTTGAATAGGTTAAAAGTACCAACACACGCAACCTCCACCGGATTGGACACCGCCTCGCCCATCCCTATAGAGCCACGGAGTTCTCCTCTCCCGACTCTAGCAACCCCTAACTCTAACCTAAACCCTTAGCCGAGCATCTTCCCATTTCTCGTCTCTTCCTTTGTTCCGACCACGTCATGACAAATTGATGGATCGACGTGGTCCATCGCAAAATTTGAAGAAGATATTTGTATGTATCCAAGGCAAGAAGACAGAGGGCAATCACGTCTATTGACAATAATCAGAGACGTAGGAGTGAGAACTCGAAGCATACTAGAGTAATGAATGACCCAATTATGGTTGTCTGATTGAGATCTTATCTCTGGGTGGTTCATGGGTGTAGTCTCACATATTACTCATGCAGTGTGTTTCTTCGTATCCACAGTCAAAAATATTTCTGTTGTGGTTACAAATCAAAATCAGTTTTATATTCAGGAAGACAAGTAGGTACGAGTACAACAATCGCAACCCAAGAAAGCATGTGTGTCTTAGTTATTAGATTTTAATTTTGCATCTAGGCGGGGTGGAGCGGTCCGGTCGGCATGGCCAGGCACGCCAAGAGCCAAGAAGGAGGAACTATGTCCCTCTTTGACCATATTTTGGCTTAAATATCAAGACTTCAAGTTTGAATACATGTTCTTATGCTTGATCGTATTTTCGGGCGTATGAAAGAAGGTCCGAATACGATGGCCGTCTTGTACGACGTCCAAATACGACGCCCGTCTTGTACGGCGTCCGGATACGTAATCTTGCCGTTGCTGGCCGTATCCGAGCGAGATGCCTACAAGCTCCTGAGTTCTCGCTTAATAATGAACGGGCTAGCTAGATTCTAAGAATGCAGAAAGCTAGTAGTTAAGCACGTTTGCATGGGATTTACGTTTGCATGGGTCTCATGTTCATGGACTTCACGTGATTTGCATCTACGTGTATACGAGATTCTGAGGCCTGGTAACGACACCATACGTCCCTGCATGGACGTCTGCTGGGCCGGGGTCTGATGTAAATGTACACGTATACTCCACCCTCTACGACACGTCGTGCACGGCGTGGCTGGGGCCACATGACCGCCGGCGCATTCTAGGAGTTTCTAGAAGGATCCGAGGCGTCCAACTGTTAGCCAACGAGATAAGCCAGGGTCTCGGATAAAGATCAGGCACACGGTTAAAGATGCAACAACCTACGTGATTTTCTCGACAAACTTGAGCCGGTGGCTGCATCTCCTGGCTGGGTACCCTAGCTGCCTATATAAACCCCAGCTGCCATACGCCAGGGGAGTTTTTTTTTTATCGGGGAGAGTTGGCAGGAGATACGGCTAGGTCTCCAAGTGTTGGTCGCCTGGAGTCTTTGAGCGTCATCACCTCAGCCGCCAGGAATCGTAATCTCGGCCACCAGGAGCTCGGCGTCCTCGTCCCCGGCGGCAAGCAGCCGGTCGTGCCTGGGTTGAAGCCGGTGACCTCAGCGAGCAACCCTCAGCGAGCAACGACAGATAGCCATGGCCCCGTTGTTCGCCTTCGGCGGCGCAGCAGGTTGGTCGTCTATGTCCACTCGTCTCCATGTATTTTTTTTTTACAGATTGCATCTATGTATTCGCATCCTTACACGTCGCACGGAGATAGTCCGACGGCGAGGCGACAATGACCGAGATGGCGGTGAGACCCGGTGCTATTCGGAGGAAGTGTCGTCGTGGACCCATCCTCGTGAGATGGCCTGGAGCCGAAGATGTATATGCAGCCAACAATAGATGGCGCACGGTGACTTGCAGGCAAGCGTGCATGCCTGCATGACCATTCAACAACGTGCATGGTCATGTGCATGTCTGCACAAGGGAGCAGCAACGCCCCTTATGGATGGATTTTCATGAAGATTACCTCTACTACGACGATATTGCTGATCGGCACCTCGACGACCTAGCTACTACGGCACCGACTCAGTCACACGCCAAGCGCGACCATGCATCTACTACTACCACTTCCACGACTTCACGCCGTTCGAGACCGACGAGGCCAGACGACGCGGGTAGGCGCTGCTGACGTTTCAGCCCATGGATACCGATGAGGTCATGGATCACGCCAACGCCCACATCTACACCACCATCACCAACACATGCATGGAGAACGTGAAGCGAAAATTGAAGACGACGACCACAGCGGCTTAATCGGAGGTGCTCTGGCAAGCTTAGTCTTGCGGAGGTAATTAACTGGGAGCCTTTCGAGGCCCCAGGAACTAGAAGACCACATCGCGTATGTCTAATCTGCCCTACGGCAGGCTATGGAGCGCACACATGTAAAAGGAACCATGTATTTGTATTTTTGATAATATGAATAAAATATGTGTTCCTAATATTTTTTCTTTTGTGTATTTAATAATACACTGGCACGCCCGCATTAGTTTTCTCCCATGGGCCAGAGAGCGAAAGTGTTATTTTTCTCTCTAAACAGTCCCTAATATATGCATCGTCGATGGTCATTAGACGCGTCAATTGTGAATCTCAAGTGCACGGATCATTATAGCTCTTCCCTTAGAGTATTCCTTCAAGGTTTATCAATTCGTGGATCAACAAAGAACTACGTAGTGTTTTCCATCTAATCTAACGGGTCTATCCGAACATGAAGTGTGGATTGCATCTGGGGTTAACACATGCGTGTGAAGGTTGATGAATGTAATAGATGGATCAAAACCCCACGACAAGAGGGAACACGACCAAAGGTAGCATCGAGCCTATCATCTTCTAGTAGCAACTCCGGCCAAAGTGATGACCAATCTACTCTCTAACCAAGATAAAGAAAATCCCTAAGACTTTCCCAAGATCCCCTTGTGAGGTGCATTGAACCAACGCCTAGAAATCCCAGCTTTACCTCAACGACTACCAAAATACTCACCGTCAGCATGACTCAACATTACACTATCGTTCAACCTTTTCCCTCCCGCATGTTGTCACCATATAAGGCTAATCAACCACCGAATTCCTGTCTACCACAACCATGAATCCGCAAGGCATAGACATAGATAAGATCTATTCCCACTAAGAACACATGAACGCCTTACATATGGATGAAGTAAAGCATGCATCGAAGTAGATCATCATTCAATGTACATATGCCTTGATGGATCCAGGCATGGCTCCATAAATCCACCATAGCTTCACCACGCATGGCACTAGCCTAAGCCATGTGCTAGGCAATTTCGAGAACTTGCGACGACCGTCGGCTTCCTACAATGTGTGTTGTCCAATTTGTCGACCTGTAGTAGTTTTTTTATACATGTCTCTTCTGGGTAGGGGCTTTAAATAGTCCTAGGAAATGCTAGCTCAAAGGGTTAGGCTGGCTGGCCCATCGGCTCGGGCTCATATTTCCCGTGTATAATCTTTGCACCTTCGGTAGCTGAAGTGTCCCTACTTTCGTAGAGACTAAATGTGATACAAATATCATTCCTAAGAGGCTGATACATATTTATTCAAATAGATACTTGAATCATAGTGCACTGCCAATGGATATGCACGGTGGAGCCACATGATTACACACAACAATACAGAGACGATAAAACACCACGCGACCAAGTACGGGTCATGGTCGTCCCAAAAGCTATACTCCAACATAAGCATTTTCTGAGGGCCCACACCACAGGCAGCGTTGTGTGCAAAAGCGACCGTCTACTTAATGTCCTCGGCGACAAATTCCGGTTTGATAGATTATGCACAAGATATAACAAGGCAAGGCTAAGGTTTAGTTGCAGTAAAGCTAAGTTTTTATACATGCAAGGGTTCACTTTTAAAAAGGTTTTCACAAAGCATTTCTTTAGTATCCATTTAAGTAAGTGGTTGGTCCATAAAAGATCCAGGTTTCAATTCTACCGGACTTCACATCCTCCATAGCTCACAGCACACCTGCCCGACACTTCCAAGATTAACTCACACCATAATATCATTCCCATCAAACACTAGTTATGTGTCCAAGCCGTAACTCATCCAATACCATGGGTCACGGCTATTTGAATAGTTTTTAAACTCTGCAGAGGTGTAGACTTTTTGCACAAGTATGGAACCGCAGCACAATCACCTTAGCGTTAGCGTGGCACCCTATCAAAGCCATTAACGGGATCCATCAAGGGGTACATGACTTACCGAGGAGAGGCCTAACCAGAACATAAGTCACAAATATCATATCTCGTCTCCATGATCACCCGCTGCTCACAGCTCTCCTAATGGCCAGCGGACTAACTAGAGGGATTTATGCTAAGCCGTTGCCTTATACAATAGTCGGTTATACGGTTAAAGTGGGTTAGGCAAGATGGCACATCAACTCGGTCCTTAATTATGATAAGATGGACATCTCCCAACCTTACTTAACCACAAAGGTACGAGCTCATCACATGGTATTCCACACAATAAACACTGTCCATCTCATCTAAGCATTCCTTTCTTCCATTTCCCAAATCACCATTTTCCCATTTTAAAACACTCATACATTTGCACTTTAAATAATGATTGAGAGTAACAGAAGAGTAACATCTCCCTAAGCATTTCTAGCAGCGATTAACATCCAAACCGAGCATATCATATTTAGAGATTAATCTAGATCATCAGGGAATATGTATACCAATTAAGGGGTGGTTATCCAACCATGTCTCGGCAACAAAATCGTATGCAATTTCTAAAACAGGCCAATAGGTTGTGTTTATAAAACTGCGTTCAATATGCGTCAAAGGATGAGATTGAATTTGCCATCTTCAAAGCATTTGGGAAACTCGTGCTCGTGGAATGGGTCATCGGGCTCTGGCTGACAGTACTCGTCTTGAAACACCTCAACAGGAACTTACTCGCTCGCAATGTGATCTACGACACACAAGCAAACACGGAATAAGGAAAAAGAAAAACGTTTCTACCATTGAGCTCGAGAGAGGAAAATAAATAAGTAAAGGTAAAAAGAATATTTTTGGGAGGGTTTTGGTCAAGCTCAGATGAATATTGGAAAAGGCGTGGTGGAGTTTGGGGCGATTGGGGAATTTTTGGCTGATGAAATGATAAGCCGGTCGAGTGTATGGATTAAATTTGGAGCTTTAGGATTTAACCAGGAATTAGTTTATGAAAGAGAGAACTTATTTGGAATTTATGGAAATGCTAGGGTGACTCTTTTTTTAGGTAATTGTTAGGGTGACTCTGGAAAATGAAAAACTAGTATGGATGGATAGGTTTTTACTTTAGATGAACATGTTGACGCGTTTTTGGTCAACACACGAAAGCGCTAGATCATGCGGTCGTCGAATTCTCCTCGCCGGAGCTTCTGGACGCAGCCGGTCAGACCGCCTGTAGAGGCCGGTCAGACCGCCTGCAGCAGAGGCGCCGCGAAAGCCTACGATCACAACCTCGGGAGGGACCCGTCAGAGGCTGCGAACCTAGGGTTGTTCTAAGGTCGGCAAGGCCACTTATAACGTCCTAAAACGTCGTAGAGATGAAGAAGGAAAGCAAAAGGGGTTGAAAAAGCTAGGATTTGGAGATAAAAGTAAGACAATGATTTGTATGATTGGGTAGAGGTCCTCAATCGGCCATGGCCCTTTATATTTATAGGGTGGGGAGGTCTTGCCCCGCAAGAAAGTCCTTGTACAGATCCAAAAACGTGGAAAATTCTAGTTCTACTCGGAATCGGGGACAGACGGTGAGACCACCTGTGACAGGCAGTGAGACCGTCTGGCACATTGCCAGATCGGCTACAGGGCCCAACCGGTCTAACCGTACGTACAAGCGGTCTAGACCGACTGTCCCCGCATGATTGGCTTTAAGCCATTTTCTGTCATCAACGTAATCTAAAAAGAAGAATCGGGTCAATCGGATTTAGAATGGTTGAGATATTGGGTTTGCAATATGGGCACTTAATTAATTTCGAAAATTAAAATGATTTGGGTTAGGCTCACGCACGTGTCTGGTGGGATTCATGGGAGGTTTTGGGCCTGTCGATGGGGCACTTGGGCCGCTGCATTATTTGGGCCTTGGAAGAGAAATAGCACAGGGAGACGTCGCCCCTTTCATGGCCGCCATGGCCGGGGACAGGGGAGCTCGCCGGAGCTTCCCTAGACGGCGATTCTAGCAGCCGTTTCCAATTCCGAGGGCATGGTTAGAGAGAGAGGAGAAAGAGTGGTTCGATTTTGGGGACTCCCAGCAGGGGTGCTTCCGGAAAAAGAGGAGGGCCACGGGCGGCCATGGATGGCGGCCTGTGAGCTCGCGGGGAGCTCGGCTCGGGCAAGGAGAGCAAGGGGCGAGGCTTGGGGAAGGTATAGGGTGGTATGGATCTGCTTACCCTCAAGCCAATCGAACCGAGGTGGCCTGACGGAGGAGGTTGATGGCGGCGGCCTGCTTCTGTGCTCGAACAGAGAGACACTAAATTGGAGCAGGGAAGAAGATGAGCTCGGGAGCTGGACGGATAGGAGTGCTTGGGTGGCGGTGGCTAGCAACTGGTGGTGCCCTTTTATAGGCGGCCGGCGAGGGAGCAGCCATGCGGATGCGGCTGGGCGTGGCGGTGTGCTTGACGGCACGAGCGGCGAGGCCGGGCAAAGGCAGGCGAGGGCGGCGAGCTTTTGACCGCGCTTGTGGCTGCGCGTGTAGGCAGAGATGGTGGGGAGCGGCGACGTAGTGGCCGGCAGCGGGATGCTCGGCGTCCTGGTGATGCGACCGGCGAGGCAGTGCACGCACTGTGCACCCACGACGCGAGCGACAAGCACAAACCGACGGCGAAATAAAAGCAGAGGTTGGCACTGTGCCGCTGCCTTGCAGTGTGTGCAAATTGCTGCCATTGTTGCAGGGCTTTGGAGCTTGAACTTGTCGTGCATGGCGTGCTCTGGTCTCTTGCGTGCGTTCAGCCTGAACCTTGCTGTTTGCTTGCTGCTGAGCGGAGAGAGAGACGACAAGGCAAGGGATGAGCACAGGAATGTATTTGCAATGATTTACGGTTGGGAAAGATTCCTCGAAAACGTACTGTTTAAAAAAAAAACCACTATAGATGAATAAGGTTCTGTAAGTGGAAGGGATGAATGAATAGTAAAAAGTTGGATGAATAATGATTTTTTTAGAATCTTTTTGAATCTAAACGGGCTCTTAAGGAATTAGTTTAAGTAAATATGATGTGAAATTTGTGAATGTAAGTTATTTTCATACTTAAACTTTTGGGCTGTTACAAAGGAGGGACGTATTCGGTAAATTTAATGAAAATGCTACACATATAAAAAAAAGTTTGAAGAATGGTATAGATAATCTTTTTAGAATTTCGATACTACGTATTCCCTCCGTCCAGTAATAGTTGACGTTTTAGGAGATGATGAGAGTACCAAACTAAGAAACAAATGACATACATATCACTATGTATTTCAATCATTTCCATGTACTGGATGCCATGGACAAACACATCCTCGCGGGCTCCAAAACATGCACGTGCATGCATAATTTTCATTAAACAAATTAAAAGTTCACCAAACCCGCTCCTAAGCATCCACGTGTATGCACAGTTTTTGTTAAATAAATGAAAAGATTACCAAGACCAAATTTTCCAGCCGGAGGGAATACAACTCAGCGCCAAAAAATAGAAGCAGCGCAACAAACAAATTCAAATAGCCATTCAAGCGCCATATTTAACTTTTGGGCAACTAAATCCACTGCCTCGCTTCCCACCACACCAAACACTACCGGAAAATCGTCGTTTGCCGTGAGCCAAAATCTTTGCCGTGAGCCAAAAATCGGGCTCACGGCAAACACCTTTTTACCGTGAGCATAAAACCGGAAGCTCACGGCAAAATCAATCTTTGCCGTGAGCCCAAAAAGAAAGCTCACGGCAAACAAGTGCACACAGCAAAAGAGCTCTCTTTGCCGTGAGCTAAACAAGAGAAGCTCACGGTAAAAACTCCATTTGCCGTGGGCTAACATAACATGGCTCTCGGCAAAATAGTTTTTAAAATATTTAAAATGTCGCCTCCCGTGACGTAGTAACGGCCGTTAGGGCCATAGTTTGCCGTGAGATTTGTGAGGCTCACGGCAAATAGGTTGTTTGCCGTGAGCAACAGAGAAGCTCACGGCAAAGAGGTAGTTTGCCGTGAGCTTTTCTAATGCGCACGGCAAACAACCTATTTGCCGTGAGCTTTGCCAAGGCTCACGGCAAACTTTAAGTCTCAAAATTATTTAAAATATCAAAACAAAGTTTAAAAATTATAAAATTTGTGGATGTCTACTTGTATCAGACACATAGGTTGTGGAGAAGTTTTGACACGGTTTCGCATAAGTTTGTTTCGTACGATGCACAAAATTGAAAATGTCCGTAGAAGTTTCATAAACATGAGAAGTGATTTTTAGTTTTTGAAGTCAAAGTGAAACTTAAGTTTGAGTTTGAGTTTAAAAACATTGTGTATATGGTATAGACACTATAATATGATCTTTCTTAGAGGTTAGTAATTTTTTAGATATATTTGATATATATTTGTATTTAAAATATACATGAAATAATAAAAAATTGTTAAGACGTGAAGAAAATAATGAAATAATAAGCAAACAAATATGAATAAAGTTATTTAAATGAAAGTCCACGAAATAGTTTGATCATTATAGTGACTTTATAATAAAGAAAAAATATAAAAACATGTGAAACTAAAATAAAAAGTAGGGTGTTTTTCTTATTTGCCGTGAGTATTTATAAAGGCTCACGGCAAAGCTCAGGTTTGCCGTGAACCTCTGAGGAGGCTCACGGCAAAGGCTATGTTTACCGTGAGCCTCCACTAGCTCACGGCAAACATCATTTTTCGGGGGAGAAAAAATAGGAAAAAATAAAATTTAGTGGGAGAAAAAAAAATTTAGGAGAGAAAAGAAAAAAAATGACACGTATGCAGGCTTTGCCGTGGGCCAGATCTGGCCCACGGCAAAGGCCTCTTTGCCGTGAGCCGCCAGATCTGGCTCACGGCAAAACCCGTTTTGCCGTGAGCCAGATTTGACGGCTCACGGCAAAGCTGCCCCCCTTTCCTTTTCCTCCTCCCTTTCACAATTTACACTTGGGAGCAGAGCACAAAGGCACCGGCAGCAGGACACACAGCAGCAGCAGCAGCGACCAGTCGATCCGCGTGAAAGAGGCGAGCGTTAGCTTGGACGACCGGGCCGAGGCCATGGGTCCTGCTGCTGCTGCTGGTACGTGAACTGAATTGATCTCTTCTCTTCACTTGCTCCATCAGTTGTCGCTGAATCGATCTGTACGTACGACGAGCTGAAAACTTTTTGTTTCTCACTCACTGTTTCACATACAGCAGCGCCTGCGCCGCCACCAGACGCAGTCGTGGTGAACGTGGCAACGGCGACGGTGAGGAGGGCAGCAACACCGTCGGCGCGAGACGCGCGGATCCTGCTGCGGCGCGTGCGCTGGGCTCTGGTGCTGGTCCTCCTTGTCCTCGGCTTCGCCACGGCGTCTCTCGCCTTCTTCTCCTTATCTATTCTCTCCCCTGGCCAACTCCGGCGTCCATGTTCGTATTCCAACTCACTCTCTCGTAGCGTAGCCTTTCCCTTCCAGGAGGGAGCTAACCAAACAAACCAACCGAACGCATTGCAGGGGTGCGCACGGACGGAGGAAGAGGCCGCGGAGCTGCGGGAGTCATCGGAGCTGCTGCTGGTGTCGGCCTCGGCCCAGGTGCTGGCGGCCACGGCGACACTGCTCGTGCCGGTGCTGCCGCTCGCCTTGGTCGCCTTCATGCTGGGCTCCTACACCGCCGGCCGCGCGGCGGACCTCGTCTGGATGCTCCTCGCCTACCACAGGCGCGTCCACGGCGTCGCCGCCTTCAACTACTTGGTGTTCTACGCACTCGCGCTGCTAGTGATCATGATCGCTGCCATCTTCGTCATCGCCCGTCCGCCACCAGCTGCCAGACCTGCTCCGTCGCAAGCGTAACCGAGTTCGTGGCACCCAGACCCCAGTCAGTAGCTAGCTAGCTATTGCTCACGTGAGTGATGAATCTAGATTAATATCATCCATTCTTGTATCCTCTATATCTGGTAATTAACTGAAATAATGGTGCGGTGTCATTTACATGCCTGCTTGTCATATGTTATGCTTGTAACAATCTGGTTTCTTGAGATCGGTAGTTGTATTCGAACAATCTTCTCTATGTTCTTGCTGTATCGTTCCTTTTTTTTCTTCAAATTTCATATGAGATTCCTAGGTCCAACAGAAGGCTACAACAAGGCATTGCTCCCAAAGAACATCGGTCCATGCATCCAGACCACGCAAATTCCATGCACACCAGCCGCACGGATGTTTGCCGTGAGCTTGGGCCCTGGCTCACGGCAAAGGATGTTTGTTTGCCGTGAGCCAAGGTCCAGGCTCACGGCAAAGAATGCTTGTTTGCCGTGAGCCAACGGGCCCCACTAACGCCGTTGACGGCCGTTCCTCGCCGTCATCGTAAAATTTGTTTTGCCGAAGGGGTACCACGGCTCACGGCAAAGGTTAGCCGAGAGTGTCCTTTTTGGCTCACGGCAAAGGTCCCTTTGCCGATAGGTTTTTTGCCGTGAGGTCTTTGCCGTGAGCCGGCTCACGGCAAAGGCTTTGCCGTGAGCGTTTGGCCTTTTGCTGTGAGCATTGGGGCTCACGGCAAACAACCCGAATCCGGTAGTGAAACCAACCATTCACTCGCCATGAGCCTTGACTTGATTGCAACTCCAGATGAGCAGGGAGACGAGGAGCCTGATGACCAAGGAGATGAAAGGCCTGATCTCAACCTGACCTGCAAATAAGCAAGATATGAGTATCCATGATCACTTAGAAGCAGATGATGCCTGTGAAATAAAAAGAGGTGATCCTTTACCTGTCCTCCTCCTTCATCCGCCAGGTGCGCGACGGATCTGGACGTCAGGGAAATGGCGGCGGCGCCCAACACCAGCCATGGCCGATGTTGTAGGTGATGGGGTGCTGGAAGAGATGGAGGAGCTAGGGGGTGGTGTGACAATCCTAGGACCGACATGAGATAACTAGAGGGGTTTGCCGGTGTCACGCACGACGGATTGGCTCGGTGGCACCGGCACAGCAAGGAACGAGAGCTCGCGGGACGAGAGGTTGAAGGGGGGAGTTAATTCATTTGTTCATTGTTGCCCTCGTTACAAGTTCAGACATGGTTGAAGTAGTGCTCGACATGGGCTGGTTTATATGGGCTTATCTAGCCTAACACCAAGGCTCACAGGGCCAATACTACTCTCATACGAGGCCCAATACCCAGGTCATGACATTCCCCCTCCCTTAAGGCACATGTTGGCCTCAAGCTGTTAAAGGGGAAGAAGAATATGTCTTCGCGAAGTTACTGATTTTTCTTTTGTAATGGTCCCCAGTGATCGTCCAGAACTTGATGGTAGAACTGAATGATCCAGAGTATAAGACTCCACTCGTTGATGGCCATGATGTGCTTTTGTTGGAGTGCTAGCTTAAAACTGATAGCAGCAACACATTTCAATTCTCCATATGGTAGAACAAAGTGCCGCAATGATTGTTCTCCCCTCAACTCATGCACTCCTAGATCTATCAGCATCTCTGTCAGCTTGAAAGGCACGACATTTCCATTAGCATTTATCTTGATACTACCCAATGGAACCAAAACGACATCTAGTTGTCTAGCATAGCATGCTGCCCAATAGTGATGAACCCATGCAGCCCCAGTCAGATTCTCCCTTAATGCTATTAGGATAGCATTCAAAGATGCCACATTGCATGCGAGTGACCAGGAGAGATATCTATTAGCAGCCAATAGCATTTGCACCATCTTGATTCTCCCAGGTGAGACTTCAATGGACCACAATGTAAGGAAATGAGCACTCCTAGCAGTAAGGAAGAAATAGCAATAATATGCATGCTCTTGTTGATGCACATGGTGCAGTTCAAAACAGCATAGAGGCACCTGAATCTGGTAGGAATAATGGCATCTCAGGGCTAGCCCAATTGCATTCCTCTTGAACTGCAGAAATGTTGCACGGCGAGAGGCTCACAAAGATTTCCATCATGTGTTCACTTGACAGCTCCATCGAAAATCCACTCTTGCACCAATTACCGTTGTAGTACTTTGCAAAATAATTCTATCCTCAGTTCTAACAATATTTACTCGCAGGAATATCCAAAAACATGAGAGTGCAGTAATGCTCATGCACCCATCTTAAGCTTAATAGCCACAACAGTTTCTAACAAAGAAATATCACACAACCATGGCTTAACTGTTTCTAATAGTGATAGAGGCAATTGAAAAGCTGCCCATACCAAGAATTTCGATCCCAGCAAAAGTTCATGTGTTTGCCTAAGCAACAGAAATTTGACTCCTTGTACAGCAGTGCCAAAGCAGTTGCAAGTTTTTGATAATTGTCAGTCCCTTTCCAGTTCCACGTATCACTGCATATGGTGGCCAAGGAATTTCCCATTGTATCCAACAATACCCGACAAACAATGGTTGTAATAATACTGGACAACAATCATCTTGTGCAGAATCAGGAATGGCAAGAAAGAGAATCCCATGATCCCAGGACCGACACGAGATAACTTAGAGGGGTTTACCGACGTCACGTACGGTGGATTGGCTTGGCGGCTCCAGCATAGCAAGGAAGGAGCTCGTGGGGCGAGAGGTTGAAGGAGGAGTTAATTCATTTGTTCATTGTTGCCCTCGTTATAAAGTTCAAACATGGTTAAAGTAGTGCTTGACATGGGCTGGTTTACATGGGCTTATCTAGCCCAACACCAAGGCTCGCAGGTCCAATCCTACTCTCATACGAGGCCCAATACCCAAGGTCATGACAGGTGGGGAGGCGGAGGAGCTCAGGGATGGGGAGGCGGAGAAGCTGGGGGATCAGGTGGCGGAGGAACTCGGAGCCGGGAGCCCGACGACGGAGACCAAGAGGGCAGACGCAGATGGCTGCGTGAGTGCGTGGCCTGGGAGGATAAGTCTCCAAAATGCTTTTTTTAAGTGGTGACTGATTAGGAATTGAAGAATGTGGTTCGAGCTTGTTTGGTTCATGTCCTGGCAAACCTGCCTCGCACAGGCAGCATCCCTAGGGGTTGGATTTCGTCCGCCTAGGTGAGGATCGCTGTCTGGCGCTAGAGCTACCCGCCATGCAACATCTAAACATGCCCTACTTACCTACAATCCGTGGCAGGTCTAAAATGACATCCTTTTGAGTACTTATTTTTTAATCCTAAATGATATCTAAACCGGGACGGAGGGAGTGGGTAATACGAACTTTCATAATACCACACATGTAAAAGACTACTTTTTTTCATCGTGTCATTTCAGTTCAACCTAGTGACAAAGATAGAACCACCTTTAGTTCGTCAACTTTTTTTATCGTTACAGAGTGCATTGGAATGTTTTATACGAATTAACACTAATAAATATGGATAACTAACAAAAAATCATTCCATAACCCGGGTTGAAATTGCGTGATGAATCTATTAATCCTCATTAGGCCATAATTAGACATATTGTTCTACTATAAATAATCTTTAATGGTGAATTAATTAGGCTTAGGGTTGGATATCAAGCCAGCTCGGCTCGTTAGCGAGCTCGAGCTAGCTCGTTTGGCTCGCGAGCCGATCTAGAGAGACAATATGAAAGCATATTATCATGGAGTATGGTTCGTTTAGCTCGTAATGGCTCGTTCCAAATCATCCTTCTTATAGAGTTCTTCTAACCCAGTTTCCGTGCTGTCCCAATTATTGCTTCTTATAACTCATTTTATATTAGCAACCTCTTGTTCACACCTTGAGGAGTCATAAAGCTGATTAAAATAGAGCTGAATATATCTCTTTTTGAAGCTAGGGTTAAGGATCGTAGCAATATCCATGACATTGTTCTTCTCTTCCCAATATATATCAAATTTGTCTAACATTGCAGTACTCATTTTCTTCAAATATGAGTCATTGGAATGTGTTGCCTTTAACAATGTACCTTTTTAAATTAATTGGCTTGATAATTAACGGGCTCGTTATGGCTCGTGAGCAGCTCGCGAGCCAGCTCGAGTTGGCTAGTTATAAGAGGAGCTGGCTTGTTCTAAAATGAGTTGAGCTCGAATCCATTAATGAGCGAGTCGAGCGAGCTCGAGTTATAAACTTTTTGTCTAGCTCTAATTAGGCTTAATAGTTTCGCCTCGTGATTTCACATCGATACATATAATGAGCTTTATAATTAGTTATAGTTACTACAATAAATTTTATAAAGTTTTTTTTAACAACTAAACATGTATGGAAGGGAGGAAGGAGAAGTCTTAAGCCCGAAGGCAGCCCACGGCGCGGTGGATCGCCAGCTACAGCTCGGCGCCGCGTGGTGCGCGGTGAGCGGGAGCGAGCGGCGGTGGCGAGCGGATCGCCGGGGGCTTCGCGCGCGTGGATTGGCCGAGAGCTGGGCTGCAGCACCGGGCAGCGCGATTGGCTTGGCGCCAAGCGCCCAGCAGGCATCGCCGGCGACGTGGCGAACGGCTTCTGAACCGGTCGGCCACGCCCGGGCACACACGCGTGTTTCTGCTGGGACACAACATTTGGATCGATTTTGGCGAGATTTGCCACAAGATTTGTGTGGGGGAAGTCAAAATAATTGGGTTACAAAAATCGTGACCTAAGACTAAAGATCAAAGGTTTAGATCAACAGCCCTAATGTTTGACGATTCATTTTTTGCTGCAATTCAAAGTTTAACTGATTTGGTCGACTTTGGGAACATTTAAATATTCAATGTTTGAAACTTTAATTCTTCACCCACCCAAGTTGTAAAGAAACTGTAGGAGTAAAATTTTCATGCAGGACTTTAGAAAGGAGTCGAAAGAAGTGAATTGAGTATAAAATATAGTTAACTAAATTTTTACTCCAGTCCCCCTCGTTTCACTACACTCTACTGCTCCCTCCAGACCGTTTTGTTAGGCGCTCGGAAGAGAAATCCACATACCAAGGAGCTCTGCCATTTGCATGTCTGTTCTATCTGCACGTGCGTATGCATGGCCAGCGCCCACGTCTCTCCAGCTTCCTGCATGTGCGCGTGCATGCGACCAGCCATCAGGAAGCCAAGAACAACACCCACGCACGTGCAAAATACCTCGTCTTCCACACCTCGAGCCATGATTGCTTTCTGAGATTCCAAGCGGCAGCGTCTCAGGTCTGTGGCACGCCTAATATTTCGCCTCAACCATGAAAACGCTAATGCGCCTAATAAAAAGGTCTGGAGGGAGTAGTTCACAACCAAGCTTGTAGCGAGCAGGTTGAGTGTTTATATCGAAACAATGAATGCGAGAAACAAACTTCAGTGTTCACCGTAACGACTTTGCTTATTTTTTATTGAAGTCTAAAACAATTGTTTGACTAGACTTTGACAAAAAGTTTCAAGACATTCCACTAAAAATTAGAGGAGACACTTTTAATACAATGTGTTATTAATCAACGAAAAAGTCTATTTTCTGTCATCCAACTCTTTTCTCAGTTTGGTTTTGGTCATCGAACTCCAAAACCAGGTATCTTTGTCATCCAACTATCAAAATCGTTCAAATTTGGTCATCAAACTGTTTTGATGAGTGGTTTTAACTTTTTTATTTACAATCACCTAAATCGGAGGTACAGGCAAAAAGTAATAATCATTTTAAAATCTAAGGACTAAATCGTAAATAAAAAAATTAAAACCACTCATGAAAACAACCCGATGGCAAAATTTGAACAGTTTTGATAGTTGGATGGCCAAAGATATCCGGTTTTAGAGTTAGAGGGCCAAAACCAAACCGAGGCAAGAGTTGGATGGCCAAAAATAGACTTTTCCCATTGATCAATAGTACAACTTTTATTTTGATCAAAAGTTCATGTTGTTAACAAAATCTTATTTTTAATACAAAACTAAGACATTGAGCTCACTAAAATTAGGAACTTCATTACTTCATGTGTTTAAATTTTAAACTTGCAAATAGACCTTTAACTTTAAGCAAACTTCTAAAGAACTAAAATATGAGTGTTACGAAATACTAGCCAAATGACTCAACTGGCTAAATTTGGCTACTCAACTTTTGTGAAAGGACCTCTAGTCTAGTGATTAGAGCATCTGAGTACCATCTAGCAGACCTAGGTTTGACTCACTGTGTAACATCCCGGCCCAGGGCTTGGTAAGATTGATAAAAATACTCATACAAACAAGTTGCAACTTCTTTTCCGGGAGTTCATCCTGAAAGTACTCCAAGGTTAAGTGTGCTTGGCCCGGAGCAATTTCAGGATAGGTGACCGACCGGGAAGTCCTTTCCCGGTGCGCATGAGTGAGGACAAAGTGCGTAGAAAAGACATGGGTTGGTCTATGAGGTCATTCTTGAGATTCTTGAGAGTTGTCAGGCTTACGCGGGCCTAGCCTAGAGTGGTGGGACGTTGCAATTATTATCAGAGACGACCCTCGTGGTTTCACGGGCGCGTGTGGGTTAGTTGTGCGGGCATGATGTGCATCACGCATGGGCTCTGTGTGGATACGGTATGGCACATGCGCCGGCACTGGACACACGGACGTGGCCGGAGGTGATGTTTCTGGCTTGGGGAGTGGCGGGAAGTTACAATTGTTATTAGAGACGACCCTCGCGGTTTCACGCGCACGTACGGGTCAGTTGTGCAGGCATGGTGCGTATGACGCGTGGGTCCTGTGTGGAAACGGTATGGCACATGCGCCGGCACTGGACACACGGACGTGACCGGAGGGGACGTTCCTGGCTTGGGGTTCACCGACGAGGACCTAAGGGGGGTGAGTGTAACACCCCAGCCCAGGGCTTAATAGGATTAATAAAAATACTCATACAAACAAGTTGCAACTTCTTTTCCGGGAACTCATCCCGAAAGAACTCCGAGGGTAAACGTGCTTGGCCAGAGCAATTTTAGGATGGGTGACCGAACTCCGAGGCTAAGCGTGCTTGGCCCAGAGCAATTTCAAGATTGGTGACCGACCGAGAAGTCCTTTCTGGGTGCGCATGAGTGAGAACAAAGTGCGTGGAATAGACATGTGTTGGTCTGTAAGGACATTCTTAGGATTCTAGAGATCTGCCAGGCGTAAGCGGGCCCGGCCTAGAATGGCGGGACGTTACACCCTATGGGAGCGATGGGTTTGAAATAAAGAAAAATATGAAGAAAAATAAATAAATTAGGGTTTTCCCTACTGACTTCGGTCAAAAAAACATACCAGCTATCCAACTAGCCAAACTGGTTTACCAAGTATAGGCTCCACACGAAGGAACCCATTTGCTTGTTGAGCATGGCATGTTATACTCACCCTTGCTTTCGTTGCATTGGCTTTTGTAGCCTATGAATATCAACGAGCTATGCGGGAAGGAAAGTGACTATGCACATTTATAGCTGAAGTCTTTTTGCTCTCATTACGTACAATATCCCATCATGTAAGATGTACTTAACATCTTGAATTATTTTATCCACTTCTGACGGATCTTTATGCATAGTTTCATAGCATACTATTACCAAAATTGCCATATCACTTTTACAATGGAACGAAAGAATCTCTCTCGGTGCATAATTGTTTCGTTGACAAGCTATAACCTTTAATTATTGTATAATGACATAGCATGAGTTCGCTACTAAAAAACGATTTTAGGAGACGGTCAAAATTGATTTTCGGAGGCGGTTTTTCCGTCCGCCTCCAAACTAGCGCTTCTGTTGATGGGCTATTTTCAGAGGCGGACATTATTAATCAAGGAAAAAAATAAAAAAAATTGAAACCCTAGATGAGCCTGACGAGCCCATCTGGGCCCGCCGAACCCATCCAGGGCGCCGACGCCGGATCCACCACCGTCGGCGTAGATCCACCGCTGCCACTGCTCCTCGCGCCGGATCCGCCTGCATCTCACGCGCCGCCGCTGCTCCTCGGCCGGATCTGCGTAGCTCTTCGCCGCCGCGCAGCCCGAACCCTGTAGCTTGGCGTCGCCACCTCTCACCTACGCCTGCTTGAGGCCGGCTCCTGCACGAGCCCACCGCCGCCTCTCTCTGCGCTAGCCCGTCGTCGTCTACACCTGCCCGCGGAGTGCAAGGTCGCCATGGCCGCAATGCGAGGAGGGGAGGTGGAGGTGGAGGAGGTGGCGGCGACGCAAGCTGGTGGCTCGAGCTTGAGGGAGGCGTGGCGGCGGAGGAGCAGAGGCTGCACGCGTCGTGGAGGAGGAGGAGCAGAGTGGACGGCGCGGAGGGAGCAGAGCAGAGAGAAGGCGACGACGGAGGAAGAGCTCACGCGAGAGAGAGAGAGAGTGGCGACTCCGTGGGTGAGGGAAGGGGAGAGAAAGTGAGATGGTGAAAACCCTAAGAGACGTTTATATACAGGAGAGGGAAAAAACTCTAATGGGCTATTTGGATTCAATTTGGGCCGAGTTATTTTAGAGGACGGGCATTTCGTGAAAGTCCCCGGCAGAGGAAAGGGCTGTAGGTGATGGCGCGTTCTGCTTCTTAGGGCGATGAAATCGTTCCTATGGGATTGTGCGTGGCAGCTGGTATAGATGATGATGAAAGGCGGGCCGCTTGAACCGGGACCTATTCTCATAATAGGCAGCAAGCAAAGCTAAATAGGAAAGGGGGCGACTGATGACTGCCTTTTTCGTCAAAATCAAAAAGGGTGGAATGTGGAGCTAATATGGCTGGCTACAAGTATAGCCAAAGAAAGATGAGACGAGACGGACTGTCAGAGGACGCAGCGGGACTACCAGGGGAAAGCCCGCCCCCGCTAGCTAACATAGATATCTATTCTCGGTGCGCATATTCGAGATTTAGAATCTCTTTCCGACCAGGCCAGGCCGAATCGGGCCACCACTTGGGATGGGAATGGCTCAGCCCACATGCATCATTTGATGAAAGCACTCCAGTCGCCTCCGATCAGTGGCTTGTCAACCACCGGACCGTAGCTCCTTACCAAATGCCCCTGCGTTGGGGCAACACAGCACATGACTAGTTCGCTCAAGGACCACACCCTCTCGAGAGCAGGATGCCGGCCGAGATGGAGCATCAACCTAGACTTTCCTTGGGCTTGCCTTGCCCCAACATCTAAATAAAGGGCGGGCGCCGAAAAGGAAGCAGTGACGCCTTTTCGACGAAAGCTTAGCCTGGTAGGCGCAGCTTACTCACCCTACTCCCTTAGACAATGCAATGCTCTGAACACGAAAGTTTGCTGTTCAGCCCTCTTCTCCCATGCAGAGTCGCAGGCAGCGCCTCGGATAAAAGCACGGACGAGCCACATGCAGGGAAACTTGCACGTGTGGTTCTGGCCGGGGACCCCGGTATACTGTATTAATATGTGTAGGTCCCTGTAATTCGAGTGAGATTGTCATGGCGCAAAAGCAGATATGGTCCGGTATTCCCTTGTTCCCCGTATTGGTTATGTTCCTTATTCCTCGTCTAGCAGAAACTAATCGAGCTCCGTCTGATCTCCCAGAAGCGGAAGCGGAATCAGTTGCAGGCTATAATGTAGAATATGCGCGGGATGCGATCCTTAATAGTTCACTGTTGGCGGAAGCCAATGTCTCGGGACTCATTCTGACTTAAACAAGGGGTGGGTCTTTACCAACTTCCAAATCCAAGATTTAGGGAAAAAAAGAGGGGCAGGGCACTCTTCATTCTTCATTCGAAACTCATGAATGTCGGGTCGGAGGTTTTTGCCTTTTTATCAATCAAAAAGGGGAGTTGGGTAAAGCAAACTCACTCCTTGGACGAGCACGGGGCTTAGTCAAGTAGAACCGGATTGCGCTGCTTGATGCTCCGATCGAAAACAAATCAGTGGGGCCATGCCGGTACGACGGAATATGCGTTAGAAAGGTCAATCCCTCCCCCCTTTATTTTTTTTAATGAAAAACCGGGCCGAACTCTAAAGCAGCCCACCCGCTTCCATAGAACAATATCGCGGCAACGTAGACCTAAGTGGATTTATTGGATTCTGGGGAACCATCACAAGTACGGCCGGCCTATAGAACGAGAATGCCGTGTCGTCCAGCGGAGCTTAGAAGAAGGTGACTCAGAGCCTAAGGAAGGTGACTCGCGCAAACAGCTGACTCCTTTTCAATAGAAAGGAATAGCCAAACCTACCCAGCTGGCTGGTCAATCTCAGTGATCTTATCGGCCGGCAAAGCGGAGACGGACGACCACGGTCCCGACCTTACCAGCACCGTAGGTTTACTAATCAATGAAGCCCCTCAACCTACTATCTTTTCTTACAAACTCAACCAAGCCTAACCAAACCCCCATGCTCACGACATGTTCTTGATATTGATTGAGTTGGAGGGAGTCAGAGACTACCACGGAATCCTTCCATAGTCACCCCGGTGACCTTCGTCACCAAAGCGTCACGACAGTTTCCAAGACCCCTCATATAATCTCCAGTGGGGATCAGTCGGAGCACGTAGGAATGCCGACCACTACATAAGCCACGTCTGGCTGAGGCGAGCAGCAAGCGGGGGAGAGTCTTTTTAAGTACAAGAACGTTGGGGTGGGACGCTAGTACTTAAACTAGGGTTGCTTCTTAGCGCTAATCTTGCGTTTTCAGCAGTTAGTTGTAGCGCGCCTTCCCTCCTTCTCTCATTTCGGAAAGATTTGGCAGTATTTTCTTATGATGACCTGGTCGAGAGAGTACGAAACATCGGTGTAAAAGATTGAGTGGGATGGTTATAGTAAGGGGCGAACCAAGTGCTTGCGCGAAGAAGCGAATCAATCAGAATGGAGACAAGGAAAGGAGGAGAGGCGAAACTCAACTAAAATGGAAAAGGGAACTCGACCGACTATCATGAGCGAAGTGAGGGAATTCCTTCTGATTGGATCCCTTAGGAGAGAGACAGAAGGTGTTATTAAATAGAATCAGATCTTTGACGATCCAGTATTAGCTAGTAAGTGTATGGACTCAGACTTTGATGACTCCCTAGTGGCCAGGGAAGCGTTAGCTTCACCCTTTGAACGTCTCATTTACTCTCTCTAGCTCTCGACTTTATGTATAGGAATTTAAGGTACATTGGTCGATGAAAGTTAACATCTATCTTATCTTACGCCACTTACTCTAGCTTGAATTTGTGGAAGACGTCCGATTGAATGATCTCCAGTGGGTTCTATTACCATGTGTACCCAGCCTGCTTCCTTCTTTTTTACCAGCCTCTCTGCTTCTGTCAGTATAGAGGAAAGTCTTCAATCCCTTGAGAGAAAGAAAAAAAGGCCAAAAAAAGGATACCTAGCATGACACATCAGCTACACCATCAGAGCCTATCCACTTGCTAGTCAGGAAAAAGAACCGCTCCGTTCCGTGGGCTTCTTTCGCAGCTCTCTTCACGCTCGCTTTACGAGTGCAACCAAGTTCAATAAACTGTTCATGCTAATTCATAGACTATGCTGGTTTCTATCTAAGAGTCCTGTGAGACGCTTCCTTCTCATACACATCTGAAGGAACGTTTGATCATCAGCATTAGAGAGTTTTGCAGGTCCTTGAGAGAACGTTATCCAGCCACCATGGTCTGAGGTGAAATTGGTCCTGGTCCATAAAACGAAAGGTGCTGGGAAAGCGCAGAGAAGTCGTCTGAAGGGGAGTTCCATAGGAATGTTCAACTTCGATCAACCTTGGTCCCATGCCTAAAAAAGAAAGAAGGTCTAAAATAGGGGTGATATAATCCACTGCTCGCCTAAGAATGTACTGACGTAATCCCTACTATGGCTTCCCGAAGGATCCAGCAGCTAAGAGGGTCCGAGCCATAACGGATTGATGTGACCGTAGCGGCGACTGGAATCGATCTGAATGAGGCAGTTATGGGACTTATCTTATCTAACAACAAATATATAGAAGGATTCAAAAAAGGTGGGGGTCAAGGTGTATAATACGAGCTCCACTTTCAGGCAATGAGCTAGCTTAACCCTGATTGCTTAAGGTTTAATACAGTCATGTCATGTTGGATCTGCTACTAAGAAAGTAAGAGAAAGACTGTCTTCTAATCTTTCAGTCAAAGTAAAGTAAAGTAGGTATAGGTAAAGTAGTTCACGGAGGTGCGTGCAGTTAGCCCGAAAAGCTT
This sequence comes from Digitaria exilis, assembly GCA_015342445.1. Classification (NCBI taxonomy): domain Eukaryota; kingdom Viridiplantae; phylum Streptophyta; class Magnoliopsida; order Poales; family Poaceae; genus Digitaria; species Digitaria exilis. The sequence continues at coordinate 2,533,297 of JACEFO010001795.1, forward strand.
GTATGTAAGCGAGTGACTTTGCTTTATGGCAGCATAAACTAATTGGCAGTAAGTAAGTGCTTCGATATGATGTGGTTCTGTATCAATCCAGAGGCATGTATTAGTATCATAGATGGGTTTCCTTTTATCTTAAGCTAGAGTACCTATGGAAGAGGCTTTACTTTTCGATAAGGAGATGCAGACTCGTATGCTTCGTAGTAAAAACCTTCCTTTACCGCAGGCAAGCTCTCCTCTTGAAATATGTTGACTGTTTCGCATGGAGCTACGAAGAAATGCCCGGTTTAGACCCGCAGTCCACAAGCTCAAGATTGATCCAATCCAAATGTGCAGCCTGTTAAACAGGCACCTCGCCGCATGAGGATAGAGCTTGAAGAAAAGGTCGTCATCGAGACCACTCATTGAAGCTGGTTTCATACCATACAGGAAGAAGAAAATCCCGATTGGGTGGCCAGCATTGTTCCAGTGAAGAAGAAGAACGGACAAATACGCATCTGTGTGGCTTATTTTCTAAAACGTCCTAAGAAAATCCCGATTGGGTGGCCAGCATTGTTCTAGTGGCCAGCATTGTTCCAGTGAAGAAGAAGAACGGACAAATACGCATCTGTGTGGATTAGGACAAATACGTCCTAATCCTTTTGCCGCCGCAAGGCTGACTAACCGTACGCAGCAGGAGCAAGGGAACTCCCCTGGTTCAGGAAGGCACATGAGTCCGAACGCTATTATGAATGTGCGACCGACACTACACTACGTAGGTACCTGTGCATGCAGGTGAGGCGTCGGTCGGTCCTAAAAACGGCGGCAGCTAGCGAGGAGTTAACGACCGGACGTGCTGCAACCTAGGGATCACCAGGCAGCTCTTTCGCTCTATAGGGATATGGGGGGGGCATAGCACAATTCTTCTTGGAGGAGGGTTGGTTTGCCCAGGTGACTGATCCTGCCATAATATACTCCCGCCAAATTCTATTGCACCGGCAACCGAAGTCGAACATACATACGACGATCTTCATGCGTGAAGGGACGGGAGGAAAGAAAGGGCGGTAGATGATAATGCGAAAGGGCGCCGCGTCTGGGCGGGCGGGCTGAATGGATGAGCGAAAGATGCCATGGAGTGGGGAACCAGTCTAAAGTTATACAACTAAATGCACTTCAAGGTGCTGCCGAGGAACTGGGGGACCTTCTCGAGCACAGGATAGGCAATTGAGAGATAGAGTTAGCCTATTCGTTATGGGGAATCAATGCTCCGGACCGAATAGTTACCTCCTTTTCTTTCTCTGGCGCATATTAGCTTAGCAGCGCTCAAAAGGCCCAGGTTGGTTTGTTTGGCTTCCTCTCTTAGGCCACTTTCCTTACCTTACTCCCGCAACACTCCCACTCCAAGCTACGCCTGCTGAGCAAGATGCATTGCGATTTCCTCTTCTGTGGACGCACCTTCGCCTCACCATGACCCGGGACGGGAAGAGAAAGACTTTGATTTTTCCGGCGGGATTTATAGTAAAGCCAAAGAAAGACGCCCCAAGACAAGGTACAACTGTTGGGAAGGGGACATGATCAATAGAACCCGGCTGGATCCGGGCTGGGATAGTGGCGCCCATTCCTAACCAGTTCAGAAAAAGTTCGCTCATGCTGGAGGTACTAACCACTTAGTGATCGGTCCGCTAGTTCATGCAAATCCGAAGAAGTTATCACGGACGAGCCACATGCAGGGAAACTTGCACGTGTGGTTCTGGCCGGGCTTTCCTTCGGTATCTAATAACCTTGCTTCTGCTCGCCGCTGGCGCACCTCTCCTAACTATTGCCCATTTATTCTGGAATCATTTTTTTAGGAGGGACAATTTTACATATTTCTGCCAAATCCTTCTATTATTAAGTACGGCTGGTACCATTTCGATGTGTTTTGATTCTTTCGAAAAAGAGAGGTTTGATGCTTTTGAATTCATTGTATTAATTCCACTTCCTACTCGCAGTATGCTCTTAATGATCCCGGCTCATGATTTAATTGCCATGTATTTAGCTATTGAGCTTCAAAGTTTATGTTTTTATGTGATCGCAGCATCAAAAAGAAAGTCTGAATTTTCCACGGAAGCCGGCTCAAAATATTTGATCTTAGGTGCATTTCCCTCTGGAATATTATTGTTCGGGTGCGACCGGACTACTACCGATCAATTTTTGGAAACTTCTTTATAGACTTGTAGAGACCCTCTATGTAGTTGTAATTCTTGGGCAATCGATCTACTTTCCCCATAGCCCTAAGGTTGTGTCTCGATCTCCTACGTGCGAAAGAAAGATAAGATACGGGAGACGGGGTCCTATGGTATGGGTCTTCGACCCTTGGTCTAATTCCACGACGGAGAGTCGGCGTGGCGTAAAGTGAAGATTGGGGGGAATAGAGCGAAATCCCCGTCTGGGGTATTCCGAAGGTGTAACCTAGGCAACGAAAAAGGGGCCCGATACTTCAACTAAAGGAGCGACCTGTTGGTTCACCAAACCCCGACCCAGTGTCACACGTTCTCCAGGTCCGAAGGGATCCAGTGCCCAACTACCGACTCCTCTTGGAATTGCGTTATCGGAGCCGAGCCAGGAATAGCCGTTAGTGGACACCTACCACTTTTCACCGGTTAGAGAGGCCCTCTTTAATACATTAAGAAAATATGTTCACAGGGGCCAGAAAGACTCGGTCATAGGAACTTAAACCACCTACGCGCTGGTAAACGAAAACCACCTCGACCGGATCTACCGAACGAAGAAGGCCGCCCCGTCGAAAGAATTAACACGCCAAAAGGGCCACCAGCTTTCCCCCAAAAAAGGGGAGATCCGCTGCTTATTGCTCACGGAAACATCCGACCTTATCGTCAAGTCGTCCACCTATCTTTCTGATCTCATTCGTTTTCCGATCGCATAAAATCTAGGCTAGGTAGGTATCTATTTGCAAATAGAAGTACCGAGGCCGCTGCTTCCCCAGGCTGCGGGAAGGAAGAGTGGGTAAGAGGGCTTCCTTCAATCAGGCATGATAGTCTTTAACAGCTAAAAAAGTAGTGCTGAAAACATGTAAGAATTGTACCATCCAAACCAAGGGATCCTGATTATCCCCAATCTTCGGATGATAAAAAATATCAAGACAGATAGATCAATCAACCCATGCATGAAAGGTAGTTAAACCAGTATATAGAGTAGTGGTGAAGCAAGCTTCTGATAGAAAGATAGGTAATCATGAATATAATATAGCAATTCCATCTCAATTTCAATTGGAACAAGGGAAGAGGACATTCCATCATACTCAAGCTAGATGGGTCGGTTGAGCACGGGTTAAGTGCTTCTTCATATGTCGATGGCTCTACCACTTGATTACATGAATTTCTTTTCTTACGGATATGACTAAAAGTTGGAGGGCCAACCTATCGCTCTAAGTACTATACAGATTTGGAATCAACTCATTATTTATATTAAACAGCCAAGCAAGCCAAAGCTAGCAAAGGATGATATAATTACCCGTTAGCCATCGTGGCATCTGTCCGGAACTCAACCTGGGTGGAGTCCACCGCGAAGGGAAAGGGCATCCTGCTGGTTAAATAAAGAGTTAAGGTTGTTGGATTTGAGTAGAGCACTGGCTAGGTGGGGTGATTGGAAAACGGTTAGATTCTCGCTAAAACGCTGGTTATTGCGTGTCTAAAGACGGTAGCTACCGATATACCATACCATTAAGGGTAGTGAAAACCCTATATAGCGCGTTTTCGTTTAGTAACTAGTGAGCTATATTTCTACTATGGTGAAATGCATGTATACGCGTTCTTTATTTGCTATTCAAGCCCATCTGTGACTTGCCTATGACTTCTTTCTACTCTTATCTCTTTTCTTGATGACCGATCTCTCTTCTTCTCTCTCTGAACCCTAGACCATGCTATACAGGCTACCCCTTCATAGACATTACCTAGTATCTCCTTCATTTTCTATTATTTAATTGCTTTTAATGGAATACCTCTCTACTCAAATAGATACTCACTAGAGTCTATTTCCTATTCGCTTACCACCGGTATCTACCTTTCTAGTAGCAATAAATAAAGCCAATAATTCTTATTATTCAATAAGCATTCCTCTTGTCAAAACTTGTTTAGCGGTGACTTCTATCGATCAGGGTTATCCCATGGATACTATTTGTATTTTGACTGTTGAGTACAGGGAATTCCATCCTAGAAACATAGCATCTAACAATATAGTTTACTGTTCCATTCTGATATGAAGGAAGGTGTCATTAGGGTTAAGCAGATAGGTAGGTTCAAAGAATGGGAGAACCCGACCACTGCTGGGCAAATGAGTACGAGCTGTCTAGCTGTGGACAAGAAAGGGGTACTTCGAAGAGCATGAATACAGCTGGCTGTGCTCTTGTAGTCATACCCTCGGTAAGAAGATCCTACCCAAGGATAGCGAGTGAACACTCCCACCATAAGCGAGCTAAGATAGTGGAATTCAGTCTATGAACGCAAGCCTAAAAGTAGAAGCAGTGAATCCTGTCTAATACTGGTTACTTGATTTTCTTCTTTTCTTGCAGCATTCCTAAACTCAAAGCTCTATATTCTATTCTTACGCTCAATATTCTCTTCCAAAAGCAATAGGTTGTCGACAGAAGTCAATGAAGCAACGTTTGAAAGAAACAACACTTCTTTCTCAATTTCCACTTTAGATATTCGATAACTATGCTCATATACGTCAATTCAATAACTATGCTCATATACGTCAATTCATGGAATCTGCTCTGGCTCTTGGGGGAACGAATCCATATAGGAATCCCCTAGGGCTAGGAACAACAGGCTAGTTTGTGTTAACAAATCATGGGATACCCTGGCCATACCAATCATTACCCTTTATGGAGGGATAAAGCAACCAATTGTATTTTCCTTACTCCTGTGGGCATTAACTAGACCAGTTTTCTTAGCATTATCTTAGTGTTAGCGGCATGGGTAGGATGTATCTCTGGATTATCCATGGTATGCTTCCATTGTAGCACCATAGCAAGGTTGTTGCACCTTAGCCCGGTATAGTAGAAGGCGAACCATGCTATTCATAAGTTGATAAGCTCCATTCCTTCGATAGGGATCAACCCAGCAGCATAGCTTTAAGATCCTAAGCAACACCACTGCTAAATCAACCAACGTCAGGGATTCTAGCTCAAGATCTGGAAAGAGCTTCGTTCCCTCCTGCCCGCTGGCTAGAGTTATACCATCAACCCTTGCAGCTGACTGTGAAGTAGCCGAAAACCCTCTATCACGTCTGTTTGTTTTCCGGAGGAAAGAAAGTCTACAAACTGATACGTGAAAAAAAAACACTACAATCCCATCTAGAAAAAGCCTGCTTTTCAAAAGCAAATCCTCTGTCTGAGTGTAAGACCACCAGGGTGAAGCAGAAGTGTGCTAGAAAACGCCGGTGCTTGTCGAACTACTTGCACGTTGGGAACATCCGTTGTAGCGGCGCATACCCTTGGAGTGGGGAAGGAGATGGTATGGAACCTCAATTTCTTCATTCAAGGAAATAGGGAAGGACCAAGGACGGTGCACACTCTTCACCGATAGCCGCCAAAGTGCCCTATGTCTCGCGAAGAACCCGGGTGGAAGTGAATTCTTCAGCTGAGTTGAGTGCCGCATGCTTTCAGGTAAGCAGTCAAGCTCAAAACCATCCGGACGATTCTCGGTATAGTAGCGGCCGAGGACTTGCATCTATTTCAACTAGACGTGAATACGGTCTTTCTCCACGGCAACAACGAGGAGGAGGGGATCTACATGGTGCAACCCGAGGGGTTCAAAACTCGGGGAAAAGAAGGTCACATATGGTTGTTGAAGAAGAGCTTGTACGGGCTCCGAGGCAGTGGTCAAAGAAATTCGACAAGTTCATGGTCGATCGATACCTTTCCATCCCTGTTGTGGGGGCAGATGAGCCTCCCTCTGTTCTTGCAGCTGCCTTAGGAGGTCTTTAGCAAGTCAGACTCTTCTGGTTAACATGTATTCACGATTCGCCAAAGCCGGAAGCTCGGGTAAGTAGGGATCCCCACCTTAATAGCTCAATTGCAAAAGGAAGAAAAAGAAATCAATCTCACTAACCTCTCTCTCAGCAACATATCAGCTTTCTAGCATGCATATTTGATAGTTACATTGCAGGAGAAAAGATCAGCTATACTTTTGTTGTTTGAATAAAAAACAATTAGCCACACTTGTTTGAATCCTTTTGTATCAACCCATAATTTAGCATCAGGATCCATGATTCTTTCCCTTGATAAAAATCAATTCTGTCCTCTTGAGCTCCATCATGTACTATTTACTTACAAAGAACCCAGCACAAATTCGGTTTTGGAAGAATAGAACAAACTATGTTGAGCCAAGAGCATCTTCATTACTATGGAAAATGATGGATAGCAAAATCCACAATCGATCATGTCCTTCAAGTCGCACGTTGCTTTCTACCACATCGTTTTAAACGAAGTTTTACCATAGCATTCCTCTAATTTCATTTCAAAGTGGTATAGGGAATTGATCCAATATGGATGGAATCATGAATAGTCATTGGTTTTGTTTAGTATTTTGTATACTAATTCAAACTTGCTATCTGTGGATAAATAAGTATTTATCCGGGGAAGACTCAACAAGGATCCAATTTATTTAAACCCATATTCTATCATATGAATGAAACATAGTTAAAAAAAGACAAATAGCAAAGTCAATTGAATTTTTAATAGACCACTATGCTAGGCATTGATCCCATTTAATTCATTGCTTTCGTTGTGTTGTGTTACCAACAAACGTACCTTCACTCTTATGCCACGTGGATTGCTCTCCCTTTGCTTGGCAGTACTTCTCTAGCCAATGACCCAGTGGACTATCCATGTCAAGATCGACCGAGAGGGGTTCAAAATCATTTAAGTTTACAGCCCTCTTTACTTTTTTTATTACCCAATTTGCCATGATCGGGTGTTTGAAGTGAGTCGGGTTTTCGCACTCTGTGCGATTCGGTTGTCGGAGTCTTAGGTGATTCATCATTCCTTAGAAGCAGCTTCTTTCGCAATCGAGAACTGTCATGAACATCTGGATGGGAGCGGTCAGCGATAGTTAATTGTTGGGGACAACAGGGCGATCCATATCTCTTGCAGAAAACATGTTCAGTGGGCCTCTGCCATTGCAGCATCTTGTTAGTTTCTCTGCAGAAACCAACCTGCTCTGCTAGGGAAACGACCCCCTATACCGGATACCTTTGCTTTGAAACCAATGACTAGTAGAGGATTTCGAGGAACTACAGCAAAGGGAAGTAGGGATGGGCTTTCCTCGGATTAGTATTCGGATTTTGCTGGTCTTGCCAATGGTTGTTATTCAAAAGAAGGGTTCGCACCGGCAAAGAAGAATATATTTTCTAGTTGTAGCTTTCGAGGAGAAGAAGGATTGAATCAAAGGGACGAGCAAAGGCAATTCAATGGCTTTAAAGGATAATCGGTATACTTAGTGCGCTGACAGGCCCAACGGTATCCAATCAATGTAGTCGGCAGAACAAAGGAAACAGGAATGAGAGATTAGATAAAAATCTAAGTACCGAGAGGAAAATAGAGCTCGAATCCATAGCATTCTCCACGCACCCACCATTCATTAGCAGCGACCTCTTACCACACATCATTACCACCAACCATTTCACTCGAATCTGTAGCTTTGCTACCTTCGCAACTAGGGATAACTTATATGTCTGCATAATGGCATAAAACGTACCCCTCATAGGTAGCTTTATGACTACCACTTTAGCCCTTCGCCTGCCTGGCTTATTGGAAGAACCGAGCTGCGTTCATCACACATCACAATCTCAATCTGAAACAGACACAACATGTTTCATTCCTTTCGTCTGGCGGCGAATCCTGGTTATTTCTATTCATTCAATGCACAGGTGTGTAAGGTCATACTTTTTGTCTTCTCTTGTTGAAGGATTGTTTCACTCATTTGGCTCATGATCCATTCACTTTACTAGCTGTTCTTGACGGGTTTCAACGTCCTATCCACCGAAGCTACAATCCCTACTTGAGCTCAGTAACCTAATAGGAATGGCTAACATTATAGTAGTGCTCTACCCATGGAAATGCAAAGTCTCCGCCCTAGGCATACTAAAAGTTATCAACCAAATCGACCAAGTAGGCTTGGGAATCCTTATCATGGGCCCGCGCCTTCGCCATCTTCATCCTTCAAAGGGTTAGAAAAGTACAGAATAGCTTAGTCTTTCTCACGACGTGGACTTGAGCCGCAATCTCACCACCAGTTATTAGATCATAGACCACCATAGTCTCCTGAGCCCGAAGCGGCTCATCTTGGCGATAGTAACAATCTCGTTAGTCCTTTGCAAATTCGCAAGGCAAGCATCCTCCGTCTTTCCTCTAATCAAAAAAAGAAAGAACTATGTCCAAAGCTGGTTCAGGATCTGCTACTTCATCTTACGACTATTATTGGGCATAGCTCAACACGTTATCTGCTAAGAAACGCTGACCTCATCGCGGTTGAAAGTAAAGCACGGAAAGTCGCAAACAAAGTAGTCTATCTCGCCAGTCGAATCCTGCCCAGGAACAACAACAGCCTTAAGCACAGCTTTTGGAGCTTGCTTCGAGCAACAAGAACGTCGGGAAATGAGTCAACTGCGGGAGCATCGAGAGCATGCTTTGTTCAATCTGATTACCTCACAACTACTTCCATACTTTGTTTATCCCTATTGGCCCGCTCTGGCTAACCCAAAACTCGCTCATAATAGCGGAAAGAGGGCCGCGCCCGGTTCCAAGGACAACAGATCCTATTTCTTCTTATACATCAATTATGCCAATTCGGGAGCTTCATCGTTTGTATCGTTCACTCCCAGTGCGACTATGAGTCTTCCTTTTCTAGCCGAAGAAAACTATCATAATGTTGTGTTATCCGGTTGAGGAAGAAACCATTTTAGAGCTAGGCGGGGTCTCTCAGATGCAGACTAACCCATTTCAACGTGAAGCATCGGCTTGTGATCCTAAATCTAGTGATTGATTATTGACTTGTCAAGGCAGTCTTCTCAAAGAGACATAGATGCGAATCCGTCGGAGATAAAGGAGTTAGGTGAGGCAACATCCCCTGTGCCCGGTACACCTGTAGAAGGAACTTCAAAAGCAAGAAAAGTATGATCTCGTTGTCGCTTTCTCTTTGCTCTAAGTTTGCTTACCCGAGGATGTTTGTTCATCTTCGCCAGAACGTGTTTCTATGGCCAGGTAATCTAAAGGTAGAGACCCAGAGATTGCTTCTATGTCAGCTTCTGCGCCAACGTCGTCTTGGGATTCTGTCCCTAATGCATTAGATTCCACAGGTAAACCCGACTCAGGTGATTCCGCTAATAACTCTTCCATTCGAGGGCTATTGGACCCTTCTCTACGAATTTGTTCGCGAACACGTTTGTACCTACGTCGGGATACAGGATCGCTAGAAGAGGGTTATACAAAAGAGAGGGACCAGAGTAATTCCTTTACAGGTCATCGCTGAGAAAGCATCATGCATCCACATAAACCATGGCTTCTTCTCTCCTTTATTTCTCAATAAATGTATTCTAGCTGTTCAAGCAAGTGGTGATGGGAAACCTAGGGAGGAATACGTGGTACAGGCTGCGCTATAAATAGGAAATGAATGCACTTTAGGATCTCGGTGGAAAGACCTTTTTCCACAACAAAAAGAAGTAGGCGGTGCAAATGGCACAAAGTGCTTGTATCCAGTATATTTGGTAAGCCACCCGCCTCTTTAGATATGTCTATCTCCATAGTCTCTGTAGTATTGACCGACTCGGGATCCATCCCGGAAAAAGAGTAAAGGAGAGAATGCGCTTTAGTGGTTACGAAACCAAGCTCACTTTGATACAATTTAGAATGAACTTTCCAGTGAACTGGTGAAGTAGTGGCCGGCTAGCCGAAGTAGTACTAATTAAACCGCACAGCAATGAACCTTTTCCGAGGTTTCGATCACGTCTATCCGAAGTAAATTCTCCTACGGATGCTGGCACGTCTTTCTCAGATGACAATGACTCGGACGATATTAAAGTGATCCACTTGAGAACGTAAGCCAGGCATAATTGGAGTCCCTTTAGCCTTAAGCCTGCATGAATGCTTCCTTCTTTTGTACCCAAGGCTGGCAATTTGCATTTCTATGTGAGAAAGCTAAACTAACAGAGTAACATGACTGAGTAACACAACTGGATGACTCACCAGATTTGAATCTAAGACCATGCCATGGATTGGAGATTTTTATAGAATTCTTTAACTAATACGCGCCAGAGCTAACGAACTCCTAGCCTATGAAGTGGAAAACTAGTCACTAGATGTGGAGGAACATGTTTCGACGGGGGAGAGCTCTTATTTATTAGTATAGCTAAGGGCTAAAGACTATAGGCCTACTGTTTCCTACTTTCTCGAAGCGAAGCGCCCTGGTCAACGGATTATGATGGTAAACCTGCGGATTTTCAGTCTACAAGATCTTTTCGATATCCTTTTTGGAGCAGAGGGGCGTGTGCCTATTATTAAGTTGACCCATGATCCGACCCAGAATCGAAGAATTCCCTTCATAGATTGGCGCTCTCTGGGCCCTATTCTCAAGAATATCATTTCTCACAAGAATAGCAAGAATGAAGTAGCTTAGGCAAACCTGCATCGTCCAGCCAAGGCGTCTCGCTCTGACTCAACTTCTGTAAAGAGGAACGACGTTCTTAGGCCCGTTGAGTCAACATAATAGTGGTCTCCTACTTCCCCGACCTTGTTTTCTTCTTTCTTTACTATTTCTTTATGAATTAGAGTGCGTCTCTGGGGACGAGCCTGCTGATCTAACCGATTCATTGGTTGATTGGGAATCTAATTCTAAAGAGAAAGTGTGGTTCAGGTCACCGCTGACATAGAAGTTTTGAAAAAGAGAGGGTAGCGACGAACATAAGTAAGAAAACTAGTGAATTACTAGCGAATTTCCAAATAGAATAGTGCATCCACGTCAACATCTCTGTTTGTCATTTCTAGATTGACTCGGTCCACTCTCGTTCGGGGAGACCAGAGACAGCCTTGTTATCTGCCGTTCCTGTCAAATGAGCTTGAGAGCCACGCTTTCTTGAGCGGATGGCAAAAAGCGTCCCCGGGCGGGCCTCATTTGATGGACTATCAGCTTCACGCTTCTTGGTACCGGCACGTCTTTTATGTACGACTTCGTCCAGAACATGTTCCTTGTCATTTTGAATGAATTTCACTGGAGCCCGTTGGATCTTCACCAAGACGTGTTTAATTCCATATCTAAAATTCTATAATAGTTACTAGAGCTCCTGGAGCAATGTTTTGATGATTTTCAAAAGAATGAAGTGAGAATAAAATCAAAGGAAACACGCGTCATATACTTACTTTTAGGTGTCCAAAGCTATAGCGGACCCCGTTCTCTCCGAAAGATAGCGCTAAGAAGCTCAGATTCGCTGGTGAAAAGACGAGGAAGGAGATGCAAAGACAATAGAAAGCGCCTTACTGGCAAAGATAAGCCTTTTGACAACTGGCGTTACATCTCAACTCAAACTGGTTTGTGTAATACACTTCCCGGCGCGGGCTTTAAGGCCTATTTTGCTAACACTGGTGAGAAGTTCCTTGGTCTGCAAGAAAGACGTAGTGTCCCACCCAACCTACCTAAAAGAGAGTCATTTTGCTTACGGAGAATCCAAGTCTGGTCCTTTTTAAAAAAGAAAGGCTAATGCAGTTACCAAAAAACAAAGCCGCACCCCAGTCAGAAACGGATAACACGCATGGCACGCCGAGAACCCCTCTAATAAGACTGCAATCCCTAATAGCGAAGATACGCCATACCTTGGAAAGAAGGCACCGCGTAATACGAAAAAGGCAGCCACAAAGTTCCATGCATAACAGTCTTAAATGCCAATCATCTTTGACATTCCAGAGAAATCACAGTCGGACGGTGCAAGCAAAGATGCGGGCGCAGATGGTGATGATCAAGTCCAATTCATTGGGTCTCGACGTGCATCACCCACCACTGGATAAGCGAAGAAGTACTGCGACGAGTTTTCAATTCACTAGCCGAACAAAGATCCTTCAATGCAAAGGAACAAAAGGGTATGGGATTCTCATGTCAAAGCATTCATTGATAACTACTACTTCTTTGTTTCATGTGTTGCATCCAAAAATGGTTAATTAAGTAATAGCATTTATATTACCAATTTGCTTTCAACTCTTATTGAAAAAAAGCTCCGACCTTGGGTGTAGTTCAAAGAAGTTCTTCGGGTTTGGGAAGATGCGAACCGCCATTGTTTACAAACCAAAGGCACATTCTTTTTATTGTCTTTTATACCTACCTCTTGACTTCACTACATACTGTGCAAGGGACATGAACGTTATACTGTGCAACGTCGCGGCATCCCTAGTCCTGTCCATATTGGGGCTATACGAGAAAAGTGCCATGCTTATGTTCCACTACTCAAGCTGAAAAAACTAGTTGCATTCACTGAATGAATGCGATTCTACTACACTAGGGAACTCTCGGGTTGATCAACTCACCTAGCTCCGATAATAGTCAACTCACCTAGTGACATTCGTTGGTGCCGATTCGACATTTCGTAACGTCAAGTCACCCCTACACTTTCATTCCCCTATTTTGTTAGGAGTTTTGAAATGAAGAAATCCATGATATATATCAAACCATTGATGCAGGTCTAAAGGCCTTTATCCCTAAATATAAGGAGAAATATGGGAAAAAGATAAAAGCAAGCAAGGAATAGTTGGGTTTGCCAACAACGAATATTCTAGTTTCCCACCAAGGCAAGGTACTAAAATAGAAAGGGAGGATCCGCCGAAGCTAGGATCATTATCAAAAGGAAGTATTGGCAAGCAGCCCTCCGTCAATCCCCGTAACTAGTCAAGATAGGGTTTTCCAATGCCGGGAAGGAGGTCAAGGGCAACCCCTTGAGCGACTGAAGGCGAGCCCGGATCTAGAGTTTGATGTAAGCAGGTAAGGTTTTAGGAAGTGAGCTAGCTCGTGCTCATCGTCGATAACGGTTCGTAGTAGTAGCTGTTTCTCAAGCAGTAGTTGAGGAATCTGTTGTTTGGATGAGAGGTTTGAGGAAGGTTAGGAATGACTAGAACTAGTAAGGATAGGGAAACCCTGAACTAGCTATGATACGGATTCTCTGGATTATCCCTCGACTAGGACAAGGAACGGCAGATAGCTACATTCCATAAATGATCGATAGCTCGGATTCGAACAAGGACTAGCCCCGCTCCGTTGTTATCCGCTACATTCAAAAGGGTCTGAGTGAGATGGATCTTGGAAGTCTGGTTTTTGATTGGATAGTGAGGAGGCATTTCGTCATACAATGTATGGGAGATATTGTTGATCGTGTTCTCGAGGACTATGAAGACCAAGGAGTCATGAGTAGTGATCCCGTACTTAGTGTACTGGTTTAGTAGGGAAGCCTTGTGTTAAGGCGCCGTTAAGAAAGGGGTCGTCCCAAACTTGTGGAGTGCGATGGGGGACTTGGATATAGATTGTGTGCCGAGTGAGGAGCTTTGTGGAGCGTACTCCGGTAGACATATTCCGCAGCGAGATATTGAGTGCTGTCCGTGCTAAGGACAGGTTAGGTTAGCTCAGATGGTGGGACATGCTGAGCGCAGCACGGGGAGATATCCCGAAAGTGTTGGATCTGGTTCCACCATCATTGGAAAAGGCAGGCGTTTCAAAAAAAATACCAGGAGACCACTACCAAAAAAAAAGGTAAAAGCACAGCCGGGCTGAAGGATGGAGCGAGCCTATTCCAAACAATAGAGCTCAACATTTCCAAATTTTAGTATGTACTTCATTGACAATAGAATGCTCCATTTTTGGATTTGAAATTCAAGTCGATATATAATACAACCGACCAAATCCAGAAGAATAATGCAAATCCAAGGAAATTTTCATACTTCTTTGAACCAATGGGCAAAACCTGTTGTCCCTTTTTGTATGGGCATAAATGAAAAATTATGTTAAAGGTTTGGCTAGAGCTAATTGGTCGTTCTTGGTGTATGCGGAATTGAAACATTAGGGCTTTATTTACATAGTCGATACATACAGGGTTTCTTGGACAAGTTTTGTCAATGGGGTAAGACGAGATCCTACGGTTCACTTTTGTATCTTTAGCATTCCACTTCACTCCACAAGGGGAATCATGGATGAAGCAAATCAAGACAAACCGGGCGTACTCCTTCCCAACCTTCTGAACACAAAGCTTCTCTTATGATTTTCGCTACTTTCTTTAGTTTAGTGATGGATATCTTAGAGAGTCTAAGCCCGTAGTACCCTCTGAGGTTGGTGAAGGGAAGTTAAACGTAAGCGAGGTTTCGAAGAAACGATACAAAATATACATTTATCTCCCTCCTCTCTATATTCTCCGAAATGTTCAAAAGTTTCTGGGGGGGTTCTGTTCCAGCCAATCCTAAGTGCTTTGATAGCGTGCCAGCCGAGCGACTAGCTTTCAGGTAATATGCATTTCCTATCCTAAGGTCAGCAAGTAGGTAAGCAGAAAGATTTCCCAAGGTAGCAAACAAGTCCAATTCCGGGCGAAATGGGGTTCTCTTTTATTTGCCAAGTCAGGCAGGATAGTCAAGTAAGAAAATAGACCATAAGCCATCCTTTATCTTGTCCGCCTCTGAAAATATATTATTTTGGGACTCTGAAAATCAATTTTCAGAGGCGGACAGAAGCAACCGCCTCTGAAAATAAAAAATGTCCACCTCCGTTAATGCCTGGGATTAATGGAGGCTAACATTTTTTTGTGTCCGCCTCCGAGCCCAGTTTTGTAGTGTCCTCTAAAATCGTTTTTATAACAATGGTTTGTCCGGGCGCTAGCTAGCCGTGGTTGGGCTAGACGACTGGCAGCGTATGGAACTGAAACAGCCAACCAAGACCCCCAAGTCAGCCACCGTTTGCCAGTCATTGAACGACTGGCCAGCCCCAGCCGGCATACCGAACAGGTTGTATGTCATAAAATGAAACATAACATCCTCCCACACCGGAAACTAGCATGGAATGCCCTCCTGCCTATATTTTCCTTCAGATACTAAAACGAAGGCTTCAGTACTCGTTGATGTAAGGAAGGCTTAAAGAAGTGGTATTTCATGCGACTTGGTACATGTGCTTAATTGGATTTCACACCCTGTCGTTCTCTTTCTCATAATGGATCTTACCAAGTCAGAAGAATGATTATGTATCACATGATTTGGTGTCTAACCTCTAAAGTCATATGGGTGTTCTCAGTGGCGGATAGAATCCAGCCCAAGGCCTAGGGCCACTCCGTGGGCCGAATTCACTAAGGTTCATGGACCTTTAGGATGCTACAGTACCCCTAGTGCTAAAATCCGGACCACGCCTGGGTGTTCTGGATCCACATTGTTAAACTTTAACAAGGTGCTAAAGTTTAACAACTTGAAAAATGAGGTGTTAAAGTTTTCCATCATAAAATTTAACACCCTACTTTAGCAATAGGTGTACAAAAGACTTTCTTTCCCTCATTATTATGCGGGTGGAGAAAGAGGAGAGAGAATATGGCAATCAACCATGGTTATAAAAGTATTTTTTTCAAACTAGCTACCTTTTAACAACTTTTATCAAATTTACCATTCAAATCCAGATAAAGATGTTGTGTTAAACTTTAAAATCTTCGTTTTACTAAAGGTGTTTGGGTGTCTTTTTTTTAAAAGTAGGGTGTGTTTAGATTGTAGGAAAAAACACTGTAGTATTCACTAGGAAACGTGTTTTTGTGAGAAAGTTATAGTGAAAAGTTGGAATGAATAATAAAAAGTTAGAATGGATAGTGAAAGTTGGGAATCTGAACATGGCCTAAAATGTAAAATGTGGGTGCTAAACTTCCCAGCTCCATCAAACACTCCATATTCAATGCGAGTTTTATTCTAATTAAATGAAAATAATGCAGGTAGACTGTGTAGGCACCGTATCATTTCGGCTCAACCTTTAGACGTGGCAACTGTAAAAGGTTAGCAGCAATCAGCGGCAAATTAAAGGGTTAATTTGATCCATGCCATTGCAATTCTTATGGATCCGAGTTCTGCCATTACAATTCACCTATTCTGAACGGTGCCATTACAATTCCTATGTTCATTGATCCATGTCATTTTCTACATATCTCGTGGCCTTGGACCTAGTTGCAGTGCTTGGTATTCTTGTATTGCCTATTTTACCCTTTATCCATCTTGCCTACCAGGTGGGCCCTACATGTCATATCTTTCTTCTCCGATTCATCTCCGTCCGCACCTCTGTCTGTCGCCCGAGATCCGGCGACCCGAGACCAGGGCTTTTTTTACCGAACCGGACGGCCGAACCGCCGCCCGGCGGTAGCGGTAAACCGGTCCGGTTGGACCGGTTACCGGTGGAAACCGAATGAATTCAAATTTTGTTCAAAATCCCCGTGTCGCCGGTTAGGACCGGTTAGCCGACCGGTTTGACCGGTTAGCCGGCCGGTTAGACCGGTTAGCCGACCGGTGGCTTGGAAAAAACGGTCACCGGTTAGCCGACCGGTTGGACCGGTTAGCCGACTGGTTTGGCCGGTTAGCCGGCCTGGTGGCTTGAAAAAAAATGGGCATGACCTATCCGCAAATTAATGGAAAAATTGACCACAAATGCATACAAATATCCATACATATAATTGTGCATACAAATATCCATACAAATAGTTTAGTAGTCCTCTGATACAAATAATTGTTCAGACAAATAGTTAGTTTAGTAGTCCTCTCATACAAATAATTGTTCAACGGTAGCATTGCGAGGCCATTTCATACTCCGCGGTGGACATCACATTCAAACCCTGCCTTACAAGCAACTCAGCTTTGAACTCTTGCCAAGTTTGGCCCGTCCAGGCCGATGTCGTCTGCCATTCCTGAAGTAACATATTATACCAATGAGGATCTTGCCATTCGTACACCCATCTCATCGGTGGCTGCATGCTCAACTCCGGTATAGGATAGTGATAACTAGACTGTGAGGATTCCCTGTAGGAGGAGCTAGAAGAGAACTATGGAGAGCCGTAATCCGTCGGTCCAACCGGTCTCCTCTGCGACATCGGTGCTCCATGGTCAATGTCCTGGGTTGCATGTGTGAACTCAGTCTCCCCTGCAATCAACCATATAGTATAATTAATACTCATAAGTCAGAATAATAAACACATGTTTATATGGACGTACACTTGGTACCTGTAAAATGGAGACCAACAGGTGGGTTTGAAGGTGACACGCCTCCGCCCCCGCCACCGCCAGCAGCACCGCCACCACTGCCACCACCATCATTGCTATCGTCACCATCATTACTATCATCACCATCATCGGCAGAGCTGCTGTCCTGAGACTCCTGATACTCTGGACTTTTATCACCCTCACCATCATCAGTTTCTTCATCGCTCAGGACTTCTACTTCTTTATGTTTGCCTTTTCCCGTGGCCTGGCCTCGTTGGCGCTTCGGGTTAACCTTGCTAGGCGTGATGTGGTACTTCCACTTCTGTAACACCCTAATCATCACACTAAAAATTAATATAGGCAACCCAATTTTCCTAGTTTTTGTTTTTTTAGGAATTATTAAATTGCAAATTCAAATCTTGGCCTATAAATATTTAAATATCATTTAAATTAGAGACAATGAAGTTGTTGTTGCATTCATGCTGTTGCATATATTTTTGAATGTTGTTTGAATTTGAAAAGGTTTGCAAAAGTTTAAACTAAATTCAAAACCTTTCTTTTCCCTCTCTCTCTTTTTCTAGCCGGCCCAGTTTTCTTTCTCTTTTCCTCGGCCCAATTCCTCTTCAGCGCAGCGCGGCCCGTTTTCTCTTTTCTCGGCCCAATTCCTCTTCAGCGCAGCGCGGCCCGTTTTCTCTTTTCTCGGCCCAACTCGCGCGCCAGCCCGGCCCAGCCGTCTCTCCTCTCTTCTCTCTCTTGGTCGCTGACATGTGGGCCCGCCCTGTCAGGGTCGTCTTCCTCGCCGAGGTCGAGACGGACTCGACGCCGAGCTCCGGCTGCGCACGTCTCCGAGCCGTTTCCCCTTGCGCAAGCTGGTCTTCCGGCCTTTATAAGTCGCCGCCCGAGCTTCCATCGATCCCCAACCCAAACCGTAGTCGCCGTTGCCGCAAATCGAGCTCGCGTCTCCACGAACCCTAGGGTTAACCCGCCGCTGCGATTCGAGTCGCTCAGTGCCTCCTAGTCGCTTCGAGTTCGCCTCTGAGGTTCGTGGGAAGGTGAGGAACCCGTCGAGTCTCTTTTCCCTTTCTCTCGCGATCTCTCGTGCTCGTGCGACTTCGCCGCCATGGCCGAGCCGCCGTTCACCGTCGTGAGCCTCCAGTGTCGCCCAATCCTTGTTTAGATCCCCTAAAATAGACTCCCCGCGTTCCCAGCTTCCTCCCAAGCCAATCACGGCGAGAAACCGAGCTCCCTAGCCCTCGTTTGCTCAAGTCCGGTGAAGTTCCGGCCGGGCGCCGCCGCGCGCCGCCGCGGAAGTTGCCCTTTGATTTCAGCCGTTCGATCGAGATCTAACGGTCCAGATCGGAGTTGACTCGAGTCAGATCTGAGTCGTATCGGTCAGCCGCGTCTTTTTGCAGAAAACCCCCTGATCTTTTTGGAAATCAACCCGCGGTCCAAGCCAGTTCAAAAATAATTAGATCTAGGTCCTTTTCTTTTCGTTTAGGCCCCTGGTCTTTCTAAAAATAGAACCCGCCGTCCTGGTTGGTTGTTTTTCACAAAAGTCCTTTGGTTTTTATATAAAATTACGTTTTAGGTCCCTGGTTTCTTCTGTTTAAGCCCCTGGAAGGTTAGATTTAGTTCAAAGAAGCCCTTAAACCTTGTTTTAGCCATATCTTAACCGTTTTAAATCCGTTTTGAGTGATCTTTGCGCTCACGCGATCGTCTCTTCATCAAGAATAGTTCTAGATACGTCTTTGCGTCTTTAAAAGTTGTTTGGTGTATTGTTTTGCTTTTATTGATTGAATGTTTGTGTGAAACGTATAGAGAACGATCCGTTCGAGGGAGATCAAGATCAAGTCTTCGAGGAGGAGCCACCGCAGTACTTTGAGCAAGGCAAGTGAATTTACCCCTCTGCATACTCTTTTGAACCCATACACATTGCATAACATTAAAGTTTATATTTATGTCGCGATGCATTAATTTGATGGGTCCTATTTAAGGATGACTAGTCTTTTACACCCAAGCCTTGATACACCGGGTTTACTTTCATGTTGGGTAGCTATGCTAGATGCTTAACCATAGTTCATGATGGGTTCTACCCAACATTGATGAATATTCATATTATTTATATCTTGTTATGTTAATACAAGATCACCATGTTAATCGGAACATGGAGAACCACCCAGGATTAACCGTACAACCACAATACTATATGGCTCTGGTCTTGGCTAATTAATTAGAAACCTTGGTTGGGAATAATCTTACCGAAAGGGCATGGGGGGTGGCGGTTGACGGTGTATAGCCCGGTTCTCTCGGGAAGTGGGCTTGGCTAAGACACTATACCCGTTAGGGAGGGTTATGCCTGCTTCCGATCCGGAAACCTTAGTGGATTGTTTCTAACTAGGGAATCTTTGTAAAGGCCTCGTAGCGTCCCTATGCAGTCACACCTCGGAAGTGTGGTACGTGCCTGGCCCGCACTGCATGGTTGGGTCCAAAGTTCTTCGGAGCTTTTACGCGAATTGTGGTGAAAGTGTACAACCTCTGCAGAGTGTAAAACTGTTATAACAGCCGTGTTCGCGGTCATGAACGGCCTGGACCCTCACGTGATTAATCTATCGAAACATGAAATCAAATCATTGCATGCATATGTTATTGGTTATGTTTATGATTTACTTTATGCTTATTTTTAATATGGGGTGGTATATACTTATATCTTAGTAAATAGTTGCTTGTCAATAAAACTTGACCAACTAAAATGCTAACCGCTGCAAACCCAGCCTATCCTTGATAGCTTGCATATTTCCCACACTTGTTGAGTACCAACCATAAGTGTACTCACCCTTGCTTATATTGGATCAGAAGGTAATAATGGAGCAGAGTATCTCAGCGATCTTGATGAGTTCTAGGCGTGTGTTCCACCAGTCAGTTGCCTGTGGAGTGCTTTTGGAGATATCGTCTTAGTTATCGTGAGAACCAGTTTATTTTGGCCTTTGTGCCTTATTCGTGAGTGTAATAAATACTTTATTTATTAAATATTCGTTTGAGTATTGTTTCTGCGATTCACTCACGGTCTATCATATGTGTGAAATTTGATCCTGGCACACATATGAGATGTACTCGGTTTTCTCTCTAAAACCGGGTATGACAACTTCCCTACATGAGTGTTACCTACATGTCGCCGTGCCCAATCACTGATGCAATCATCCCCTGTAGAAGTACGGAGGTCCGCCGGATTTATTTTATCAGCGACAATATTAGAGGGGAGCGGTGTGTCACCTTCATCATCGTCCTCGTCTAGAACAGGAGCTTTCTTTGACCTTCCATATTCCATCCATTCCCGCACCGGATTTTTAGGATCATAGAATGAAAGATGGGCCAGCTGCTCAACGAAATCACCTTGATCCCGTGGAGGATCGGCAACATCCGCAAGTCGCAGGCGTAGGTTGTAGTTGACATAGACAAGCTTGTTCAGTTTTGTGTGTGACAACCGATTGCGAACCTTTGTATGCAGCAAGGCAAAAGTACTCCAGTTCCGCTCGCATCCACTTGGCGAACAACATTGAGAAACAAGCCGCAAAGCAAGGCTCTGCAGCTTGGGAGTTCTGTTGCCGTTTATCATCCACCAAGAAGATGCAGTTGTCTTTGGGTCAAGCGCCTTTTGTTGTGCCAATTGTGTGCCAAAGTCACCACGCCGTTGTCGAAACAGCTCTGCGTCCATGAGCATGTGTCAATCCTTGGCTGTGTCTGTCCACGCGCCGAACCTAAGTTATAGTCCGTCACCCCAGGAGTCTGCCTCGATGAAGTTGCCCTTTGAAGCATCCTCTGCAACGTACCCTCTCCCCTCGTACCACTACCCCCTCCATGCTCGTATGCACCTCCTCTCTGTTGCACCCCGCGACGGAACTCCTCTTCCGCTCTTGATTGGTTCAGGGCACGCTGCAGCTCAGCCTCCTCATCATACGCTTCATCTCCACCAGGATAGTTACCTTCCGCTGCAACCTTCTCCTTTCTCAACTTCTCTTGAGCACGTTGAGCAGTTACCTTCTTAGCCCTTTCAAGTTCACGCTGAAAGTACTCACGCACCTCCTTTGAAACCTTTTCACAATGGACGACCTCCGTCCCGCGCCCTGCCAAATGTTGTTTCAATCTAGTGGCACCACCTCCTCCCTTGGACTTATGACAATAGTTGCATCTCCAACCGGGGTAAAGATTTTCACCGTGTTCCCATACAACATCTCTATCTCTGCCAGACATTGCGTATCTACAAACATGGAACAAACATAAACATATCAATGTCAACTTGACAACACATAGCTATATCACAATACTTAAATCCTACATCTGTTTCCTTATTTCCAAAATCACAATACCCTAAATCAAAATATATATACATGGCTACAAATCACTAGATCCACTTCATACATTCTAAAATCACTTGGATGCAATCAAAATATACCTAAGTATCTCCATCACTACATCCATTTCATAATTTCCTAGATCACAATAGCCTAAATCATTGAAACCCGCATCAAATCCATACCTCACCCGCGGTCGGGCGGCTAACCGCCGTTTTCGGGCGGCTAACCGACCAAACCGAGCGGTTACCGGAGCAACCGGAGCGGCTAACCGCAGATCTGCCACCCGTCCGGCTAACCGACCAAACCGAGCGGTTACCGAGCAACTGGAGCGGCTAGCCGGGCTCGCGCGGCGGTGGCGGCGCTGGAGGCGATTTTTCGCCTGTCTGAAGTGCGCTGCGCGGGGGGGGAGAATGGACGACTGGCCGTTGGGGGAGGGGGGGTTAAGGTTAGGGTGGTGTTGGGCCTTGACGGGCCTCAAATGGGCCGAGCCTTTTTTTCTTTTTCTTTTTTTGATTTAATTTGTATTTACCGAAAAAATACCAAATGAGCAAATATTTAAAAAACTTTTACACCACTAGTTTACACACATCTTAAAGTATTTTTAGGAATTTTTTTGACATTTTTCCATTTTTTTAATTCAAATTTAAAAATTTCAAATTTGAACCGTTTCAAACTGCCCCAAACCGAAACCGGTCCGAGGCGGTTTGGTCGGGATGTCAAATCGGACCGGTTCCTGACGGTTCGGGAACCCTGCCCGAGACCCGTCCGAGCTCTGGCGACCCTATCCGTGCCTCCACCTGCCCAAGCTCCGCGCCCTCTGTCTTCCACCAGCTGCAATCCGATGGTCCCTCATGTATGGCGGGCGTTGCTGCCATCTCGTCCCCTTGCTGCATCCCCTTGGAAAGTTTCGGCAGGACCTTGACACATGATAGGACTACAACTAGGAGAAGAAAAGAGGGGTGAGACGTTGGGACCCAAGCTCCTGTCGCTCCCAACCTCTGCTTAGCGCCATGGTGGTTGCCATGAGTAGTTGGAGCTCAAGGTCACGAAGAGCAAAAGAGAGAAGTAACTGATCTCGATCTAGTCGTCCTTGACATCAATTTGATGCAGCAAACCTCGATTTGCATACTTTGGATCTTGATTTGCCCACGCTTGAGGGACCTTGATGCAGCAGACCTCGATTTGATGCCCTCGGTCACCAAACCCGCACCAACCAGGCTGCTCCGGCTCCGCGTCCAGGCCTACTGTGGCCGTCGGTCGCTTACACCCCCACCCCTGCAGACATGCAGGAGCTGCTCTCCAACTCTGCCCCGCCCAGAGAAGAGCCGAGGCCGACGGCGGTGATGGCCCAGTGAATGTGTTGCTGACCGGAGTTGGGAAGAGGATCGGAGAGGAAAGAGATGACAGGTGGGGTGACATGCAGTGATGTGGAGGAAAAGTACACAACAGTCAGATGGACGCGGGGTTAAAATTGGCAATACCAGGATACTGAGCACTATAGGTGGGCCCAAGGCCGTGGGAGACGTAGAAAATGGCATGAAACGATGAACACGAGAATTGTAATGGCACGATTCGAAATAGGTGAATTGTAAGGTAGATCTTCGATCCATAAAAATAGCAATGGCATGGATCAAATTAACCCAAATTAAACCCACCGCTCACCTGGGATCCCGAACGTCGTGTCGCAAAATTAACGCCGCCGTCATAGTTGGGAGGTTTACACAATGGCCGCTGGTAATGACTCGCGCACGGGGTTCGTATGGGTCAGGCTCAATCGAGACCAAAGATCTAGCCGTTGCCCCCGAGATGAACGGACGGGATCGACCCGACGTGAGTCGGTTTGCCCGAGCCGTGTCCTCGCTGGCGTGCACCACCTCGGCTCCGGCTCGGCACTTGGCCCGGGCCATGTCCTGTGGGCCCTACTCGCCACGACGCCACGTCCAATCTGACTTGACAAGACCCAACCTTGCGGTTGCAGCAGCGAGAGCAGCGCCGACCCCCGCACGCCGCCTCGGAGAGCGAGAAGAGACGCCTCCCCTTGCCGTCGCCGCCTCTCGCTCCATTCTCCTCCACCTCTTCCTCCTTCCGCTTCACGCCTCGCCCCGAAACCAAACCGCTCCCCTCCCCTCCCCTCCCTCCTCGCTCGGCTCCCGCTTCGCTTCCGCCTTGCCGCGGCGGCGGGCTTCGTTGGGCGGTTGCCTCTCGCACGCTCGGGTGGGCGGGGTTCGGCATGGTCTCCCGTACGCCGGGGACCGAGCCCCCGCGCAAGCGGGTGGCCACGGAGGCGGCGGCGTTCTCGGCCGCGCGCGGGTGGCCCAAGCGGTTCGGCGACCGCTACTACTCGCCTCCCCCACGCCCGCGCTCTCGGCCTCCATCTCCTCGTCATCGCGCCGCGGAAGGGCGTCGAGGCCGCGGGGACGCGGAGGAGGCGACGTGCGACGGTACTCTTGGCGCGTTGCGCCGCGGCGGCGGCGGCGACGGCGCGGGGAAAGCGGAGGAGGGGGGCGACGGTTCCCCCGGCGGGCGCGGACGCGGCGGCGGTGGCGGCGCGGCGAAGAGCGGCGTGGAGGCGCGGGCGGGCGCGGGCGCGGCGGGAGGCAATGCGGCCTCGGATGGCGACAGCGCGGCCGGGGCGGCGGTGGCTGCGCCGCGCGAGCGAGGCGGAAGCGTTGGCGGCGAGGTGGGGAGCAAGAGGCCCTTCGCCACGATCGGGTCGCGCTCGCGCGTGTACCCGCCGCCCGAGCGGAAGGAGGTCTCGGCCACGCGCAGCTTCCCGCTTGGTCGCGGGAGAAGCACTACCGCCCCGCTCGCTGGCGCTGACGACGGTTTGGGGCTCGTGCCTGCACCTGCACGCCCCGATGGTGCTTCTGCTGAGTTGCGCAAGTCGGCTACTCGTCCTCTCTCCATCGAAAAGGCTGGTAATCTTCGTGTGCCCAAGAAGGTATCTGCTCCTGCTGCTGGTGCTCTCAAGATCACAGAGGCTGGTTCTGGTGGTGTGCTGAAGGAGGCCTCTGTTCATGCTGGTTCTGGTGGTGCGCCAAAGAAGGCGTCTGCTCATGCTGTTTCTGGTGGTTTGCGGAAGAAGGTGTCTGCTCATGCTGCTGTGGCGCGGAGGTCATCGGACCCTTCCCGCTGGAGTGCTGTGGCTGCTGCAGATGGTTTCTTGGACACTGGTTCAAAGGGCGTTGCAGAGGGTGGTAGATTTGGGAGGAGCAAGGAATTGGTGCCAGCCAGGCCGTTGTTACCGAAGCCGAGGAACATACCCACCATCCGCCGCTTTCAGCTTGAGCACAGGAGGGTCAGAATGTCGCAATCTCTCAAGTCTGCAAACAAGCGCACCTTGACAGAGAGCAAGGGGTCTGCTACAGCTAGGGGCTTCTCTGTTCCCAAGAAGAAGATGATTGTAAATCATCCAGATTATCTTCGGATGAAGGTTGCCTCTGCATGCACAATGGGTACCATCAATAAACCGGATGATGTGCTGGAATCCATCTTGGAAGATGATGACTTTTGGAAAGAACTAGCTGCTTATGAAGAATCGGACCATGTTTCATCAGATGTTCCTTCTGTGAGGTGCCAAAGGCAATGTGGAACTCAGAATACTGATGCTCGGAGTAAAGTCGAGATGATGTGCAAGAGGTTCCAGTTCGTACTCTTTGCTATAGTAAAAGTTGTGAAACGGTGCTCCCTAAAGACCAGTAGAATTGACCTTGCAGCTCATCATGTGATTAAGAACTTGCCAGGATATACCAAACCTGAGCCTATTGTTGGAAACGTTCCTGGAGTTGAAGTTGGTGATCAATTTCTGTACAAGGTTGAACTGGCCCTTGTTGGTCTTCATCGCCAGCTCCGGAAAGGCATTGACACCATCAGAGGTGGAAATGGTGAGCTTTTTGCAATCAGCATTGTTGCTTCTGGAGGTTATCCTGATACGCTATCTAGCTCTGGTGAATTGGTCTACATAGGATCTGGAGGAAAGCTTGCTGGTAAGAAGAGTGATGAGAATCAGAAGCTGAAGGGGGGTAACCTAGCCTTGAAGAACTGCATGCAAACGCAGAGTCCTGTCAGGGTGATTTTCGGCTTCAAAACTAGAGAAGCAAGGTCCAAAGGAGCTTCAGCTTTCATATATGATGGGCTGTATCGTGTTGTGAAATGCTGGATAGATGGTGAACAAGGTTCTAAGATGTTTAAGTACAAGTTACAAAGGATTCCTGGCCAACCAGAACTGCCTCACAGCAAAACTGGGATCATGAGATGGGGACAATGAGTTCACCCATATCAGACATGGTTGACTCCATTGTTTTGCTGGTAGACTGGAGAACATATATCTTCAGAGTTCATCCTGCAGACCGGAGAATGTATTTCTTCACATTTCATCCTGCCCTGTCACTAAGTTTGTAAGGTTACATTCTGCATCATCAGTTCAAGAAGAAAGCTGCTGAGGCGTCCTTGTTCTTCGGCGGTCACGAAAGCTGCTGAGTCATGTGTAATCTACTAAACGTAGTTGTTGTCGTTGTGTTGCTTTTGGAAGGCTGTATAGCCTGCAACTGATCATGTAGTAGTATTGTTGTTTTTGGAGTACGCCAGGACTGTAGGAAGTTAAGAACACCAGTGATAGAGCTGTTTTGTAGATAATTGATTAGTCTTTACATGGCAGAAAAGTTCTGTAGAAGCATTATAACTACATAATAATGGTATGTCTACCATAAAAAGAGAGCGTCATACTGCATAAAAGATGTTCTGGTAAATGCAAAGTTCTATCAGATAGTCTTACAATGCCCTGTAGCTAACCAAGTATGCAAATCTCTTCAGATGTTTTAAGATCTTGGTTGAACATGACATCTGTAACTAAATTTGGCACCCCCAACTGATTTTTAACCGACTTTGATCAATCATCTACAGGTGCTAAGCATACCAACATGCTGCACGTTATACTTCTTTTTGCATAAACACTGTAGCTTACCGGTCTCGTGTCCATTTATGAATTTACCTCTACTTATTTTATGTCTACTTTTGTACTTTTGTACCTGTGCTTGTAAGTTGTAACCAGGTGGTGTTTTTCTTGTTTACCTCAAATCTCTTGCTGCCACCATGTTAAATATGATCACAAATTTATCCGCAACGAACAGAAGGATTGATTCGGCCGATGTTAAAAGAGACGCTCCTCTCTTTTTTTTTCCAAATAGTGGTGTGCTCAGTCAACTATTGTAGCAAGTAGTAACAATCGTAATAAACCAGCAAAGTTATTGTACATAACTGGTTCTTTTCCCACATTCAAAACAGAGGTGATAGACATTCTACAATACAAATCAATACATTAGCCCCACCCCAATAAAGAAGACGTTACACAACACGGAAGATGATAGTGAATACTCCTACGTAATCTGCATGCAGAGCACACTGCTGCATTGGCTAGCCTAACAGGCAAACGGCTTCTGAAGATCAAAACTCCAGTCTCAGTCACTGATCACGTTTAAGGAGAACTTGGACAGCAGATTCGGGATCCCAGATATAATCGGACCATAAACCTGAAAATGGTGATTTATAAGAGGGATTTCAAGAGGAACCTGGGTCCTGTGAACTCCAAAATCCTAGAACCCAACATGGCAACATACCTGAGCGTTGTTATGAAGCTGGGACAGAGGCACAGCCAGAAGCTTCATGTTCCTCGGCACAATGAACTGCCGGGACATGGGCAGCTTGATGAGGAACAGCTTGATGCATTCCTTCACGGTGCAACAGGAATTACATACTCGGGTCAGAACAATGGCGACAATGCTAAACTTAGATGCAGTAGATACGGCGACAATATGTACCTTTGGCGAGCGGAAGTTTGGAGGCATGTATGGAAATGCGATGGCCTCAAATTCAGATCTCCACCACATCCCAATGCACTCCCCAACCTAGCCAGTAACAAACGTGAAAGGATAAAACATTTGGATCATCCTATTCCTACCTTGGCACATGCATTGAACAATTGTGCACAGTTTCAGGTTTTGCAAGAGATAGAAGAGTGTATTCATGAATCTCTGCACTAAGGTTACCTGCCAATCATCCTCGGCATCGGCCAAATCGTCCACGACGGACAGCTTGCTCGAGAGTTTGCGCTTGAGCCCTTGGACATCTGAAAATGCAATCAGCATATACATTCGAACAAATCTGTCAACCTCCGGGTCATACACAACTGATTGCTTGCACTAACTCGCAGATTTGCAGGAGATTTCAGGGTACCTACCTTCCTCGCCGGGCCTGAGGCGGCCTCCCGGGAGCACGAAGGAGGAATTCCGGACCTGCAGTAGCAGCACGTGCGGGTGATCGAACAGCTCCACCTGCAACCAAATCAAACGAAATTCAGAGCCTGCTCTGTTCGCTTGCCCCTGGACGATGTGCCGACACCATGCGCGCTTCACGAACGATCATGGCATGCGCGATTTCTCCGAGAGGAAAGCAGAATCGCAGCGATGAAGATGATGGTCTTTACCAGGAGGACGCCATGGACGCTGGTGCGAAGCCCGCGGGCGGCGAAGCTGCACGCGCAACAGAAGGGGAGTGTGAAATCGGCCCAACCAGGAAGTAATTAGAAGAACCCCAGTGAATCCGAGAACGGAAGGAGCGATGAAGCGGCGGTTGGTGGTGGTAGTGGCTTGTACTCACTTGGCCTTGAGGCGGAGCGCGCGGTCGGCGGCCGTCTCCACGGCGCGGGGCACGCCGGCGGCGTCCTTGGCGCCGAAGTAGTAGCAGCTGAGCGGGTATATCTCCACCCCTTGCTCCCTCTCCGTCGCAGCCGCAGCCGCAGCCGAAGGAACAGCCGCAGGCGCTATCTCCATCTCGAGCCCCATGAACCTGGATCGATCTCACCGGAGCGCGCCGCGGCGCGGGTTAAATAGCGCCACCCGCCGCGAAAAGGGAAGCGAAGCGAATTGAAGCGAACCAGCTGGAGAATAGAAAGGTGGGGGACAGGATCACAGGACGCGAGAGGGGGAGAGGATTTGCGAAGCTTCTGCAGCTCTGCCGCCGCCGGGTTTGGCTTGGTCGGGTTCAAGGGAAGGAAGAGGGAGGTGGGAGAAGCGTCCGGAGCGGGAGGGAGGCGCGGCGACGTGGCGGCTGGGGGCGACGTGGCGTGGCGCAGAGGGAGCCAGGGAAGGGGATGGTGGCGGGGCCCGCGAGTGCTCCTCGCTTCGGTCAGGCCCACTCCCCAGTCTCCGTTGCCGACCCGTCAACTGGACTGATCAAGTGTCGTGCTGTGTGTGGCCCTTGCTGATTGGTTGACTTTATTGACTGTGGATTAGAGCAGTGGATAGGTTGTCTTTTCTTGAAGACTTGAAGTACTCTGTCCAAAAAAGAGCGTAACTCCAGGTTAAGTGATAGTTAAAATGATTAATGTTTAATTAAGAGGGTATTTAGTTCCTCCATTTTACAAAAGTTTTTGCACCAATGCAAAAACTTTTTGTAAAATGAAGAAACTAAACACCCCCTAAGTTTTTAGGAATTGTACTCATATTCATGGCTCTAAACAAATATATTATGAAAATATATTTTATAATTAATTTCTTTGATATCATAAATAACGATGCTTTTTATGTATATTGGTAAACTTCATACACTAAAATATCACACTATGTTAGAGTTGTATTTTTCCTGGGATAGTAGATGGAGTAAAAAAGCAACACATGTACTGAAGCATTAATGCTAGTAGAAAAGCAACACATATACTAAATGCTCTATATTTTTAAATTATAAAACTTGTTTTGAACTTGTTCTGAGTTTTTGTATCAGTCCTGATATTCTCAAAATACACACAATAGCAATTTAACTTGACATGCATGCTCTATCTACACCCATTTGTTGCCCTTTGATCTTGAGGAAGACGTTAAAGAATACTCCACCGATTACTTCAACAATACCTTTGGATCCATGAAGAAGAAGAGCATCACCAGTTTCTCGACACTTTCAAACCGTCGCAAGCGCGGTCACTTTCGGCAAGTTGTTTGTTGCCTTCGTCATAGTTTTCCTTGATAGTTATGTGGACTCTTATATATTTCAACTATCTTTGGAGGACCTCATGCAATTTAACTGCTTTAATATAATATGTAAATCTAGTATAAAAAAGCTAGCTGGGGCACTTGCACGTTCATATGATCATCGTGGTCTTCTTAAAAAAAGATAATCATCGTGGTGGTCTAGGATATGTTTGTACTCCCTCCGTCCAAAAAAGAATACACTTCTAGCCATGTTATTTTGTGTCTAGATTCATAGCATCTAGAATGAATCTGGACAATCTCTTATCTAGATTCATTACACATGCTATGAATCTAGTTGAGGGCTATAAGTGCAAGCTTTTTGGGACAGAGGTAGTACAACATAGGCACTTTGGCGTACAGTGTGGCAAGTGTACCAAGTTAATATTGTGATGGCAGACGAGCACTATTCGATTTCACGAGAAGGGAGGTAACAATCATCGGTCGCTCTACACCCATTAGGCCGGGGGTGGGGGGGTTCTAATTCACGGGCGTCAGTCAATAAGGGTGCTGGCAGGCTACTCATTTTAGGAAAGTTTTCCATTTTCGTATCTTTCTATTTTTCGGAATATTCCATTTTGGATTTTTTTGTTTTCAATTTTTTTCTTTTTTTTGTTTTTCTATTTATTTTTTTCCATGTTGCTCCATCCGCGCTGCATGCACGTGGGTGGCCTCCACGATGGGTGGCCCCATGGGTTTTTTTTCTTTTTTTAATTTTTGTTATTTTCTTCTATTTTTTTCTTTTTTATCCGAAGCAAAGTTGCGTACACAAGTTATGTACATGAGGTGTATATGTCTAGAAGCACAGTTGCATACATAAGTTATATGTCTAGAAGCACAGCTGCATACATAAGTTATGTACGTGACAAGCCACATGGAGACCGCGTCCTGAGCAAAGTTTGCGAGCATAAGTTTGCCAGGACTGTAAGAGTTACGTGCTAAAGTTGTATAAATAAAGCTGCATAAGTTATATATACATACACCCTAAAAGTTATGCGTCAAACTTATCCCTTCCGGCGATAGTTTTCACATAACTCTGGGACATATACAACTTTCACACATAACTTTTATATTTTACAGGTATATTTTCGCATAACTTTTATATATAACTTTGTTGGATATGATTTTGACATAACTCGACTTGGGTACCTAATAAGTCCGTACACTACTACTAAATGGCATAATAAGTCGGCAAAATTGGATTTGTACCATCAAAAGAACCACATTGTTGATATGTACCATAAAACAAACTTGTTTTAGATATATAGCACTAGAAGAACACATGTTACTGATTTGTACCACTCCGTTCACTTCAACCGTACTGTACATATCATGACTTGCATGAATATATTGTTTTCCCTTCTTAACCCATGTTTATTCCCTCCTAGGACAGCTAAAGCTTTAGAAGTCTCTATCATTGGTGCTTCGCCATCCCAATGTGATGTTGATCCAAAAGTGGTGTCTAGTCCAGGTGTAACAACAAGAAGTATGTCTTCTCTTTCTCCAACTAGGCTAGGTCCTTCAACAAGAAGCATGGTATCCATATCAACTGGAGGTATTCACCGGAGGCTCATTATTAGCTAGAAGTATTAGCCTTCTTTTGTTGTAAATATATCTCTCAAAGTGTAGCTGTGCAACTCCTATGGAGGAATTAATCAGAGACTCATTATTGGCGTGAAGTATCAGCCTTCTTTTGCGTGTAAATATAGCTCTCATAGAGTAGTATTTTGTGCAACTCCTATGGCGACGCTATTCAACCGTATCTCAGATTATGGTACTTATATTGTGGACTCGAAAAAAATTAGCTATATGCTACTATTATAATCCTGAAATGGAAGCAAAGTTGTGTTAGTGCTCAGATTTTGAGTTATTATGTTTGCGGAGATCTTGTGTTCAAGCCTCCCAAAATTGTGGTGTGTAGTATGGCCTATTATATCCTATCAAGTACTGCTGAAATGGGGTTGCATTGCAGCTGTACCGATGCTCCTCACATTCTTTTCCCAACAAAGGGTATAACGTAGACCTAACTTCCACTTAACTGAAATGCTAAATTGCTACAAAGTGTGCTCTCTGGATGGTACACATCTAAAACAAGTTCTTTTAATGGTACTCCGTATCAACAATGTGGTTCTTTCGACGGTAGAAATCCAATTTTGGCTAATAAGTTCGAGCTGCAATTCGGTACACCTACCCAACAAGAGGGTCGGCTTCACCTTCACCCTCTTTCCCTTGAGCCCTTTGCGCGCTGCAACCGCCAATTTCTTCGTCCGAGCTCGCCCCCGGCGGCAGCACGTGTGGGGTGAATCTCTCTCCACCTTTTCTTCCTCCAGCCGCCAACGGATTGGGTCATGCATGACATTCTCCTGAGCGTAGTAGCTCAATTTCGACCGAGCTTCTCAGGGCCAGCTGTGGTTTGACTCCTCGTTCGTCCTTTTGCCCCGGCGGCCCCGGCCTGAGACGGGACTCGTCACCCTCCGTTCCCTCCCGGCTCTCGCTTTGTCCGAGGCTCCGCCTCCCGACGGCGCTCCCCTCCCGGGCCCGGCGACCGGCATCGGACGGGCGGCGCAGCGCGCCTCGGCAGGCTCCGGTCCGCCGAGCTCCCTGCCTCGTTCCCTCCCGCGCCGTTCCCTGCCGCACGGCGCAGCGCCGCTGCCCCTCGCGGCCTCACCCAATCACCCTCCCCGACCGAGTGGCCAGCGCTCGAGTCCCCACTCCCCAGCGGCCAGCGCCCGGCGGCTATCCTCTCCAGCGCCCGGCGGCCACTGGCGTCCTCATCTGGTGAGAGAAAAAAACAGAGAACTCAATCCCCTGCGTTTTCTTTAGTTTCTCCCCCGAATCCATAACCCTAACGTTACTGTTATCCCCCAAAATTAATGATGTACTGGTGGATTACTTATGCATATGCGATTTGGTTGTACGATTTGTGAATCGTAGTTTCACATGTTCATTCATGGTTTGCCAAATATGATTGGGTTGAATATAGCATGGAGAAGAATTCTGTGTTTTGCCTTTTGTGATACTAGTTCAAAAGCAGGAAATACAAGGTCAAACGGTTAGATAAATTTATTGTAAATGGTTGGAGAAATGGGAAAGTAGTTGACAAGTCACTTTTGAAACATTGTCACAAGCACACAGGGAGGCTTATGAAAAGTACAATGCAGCTATTGATGATAAAATTGAGAAGTCAAGTGAGACATTTTGGAACATGTGGATGAAGATGATGTAGCCAATACTTTTATGACAACTAGAAAGCGTAGGCCTAAAAAATTGTGCTGTATTCTTATTTGTTATTTAAGTTTGTGTCTTTTATATTACAAACTATTAGTGTGTTGTTTTAAACTATATGGATTGTAAGTTAAGGCTTATTATGTCATTTAGGCCTTGTTCACATTCCCAACTTTTCACTATTCATTTCAACTTTTCACCGTTCATTTCAACTTTTCACTATTCCTCCCTCACAAAACACGTTTTCCAGCGAATGCTACAGTGTTTTTATAATGCTACAGTGTTTTTTTCTACAATCTAAACACACCGAATCGTTGGGTAATTTTTATGAAACTTTACCGTATTGCTAAATGGATTTAACGGTTTGCACATTGAACATTTTGGTTCAGCATACCCCATGCAAAAATCCTTGCTCCACCACTGATTGGGTGTGTGACATTCTAGTTGGATTTTTGATTCTCCTGAGCGTAGTAGCGCTCAATTTCGCGGAGCATCTCAAGGCTAGCTGTCGATTGACTCCTCGCAGTTGCAGGTGAGGCCGGCTATTCTTCTTCCTTCCTTCTCAGGCTATCTGTTCCTGGGTTGGTTTGGATTGGGAGGAGAGGGGATGATGCGGCGCTGCGTCTCGGAGCTGGCCCGCCAACGGCGACCGGATCGCGTGGTGAGTCTCCTTTCTGCGAGGATGCTCTTCTTGAATTGATCGTTGAATCTGCTGCTGTGTTATGCTTGGTGCTCTTTTCAGCTTCTCGGGCACATGTGTATTTTTGCATTTTTCGTCGTTGTTTGCTTGGTAATATTAGATTGAGATTCAGATTTGTCGGGCATATTTGTGCAAGACAGTCTACATGTCTTCGAACCCCATCCAGCATCAACGTACCAAGAACATCGAGATTGACCTTCACTTCGTTCGGGATCGGGTGGCTGCTAATGATGTTCGCGTTCTTCACATACCTACTACGTCTCAGTTCACTGATGTCTTCAACAAGGACCTCCCTTCGTCGATCTTCAATGAGTTTAGGTCCAGTCTGAACGTATGTGGTACTGCCGATCAGACTGCAGGGACGTGTTAGAATATTGTTTGTGGGTTGTGCTTGGGCTAGCCGCATGGGCCTAGGGCGCCTGGCCACACTGCCTTCTTGGCTGTGCGCCGGCCCTTTGGATAGTGATAGGATTATGATTATAGGCAAGGAGACCCTTGATTGATCCTGTTTCCATAAGTCAATCCTAGGGTTCCTTGCCTATATAAGTGTACACATTGTGCCTTCATAATCATTCAATCATTCCCAGGCATATACACTTTCATGTCTATTAGGCTGCTTGAGATTGCAAGTTTTTGTTATAATGGTTTCTGGGCTCCTTTGTGCCTGAAAGTTCGAATACACTTGATTTCTATCCAGTTTGTTTTTTTAGTTATTAATTATTGTTCCAAGAAACTTTATCTGAATGTTGGACAGAGTGACCTAGCATTCTATTGCTTGACTCTGTTCCTACATATTTAGGTGTCATTAAGAGATAGAAGGTGAGGCAGTTAAGGAAAAATGTTATTTGTTATTGCAAAGGGACTAAGTTTCTTTCTTGAGCAACTTGGAACACTCTCAAGAACTTCTGCATCTCTGTTTCAAACATGCATTGCATTTACCTTTTATATGAGAGTATCGATTTTCCAGTATGTTTTCAGATTAGCTAGGTAGATCAATGGATTGTTATTTTCTCTGGTGATGAAGTTGTTGATAACTTAATTCATTTCTCTTCGACTTTGTTTTGGACACATTTAATTAAGTCAGCAAATTTTCAGGTTGATACTATGAAGGTAGGATTCCAATATTTGACCAATGTTTCCTCTTCAACAAGAGCCACTGACAGACAGAGGTGCTCAAATCTGTATGCGACTTCCTGTGCTACTGATCCAGATATTGCATCAAGAGAAGCATATTCATCAGAAATGCTTGTTGATTCATTTGGGAGGTTCCACAATTACTTGAGGATTTCTTTGACTGAGCGCTGTAATCTGAGGTGCCAATACTGTATGCCTGCTGAAGGAGTTGAACTAACACCGAAGTCGGAGCTTCTATCACCTGATGAAATAATTCGAATTGCTAACCTTTTCGTTACCTCTGGTGTGGATAAGATTCGGTTGACTGGTGGAGAGCCTACCATAAGAAAGGATATCGAAGATATTTGCTTACATCTTTCTGGTTTGAAGGGGCTGAAAACACTAGCAATGACTACAAATGGAATTGTCCTTTCTAAGAAACTCCCAAAATTGAAAGAATGTGGCCTCAACGCATTAAATATAAGTTTAGATACACTAGTACCAGCAAAGTTTGAGTTCATGACAAGGCGTAAAGGGCACTCAAAGGTCATGGAATCAATAGATGCCTCTGTAGAACTTGGATATAACCCTGTGAAGGTATTCACATTTTGTGCACTACAATCTGTGCCGACAATTTTAGTTGAATATTTCTTTTATTGCGGCAACATATTCTTAAGAACGAACATATAGTGTTCAGTTTTTCTTGAACGACACAGGAGAGCTGTGTCATTTCATTTAAGACTTTCTGATTGTTTTCTCCACCTTGTTTTTATGCCCAGGTCAATTGTGTTATCATGCGTGGCATGAATGATGATGAGATCTGTAATTTTGTTGAATTGACAAGACAGAAGCCCATCAATGTGAGATTTATTGAGTTTATGCCATTTGATGGTAATGTTTGGAATGTGAAGAAGCTAGTTCCTTATGCAGAGATGTTGGACAAAGTGGTATGGTACATCTCTAGAAAATGCACTATTATGTTCTCTTTAGCATCTATGTATGAAATTTTGTACTGAGCCCTTTCTTTATATATTTTATCATGTAAGCTGCTATTAGTTCTTAATGTTTTTACGCAATAGTAACTTATTTCACTGACATCCATTTGAATCAGCGGCAAAGTTATAAAGGTGTAGAGAGACTTCAAGATCACCACACAGACACTGCAAAGAATTTCAGGATTGATGGACATGTCGGGACAATTTCATTTATTACGTCAATGACAGAGCATTTTTGTGCTGGCTGCAATAGATTACGGTTGTTGGCTGATGGAAACTTCAAAGTGTGCTTATTTGGCCCCTCAGAGGTATGCTGAACTTCTTGCTTGGCTTTCTCAAGTAATTTGCTGATGCATTACACTTTCTGGATTTGATAATATTGAAGTACCAGTAAACAGATCCAACCAAAGTTAGTTTGATATGCTTGATTAATTCATGTCACGTTGTTTTTATGTGAACCAGTAATCGTTATGGTATTGCACCAGAACTCAAAATATCGTGGCCACTTGATTTTAGTTATTTGCGATGATAATGTCTTTCTGATGTTTCTAGCCTTCTTTCTAGGCCTTGTGCAATTTTTAAAATGAGCCGCTGAATTAATTGTTGATTTTTCCTTTTCATCTCCATACTCGATTGAAATAAATTTTTTACTGGCTGGCCCTGTGATTTTTGGTCCGGGAGTTAGAATTGATACAACTTGGTATTGCATTTCGTTCTAGTTATGCAATTTTTAGTAATGATATTGATAATTCTCCTCTCCGCAATTGTGATGTTTTATTTGGACAATTGATTTAAAAGAACTTCTTATGTTGAACCTTATTTTGTTCTCGAATATCATTTGATCTGATTTTTATTCAAGTGATAAATCAGATCAGCCTGATTTGTCACTTATTTCTAGTTATCTTTTACATAGATAATCTAGAAGTTTGTTAGGTATAGCATGTCTGAGGATGACTTCCCGTACACTAGGCAAGCCAAATTTCTATTCTTTAAAAGAAGTTAAAAATCCCTCCAATTTATTTCCTTTTCATTTACTGTGTTGGATAAGATTGGACAAAAGGAGAAATGGATGCTCCATACAAAATAAAAGCATTTGACTATAGGTATCCTTATTTATACAGGTGAGTTTGAGAGAGCCCATCCGTGCTGGTGTTAATGACACTGGACTAAAGGAGATAATTGGTGCTGCGGTATGTAGAGAAAGTTACCTACTGCTATGTTATATATGAAAGAATAACTTGCTTTCTATTTTCTTAAAATCGGAATTTATCTTGATTATTTCTGGTTGCTTCTTTTTTAGTAGAGTCTGCACTGTTCCGTTCTCACTTTCTTATATGCATATCAACTTACTGAAAGTTTCAAGATTGGCTTCTATTCAATGTTGAAGATGTTCTTTTACTTGATCTCTTGTAGTTTGCCCAGTATATTTGTTGCCAGTTTATTAACAACTGGATCTCACAGCTGTTACATTTGCGTACTAGCCTAAACTTAGTGTATATTGCATTTAATGGTCCCACCTCCCTTTGCTCAGGTTAAAAGGAAGAAAGCTAAACATGCTGGGATGTTTGACATTGCCAAGACGGCGAATAGACCAATGATACATATAGGTGGCTGAGGTATGCTGTTTATATACGTTGGTTCTCTCATATAATTATAGCATTCTTTGATGTGTCTATATGTGTGCAATGATTTGGGTGTTCTCAACCTTGGATGGAGTCTTCAGTTCCTTTTATGTTCAGTTCACTAGAATTTTGAGTTGGTTTAACAAAATATATCATCTGTATACTGCTAGAATGATCCCAATTTGTTGTACATTGGAAAGAGTTATGAAATTTGGCTGTTGTATAATGTGTCGAGGTACTCGTAAAGAACACGCTACAAGTTTTTTTTATCCTTATATGAAACTATTGCCCGTTTAAACATTTCATGTATTTTTGTAATGCTGCTAAACATATTTTGATTTGAAACATTGTGATTCTAAATGCTTGAAATTTGATTCTCACAATGCAGAATTGTCCTGAAATGAGACCCAAAATGAATCAACCCAACTGCTGATCGCTTTTGTCAACAGCGACAGACTACACAAATAAGTTTTCTCATGGGATGGAGCAACTGAAAATCAAGCCAGTGTGAAAATATAGATTCCTATATATATACTTGTACAGCAAACCTCACGTGCCAAAGTACTTTGGCTGTGTGTTGTATGCTCAAAATACCAAATTGTGCTACTATTCTGTTGTAACCTCTTACAAGTTCTGAATTACCTACGATGTATTCCTGCTGGCTGAACATTACTGCAACTGCAATCACGAGTTTAATCACACAGGAGCAATGCGAATCAATTATATACAGTAACACCAGTAGTAACCATAAGATTAGTTACATCTAGGGCTACCTCTCTCAAGGAATTTCCTTGAAGAAAATCTCAATTATACAATAAATTTGAATACACCAAAAGGCTCGGGAAAAAAAAGAAAAATCGAATGATAGAAATGAAACAAGAACCTGATTTTGTAGTTGTAGGTTGAAAATTAAAGGAAGTCAGGGTGAAAAATAGACTTTTCCCATATCCAGGCAGACGTGAACATCTAGACTCTTTGGTCAAAATACAAAATCGATGGGTATCTCTTTGGCAGGACAAATCGGCTAGGTCCATGTGAAGATAGATATTAGTGAGCCTGTCGAATAAGCCCTTATATAATTGGTATTGAATTGTCACACGTGCATGTTTCTATCTTTACTAATGTTATCAATAGTAGTGTCCTAGTAGGCTGCTTTAGTAATATCTTCCATTACTCGCCATTCGTCGAATCCCTTCACGTTCAATCGTTTCCCTTGTGTGGAAATTGTTCTTATCAAACATGCGTTTCTGGTAGAACAGACTACGTGTACTCCGCATGGCTTGATGAATGTATCTTTGATATCTTCACCTAAACTTGAACAATTTTTTTTTTGCATTAAACTTTTTTAGCATTAAACTTACAGAATATTCCCTGCACTGAGGTACACGTGGTTTGGGCAATTGGCGCAGCGCGCGCTCTCGGCTCTCCCATCGGCCAAGGCGCAGGAATCAGCCTGCCAAGTGCCAACCACCTTTAGTCCTTTACCAAAATCACCACTTAAGTTCGCATTGCAGTTATCCCTTTGGCAATCACTGAACAGCAGGCTAGCAAAGGTAATCCAGTAATTCACTAATTTGCATTGCAATATGGTAGCTTGCAGATTAATAGCCATGGTAGGGATGTAGGATTCTAACAATTCTGTAACTCGTTGTCACTGCAGTGCAAAATTATTGAAACATAAAAAAATTGAGACATTGCATCTCTCTTGATTTAAATAGAGTGTAGGTGGATGAAAAAATTGATTGTTTATTCGGTCCAGCCTAGCTTTAAATCCTAGATTCACCGCTTTGCGCTCAGGCAACGTAAAATGGCAAGGGAATCAGGTTACATACGGGGTAGTATTTGTTGGTGGGATCATTGGTTATTGCAGCTGGTTTGGTTGAATGGAGTAATTAGGCATGTGCTACACGATTGGCATGTAAAAATGAAATCCAATGCATTAAACGACAGGCCTGTAGAAATAAAACTACAACTGCAAAAGATTGCTTTTCGTACTACCATGTTAATGACCACCGCAGGGGGATAAAATGAGAGCGGAAGGGCCACCCGCGTCCATATAGCATACTGCACACATGGCATGCAGATGCTACACAGGGCAAAAAGATGGATTAATATCATCAGGCAGCTTTTACCGTCCACCGTTTTATTCGAGAAAATGGTACATTTTTACCATCCACCGATGTTGGTTAGCGAGGATTCAAAGGCCAAGTAGCAAATGGAAATCGGTCTCACTCGATCTGCATCGGCAACGTACAATTGGTACACAAACCAAAACTCGAGCCGCTTGTGCTAACCATGCGCGCTCTCGACACGCTAGTAACAGAGCCACCGTACGTATTTCCTCGTGGCACGCGGTGGGGCCCGCGCGTTCCTTTTTGTTTTTCTTTGTGCCGCAAAAAAAAAAATACGTGCACTGCCCAGGGCTAGCTAGACGACTGAACGACTGTTCTGTCGAGAGAAAAAAAAAACACTGAACAACTAGCGGAACGAACGGCCGTCCTACGTATGGCATTCCCATACGTATTTCTCAGTTGTCGAGAGAGCATCTTATGCCCTTCCCATTCACACGGTATCCTTACGAGCGCCCTTTGATTCATTCGTTCCGAAATCCGAACTATTTCTCCAAATCTTCCAAATACACATTGACTCATTTTTCTCATATTAAATCGTCTTTGTCCATACGTTTCTATAATCATCACTATTTAAACCAGATTGTTGGTCGCAGACGCTCTTTAATTTCACACCGCGTATCGAAACGTCTTTATCACGTAAAATTATCTTCACGTCCATACAATCAATACCCGTTTTAGGTAATGCTTTTTATTTCCACACCCACCCTAAGATGAGTTGTCTTCGGCATCTCCCACACGTAAGGGACGGTGTTCTTTGGTTTCACACAATCAAGAGAGGACGTACTTATTGGCACCTTCCACGCGTAAGATATGTGCGATACGTCAGTGCATTCTTTCTATCTGTAAAAGTGAATTCTATTACATTTGACGTGGTTATTTATCTCTACATTTGACGTGGTTATTTATCTCTACATTGATGGCCAAAATATACAGTTGTCAGTCGGAATTACGCTAAAAGCCCGGCAAGACTTAATTTCAGCCATACACTAGACTAGCTAGTACCGTCGTTGGTTACTCAGTTTACTAGAATAGTAATTGGCAACTCCGCATCGATTGCTGATCACTGCAACTTACACAGCCGGGGCGTCAAACGGTACAAACGCATAAATAAATGGAAAAAGTTATTTTTCCGTTTTCAGCAAGGAAATTAAAGAGACCCCCCCCCCCCCCACCCCCCAAATTCCTCCCCGCAGCTGCCAGCAGCCCAGCAGGCGGTGTTGGTGTGTACCCGCAGAGCACGAGACAGTAGTCCAAAAGAAAGAACAATCACCCCATAGAGGGGCCCCACCCGCTCCTCCTCCTGACAGTCCAGTCCAGTCCTCCGCGTCACGCGCTCGACGCCTCGCCCCCAAAAACCCCAACCGCCTCCTCTGCCCCTCCGCCTCGTCGGCGCTGCTTCTCCTCCTCTGCTGAAGTGCTGATGGCCGACGGCCGAGAGGTGAGCGCGTGCTTCCGCCTTCCGCCGGGATCGTCGCCCGTTTTTTCCGGCTTTCTGCGGCGTTGGTTGCCCTTTCTGTGAGCGCTGATTTTGCTTTGCTCTTTGTGGTTTTCCCGTTGCGTGCTCAGGACGGTCGCTCGTGGGGGCGGAGCATGGATTCCTACTACGCAGAGGCGACCCTCGACGCCGAGCGGAAGCACCGCCGGTGGCTTACGGGGCCGGCGGGGCATGGCGACGGTCGCGGGTTTCCTCCTCCTCGCCGGCGCCCGCTTCCTCCTCCGCGCCGGCACACGCCGCCGCCGCCGCCGCCGCCTCCTCCTCCTCGCCGGTCTCCTGTCCCTCATCGACGCTGCGACGGCGGTGGGGACAAGCGGCGCGGTGGTGGCCCGGCGGAGCGCGACGCGGCGACGGCGGCGCGCGCAGCTCCCGAAGGGAATGCGGCGAACGTCGCGCAGGGTGATTTGGTCGGTGAGGCTGCGCCTGGGGCTTCCGCTTCCTTGGTGGCGCGTGAGGAGGAGAGGGGAGGTGGCGGCGACGGCGAGGTGGGGAGTAAGAGGCGCTTGCCGCTGGAGTCCGCCGCGCACCCGCCGCCCAGGCGGAGGGCGCTCTGCG
Source organism: Digitaria exilis (assembly GCA_015342445.1). Taxonomy (NCBI): domain Eukaryota; kingdom Viridiplantae; phylum Streptophyta; class Magnoliopsida; order Poales; family Poaceae; genus Digitaria; species Digitaria exilis. Next base: position 2,574,710 of record JACEFO010001795.1, read on the forward strand.
CGTCAGCGAGGCGGCAATTCCCTCCCGGTTGCGGGCGGCACGCGAATGCTTCACTTTCCGGCGCCGATCCACGGCGCGGTGATGCTGGTGCGCGCGGCTGCTGTGGTGTGTTGGAGAATGCGGCTGCTGCTCCTCCTCTCGCGGGCGGCAAGGACGGTGCGCTGTCTGGAGTGGTGGCTCCGAGTGCTGTTGGTACGAGTGCGTTGAAGGTGGTGTCTGCATCTGTTGCGGATGGTCCAATTTCAGACGCCGGTCATCATGGTCCAGAGGCAGATGTGGTGAAATCTTCGCCAGAGGCTTTGCGCAAGAGTGGTTTGGTTGCCCCACATGGTTCGCAAGGCGTTCCTGTTGTTTTAGTGCAGGACAAGAGAAATGGAGGAGGGAGTGGTGGATTCAGGAGGAAGGAGCTGGTGGTGTCAAATGCAACTTTGCAAGCGGAGGCGATGATGTCTTTTCCCAAACGCGACTTCCCCCCTGGCTGCGGGAAGGACGCAGTGCTATCTCTTCTTGTTGGCGAAGTGGAATTGCCGTTGGAATCTGCTGGTCTTGCTGACGGTGATTTGGGTGTGGCAGAGGAGGTGGTGTCTACAGATAGTTGTGTTTCGATGGTGCATGGACATGGCATGGATCTTGTACCTCCACAACGCAATGATACTACTGATGGAATAGTACAGGATGATGAGTTGGAGGAGGGTGAGATTCCTCCCGAGGTGGTCCTTCATGAATCTCAAGTTAGAGCTGCTAAAACTTCTTCAATGCAGTCATATAATGAGATATGTGGGGAGAAGAGATCAACATGCTTAGTTGCAAAAGAGGTGAAGGTGATGAACGAATCTATTGGGAGCTCGTGCGATGATGTTACTGAATCTTTGGCTGACGATTCATCCAAACATAATATGATGTGTAATAGAGTGTCTGAAAGTAATAGGATGAACAGAGCATCATCTGATGTTGAAGGAGTGTCTTGCGACCGTACTACAGTGGGAAGTGTTACTCTGCATGGTTCTACACATCATGGACACGGAGCTTCCGTTCCAGAATTCAGTGCTGTGGAGACGCCTGTGATGCAGCCTTCTAATGAGAAAACAGGTCGGAGTACATTGCAGTGTGGTGAGAAAAGATCGTCAGGGTTAGTAGAAAAAAATGTTGAGGTGGTGAGCCAATCTATTGGGAGTCCAAGCAATATTGTTGCTGAATCTTTGGCTGAAGATTCTTGCAAACAAGATATGATGGGTAAGAGAGTGTTTGAAAGTGCCAGGATGAACAGAGCATCTTCTGATGCAGCAACAGGGGAGTTTGGCGATGGTACTAAGATTAGAAGGACCGACATGTTTACGCCTCGGAAAGTAGTCGGGCCCATAAAAAATCTGCACAAGGAGGGGGAGACTGAACATGGAAGGGTTGTGACCATAAACAGGATTAAGGATACTGATGAGCTTACAAAAGATCAATGTATGCAAGTTCCCATGTCTTCAGACAAGTTCTTCATGCCACAGGAAAAGGAGGCTGCCACAACTAGGGGCTTCTTTGGTCCCAGGAAGAAAGTGAAGGTAAAAGTTCCAGCCCATCTTCGGATGAAGATTGGATCTATGTCTGCATTGTGTAGCAAGGGGAAACGGAATGATGAGGTTGCTTCCATTTTGGACGATGATGAGATATTGAAGGCACTAGTTGTTCATGAAGGAAAGCTTGAACTATACCTTAACAGTTCCTCAGATCTTCCTTCTATGAGGTCTCAAAGGCAATATGGATCCCAGAATGCAGATGCTAGGAGCAAATTCAAGATGTTGTGCAGGAGGTTTGAGTTTGTATGCCGGGCTCTAGTGCAAGCTGTGGAGCAGCGTTCACTGAAGATTAGGAGAATCGACATCGAAGCTGATAAAGTGATAAGAAAATTGCCAGGGTTTATCAAACATGGTCCTATTGTGGGACAAGTTCCTGGAGTTGAAGTTGGCGATGAGTTTATATATAGAGTTCAGCTTGCCATTGTTGGTCTGCATCGTTCATACCAGGGAGGCATTGACACCACCACAGATAGAAATGGCAAGCGCATTGCTATAAGCATTGTTGCTTCTGGAGGTTATCCAGATGAATTGCCACGCTCCGGTGAACTAATATATTCTGGTTCTGGTGGCAAGTCTAGGGGTAAGAAGGATGGTGAGGATCAGAAGCTTGAGCGAGGGAACCTTGCATTGAAGAATTGTATTAAAACAAAAACTCCAGTCAGGGTTATTTATGGGTTTAAGGTTCAGAACACCGAGGGAAGCAGTCATTCGAGGGCCAAACAAATATCAACATTCACTTATGATGGACTGTATCGGGTGGTGGATTTTTGGATGCATGGTCGACCGGGTTCAAAGGTGTTTAAGTACAAGTTGCAAAGGATTCCTGGGCAACCAGAACTTCCTATGCACATAGCTAAAGGGATGAAGGCCAAAACACGTCCAAGCCTGTGCGTGGCTGATATATCTCAAAGGAAGGAGGCAACCCCCATCTCTGTCGTTAATACAGTTGATGGTGTGCGCCCTACACCATTCCGATACATCACTACAATTAAATATCCATTCGGGCTTACAAAAATGCCACATCAAGGTTGTGACTGCACCAATGGATGCTCAGACTCTGCGAACTGTACCTGTGCTGTGAAGAATGGAGGGGAAATCCCATTTAACTCAAATGGCGCAATTGTCAATGAAAAGCCCCTGATATTTGAGTGTGGTCCATCTTGTAAATGCCCTCCTTCATGCCAGAACAGGGTCAGTCAGCATGGTGTGAAAATACCTCTCGAAGTATTCAGGACAACCAAGACAGGTTGGGGTGTAAGATCCTTAAGGTCCATTTCATCTGGCAGCTTCATATGTGAGTATGTTGGTGAGCTGCTGCATGGCAAGGAAGCTGACAAGAGAAGGAACAGTGATTACTTGTTTGATGTAGGCCTTAACCGTGGTGATGAGAACGTTTGCGATGGATTGCTGTCAACTGTTTCGGGTCTGAACTCTTCTAGCTCCTCTCAGACCATCGAAGATGTGGGCTTCACGATAGATGCAGCTGAGTATGGAAATATTGGAAGATTCATCAACCATAGCTGTTCACCTAATCTTTACACACAAAATGTTCTTTGGGACCATGATGACAAAAGGATGCCTCATATTATGTTCTTTGCTGCTGAGACAATTCCACCACTACAGGAGCTTACTTATGACTATAACTATGAAATAGATCATGACGGAGAAGTGAATGGAAGGATAAATTCCAAAGTTTGTCAATGTGGTTCTCCACAATGTTCTGGGAGACTCTACTAAGGCATGGTCAACTGCAAGGTGCATTGTAGGTTTTGGAAAAACAATATCTGAAGGAGTGTCGTTTACTTGTATTTTAAGTTGATGATATTAGACAATATGAGATGTTACTGCTAGTAAAGAAAAGTTTTAGTCTTAGTTGATGGCATGTAAACAGCATGAGACCCTAGTGTTGGTAAAAGAAATCAACAGCTATGCTCAAACTATTGTCTTGCATTTCCGTCTTGATGGATTTAGGCACTAATGGATGATATATTCAGTGCTGTGGTCAGTGGTCTGCCGTATAAAAATCCTGCTCCTGGGACCATTTAAGTTCTACGCAGAATGTACATGGAGGCATGTTGTCACACCCTGAAATTTGGGATTTCGGGATGTGATTAGAAAAAGAAAATTAAATAAACAATTTTCATTAATTATTAAAACTTTTCCAACATTTATCTTATTTACAGGGTATTTAGTGTAGGAAAATAATCATTTCCCTAAATTAAATAAATATGCTTCGTGTTGCTTAATAATTAAAGTGTTGCATTCATGCCGTTGCATATAATATTTCTTGAGTGTGAGATTTTAAAATACGTTTAGACGTCGATCAAATCCTTCCTGAGAATTTCCTAGATTTTTCTAGGAATTAGTTCTCTTTTCCTAGAGTCAAATCCATTTATTGGAAGGCTTTAAATTCACTTTTATCGAGCTCCAAATATTTTATTTTGGGTTCTTTGTCTCCAACCCTATCTCTAAAAACTGTCCTTGGATTTTTGGAGCTTCCAAATAATTTTTATGGTTTAAATATGTTATCTAGGATTTTCCTGGATTTATGTTTGAACTAAAATTTCTTCTCCGAAAATCAATTCCTAAATTCTTTTTCCTCTTCCTTCTTGGGCTGACAACGTTTCTTCGCTGCGGCCCATTATTCCATCTCCGCTCGGCCCAGCAGATCAAACCGCCGACCCATTTCCTCAACCAGCCCAACCCGGCCTCCCTCTCTCCTGTCTCCTTCTCTTCTCTCGCCGACAGGTGGGCCCAGCTTGTCATCTTCTCTCTCTCACTGTCGCTGACCGGTGGACCCCGGTTGTCATCCCCTTCCTCTGCTCGTGGCCGAGCCGGACTGCTCGAGTCCGCCCTGCACCCGCGCCGCCGTCCTTCTTGGCGTCCACGCCAAGGCTGCTGCTCCCTCCCTATATAATGCGCCGCCACATCCCGAGCCCTCGCCGCCCTAGCCTTGCCCTGGTTCTGCGCAGAGCCGTCGCCTCCTGGAGCTCGCCGGAGCAAGCTCACGCCGCCAGCCGGCCATTCGATTCGTCGCCGTGAGTCCTCGCCGGACCAAAACAACCGCTCTGCGAGTTTCACCGAGCCGAGACGCATCTATTGCGCCGATTCTTGTCGTCGTTCCATCGCCGGAGTCGCTCGACTCGTGAAGCAGAGCGCCGCCGTCGCCGTTCATCGATCAATTCGCCGCCGTGGAGCCATGCCGGAGGAAGCCGAAGATCCCACGAGCTTCGCGACACCGAGATGAGCCTAGCTATCCTGATTCCGTCGCCAGACCGACCCAGGGAGACGCCGGCCGCCTCCTCGAATTCCGGCCGCCCTGCTTTGACTCCGTCGCCGGTAAGAGTCTCCTCGAGATCCTCGTCCTCCCCTCTCTCTATTCCCCATCTTCGCCGATCTCCCCTCTCCCTGAATTGCCGTCGAGCCGAGCACCAGAGCCGCCGTCGGCCATGGCCGCAATGGCAGCAAGCTCTTGGAGCTTTTGCAGAAAAGCCCCTGTAGTTCTTGTTTATAAACCCGCAGTCCATGGTAGTTCAAAAGTAATTCCGTTTAGGTCCTTTTCTTTTTGGTTTAACCCCTGAAGTTCGGCAGAATCAAACCCGCAGTCCATAGTTGCCGTTTTACATGTGAACCCTCATGTTTTCATACGTAATTATGTTTTAGCCCTCAGTTTCTTACAAGACAGCCCCTGAAAGCCCTGTTTCCTTCGCAGTTAAGCCCCTAGAATCTTGTTTTATCCATAGATTCCATGTTTTAACTCCGTTTAATCTAGTTCTTGTTGCGCTAATCTTTTAAAAGCGTAGACTTTAGTTTAATAGTGTTGTTTACCAAGTTTCATGTTTTAAAAATCAATAAAATATTAACTTGCTTAATATTTGTTATATGTTTTACAAATTGTATAAAATCTAAAATTAGAGTTCCAATTCCATGTTTTATAATTTATTTAAAATATTAATTTGAATAATGTTTACTTCATATGCTTTTCCAAATAAAAGCTAGTAAGGTTATATATCGGTTTTCATAAACTAATAATTAATTTGCTTAATGCTCAATGTTGAATCTAGTTTTCTAAATAAAACTTGACTAGGTTTGTACATCGGCTTTTATGAATAAATGTTAACTTGATTAATATCTATATCTACTTTTCTAATTAAAAGTTAATTAAGATTTATACCATGCTATTTCATAAACAAATGATGTTAATATGATTAATAATTATTGAACTCTCTTTTCTAATTAAAATCTAATTAAGGTTGAAGCATCGATTTTGTATAATCCAAAGTAATATGATTAATTTCCAACTTTGTTTAGTTCAACACGATATATGAAGCTAATCGATTAGATGCTCTCTCATGTGTTATTGCAAATTAAAATATTTAATTGGTATAATCATTATATAAACATTTGCAAATAAAATTAATTAGGCTTTACCGTCTTTTAATATGAAAGTGTATCTTGAATTAAATTAAATATTGAATATCTTTTCTTAAGATAAAATAAAAGAAGCATATGGTCTTTTATTTCTTTTATAATATAAATCTCCCCGTAGCTATGCCTTTCCAACCATAGCTTCGTTTTCAACGTTTCTTGCGCTCTTGCGATCGTAGTAACGAGCCCCATCGTTTAGTGCGTTCTTTTAAAGCTTTTCTTTTGATTGGTGTATTATTCTTAGTTGTACCTATTTCTTTGTTTGCATGTTTGTGCTTGTGCTCGATGTTTGCTACGATTAGAGGAATGTCGTTCCGAAGCTGTGAAGAACAAGAGTTGAAGACTGAGCAGTGGTATTCTTTTGCGGAAAGGCATGTGTCCCTAACCATCTTTCTATCTGTGCTTTATGAGATCATATTTGTTTATCGGAACATGGAAAACCACCCAGGATTAACCGTACAACCACAATACTATAATGGCTCTGGTCTTAGCTAATTAATTAGAAACCTTGATTAGGAATGATCTTACCGAAAGGGCATGGGGGGTGGCGGTTGACGGTGTATAGCCCGGTCCTCTCGGGAAGTGGGCTTAGCTAAGACACTATGCCCGTTAGGGAGGGTTATGCCTGCTTCCGATCCGGAAACCTTAGCGGGTCGTTTCTAACTAGGGAATCTTTGTAAAGGCCTCGTAGCGTCTCCATGCAGTCACACCTCGGAAGTGTGGTACGTGCTTTGGCCGGCACAGCATGGTTGGGTTTAAAGTTCTTCAGAGCTTTTACGCGAATTGTGATGAAAGTGTACAACCTCTGCAGAGTGTAAAACTGTTATAACAGCCGTGTTCGCGGTCATGAACGGCCTAGACCCTCACATGATTAAAATACTTGAAGTTGATGATTAAATTGTTCTGGTTATTTTGGTGGCCTTGCTGAGTACCAACCATAAGTATACCCATCCTTGCTTATTGTTGCTCAGTATTCAGAAGGTGTGTGAAGTTGTTGAAGATGATGTTAGGCGTACGCAACCCCCAGTCAACTGCCTGTGGTGAAGAGTTCAAGATTCCGCTGCTAGAAAGCGCTTGTATCGTCTTATTTTATTATTTCCGCTGTAACTTTGTGTTCTGTTTATTCATGGAGTCTATCATATGTGTGAAACTTGATCCTGGCACACATATGAGATGCATCTGGTTTTCTTTCTAAAACCAGGTGTAACACATGTGATGTGAATATTAACTGTGTGCACTGCAGTCAATAGGGACGGCCATTTGCCTGATATTTAACTTTGTTTTTTCATTAGCGATCATGCTATTCTTTTTTATTTTTCATATGTTTTCTAACTTTTGATGATTTCTTTTATTTATGTGACATGGACTGAATTTTGTACAAATTCTAAGATATGAAAGCGAGTTCACTTCGCTCCCAGCGGCTTATGTAGGATTGTAATTCTCATATTTTCTATTCAGTAGTCATGTAATGGGAGCGTGATCATTTCTCACGCTGAAGTAAGTTTTGCCGCACCGAATCGAGGAACGATCTCAATCTCTGTAATCACATCAAATTATGTTATCAATTTGACACGGCTCTGTGAACTGCTCTGAATAGTAATCTCATTCACATAACTTTAGTGACCTCAATTCTTATAACTTCAGTGATGACAAACAGATTCTGTCATCACATTTTTCCCAAGTCTATTTTTCACCCTCCAACTATTACAAAAGTCTGATTTTCAACCCACAGCTACAAAACCAGACACTAAACACCCTCCAACTATCCAAACTGTGCAAAAGGACAAAGTCTAGATAACCCCCAACCTATAGAGGTTGTACTACATAACCCCCAACCTATAAAACGGTCTACATCACCCCCTGAACTTCTCAAAACCGATCAAATTACCCCCTAAATCAGTTTTGAAAAATCTTAGTAAATCATAGAAAAATCATAAAATAGAAAATTCAGTTGTGTTGGACTCCAAATGAGTAGATATACACATGGAACATATAATATGATATGTTTTAGTATATTTTTTTCACTATAGCTTTAGATCTACGCTTTCCTCTATAGTAGTAAAAAAATATATTAAAATATATCATATTATATGTTCAGTGTGTATATCTACTCATTTGGGATCTAACACAACTGGATTTTCTATTTTATGATTTTTCTATGATTTACTATGATTTTTCAAAACTACTTTAGAGGGTAATTTGATCGGTTTGAGAAGTTCAGGGGGTGATATAAACCGTTTCATAGGTTGGGGGATTAGTTAGTCTAACCTCTATAGGTTAGGGGGTTATCTAGACTTTGGCCCTTTGGGTGGTTTTATATTTTCCAAAAAAATTATAAATAATTTTGTATTAAAAAAATCATAACTAATTTATTTTGAACTAGAAAAATTAGAATCCGGTGCAAATATTTTTCTAAAAATATGACCTACATGTTGGTGCACCATTAGAAGTTGTTTGCATATTATTTATTTTTATTCTAATTATTTTTAAAAAATAATAAGACACTAGTAATATAAATATATAATACCCAAATAACATTAAATAGTGTGCTAATAGGTTGGTTACATTTTAAGAGAACTTTTGGCACTGATTTCATATTTTTGATCCAAAGTGAATTAGTTATGATTTTTTAAAGTTTAAATAATATTTATGTTATTTTTAGAAAATCCAAAACCACCCTCAAAACCACCCAAAGGGCCAATTTTGCATGGTTTGGATAGTTGGAGGGCCTTTAGTATCCGGTTTCGTAGTTTGAGGTTGAAAATCAGACTTTTGTAACAGTTGAAGGGTGAAAAATAGACTTTTCCCTCACATTTAACACATAGTCAGAGTTCCAGTTCACAATCTCAACTCATGTTCTATTCAGTGAACTCCCATCTCCTGTCACAATGACTAGGCGTGCTCTCGGCGACGCGCTGGTTGCCGTGGTCACCAGGAGTTGCATAGGCTCGACGTCGACGACGTGGCGCTGGCTCGATCGCTCAGAGACTCCCGCAGCATCACGGGTCACGGCCGCCGTCCCCCACATGAGCAACAGAAATTGGGCCCTTTTGTGCAGGTGCTCCCAATCTGTTGCAGCTGCTCAAAGCCTCAAACAACGTGAGCGATAATTCAGCTTTGTAGTAGCAGTCTTGCACGGATTCAAAAGTTCAGCTGCTCCATTCCTGCGCGACCTCTGTCTAATGTGGGATAACAAGAATTGCACATTATGATGAAATATTAGACTTTATTTGTTCATAAAGGAGATTAGCAACTGAACTTTTGGAACCATAACAATGTTCAGAGATAAATGAGTACCAAGAAACTATTCATTGCAACAGTTGCCTAATTTCTGTGGGATTGGTTTCTGTCCGTCGAATGGGATGCGTCAGGAGCTATTTGTTCTGGCTACTATATTGTTATGCCATGTTTAGATTCATTCATTACTTGCTAGTTCTACACATGATAAGAACACAGTGTATAGCTTGCCCGAGACTGGAGCAAAATGACAATCCATTGGCATTACCAAATAAAATTAGGTGTGGTTGGCTTGAACCCAAAATATGGTAACACCAAAAAATGAACTAACATTGCGTGTTGGCAATCCGGGTGTTCAAGTTGGATTCAGTTCAAGTAGTTCTTTACAAATGTCTAAGCCCTTCATCTATCTACTATTTCAAAACATGAGAAGATACATAATCATTTTACGTAGAAATTTGAATTTGGCCACAATTTAACATCTAAATTGATAGCATATTAGAGTAACTGTTTTGATTCCAGGTTTGCAAACCAATCAGTTCTACCAACCTTTAAGGATAAGCAATATTCCCTAGGATTAAGTTTCAGAATTTCCACCTCTGATGCCTATATCTTTGAAAACAATAGAGTACCAGGTATTTATCAAAGTTTAAAAAAAATAAAAACATTATTTCCATTCACAGAAATATTTTATTTAAATTTACATTTTTCATGAGTAAAATTTACTTCGAGATATTCAGCAAACGTGCATTGAAAAGCCTGGGTACAAAACTCCAATCTTTTCATTTACAAAAGGTATCAAGCAATAGCTCCTGTATCATATGTAATGGGCGTAATTAATAAAGCAAATGTATTTCAGAATGTGGGATGGCAAAAGTAGCACAAATAAAAGGGATTTAAACACTTAGAGGATGATCAGCAGGTACTTGAGTTAAACACATTCCACTTTACTTGAAGTCACTACTAATAGTACAAAACAGTATACAAAATACAATAAACCACAGTAGAACTAAGGTACTCAATTTAGTCTTTTTGTTGTAATTTTTTACATCAGTATAGCATTATCTCTTTTGGTACTTAAAACAGTAGTCTTTTACGAAGTTTATATCATCAAATCATTTCTGTTTCCCAGGTCATCTTGATGATTTGCGTATTCAAGTACCACTTGATCAGCCACAATGAAACTATTGCAATATTTATTTTACAACAGTATGAAATATTTTTTTTCGTATTTACAACAGTATCAAATAATTTCTGTTTCCCAGGGCATCCTGATGATTTGTGTACTCAAGTACCACTTGATCAGCTAACAAAATATGAAACTACTGCACTATTTATTTATTTTATATAAGCCATAACATACCGATCCTTCATTATAGCCAACTATTTTACATGTGCTCATAATAGGAATCATTCAGTAGTGGGCTTTATGCATAATTCTTCTGTATATGAGATGATTGATAATTGCTTAGGCTCTAGATCTTATCATCATGCTGAACAGACACTGGTATCACCTAAGAATCTTTCTTGGAATAGATTTCCCGTAGTCCATCTAATTTTCAATTTTGCTAGGGGAAGAAAGACCCCATGTTATCATGTATTCGTTCTGCTGTGAGAAAATATATCTTTCACTATGTAAGGCACTTGGGGTCTCGTCAAGGAATAATGTTATAGACCAAACTTGACTACAAAACAGAAGATAAAGACAGACTATGCAAGCGAAGGGATCTCCACTACAGTAACCTAGGTGGTATACCCATTTTGTGGGAAACAATTACTATTCATGCAATCATGTAGAATTAGCTTTTGTTAAGCATGTAGGATGTATGTGTTGTTACATAAATTGATTTTTTTCAGGTGTTCAATCAGTAACTTTGATCAGAAGAGCACTTATGAAATAATGGTACTAAGTACAGAATTATATACATGTTATCCGACTCTGATTGATAACATTCAGATATCACCAGTTGGATTGCCTTGCAAAAGTTATTGATTCCATGAAATCGAATAATAAAATTAAATTAATAAGATTTCCCAGATACAACATGAAATTTTCATCCTCACTGCATATACTGAAAACAATCTAAGTCAAAGACCAAGATCGATTCTAAGTCCAAAATCAATTTCTGCCTCACCACTTCACCTTTCAACGTTTTTCTCTAATTAGGATGAGCTCTACCACATAGGTTCAACTAACTACCCGAAGTCCAAGATCGTTTTTTTTTCATGTTTCAGTTTGAGGGTTTGTTGCTGACCTACTTTTTTGCATTACAAGAAGAAACGTGAAAATAGCCCAGTACAATGACCGACTGACCGTATCACTTAACACTACCAAAGCGACGACTTAGCGACCAAGATGGTATTGCACCTCTTGCCACGACCAAAAGCAACAACAATATTACATGATGAGAACAGCAACTAAAGACCAATCTAAGTTGATGGTGAGAACGCTTAGCACTCAAAAGTTGACCACACAATCTGCTGATCAGTTTGCTGGGACATTACCTCTCAGAGTCTCAGTAAATTCCAAGGTTGTCTGGAAGCCCGAAGTCATCAATATCTGTAGCTTCTGGTGCAACGCCCCAATGATTTGAAACACAAACACCTGATGATTCTGCTGTGTAGTCACCATATGAAGATTCTGGGGCCATTTCTGGAGCAATAGTAGAACTACTCTTTTCCGTAACTACCCCTAGATCACACACACTATTGCACCTCTGTGAGAAGTATTCATGTTCACTCGACAACTCTTGTCCTCTATGATGCCCATGACTGGCATTGGCATCTGGCATCTTGTTGTGTACACCAGAGGTAGCATTTGCATCTTCCTGACCTGAGTGCCTGTTAACAAACTGCGGTCCAACGGTAACATGTGCAGCAGCCGGCATAGAAACCTTCTCTGGGCGAGACAGGATGTCCATTATCAACGCTCTCGCAGCAGCAACACGACTCGCCTTAGCCGGCTCATGAGCACGACCAGAGGGAGCCACCTTGGATTCAGACAGAGCTGCGCCACCACACATCCCGAGGCAGCCTCCAACTCGAGGATTCTATCCTCCAGGAACTTAATGAAAGAGTGCTCCTGGGCTGAAAGCATCCTCGTTTGTTGTGCCATGGTGAAGCCAAGAATCATCTGCTTGCCAACTCCCAACCTAAGCCCAGGCGAGAGGGGTTCTTTACTTGAAGAAGACGAGGAAGAGGAACAGGATTCATGCTCACTTGACAATTCTTGTCCTCTATGACGCTCATGGCTGGCATTGGCCTCTGATATGTTGTGGACACCAGAGGTAGCATGGGCACCTTCCTCAGCTGAGAGCCTAGTGACAACTTGCGGACCAACTGTGGCATGTGCAGCAGCCGGCGTAGCAACCTTCTTTGGGCGACGCAGGGTGGACCACGCGGAGCTACTCGCCTTAACTGACGCATGACCACGAAAAGAGAGAGCCACCTTGGACGGGGACGGAGCTACTCCACCACACACCCCTGAAGCAGCCTCCAAATCGGGCATCCTATCCTCCAGGAAATTAACGAGAGATGCCAAACGACTAATCACCTCCCTGGCAATTTCAGCTGGCGTGAGGGGCTGGCGCTCTACGCTGGAAGAAGACGGACGGCGAGGAGGAGGCGCCCGCTGCAGAGCGTTTCTCCTGCATAACCAGGCCAACCGCACAGGAGCCGCGACCATGAACCCCCACCTCGGCGAGTGGTGCCCGGCGGACGCCCCCACGACAGCCTCCAATATGGTGATCTTACCCAACAGGGACTTGACGAGTAAGAGCTCGTCGTCCGATAGCGTCCTCTTCTCCTGCGCCATGCCGAACCGATAAATCAGCTCATTGGCAACCGCCAGCTGGAGCTCGGGCGTGAGGGGCTCTTCTTCTTCTTTGCTTGGTGGAGGAGGCGGCCGTGAAGGAGGCGGGGACGAGGAGGAGCCTTCCACCGCCCGACGCTCATCCCAGCCGTGGAGAATGACTACCTCGTCGGAGAACACTGTATGCGGCCGTGGTGGAGAGGTGGCAGCCCCGGAGCAGAAGCCGCCGCCACTGCCGGCGGTAGCAGCGGCGGCGGAGGGGACGACCCGGTGGTGGCTCCTGCCCATCACCGCCGCAGATCCGACCTGGGTCCGCGCGGGCCCAGCCACGGCGGGGGGCGCCATCGGCGCCGACGACCCGTGCCGGCTCGGTGGAGGGGAGGAATGAGGAGGGTCGGCGCGGCGGCGGCGGCGGCGAGCTGGGTGGGGGGAAGTGGAATGGTCGAATGGATTTTTTTTTGTGAAACTGGTCGAAATGTCGAATGGAGATGTGTGAGCGGTGCGTAGGCCTTGGGCCTGGGTTGATAGTGGTGTTGTTTTCGTTTGGGCCGTGCTGTTGCTGCTGAACGTCGTTAACAGGCTGAAAGGGATAAGAACAGTGCATAGCTTGCCTGAGACTGGGAGATTATGGCAATCCATTGGCATTACCAAATAATTTTTTTTTAAACTCATTACCAAATAAAATTAGGTGTGCTTGGTTCTTGGTTTGAATAAAAAATATGGTAACACTAAAGATAACTAAAGTGTAGGCAATCCTAAGGTGCTCAAGTTGGATTCAGTTCGAATAGTTCTTTTTACAAATGTCTAAACCCTTCACCTACCGTATATTTCAAAACTTGAGGATGCATAATCATTTTGTGCAGAAATTTTGAATATATCCACAATTTAGCATCTAAATTGACAACCTGTGAGAGCAATTATTTTTATTCCAGGTTTGCAAACCAATAAGTTGTACTTCTACCAAACTTTAAGGATAAGCAATATTCCCTAGCAATTAAGTTTCAGAATAACATGATCTTCAGCCTCTGGTGCCTACATCTTTGAAAACAATAAAGTACCAGGTATTATCAAAGTTAAAAAAACTTAACAACATCATTTCCATTCATGAGAATTCCTCTAAATATTTACAGAAACATTTTAGTCAACTTTATAATTCTCATGAGTAAAATTTACTTCGAGATATTCAGCAAAGGTACATTGAACAGCCTGGGTACACAACTCCAATCTTTTCATTTACAAAAAAGTATCAAGCAATAGCTTCTGTATCATATCAATGGCGTAAACAATTAACCAAATGTTTTTCAGAATGTGGGATGGCTAAAGTAGCACAAATAAAAGGGATTAAAACACTTCGAGGATGTTCAGCAGGTACTTGAGTTAAACACATTCTAATTTACTTGAAGTCACCACTAATATAGTAAAAAACAGTATACCAAACACAGTAAACCACAGTTGAACTAAGGTACTCAATTTAGTCTTTTTGTTGTAATTTTTACATGAGTATAGCATTATCATTTTTCGTATTTACAACAGTATCAAATAATTTCTGCTTCCCAGGGCATCCTGATGATTTGTGTACTCAAGTACCACTTGATCAGCTAACAAAATATGAAACTGTTGCAATATTTATTTGTTTATTATATAAGCCATAACATACCGATCCTTCATTATAGCCAACTATTTCACATGTACTCATAATAGGGATCATTCAGTACTGGGCATTATGCTTAGTAATTTTTCTGTGATTGATAATTGTTTCGACTCAAGATCTTATCATCGTGTTGAGCAGACACTGGAACCACTTAAGAATCTTTCTTGCAATAGATTTCCCGTAGTCCATCTAGATCTTATCATCGTGTTGAGCAGACACTGGAACCACTTAAGAATCTTTCTTGCAATAGATCTCCCATAGTCCATCTAGTCATGTTACCATGTATTTGTTCTGCTGTGAGCACATATATCTTTCACTATGTGAGGCACTTGGTGTCTCATCAAGGAATAATGTCATAGAACAAACTTGATCACAAAACAGAAGATAATGCAATCGAAGAGATCTGAACTACAATAAGCTAGGTGGTATACCCATTTTGTGGGAAACGATAACTATTCGTGTGATTTTGTTAGGCATGTAGGATGTATGTGTTGTTACATAAAATATATTTTTTCAGGGGTTCAATCAGTAATTTTGATCAGAAGAGCACCTATGAAATAGTGGTACTAAGTACAGAGGATTTTGTTAAGGCTGAGATCTGCCACCCAGGCTTCACCAACTACCCCAAGTCCAATATCATTTTTGTTTCCATGTTTCAGTTTGAGGGTTTGTTGCTGACTTACTTTTTTTGCACTAAGAGAAGAAACGCCAAAATAGCCCAATACAACTACCGTACCACTTAACACGACCACAGCGACAACTTAGCGACCAACATGGCACTGCACCTCTGTGTCATGGCTTACATGATGAAAACAGCAGCATAAAAACCAGTCTAAGTTGACGGTCAGAATGCCTAGCACTCGCAAAGCTGTGAGCCTATGGACTATGGCAATAGTGACCACACAATCTGCTGATCAGTTTGCTGGGTGGTACGACATTACCTCTCAGTCTCAGTAAATTCCAAGGTCGTCTGGAAGCCCGAAGTCATCAATATCTGTAGCATCTGGTGCAAAGCCCCAATGATTTGAAACACAAACAGCTGATGATTCAGCTGTATAGTCACCATAAGAAGGTGTTGGGACCATTTCTGGAGCAATAGTAGAACTGCTCTTTTCCGTAACTATCCCTAGATCACACCCACTATTGCACCACTCTGAGAAGTATTCATGTTCACCCGACAATTCTTGTCCTCTATGATGCCCATGACCGGCATTGACATCTGGCATCTCGTTGTGTACACCAGAGTTAGCATGGGCATCTTCCTCACCCGAGTGGATGGTAATGACCTGCGACCCAACTATGACATATGCAGAAGCCGGCATAGCAACCTGCTCTAGGCGATGCAGGGTGGACACCGGTGACAAGCTCGCAGCAACAGCATATGCCTTAGCTGGCACACTGGCACGACCAGAGGGAGCCATCTTGGATGAGGATGGAGTTGTTCCACTGCTGCAGAGCCCCGAGGCAGCCCGCGGCCCTAAGCTTCTCGGCATAGCCAGGCCAACCGCACCAGAGCCGCGACCATGAACCCCCACCTCGGCGAGCGGTGCCCGGGGTGAGGCGACGGCTTCTGGAGGCGGGGACGAGGAGTCCCCCGCCGCCCGACGGTCCTCCCAGCCGTGAAGAACGGCCGCCTCGTCGTCGAACGTTGGTGGGGCGGCGGCCCCGGAGCAGCATCCGCCGCCGCCACTGCCGGCGGTAGCAGCGGCGGCGGAGGGGACGACCCGGCGGCGTCTCCTGCCCATCACCCATCACCGCCGCAGATCCGACATCGGCCCGCGTAGGTCCAGCAACGGCGTCATCGGCGCCGATGAGCCCGTTCCGTGCCGGCTGACCGGCTCGGTGGGTGGGGGAGGAATGAGGAGGGTCTGGGCGTCGGCGAGCCGCAGCGGCAGGCTCCCGTTCCACGGAAGTGCCGGAGCGGGGCCTCAAGAGTGACACGAAACGAAAGCGACTGGCGACGGAGCAACTCCGGCCGCCGGTTTACGGGATCACCGGAGACGCCCACAGTTTGGGATCGGCGACACGAGCTTTTGGGAAAGCCTTTGGGTGGGCATGGAAATGGGAAAACGGTCCCCACTTGTTCAGTGTGTGCGTGATGGAAATGGGAAAGCCTTTGAGAGAGAGAGAGAGTAGTAACGTGCATAGCCACTTGTTGCGTGGGCGACGGGCGCGCTGGCTGTCTCAGGTGTGTTTGCGCCCGTGACCGACCGACCGTAACCGCGTACGAGATTCCAAGGAGACGGGGTCTGTTCTGTGGGCAGTTTTGCTTGCTCGCCTTCGTAGTAGCCTGAGCGAACCAACGCCTTTTTTATGATCGTGGCCCTGCGTTGCCGGGTGGCAACCATGTTACAGCATAATAAACTAAGCGTTCAACAAGACAATAATAATGTCAAAATCAGAATAAATATGCCAAACAAAAATAGTTAATTGAAGAATGTAAGTGCTATTGTGCGATGAAATAGTAAAAAATTGTTTTTTTCATAAATAAGTGGTATAGTATGTAAATCGTACATATCCCAATATGATATCTTTTAGACTAAAACAAAACAAACAGTACAATGAGGAAATATCTGTGCCACAAACGACTCATGAATGGACAAATTATTGATTGTCCTATTACCTCTGATTGACTCATTACGGAATCTGTAACATAGAGGTTCATTAGCTGCAAGGGGAAACACGTATTTCAATTCGGTAACCAGCAAAGGTTGTTCTTCAGTAGTTTCAATTCAAATTGCGAAGTAAGCTACACATAGCATGAAACTAAAAAGTGATGGTTGGGAGCAGAGAATGTAGTAGGTCAGTGAAAGGAAAAAAGAGAGATTGAAACTGAACCCTGACGAAACTGAAATATCGAGCTTATCTGATAAATCATAGCTGGCCAGGTGGATGGAAGCTATATATATCAACGACAAAACAAGTAGATGCAGGATCCTCTCAAGCACACCCCTTGCTCTGTTAAGAACAGAGGCCAATTATGATGTTACTTGCTCTCCGACAAGTGCAAAAAAGTGATATACTCCCACTTGTGTCTCTCATTTACTTATCTTTTGATTAATGTTGGGATAGACATTATAATGTAACATATAGAGTATTATGAAGGCAACAATACTGCAAAGTAATTAAAAACATGTTGTGTCATGTACCTTAAGACTGAAGAATTCTCAAATACAGTACTCAATCATTGTAAATGATGGATGCAACTCTACCTGAATAAGGCCATTCTCTGAATTGTACAACTCAGAATATCTCATAACCTGTCCATTCAATCCCACACACCAACAACAATTGCAATCTCACTGCCCTAAAAAACAATAGTGTTGACGACCAAAAATGGCAAGAATGCCGATCTGGCTCAACAGCCGGTCTAACCGCCTGTAACAAGCGGTCTGACCGGCTGTACCCTGTAGCCGGTCTGGCAATGGGCCAGGCGGTCTGACCGTCTGTACAGCCGGTCTAGACCACCTGTAGGAAAGTGCTCAAAATATGATTTTGACTCCACCATTGCGTAGGGCTCGTCAAGAAGGTCAAAATGCATATGTGGATCGTCCGATTTGGACTCTGGATGAGGGAGTTATGGCTCTATCAAGGGTCAACCCCGGGCCCAGGCGGTTAGACCGCTTGTACAGAAGGTCAGACCGTCTGTAGCAGTTCTAATCAGAATTAGAGTTGTATTTTGATGGGACTTCATTATGGAACTGACTCCCCACGGGACAAGACCTCCCCACCCTATATTATGAAGGGCCGTGGCCGATTGAGGACCTCTACCCAATCGTACAATCAATTTACCTTTACTCGTTTATCTCAAACCCTAGCTTTTCCAACCCCTTTTTCTTCCTTTTTCGTCTCCATGACGTTTTAGGACGTTCTAGGTGGCCTTGCCGACCTTAGAACTACCCTAGGTTCGCCGCCTCCGATGTGGTCCCTCCCGAGGTGGCGATCGTAGGCTTTCGCGGCGCCTCTGCCTACAGGCGGTCTAACCTCCTGTACAGGAGGTCTGACTCCCTGTCCAGAAGTTCCGACGAGGAGATTCCGGCTACCGCGCGATCTAGAGCTTATCGTGTGTTAACCCGAAAAGGCGTAACAAATAGCAATCTCACCTGAGCCGTGTGTTGACCGATAAGCGTCAACAAATAGCAATCTCACCTGAGCTTCACGACGCAAAAAGACAGCCGGACAGATTCATTGGACTGCATGGGGGACCAACTGCGAGTCAGTAAGTTGTGCATCCAAATAGCAAGACCAGTATATTCACGTCCAAAGACAAGCAGATGTGTCCCAACAGCAAGCGATTCCTTGTTTGCACAGGACAAGCACCCATCGCATGGCATTCTCGGTAGCCTCACCAACCGCTTCCATGACGGAACAAATGCTTCCGAGTTCCGAGGTCATCAAGCTACAAGCCAGATCCACCCAATGCTCAGCAATGTCATATTTCCTTCGCAGTTTATACAGATATCCATTGTCAATTAACAAATTGAATCTTTGGTTCAGACAAGAAAGGAAAGGGTGGTCTGATCTGCTTGACCAAGCAATGCAGTCTTGACACAGGTCATCATGAAGGCCTGGAAAGTAGGAATCATTTGATCTGTTGCCACTTGAATCACCTCCCGATTGAGCCTTCAGAATAGGTCTCTGCTCATTCAGTTCAAGTTCTTCACTGTCAAAGTCTGTATAATATGGAAAGACATCTAATTCTAAAATATCACAGAACACATCTGAGTGCCTCTTCAACTCTCTAGAGAAGTATTCATTCCCGACCAACAGAAAGTAAGCATCTTTGCATGGACTGTGACTGAAAACAGTAAGCATCGGATAAGAAAATATAGGTTGCAAAAATAACTTGATGGTAGAAAGATCCCTGCATCACCAAACCAGGCCATAAAGCACACTTGGACTCGATTTGTGATCCGAATTTTGAAAGAACTCCGTGGAAAAATATAGTGTGGAAGGCATGTGAAAAATATACTCAGATGTGTTATTTATAGAGCTATTTTACAGCGCACAATACTGGTATCCAGTAGTATATAATATTGGTTAAGGATAATGTAGTAATTTACTCTATACCTATTTATTTTAATAATTTTAATTGGTAACAATTCTCACTCTCTAATATGTAATATAATCATATCAATTCAAAATAATGAAAACATAAACGAATACTAATTAATAACATACTATAGAAATTTTATTTTGTTTTTTTAATATATTACACTAATGTCATTAAATTACTTTCATAGATTACCCCTAGCCCACTATACTACCCTTAAATACTACTATATCACTAGGACCATTTTGTATAATATACAATTAATCTCGACCGTCGGATCTTTATATACTAGTCCTTTTTAACCGCTAGTATATGGTGGTATTGTGCGCTGTAAAAGAGCTCTATTTATATTGTCCATTAAAAATTTGAACATGCTAATCTATAATGGGAACTTTTGATAGTCGAACCTAAATGACAACCATGATAACAACTATGTAAAACTAAGTATAATTGTCAATCTGGAAAAGGAGCATAATTTTTTAGATCACATAACTACTCTTAGTGTGACCAGATATATGATTTAGAGCATGTATAAGGCCATTGCTGAGTGTGTAAAACTGTGCACTGCACTAATGACCATAAATTACAAATTAGGATTTAGAGCATGCAATCCAATGCTTTTGAGCTCTAGTTAGCCTTCGTCTAACAAAAAATGTAAAAACTGCATGTAGAACTACACACTGCACCAAGTTATTAACACCTTTATTTTTTGGCGCTGATCAAGTAGTTAGCCACACCACTGCAATTATGTTCCATATCATTTCATAGAATTTCAACAATATTATTTGGTAATGATGCAGTTAAAAGGCGGATGGTTAAATTCATTTTTAGTATAGAATATATAGTTGATATAAACTTTGTTAGCTCTGTTACATGGCTTGTGATAAGTTACTGTAATCTACTTGCTAGAGAAGAACCTCTAACATGTATGGTAGCTACCATTCCATAGCCTAAAACTCATTTTCATGTCAGACATCATGACGAAATTAAAAGGCCAACTCAATTACTTTACATATCCTGATATCCACCACCGGTAAGAGAAAGCAAACCTAAATTTATTTCAAATTAAGAATGTATGTTCAAAACATGATCTTGGTTTCAGGCCTTACGATTATATTTTTGTCTGTTGATGGATAGAGACAAAATTTAGGCTACCTTCATTGCATGTACAAAAGGGATATTATCTGCAATTGACTTTGGAATTTGGATGGTTCTGAAACAAAAGTTGTTATCGCCTGTTTCAGTAGTAAAGTTGAGAAATGAACGATCACCTTACTAAAATCGTTCCAAAATTAATTTCACTATATAAAAATGGAGATGAGATGAACAAAAATTATAGGCACACTTGTATTTACTACTAAAGATTGAAAGGGAGAGCCGCCTCCGCCCGCGAATCGTGAAGCCACCCCGTGGTGAAGCAAAAAAAACTACCCTCCGCGCCTCCACCTCCCGATTTTCTCTCAGCCATCGTTCCGCCTCCACCACGACCCCTCCTCCTCCTGCTCCCAATCTCTCCTGCGCCTCCCCTGCCGTCGTCCCCACTGTCCCCGTCGCCAGCGCCTCCCCTGCCGACGCGCCACCCCATCGCCCCATCCGCCAATCTCGCTTGTCTTTGCTGGATCCGTGCTCCGCGTCCTAGAGGAGACCCGTGCCTCCGCCACACAGGAGTCGGCGAGCCCACGCCTGCGCCACCGCGAGATGGGGTCGCACACTCTCTGGACCCGCACGAGCAGATCTAGCAGGCTGCTCAAGCATGGGCGCATGCTCGTGCGCCTCCATCACGGTCGTGGCTGCTGCGGTGGCAGGTGTGGCGATTGACGAGACGATGTCGCTCTACTACAACACCGCAGCGTCTTGCTCAGGTGAGCTCAGTGCCGTGCGAAGTCTCACCCTCACTTCTCACCGGCGTGGCGGTGGTAGTGCAAGTTGCAAAGCTTCTTTTCTATTGCTTGTGTCGTTGGATTCTGATTGAAAAACATGCTAGACTCTACTCCTTTCGAGTATTGTTGTTTTCTGATTCATCTTTTGCACCTTTGAATGGTAGCTACAGATTTATTTTTGCCTGATTATGATTCTTCTGTTTCTTTCTCGTCCGCTGCTCATACCAGAAATTGAGCTATTTGATTTGAGCGCTCTCTTGTTTCCTTTTATTCGCTTAGTCCTTTCAGTTGACCTTGATTACATCAGTGACAGCGGCGGCACGGCACCATTCTGGGAGTTCGCTTGCGAGCGTGGTGGCACCAGAAGATTTAAATTGAGGTACCAGATCAAGAAGGTCATCAAGTCTGGATTTCACATATTATGATGCCTCTATACTACAGATAAATAAAAGGTATTATGTTTATTAGAATTTTGGCATGGTTTTCTCCACGCCTTCTCACTTTAATAGTAGGGATATTATCTAAGTTTATTGCTTTTTTGAACAATTAGAAATAGTTGCAAGTAAATTTTTGTACAAATTGAGTTAAGTGAACTTCTCGGTCATGAAAGTTTGGTATATCGAGGTTTCGTTTTTTCTGTTTGTATCGTCTTCAATGCTAATTGATGTGTTCTCTGTATCTTGCTGAAACAATGATAGAGCTATAAAATGATGCACATTGCCAAGCCAATTCGGAAGTGTAGCCCAATTTAAGTTTGGTTTCCTCTATAATGCTAAATAGAATAAGCATTATAAATATTTTGCAACCCATAGCAACGCACTGGCACTGAGCTAGTAACAAAAAAAAAAAGGCATTTACAATGTTAGTTCATTGCTTGCTTTGATGCATATATCACCTCCGATATGCAAATACAAACTACTGCACACACACTTTAAATAATACCTTAAGAGGCGTTTCATCAAAAGAGAATATGCAGTGGTGCCTTTTCAAAGATTAGAGAAAGTGATTAGATAGAATAAAGATGTGAAAGGTCGGATTCACCTGTGCAAGGTTATTGCTGGCCACTGCCATGTGATGCACGCTTGAATGACTTTCGTCGTTCCCGTGTGTTGCCCACGGCCTCTTGGTTCTCATCCTCTGCGTGTCTATCTGTTGCACGGTTGCTTCGGCTCCATGGACCACACAAGGCCTGGGAGTTTATGCAGACATGACTGTTCCTCTTGGCACTGTAATCGGGATTCGGGACTCCTCCTTCCACTGTTTCAAATGCCATTGTAGCATTCTTCAAACACCTTGCAGGCAACAGAGAGGTTTCGGTGGCGTCGTCTTTCCCAGGCGAGCACCGGTTGCAACGAATCGGGCGAGGCAAGAGCGGCGGCGCGTGGCTCCGTCAAGCCGGATGGCGCAGGATGGAGAGCAGGGCGTGGATCGCGAGATGCTACAGGGCCGTGGCTGCGAAGAATGGAGGATGCAGCGGCTGTTGCTTGCGGCGGAGGAGGGATGCCGCAGCGTTGAATCGGCGGAGGAAGACCGGAAGGCGGTCATCGGCATGTTCCTCGGCGACGCGGCAGTGGCGTCAGGTGTTTCACGGATTCTGGTGGAGGAGGATGCGGCGGAGGAGGGATGCGGCGGCGTTGGATCAGGCGGTGGTGGGGGCAGAGGGGAAGGCGAGATGCAGCCATGCAAGACGGAGGCGGGATGCAGGCCTCGGTTGAAAGGGAGGTGGGCGCAGATGGAAGGGCGCATGGGCGAACGCCAGGCGCGCGACTGTGGATGGGAGGGGAGGGCGAGTTCGGTGAGGCGATGCGAGGGAGGGAGCGAGAGATCGACGGGGCGAGGGGGCTGACGAGAGAATGGATCGATCGGACGACGCGACGTGAGGGGGAGATCGATGGGCCGAGGGCGGACGCGAGGGGGCGAGGGATGTGATGGCTCACGCGGACAACGACTCGCCCCTCGGTTCCTTTTAGGAGTAGAGATTTTATTCTATGTACTGTACTGTAATAGACTAATAGTGATAGACTAATGATGTGGCTAAAAACTCTTTAACCTTTTTTAGCGGTGAATGGTGCAATGTAGACAATTGCAAGGGTGGTAGAGTTTTATATTAGGAAGGTCGAAATCCTTGGCAAATCAGATGAAAGATTGGCCACCGTAACCTACTTATGCGAGTTCGTGATGGCAACATGGCGCGCCTCGCTGCCTCATGAATTTGGTACCACCACTGAAATCCCGGTGCTATCGGGCCCCAACTATACATCGCTAGCTACTCCAACAAACCTGAATCGGCGAAATTGGCGAGATTTGTGCCCTTCCGAGATGAAAAAAAAAAGGTACACATAAAACCGGAGGATGACCATAAAATCCTTCTCTTTGACGTTTTACACGCACCGGAGAGTTTGTCCTTGTGGCATGCAATGTCTTGTGTGTTGTGACCGGTGATTTGATGCTGGGTCAGCTAGCGGCGCCTGTAGTTGGCAGTGCTCCCCTCGCATTTAACCCTCCCGGCCGGTCGCCGTCGTCCCCGGCGTCAGCCGCCTTTCGGCAAACCTAACCCTTGCGGCCCTGCTTGTATATTGTCAAGTGTACAAGGTTTGATCATTGAGTGTCGTCTCTTCAAATGCGTTTTTTGAGAGCCGTACGCCCCTCCTGAAGGATTTGGATAAGTTTGCAGCCATATCATATCCGGAGTTGGATGTGCACACGTCACCGGGTGGTGTGGACTGCACCCTGCGGACGCCACGACCACGACCGATGATGGTTTGTGCTGCGTCGCCGGACGCCAGGCCACTGGTGTCGTTCGCTGTTCAATTCGTTTCGTTTCACTCACTGTCATGCTCAGGATATTGCAGGACCCACAGCAATACGGTATCCTCTCGGCTCATACATTTCCAGCCCTTACTTTTTTTGAAAAGAGAGTAAAAAATATCTGGCTCATTTTCTTTTAATGGGTACGTGAGATGAGATGTGACGCAAAAGTTGTCGGTATGTTTCTGTTAGTTTTATGAACGAGGGTTGATGCAGCTGATAGCAAGGGTGTGGCAGGAAACAAAACACTTAAATGGAGGAAGCTTTGGAATATTTTATCCAAATATTATATTCAAAAATATTGTTTTGTGAGGGTAAAAAAGAATTAACAGTGGAAAACACTTAAATGGGCTTTATGTGTTCCAGATAAGAAGAGTGTGAGGGTAAAAAAGAATTATCTGCTCCGGTTGAAACGGAAAAATAACAGTGCAGTAGCACACAGCTATCTTTAATCTTTTCCAAACTAGTATGGTTGAAAATCAAATCAATTTCTTTTGAAACGAATCAAATCAAGTGTATCCAAAAGTTTTCACGAGGAAGCAGAGACCCAGGCGAAAAGTCGCAGGTCATTGTTAATTGACAGAAAGAGAGTAATTACAGCACAGTACATAAAAGCGAGGATTAGAGTGGGCGTCAATTCTATAATCCTCTCTCTTGTCTTCTCCTTTTCCCAGCAGCTTACACGTCACCATCCGCCAGACCCAAGAAACGACAGGCAAGAGCTCAACAGAGGAAGTGAGGAATCCCCCGCTGCCACTCCACCCAATCCGCTAGCCATCGACCCTCGTTTTCTTGCTCCGTTCCATTCCTGTGGGGACTCGTCGGATTCACTCGCCGTCCATTGTTTTCGATGCTCGCCCCCACCCATAAAGCCGATGGGTTAGCGCCCCCACCGCCGCGCACAGGAACCCGAGGAGTGGGCGGACGCCGCGGCGACGGTCGTCCCTTTCCTCTCTCCCTCGCCGGCGACACCCCGGATCGTCGAGGTTGCGGTGCGTGTTTTCGATCCTGTCTCTCTTTCGATTGTGCTTCGCTAGCGGTATTTCTGTAATTAGTTGTGTGGTTGCGTAGCTAGCGGTATTTCTGTAGCCGGGTCGGGGATTGGGCGAGCGTCGCAAGAACCGGGAAGCTTGGTTCTTGGTCGCGTGATTGGGGAGCTTTTAATTGTGTGCAGATCTGTGCTTTTATGTCTGGTGAGCATTTTCTTAGGTGGAATTTTACGGCTCTGTCATGGCCCTTGTCTCTCTGATTGTGCTGGAAAAACGCAGAGTCTTTTTTTTTTTTGTTTAGTTTCGAAATTTCGAAGGTCCGTAGTTTTGGGGCGTTTGGATGAGCAGCAACTGGGGTTTGGATCCGTTGGGTCAGTTCAGTTTTCGGGAATTGCTAGAACAACCAGAGTTCAGTACAAAACCAAAGTGACACATGGAGACATAGGATTTATTATAAGCCTGTTTGTTCAGTAGTGCTACTTGTAAAAGATGAATTTTGTAATGTTACTGCGAGTCTCGCAGAAATATGATGGCTTATTTGTGGCTCCATTGTGGCTTGACGGCGGGTGGTCATAAATAGCTGTAGGCTGGTTCGATGCCTGTCCGCCTTCCCTTGGCTGGTTGTGTAGTGATGCTGCTTCCAGGGGCAGCGACTTGTTTTGGTGCTTTCTTTTTGGTTTGCCTGGTTATAGCCTCCCATGGGCATAATCTGCATTTTTTCTTTTTTTTTTTGCTATATCAATAGAAACGCACAAATTGGGTGCTGTTCGTTTTTGTTTTAAAAAAAAGATGTCTTATGTGTTGCCTGAATAGTATGATACAATGATAGCAAACTTGAAATGGTTATTCAACTCTTCATCCAATTTTCTATATCGGCAGGTGATATCTATTGAATCTTGACATTCAGTTTGTGTTTCTGTGGACAGTTTTGTGATCGGTGAAAATAATGGCTGCTGCTGAAGCAAGGGCTGCCTGGCAACGTGCCGCGAACCGTTGTCTGGTTCAGGAGGACAGAAAGAGAGCCCCCAAACTAGCCTGCTGTCCATCGTCGGCTGAACAACAACATGGTACAAACAATGGGAGCTGTAGAAATTCTGAAGATCGTTCCATCTCCAGTTTCATGTCTTTGAGCTGGAAACCCTTGAATTCTAGTCTGCCATCAGATGTTAGATGGCGCGTTCAGTTACAGCCAAATTTCGGGGTCCAGAAGGATCTTCCTAGTGAGAGGCTATGTTGTTTGGGTCATATTGATGAGAAGAAAGTGGAGGTTTCAGCACCAAAACCTAAACATGAGGAAACAATACTTTGTGAAGCAGTTGACGCCAGCGCTGGAAAGTCTAGGGATGTTTTTGAGCCTCCATGGATGGTTTCATCAGCCTTCATGAAGTGTTATCCTGAAACAGGCTTACAAGAGCTGGAGACTGTTGGGTGCTATCCTCAAGCATCTAAGTGCAGAGAAACTACCAGCAATTGTTTGTACAAGGATAATGAATTCCCAGATTTTGAATTTGTGGAACCAGAACCTCTGAAGAATCCAAACAAGGGCAGTATTGATATGGATGTACCTTGGAAAGAAGGTGAAAAGACTCAACCATGGTGGCAGATCACTGATGAGAATGAGCTTGCTTTACTGGTTGCAGAAAGAGCAACACATCACATTGAGAATTGTGATCTGCCAAGACCTACCCAGACAGTACCTGTTCACAGGGCAGAACCATATACTCGCAAACATATAGGTGATTATGGGGGGCCATCATCTCCTGCGGGGGGAGTGCTGCATCCTGTTCCTGGACAATGTGACCATATCAATTGCAGCTGCAGCATTGAAAACGCAGAGGAGTTTGATTTGTTCAAGGGTAATGCATTTTGGGAACAGCATGGACGGAATGATACATTCAGGTGTGCATTCTTCAGCTTGACTTCATTATCCTCGGTTCCTCATGTGGTCATTTGTAGTTTTTCCTATCCATATCTTAACTTTCATCTTATTTTGTTTATTTCACATATTGGTATCTGAGGTATAGAAGTCACCAACAGCATACAAGTAGAACAACATGTGAAAGGATGAATGGATGATCATACTCGATAGCTTTGGTTCTGGTGACAGGATATGCTATCTAATTCAATATTAGTTTCTGTTTTTGTTTAAAATTTGTCAAAACTTGAAAACTCTAGGTGTCTTCCATTTTCACATACATATACTTGCTTTATCAGCAGTTGAAAACTCTAGGCGTCTTCCATTTTCCTGTAGTTTTGTTTAGCATTCTGGTCATGTGTTCATTTCATCATTTTTTTCATGCAGTGTGTCACAAGATTTTTCTGGCAGTAGCACTACCGGATCAGAAAGCAAGCAAACACTACAGAATTCATCGGAGCGGGATAAGATTTTGGAGGCACTTTGCCACTCACAAACCCGTGCTAGGGAAGCTGAGATGGCTGCCAAGAAAGCGCACAACGAGAAAGACGACATCATCAAGCTTTTGTTCCGACAAGCTTCACATCTCTTTGCATGCAATCAGTGGCTGAAAATAATGCAGCTGGAGAATATTGTCCTCCAGCTCAAGCACAAAGAGCATCAGATAGCATCCATCATACCTGAACTTCCATGGATGACCCTGAAGGAGAAGCCTACCGGGGGTCAGGAGCAGAAAGATTGGACGAAGAGAAAAGGTAGAAGGCAGAGGAAGGGAGGCAGCTTCTTTGACGCAATCTTATTTGCGGTTGGGTTAGGTCTTGCTGGTGCCGGGTTTCTTCTTGGTTGGAGTCTGGGTTGGTTGCTGCCAAAGTTGTAGAGTCATTGGTTGTTCTCTTCTGAGGATAGCTATCTAGGCATGTATTTTGCTGTGTAGATCCATAGATGGAGGTCCAGGTGCAACCTTCATGAGAATGGTGTCAAATGATCAAAGTTCATTCGACCCAGGATCGGTTTATTTGGAAATCATGTTGGTGTAAAGACGTAATTGAATCCCCATGCTGCACAGAGCTTTTTGCCCTTTGGGTTTTGTTGTGGTGTAAATACGTGTCGATCTGTTATCACTGAATATTGTACATATGCATCAATGTCGAAACTGGAACGTTTGTCATCTTTCGGGTTCAGCCTGAATGCTTGATATCAGCCTGTACAGAATGGTTTATAAATTTGGTACAATATCATTATGCATTTTTCCAAATCCGAGAAGTTTGTAAAACTTCATCGGGAATGCAATGGTCTATGAATCTGGTACAATATCACTATACATTTTTTTTTTTTCAAATCTGAGGAGTTTGTAAAATTTCATCCGGAATGCTTCTGATGGGGTGTTCGATATAGGAAAAAAAGAAAAAATCGGACGCAACCACGGGTGAATTTTGTGGCTGGAATTTTTTACGCGCATTTTTGTTACAATAGATAAATGATGATGTTGTAAGAGTAACACTACAACTACAATGACCAATGTTGTGGTGGAAATATTTTACGAGCTTTTGTTGCAATAGGCCAATGATAATGTTGCGACTACAGTAACACTACAACCCCAGTGACTAACGTGGTGAGAGTTTTTACATGTCTTTTTTGCGATAAGCACAAGATGATGCTGCAGTGCATGTTTCGTGTATATTAGGTTGCAACAATAAATATCATATGTTGCAATATCTTGAATGTTACAACACCATATATTGGGTATTCACATTAAATGCCGGCGGAAATATGTATTTTATTTTTTAAAATATGTGTTTATAATGTTGCAACTACAGTTTTAAATGTCGGGATTATAAGTTTAAAATGTTGCAAAAATTAAGTGTTGATGTTGAAACGTGAATTATATATTTTGTTACTGTTAACAGATGTGTGTGAAAACATGGTGTCATGTTGCGGTGGGAATTTTCTCATATCAAATCGAACGACAGAGTCATTTTTATACATGTATTTTTGATGTTGCAAGAGACATATAATGTCATAGATTAATAATAATTTTCGATGTTTCCAGAGTGTCCAGTGAAAAAGTTTCATGGATTGTTCGGGCGCTCCAGCTCCATCTGCAATTTGTTGCACGATGCTCGTAACAGAAAGCATTCCAATAAAACCATTTGACAACTTGGCACGTGTCCATGAAAAAACCGTAATTCCACTCCCTTCCCCTTCTTTCTCTGTACAAAAGGTGGGCTGCCCAGGGCAGTTTTGACCGGATGAGGTGAAAGTCAAACAGACTCGACGTCTCGACGGCGCCGGGCCGCCGGCACTCGCATCGATGGATTCTTCCACGTTCATGTTCTACCACGATCCGACCTGCCGCCGCCGCCACCATTCGGCGCTGCCCACGCCACCCTCTTCCAACGCCACTCACATGTCACTCCCACCGACGGCCATTGGGTCTATTGATGGATCGGCGGTGCGTACAAGGTGTTCGCGGTAATGTGCCCCAGCCCTGCTGTATGAGCTGAGGACGAACCATTCCCTCCCACAGACCAGCACCGCCAGCTCGTGCGGTGGTATGCAGCGTCCATCTTGATGTGTCCTGTTCAATCCACTGTCATGCTGTATTGACTGCCGTTTTCCTTCTGTGGCAGGTTTTTCTGGGGCCACCGTTGGGGCACCAGTTCGTTGGAGTGGGACATGATTTTGAGGTGCAGATTGGGGCGGCCCTCAGTATTTCTCATAAGATTATTAGGTATGATGCGTTTGTTCAAGTACCCTTTCATGAGCGGCATAAGGTTTATTTCTGGGAAAAAAATGTTGAGTTTGTTGGTGCATAAATGTAAACTCGTTGTGCACCAAAGCCAACTGTGGTTTTTATTTTAACTCTGGTAGAGGAGCCAATTTTAGTATCACAAATAATTGTGGTCCCACTTAGAGCACATGTTGTAGGTCTAATGGTTGTGGGACAGAAATTCAATGTTCAACTCTCATCCTCATTGGGATGGGACCAACTTTCCCAGATTCTGTGACCACAGTGTGTAGAGATTGTCTTTATTGTCCAAAATGTAGAACTTTGTCATATATTTGAGGTCTAATGAAGCAAGAATGGTATAAATGTAGAACCAATACAATTCTGATAGACCATGTACTTCTGCACGAGCAATAACAACACAAATGGAATCCCTAACTTTTCTTTCTTTGGCTATTCATGATGAATCACTTCAAAAATATCTATGTACTTATCTCCTATGTGGCTATGTCACATTCTTACACGATGATGTGGATAACGTCCATGAATCTGTTATACTCCTGCTGCTCGTCCTAATCTTTCCCTTAGAATATTCACCCCCATGTACCTGCGCGTCAAATACAACATTAGTAAATTTGTCAGTAAAATTATATTTTTTTTGTAATGACAAAAGGTGTACATTTATATCTTTTGTCATGTACCTGCCCATCATCAGGACTGTGGCTTGCGGGTTTGTTCCTGGTGATCTCAATAATGTTGATCCATCAACAACACGAAGGCCTGAGATGCCAATCACCCGGTACTGTTGATCAACCACCTTGCCCACATGGCAACCACCATGGTAATGCCAGATGGTTGTTACTGTGTCCCTGCAAAACTGCTCCAAGGATGTTGTGTCATTCGTGTGCTTCGGTATCAAGTTTATGTTAGCTGATACGCTCATATTGAGTAGTTTTTCCATTGGATATCCAGCACCATTGGCAGTAAGGTTAGCGAAATGGTTTGTATTAAGTATTTTCTCAATGGTTTTTATCCCGTAGACACATCGGCTGAGATCCTTTGGATGCTGGAAATAGTTAAAGGTGACGCTGGGGTTGCTATCAACGTCAGTGTCCATGAGTACTAAATTGCCAGTAGACAGTGGGCCATCAATCTTCTCAAGAATGAAACCTCCATCAAATACTTCTTTGGGTAGGCTATATTTGTTGTCTACATACTTTTGGATTGCATTGAAACTTCTTTGCTTTGGTGGAATTGTTGATAGCTGCCCAATCTGCATTGAAGTCACAAAACTCATTAGAGGCAAGCTTAAAAGTTGCCATGCTTCTCTAAATGGAGAAGGAGCACATGCTAAAGCTTTTACTTAGTTTATATTAGCTCAAAAAAGTTTCGTTCTGTTCGTTGTAACTTATTTCCTACAAGTAATCTGTAAAGGAAATTATGTTGTAGAGTATTTAGAACTTACCAAAACATTATGCTGATACTTGCTGTGCTAGCAATTGTACATTGTAAGCTACCATTTATTTGCGGAATAATATTCATTTCTGTATATATTTAACCAGATAGGTATATGGTTAAGCTTACATATCTATCTTTAAGTACCCATAATCTTAAGCTTAAGAAACCACAGTTTTTAAAAACTTGGGAAGTTGGCTCTGGGCGGACAATATAGAGAGTGACTTTACTTAAGATCAATGGTGTATGGTGTTGTTTCTGCACAAAATATGTAGTTTCATGCATCAGGATGCTGGCAAACATGTAAAAAGTTACAACAAATACAAGTGAAGAGAAGGCAAATAGATTCCAAACCTCGGCGGACATGATTCCATGGTGGCAATGGATGCTATCATCTGATTGACTGAATCCACTGCTGGCTTCAATAAATACCCCAGCATCTGTTATGCCGACAGTTTCAATGAGAGATTGCTTTGTCGGGTTCTTCATAGGTACAAAAATCGAGTTCATTGGATTGTCTGACATTCCTTCACCAACATGTTCATTGTGGAGGATTACAGAAATATTGTGCTTCTTAAGTTCATTCCTTGGTCCAATTCCACTGAGCAACAACAGCTGTGGGCTGCCAATTGCACCAGCAGAAACAATTATCTCACTACCTCTCCCTTTTTGGAGGAAAGCTTGGTGGTGCCTGCCATTCTCATCTTTGAATTGAACTCCAATAGCCCTTGGCTTCTTGTGCCCTATAAAAGAGATGAGTTTACTGTAAATAGAACAAATCTTTGAAGTTCCACCGGTGAGTTTTATTTACTGTTGAATTTGGGGGGATTAAGCTTCATTTTACTTAAACCACCTTACCTTGTTTCATGTTGAAAACTATTTTGCTCACGCTAGCATAAAGCAGCACCCTAAGGTTGTTAGGATTTCCAGCAGCAAGGAGGTCAGCAGCCGTGTGCCGGTACCCAGTCTCATCAAATATGGTGCCCCCGACCTTGGTTCCATACAGATGGTCATAAGTGTATCCATTGTATGGTGAGACCCCTGCTTCCAGCAGCCCATCTCGGAGTGCAGCTTGCCAAGGCGCCACTTTGGGCCAATGAACAATCCTCTCTTCAACCCAAGGGTAGGACTGGTTGACCAACTCTGCATCCCAGCCTGCCTGCTGCACGAAGCTGAACGGACAAGCATATTAATGTTTGTTAAAAACTCATAACAGTAACATTAATGCTAGTAGATTGTCATGATGGGTTCAGAAATATTTCTTATACCCTTAACATTCAGCAACAATCATCTAGAAAAGAAATTTCAGCAACAATATCTTCAATGACCTTTCCATTATGGCTGTGTGCATTCTTCAGAAGTTTCGGTAATGCAACGAACTCTCAAGATATGTGCACTTTGACTTAACATGAACCTTATGTAATTTGGCTAGATTATTCCTCATTCTATGCTATCACATGGTAAGATAGGCCTACCTACTTTTCTACAGTATAGTACAACTTGTTTGCAGTAGCAAGCTGAATCGTCCTGCTCACTACCAGGTTACCAGAATGGAATGCATTATGCATATATTATTGTTCCGCTATCACTCTCTATTGTCTCCTCTACAAATTCCAAAGAAAATTAAGCTCTGTGACATGAGAGTTCTGTAGAGATAAATGTTTCTACGATTTTTTAAATTCTGGAATTATCATGGGTTGGTGATGGCCTGCCGACGTACATACTTGTATGTGTTACATTTTCTTACAGTATGACCATTATGGATCCCTTGTAATATTTTTAGTGTGAATAGCAGCTAGGTAGGACTGTTTTTTAGTGTGAATAGCAGCTAGGTAGGACTGCTTTTTCTCTTGAACATAGTGTTGGACTGCTTAGTTCATGACTTCATGAGTATCAGGAGCAGTAGATGGACTCAACATGTTGAAGTGTGTCTACTAGACTGACTAAATTAAGCTTTTTCCATTGACCAATTTATATGTTTTTGTTTGGAGAATATGACGTTACGACACCTACAGTCTAGCATGTTATATGTCAATGTCATCCTGCCCTATGCATATCGGCCAATTGTCAGCTGAGTTTCAGTTTGTGAAAGCAACTCACTGTTTTTATATCGTTAAAATCTATTGGAAGTGTAACCTAATGAGGTCAAATAGGCGTAAAGTAGAATACAATGTATAGAATATGACAATTGTTTCTTCTTAATGAAATGATGCACAATTCTCCTGCGTTTTCGAGAAAAAAAGAATATGACAATTGTGTACCTTAGTTTTGCCCGGCTGTAGAAGCCGGCGTTGATACAGGTTCCACCACCCAGGACCTTTGCACGGGCATTGATCACACCATCCGTGGAGATAAAACCTTGTGCTGGTGATTCTGGTGAAACATCGGCCAGGCAAATGTGGAAGTTCTCCAGTAATGTGATGTTGCGGTTGCCATATGGAGACCCACCTCTCTCCAGCAGCAGTACCTTGTATTTCTGGGACAGAGTCGCTGCCAATGGGCATCCGGCAGTGCCCCCGCCAACAATAATGTAGTCATATGCCTCATTCTGAAACGTGGGGAACCTGCTTGCCTTCAAGAAGGGAGGGAGATTCAGCTTGGTGAAATGATCTCTTCCTGCAAATTCGAGTGTTCCAGGTTATTCTCTGAAACAATTTGGTTGCAGGGTAAGATTTGGATCTCTCTACTGTTACAAGATACCTCAACCTGATGATAACCATTCACCAGATTCCTCTGGTTATTATGCATTGTTGAAAAGGTAAAAAAAAAGGTTCACCTTTTCCTCCCCTTCCTTTCTTGTCCAACTTTCTCGTACTTTTACTTTTTTGTTAGGATTATCAGATTTTTACTTAAGTAACACTTTTTGTACGGTGCATTATTTTAATTAAGATGTTGTAAACAGGGCTACTTAAGGACAAAGAAACAACAGTAGAATTTCTGATGGGGAACCATAGTTAAAAATTGGACACTAGACATAACTAATGCCAGGCTGCATAGTTAAAACTGTACCAGCCTGACAGTTCTTTATCCCAAACTTCTAACTCCTGAGTGAAGCCAAAATGCAAGTTAAACCTTCGGAAACAGAAAAAGCTGACAGGCATACAGACAGGAAGAATGAAAGAGCTGTCAATTTTCAAACTCCAACATTGCTGATGGGGAACCTTTGATCACTAAAGATCCATTTGAAAAGCCAGAGCTGAGAGAAGTTATTCGAACTTCGAAGGGAAATGATTCTGTAGTGTCTAGTCTATAAGAAGAACAGAGGAACCCGAATAGGTGAAATGTACCTTCAGATGATCTGATGAAGCAGAGGAACACCAGGGCTTTGAAGACTACCCCCCTGCTGAGCAAATCCATGGTGGCTGGAGAGGTTGCTGCAGGAGATACCAAGCTCAGTCAGCAGGCCTCTACCCTGCCGACACCCTTAGTCCCTTTGCTCTTTCACCCCAGACAGCTCTGATTCTCTGTACTTGTCTTCTTCCTGGTTTCCTTGCGATCTCTTCTGCCGCACAACCTTGAGGCTGCATTCCAATGGCTTTTTGTAGGTAACAGAATTGGAGGATAGGGGGTTGCTACTATACACACATTCAAGAAAGCTCACCAACACCATTTAAATGCTATTCAATGCGCAGGCGGCACTGTTCTAGTACAACTTAGATTTATGAACTTCATCAGCCAACCAACCACAGCTAAACTGCTGAATATACCCAAGCCCTGATTTACAGGCATGACAGCAGTGCGGGCATGCCTTGCTCGCATCTCTTATAAATTTCAATTGTTTTTCCAATATTTATGTGCGAGTGGTTGGCAGATATCAATTAGCAGAGCCTCTCCTGAGTGCAATTCTGGCCTTTATCACTACTCACTAGTCACTGCTACATTCAGCAATGTTGAAATTTTATTAGGACAGTCCTCACAATTACGAAACTACAGTTTTACATTGTTTAGAACAGGATTGGTTTTTTTTTTCATTTTTGTTTGAGTGCATGGATGCATTCATAGAGGGTTTATGGAAAAGAAAGATTAGCCTGTGGTCCCAATAAACAGCTTTAGAGGCAACATGAAAAGTATCTTTTTCAACAGGTGAAAGTACAATGCATAGCGGCAAATGGGTCTTTTTAACCTTGCACCTTTAAGTACATAGGTAATATAATGGTCATGATTCAAGTGAGAGTAGTCTTTGTACGGATACATGGGTTTCCAATGAAATTAGCCTCTTTGGTGATCTATGAGGCTGAAGTATGAGCTATGTCAATTATGTCAAACTTTCAAGCATGTGTTTTTATTTTTTTAATACCAATTGGTGATTTTGTTGTCTTGCATGTTTATTTATGTGGCTAGCATGATTGATCCACCTCTTTCCACGTTAAAAAATTATTAATTTTGCAGTTCATTCTTTTGAACAGGATATTATAGCATATTTAATCCTTCTCTCGTCATTTTAAGTTTTTTTAAATGAAGCTGGAGTGCTTATATTCATCGAGAAGATGCTTGTACAATGTTGAAAAATAACATTAACAGGACGACTTCAAAAACCTTTGAACTAGTTTCAGAGTAGTGAAAACACCAAGGTATAGTACTGGTGCTTTTTTTGGCACAAGGAAATACAGGTGTATTACTAATATTCTTTAAGACCTCGATTCTGCTCCTCCCATATTTTGGCACATGGATGACAACTGACACTGTCACCATTGCTTTGTGCGGTTTGCTGCACTAATCCTAAAAACCCATTTGGTGGTTCTTGGTTTCCATCAGGGTGTAAAAATCCACACCTCTTGTGTTCATTTGCTGTCCTTGAGCTACATGTTGCTATTATCATGTCATCCTACATATCAAGCTTATAGTAAACCTTTTCATCACTGTATGTTGCATCCCAAAATTAAAGGAGCATAGATATATACACAGCTCATTCAGAGAGTGTTAATTCCTTTAGGATGATATAGATAGATGACCATTAAACTGATGTTGACAATATACCAATACCAGATAACTACATGACAAAGACAGAGAAGGGCCACATCTCTTAACATCCTTTACCATATCAGTACAGATAAACATCAATAGGACTCATCTTAAAAAATATATATATCAATTGGACACATTATGCGAAAGAGAGGTCAAAACCAAATCTCCTTTGAATAATTCAATCATAGGGCCTAGATTTTCAGTCCAAGAACAGAGTCTTATGATTCAGTACTACTCAATCCACTGTCATTATCACACCTTAAACAGCGATATTGGAAGGTCTCTTTTAGTAGGTTAGTAGATCAGAGCACACTATATTTCCTAGGCATTTCAATTCGACAGCAATGGCTGGACTGCATTTGTTGAAGTCATTGATGTTAACTTGATACTTGACTGTACTGTCCAAGCAACTAGACGTCAAAATCACCTTTTAAACAATGTTCTGAAAAGAAAACTACATCATTTATGGAATTATGGCTGTCAGATTGACGACCAAAATGATGGTGTAAAACTTTAACTGTGTCTAAATTTGTTCCTATGCCATCCTTTTCAGTCAATGCAATCAAACAATTACATTTCAATGGACTCCATCCTTTTCAACAATCATGTTATAACTTTAACTGTATGCAATTTTTCCCCATCTCACCCTTTGGAACAATGGTTGGATTAATTTGCCAGAAACTGTCAGGAAACTAGAATAACCCTGTTACCTTTTAAGAGTTCTGCTGTAGCACAAGAACACAGAGCAACTAAAATTTAGGGGTTATGAGAAGTCTTTCCAGGGGCCGATATGAATACTGAAGTCGGTAGTTCAGGTCAGGAGTTCTTGTACTACTTTCTTCCTATGTGGAGTAAACTACTCTGAATCTGTATATTTGGATCACAATCTCCTCTTCTCTTATGAATTAAATAGCTTGAAATATGTAGGGGACCTGGAGAAGCTTCTAGCCCATACAACTTGGATGCCTAGAGCCCCTAGACCCCTTTCTCAACTTGTGACAAGTCCTAGAGCATACAGCTCAGCAAAGCCCTTAAAAACAATATGCACAATAAAAACCAGCTGTATTACAGTACACATGGTCTGCAGTTAGCATATCATGGTAAGGTTGGTTTTGAAGATATGAACTGTTCAGCTTGTCCCATTAGTCAAGTATCTGTATCAGAACTACTATTTCTTGCTCAATGATTCAAATTGTCGAAGAAAAAAAATTTGCCAGACAGTGACTATGCAACAGAATTCATAAAAAAATACAGCCGTTTTCTTACTTTTCCTGCATAAAGGATTAACAGTGTTCATAGATCTAGACAACATTGGCTGTTCCGTCCTCCCTTCATGGCTAGGAGAAAGAAATTATATTAGGAACTGATCTCCCTGCGGAAGTGGACTCTGCAATGAGGCTGATGGAGGCATCCTATTCCTAACACTCTCCACAACCACAAAATGCACAGGTTAATGTGATGCTAATATTAGTGAGCACTGAGCAGTGAGTTCTAAGACAGACATCATGAGGAGACAGATCATGAAAGTATTAATGTGGTGATCTGGCCCGGTTGGCTATCCATTTATGGTAGCAACCTCTTCCAGCAAATCATTCAAGGCATACGGTGGAGTCTGGGATCTTATTGGCGAGTATGTGGCTGGGGAGCTGATTCATGTGCCCTGCAGGTCTGTGGATACCCCTGTAGCTTTGTACTTACCACCACGACTGTGAAAACTAAGTACGGAGAATCTCATATTCTCATAGATAACATTGGTTTCCTTGGACATCCATATATGATGGGAGAAGGAAGGACCACCGCATTAATTCCATCCATTTGTAAATGAATATATCTAGGAGAATACATTTTTGTCACATGTTACCTATGCTGGTTTGTAGTCTACTCTCCATTCCAAATTGTAAGTTATTCCAAGATTACAATAAATCGTAGAAATTATAAAGGAAGGACCACTGCATTCATTTCGTCCATTTATAATTGAATGTATCTGCCTGTAGAAATTTGCTCCTTCTAGATTGCAATAAACCATATGTGCTCTTTCCTTGGTATGCTATGTTGACTTTGTACACCATGAGAAAAGTGTGACTTTCCACGTTGATGGACCTTCATGCGACAAGATCAAGAATAACTTTACAAAAAGTATTTCCGTAGGAATTTCACGCTGAGAAAAGTAGTTCCTACGTTGTATAATGTACTTTCATGGGACAAGGGTATGAAGAACTTCAGAACTAGAACTCGAACACAGAGGCACCAGTGGTCTAGTGGTAGAATAGTACCCTGCCACGGTTCAGTCCCGGGTTCGATTCCCGGCTGGTGCATTATAATTATGTATAATATAATTATAATGTTTATTTTATTGCAATTGACATCCATCGGATGAATCCTTTTTCGTTTTCAATCAAACATGGACGCTCTAATAATGTTTCTGCCCCATTCCCTCCCTCCGTGACTCCGTGTTTAATAGTCACAGTAAATTGAGTTTAAGAAAAAGTCACTGACGAGTGACGACTCACGGCAGATCCTGTCCATGGCTAGAGTGCTCAATTGCTCCTTGCGAGTTGCGACCTTGCCTCCTTGTCAGTCGACAGTCGTCATGCCTCGTTCCAGACTCTGCCACCCCATGCTCCCCTGACACCTCAGAAGGGGCATCCAACATTAGTTATTTTTAGAAAATGCAATGTTAGTTACTACTAATCCATCTACATCAGCGTAAAAAAAAGCCCAACAACCCATCTATCATCAGTTAGTCCAATTTCTTTTGTATCTAAGTTGTTTAGACTTATGCAACTAGCTTGGAGAGGAGAGATGTTCATCACGGCATAATAACATAGATTTTGATTAAAATAATCATATGATTAGCCATTGTTTATTAAATTTTTTCAGATAAACCATACAAATTGATTAAAATAATCACACAAAGAGAGGTGCTTTCTTCATCGCCTCCTTGTCTTCATCATGTCTCTGTAGCTGGGCCCAGAATCTGAGCCAATGCGTGCCTCCATATAGTACCTGCATATAAGTTGGAATTGGAGATTTGTCAAACACCACATTATTCCTACTAAGCCATATAGCCCAACATAAAGCAGAAGCTCCTACTAACAGTTGCCTTTTAAGTTTGGTCCCAACTCCCATAAGCCAGCTACTAAACAAGTGAGTAATGCTACGAGGTGGATATATATAGTAAAAGCAAACTGTACAGCTCTCCATGGGAATTTGGCTAAATGACAATCAATGAAGAGATGTTGAATGGTTTCTTCACTAGAACAAAAGCAACAATACTTGTTTCCATTCCAATTCCTGCGTGCTAAATTGTCCTTAGTAAGCACAACACCTCTCTTCAAATACCACATAAAAATTTTAATTTTGAGTGGCATTTTTAACTTCCACAAATGCTTATCGAACTGTATATTTCCATTACTAATCAATGCATTGTACATTGAGCTGACGGTGAACATGCCACTATTAGTAAGGTTCCATCTAAAAACATCGGCACTATTATTCAAATGAACATGACTAATACGGGTAACCAAATCATGCCATAAAGTAAGAGTATGACTATTCAACGTTCTTCTAAAAGATACATTAAGAGGTACTCTATCAAAAACCGATGCCACAGTAGCATGCTTCTTGCACACGATGTTAAAAAGGGAAGGATATTGCTCTCTCAAAGTGTAATTTCCTATCCATTTGTCCTCCCAAAATCTGATTTGATTACCATCATTTAAATGAAAGGACCCAAAGCTAAGAAATTTTTCTTTAACCTTCATGAGACCAGCCCAAAAGTGGGAGTCTCCTGGCTTCTTTTCTACTTGAGCAATAGTCTGATTTTTTAGGTACTTGTTCCTTAACAAAATTTGCCATATACCCTCCTCATTTATTAGCTTAAAAAGCCATTTACTTAGCAAGCTTTTATTTTGTATGTCTAGGTTCTTAATGCCTAAACCCCCAATATCTTTTGGTTGGCAGAGTATGTTCCATTTAGCTAATCTATACGAGAACGATAGTAATCCAATCTTTCTAGTACTCCTTTCGGAACCTCAAAGAAAGATAACATAAACATAGCTAGGCTAGTTAGAGCCGAATTAATTAGAATCAGACGCCCCCTACAGACATATACTTCCCTTTCCAACTACTTCATTTTTTCTCGAACTTCTCTTCTATGATCCGCCAATCTGTATTATTAAGCTTTCTAAAATGCATTGGAATACCAAGGTATCTAAAAGGATATTTCCCATATTGGCAACCAAATAATTGTGAATATTGTTGTTCCATTTCTTTAGCCTGCCCAAAACAAAATATTTCACTTTTATGAAAGTTGATCTTAAGACCTGATAATTTCTCAAAAGCACACAATATCATTTTCATATTAGTTGCTTTTTCAATATTATGGTCCATAAAAAGAATCGTGTCATCAGCATATTGCAGGATGGGCAGGCCACCATCTACAAGATGAGGGATGATCCCTGTTACCTGACCATCATCCTTAGCTCTGTTTATTAGGATAGCTAGAATGTCAACAACAATATTAAACAAAATAGGCGATAGCAGGTCACCTTGTCTTAGTCCTTTCAAGGTTTGAAATTTTTGTCCGACTTGGTCATTGATTTTGATGCCCACATGGCCCCCTTGTATGAAAGCCTCAATCCATTTGCACCACTTTTGTGAAAACCCCTTCATTCTCAGTGTTTGTTGTACAAGATTCCACCTAACCTTGTCATACGTTTTCTCAAAATCAATTTTAAATATGACTCCATCCTGTTTTTTTCCTATGCAGTTCATGGATGGTTTGATGTAAAACAACAACCCCTTCCATGATATTCCTCCCAGGAAGGAAGGCAGTCCGTGTAGGACTAATAACTTTATGTGCCACCATTGATATCCTATTGGTAGCCACTTTTGTAAAGATTTTAAAGCTAACATTCAACAAACAGATTGGTCTGTATTGTTGTATTTTGATAGCTTCTTTGCATTTTGGTAATAAGATGATTGTTCCAAAGTTAAGACTATAAAGAGGTAATTCCCCTTTGTGGAACTCTGAAAACAATGCCATTAAGTCGCCCTTGATTGTGTCCCAGAACGCCTGATAGAATTCCGCTGGGAAACCATCAGGCCCTGGAGCTTTATTATGTTCCATTTCGAAGATCGCCTCTCTCACCTCTGTTTCTGTGAATTCAGAAATTAGGATCTCATTTTCACCATCAGTGACTTGGGGAATGTCATCCATTCGAGACTTATCCAGATTAAAGTTATTACTTTCTGGTACATTGGTTAGAGAGCATGGGAGATGTGAGGCGGAATATTTTAGGAGATAGACGTAGTTGGTATATACCGATGACTGTAGTTAACATATATGGATGACACTCTAGAAACGACTTTTCACGTCATTTCTGAGAGACAAGCCACACCCTGCTAAAATTTGGGCGTGCTCCATCACCGCTTCGCCCTCCCCCCTGTCCTGGCTCCGCCCCTGCTCAAAGCTATCGTACCATCTAGGCGCTCTGAAATTCAAAGGAAATGCCACTATTTATCTTTTAACAGCAGGCACAACTAGGATGTTTAAAAAAGATACTGCACCATACATATCAAGAGCTTGTATGATTTGTATTTGCAAGCTGGGGAGGCCTAATAAGATGAAAATAATATTCTATTCCGGAATTCGTTGTCACAAAACAATGGAGACCATTGATGCCTCTAGTCACTGCAACCATTTTATTAACTGAAAATGTTTAGTGCAAGATTTTACATTGGATATTATGGAACTAGCAGGTAACAAGGTAAATAAACAACCCGA
The DNA here is from genome assembly GCA_015342445.1 of Digitaria exilis. Classification (NCBI taxonomy): domain Eukaryota; kingdom Viridiplantae; phylum Streptophyta; class Magnoliopsida; order Poales; family Poaceae; genus Digitaria; species Digitaria exilis. The sequence goes on from JACEFO010001795.1 coordinate 2,616,983, forward strand.
GTGGCACTCTAAAGTGAAATTCGGGCTCTAATCATCTTAGGCATAACTGCCATTCACCTGAAAGGTTACATCAATTCGACATTACATAGTTGATACAAAGGTTGGCCTGCTGTTTCTGATTTAATTCTTGGTCGCATGATGTTGCATGACCTGACTCAACCTGCCGTGTGTTAACATTTTCCTGTGGGGGTGAAAGCCGGACGCAGTTCGTGTCTGTCGTATTTTTAGCGCGATTTTCCTGTTTATGAGCCACCCAGGAAAGTCAGCCCAACCCATCTTCCTCATCCTCTGTCTAGGACTCAACTCCGGGCCGGTCATACCACCAGCATCGTACGTTAGGCCAGTAATATCTTCTCATTTCGAAGCCCAAGCCAAGGCAATTTCAGCCCATCCATGCCCGTGCCAGTGTGCCACCGTGTGCGTTGTTTATCCTTCTTTTTTAACACAAGGGGCACGAGTTCTGCCTTTCTTTCCTCTCTTTCCTTTTTTTTTTTCCAGAAAGTTCAGCATTCCTTTTCTTTCCAGAAAGCCCAGCCTTTCTATTTTTCCCCACAGAAAGTTCAGCCTTTTTTTTTTCTTTTTCCAGAAAGTTCAGACTTTCTTTTCTTTCTTTTTTTACAAATAGTTCAGTCTTTCAATTAAAAGAAAAAAATCCTAAAAAAACATAAGGGTATGTTTGGAATAGATATTAGAAAGCCTCGAATTGAATTGGATCCAATACGAATGTAGTCATAGTATTGCAATGGTCACATAGTAATTATATTCCCTTTTGGAATCACAAGATGCAGTCAAATTCAATTCTAGGAAGAAATTAGAATTTACTCGATCAAGCTCCAAGTCCTGCCCCGTTGCCCAAGCGGTCCAGATCCACCGCCCCATGGGGCTGAGGGGCAGCTTGGCCCACCGGCGGAGGGACGAAGAGGAACGTAGGATGGCTCGCTGACCTAGGAGGAATAAGTAGCTACGGCCTACCAATGTAGCACCGAGGTGGGAGTGGCGTGGAGGCGGGGGCGTAGCCGCGCAGGAGAGCGGTGCAACGACACTAGACCTGCGGATGGAGGAGAGCAGGATGGTGGCGCGCCCAATTCAGCGGAGGGACGGCACGATGCTGTGGAGGAGACCGGTGAGGAAGCGAATGCAGGTGAATACTGAGGGTGAAGGGGATGCTGTAGTTGCTCTAATAATGTTTGGTGTTGGACGGTGATTCCAATGCCAATTATCATGCTCATCCAAACAGGTGCTAAGAGGAGACGAGAGTTTATAATGTAGAAAAGTTCATTTTACTACCCTCATATATCCCTCTTGATCAAAAGGGCACGCCTGCCAACCTGTTTCTATTAGCCCCCATCGCGCAGATTGCACGTATTTTGTTTGGTGTTTCTAGTGATCGGTAGCAATTTCATTTCAATTTGTACACTGTCCTACTCCTCCGTCGACAGCTAGCTAGACGCATAATGTGTATCGTGATTCCGAGCTGGGCGAACAAGATGTTCTAAACACTAGCAAAAAAGAACACAACAATCCAAAACTGTGTTCTCGCATTTGTCCATCTGAAAAAAAGATGAGACGAATCAGACCATCGCCGGAGCTACCGCGCCGCCGACGTCGGCGAGCCGATCGAGCGCGCGGGTGTGGCTGAGGATGGAGTTGAGCCGCTGCAGCTTGAGCTCCTCCCTGAACTGCCGGATGAACAGCTCCGCCCGCGCGTTCAGCTCCGCCTTCCCCTCCACCGCCTCCTCTGCTTTCCCGCGCCGCCGCCGCCTCATCCCATCCTCCACCTTCTTCTTCGCTGGCTTCTTCTCCGTCACGGTCACGGCGGCAGTAGCTGGCCGTGGCGGCGACGGCGACGGTGGCGACGCTTGCTCCTGCGCGCGAAGCCGCTGCGCCAGCGCGTACGCCTCGTCCAAGCTCATGGACGACTCGTCATGCTCCTCTGTCTCTAACCCTTCTTCCTCTGCCTCTGCCACGGCCTCTGCCTCGACCTCGTCATTTTCCGGTGGCGGCGCGCCATGCGCCGCCGCGTGGTGTTCCTCCGCTGGTGCGAGCGCCCTCGGCATGGCGTCGATGCTCGTTGCCGTAGCGTTCAGGCTGCGCTCATGCTGCTCCCCGTGCGCGATCACATGAGCCATGGCCGCCTCCCCTGCTTCTAGCGAGGAGCAGTAGTAGCAGTGCGCATCGTCCGAGGAGGAAGCGCCACCACCGCTACCACTAGCGCCGTCGTCCTCGAGCGGCGGCGTCCCAGTGACGCCGGAGGCCACGGGGTGGACGGCGAAGATGGAGAAGGAGGACCGGAGCCGGTCGAGGACCACGGAGGAGCCGCTGCGGCAGAGCCTGCGCCGCGGCGCGGAGGAGGAGGAGGAGGGGGAGGACGACGACGACATGACGGCGACGGCGTTGAAGAAGATGAACCACGCCGCCGCGGGGCTGAGCCACAGCGACAGCGGCCACCACAGCGCCGCCGCCATGCGATCGCGATCGACGAGTGAGTCCGCTGCCTCTGCTGCTCTGGTTGATGAGTGAACCTCTGGTTGCTGCTGCCTGCCTGATGTGTGTGAGTGAGATGGCGCTTGCTGGTTGTGATACGTATATAGCGTGTTGCGCGGTGACAGCTCGCCGCGGCTGTCAGTGTCGGGGAAGCAAAGATTAGTGTGGGAACGCTTCGGACAGGTAGGCCGCGTAGATCCGCCGCGATGGGTGTCTGTCCATCGCGAAATGAAAAACTCCAAAAGGGGCAACGCGGGGGAGGTTGGCGTCGCTGTCCATCGGCGTTTTTGTTGCATGTGTGGGTGTGGCTGCTGCAACTGGCACGAGTTTCGTTTAACAACATGGAACCGAGTAGACAGTGACCACGGCGACCAGCGAGAAGATTCGCCCTGAGAGGATTAGTTTATACTCTCATGAGATGGCCAGGGATTAGAATATCATTACTAGACTGCTAGTGGTGGTGCCTGCCGCGAGCAGCTTTGGCTCCAGATTACGTGTTTGCTTTAGTTTCTTTCCGCCGTCAACGGCAAACCTACCTACCTGCGCACACATGGTTAACGAAAGAACCACCCGCTTTTTCTTTTCTCATTGAAACGACCACTGTCGGTGCCTGTGTCTTATTTATTTACTGCTCCTGCCGATGGTTTGATGAAACCACACGTCTATATATCTTGGCTCTGGATACTTTAATTGAGCTCTCGTATCACGGAGCCATGTGGAAATGGTGCTCTCGATCAAGCGCTACGCCTCTAGTTGCTGCTAGCTAGTTGGCGCGTGCAAGGCTCCAACACACCGCGGACAACTGGAACAGGTCGAGAAGAGAAGCAAAAAACTCAACTTCACCTGTTAATTCCATATTTGATATTTCTATCCACACGCGAGGTCGGCCGCCGCTTGGGTACAAGAACCACCTGAGAAGGCCAATTTCAAGAATCAAGGAGTCCGCATGCAGTCAACCAAGGTAAATGGGCATGAACGTACAGCAAAACCATGACAAATTTCAGCATGTTACACGCTACCTGCTGCCAGCAAGAGGTACGGTACAGCAAAACCACGACAAGTTTTGATGATATATAGTACTCTGTCTAAGTGACTAGTGTCAACGTAGGCGCCTGATCACCAACGGTGTCCTTGGATCGGCCAAGCGTGGGTTAGCAATGTTAAGGGCTTTTGTTTAGGCATGGAATAGTTGGGTTCCATGTGGATAGAGTGGGATTGAATCTTTTACTAGTGACTTATGGACTCAGTCCCACTCATTCCACATGGAATCCAACCAATCCATCACTAACCGAACAAAGCCTAAAAGATACAACTATTATTTCTACCGCACTGGAAGTTTGTGGATAAATTTGGAGCCCACAAATTAATCAAAATTGTTTATCTTACTCTCTCTCTCTCTCATTTCTTCATTTTTCCTAACTCAATACCCATATAGATACTCCAGTCTTATATGATTCTGATTGACTTGGATTAAAAATTGCTCTTCATATGTTTTTCCATCCTATTTATGGATTTTCAATTTGAATGTCACCTATGTGTGTATTCGATATATGATTAATTAAAATCTTATCTTAAGCTATGTTAGATTTAAATTTGTTGAGGCCCTTTTTTTGTTACTTCTTAATCCAAAATTTGTCACAATTTTGGTATTACATCCTACAATTCGGTTTTTACCATCGCATGTTAACTTGAATCCCAAGCGCTTCTTGTATCCTTATTTTGCACCCTCTGACTAAAATAGCAGAAGCATACTTCAGAGGGTTACTTTAGATTATTTAGATGCTTAATTAGAGGTTGCTTTAAATTAATTTTTATTAATTTACATTGTGAGTATTTGCATGGAGTGCGGGGTCTTGTTTTTTGTTTCTTTTCATAACATAAGTGGGCATTTTACACACACACCTAGGGGTTCAGGGTTTACATGACTAAATTTTTACATTTCTGTGGAAAGTTTTCCATTTTTTTGGATTTTTCTTGTAATTTTGGCACATAATAATTTTTAGTGCATAAGTTATCTACACAAGTTTGCCTTAAAGTTTGACGCACTTTCAGGGCGTAGGCACATAACTTATGCAGCTTTATCAACACATAACTTATGCAGCACATAGCTAACTTATAAATACAACTTTTCCCTGATGCGCGATCTCAACCTAACTTTTGATGCACATACAACTTTGGCACATAACTTATGGACACAACTTTGCCCGGGGTGTGGTTTCCCCATAGCTTCGGGACATATACGACTTATGCATATAACTTATATAACTTTGGCACATAACTTATCACTTCCGGGTATAATTTCCACATAAGTGGGACATATACTATAATTTTCACATAACTTTGGGACGTATACCACTTTTACCCAAAACCTACCTAACGTAACTTTGGCAAATAACTTAACCCTCATCCCTCCGGGGTATATGAAAGTTTTCCATTTTCGGGACACACAATTTTGCTCCTACTACTTTTTTTCTCCCAACTTTTAAAACACAACTTATGTTGAAAAAGTAATATAAACATAAATGGAAAAAGAAAAAAACCCACGCGGGCCCATCTGCCCTGCTTGCGCATCGACTGCCTGTGCCACACCATCAGTGCGTCACGTGGGGCCCGCCGCCTCCTGCATGCATGCGGTGCCAGTTAAAAAAAAAAGGGACGGCTCGTAGTGGGCGGCTGTTAATTCAGCATTGCGCAGTGCAATTACCCTCCTAGGAGGCCTAGACCACCAGCCCATAGATGCCATAGGTTGCTTCCTTCCACTATTTTTTTTGGGTTGCCAATGACGGCATTTGTTTTTGGGCCACCAGGATTTGAGGCAATTGGTCACTACCTATATTTCAATTATAGGTTATTTGTCTTTTCTGACCCCACCTTTGATCACTTACTACTAAAAACTATTTTCTGAGGCTTTATTGTGTACTACCAACGAGCCTAGGCTTCTGTTAATGAGGCCTTCGGATGCGGTTATGTGTCTGCCCCGTTAATCTAAAAAGATAAAAAAATCAAACCCCCTAGGATGGGCCCACTGAGCCCATCTAGGGCGTCGCAGGTCCTCGCTGTCTGCCGTTGGATCCACGCCTGCGTGCCATCATGTCACCTCGACGTCGCTTAGCCCGCCTCCGTGTCGGCACCCCGTGCGCAGCTTCACTTGCGCCGCCGCACGCGCTTCCTCTCGGGCTCGCTTCATGCTTAGACGCCGCTCACTCATTGATGTTGCTCACTTTGTGCTTGGATGCCGCTCGCTCGCATACGTTGCTCAGGCCCACCTAGCGCTCGACGCCACATGCACGCAAATGCCACTCGTGCTTGTGCACCAAATACCAGTCGGAGGCAGGGTTTTTTATACCGGTTCAAACCGGTCTGGTTCCCACTAAAACCGGACCAGACCGGTAGCAAAAAGTCCTGGTTTACCACCCCTAATCGAACCTTTCAAACCGTTCCATTCGGCTAACCGGTCGGTAGGACTGGTTTACCGTTACTGGACCGGTATAAAAAACCCTGGTCGGAGGAGGGCCCTCACACCCAAGGGAGGAGTGAGGGAGGAGGGTGTCGCCGCCTTGAGCATGAGAGAGAGGGGGGAGAGGATGAGAGTTGGGGTTAGGGTTTCTTGCTGTGTTGGTTATATATGAGGTATGATTATCAGGTTGAGTTGGGCCTGTTGAGCCATGGCCTTTTTTAGAGGCGGGCTTTATAGGCTGTATGCCTTCGAAAATAGTCAAATTTCAAGTGTCTTGCAAAATACTTTTTTTTAATAGTAGATTGTCTTATTCAAAATATTTGTTCAAATTTAAGGCATTCTTGATAAACTTTGATTACTAAAGCGCCAACCATAAAAAAATATATGAGATTTTGCATAAATTTTGAATAAGACGAGCGGTCAAAGTTAGTGTAAAAATAGTCAAATGTACTACCATTTGGAACAGATGAAGCATTACACTACAAGAGTGATGGCTAGCAGAGTAGCTATACCGTGAACTTAGATGGGTCGGTCAAGTTTATTTCTTGTGGTGGAACCAACGTACTCGTTTTTTTATATAAAAACATACTCGTTTTTTAGTGTATAACTCAACATCCTCAACATTTATGGCAAGTTATTGTTTTAGTGGTAAATGCATTCTTGTTGATTATGAGATGCCTTGGACTATCGATGATTTAGATCGCCATATATTTGGTTCATCGGGAGCCCCGTCAACTAAAAAGCTCCCAAGATTAGGTAGTAGCCGTCATGTCTAGTTTGGGTTTTTTATTACCATGGTGAGTTGCACGACTGTGCTCGTCTTGGGCTCTAGATTCCCTAGCTATTTATATTTGGGTATTTATTATCTTATAAGTCAAATTCTAATCCTTCCATGTCTCTATTGCAAGTTTTTGGATTATCCTTCATTGAATAGGCTTTCGTGTCTTGCAATGTAAAGTGAACCATAATGATACAATTCAGGGGTGTAAAGTGAACCAAAATTTTGCTCAGGGTTTAATTGGACAAAGTGAATAGGCGAGAGGAGCAAAATAGACTTTTTTCAATAACTTATAATATTATCAAAATTTGGTAGTGGCTACCTTTGTCGTTGAATAGAGAAAAATTATAATATTGTCCCTAAAACCTTGAATATACTTGATGTTTCTAGAAAAAAGGATATTTGTGTGGAAAATATATAGTTGTACGGCACATGCAATCCTATATATTCAACCTATAAGTTAAATGCGGTCATATAGGCAGTCATTTTTGTAGGTATGTTTGTCTAGAATGATCGACTCTTCTAGTTAGTTTAGTTTGTAGTATCATGTGTTAAGTACTTAGAAATTGAAAAGGATGACATGCATGTATTAATGAGAATTTATGTAGAGTAACATATTGTAAGGATAAAATACTAAACATATAATCTTTTGTATACCTATTCATAGGGGTTGATCAAATACTTCCGATAGGTCACAAAAGGGTGTAAACTTGCATTGTAGTAGCAATTGATTTTGAGATGTATATGGACATGAAGGTATGATACTAAGAGTGATATCAATCTTGTCCATAAAATCTCAAGAATATTTTTCTAAGATTATAATTGCATAACATGTTTCTTGAATGAAGCATAAAATGTATAGTTTTATTATTAGGAGCTAGCAGTAATGTAGAATATGATCGAAAATGAGAAACATGACAAGAGCGCATGGTTTTTAACCACAATAAATAAAAAATGTGAAAATAAGTCTTTCTATATAATTTGATAGCTTAATGTAAATTTGATAGGTACCTGGTTTAGTTACGGACAATATGAACATTTTTAACGTAAAATATATTGTAATAATATTTTTCCTCAATAATAGCTTTTTCTTTGTGTAATAGTCAATCTTTCTCTACTTGTCAAACAACATTCAATTCATCAAATATTTATTTATGGTTTCGAACTAGTTCTATTGAATCACCTAAAGATCTTCATTACTTTTGTTGATTTATGTCAGTTAATGTGCAAATCATACTCATGTTTTGAAACTACTTTTTTAAAAATAAAATGATAAAGAATTATAATTACTACATTTAATTCTTGATACATGATTTTCCTTTCATATTGATTTTTTTAAAATTTATGAAAAATAATCTAAAATCAAGCTCTGAAACGTGACCATGCTGACATAGTCATATATTAGTCATATCCCAACCAGATAGCATGGTGGAATCATGGTACAATCAAAAGTTGGATCAAGTTTTGTCATATAAAAGTGGGGCTCATCATTAGGTGGGGAATGATTAAGAAATAATGGTATGTGGATCTAGGATTTGAATGGCATGGACAATGTTGACGCTCCTTAGCTACACCCTTTTTGTAGTATTTTTGCACCTTTTTCGGGAATAATCATGCACTAACTTGCCACTTGGCACCCGAATTAACCCTGTTTCGATTGTGTCTTGTATCTTGGAGCATATTGTTGTTTTGTAGGAAATATGACATTTTCGGAGGAATTTTGGCACAAATTCACAATAGGGCACGACTAAGGATCGAAGTGGAGAACCAACCGGTATAAGACGGAGCCAAGCCGGGCCAAAAGAGGCCCAGGCCGGCTGGCCCACTAAGGGCCTAGCTGGCCGGCCTGGCCCATTCCAGTGCCCAATGGTGGCCCCCTTTCGCGTGCGTGTCGCCCTCGACAACCCTAGCCGCCGCCATATTGAAACCTTGGACCAGAGAAGTCTACAAAAAGGAGGAGGCAACCGCCGTTAGAGGGGGAGCCCCCGGATTAGATTGAAGACCCATCATTGAAGGACATCTCAAGAGGAAGACGAAGGACAGAGGGACTCATCCTTCGCCGTCGGCTTCTACACCATGAACCCTGCCATGATGACTAACTTTATGGGGTAAAAGCCTATATTTGTCCATGGGATTGTAGGGTAACCTCGGATTGTAATCGTCGACATTCTTGTGAACTTTTAATCTATCTTATACATAGATCTCGGTTCCCTAGGTTTGATGTGCTTCTACTCCTAGTGTTGTGTAACGAGTGTGGGGGAAACGACATCAGCTTTCGGAGCTTGATGGATTGGGTTGGTGCGTTAATTCGGCGATTGCTTATCCTTGTGATCCGCGGATCCCATGGGCAAATGCTCTCCATATTTAATCTCTACACAAACTTGATTCTCATTTATTCCTTTATAATTCAGATCTAATTAGGTTTAGATTAGGTCCTAAACACACCCTTGAAGGATTCCTTAACCACCTTAATCAGTGCTTAGGTAAGCATAGCGACCCCCTTGTTCGACAGATTGATAACCTTGGGGGAAATTCTAAGGAAAAAGCTACAACTAACCCGTGCGCTTGTGGTTTATAATTGATGTGGTTAAGCGCCGTCAACAAGCTTTTCTGGCGCCGTTGCCGGGGAACAAGAAGGTTTTGCTATGTTTATGTTTGTATTAATTTTGTTGGTTTCTAACACCTAATCTTCCTCTAGAAATTCTCCTTTTTGTTTTCTTTGTTTTTGTTACTAGATGGCTCTTCTCATTCACCCCGTGGAGGAGGAGAAATCTTTGAGGGATTATGCGAGTTGAAGAGTGGAGGACTTTGACATGCAATAATCAGATTCAACACTCCAAGCAATTGAATATGAGATCAAACCTCAAATCTTCAAGATGACGACCGCAAATCCATTTAGAGGAGAAGAAGAGGACAATCGATATAGGCACATCAAGTGGTTTACTATGCTATATATGCAACATGATGCAACAAGATGGAGCCTCCTTAGCTTGGTTCCAGTGGAATCTCTTCCCATACTCACTTTTGGAGAAAACAAGAAGATGGCATGAGCTAGCATCCTTCGAGGTGAAAGGAAATCGGGATGAGTTGATGACAAAGTTTTGCGAGAAGTTCTTCCCGTTGAGTAAGATTCATCACATTCAGAAGCAAGTGATCACCTTCGTGCAACGAGAAGACAAAGGAATAGACCAAGCTTGGGATAGGTTCAATGACTTGATTGAGCAAGGACCAAAGCTAGAGTTTTCCTGTGATTTACTCTTGCAAACATTTTATTTTTCCCTTACCTCCAAGTGCGCAAAATATGTTTCAATGTGGCGGGAGGAGATCTGATGGAGAAATCGCTCATGAAGACCAGCCAACTCCTACAAAAAATTAGCAAGGGTGCGACAATGCGTAGAGATTGGAAAACGCGAGATCCGGCAAGCCGGGGGCAAGGATCACAACCGGTGAAGCTTGCTGAAATTTCTGGAAAAGATACTCTAGACTCGAGGGAAGAACAACTAAAGAATCGAAAAGGTGTGAGAATAACTCAAGATGAAGATGCATTGGTGCAAGACTCAACAAGAGAAGACTTGCCAGAAGAAAACAGGAGCTTGGAAAGTGCAAGATCACGTAAGGAGTTTGAACAAATGGATTAGTTGACAATTGACTTCAGGGATTTGTTTGACAAAAGAAGACCTTACCCAAGCCCGACGAGATTGGCGAGAGCCATAGAGTCGGATTTCCCTTAAAACCCACATACGGGGTATGTGTTGGAAAGGGAATCGAACGGAGAGATTATACGGAAGCTCTTCAAATAAGAAGGGGAGGTGGACGATAACCATGTTGAGAAGCAAGGCAAATCTTGCGGTTCAAGCCCGAGTCATCTCCCTTCGCACGCATAGCCAGAGTCTACGCGATAGGGAGCAACCAAGACAAAGGTACCGCGTCACCCACCCCCACCTAAGTTGCATGATTGATGGAAAATTTTATTCATAGAGCTTTGGGCGACATTGGTGCCCATGTTAGTGTCATGACTTCTAAGATTTATGATGACCTCTTTGCTAAAAATTCTAATGTTGTCCCTACAAACATTAAATTGATCATGGGAGATGGTAGAACTACTAAGCCTTTAGGGGTGATCGAAAAATTAGGGGTCACTATAATGAATAAAATGATTCCAACCGAGTTTTTTGTGCTTGATTCTTGTGAAGATGAACATGATGACATAATTCTTGGCAAACCCTTTTTAAAACTTATTAATGCAATCCTTGATATTGGAAAAGGGATCACGACTTTAGAGATAGATGGGATCAGGCACGAATTTAATTTCCGTTCACAACGTTGCGATGCTTCACCTCTACCTCTTGATAACGAAGATGTATACAACGGTTGTTTTGTTGATTCTTTCAGGGACCTCCTCCAACGAGATTTGGAGGACGGTTCTTGTCAGTGACATTATGACCAAGAGTTGGCGGTAGCAACCGAAGTTTTGGACGGAAATCTAGGGACCTTGAACGGGGAAAAGATTGAAGACTTGAGAGATCTACATCATCAAGAGAAGGGAGTGCCCGATGTTGACTTCAAGCCTTTGCCCAAGGGTTTGAAATATGAATTTTTGGGAGAAAATAGGACTTTCCTGGTGATCATTAGTGATGACTTGAAGCCCAAAGAAGTCGATAAGTTGACGAAATTATTGAGAAAGCACAAGAAGGCGATTGGCTACTCCATCAATGATTTGAAGGGGATTAACCCGGCGTTTTGTACCCACCAAATTCAACTGGAAGACCAACACAAGCCCGTTGTGGAGCATCAAAGAAGATTGAGCCATGCTATGTGCGACGTGGTAAAGAAGGGGGTGATCAAGTTGTTGGATGCCGGAATCATTTACCCCATGCCGCATAGTGAGTAGGTAAGCCTGGTTCATTCCGTACCTAAGAAAGGAGGACTCACGGTCGTGAAAAATGATAATGACCAATTAATTCCACAAAGGACTATCACGGGATGGAGGATGTGCATTGATTATAGGAAGTTTACATTGGTTGTTTCTAAAGATAGTCTCGAGTGCTGGATTACTTTTAGATAAGCAACACATATAACATGCATGCTACATAGTTCTAGATCATGTCAAACAGGAAATATAATGTTCATTGATTTAAACAAAGTATGAGATCAACCATACGAAACACATATCACCTAGTGAGTTGGGCCTTTTTGTTAGGTTACTTGCAATGGGTACATATTTCGTTGAAACAAAAGCATACAAAACTTATAGAAAACTCAGTCATCTACCTATTGGGCTTAGCTAAGAAATGTGCCATGTATTGAAAAGGATCATGAAGGCTATATGGATATATATATTATATTATAATACTAATTTTTAGCTCTCCAACAATATAAAGCTACCATGGGCTTAATAACATAGATAGCCCTCTTTTTTGTCATTTGATGTTGATCTGAGTTAAGTCAAGTGAATTAGTACGGACTTGTATTATTTCATTAAAATTATTAAAAAAGGTAATGGCTGAGTAAACCTTTCACTCTGACCCGCATTTGTCCTATTTCATTTTTTTTGTATTGTGTCGATCTACTTAACCGCCAAAGTCCGCCACACATTTCCTAACCATGTATGAAGAGGAGAAAAAGAATAATAGGATGAAGAAGAAGAGAAAGAGGAGAGGAAAGAAGAAGAAGGGAGATATCAGCCTCGTTACTCAATTTTAGTTTCGCCACTGCTAATTAATCATTTATCCCACGTCAACCAAAACCCTACCTTGCTACCTAGGCGGTGTGGAGATATTGTAGAAATTAATATGGTCTAAAGCTTCCAACAAAACTCAGTGATATTATCCAATTTTGTCGTAATATTATAGGAATACATAACTCTCTTTTTGTCCGGTCAAGATCGGTCCCATTTGTACTAGGTAGGACGGTTGACATACATTATTACAGGAGAAAAAGAATCTTTTATGTGATGACAAGTAGAGAGAAACCATCCTTATCCGAATCCAGAATTAACCGTACACCAATAACGCGCAGGTAATCTGTATAGCTGTTTGCTGTGCCATCGCATCCATCCGACGGCCACCGGCGGCTAACAACCCACCCAGGTGTAATAAGTTAACAGCCCGGAGATCGGAGTGGAGGAGTCAACAGGCCGCCATGCTAGGACTAGATCTGAGCAGACAGCTCGATCAGCCACGACGTACGATGATGACCCATTCACTCCCTCCTCCAACTAGCTAGGATCACCGGCCATCCTGCACCACACCCATCCAACCTCCCCAGCACCGCTCTACGACGCCACACGTCCAGTACCAGCTCATCGATCACGCATGGATCCAGGATCCCCTTTCCTTTTATAGGCAAGCAAGCCGGAGCTAAATTAATGACCGCGGGCAGCCCGCGGGGCCTCTCCTAATCCTACGACGCGCCGAGGCCACCCCTCCACCGACGCCCCCGACCTCGGTGACGCTCACCATTGCCGCCGCCACCTTCGCCAGCGGGCTCGGCGACACACAACACCACCACAATGACCTCCTCCGTTGCCCCCTCCTCCGCCACCTCCCGCCTCCATATCTCCACCACCACCACCACCCCCGCCACCGCCATTGCCGGCTCCACCATCACCTCCCCCTCCTCCCACCTCACCCCCTCCCTTCATTCCTTCACCACCCTCCCTAGACCCACCACCACCACCGGCGCCGGTGGCAGCAGCGGCGGCGGCGGCGGCGGCGGCGGTGGAAGCGGGAGCACGATCCAGGCGTGCGCGGCGTGCAAGTACCAGCGGCGCAAGTGCAACACGGACTGCCCCCTCGCGCCGTACTTCCCCGCCGACCAGCAGCGGCGCTTCCTCAACGCGCACCGCCTGTTCGGCGTCAGCAACATCCTCAAGACGCTGAAGCGGCTCCGGCCGGAGGACTGCCCCGACGCCATGGGCACGCTCATCTACTCGTCCGACATGCGCGCGCAGGACCCCGTTGGTGGGTGCTACCGCATCGTCCTCAACCTCCAGCGCCAGCTCGAGATGGAGAACGCCGAGCTCTCCGCCGTCCTCCACCACCTCAACATCTGTCGCCAGGCCGCCGCCGCCGCCGCAGCGATCCCGCCGCCGCATCAGGAAGGTGGCGGTGACGCCATGGCCGACCTCGACGTCACCTCCTCCAACCAGCCGCTCCTCCTCAACGCCGAGCAGGAGGTTGTCGACGCGCTCTACGCCAGCCACGAGGCTGACACGGCAGCCATCCTTCAAGGTGACGTCGTGCGCCACCATGACCATGGCGATAGCACGCAGGATCACGGCGAGCAGCAGCAGCAACTTTTCGACTACTTCTACTATGAGGCCACCGCCAGCGATGACGCCAGCAGCAAGCCTACCATTGGCATCAACCTCGACAACATGCAACAGTTCGACTTCGACGATACATGCGCGGACGAGAAGGTCAATCTGGCTCAGGCTGGGACGGAGGAGATAGGGCATCAGCAGCATGATCTTGATGTCAATTGCCACATTGACCACAAGGATTACGAGATCAAGGCGGCGTCGCTCGTCGACGCGTTCGACATGCGGCAGGAGCTGCAGCAGCCTGTGGTGGATGTGAACGCCGACGTCGACGTCAAGGGGGTCGACGTGAACGGCGGCATTGTTGGCGTTGACATCAAGCCGGTGGATGTAAACGTTAACAACGTCGACGTCAATGCAGACCTGCAGGAGGAGGATGCCAACAACTTTGCCCCAGGTGATGAAGCGGCACAAATTGCAGATGCTGAGTCGTCGCATTGCAGACTAGGGTTAGGCTTTTCGTCGTTCTGATGTTGCAACTTCCATTATTCACATGCATTGACGCCAATGCATGTACGAATAATTTTTTTTGGCAGTGTAGAAATTAGGATTGTTTTTTTGTCAACCGGAGATCCGTGGGCTGCCTCGTTTAATTAATAAGAATTATGAGCACAACAACATTTGAGTTTTGAGAAGGATAGAATTTTTCCTAACAATGCAATTTTTGTATAATAATGTGTTGTCGGACTATATATGAGGATTTGGTAATGCAATCATCTTGCAAGCAAATAATAATTCCACGTTATCATAACAAGGTGACAGAAAGTGCAGTTTATCTTTATAACATGTGGTTGATTTCTTATTCTTAATTTCTTTATTTGTCCACGCCCCTGGTCGATCAGGGCATTTTTATTTGGTGAAAAGACCGCAAAGAGAAAACCAATATGCTAAATAAATTAGCTATGTCATGAATACTTAGCCTGGTAGCTAACTGAAATCATGTTTCACTTACCACTTTCGACTCAATGTGATCCCAACATTCAAACCGTGTTTTCTAGCATGGAACGTATCAGTCCAAGCATTCACTGGTGGTGAATACATTGATGGCCATGTGAATATAGTATTGAAGATCAAGTCTTAATTTACTCATGTATACTATTTTGCAAAAATATAGTACATACCGTCATTAATTTCTTGATAATAACAGGGTTCTCAGTTCCACGTAGCAGTAGCTTTGCTTTGACAATGGGAGCTAAGCCTTCAATAAGAAGACAATGCACCTTAAACCATAAGTCCTTCTGTCTCGTGTATGTAAAACAAAATAAAACAAATTTCTTTTTGCAAATTAATTATTCCCTCTGTCCCTTTTTATCTGTCGCCGTTGGTGTGCGTGCCACGAGTTTGACTAGATTTGTAGAAAATACGTGCAAAATTTAAATATCCAAATATTTGTTATAAAAAACTAGATCTAAATATCTATCTAATTATATTTATATTATATCATAAATTTTAAAATATTTTTTATATAATTGACCGTATTGTTTTCTCGGGAAGTGAGAAAGACAGATATTTAGGGACGGAGGGAGTATCAGCTAACCCATAAAACCAAAAAGGAACTACAATATCCTCAAATGCATTTCTCTCACATTTCGACATTTTTTGCAAGAATGGCAGGGTCCGAAAGAGTTACAGTGATTAAGGGAATAATAAGATAACAAAGAACCATTTAGATTAGAGCCCACCTTCAAGATCCTCCTCCTGAAGACACGAGACTGGCCAGATCGATCTCAGATCATAGGCTACACTACTGCTGCGTATTCTCTCATCATGTAAACACTGTTGGTCACGTCAGCAGTAATAGTAAAATCTTAGTTGATTAGGAGATGAGCTCTTGTCATTATGGATTATTAGATGCTCTTGAAGGTCAGGGAACTGCAAAACATGAATACTGACTACATATTAAGGGTGAGTTTAGTTCACCCAACTCCTCCCAAAAAACACTATTCATCCAACTTTTTCCTATTCATTCCATCCTCTTCCCACTCACAGAACACGTTTTCCAGCACGACCTACAGTGTTTTTCTGGGTCTACAGTGTTTTTTCTCCCAATCTAAACTCACCCTAAGAGAGGCTATAGACCCAGCCGTGAGTCATATCTTGACACGGATGGAAGGGAGGAGGGCGCAATCCAATGTTCTCAAATTATGTTATCGAACCTAGTCGTAAGAGCACCAATAAGGCGACTAATCAAGATCAGTCCTTGACCAGGTCGATTGGTCGACACTAGTCGGTGCTTTTCGAAAGTTTAGTTGTCCTATATATATATTCCAGGACTAATACAATCGGCCTAGTTAGAACTCAGAAGTCTAGTATTTAATATACTTGTAAGTTCTCCATTCTCACTTGTGAATTAAATTTGCAGCAATGAAAAATGAAGGAGTAGAAAGTTTAGTGTCTTACTTGATCTTTTGTCATCGAGTCCATGGAGTTGTGGCAGTGGATGTGCAGCTACTCTAGATGCGACAGCACAACAGTCTGGATGCCCTAAACCCAAATGGGCTAGCCCACCACCGGGCTTCAGTGACTAATCATGACTAGTCGGATGATTAGAAAACTAGTCACTCCATAATCAAACTCGGTGTCCCTTATCGAGGACCAAGATCGATAAACTTGACTAATCTTGTGATTAATCACGACTAATTGGATGACTTGAAAACACTGGCGTGATCACGAGGTGCGGTTGCGAGGGAGCAGGGAGGATGCGAGTCGTGGTTGTGAGGCAGAAGGGGCGGTCACGGATGAAATATTTTGGAGGAGGGTGTGGTATGGGGTGTGATGCAACACTAGCCCGACGTTCCGATACGTATTGGTAAACTTGATAGGCGGAATGTCAACGTTGGTGAAAGGATCAAGATGCCCAAGACAGGGGGGGAGGGTGAATTAGGCTTCTACAAAATTTTAAGAAATAAAACAATCCTATGCAATAAGCCAATTCACCTCATGTGCCTACAAGTGTGGTTTGTGTCTAGCTAGTGTTGAAAGGAGTTTAGCAACCTAGTTCCAAATCCTACTCTAACATGGCAAGTCTAGGAATAGAAATGCGGAAAGTAAACTTGCTCAAAGTAAAGAGAAGAGTAGGAAGCCGATTTTTCCCGAGGTATCAAGGAGTCGGCAAGTCCCCCTAGTCCTCGTTGGAGCACCCGCGCAAGGGTATAGCTCCCCTTTATCCGCGCAAGGATCAAGTGCTCTCGTAGGGGATATCCATTTTCCACTCCGGGATGACGGATTCCCAAATCATGTACACCTTCATGTGGCTTCACACAATCTCCATGTGAGCTCCCAAGATCAACATCACCAAGCCGTCTAGGTGATGCCGAATCACCAATAGTAACAAGCCAAAAATCTTCACTTGACCTACACTAGACCAAGAGCTAGATGGATGCACACTTGCTACTCTCAAGCACTAAAGAGAATCCTTAATCTTCACAAGATCAAGAACACCAATCAAACCAAGTGCCTCTTTTGCCCTCAAACACTCCCCAACAGCAGCTAGATGAACAGTGAAAAACGTGTGGCAAGTGAGTCTCCAAGTAGGAGAGGAGTGGCTGTAAATAGCCTACTCAAAAGCACTAGCGTTAGTGCTGACGCAGAGGGACCGACTGATTCGGTGCCCTCCAAAGATGGCCACCGAATCAGTCTGTGCCTCTTTGGATTTGAACTCCCAATGGCTAGTCAGCGACCACCGACTGATTCGGTGGCCAACCTTTGTGCAGCACCTAATCAGTCGGTGTGCACCAGTACCGAACAGGTATTTCCATCCACAATGACCGACTGATACGGTGCTGCCCAGGGAATCAGTCGGTCCCCCTTGGGACCTGGACTAGAGCTGGATCTTGAGGGCCACCGACTCATTTGGTGGGTCTTCATGGGGATCACCGAACCAATTGGTCCCCCTTCATTTTCACTCAGTACTAAATAGGCATTTCTAGCCATAATGACCGACTGATTCGGTGCTGCCCACCGAACCAGTCGGTCCCCTCTGGGTCATAGGCTACTATATGGCCAAGGGCACCGACTGATTCGGTGGACCCTGCTAGCAGGGACCGAATGAGTCGGTGCCCCTGTTTACTTCGCAAAGGAAACAGGGCACCAACTAATTCGGTCACTGCCCCAGCGAACACCGAATTAGTCGGTCCCTATTGAGCAACTCAGATTTCAAACTTCTTAAGGCTGAAACTCGTCCAATTTAAATTCTTTGAGTTACAAGCCTTCTCACGGGCTTCGACATAGCTACCTAGCACTAGATTTCAGAAGTGTGCACCACACCTAAACTCTAGTTTCGTCTAGGTCAAGCTATCAATCTTCAACCCCCCTTTATAGTACGACCAAAGGAAAACAAAGACCTAAACTACTCTAATTGCCTCTCACCATCCAAACGGCACTTAGAACTAGCTTGTCCTTAATCTTCGAGCATATCCTTTGCACCAATACAATCATTCACGAATGATTGGGGGCCAAGAATACAGTGAAAGCCCATCATTGCACTAACATAAACTTTGCCTCTGCAAAACACTTGTTAGTTGCAATGATTATGTTGTCATTAATCTCCAAAACCGAATTAGGGGCCTAGATGCTCTTTCAGTTGGCTATCCGAGCTTCTAATCAACATGACTCAAACCCTTGGAACCGTTACACCGTTGCTCCATTGGTTATCAACCATGCACAACTTTATTGACCTCACCGAGAAGACTTTTTCCTGCAAGCGAATCGAGAATACAAGCTAGAAAGTTTAAACACGCAATCTGAAATTACAGATTTATATGAAGAAAAAGACAAATATGGGATTCAAGCTCTGAACAACAATGCACTTATTTCCATAGGGTTGACGAACAAGAATAATACCCTTGGATCACCAGTAAATGGACTTGGTGTCTAAGTTACAATGATCAATATCTGTTTCTCAAAGGAAAACTAGACTCTAAACAAACCCAAGGATAAACGGTAGTGGCTACTGATTTTATGAAGCAAAAGAGGGTGTCCTAGGGCTTAGGGAAACCAGGGGGTTGGCCGCAACTTGGGCTAAAGGGAAGACACGATACATGTCCCGAGTTTGTCCAATACAGGTAACACAACAACTTGAAGTAGCCACACAACATGACCCACGAATGTCCTGGAGCAAGGACCAGAACCAAAAGATTTGTGTCATCGTTAGATTTCCAACACATCGATTTGGTGCAGGGCTGCAAGCTGAAACCGAACCGAAGTTCCTATCCAAGTTGGCAACAAAGTTGAAGTCAGAGATGTGGCTGGCTCATGTGTGTCCAGTGTGGTGATTTCCTCCTCATCCTCCCCTTCTTGAATTGGAGTCATCCTCAACTCCATCCCACCATCAAACCTCTTCGAAAGGTTAGTGACAAGAGGGTGAAAAGCGATGCACAATGGATCAATGGAATATGGAACATGTATACAAAGCATGGTGCACATGGTTCATCAGTCAAATAATGTTCATCATCTAATGATGTGGTAGCAAGCAAAGCACCTTTCTTTAACTTCATTTCATTAGGTGGGTCACTAGGTGGAACTAAACATGGTTATGCATAGAATTTTCAGCAAGCATCTTGTCATGTTTCATAATATCAACAGACGATGAAGAAAGCATAGTAGCATGTTTATTATTATGCATGAGAGTGCACATATTAGTTCTATTCTACCATGGTGTACACCATCATTATCATATTCTCATGGACGACCTAACAAAAGTGAACATGCTTCCATGGGAACAATATCAAAATCAGCATGATCATAATAGGAACCAAGCAAAAAAATGCACATGGGTAGATTTTGTTATCTTTGCTTTACCACTATTATTAAGCCATTGTACTTGATAAGGGTGGGGATGTGCACGAGCGGTCAAGCCAAGCTTCTTGACCAGATCTGAACTCATCAAATTGTTGTAACTTTCACAATCAATGATGGCACAAACACGATGATCCTTCACAATAAGGAACATGTGGAACAAATATGGTGTTGCATTTTCTTTGGTTCATGTTCTACTTGTGTACTCAACATGCTGCACAAGAATGTTCCACTTGGAATTGATTGTCAGATCCTCATCCTCTGGATCTGCAACAAAGTTAGCAGCAAGAGCAAATTCTTCCTCAACATCACTAGCACTTTCTTATCCACCATTAGTGGTAGCGATGTAGGCACGTTGACTTGGGCAGTCCTTCATGACTAGGACCTTGCAGTGGTGGCACACAATGTTGGAGGAGTGGCTTGACGTTGCTCTAGCGGTGTCATCCTTCTTTGGTGGTGGTGCCTGCAATTTTAAACTACTACGCACCTGAGAAGGCTCCAAAGTAGGTGACGTTGTTGCTGGCAGCTTAGCAACAGGGGCCTTTGACTTTTCATTGTCTTGGCATGTGGAGACGTTTTTAGCCATTGTTGGACCTAAAAGAGGGCTGCAAACATGTATGTTGTTGACGTCCCTGTACTTCCCTTTCAGCTTTAAGAGCAATGTGATAAATTGGCTAAAACGAGTCATTCTTTGTAATCAAGAATATCCTGGATTTCATGACGTAAACCACCAAAGATTCTAGCACAAGTATCCTCATCATGTTCATGAATATCACAACGAGCCAAAGAAATAATGAGCTCCTGATAGTATTCCTCTACTCATTTTGTACCCTTGTTTAATGTTTGCAATTTTAAACGCAGATCAAGTCTATAGTATGGAGGAACAAATCTAGATTTCATGCGACATTTCAAAGTAGTCCAATTCTGAGGTAAAGCATTAGCATGATTATCTTTTTGGGCAGCAGTGCAAAGATCAGTCCACGAAAACAAAGCAAAACTAGTAAAGTCACTAGTGGCAAGTCTAACTCTATGCTCTTCAGGAACTAAATGTGAATTAAATTTTTGCTCAACAACAAGTTTCCAATCCAAGTATTCCTCAGGATGAGCATTACCAGCAAAAGGAATCATGCTAAATTTAGTCTTAGCAAAAGGATCATGATTACCACGGTTACCTCACTTATCATGGTGGCCACAATCACGATCGTTAGGGGCATCCTTCTCTTCTTCTTCTTCATCATCTTGATGGGGTTGTTCAGGCAGAGGTCAGTTCTCAATATGTTCAATCCAAGTGGTCAGATTGTTCATATGGCACATCATCTCATCAAAATGGCCTTTGGATGAAGGCACGCTGCTCAATCATCAACAGGGCCAGTTCGTCCTTGGCCACACAATCATGGAAACCAGTGGACAAACTTGCTCCTTTACCAGTGGACGAACTTCCTCAAGGCTGCTGGCTGAAACCAAATCAAAGTTTTCATCCAAGTTGTCGACAAAGTTGAACTCGGAGATGGGGCCGGATCATGTGTGCCAGCGTGGTAATGTCCTCATCAAGACAGTCATGACGGAGCACGTGGATGCAAGGCGTGATCGCGATTCTTGAGGTGTGGTCGTGAGGGAGTATGTGACATGAATCTCCTTGATATTTTTAGAAGTATATATACACAGTAAAGAGATAGAGTTCGCTAGTTGAATTTATAGTTATGGTAGCCCCTGCTGGTGAACTCCCTGATGGTCAATGTATTACACCACTTCAGTTCTAGCATTATAGGACATAGGAGTGGCCGGTCCCTCACTCCCTCATCCAATTCTGTGGGAGTGGGTTTGTATGCAGTTGATCGAGTAAACAATGTGAGTACCTACCGATCTACTTAGTCTAAGAAGGTCATGGCTTACCTATCAACTACACCCTTGCATGAACAAGTTTATAATTAGTGAACTCCATGTTAGGCCATCCCCAACATATATTAGGATGGTTTTGTCTATGGCATTAAATAACCTACCAAATATATAAACAATGTGATGATGTGGCAAAGGAATTAAATAGGGGAGAGAAGGACATGGTGTCTTGCTTGACAAACCATTGTCTACATAAGAACCAAGAAAGGAAGATAATAGGGCGAGTAAAAGAAGAGAGAAGCTGAGATTGGATGATAATATATCCTCAAGAAACTATGCATTAGGGAGGCAATTTCTATAGGTAGTTTCTATATGATATGGATGTATAGAAACTACATGATGTTTTATGTTGGGGATGACCTTAGAAGGTACGTCGATGTACGTATGCATGTAGATTTTTTTATGAGGTTAAGGAGTACCAAGACTTTGACAAATCTCAATGGATGATTTTATTTTGTTGTTTTCCAGAGTGCCACATCAATAGAATACAAATGAAACCGTGGATAAAACTCACTCCAAAATGCATTATTTTATCTTTTCTATTTCATAGTCTTTCATTGCATTTAATTGTAAGGTTCATCATCAAGAGTTGCTAACCGTGCATTCATGGTTTTATCCATAATGGAACCCATTTCATCTCTCTCCTTATTAATCCATTGCCACATCGTCCACTTAAGTAACTTGTACTCTAAGTGGATGTTTTTTTAGAACACGCATAGAACGATTAGGCATGATAATTTGGAGCGAGGGGAGAATATTTGGTAACAATATTGGAAACAGGAAACTAGAGTAGTGCATGGATTATCATTTAGTTTGTGATGACATTATGTTATTATATGATACAGAACTATGTTTGGGCATGATTGGTTAGCCGGCCCAATATGGGCCTACCTTTCAACTGGAGCAATGTTAAGCATGACAAAGCTATAAATGCACATGCAACCATCTTGTTTGGCGAGCTTATTTGCTTGGCCAAGTTGGGTTCATCTATTGATTGGTTGGCTGGGTTTTGGGCTCGAATAGCTGCTAAGTGTCTGCTTGTGTGCATGCCACACCACAAGAGCTAGGCCCACGAGAAATAGATTTCATTTCCATTTCCTAGGAGCTTGGTCAGGAAGGTCATCTCACACCTGCTCAGTCAAGCTGAGATACTTTCCTGGCTATCCAGACACAAGAATGTTCTACCATGTGGCCTAGCTTGGCCAAATCGGTCCAACTAGTCACGCCCATAGCATTTTTGGCATGTTACCCCTTATGCTCACGCGCCTTGTAGTTTATTCGAAGCCCCCCTCCCCACCCTTGCATGACCTGTGGTGTTTGTTGCCCTATTGCCCATTCCACTCTTGTAACTCATGATTTCCATGAAGCTAGCCGGATCTTGCGTGAACGTTTGCATTTGTTGGCGTGTTTTGCTTAATGTTGTAGCGTCAAGTTGCCTCAAAGTCTTTTGAGTCTTGTGTGGCATTTGGCGTTTCTTGGCATATTTCCTTTCCCATATTGCGCCCAGTTTCCTCAAAGCTTCTCAAGTCTTGCGTGACGCCAAGATCAAATGCTGGACAGATGGTTAATAGGGTATAGGGCAAGGCAGACAGCGGAGGTCCAGCTGCAGCCAGCGAGTGCCTAGCTCAAGCGCTATTTTCCTATTTATTTTTACTTATTTTTTTGAATATCAATATTAATGATTATACAAGTGCATCCCTATGTTTGTTAGCAATTTCTTACATAAATCAAGTTAGAAAATCATATTCATGTCCCAAGACAGGTAAACAGGAAATAAAGTAAGGACAAAGTGTCACATGAATTAACATTTTTCTAGGTACATAGAAGGAAATGTCCAATTTTTTTTGGACAGGTATAGAAACATTTACATTTAGAACCTATTTATCTGAAGGGTACAAAATTTTGTAGAAATTACATCCACACCCTCATCTCCTTGCTCCTATATAAAGCCACCCACTAGAGCCATCCTTCCCACGCATTCTGCAACCCGCAAACAAGCAAAACGAACAACTCACCATCACCAGCTTCACATTCCCCTCGCTCACCGTGCCATCCATTGCAGTCCAGGAACCCACAAGCAAGCGACTACCAGGAACCAGCTATGTGCGGTGGTGCTATCCTCGCCGATGTTCCCCCACCATGGCGTCGTCGTCTGATCCTGGCGGGCCATCTGCCACCGGAGGGCAAGAAACTGGTGAGTCCTAGAGCTGGAAGCCTTAAGAGGGCCCGCGAGGAGGAGGACTTCGAGGCTGCCTTGGCAAAATTTGAGGTGGAGCCGGAGGTTGAATCTGAGGATGAGGCTCAACTCTTCACCACCAAAGGGAGTGTGGTCGCCAAAGGTACAAACATGACTTGGCACGGAGTCGATTTTCCCTTTTATTGGTGGGTTAGTGGGGCCAAAGATGGGAGATTTCTCATATTAGCTATGATCCATTGGTAGATTCATATATGTTATTTTCTTGTGGATCCTCTCTGGTTTGGGGTTTATTACAATTTGTTGACCTTGTTTGGTATTATGGATGAGGAATTGCATTCTTAGGTTGGGCTGTTAATTGAACCAGGACATGGAGAAGTGAGAAATTAAATTCATGCAGCATGCTGCAGCTTTCTCTGGTTACTTTTAGAAGGTGGAGAAATTGTGCTAGAATTTTTAAACATGTTTCGATTTCTTTGGTAGGACTTTATTTCAGCATCCAATTATGGTTAATGCAGTCATACCTTTTTTCATGAATGATTGGTCATATATGTAGAACCTTGCCAAATTTTGGTCTTAATGATTTGGCTACTTTACCTTATTTGTTTAGATTTATCTATTGAGGGTGGGTAAAGTAGAGGGATTTTGTTCAGCTTGAAGATATAGATAGGATTTCATTCTCAAGATTTTCTACGAACACAATCTGAATTTGGGGGTAGTCAAGTAGAGTTCACATGCTCTAGGGCATGATTAATACTTTAGTTATAATTGTGATGTGTTATAATAACCTGTAACTTTTCATTGAATTACTGATACCTTATATTTACCTCCTTTTCCTCGAATGTACTAAACACAATTGCAGTTGATGTTGATGGACCTAATGCAACAAAGAAAAAGACACAATTTAGGGGTATCCGTCGTCGCCCTTGGGGTAAGTGGGCGGCTGAAATCAGAGATCCTAGCAAAGGAGTTCGTGTCTGGCTTGGCACTTATAACTCTCCTGAAGAAGCTGCCAAGGCATATGATGCTGAGGCTCGCAAGATCCGTGGCAACAAGGCCAAGGTTAACTTCCCAGATGATGCTCCACTAGCTTCACAAAAGCACCTTCCTGAAGCTACCTCTATGGAAGTGGCCAAGAAGAACACTGAAGAGAAGCAGATTGTGAATAACCTGACCAACTCAAATCCTGAGCCATTCATGCAGAATGAAGAAATGTCATTGGCTTCTTTGGTGAATGATGGTGCCTCCATTCAGGAAACTATGGTGAACCTGTCATTTGACCAAGGTAGCAACTTCTTGAGTTCCTCACACAAGATCATGCATAATGACAACAGGGACACTAACATGACATTAGTTGCTGCATTTATTCCACCTTGATATAAGTTCATGAGCCTGTATTCCTCAAGGACACCACTAATGCTGTTGTGGCTCTTGTGACAGGTGATGCCAGTGTTGAACTCAATGAGTTCAACCCGTACATGAATTTCGTGATGGACAGTTCAGATGAGTCAATGAACACCTTTTTGGGCTGTGATGATGAACCTGAAGATGTGGGTAGCAGCATGGACCTTTGGAACTTTGATGACATGCCCATGACTGGTGTTATCTTCTGAAGTTGAAGCCTAGTGAGTGGTGCTTGTTTCTAGAGATCTGGTAAGCATCTATACTCATAATGATTGTTTCTTATGATACGTTCAAGTTTTTATTATATTCCTTTGACTCTATGTTTTCCACTATGTTCTTGCAAGTTTTTCATTTCTTTGAATCTTTGTTTTATACATTGTTTCAGGAATGATATTCCAAAAAATAATGAAGCGGCGCCCATGTCAGGCGACTGGCAACTACATGTAGGTGCTCTATAGTAATGTTCAGTTATTGTCTGATGTTGTTGTCATTGGACATGTACCTTACAAAGTAAGGTGATATTATGTGTTTGGGACAATATATCCTTTGTTTTCCGGTTATTTTCTTTAAATTGTTCTGAACATTACAAGTTTGTAGCCCATATATATGAGGCTTGGGTTGATGTTAGTCTACTTTTTATATATTTGTTCATGGTGTGTAACCCAAGTCTTATGTGTTTTTCTCATCCCTTGTTGTATGGGACAAGCATCACCATCTATCTATAATATGTAATCTATTATCTAAGGTAAGTTGTACTCTTATGTCCTTGTAGGCAGCAAAAGTGGCATAGTTTGTCTCTGTGTAATCAGGCTTGGGCCAATCCATATCATCAAACGAGATTAGTTTCGATGACAAAGAAACTGTGCTAATCAAATTATGAAATAGGTTTTGGAATTTCTAAGCTGAAATAAATTAATTATAAGTTTATGAAAAGAACACAAGTGTACCACTAGTGGGCCTGTGGTGCTGATGTGTCTGCTTACACAACACTTAGTCACTAGGCCACGTCGCAACTTCTTGGGCTGTGTAGCTAGTTCAACTGAGAATGATCCTCTACTGCACGGCATATGGTAGTCGTGCCCTTATGGTCTTTGGACTTTAGTGTGGCTTTCAGGTTGTGTGCGGCGGCTTGCATGCGTGTAGCTCAACGCGAAATCCACCAACACCCTGGGATGCTACTAAAACACACCAACAACAGCTGAACTTAAATAAATGGAAAATTCAGCACCATCTCCTTTGTATATATAAGCAACGCGGAAGCAATAACAAGGGCATAAATTATATAAGTACAAAACTAGCATAGTCAACATCCTAGATAAACAGAGTCAACTAGAACAAGAGTTTAACAACCACACTACGCTTTAAGCATAAACCACAAGCCTCCAATGACAAAACATTCGCTAAGATTAAAACAAAGTGGTTCCATAAATGATGAAGTGTGATGTGCAGCTAATCCCTCTTTCCCTTCTAGAAAACATCAAGAACCTGGAAAGAGTAATACAAGGGTGAGATAAAAATCTCAGCAAGTGAATTTGTTTTGACAAGCCATTTAGACCACAAGTTCAATTAAGCATCAATTTAAAATATCAAGAGTACAGCTCCACCAAACCATCGTGGTAATAGTTAAGAAATAGAACACATTCACTGTTGCATATAAAACCACTTAACCTCCAATATAACATATTATATTATTCACTTCCATGCAAATAAATGCAAATGGATGCAATGTCATGACCACTTTTACATCGCACCCCTCCTCGGGCAACGCACGATGTGTACCAGTACAATTGTAACCATAGGATTGCAACAAAATTTAATGCAAATGAGATGATATGCTCATGATATGCCTCATATGTCTCATAATGAGAAAATAAAACCTCCACAAGCTCGACTTCATTTATAACCACAACCTTAACTTCAATTATAATGGAGATATAAAAATAAACCTCGAGTGAGTAAATAGGAACAATAACATAAATATCCTCCATTTAACTCAAGTATTCAGATTATAATTAAAGTGGTATGGTTCTAAATATCAAAGTTTAGGCGATAAAAATAGCAACTCAAAACGGTAGCAAACACACCGCTACATTCACTTGCCTTCGATGAAGATCAAAAGAAAGCGAGCTAAGCACGATCCGAAGGTGCACCACCTGTTCACAAATATATTTCATCACCAAACAAACATACATGTAAAATAAACACATCAATCAAAGCGTTCCTACACCCGAACCCAACGTCCTCACATTAACACACACAATTCTAGTCAAAGCAGCAGCACTGTTACTTCTCTTTTTTGTACACATTAATGCTAACCACAAAAAAATATCACCTTCTACCAGATGAAATTTAACTTCAAATAATGCATCTTCTTAATTGTACTTAAAAACAGAAGACATCATTAACATAGGCTAATCTTCAGGTTAACCTTAGACTGAAAATCTGACAGCCACTGCACAATATCCCCAATCAAATAGTCATAACTGGAGCTCAGAAATTCGTATAAACGTGATCTTTAACAGTATGGAAACCTTATCAAATTTCTGATAAGTGTCCTTTAGATCCAAAATTCAAATTATGTCTTTTAGGTTTCCTAATATTCAAGGGAGCACAAACTACACAGAATTACAGGACTAAAACAATGCCTCAATGAAACATCGATATTTCTGTGATCACAAATCCGATGGGGCTGTTCTTTACGGATATGGAACGCACTCTAAATCTCCTAGAACTCATATAAAGACTTTCTATTTTTTTGTGGCCACTAAAAGCACGTAAAACAGCCATTAACCAAAACTGCTCAGATCCACAACGTGCTGAAAACAACTACGTGGGTAGAACATCAACCCTAGCCCTCAACGGCGACGAACACCATTCCATGCAGGTGCTAAAACATCCGAAATCTTAGCGGAAACATGATTAGAGCAGGGGCATGGCTTACCTAGGCTTTGCCCTTCGAAAGGAATAAGACAATGGCGAAGATCCCTACGGTGGCGGCGATCGGCGGCGACAAACCCTAGTTCTCCACGCCTTTCTTCTCTTCTCTTCTCTTCTCTATTCTTCCTTCTCCCTTCTCTTTTCTGTCACGATAGGGAGGGCATGTTAAGGGAGGGAAGGAGTCACGGAGGAAGGGAGGGGGCGACATGGAGAAAGTCACGGAGGGGGAGGCGACGTAGGGGGAAAAGATCACGGTAGACATGGAGGTTTTTTAGGCAGGGGATGGGTCGGAAAAACAAAAGGGTGGGGTACTGTAGCCCGACGCTACAGCCTCCAAATGTTGAATCTTGCAATGCTAATTGCTCCACGATCCAAACTTCGATTGATGCAGTTGGGTAGTAAAATGGAAAGTACTCAATGAGCTATACGCATATGTGGTCTCTGGTTATCCGTAGAGGCATCGGATCTAAAAGTCAACTTTTTGACCCTCTTTTATGTATGGTCAACTCCTATAATTTTATGGACACGTAGTTTACCCTTTTGCATATACTGGGTGTTACAAAGCGCCATGGTTGCATGCTACTGGCTGGCACGATAGAACTGGGCTGCTAAGATGCAACAGTCACGACGTGACAGCCGGATGTGTGCACGGGACCTTCTGTCATGCAGCATGCTAATTGAGCCCATAGCCATAGCAAGACCATGCCACATGCCAGCCTGCCGGAATTCAGCTTTCCGATCCCATGTAACGTGGTGACATAACTTACGACTGCAGCGATGAGACAAAAGGCGGCAACTTTGGCGCTAGGACCGTGTGGTAAGCAGGCCATGCCTATGGTGCACGTGCACTTGGGCGAGACCAGGTGAGCTCCTACACACAAGAAAATCACATGTTCTCGACTACCTCACCATGGGAGCCACTGCCCACACACAGTGAATTGGCAAGCCGACAAACAGGGCGGCCGAAAAATAGAAGAGAGAGATGATACAACGAGTAAGGAATTACAATGAGAGACACTAACACAATATCTAGCAACAGTTCTAGCATAAAAAAGGGTCTTAAGACCTAAGAAGCTAGCTCAGCTCCAAACCTTGCCTCCTCGAGAATGAGGAGAGAGAGAGCCATCGGTTAAAGTCCTGTCTTTTTGTGTACTCTACGGTTCCAATCCTTCCAGAGTGACAAGAAACCAACCAAACTAGAGAGTCAAAACCACAGTGAAGGACCTTTGGAATTCTGTTTTGACTCTCAATGATGGGAACTAGGATGGCCCGATCTTTCATCAGAAAAGACAAATTCATTTTTGTTGGAATGTGACACACCGATCCAGCTTATTCAGACGATACAAAGATCCAAACTCCTGCAATCTTAGCACCATGATTCCTCTGGTTATCAACCGTGTGATGATCTGGTTGACCTCACAAGAAGGCTAATCCCTGCCTACAAAATGAAGAAAACAATCAAGAACTCGAAGAACGCATCTCTCAATTATAGTGACAATCTACGGATAAAAGATTAAGAACACGAGTTGGGCTTCTACAAACCGAAGAACAACGACTGTTCGAAGACAAAACGATCTAAAGCAAAACCCCCCTTCTCACCGGTAGTTGAGGGATATAATAAGGTGAAGGGGCGACCAAAAGAGTGCTCCAATGCATGGACATGCACTCAACTTGATACATAGCCAATTGGCCAAAAATAGGGTGCCACAACACCATGCACTCAACTTGATACACAGCCAATTGGCCAAAAATAGGGTGCCACAACACCGTGGGTAGAAAATATCTCGGCAGTATTTGGATGGTTGCGGGTGACTCTGAGCAGATATGCACGTGGAGTCTAATCCATTGCAAAGTATACTTGACATGCTTTCCATGCAGTACTTGAATGCCTAAAATGGAGCCCGTATGAAGTTGTGGCCATCGTTAGAAGTTGGTGCCAAAACTAGGGGTGATGTTGCATGTGGGTAGAAAAGGACTCTGCAATGTTTTGACCATTGTGTCCGACTCTGAACAGATATGGAGGAGAGTCAGACCCATTTGCAAGGAGAGTCGATGTGCATGAAGTACTTGAACATCCAAAACGGAGTCCGAGTGAGGTCGTGATGGCCGTCAGAAGCTGCTGCTCTCCTGCAATCCGAATCCAGCATGTGCAATGCTTCCCCCATTTTGATCCACTCCATTATTCCTGAGTAAAACAAGGGTGCATGTGTCTCCATTCTCTAAATATGAAGAACATGAGCTTAAGAATGAATTTATTTGGTGGTTAAGTTGACGAGCACGAGCGCGAATTATAGGACCAATTGGTGTTAAAGTTTGTACACTAGTAGAAAAGGGACTTCTCTTGACGTTTTGCTGTTGACGTTTTGAAATCTTGTAACACTCAGATTTCCAAGAAACCCAAATGCTTCTATATGTATGCCTAGGATGTCCACAGAACACATATAAATTACAAATATGGATCACAAAGAACACAATGCTCAAAATAAAATAGTTTACATCAGAGTTTAACACAAGACATAGTCTTACACAAATAAACCAGCGGAAGTCTTATTAGTATTAAACGTTTCTTAACTAAGTAGAGCCTCAAGTCCACAGGGACACCGACTGGTTGAACACAGCTAGAAGCACGGTAGATCCTCTGGAAACTCAGCAAGCGGCTGTTCATTCATTGCTCCATCTGTTACCCATCCGGGATTTTGTTGAATAGTTGCAAGTGTAAGTAAACCATCATACTTAACAAGTATAACACGGGTTATGCAAGAACAAAAGGCTTGACACGGTTATATTGCATTAGCACTTTTAGTTTTTTTATTTTATTATCATCCAAATTACTACAAATGAGTAGAACCCAATTATAAACCCAATAATAGTGTATAAGTAATCATAGAATATACCAACATCAACCTCTAACATCATCTTCTAATAAAAAAGGATTCAGGCCACTCATGACCGTGAGCTACGGCTATCATGATAGATTTACACTCTACAGAGGTTTTGCCCTTTACCCGCTGGTCACATAAATCCAAAATAACTTATGCTACGAGGACTTTCACAAAACACCCTAACAAGCACAGTAGCCATTTTGGTTCAGCATAGGCAGCATAACCCAAGGCATCGAGATTGACGTACGCTCAGGCGCAACCTGAGGGGGTCAATGGCGTCCAGAGCGAGAGCGCAATCATCAAAACGTGTGAAGCTGCCGTACACCGGGCGCTTACAACACGGGGCTTTGCGTAACGAGACATAGCCAACAGATAAATCCGTCCTTGATGGATCAAACTATACTCTCACCCATGCTCCCCACATACGCCTCTCAGTAACCACTGGCGAGCTAGAGACGTACAAGCTAATTATCTAAGACCAGAGCCATTATAGTTCCAACAGCGGCGAACAAGTTCCTAGGTTGCCGCTTTAAGAACCGGACCTTACATAGAGACATTATAACAAAGCACGAAGCACATGCTCTAATTTCCTAGACCAAATCTTATAGAGACACTAGAACAAAGCAAAAACCACATGTTCTAGCTCCCCGAACCATGTTGCTAAAAAGCATCTTTTAACCATCATTGAAGTGAACCATTAATTTAATATTAACAATTAAATAAATGTTGTTTGCAGCGCGTAGCAAGTACTAACCATAATGCATAAAACCCGGGTAAACAAGAAATAAGGTAAAGACTAGGAACAACCCTAATGTATAATAATATTAGACACATGCATAAGAATGGATGATTAAATGGTGTCTAGGTAGCAAGGATTGTCCGTGTAATACTTGCCTTCCTCAGTGTACTGCTGCTGCTGCACCTGCTCCTCAGGAACGGGATCATCGGCGAACTCGAACAACTTGTCAACTACTCACATCGATCACCACACAAGGATCCACACATACATGCAAACAAGATAATTAATTAGAACAGTACACCAAACATGAACAAATAATGAAAAGAAGGTTTTAGAATTATTGTACGCTTTACTACGAATATGTGAGCGCGAAAATCACTCAAATCGGAGTTAAAACAAAGAAACGACGCATAAAACGGGTTCTAGGGGCTTGCTGGCAAAGAAACTATACTTTCAGGGGCTTATTTGAAAGAAACCAAGCGCTTAAAACATAATTTTGTATAAAAAATCGAGGGCTAAAGTGTAAAACTACTGCTTAGGACTGCGGCTTCTATTTTTCAAAAGCTCAGGGGCTAAAACAGAAGAAAAAGAACTAAACTGCAATTATTTTTTAATAGATCTGGACCGCGGGTTGATTTCCAAAAGCAACAGGAGCTCTTTTGCAAAAACACCAGGCTGACCGGTATTGACCTAGGCTGACTCAGTTTTGATCCGATCTAGACCGTCGGATGGGGATCGGCCGGCTAGGGTTGGTTGGGGTGTTTGGTCGCCGGAGTGCGGCAGCTGACGACGGTGAGCTGCGGCGTTCTCGCCGGCGTCGAGCAAAGGCGGCGCTACATGGCTCCAATTCTTGCCACGAAAGGCTTGGGAGAGAGAGGAGATGATGGGCAGTCGGTTTTGGGGGTTGTGGACGAGGACTGAGCGACGGCGGAGACGTGAGACAAGCGGTGGCGGCTTGTGGAC
Organism: Digitaria exilis; assembly: GCA_015342445.1. NCBI lineage: Eukaryota > Viridiplantae > Streptophyta > Magnoliopsida > Poales > Poaceae > Digitaria > Digitaria exilis. Next base: position 2,649,834 of record JACEFO010001795.1, read on the forward strand.
TCCGGCGAGCTCGAGGGAGAGAGGGCCCGGCGTGTTCCTCACCGCACCACAGAACTTCGCGACTAGCCCTTGGCGGCAATGGGGCGGCGGACGAGCGGGTTGAAGGCGGCGGCGCTCGAGCTAGGCTTGGGAGGCGGCGCGAGCTCGAAGGCATGGCGGCGGCTAGGGTTTCGAAGGGGGCTAGCGATGGGAAAGCAGCGCTTATATAGAGCGAGCGGGACGACCTTGCTTGCGCGGAAAGCCAGGCGTGGTGGTTGGGATCGAGCTCGGGCTCAATTCGGGCTCGACAGTGAGAAAGAAAGAGAGAGGGAGAGAAAGGAACTGGGCCGGACCGAGAGAGAGGAGGGAAAAGGAGAGAGGAAAGAGTTTTTCTTTTATTTTTTTTAAACACTCAATTGAATTCAAATTCAAGAATAAAAAAAGAAATGCATCAGCATCAAATACACAATAAATGTTTCTATACCTTATATTTGCTTTTAATCCTTCAAGTATTTTATTTTTCCTACATTATTTAAGTACAATTAAATGTACAAGGAAATTTATTGCTCTAAATTCTAGAAATTCATTTTTAGGGTGTTACAAATCTCGTCGTTAAATATACCCCAACTACCATGAAACGAAAAGTTTTGTCGAGGATCTTAGGGGACAGCCTATCGGTGTTTTGGACCGGCGATCCTGCAAGGGGTAGCCCACGCAGTGTAGATCTAATTGAGTAATGTGGAAGACGTCGAGAATCAAGAACAGTGACAAGGGACACGAGAGGCATGATTTACACAGGTTCGGGCCTCAAGGTGAGGAACCCTAAATCCTGTATGTTGGTGTATCTTGTATTCCTTGTAGATTGGATCTGTTGTAGAGATCTTAGGCGTGTTGAGCCGCTATGCCGATCTAGGGACCCGTACCCTCCTTTATATATCCCAAGGGGTTGGGTTACATGGAAAGTATCCTAGTCGGTTACAAAGTAAGAGTCCTAATGAAAATAGGCAACCCTAGGGTATTGGGATATCTATACACGACGAGCCCCCGAGCACTTCATTGCCTGACATACAACCTTGATGCGGATCTTGAAATATAGGCGAGTTGGACTTCTATTGCATCGGTAGAGCTTCTTTTGCAACAGTTGGACTTCTTTCCCGTCTTCAAGTATCCTCAGCTGGTTGTGTTGAGGCTTTGATGTGCTCAACAAATTTTGGAGAATCTAATTGGAGTGCACCGAGCGGTGTACCCAATTGTATAGCCCTCAAGCCTCATTTTGCTTGGAAGAAGGAATTCAAGGTTCTTCAATAAATTTTGCCAAAGAGCTTCAATTTCGCATGAGTTGGGGTTCTTTTGAAACCCTAGCATAGCCCCGAGATTCATTTTGAGAATCGAAAAGTTTTTGGAGAACCGCTGGGGATATACCCGCAGCCCCCAAGCCTTTATCCGATTTGTTAAATTGAATTAAGGATCTGAACTTACGGTTTGGAGAAAATAGGCGGAGTTGTCCTGGTTGGAGTTGTCTCCGTTGGAGTTGTTTCGGTTGAAGTTCTCTCAGTTAGAGAAAGAAACCCTACCGCTTTCGGATGGAATTCTCTCAGTTGGAGAAAGAACGCCAACCGCTTTCGGTTGGAGTTGTTTTGGTTGGAGAAAGAACCCCTACTGCTTTCGGTTGGAGTTCTCTCAGTTGGAGAAAGAACCCCTACCGCGTGATGTCGGAGTAGTCGTGGGCGAAAGCTGGCGTCGTGGTGTTCAGCCCCCGAGCTTATGAGCCCGTGGAACTATGATGGCACACTAGCAGCCTGAAGAATTGTCGTTTGGAGACCAACCTAAAAAAATAAAATATTATATAGTACATAATATGAAATATTCAAAAGCACTGAATAAATTAATTCAGCGAGATAATGGGGTCACCGAAAACGCGGAAAGCGCAAAAAGCAGTCGCGAGCCCATAAAATAAGTTAGTTATGGTAGTTTGAACCCATTAAATAAGTCGATGAGGATAATTTGAACCCATAAATAAATCAGAGAGGGTAGTTTGAACCCATCAAATAAATCTGTGAGGATAGTTTGAACCCATCGGCGAACATGTCAAGCTCTTGTTTAGGCCATGTAATTTTCCCTAGCAATCCGTGTGTGCGGTACATGCACCTGACCAATGCTTTAGCCTTGCCTCACTTGTATATGAGAATTATCTTGTTGAGATGTTAGGCGTTACCAGAGGAGGTTTGGGGTAAATTAGTGACCCAAAGAGGAGACAAAGATCAATGAAGGTGCAGCTTGCGAGAATGGAGAAACCGGCGATGGCATGGATCGCGCGGTGTAGTTAGCGAAGTAGTCTGCTCGTAGAGTAGGCCCCAAGCAACAGCTCGTGGCTTGATTTCCGGAGAAATCGGCACGTATCAAATATGTAGATACGCGAGATAGGAGAAAGACAAAAAAATCCAAAACAAGTATATTCGGGGGCAATGTGTTGACAAAGTCGTAGCGGGCGTCGAGCACAACCGATTGTCGGCAATGGCAGCAAGGAGGGCGACAGGTAGCCGAGAAGGCTCTGACCGGAGCTAGCTGCGCCAACGCCCACCAGCATGGGCGCGACGTGAAGATGCGCCCAGGAACAATTGCATGGGCTTCTCATCTACTGGGCCTTCCTTGCATACGATGGAGAAAAAAATGATTTAGGTAATCGTGTCAAATATAGAAAGCATGCAAACACGATTGGCTATAGATGGAAATTAAAAACAAAATCTTCCCTGGAATGCGTTTGGCACACGTAACAAACACGGGCACCTAGACGCCGATCTAGGTGAAGTGATGTTGGTGCACGGCTTCATGGTCGAGTTCACCAGCACGATCTAGATTCATGCATGTCAACTGCGCGACACCATAATTCGCGCACAATGGAGCCCAATGCATGTATTCGACGGAGCGGCTTGTTGTGCCGGCCAGCGTGTCCTCTGTCGAGGCCACCGTATGCCAACGCCGACGAGTTGTGTCGAAGTAGTTGATGGTGAACGCCATGGCCCACCACGATCATCGATATAGACCCAGGAGCTGATGATGAAGCTTCCTCAAGCTCGATGTCGAAGTCGGTACAGAGAATGTGCCATCGAGTTCAACAACGGATTCTCGGTGAAGCCCCACGGTGGGTGCCAGATGTCGGTGTTTTAGACCGGTGATCCTGCGAGGAGGTAGCCCATGTAGTGTAGATCTAATTGAGTAATGGAGAAGACGAACAAGATGGTGACAAGGGACATGAGAGGCACGACTTAGATAGGTTCGCACCTCAAGGTGAGAAACCTACATCCTGTATGTTGGTGTATCTTGTATTCCTTGTATATTGGATCTGTTGTAGAGATCTTGGGCGTGTTGAGCCGCTATGCCGATCCAGGGACCCTTACCCTCCTTTATATATCCCAGGGGTAGGGTTACATAAAAAGTGTCATACTCGGTTACAAAGTAAGAGTCCTAATGAAAATAGGAAACCCTAGGGTATCGGGATATCTATACCCGACACAGCCCTCGGCGGCTTCAGAACAATGACGAAACTAAAAAAAGTGTCAACGAACAACATTCATCTCATTTAAAAAAGTTGCGGCACCGATAAATCGTGTCTGCAACGCTCGCATTTCAGCACCAGACAGGCGGGATCCAGCGCTGCAAGTCTACAGACGGTCCATGGCGGAGTTCACCGGAGGGGATGAAACTGACAGGCTCGAGATCGAGGACGGTGCGCGACTGAGGTATGAATCCCCGTCTGGGCTAGAGATGCGATGGATTCGCGAGATATTTCCACCGATGCGGCAGTCAACGAGGCAATACAATGGGGGCATGCTTCAGGTGGGGCACGAAGATGATGACACGACGGAGGAGACGAAGTTGTCAGGTGGTCTCCATCTGTCAGTGATTGAGTGCTACTCCGCGGACACGGAGTGTAGCCGGGCTTTCTTGGGCCTCACCGGGCCGAAAGAGATTGAGTAGCCGCGGAGAAGGAGAGGTGCCAGATGTCTTAGGCCTAACTGGCCCGAAAGAAGATTGAGGGTAAGTGGACGCGTAGCTGGGCTGTTAGTAGCTGCGGACGCGGGGAGCTGCCAGGCTGTCTCAGACCTAACAGGCCCGGAAGGACATTGAGGGCAAGCGGACGCGTAGGTAGGGCTGTTCTAGACGGGATGACAGAGCATTCTATCTCAATATGTATTGAAGCTATACAAATAGCCATATCGTACCATCATCGTTGATACCGATTCCAACAACAATACTAGGTCCATACTGATTCTTATATAATAACCAGAATCAGCCAAAGTCAGCATGCAATATTGATTCCACTAACCTACAGCTATATATATGGGAACGCTTGGATTGAAGCCAACACTCACCCTACCAAATATTGGCACGCCAATGTAATTTGTCTCTCTCTTGGTCCACGGACGTCTATTGGCGTGCCCTCAAAAAATTGGCAACGCTAGTATAAAGGCAAGGGCGAAACAAGGGCGGAGAAAACATGCGCCAAAAATTGGCGCGCCACTAATCCTCATGCAAGCCAGAAGGACCCCACATGTCATACTAATTAGGATATTACAAAATTTGAGTTAAGGTAACAAACCAAACACCATTATTTTCAGTGCATTACCAACATACATTTTGGGCAACTTGTTGCCCTTGTTAACAAAAGAAGATGAGGCATCATCAGGTGTCCTCATCCACATGATACCATTGCCCTGATGTCCATTTCCTCTTGATAAGAAGGTGAAGCTCCTCAGCCTTTTTTCGAATCTATCATAAATTTAGTACGTAGAAAATATATAATCAAAGATTTCATGGGTTTGGAAACTAAATTAAGGAAATTATGGAAGAAGTGTGAACAAACATGACCTTAGTTGGATAGGGCACTGGTAGGTCGCCCTCATCATCGCTTCCTTGGCTCCACTCCAACGTCAAGGTGATATTATCCAAGCAGACCTCATAGGTCTGGTCTCGTGCCTTTATGAGACAAGCAAAAAACAGGGTGATATATTCAAAATCATGAACAACAATAATTGCATATAGCAGATCAAGTAAGCAACTTCAGGCACTAACCACTTCAACCACAGGCTTCGCATTACAACAGTCTGGCCAGTCCCATTTGGCATCTGGATCATCATCGGTGGGTTGGCTTTCGGTGTAAATGTGGAATGGTCTGCCTATGATATGAAGCATTTTGACATGTCAGAGCTATTCATGTTGATAGGCCTATTTTAAGAATGTGGTAAACAAAGATCATCAACCCAACAATAAATGGTCCTTCCTATGATTACTTGTTGCTATCATAAATAATGTAACACCAGCTATATATGTGATCACTGTGATTGCAACAGATAATTAAAAGAGATGCAATCATCATATCATACCAAAATAAATTAAAACATTGCAACTGTGTCAATCTGTATATAGCAAAATGTGATTCTAACAAAATTGAATTTAGCGAAAGTGAATATACATAGATGCAACGACAGAAAACTAAAATCTCTGCCCATCTGTGTTATTACCACTCTGATATCCAATCCTCATACCAAAACAAAGCAACTGTCAATAAGCAAATGTGATTCTAGACAAAGCAAAATCTAGCAAAAATGAATAACCTTGATATGTATGCATCAAATCTGTCTGCATTTTACACATATGCTAGAAAAACCCCAACGCATATCACTCATCCATTTTCCCAACTGCTTCCGAGATGCAATCAGTACTAGAATAATATTCAAATCTAAGAATACAGAGGTGCTGGGAGAGAGTATATATGCTCATCTTGGCACGGTTGCGTGATGATGAGGTGGTGACAACTGCCTCACCAGTACTGTTCATGATGGAAGCGGTAGGGTTTGGACCTTCGGGCATGGCCATGGCGTGGTCAACGACGTGCAAGGCAGCCTACGCGTCAATGACACGGCGGCGGAAGCTCCCCTTGTGGGGGCACCGCCGCGTGCTCCCGTGGTGGACTAGCCTCGTGGAGGCTTGCTTGCGATGCTTGCCTACCATCGTCTGCACTGCATGGGGTGGGGGAGGCATGGGGTTAGGGAGGAGAAGGTTGGTGATGGGTCGGGAGGGGAAGAGAATGCAATGGCGCAGCGGTGGTTTTTGATGGGACGTTTAATTTGGGGGAAGAAGAAGAAGGCGAAAAGGCAACCGGTGGTGGTGAGCGGTGGTAAAGGCCGCGTACTTGTTCAATATATGACAGCATTAGTTATTGTATCTGCATGGTTTAGAGTCAATCTCTCGTACCAACTGTTATTCTTCAAATTTGGTCCCTGCACTTGTTCAGTTTATGACAGCATTAGTTGTCCTATTTGCTTGATTGTGATGGTTGAGAGTTAGTATCTCGTAGAAACTACCATTCTTCAAATTTGGTTCCCACACTTGTTTCTCTCGTAGCATGTGCAATTCTTCTAATTTTGTTCCTGCACTTGTTCAGTATATGCCAGTAATAGTTGTTCTATCTTGTTGACTCTGATGGTTGAGAAACTATATTGGTTCCCAATGTTCAAAACTATTTTGTAATATTTATAAATTGTTGGTTTTGCTGTGTGTCTGACCACCATTTTTAGTATCCCAGTAGCAAGATAGGCCCCGGGCTAAGCCTGAGGACGCAGATGGCCAGGAACAAGCTAGTACCGACGAGCTTGATGCCGTCGAAGCATTTAGGATCTGCCATAGCAACAGAAATAATGTTATTAGTGACACGGCTAGAGAGGCACTTGGAAGTCCCTACACATGCTTGTCCCAAAAATTTGTTTGATACAACCCTTTTTTTATTGTAACCCCAAATTCGGTCCTTTGGTACTTTTAGGAGTCAATAGGAGAGCTCTGCGGGCAGAAGCTGTTGCTGCCGGGACACCTCCTCCAGGTCTTGTTCACATGGTGAAGATGCGCTCTGTTCTCAACTTGCTGCTGAAGTAGAAGGTTCAGCTACCCTCCAGGAACAAATTGAAGTAATGAAAAAGGACAATGCGGCAACACAGGCTGCGTTCCTAAAGATGAAGCTTGATCAGGAAGAGGTCATCCAACGGCTGTCCAACAACCCCAAAGTTAGTTGCACTATTCCGAGCCCTGATCCGTGCGAGGAACTATTATCTTCTCAGCCCTGATCCTTTGTTTTTGTGTGTGGAACTATCATCTCAGCCCCTTATCCCTAGTGGGTTGAGTTATTACTTGGTTGTCAACTATACTGGTGCCAGAAGAACTATTTGATGTCTGTTGTAATATAAATTGCTAGCTACTGTATTAGCTTCTGATTTAAAATCTGCTGAATTATGTTTTGAATGGTCCATCATGAAACGTGGACACTTACGCCGAGTGACAAATGGACCAATTCTGGACTGGCACGTGGACCATTTGTAAGTCGACACGTGTCTAGGGACGAAACCAGAATGTAGGTGAATGGTTATTGGATGACACGTGGACTATAAAAAAAAGACACGTGTTAACGCCTCTGTGGACTCGTGGACCAATGAGAATACGAAACAAGTCCAGGCCCGAATGGACACGTGGACCAATGAGAACAGGAAACATGTCCAGGCCTAAATGGACACGTGGACCAATGATAACACGAAACATGTTCAGGCATGAATAGACACGTGGACCACTCCGAAGGTGGCACGTGAACTAACAACATGGCGACGGCGCTAAGGCAACGTTCACGGCAGTAACGTGTAACGGCACGTGAACGGAGCCACGTCAACTGCCAGCGTGGATCGCAACACGTCGATTTGTATGTTCAACAACGAAATTTTTGGTTCGTCGCGGATAAAAACGGTTCTGCGACGATGGCTCAGTCGTCACTGAACAAACATCTTTTGCGATGTTTTCGCTTGTTACGTCATCGTGGACTTTTCTTGTCGCTCGCTAGGCAACGAACACAATTTCATCGCTAATTCATCAAAAAACACCAGGACGACATTTTTTCCCTTTCAACGATGAAAGCAGAACATCTAGTAATGTGATATCTCTAGTAGTGGTAGGTGCTGCTGTAGGTGTGGATGTATCGTTGGTGTAAATGTCCGCATCACTCAATCCACCATGTGGCAAGTGGACCCTTGATGTGTGGTATTTCTCCCTACAAGCCGATGCTATGAAGCATGCAGAACCATGTCTCCCAGCTATGAGGGCACCCGCAGTGTTAGGAGAAAGCGATGCTGAGTTAGGAAGGGGAAGATAAATCTCCGATGCCAGCAACATAATCACAACATAAATTATCCTTTCTTTATTTCAAATTTTTTCTGGCATTGATGTACAAACCACGGTGCCTCAACATAAATTATCCTTTCTTTATTTCAAAAGTAGCTGGTTGTCTTCTTGGGTTCAGAGTTTGAACTAATCACACGAAGACGTAAACATTTTTATATATGCACAATGGACCCTACAACCGATGATAGCACGTCGCAGCACTACTAGATGAAATTTGAGTTAGCCTTGATATGACGTTTTCTACTCAGCATTGATGATTGCCACTGCAGGTGCCCTGAACATAGCCATAAAGCAGATGGTCCATAGTCTCGACCTCCAAAATCATCTCTTTCTTGAAGACCATGATGCCTGAGTCTATTGGAAATCTAGACTAGAAGCGACCGTGGATAGCTAGCTAACCAAAGAAATGACGGTGCCCAGGTGGTTGTATCTTCCAAAACCAATTTTCCCTTTTCTAAGAGGTAATATGAGAATTCATTTCCTCTGTAAAATTTTTGTGTGTAGACAAACCTTAGATGGTGATGTCGAGATATAACACATTCTACTTGTCAAGACCCAAGTAACAGTGTTTTCTTGAAGACAAATTGGGTAAAGACAAGTCTAGACTATTTTGGGAAATCTTGAAGTTCTGGCCTAGTCTGCATCTATTGTTTTCTTCTTGTTCCGTCAAGAGTCAAGAATCTCTTCCAGCAGGGAAGCAATAATTCCCTCCCGGATGGGTGTACTATTATGTCTCTCTCGCTAAACGACCGAGGAAACAATTTCCACCATAGGGTTTTCCATGTCATGCCTGAAATGTCAGGCTATGAAAGAGTGGTGGCTAGGATCTTAGCATCAAAAACCCTTCCTGAACCATGGTAATGGATCCAAGAAGATGCCATGAACTTGTAAGGCTAAAAAGGGAGTAATGGCTCCTTACTCTGAGGTCGGAAGGTATTGATAGGATGATAAACTTCCTTGGGTAGTAGGGGTAGAGATAGAGATAAATAAAATAAAAAGGTTTTGAAGGGTGCTGACAAGGATAATGTGGTCGAACCAGCCCAAATTAATCTATCTCAAGTGCACTAAGAACCACCGTGAGGCGATCATACACTACAATTGGATTAAGTTGGTGATCCATCAAGTCTAGCTCGATTAAACCACATATTTATGATCAAATCAACACACTCACACAAAGACGAGTCCCAGAGATTACAACACTCCACAAATTCAAATACCTAAGAACTCTTACTTAGATTTATTACAAACTGAGTTCAAATGACATAAAGGAATTTTTTTAGTTCACTGCAGCAGAAATGAAACGATGATATGTGTGCATTTCCACTATTGTCTGATATATTAGTGTTCTGATAGAGATATGGTTAAGGTTGAACATTGATTTAGAGTATGTTGTATCTAATGATTAGGCACGAACACGAAACATAGATGTAATTTAACTTATAAACTTGTACACTCATAATTGCATGCCCTTTGAAGAGGTCAACCTGCCTTGCAGAATTGGAGAGATTGCATCTTCAATGGAGTAGGTTTGTAAAAGGTACTCTCCTTCTCATTTAATATATAGCTTGTTTTCTCAACCTAATTCATGAAATTTCTTATCAAATAGGACAAGTTGCGGCTATAACAAAACTCTCAAGTGGACCTCAATCCCATCTCCCCTGGTGCCTCACCCATCACATTTCATAAAACCTTTAGTAAAAGGATCCGCCATATTTTTACTAGCGTGTGGACATAAATCCAATGCTTTTACTTTGGAGTTTCTCTCTATTTCTAGACAGAATTCAATCGTCTCTTCACATGTCTTGATGAGTTCATGTAGTCTCGTGAACTGTTTTTCAACCACCATCTTTATCACAGTTCATAGGAATAGCCGGTATCATTTTTTAAACCATAGGCAAAAGCAAGAGTTCACTACGCGACTCTGCCAATTGGTCTCATGTGCGGTGATATCTAATACTCTGTATTTTGCTTCCATATTTGATCTCCGATGATGAGTCCGACCCAGGTGGGGTTGACGAAAGCCCGACACACTTGATGGGAACTAAGGTGCTTGATCTTCTGTAGGTATGAATAACTTTTGTTTTGGGCGGAGCATGACACACGGATCCGGCTTTAAGGCGGCAAACTCGAACCTTGCAATCTTAGCACCATGACTCCTCTAGTTATCAACCGTGTCATAATCCGGTTGACCTTGTGAAAAGGCTAATCCCTGCCTACGAAATGAAGAACGTAAGCAAGAACTCGAAAGAACGCAGCTCTCAATAGAAAGTGACAAACTACAGTTGAATGATTAAGCACACTAGTTGGGGTTCCACAAACTGATGAACGGTGACTATTCAAACATAGGTTAATCTAAAGCAAAACCCAAAACCTAATGGTGTGGCTGCTGCTGTTTATGTAAACCCTAGGGTCGTGGAAAGACCCCTGGTCGACCTTCTAATGGGCTGCATGCGATACACGTCCCAAAGGCCAAAATATGGTGACACCGCGCATGAGACAGATTCTGGACATCCACTTATTTTGAGGATGCCTGATGTCTCATACCTCATTTGGACGCAGGACCAGTGCCATTGGAGGCTCTGTGAAATTATCTTTCCATCCATATATGGATCGTCGAAATCAGACTCCTTGTGTGGGTTTGGCATCCAATCAAAGTCAGATTGCTCGTGGACTTCGAGGTGGTCTTGAAGTCGACTTGTGTTGGGCCTCCACATGACATGGCGTGATGAGGCATGTTCATGTATATCCAATGTGGTGATGTCCTCATTATCCAAGCATAGATTGCCTTTGCGTTGTGCATGTCCATAGGAAGATTCCTCGAGGCGCAAACTGAGTAGGAGCATCGCCTTCAGCTCCTTGATGTCCTTCGGGCTGCCCATGGCGCTGATCATGCTTCTTTGCGACACTCTGGTCGCTAGCTTCTTTCCATTGCTTCTTCAGTGAGTTTCATAGGATAAATTTTATAGAATCTAGACCCCTTGATGATGGGAGGAGAGATGGTTGGAGGATCAACTAAGGACTAGGGGCTGCTTGGTTCCCATCTGTTGGCACTCTTTACCTACACTTTTTTAGTGCCATTTAGGTGAAGATTTTGGGCTAATTCTTATACTAACCTACCACTTGGCACGTGAAATAACCCCATTTTCGCATATGCACATAGTTTTGGAGGATTTATGATTTTGTAGGTTTTTTAGCTATAAATGAGCACTTTTGGACGAAGACCGAGATCATGACCGACCTCCAAGAATGTGCAAGGGCAAAAGGTTGAAAGAACACTCCGATGACTTCGGGATTAAGGCAATTCACGCAGACATTTGGAAAGTTATCAAAGATCCAATTTTATTTCGAAGCAAACGACATCAAAAGGGCCACATATGCGACGGACATAAGTTACCAATTTAGAGAGGAGTTCGCACGGAAAAGCGGAGGTCGAGATGGGCCAAAAAGGGACTAGGCTATCCAGCCCAATGGGCCCCTAGCCGGCCGGCCTACCATGTTTTTGCGCCGCCTCAACCTCTCCCCTTCGAGCTAGGGTTCCCTCGGACTATTTAAAACTTATGTCTTATAGAAACCATACACTAATTCCCACCAGAGAGCCGCCGAACTTGATGAAACCTAGAGCAACACTAGAGGACGGCCGTGAAAAGATTGGAGGACGGTGAAATTCTTCGCCGAGGACTTCTACACCATGAACTCCGTCGCCAACACTAGCTTTATGGGGTGAAGGCCTCGTTTGTCCATGGGGTTATAAGGTGACCTTGGTTTGTAATTGTCGACATCCTTTATGAATTCAATCTATCTTGTACGTAGATCTCGATTCTCTAGGTTTGATGTGCTTCTACTCTTAGTGTTGTGTGACGAGTGTGGAGGAAACGGCATCGACTTTTGGAATTTGATAGATTCGAATTATTGTGTTAATTCGGCGATTACAAATCCTAGCGATTCTAAAATCCTGGGGGTAAATGTTCTCTATACCTCGTGCTCACTAACCTAACTTCGCTTTCCTGACCCTAGTTTATTTAGATTAAACTTAGTAGATTAGATCTATTCATACACCAACCAAAACCCAAAAAGATTAATAATCAACTTAGTTAGTGCTAATATAAGAGTAGCGATCTCTTTGTTCCACAGATTGATAACCTTGGGGAAAACTCTAAAGGAAAAGCTACAACCGACCCGTGCGCTTGCGGTACGTAATTAACATGGCTAAGCGCCATCAACACCGTCCAGAAGCAGCCATGCCGAAGCTGTGGCGTCCGCCGAAGCTTAGGCGCTTAAAATCCACGCCACCGTTTGGCAAGAATCTTGCTTTGTTTTTGCTTGCCGTATCTGGTGGCTGCCAACACTTGGTAATCAACCAAGCACTGGTCAAAACTCCCGTGGCACCACCTACACTTAGGTGTGGCTGGCTGTGGCCACAAACCAAATACACCCCTAATGTAATTCCTCCTATAGCAAGGGGAGTTCTTATATCCCCTTTTGATGTCCTTTGTTCTGAGACTAAGATAGATATATCTGGATTTAGAACTACCTCAACTCTTTCAGCTTGATTAGCATGAGCAAGGAATACTTTTGGCATAGATCGTAAGAAAGGTGAAAACTTCTAGTAAAGTTTTTCAACTGGAATGCTATATGAAACATCATTCTAGCAAAGCAAATAGATTTTCCTTTCCTATCACGTGTAGATGCATTGGTTAGCTCCAAGCCATCGGAAACACTTTTGTCCAGGAGAGTATTTCTTTTACTGCGAACCTATTTAAATGGTTCCATACTTGTAGATGTGATAGTGTAGGGGCATTGTGTTGAGAGGCCAAATTGGATGGAGGTGTTCAAAATTGAGTTTTCTGCTAGGATTTGAGTAAGCTTTTGACACATGTGAAGTTGCCTGGGTTTAGGACCAAAGCTGTGAAAAAATCAACACATTGCATAGGAATCTATATGGTCTTACAGCTATTGCCTAGAGGAACAAATTTAACCTACTTAAAGTGTTCTGTCCAGTGACTTTGGCAGCAAAAGAACACATCTCAATGAATACTAGATCATGCAGTGGTTCTATAAGCTGGAAAAATTCCAGTGTACCTCTTGATGATGGATCGGTTCTTCTGGGTTGTACATCTTGAGCCAACTCATTGCCTTGGAGTTGTTTAGAGATTTCTGTAGATATAAGTTGCAAAGGAGAGCCATTGTTCATAGCTATAACCAGATCCTCATTCAGATCAGACATGACACGAATAGGAAGGTTTCCTTCAAAGTTATCAGAGAGGGGCAGTCTCATGGAAGTCATTCATGAAATTTTCATCATCAGTGTCAGTTGTTGCATCAAGGTCATCAAGCATGTGTCATAGGTTGGTTCATATCTGATCATTAGGAACATTTTGGAGGATATTATTAAGCTCCAAGAAAAGGTTCTCCAAGGATGGGCTTAGGAGAATCCTAAGGCCCAATGGCTTCTTATTTGGGCCCCTTGCCTAGCAATCTCAAGGTTCTGCTCTCCAACTATATGACGTTTTCTTATGAGTTAATTGCGTCGTTAATACATAAACTTGGCGAGTGGGTGCATTTAGGTACATCATCTTTAAAATTGCTCATTTAGGAACAACAACTTGGCATGTGAGTGCATATAGGTCACCTGGATGGCATTGGAGAAAAAAGCCATGTGGATGCTTATGCGTACATATAGCGCTTATGTGTACATTAATTATGGTGACCATTATTACAAATAGGCCCTTAGTTTATTTGATTATTAGTTTACCTTCCCATTTTTCTTCAAGTGTTCACAGGAGATGGTTTTGACGGAGGGTTTGGCCTCACGTAACAATTTCAAGATGAAGACATACGTCACACAACATATAGGAAGACGATCTTTAATGATTACATTGAGTTATCGATTATCTCATACTCCGCTAATTAGGATTTTGTAGATTTCTTTTAGCGTTCTGGATAAAAGAAGATTTGGTTTAGGGTTAGGTCACCAGCTGTAATATCTCATTTTTCTTTCCACTAATTGGGATAAAAGTTATCTAATTTTTCTCCAATGAAAAATGAAGCAGAGTACGAGTGTGCCATGGTTAAATATAAACCGGAAAGAATGGAACGAAGAGTAGAATCGATATCTCAAGCTTGAGAAGAAAATGATCAGGAGAGGATAAGCTGATTTGTTTTATTTTTATGATAAATTAGAGGATATGCAAGGATTTTTTCAATAAAGTACCAGATAACTTGTAAACCCGCACATGATCTTTTTTCCCCACATGCCATCCAGGTGACCTATATGCACCCACATGTCAAGTTGTTGTTGTTAAATAGACAATTTGGAAGATGATGTACCTATATGCACCCACATGCCAAGTTGTTGTTTTTAAATAAGCAATTTGGAAGATTATGTACCTAAGTGTACCCACTTGCCAAGTTTATGTACTAATGACGCAATTAACTCTTTTCTTATAGATTCCCTTTAGGGCCATTGGGCAAAAATCCAAACCTCTAATATTAATTTTAAATGTTATAATAGAGTTTCGTCCTACTCTATTATCTAGGCCTCAAACACATGACTTTTGCATTGGTACATTAGATTGGTAGTTTAGGATGGTAGGTATATGAGGTAAAAGGTCATATGTTTGAAGGCTTCCTAATAAGTATTTGGACCCTATTAAAAACTTTGTTGCATGTTAATTTATATTTCAAAATAAAGCAATTTTTTACCTAGTTCTCCAAATTTTGAATAATTGTGGTGTAACTAAATCTGGACTTTATTATATATATATTCCCCATGCCTGATTATTTTGTATTTGGTATACATGTTATAGTCAATCTAAAGAGTAGATCCTAAGATTGGTTCCTTATATGTTTTGTTTTGGTTCCTTATATGTTTGAGTTGAACTATTCTGTATTATGATTTATAAACTATCATATGGTCAAGAATTGACAGGAATGATGATAATTGATTTCAAAAATTAGGTAAAGAGCAATTTCAGCTACAATTACAGCTGTTTGGATCCGTAGAGCTAAACTTTAGCCCTCTCTTTTGACATTGATTTGAAGGACTAAATATATAAGGATTAGTTGCAAAAGTAACATATAAGGACTAAATATATAAGGATTTGTTGCAAGTAGTATTGTAATACATTAAATGTAATGTATCTATTGGTACTAATTAGCTCATGATTAGCCGATGCGATGCTACACTAAATATGGGTTAGTTGATAGCGGCAGATTCTATTAATTAGTAGCGACTTACTCCATCCGTCCCAAAAAGAGTGACGTTTTGGGTGTCCGTGCTGTGGGTTTGACTAGATTTGTAGAAAATACGTGCAATATTTAAATCTTTAAATATTTTTTATAAAAAACTAGATCTAAATATCTATCTAATGATATTTATATTATATCATAATTTTTAATATATAATTGACCGAAGAGTTTTCTCAGGAAGTGAGAAAGACACTTATTTTGGTATGGAGGGAGTATGCAATTACACTTCGTATAGCCCTTCGAGTCGACACTAGCGAGTGCAAGGTACCACAAAAAAGACTAATCACCTTTCCAAAAAAAAACATTTAATGTATTACAATACCTCACCAAAAAAGGAAGGAGATTGTAACTACGTATCTCCTTCCTATGCTTAGCGACTAAGTATATACATCAGCACTAAGCTGCCTGGATATATGATAATAGGAGACAACTCAAAAGAAAGCATCCCCATCGACGAATCCACTAACAATCATGTAAAAGACCAGATAATAAGTTAATTAATAACCATACCTTCGAAATAGCACATCCAAAAGTCAGTACATGACAATCACTGAATCAATAACCATTTTTTTAGACGTGAATTAGCAACCGTTGTTTAATCTCATGCATGGGGAATCTTCTTACAGGCTGCAGCTGAAGCAAAAAGAATCGGCTTCGGCTCGTAAGTACCCCGCCCATTCTGATCCACTTGCACGAGCTACACGTGCACGATGCGGAAGCCAACAAAAGCAACGCTAGGCAGCTGCGGCATCCATCTTTCGCCCATCAGGGCTTTTGGACGCGTAGACGAGCATAAACGCACGACCCTTTACGAGCTTCATTTCTGTCAATGAACCTGCTTTTACAAGCTCGATCGCACACGCTTTATCTTTTTCTTTTAATCAGTTTCCTATTGCAACGCCGTCTCTGTGTGAGGAAGCTTTGCTATGCATATATATATATATATATGCTGGTGCTGGTCTGGTCAGTTGTGCTTGTGCAATCTGCAGAGTAACTGATCAGGTAGTAATAACTAAGCACAAGAAAGAAACTCAAGGCGGCGAGGAGACCAAAACTGGAACCAGGGAGCGCGGCTAGCTAGCTGCTCGCAGCTCGCCACGGATCCATGGCGATGGAGTACCTGTCGTGGTGGCCAACGTCATCTTGGATGAGCCCCGGCGCGGCGCTGTTCCTGCTCTGCAACGTGCTCATCGGCGCCATCGTCGTCACCTCCCGCGGGGAGCAGCAGCGCGGCCGCGCCGCGGCGGCGGCGTCGTCCACGCGGAGGCTCTGCCGCAGCGCCTCGTCCATGGTCCTCGACCGCCTCCGCTCCTTCTCCGTGTTCTCCGTCCACCCCATCGCCGTGGAAGAGGACTACCACCACAGCCCGTCCCTGGAACTGCAAGCAGAGGAGGAGGAGGCCGTCGAGGAACCAGCGATCTCCATGGCGCCGCCGGCGAGCGCGCCCGTCGCCGCGCCATCTGCAACATCTGAGAGCGCCATGGAAGTGGCTGAGACGGGAGGGGACAAGCCTGTCAGTGTCAGCTCGGAGGAGGCTCAAACCCAATGCCCGGCATGGCAGGGTCACGCCCATCAGGAGGCACCGTCATCAACAGCGTTTGTCGCCTCCGCCGAGGCAATAACAACTGTGGCGGCGGAACGGCCAGCGACGGTCGCGGAATCAATAGTGCAGCGCGCGAGAGCGTGCAGGAGGGAAGTGGAGGAAGTTCTGGAGGGGAAGGCAGCGCTGAACGCGCGGGCGGAGGTGTTCATCCGGCAGTTCCGAGAGGACCTCAAGCTGCAGCGCCTCAACTCCATCATCAACTACACCCGCGCGCTGCGCCGCGGCGCTGGCATGGCACCGACCGCCGCGGAGTAGCGCGCGGGACTGCGGGAGCAGAGAGGCCTGCTGGAGCTCCGGTGGGCGGTGCCGCGGTGGGCAATGTTTTGCTCTGTTCATGTGGAGATTTTTTTTTTATTTTGTTTGCTCATGAGTGTGAGAGAGCGTATATCTTTTTTGAATCTCGACGTTTCTTAGCATGGGTTGCTTTATACGTGGGTAAAACAGACCTCCACTTGGCCCTATTAATCGACATGGAATCAGTTGAATCAAATTTTGGATGCAAATTTAGAGTAAACAGTAATCTGCATTGAACACCTCTTTTAAAAAAACATACTCAAAGAGTGTTTCATATCATATTAAAATAACACCAAAGATCTTCATGATCATCTTTCCTTCGAATGTTCGCCGGACATTATTGGAGCTTGAAGAATGTACTGAAACTAAACTAATAAAGTAATCAACAGTGATGAGAACTTGAAAAGGTCAACAAATTTGAAGTACCATAATAATGCTTAGCATTTACGAAAATAAAGATAGCATTTCAAATATCTGATCCAACTTCAAGATCCCACATTCCTATGAGAGAGAGAGAGAGAGTAAGCAAGCCAACTTTGTAACTAAGGAATTATAGAGCTATTCTAAGCTTATAAGACCACTCTTCCTCCTTCAATAGAAGAAATAGAATGAAGTACACGGGGGTTTCCTAAACTTGTATGGGTGTGTCATAGGTCCCCAAACTCTCAAAACATGTTTTCAGGTCCCTAAACCTGTATGTGAATATCATCTAGGTCCCCGAACTCTCATAACGTCTTATTGGATCCCTAAACTTTGTATGGGTGTATCATCTAGGTCCCTAAACTTATGTAGTGTGTCAAATAGGTCCATACAGTATCCAAATTTATTTTGTGTGATGATGTGGCATCTACGTGTACTTACGATCACCAAAAGAAATAAAAAAATAATTACGGGACCCATTTGTTAGTCATATTGACCAAATTTTTCGTTGTCACCCTTAAATCCCCCCTAACCCCCACCCCTCGCTGTGCTGCCACCCTAGCCCCTGAATCCGTTGGTAGCACCTAGCAGGCTAGGCCACCAGAGCAGGGTGAAAGCCTAGAAGAGAGAGGGAGAATTGAATTTCTTTTTTTAAAAAATTATCCATGTGCCTAACATGAGTACCACAATTTTTTTTGTTTTTTATTTCTTTTACTGACCATAAGTACTTGTGGCATGCCAGATCATCACACAAAACGGGTTTGGAGACCATTGGACCTATATGACACACTACACAAGTTCATGGACTTAGATTACACATCCATACAAGTATAGGGACCTGAAAATATAGTTCGTGGACCTAGATGACACACCATACAAGTTTAGGGACCTAAAAACGCGTTTTGAGAGTTCGAAGACCTATATGACTCATCGAAACTAGTTTAGGGACCGCCTGTGCAATTCACTAAAAGAAATAAAACCACTCTCCCATAAACTTTATGAACTACTGGCCTTCCATAGTTATCCCAAGTTCCCAACTACCTAAGGGCATGTTTGGTTTTTCTTTATTACTTGTGGAATGGGGTGGAACGAAAGGGATTGAATCCTAAAGTGACATATTTAGGACTTAATTCTCCCTAATTTCCCCCCAAGATCACCTAAAATATAGTGGAACCAAACAAGCCGTACTTGGTCTATCACCACTTCTCAACTCTATTTTGTATTGATCATTTGAAATAGTTCCTTAAATGTGACATTTTATTGTAACGACATTTATGAATAGCTCCTTAAATGTGACATTTTTATCGTAACGAGATTCAAGTACTGAAAATGAACATATGTACCAGATGTTGGTACGGGTCACAAGATTGCAGAACAATGCGGAATCCGAGGCTCATGTGGATTGTTTTGCCTGAAGACCCAGAACAAGATCATGAATCCTTAATTTTAATTAAAGACATAAATAAGTGCACAATATAATTTTAGAGACCACAAATAAAATCACATTGTTTTAAATATCTACCAAATATCTGTATTCGTATCCGGTATCCGATCCGTTTTCATTCCTCCTCGGCATCCTTTTAGAACAAAGCCCAGGGGGTAAAGTACTAGCTAGAGTGGTGTTTCTTAATCCTATCGGCATTTGAAACGTGATCTACTTGTGAAAGGAGGTGTCAAACGTATCCATCTATCTAACTTGCAGCCATCTAAGGGGAAAACAGACAGAAAAGACAATCACTCAAACAAGACGAGAAAGAAAGAAAGAAAGAAAGAAAGAAAGAAAGAAAGAAAGAAGGGAAGAGTTCATCCCACGCGTTAAGCCTACCAACAATTAGATAAGACCAGGATCTGGTGAGTAATTAACTCCATGTTAACCGTGCGTGGGCAATTGTTTAAGCATCCTCAAGCTGTAGACGACAGTGAACTCGCTTTGGCTAAACCATTGTTTAGTCCTTTGCGAATCTTCAATCGGGCTGCAGCAGCCGTCGGAAAAAAATGGAATTGAATTCTTTCGTCCCCACTTGCACGAACTACACATGCGTGCTGTAAAGTGAAGGTGGTGTAGTCTGTAGAAACAAACAAAAGCAACGCTGCGTCGCGGAGGCATCCATTGCCTTGTAGTTCTGCGCGTCGACCACACACGCTTTTGTAAGGAAAAAGTGTTTGGGTATCTCAACAGCAACAGGAAGCCGTGTCACTGTGCAAGCCTGCTGCCTGCCTGCTTATACTTATATATCCTGCTGGTCACTCTCGGTCTCTCGTGCAGATTTGAGAGCAAGTGATCGAGCAGCCGAATCATTAGCTGTTTGCAAGAGCCAAACGATTCGAAGGGCTGTCTGTGATTGAGACGCCGCGCAGAAGGAACAAGTGAACACCGAGCAAGCTTTTCTGTGGCCTTGTCGATCGATTACGATCCATGGCCGTGGATTCTTCTTCGACCTTGGCGTGGTGGCCGCTGCCGGCGTGGATCAATCCCAGCGCAGCGGCGTGGTTGTACTTCCTCGTCTTGAACGTCCTCGTTGGCGCCATCGCCGTCACGTCGTCCCGCGCGCAGCCGCAGTCCAGGCGGAGACGGCTCTGCCGCAGCGCGTCATCCATGGTGCTCGACCGGCTCCGGTCCTTCTCCGTGTTCTCGGTGCACCACACCGAAGATCGGAGCTGGTACTACACATCCCCGGATGAGGAAGACAATGTACAGGTGAGCGAGGCCGTCGAGGAGCTCGCTGAAATGGTCGCGGCGTCGCCGGACGAGCTCGTCGGGACACCACCTGCGGCAGCCGTGGCGTTGGCGTCCGGGAGCGTGGTGGAGGAGGATGGCATGGAAGCGGAGGAGACGCCCGTTACGATGAGCTCGAACGGGACGCAGGTGCTTGGCCTGCAGAGTCATGCCGTGCCGGTGCCGGAATCGCAGTCGTCACCACGACAACCGCCAGCTGCTGCAGATGTCGCAGTGGCCACCGCTGAGGCAGCTACTAGTCCGGTGCGGCGAAGGCCGTCGAAGGTGGCGGGCCTTGCTAATGCTAAGCCAAAGCGCCGTCAGTCACAGGCGTACGCGGAGGCGGCGGAAGGGAAGGCGGAGCTGAACGAGCGCGCGGAGCAGTTCATTCGGCAGTTCAAGCAGGAGCTCAGGCTGCAGCGCATCAACTCTGTTCTCGGCGCAGCAGCACGCCTGTAGCTCCGCGTGGTTACTTTAACTTCGTTTTTGTCACGGAGAGCACGGTTTATTTGTATATACGAGAACGAACACAGTTTTGAAATGAAAAGGACTTCGTATGTTCGTCATGGTCAGATTGACGGCACATCGGGCCAACACGAAACAAAGCACGGCACGGCAGGTTAGCGACACACGAGATAGCGCGCTCCAGCTTGTCTGGTATGTCCGATCCCGGTCACTTCAACTTATATATCTATGTTTTATAAGTGTTGTCAAGAAAGAAAAAATCACTTTTTACAATCTTCAATACTTAAAGTTAAAATCCTAGCAACACAAAATTAAAAAGGAAATCACCTTCTAGCTACCGCCACCTGAATTTGCAGGCACTAGGCAACTTTTTTACGATTTTTTATTATGTTTTGTTTGCAAATGTCCATCATCGTCACCAGCCCAACAAGCTGGACACGAATGTATTACGCATGTTATGAAAGGGCAATGAAGTTCAAAAGTATCCCAAATAGTCACGTACGATAATGCATTGTTACTGATTAGATGCGAGTGTGTTCGCCATTCATATTCATATGTGTAACGACCCAAATCTTAACCCCGTGATTAACATGTAATCACTAGCATCATGAGCATCATTAATGCACAAAACTAGCATCATGACATAAGCATTGTGTGCATTATTGAATTGTTTGAATTAATTTAAATGTCACTTTGTTAAGGAAGTCCAAATTTCGTGCTGCAACTGTGCTGGTTTAAAATTTTCAAGATTTTTTGCAAGATTTTTGGAGCTCTCATTTAAATTTGAATCTCTATGTTGGACTTGTAATATTTTCAATGTTGAACTCTCGTGTAATGACTAAAATTGCTCTCTATGGTTAATTTGGTGATGTGTGTATTTGTATGAATGGTATGTGCATGCTTGATCTTGGGAATGTTGTGGAACACATACCGGGACTACCGGATTTGCATTGTTTTATATGATATTGCATTTATCATGAGCCTCTAGATGTGAGTTACTACGTGGCAAGTCAAGAGACGGACGCGTGCTAGCTCTCATCTTAAGAAATTGATCGATGATTTCATATAAACCAAATATAAATTGGGCGGTTCTTTACAATACGTGAGTGAGATTAAATGACAGCATCATTCGATCGAGTAAGTTCTAGCTGTTGTCATCATCATGTGTGGGCAAGGCAGACTAGCACGGGCAGGCGGCAACGCCATATAGGTGCCACCATCATAAAAACCATATATATGGTTTTGTCAATATTCCAGTATTATTATCATCACTTGCCGCTCTCTTTTTTTTCGCGCCGGCCTACATACGTTGGCCTGGCCCAATCACACAGATACGGAGGATAAGATTCAAAGGCTATAAATATGTTATTAGTGCCACACCGGAAAGTCTTGGCCGTGGTTCACAACACAAAAAGTAACCACAAGTCATGCCTGCTGGCAGCCGCATGTAGATTTCACGCTTAGCTACTAACCCAAGTCTAGTGGTTTCAAATATGGTTGCCATCACTCATTGCATACAAGAAGTATGCTTCTTTTTTTTTCCCTTTCCTTCTATACTATAAATCATCAAATTGCTTTTTCAACTTTTTAACTTTTGTATCTGCTGCGCCGGCCACCGCCGCAGCCTCCAAGGTTGCTGGAGAATAGGTGGTCGTGACGAAGAAGATTCACATTTTTAATTTACTGTTTCAATATTTTCTGTTCACTGTTTCAACATATACCCATTGTAATTTCAACATTTAACACAAATGTTGAATTTATTTATAAATATTTTTATTATGGGGAAAATGACGAATTAACTATATGAAATGTTGCGCATATTTGCAGAACTTAATTTGTTTGCACACGATAATTGTGCCAAATTGAGTTTTAAAGATGAATGACTTATCTACCTCCAAAAATGAATTAAAAAGTCGCATCACCGCTTCTGGTGCTGTAAAGTGAAGACAGGGTTGTGGTACCAGGTCATTTTCAAGATGAATGAAACCTGGAACTTTCCAGGAGACCATCAGGCCGCTGCGACGAAATATTTGAATTTGATGCAGACGGCCCATGCAGTCATCATGCATGAAAAAACATATGGGCCGTTATTCCATAGCAGAAGCTTTTCGGCTTTTCGCCATGAGTTGGTGATTGGGTCAGGGCAAGGGCTACAAATTAATAGTACCATACCGGAAAGTTCTGAACCTGGTTTCAAACACAAAAGGTAACCACGAGTGAAGCCTACCGGCAACCGCGTGTGGTGTGCGCGCTTAGCTAATAACCCAAGGATAATGGTTAGTATGGTTGCCACTGCATCGCATACAAGTAGTATTCGTAGCTTCCTTTTCTACTTTTATTTTTACTCCTATCAAAATTTTTCCAATAGATTTTTTTACTTTTATTTTTACTCCTAGCAATTTTTCTAGTATCAAATGCTAATTTGCAAGTATAGAACTCACAAGATTTTTTGAGACAAAGTGCAGGGCTCAGGGACGAACGTTGCGGGTCTGTGGTAAGCTCAACGTAGATTCATCGTTTTGCTTGTGGTACTGTTCATTGACATGATATGCTTTTCAATCCCAGAGGGCACGCATTCGAAATTATTCTTTTCAGGTTATTGTACTTTTGTAACTTACTTTAAGATGACCTGGGCTGCTTCCTAGAGCCCTTTTGATGTGTTGATCGACATTTGGATGGAGATTCATGATCTTGATGAGCCAGATGCTTTTGCCATCTTGTCTGAGCTTGCAAACAAGAACCTTCTTACCCTTGTTAATGATGCACAGTATGTATCATCTTCCACATATGTGCTTCAAATTAGAGAATCTAAAAAGAACAGGTTTTAACTCTTTTCTCCTTTTTGTGCAGGAACAAAGCAGGAGAGTTGTACAGTAGCTATCATGGCTACTCGGTGACGTAGGGATGAAAATGGATCGGATACGAACGGATATGCTCGGACACGAATACAAATATTTATTTTTTAGCCAGATCAGATTCGGATACGGACAGTACAAAATATGTCGGACATATACATTACATATCTACAATAGACGGCTCCTATATTTCTCTATGTTTTTATTTGCATTTTCTTTCCCACTTAGTTTCTAATAATTTTTGTTTAGCCTTCAAACATTCTTTTTCAGTAATACTCCGTAGATCATTATTATTATGAAATTCTAATAAATGATTTTTTTCATTTTATCCTTACCTTGAAGATAGCTCCCTGCTTTCTTTAGGCATTCCTCATCCCCATTCATTGATATTCGCGTCTTCCCCTTAGGTAAATTTCCTACCCCAGAGCACTTTTTTTTACTCGTTTAATAACTTTAAAGTTTTAGGCATTAAAAATAATGTTACATGAGTAAAAATTTAAGGGTTGGTAGTCGGATTACCATCTTCCACCTAGATCAAGCATAATTTTATTACTCTACTATTATATGCACTCAATATTTCAAAATATTTATGTATAAATCTATAAGGAAAATTTGGATTATATGATTGTACCATTGGAAAAAAAATAGGTTTACCATAAGAAAATGCTATGCAACCATCTAAATTAATTATTAACACATGAAAAAAAATTAGCGAAACAATGAAGTAAAAAAACTAAGGCAAATAACTCGGATCTTTCAAAACTATATTAAAAGTATCACTTTAAGCTTAGCCTCTTGAACAATCTAAATAAAGAAAAACCCACGAACTAATTTAGAACATGAATGTTTTTTTTTGCAAATTAAAGTACAATGGAAAACACTCACATACACACTCGTTGCTATGAATACATAGAAGCAACCATACCTCTATGACTTACTTCCAAGAGACTGAGCCAGCTGGGCTAGTAGCAAAATAATAAGATTTCACCACTAAAATCATCTAAAAATATTACACGAAACATATGTCAAAAAAATCCACAGAAGAATCCAACATAGGTAATTAGAAGTAAAAACATTATGTTCCAAATCAAGTTGAATTATCATAAATTGAATGACGGATCTTTGCTCATGGAACAATGCAATCAGGCCCTCAACATCTCCGTCCCCTACTTCTGGAAACACCTGTGCGCCATGGCGCCCATCAGGAGGTATATGGCCTGGCGTTTGTTACGATCACCATCAATTCGTGCTCCATTATCTACTCTGTCCCTCCCTGCGCTGAGCATGTCAAAAAGATGAAACATGCTGCTGTGCGTCAGTGCGTGTTCTGCAGAAATGATTATAGACTATCGATATCGTACCATAACCGTGAAAGATTTTTCTTTTTTCATTCGGTTCTTATGGTTCACTTTTCGTAGGAGAAACTAATTTTAATTTGCTATTGATGAGACAAATGCACGCTTTTTTTTTTAGAACAAGACAAATGCACGCTAAAAAAATGAGCTTTGGAAACAAAGATGAAAATGTCACGGGGTGGCCCGAGGCTTTCTGAGTTCTGACTGCATGAGCAGTTGATGAGCTAGTGCTAGCAAATATATACCGCTACAGCCCACCGTGGCAGAACACACAGCATGATTGGCTGGAAAAGGTGGCGATGGATCACCGGGAGCGCAACCGCGCAAGCGGCATCGGCAAGGTGATCGCCGCCGAGTTCGTCAGGAACGGCACGAAAGTCATCGTCGCCGACGTGCAGGACAACGTCGGCCACGCCATCGCCGTGGAGCTCGGCCCCTCCGTCCGCTGCTACACCCACTGCGACGTCACCGACGAGGCACGGGTCGCCGCGGCCGTCGACCTCGCAGTGGCGCGCCATGGCCGCCTCGACGTCGTGGTGAACAACGACGGCGCGCGTCCGCAGGGACACCGGCCGACTTCGACCGCGTGACCGCGTCATGGCGGTCAAGCACGCCGCGCGCGTGATGATGATGATGAGGATGATGATGAGGACGACGACGACGACGACGACGATGACGACGACGACGACGCGGCATCATCTGCGTGGCTAGCGTCGCTGGCGTCGTCGGGGGCGCGGCGTTCCCGTTCTTCAGCATGTCGAACTCGGCGTTCGTCGGCCAACGCGGCGGCGGAGGCGTGAACGCCATATCGCCCAGCTACATTCCGACGCGCGCCCATGATGATGTCCGGCAAGGCATGGCGCGGTGGATCCCCGGGGCGAGCGTCGAGGGAGCGCTGGCGCTGTACCTGGCATCGGACGAGGCCAAGTATGTGAACGGGCACAACCTCGTTGACGGTGGGCAAGGCGCCCAACGTGCCGGCACCAGCGTCAGACAAAGATATGATCTATCATTGCCTTCATTGGTATACGCTCACGAGTTCCTGAAGACTAAGATATGTATCAGACAAAGATGTGATCTATCATTGCCTGCAATCGATGTAATATTGAAAACTATGCTGAGCCCAACAACAATTTCAGGAGAAGGAGGGCGGCCCATATGTGCCCATCAACTTTTCGTCCGAAAAGATCGAGACATACTTACGCCATCAGCGTTCACTTCAAAAAGATATTTTTTAAAAAAAAAAATTAAAAGTATGTCTTTCTAGGCAAAATTTCCTCCGCTGCGAGCTCGCCATCAGGTCACTTCAATTTTCTGTCACCGTACAAAATGGGACTAAAAGACAAGAGAAAAGACAGCAAGTACCACATCGGTATTTATAAAACTTTCGTGGTAGCTCCTTTTGTGAACTCCGAAATGGTATTGCATAAAGCTAGCGAGGAGTTGCTTCCTCAGGGACCCACAGAATCAACAATCTATCGTACAATCGCATTTACAGCTCCAGCAATCATGATACAAATGCTAAAATGCTAAAAATTAGTCTACAGATGGTTGCAATACCATCAGTTCTGTGATCTGTGTGCGATGTCCGCCGTTTACAGTCCCAAGAATGTGCCAAAACTGCAGCATTTGCAATGTATTAACTGTTAAGAACTTAAGATGTACAGATAATTGCAACGTGGAAGGGAAAAGAACATTCAGACACTATCAAGGTAACAGGAGCAACTGGAAATGCAGGAGAGGTGATTCAGTGCCTTCGAGGGTAAGAACAGAGCATGAACACAATTCAAGCAGCTTGATGGTCAGCTGAGAGATCTGCCTGCCCATTCACGCTCCCTCTGCTTAAGCTTTGCTTGCCGTTTGTTGAATTTTTGTTTCCTCTCTCCAGAGGAGGATCTACCACTATATAGTCATCTGGATCATCTTTCCTTGCCATTCATGCCTGTGAAAATCAAGTTACATGTCATTCCCAATCTTTACAAGATGCATATATTTTCCCATATGTGTGAGAAAGGGCAAGAAAGGCCTAGCAATTAACCTTTGAAGAATCAGGTAATAAGAAAGACAGCCGGTTTGTGTGTCACCCTGGGTAATCCTCTTCAGCTTCCTTTTCCACCTTATCAGTAGCAGGATTCTTTTCTTTGACATGATCTGTAGGAGGATTCTTACTGAGGAAAGAAGCCTTGAACTTTTGCAGCTTTGCTAGAGTCTAATAAGAAATACAATCTCATAATTCAGAACTAAGTTGTGCACAGCTAGTCGAAAAGCCTATAAAACCCATAGAACAGTGTACCTGTTTACTATAGCAATCAAGGGGCAATTGGTAGCATTAATTTGCACATAAAATGCACCACAATAATGGGAAACAACATTTATAGATGATCTCCAACCAGTGGCGGAGCCAGCAGTATGGCGAGGCATGGCGGCCGCAATACCTGCCGCCCGAAGAAACCCCCCACCCTCCGGACCCGCGCCAGTTCCCTGCGTCACCATGGTTGTGCGCATGTGGCTGAAGATCTTGTTTGGAGGAGGAAGATGACTAGAACAAGAGGATAACGCTTCGTGCTGGGTCTATTAGACAATTGGCCATTTGGCCCATGAGGCACAAAAAGCCCACACAACCTTTATTAGAATATGAATCGTATCGTCAATCAGTTCACCCAATCACAGTTGCCGCCGGCCGGACGCCGCCCTCGGCTCAGGCTCCGCCACCGTTCGTCGCCCTCGCCCACTCGCCTTCCAGCTCCAGGTCGGGGCACGCCACAGACGAGTGCGTGATAGCGTCATCGTCGGATGGCCGGGACCAGGAGATAGGAGCAGGGCCAACGACGCCCTCATTCAACGTGAATGCAAGCATAATTAGAAAAAAGAAAGGTCAGATGTGTTCATCTAGGGAAAAATTAATTCAACCCTACTTGCTGTTGCTATACCATATTTGCAAATTTTGATATATTTTTCATTGAGAAAAGCTATCCCTCCTCACTGATTTGAATACCCTCCTCCATATAGGAGAATGAATCTTCCTCGGTCACCTCATCACACTTAGTGTTGTACAATA
Source organism: Digitaria exilis (assembly GCA_015342445.1). Classification (NCBI taxonomy): domain Eukaryota; kingdom Viridiplantae; phylum Streptophyta; class Magnoliopsida; order Poales; family Poaceae; genus Digitaria; species Digitaria exilis. The sequence continues at coordinate 2,678,044 of JACEFO010001795.1, forward strand.
CGTCCATCTAATCGTCTACTTACCAATCCCATTTATTTTTACACAATTACGACTCAAACGCTGAAATTTATGCATATCCAATGATTATATATATAGAATTGCGACCTTTACGGTCTACCTCATCGCACTTAGTGCTTATAGATAAATATAAGTAGTGTTAGGTTCGCCATAGGTAGATTTTGATCCTGGCTCCGCTACTGTCTCCAACATAATTCATGCTCAAGATACCTAGCACAAGGCTAGTCCCAATGGGTAGTATTATAACAATTAATTATGTGTCATATCCAATTGTTAGGTGATGTGGTAAGAAATTAAATAGGAGAGAGAGTAAAGTTTTATCTTGACACGATTTCTTATGTGGTAGCACAAAGTCTAATAACACCACTCTCATAGACATATCCTCACAACCATTAATTGTACATCATGAATATTGAAATATGATACTAGCCATTATTGATGGTGTTTCTTCTTAGTAATAACAAACTTTTCGTCCTATATGGCATTCTTGGATATTGGAGTACTTCTATGATACAATGGTTTGGGATTAACCATTTAGCCTAAGGCACCCTAGTAGTATTATGTACAAACGATTTGATGCAGGTTCCCAGGTTGGACAAATTATATAGATGCAAAACGTGAGGAAAACAAGAAGCATGTTATTGTGGCACTTGATGTTGACTTTTTTCTTCGAAGGAATTCAGTGAAGAATGGTTGCTTTAATTTGACAAGGAGTAGTTGCTCACAGGATTGTGCGTTGAGCTATACATAACGCTTTTGGAACAATGGATTCGGTTCATGAAGCGTGTCGGACTGCCAGCGTGGAAGGACCCTACAAAATGACCGTTTGCCCAAGCTAGGCCTCTCACTACAACCTTCCTCTCTCAATGATAGGTGGGTCCCACTTGTCACCCATAACCTCTGAATGGGTCCACGACGTCCATGTCCTTGTCATCGCCGGCCAAGAAGATGCTAGCAGGTGCACTAAGGGCGTCCTCAACAAGACTATTTGAGCTAGCTATTTGATGGCTGACTCAGCTCAGTGCACGACGTGGATGAGAGAGAACAGGAAAAAATCAGCTCACCAGCTATTTGCTCCTAGCTAGCTAGAAGCACATGAATCGAGGAAAGTACATGCACCACTCTACTAGATGGCTGTGAAAAATAAAGAAAGGTACATTTGTAGGCCCTAAAGGAAGGAAATGGAATATCTAAGAGCTTACATATGGGTTCACGAGATGACGTGGATTTCTCCTAGCTAGCAACTAGCTAGGACCGTTGTAGACGCCCTAAGATGGCAGTGAGTGGGTTGGATCGCATGGCCTGTCCACGCTGGCACACGTGCCACGCCTGCAAAATTGGAAATTATGAAAGAATATATCTCTGGCAAAAATGTAAGATCAACTGTAAAAAAAATGGCAGTCGAAGAGGTGGCCTTTATAAGGATGAAAAAAAAATATCAAGTCGAACGAGAATAGGAGGAAGCGTATCTCTTCCACAACACAACCACTAGGAGGTGTTTTTTTTTTAAAAAAAAAAGTTGCTCAAAGCAAAAGCAGAAGGAGAGGTGCTGTAAAATTTTTAGGAGTAAAAGTAGCTTTTGGAAGAGTCAACCCCTTTGTTTGGTATATAGCTTTCTGGAAAAGCAAAAGCACACATGCATCACCTTAACGACCTCCTTGGTCTGCGTGCCAGAGGATTATATGACGACTGCCTAAAAAAAAATGGAGCGAGGGAGGAGTACCATTTATACCCCATAATAAGCTGTGCACATATGGGAAGTACATCAGCATCAGCTAGTGTGGCCATGACTTGGGCAGTCCTCCTCGACTACTGCGGCGTCTTGCCTCAGCAGTGGCAATGGCTGCAGGTCCTCGCAGCCACCGTAGTTCTCCTCGCCGTGGCGTCCCTTGCAACAATCTGTAGCAAAGGCCGCGGGCTCCAGCTGCCGCCCGGGCCACGGATGCTGCCTGTCCTCGGCAACCTGCACCAGATGATGGGGGCGCTGCCCCACCGGAGCCTGCGCGAGCTGGCGCGGCGCCACGTGCCCGTCATGCTTCTGCGCCTGGGCACGGTGCGGACGGTGGTGGTGTCGTCGGCGGAAGCCGCGAGGGAGGTCATGAAAACGTACGACGCGCACTGCTGCAGCCGCCCGGACACGCCGGGGCCGCGCCGGCTGTCGTACGGCCACAAGGACGTGGCCTTCGCGCCCTACAGCGACTACTGGCGCGAGATGCGCAAGCTCTTCGTTGTCGAGCTGCTCAGCATGCGTCGCGTCCAAGCCACCTGGTACGCCAGGGAGGCCGAGGTACTTGCTTTCTAGCTTTAATTTGGAGTAAGTACTCTCTTTTGGATACATGCATCCATATTCGTGTCCTCGATGTATATATATATGCACATGCATGCACGATCAGGTGGACAAGCTCATCGGCAGCTTGAGCAGCGCCGGGCCGGAACCAGTGTACCTTGAGGATCACATATTCAGTCAGGCTCGTGGACGGCATCATCGGCACTTTGGCGCTGGGGAGCATCTACGGCTCGGAGCAGTTCGCGCACATGGATCACTTCCATGACGTGTTCGACGAGGCCATGGGCGTGAAGAGCAGCTTCTCCGCCGAGGACTACTTCCCCAACGCCCTCGGCCGGCTCGTGGACCGTCTCACCGGCCTGGTCGCCCGCCGCGAGAGGGTGTTCCGGGAGCTCGACGCTTTCTTCGAGAGGATCATCGACGAGCACCTTGACCCGTCCCGCGCCACGCCGGACAACGGGCCCGACTTCATCGACGTCCTCGTCGGCATCATGAAGGAGCACCAAGGCTCCTTAGTAAGGTCATTCACTAGAGACCACGTCAAGGGAATATTATCGGTACGCCCGCGACCGTCGATATATCATGCATTATTAATTACTTATAATTAATAATGACATCCATACACTATATACTATATTCAAATAATTAATATGCACACACACACATACATATACAGAATATATACTAACAACATTAACTTTATATATTGAGGTACACTACACGTACGTGCAGGACACCTTCATCGGTGGCGTCGACACAAGCTCAGTCACCATGGTTTGGGCGATGGCCGAGCTGATTCGGAAGCCGCACTTGCTTAGGAAGGTGCAGGACGAGGTCAGGGCGGCGGTGGGCGGCAACGGAGCCAGCAGCAGGGTGCAGCCGAGCGACCTGCCCAAGCTCAAGTACCTCAAGATGGTGCTCAAGGAGACCCTGCGGCTACACCCGCCGGTGCCGCTGCTGCGCCGAGAGAGACCATGCAGCCCGTCAGCATCTGCGGCTACGACGTGCCTGCCAAGACAGGCTCTTCGTCAACGCCTGGGCGATCGGCCGGGACCCCGCAAGCTGGAGCAGCCCTGAGGAGTTCGACCCGGACAGGTTCGACGGCAACGACGTGGACTTCAACAGGGCGCATTTCGAGCTCCTGCCCTTCGGCGCCGGACGCAGGATGTGCCCCGGGATGGCCATGGGCGCGGCCACGATGGAGTTCACGCTGGCCAACTTGCTCTACTGCTTCGACTGGGAGCTCCCGGAGGGCATGACGGTGGAGGACGTGGTCATGGAGGAGACAGGAGGGCTCACCATCAACAAGAAGGTCCCGCTCGTGCTCGTGCCCACCAGATACAACGTGACTGCATACAGCAGCTAGCTAGTAAAACAAGAGGCTAGCTGCTCAATAATTATGGACGGATTATTCGAGCTGAGCCAAAATAACTAAAGAATTCAGCTCGCGAATGTTTGTATTGCTACTATATATGCATGATTGTATACGTGTATCTTTTCACATGTTTTAGTAAGCTTTGCGTTTCCTTCAAGCTAAGGCTCGTCGGGAGCTGTCCATATAATATAGGGTAAAGTCCGTTTTTCAACCATCAACTATCCCATTCGTCCGATTTTAGCCCTCGAACTTAAAAAACAGACATCCCACACCAGTCGACTATCCAAACCGGACACTTTACACCCCCAGACAAAACCACTCCGGTTTTGATACATGTCACCATCCCGCGTGGCAAATCTTGCATAGTCAGCATCTGACGTGGCCTTAAATCCAGCACAGCCGTCCCCATCTCTCTCCTATTAGCTCAGCGGTCGGCGCTGGTGGCGGCGGCGACTTGGACCTTGGCGTCGGCGGCGCCGTGGACCTCGGCATCGGCGATCGACGTGAGCAGCTCCTGTGGTGGCCCGATGAGGCCACGACCTTGTCGTCGCCGAACAGCTGCGTGCAGCAGCACCAGTTGCTTCTTTACTCTCTGCCTGGCGACAAGCACACCGTGCAATGCCCGTTTCTATTCTACTCCTCTCTTCCTCTGGTGCTGGAATCCGGTGGGAAGCAGGCAATCTTCTACTCCTCTCTTCTTCTGGCGCTGCAGCTCAATCTGGTGGGAAGCAGACAAGCAGCTCAATCCGGTGGCAAAGGACCACGCTGGGGAGCTCCGATTCGTTGGTGGCGAGGCACGATTCGATGACAGCAAGGGTCGATTTGGCGGTGCGGCTCGATCATCTCTCTCTTCGATTCCAAAGCCATGGGGCCGCTGTGGAGCTTGTCGGGCCCAAGGCCATGAGGCCACCATGAAGCTCGCTGGGCGCCTTGTTGGACGTGGCTCGGCGGCAGAACTCCTCCTCCCGCTTCTTCTTGAAGGACGTCTTGGCGGCCTCGACGCGACGGCGATGTAGGGCTCGGCAAGCGGAGCAGCAGCAGGGAGCGGCTCCACCCCTGTCAAGTCCGACGCACCGGCGAGGTGCAAAGAGAAGAGAAGATATTAAAGGGCAGTTTGGTAATTTCAGTGGTTGTATTTTTTTTCAATGCACAACATGGCAGCTATTTTTTTTCAATGTATGACATGGCAGCCACATCAGCAAAACCACTGCCACGTCATAGCAAAAACCCGGTTGTTTGGGCTTAAGGGGGTATTTTGTCTGGTTTTAATAGTTGGATGGTGTATGCTATCTGGTTTTGTAGTTTAAGGTTGAAAATCGAACGAACGTGATAGTTGAAGGTTGAAAAATAGACTTTTCCCTATAATATATCACTCCTTGTTTTGCAAAAAGAATAAAAATCACCTTCAATAAAATTTATCTCACATTTGTTCTAGTTCCATTCCAACTGGAGAGAAAAAAAAATCCCTCAATAAATCGACAACAAAGCTGAGACCATTAGAGTATCTTTGAAACCGGTGGAGTGGCTAAAATTTGATCCCCCAGCATTTTTTTCCTAATAATTTATTCCTCAGATTACTCGATGTGGAGAATATTACCACTGTTAGTACTAGTAACAATTTGAGGAGGTTGTAAATAACATCATGTTTGAGTTGCTTCTTTGTTTCACCAAGCATGATCATCAAGACTTCTGGCTTTTCTAAACATTTCATCTCAACGTACGTGTATCAGTACTGCAGAGTACAAATTGAGAAGAAATAGCGTCTAAAAGTTGTTGTGTTTGCCTCACAATTAGCCTTTTTTTAAAAAAAAAAGAAAAAGAAAAGAAGAGGTTCTTCTAAAACTGAGACCTGTATGCAAGGATTTATGCATGTTTTTATTTATTTATTTATTTATCTTGCAAAGATGGTGTTGACAATCAAAATAAATCCATATATATTTATCTCTTTCCATGGTTACCACCATCAAAATAGGCTTATCTGATGGTGAATCGTCCAACGTAGTCCTCTGAATGTGCTGCAGCTGCAGGTAGTGGTCTCTGAATGTGCTGCAGCTGCAGCTGCAGCCTGCAGGTAGTGGTGTCATGACAGTGTGGGGATAGTACTCGTCTACGCCGCTAGGACAGGCCGTCGAGTCAGTCATGCTCAATCCGTTCCTTCTTTGCGATAGGGGTGGTGGATTTGTCGAAATTCTAGCCGCCTTGGCTCTCCAAAATCCAAAGCACACTGTTCTTTATCCAGCACCGTCCGTCAAGCCACGGCCTTATCTTGGAAAGAATCCATTGGCACGGCACGAGTCATCGTATCGGTTCGATATGGACGTGATTAGTTGTGGTGCGCGCTTCGAGCCAGGATGGCCCGGTGCAGGCTCAAAGCAACCAGCGTGCGCTCGTGGAGGTAGGCATGATTGGTTCTTTCTGCTGCTGATCCTATGTAATGAGCGCATGGAACAAAAGAGGCCTGTGCATGGGTCAGATGAAGCACCCAATCCATCCGTTCATTACCAACTCGATTGGATAATGGTGGCGTCGCTCACGGCCCGACTACAGCCTTCCAAGGCTGCACCTTAGCCACCGATACTCTGCCTCCAACGGCTGCCGCGATCTTGTGGAGCGCGTTACCCGGCCACTAGGGCACCCGTTCCTGCAAGCAATCGAAGAACAAGCAAGAACAAGTAGAACAAGCAACTCAATTTTAAATATGGAATTAATACCAACCTGAATACACAAAGTTGGGGTTACGAATCGAGTAGGACGGATGGTCTAGTCGACACACGCGTCTACAAGGAAGTAGCAATGGCTAAACTTTCATCAAAACAAAACCCAATCTGTTTGTGGCGGCTATGGAGGTATATGAAAGGGGTGGGGGACAACCCGGACGTGGTGAGGGTCATCCATCAACCCTAGGGTAGTCCCCTAATGGGCCCCACTTGATACATAACCCATCGGGCCAAAATAAGATGACACAACACCGTTGACAGAATAGGTCTCGGTAGTAAATCGGTGATTGCGGCTGACTCCGACTAGATATGCCCTTGAGGTTGGAGTAAATTAGACTTGATAAGCTTTCCATGAAGTACTTGAACGCCCAAAACGGAGTCCGGATGAAGTCGTGGCAGTCGTCACAAGTTGGTGTTGTCCTGCAGTCCGAATCCAGCGTTTCCAAAACGTGTTGGATTTGATCACTTTCCTTCTTGGGCCAAAAGTGACATGGTGGCATGGTGAGGATGTTGGGGATACTTGGACTTTATCCCCAATCAACTTTTTCGGTCTTCCGTGCCTTCCATATATGTTTGGCACTGTTTTTAATCCATGTATTTATTTCTGAAAATGATAATGAACAGACATCATGGCGTAGCATCAATTCAATGAATGTAGCAAAGATAGTGATGATATAAGATTGATTCATCTTTTGTTTAAAAGACACTAGTATGGTCATATCTGAGATGGTGATGTCCTCTTCATTCTCCCCTTCTTGGCTGCAAGTCGTCCTCGACTTGCTCCAGTGGCATTCAAAGGTTCGTGGTTTGATGTTGGAATGTGGAGCGATGGCCATCCTGCATGGCCACAAGCAGCAAAGCTCCCCTTCTTTGGGACAACCCTATTGCATAAATGAAAGGCTAGGAAACCTTTGCAAGACATTGTTAGTGTTAGTGCAGCCCCCAAGTTGATCATGGGATTGTATCGCAAAAGGAGATTTCAGATTAGAGCAAATATAAACTTTCAGCATCAAATATTCTCATTTGCTGTCATATTTGCCAACTGCATGAAGCGAAGAATGTGTAAAACATGGAAAACCAGATTTTTCATATAATTCATTCTCCAAACTATTCAGGTCACGAAGACAATCAAGTTCGATATAACCTAAACAATTAAAAGAAGATAGTACATTCAACTCATCTTTCTCACTAGCAATACAATTAACACTCCTTATTTCAGCATGCATATCATCAAGAACAGAATCATCATGTCCATGCACTAGTCGTGTTGTAGATATGAGTGAAGCATGATCATACTCACATGGAATGATTTCAGAATCACATGTTTTGCTTTGCTCACTCTCCTTCGATGTGCGAGGTGCGGCACAATCATTCTTTTCGCACTTTAGCAGCGGTTCTAGTTGTTCAAATTGCTCATTGCACTCATCCTCCTGCAAAATGTTATGGACAACAAGGAAAAAAAGAGGATGCTCCAACTCTAGCTGTGGTGCTGAAATTTGAGAAGAAGTATCACACAACGCTTCCTTGTCACAAGGCACAACAAGCAAATCATGTTGTGACAAAGGCAAATCAGCAACGAGTTCTACTATTTCTTGCTCCCTTTCAGCATGTAACTTGGACAATTGTTGGTTATAATGTGTACCATTCTTCTTGCAAGTATTCATACATAAAAGATTCTGTTTTTTAACTTTACAAGCAAGCAAAAACAAGCAAGAGATATGGTTATATGTTTCACTAATGAGCAATGTTTGAATTTTAGAATTGAGCCCTTTCATGAACCTACTCATTGTATCTTCCATGCATTCATTCAAGCCACCAAAAATCATACAAATTTTAAAATCATGAAAGTATGGTCTCACAGTCCTACTACCTTGTTTCAATGTCTCTAATTTGGCAAGCAAAAGATCAACATAATATGCAGGAATGAAAGCTTCTGTAAAAAACAAATTTGAAATCTTGCCAAGATTGTGGAACTTTATGGTGCCAACAAAGGTGTTTCCATTCTAGCAAATCACGTTCAGTTAAAATATTAGAGGCAATATAAATCGTTTCTCAGACAGATCATGCTCATCAAATTCATTATCTATTGTCAACTCTCAATCAATGTATGCTTTAGGATCAAAGTTACCAGCATAGGGAGGTAAGTGGTGAATGATATCATGGATCTCATGGTGCTAAAAAATGTCTGTATCACCTGTCATGATTAGTAGAAAACAAGAAACACAAAAAGTAATATGTATCCTCCTATCAACTATTAGGATGTGGCTATTGTAAAGCTCTCAATCTCAAGCTATTCAAACAAGGTCTTACAAGTTCTTACCAAGCAAAACAGGAGGCGGCGGCAACCAACAAGTCCGCAACCATGGAGCGTAGTGTATCGGTGCCGAAGCAACAAACCCTATAACACTGTAATCGATTTGTGGAGCTATAGGTGGGCTAAACAAGGAACTACTAGCACCACGTTACTTACAAAAGCAAGCTGAATAATCGTTCAACGGTGGTACTGTGCTGATCTTAGGCTAGAACGTGCTAGAGACGCGAGCCTAGACACAAACAAAGTCACTGAACTACAGCAAAGATAGATCACAAGGAGAGAAATAGGACCAAAAGAAAACCTCTTCTTTTCTTCTCTTTATTTTCTTTTTTCTTTCTTGCTTTCTTTCTTTCTGTTTTTTTTTTGAAGTAACAAAAATGCAGCAGCAAGATCAAACATCTGGCTGGCTGTTTTTACAAAACCCAGCAGACACGCAAATCTCTTGGGCAATTGCGACGAGCTCAGAACGAATTTTGGACCATGATTGGATTTGTTGGAAAGTGCACAATCTAAGGTTTTCAGATTGTATTTAAACACCCTATTTGGACTTCGGAACAAGGAAATATGTTGTTTTTCTCTTCGGGTTGAAACTGGATTCCGAATCGAATTATATTTCGAACTTGTGTGGTTTCCTTTTTCTAGATGGAAAGATGGACATGGCTGAACCCCAAAATCACGTTGTTAGGGTTATGGTGGCAAGCAAAACAATAGAATGTCAAAATCAATTCTGATTTGTGGGAAAAACAAGGAAACCCTAATCTGCAATTGTGACACAAACGTGACAAGAACTCGAAACTCTAAACGACTAGACGCTAAGACCAGCAACACGACACAACCAATGCAACCGAAAACTCAACAAGCCTTAACTAAGCTGTGCTAGTAAAAGGCCAAAAAGAGTCTATAGGGTACAGTGGGGGAAAAAATTCTACTATTTTTTTGTTTGGCTTTTTCTGGACTATAGGAGATTAAAACAATGAAGGGATGGAAATCTCTCACCGACAAACCTTGCTTTGATTACCAACTGATGGGAACCCGCTAGGGTTTGTGCCCGATCTTTCGATGAGAGACATGTTGATAACTCGATTGGATAATGGTGGCGTCGCTCACAGCCCGACTACAGCCTTCCAAGGTTGCGCCTTAGCAATCGTTACTCCGCCTCCAACGGCTGTCGCGATCTTGTGGAGCGCGTCACCCGGCCACTAGGGCACCTGTTCCTGCATGCAATTGAAGAACAAGCAAGAACAAATAGAACAAGCAACTCAATTGCAAATATGGAATTAATACCAATCTGAATACACAAAGTTGGGGTTCCGGAACGAGTAGTACGGATGGTCTAGTCGACACACGCGTCTACAAGGAAGTAGCAATGGCTAAACTTTCATCAAAACAAAACCCAATCTGTTTGTGGCGGCTATGGAGGTATATGAAAGGGGTAGGGGACGACTAGGACATGGTGAGGGTAGTCCATCAACCCTAGGGTAGTCCCCTAATAGGTCCCACTTGATGCACAACCCATCGGGCCAAAATAAGATGACACAACATCGTTGACAGAATAGGTCTCGGTAGTAAATCGGTGATTGCGGCTGACTCTGACTAGATATGGCCTTGAGGTTGGAGTAAAGTAGACTTGATAAGCTTTCCATGAAGTACTTGAATGCCCAAAACAGAGTCCGGATGAAGTCGTGGCGGTCGTCACAAGTTGGTGCTGTCCTGCAGTCCGAATCCAGCGTTTCCAAAACGTGTTGGATTTGATCCCTTTCCTTCTTGGCCAAAAGTGACGTGGTGGCCTGGTGAGGATGTTGGGGATACTTGGACTGAGTCCCGAAACAACTTTTTTGGTCTTCCGTGCCTTCCATTTATGTTTGACACTCTTTTTAATCCATGTATTTATTTCTGAAAATGATAATGAACAAACATCATGGCGTAGCATCAATTCAATGAATATAGCAAAGATAGTGATGATATAAGATTGATTCACCTTTTGTTTAAAAGACACCAGTATGGTCATATCTGAGATGCTGATGTCCTCATCACACTATTTGCCCAGAGTTTTTCATCAGGCACACGGTCTTTACCAAAAGCAATTGTGAAAACTCTCAACGAAGAGAAAGCAGGCATAGATGAAACTCTTGGCACAGACGCAAACAGAGTATGGAGACATGTAAGGGTATGGTGAGGTGGTAGAGGAGGCTACGCGTGTGGGGGAGATCGCGGGTTCGAACCCGTGGCGTAGTGCGCGAATTTTATGTGAAAAATGCATTTTTCGATGTCCTGCAAACCTCTACGAGCCGGTTGTGATGGAGCGCATCGCAGCCGGTTGGAGCCACGAACCGGTTGTGATATCTCCCATCACAGTCGGTTCCAACTGGCTGTGTTGCTTATAACAACACAGCCGCTAAAAAACAAACGCTTCCCAAAACTGGTTGTGATGTCATCTTTCTAACTGGTTGTGTAGTTGTGAGAGGACTTTGCCATGAGTCGCACCTAGCTCATGGCAAATATTTGAATTTTGAAATTATGAGTAAATACTTTTTGCCGTGGGGGAAGAATCTCTTCTGTCATAGAGGCCTCGTCGAGTGATCCACTACGCCAAAAAAAATGATATAAAAAATATAAGCGGATAAAGGTGCAGCTAAATCAGCAAGTATATCATTGATATATGAAGATCACGTCAAACTATTGAAAGATATGTTCTAAGAGTACATACCCCAGACCGACCGAAAGGCTGAGGGCAATGGAGACAATCTGTTCTGTACAGAACAAAGGTGGTGATTCATTCTAAAAAGGGAGGAAGAGAGAGATCTCTCGTTAGGTCTTGGTGATGACCGCCGGAGGGGGAGTATGAGAAGGCGGACATCTGGCTGCTATCAGTTGGCAGGCGAGCGTAACCCTACGGGTCAGGAGGCCGATACTGTAGTAGTCGCTCCCTGTTATGATTCCTCCTACCGAGAAGGGTGGAAGGAGAGGGAGCATGCCAACGTCTCCATGGAGGCACATGGCAAAGCTTTTTATTCTTTGTCGTGTGCCTTGCGTTGTGGCTCACAACAAAGCAGTCGATACCCCGTCAGTTTCCGTCTACATTGCTTTCTGTTGCCGAGGATTCGAGAGGCCCTCGGTGTAGGCTATAGAGTTTGTCGTGGGTACCTAGGAAAGTTCTCCGTCAACATTGCTTTGTCAATCGAATCTTTGCCGTGTGAGCTTTTCCGTCGGTTGCCCACAGCAAAGAGTTTGTCGTCGGCCTTCTACCCTTACTGCACACGGCAAAGAGCTGCGTGTCTAGTGTCACCGTACGAATGTCTCGGCACTAGCACAGAACTGTGCCGGTGACCTCGTTGTGCCATGTCACATGGCACGATAGTGCCAGCACGGACACTAAGTGCCTAACACAAGTTAGTACTCAAACTTATCAAAATTTCATGCACAGTTCAATTACTTAGAGAACAACCATAAAAGAGACTCACATACACAAACGAGATCACAAAACACCAATTCATTAGGAGCTTAGTGCAATAGCCGGCTCACTAAAAACTTGTCCATGTAAAACTCACCCTTGTGAGAAAACCATGCACAAGAAAAGAGTATCACCAAGCTCCATTAAAGAATTCATTATTGTCTTACTCTTACGGCCATGTTCAGACTCCCAACTATTCACTATTCATTCTAACTTTTCACTATTCATTCTAACTTTTTACTATTCCCCCCTCACAAACACGTTTCCCAGCGAATGCTACAGTGTTTTTCTTATGCTACAGTGTTTTTTCCTACAATCTAAACACACCCTACATCAACATCACAAGTCTAGGTCCAGCACCAGCACACTAGTAATCACAAAATATTATAGTCCCATTACATAGATGTTCATGAATCAAGATAAAGTCCTTCAAATGCTTCTTCAAGTTCCTTGTCCTCCACATTTTGTTGCGGACTTGCTTCTATAGCCTCCAAGTCCTTGATACCTGTTGGTGCTCCTTAGTGGTACTCTTTGAGTGCCATTTAGGTGGAGTTTTTAGACTAATCATATACTAATCCGCCACTTGGCACTTGAAACAACCCCGATTCTGCATATGCATATATTTTTGGAGAGTTTGTGAATATGCAGGTTTTTCGGGCTATTTTGAAGCGAAAGTGACAAAGCCTTGATGAGGATCGAAAGCTCAAGAACATCAAGCCCGTTCACACTCTCGAGAAGGCCCAAAGGACAACAAAAGATTATTCACTTCGGAGTCAAGGCGGAGAATATGGAAAGATTTCCCTTCCCATCCTTGTCCCGAAGAAATCTCGAAACAAACAACGTCAAAAGGGTCACATATGTGAAGGACATAAGCTAAGAAAAGAAAGAGAAATCCGCACATGAAAGAGGAGGCCGAGATGGGCCAGCCGGCCGAAGCCCATAGGCTGGCCGACCCATCCTATTTTTGTGGCAGTTCAGCCTCCCATTCGAGCTAGTGTTTCCTCAGGTCATTTAGAACCTGAGCCGTGAAGGAACCCATATCAAATTCCCACCAGAGAGCCTCCGAATCGAAGGAAGACACACTAGAGGAAGCTGACAGCCGCGGCGAGATTGGAGGATGGCAAGTTCTTCGCTGAGGACTTCTACACCATGAACTCCATCGCCATGACCAGCTTTATGGGGTGAAGGACTCATTTGTCCATGGAGATGTAAGGTGGCCTTGGTTTGTAATCACCGATATACTTTATAATATCAATCTATCTTGTACATAGATCTCGGTCTTCTTTGCTTGATGAATTATAACCCTAGTGTAGTAACAGTGTGTGGGTGGGAATGGCATTTGTAACTGGGACTTGAAAGATTAGATTGGTGCTTTCACTCGGCGGTTGCATAACTAGGTGATCCTAAAACCCTATGGTCAAATGTTCTCTATATCTTGTGCTCACTAATCTAACCTCGCTTTCTTAACCCTAGTTTTAGTTAGCTTAGACTTACTAGATTAGATCTATTTCATACATCAACCAAAACCCAAAAAGATTCACACATTAACGTAATTAGTACTTAGATAAGCGTAGCGATTTTCTTGTTCCACGGATTGATAACCTGGGGGAACACTCCAAGGGAAAAGCTACAACCAACCCGTGTGTTTGCGGTTCATAATTGACGCGGCTAAGTGCCGTCAACAAGCTTTTATGGCGCCATTGCCGGGGAACAAGGAAGCTTTGCTACGTTTATCTTTGTATTAATTTTATTGGTTTCTAACCCCTAATCTTTCTCTAGATTTTTTTCTTTCTTTTGGTTTTTTTTCTGATTTTCTAGATGGCCCTCTTCATCCCACCCACGGGTAGAGAGGAAAGATCTGTAATGGATTATGCAATTGCGCGACCAGAGGACTTCGACATGCCGATAAATCAGATTTGGTGCCCCGAAACCGAAGGGTACGAGATCAAGACCGAAACCAACAAGATGGTGGCGGAAAGTCCGTTTAGAGGAGAAGAAACGGACAACCCGTATAGGCACATCGAGCGCTTCACGATGTTGTGCAATACAGTGCGGCAAGAAGGAGTTCCGTTGGATTGGTTCAAGTGGAATCTTTTCCCATATTCACTTGCTGATAAAGCGAAAAGATGGTATGCATTCTCTTCCTTTGAAGCCAAAGGGAATTGGGACGAGTAGATGAGGAAGTTTTGTGAAGATTTCTTCCCACCGAGCTAGGTTCATGGCGTTCGGAGGGAAGTGATCACCTTCAAGCAAGGGAAGAATGAGGGGGATAGATCAAGCTTGGGAGAGGTTCAACATGTTGACTACACAAAGACCTAGGCTTGGGTTCCCCGGTGATGTACTCTTGCATGCTTTCTATTTTTCTCTAACCCCCGAGTGTATGTAATTTATTTGAATGAGCACAAGAGGAGATCTCATGGAGAAAACACTCACGGAAGTCGCCCAAATATTACAAAGGATAAGCAAGGGGGCGGTCATGCAAATGGATTGGGAAGAACACCTTTCGGGGGAGATCAAGCAAGAAACTCAAGTGGCATCGCTTGCTGGAATTTCCAGAAAAGGTGCCCCAGAGTTGAAGGAAGAGCAACCGAAGCATAAAAAAGACATAGAAGCTATCAAGATGAAGATGCACCATTTCAAGGTTCAACAAAATAAGACTCGGGAGAAAAAAGAAGGTTGAAACATCCAAACCAAAAGAGATTGGCGAGGGCCATAGAACTGGACTTCCCTTCAAATCCACACACGGGATACGTATTGGAGAAAGAATCGACCAGAGAGTTTATTCGGAAGTTATTTGAAGAAGAAGGGAAGATCGACGACAACATAGCCCAAGAATACACAATTGAAAGTAACCATGACAAAGGTATGCCATTACCCACTCCACGTATAAGTTGAAAAATAAATGAAGAAGTAATTGACAAGGCTTTATGTGATGATCGAGCTCATGGTAGTGTCATGACATTTGAGATTTATTATAAACTCTTTGCTGAAAATTCTAAACTTGCTCCTACATTCATTAAATTGATCATGGGAGACGGTAGAACTACTAGGCCTTTAGGAGTTATTGGAAATCTAGATGTCTCTTTTATGGGTAAAATCATTCCAACTGACTTTTTCGTGCTAGATGTTTGTGAGGATAATCATGATGATATAATTCTTGGTAAACCTTTCCTAAAGTTTCTTAAAGAAGTGTAACTCTCGAGCTTGATGGGACTAAACATGACTCTAATTTTCTTCCAAATGCTTGTAGTGCTTCACCTCTACCTCTTAATAATGAAGAGATACAGAGAGTTTGCTTCGTTGACTCATTCAGGGATCTTCTCCAACAAGCTATAGAGAGAGGAACTTCTCATGATAATCAATACAAGGAGTTAATGGAAGCAACCAAAGAGCTAGAGCTGCAACATGAATGTTTGGAAGAGGAGAAATTGAAAGACATTAGAGACTTACACCATGAAAAACTTGAAGCACCCGACGTTGAGACAGATAAAAAGACACTCCCAATGATCGTAAGCAATGAGACTAGTCTGGAGGAGATGGATAACTTGCTAAAATTATCGAGGAAGTGCAAGGAGGAAGTGTAAGAAGATTGTGGAGAACCACCTCCAACAGTTATGGTTGACTTGCCCTCAACTCCGATGGATGAACAAGAAACCACTTTTGATGGAATAAGACCAAGGCTAAGGTATGCATTGAACTCTCAAGATACTATTGGTTTTTATAATAATATTTTGAAGTACCCATGTTCAACTGATAGTATGAACGAAAATTCAATTTATATGCCTTTATCCTATGATGATCATGATTATAGGCTAGAATTTCTTGAGAATGACAAAGTGGAAATATTTGTTCTTGAACCCATTGATTTTATGCCTAAAGAACCTTTGCCTAGTGAAAAGCTAAGTGCTATGCAAGATACATATGCTATTTATAATTACATCATGATTTGTTGCTACAATTTAATTGTGGTTGTGATTATGGATGCCTATGTTTACAATAAGTTTTGCAAATCTCAATCTTGCTTTGCGCTTGGCCAAGCTCATGATCTTAAAAGACCACACGCCGGGAGGAATCCCGAATTTCACTAACCATGCAGGACATGAGACTCAAATGATGAGGGAGGAACTGTGCCCAAGATTTTGAGAATCATCATCAACATCTCCATGTTTCAAGAACGGATGCCACTAGTCTCATCAATTTTGTGCACAAGACCAGCGATTCATTATGCAAGAAAGTTGAATATTCAAGATCAGCGTCAAGTCCTGGTTCCAACGCACCCATGATTGATGAAATTGAAGACCCATGGGAGGAGCTATGTCACAAACATCGAAGTCACACGTGCTGAAATCAGCACAGGGCAGATTGTAACGCCGGAGTAAAACAAACATAACTCCCTCAATTTAAATGCGATTTGGGCAAATAATGACATGTTGGAAAGAAGATTTTATACACTTTTCATTGGATCAGTTGGTCGGCACAACTTCCAATCTGTAAAGAGAGAAATATTGTTGAACTTGAGGTAGAGACAAGGCATAACGAAGGAGGTGGCAATGTTGTGAGAGACGATTGGGCAAGTTTTCCATCGAGCGCGATTGATCGAGTCCAACATGGCAAGAGGAATAAATGCTGCATGGATCACCTTCACCTCTTGCATGAAGGACTACGGCTTCGCATCGATCTGAAAGGTATGTGAAAAAGTCGAGCTCTATGACTTTAAATGAAGCGCTTTGCGGGAGACAACCCGGTCCTTAGTGTTTTGAGTCTTTTTCTTGTGTCTTTTTAGAGAGATGTATGAGGATGTCACCACCCTTTGATTCTAGACTTGTGGCTAGTTAATTTAGGCTAACTCTCTTGGTTTTAGACCACCACCTTTTCATGTCATATCATTTGTTCCATCATATTTGTTTACTCACCTCATGTGTATCTCATTTTGTTCTCCACCTTGCATTGTATTATGTTTCGTCTTATAACTTTTTTTGTGAAAACCTTTGTGCCCTTAGCCTCCCATCAAACCATACCATTTTGTTGCAGACTTGCTTCTACAGCCTCCAAGTCCTTGATACCTGTTGGCGCTCCTTAGTAGTACTCTTTTAGTGCCATTTAGGTGGAGTTTTTAGACTAATTCATATATGAATCCGCCACTTGGCACTTGAAATAACTCCGTTTCCACTTATACATATATTTTTGAAGAGTTTGTGAGTATGCAGTTTTTTCGGTCTATTTTGAAGCGAAACTAACAAAGCCCTTGTTGGGGATCGAAAGCTCAAGAACTTGAAGCCTGTTCACACTCTCGAGAAGGCCCGAAGGGCAACAAAAGATGATTCACTTCGGAGTCAAGGTGGAGAATATGGAAAGATTTCTCTTCTCATCCGTATCCCGAAGAAATCTTGAAGCGAACGACGTCAAAAAGGGTCACATATGTGACGGGCATAAGCTAAGAAAAGACCGAGAATCCACACGCAAAAGAGGAAGCCGAAGGCCGCGGCGAGATTGGAGGACGGTGAGTTCTTTGCTAAGGACTTCTGCACCATGAACTCTATCACCATGACTAGCTTTATGGGGTGAAGGCCTCATTTGTCCATGGGACGTAAGGTGACCTTGGTAAATCACCGAAATCACCTTGATGTAAGGTGATCTCGGTCCTCTTTGCTTGATGAATTATTACCCCTGCTGCAGTGATAGTATGTGGGTGGGAACGACATCGGTAATTGGGACTTGATAGATTAGATTGGTGCTTTCACTCGGCGGTTGCATAACTAGGCGATCCTAAAACCCTATGGGCAAACGTTCTCTATATCTTGTGCTTACTAATCTAACCTCGCTTTCTTAACCCTAGTTTTAGTTAGATTAGACTTAGTAGATAGATCTATTTCATACATCAACCAAAACCCAAAAAGATTCACACACTAACGTAATTAGTGCTTAGATAAGCATAGCAATTTTCTTGTTCCACAGATTGATAACCTTGGGGGAACACTCTAAGGGAAAAGCTATAACCGACCCGTACTCTTGCGGTTCATAATTGACGCGGCTAAGTGCCGTCGACAATACCAGTTAGGATCTCCACCATTGTAGGCTTCAGCTTCCTTCGTTGCTCCTCCATGATCCTACCAGTCATACTAACACTATGTTTGGATGTCAGTATTGACGCCCGGAATTGGGAATTAGAAATTAATCTAGTGAATACCAATTGTTTGGATGTATAAAAAAATTGCAAATTGGCATTGAGGAACAATACCAAGGAATTGAAGTTGAACTAAAATAGCCCTTCCTCGATACAGAGCCTCACCCCTCCACATTGGAAGGAATTGGCTCGCGCCCGAGGCCTCGACTATCGCCGCCGGCGAGCAAGAGGTGCTTGTGCTGTCCTCCCTCTCCGGTGAGCAGCCCTGGTATCTACAGCATCCTCCGCCCCGTCCTTTGGCTCCTCTTCGCCCAGCATGACCGGGCTGCTAAGCACGCCTTGATGGAACGCGACCATCATCATCGAGGACGACAAAGGGGCCATGGCCGTCGAATGCCGCCCACTAGTTGTTCCATTGCCCCTAGAACTACTGGTTGTTGTTGTAGTTGTATCCTTTAATTTGTTCGTCACGCTAGCGTAGGCAGGCCATTTGTGTACTCATCCCTAGTGTTCGACAAGCTACCGGTGATGGAGCTCGAGTCTGGATGTGCGACGACGGCCGCTAAGGACACCTTGACGCCGTTAACTTGCTGTTGTTGTGGCGAACGCTTGTTGTAGGTCTAAAGATCCGACGTGGGTAAGCTCCGTTGGGGTGATGACGATAAGAAGATATGAATCTAATTATCAATACCTAGGTATGGACATCCAAACGTCAATTGGAATATGTCAGCTTCTTGGATTCCATCTAACTATTTCATCTACATCCAAACAAAAGATTTGATATTCAACCCATTACCAATACTACTATGATTTGGTATTGAACACAATTCAATGCAAGCCTTCCAATATCGCCATCCAAACGGAACCTAAAAGTGGATTATGAAGATATGGTAGAAACATGATCAATTAAGATATCTTTAGCCACGATTGAGAGTACCGGATAAGTATGTTTGTGTTGATGCCACCAGTTCAAGATGTTAAAGTTATCCGTTAGATGGTTGACAGTGTCACAGTTCAAGTAAGACACAAGTTCAGAAGCATTAGAAGATGATGAGCTTGCCACATGCAATAGAGAAGTTGCAGATGTATCTCTAGACATGTTAAGATTACCAGGCGATATACCAGTACAACCAAATAGGAGAGGTAGAGGGACATGGGCGCTTGGCTTTGTTTTGGTCCAAGGGAGGTATAGGGGAATCGTCAACGTCAGCATCATCGACGATAATGGGATAGGGCCTCGCGGTCCTCGCTCATGTCGTCCTCGTTGTCATCTCCGTCTGCCGTTCTTCATTCATACCCACCTCAACCATCTCCTCGTCCAAGGCGGCCATCATCACTCAGTAGTGATCTGGTTCCTCAACAGGTACAAAACCTCCAAAACAAACAAGATCTGGGTTATAAAAACATCAAAGGAAGAGAAAACAGTAGACCTACTGTTGGTGTTAGGGTTGTACTCATACCTTTACAGCTGGAGAACCATAGTCGCTGGCGAGATCAATGACCCACGGATCCAACCCTCTGATCCCTCAATACATCTAGTCTATCCCTATCCCTGCACAAATAGTGCAGACAGTGAGACACACATGGAGAGAGAGAGTTTGGGGGATGCGAGGGAAGACGTCTTATGCTAGATCCGGAGCACCTGAATTGTCGGAGACTGTCGAGGTTGATTAAGCATTTGGATGCCTTCCAAAGTATCTCTGGGACGCTTTCTCAAAAAAAAAATATTTGGGACGTAGAATAACTTTAAATACACATATAGACCAAAACATTAGCCCCAATGATTATGTTGTCAATCAATCACCAAAATCACAAACAATTGTCTATGACAACTTACTGATGCAAATTGGCCCACATGCAATTACACCCATCATACAACAACTCGTATCGTTGTATCACTTTAGTCCAACATCTAGTAAAGCATGCAAATGGGTCTATCAACTTGTCTAGTTTGCTCATGTATGGTCCAAATACATGCACCACTAGCATGGCGTGGAGATAACATACGACATAACCCACATAAACACACCCTCGTGCATGTTTTCGTTTGCTTCAACTGAGGACATCTCCTATCCTTTTCCATTTTTTTGCTCTTTTTTGCGGTGGCTCGATCTAATTGTTTTGGGTCGTGGAAAAACGGAAGGAAAATCGATATAGCTAGACTTTGATCTTGTGGCACGGAACAGAGGCCCGCGAATGTGAATGCATGACACAAACGTCTGCTGCTACATCCACCACAAACGTCCCCGACGAGGCGTGCCACGGCCTTGGACGCCGCCTCGACGTCGTGGTGAACAACGCCGGCGTCAGCGGGGACCCCGGCGGAGACGGCGTGCGCGTGAACGCCATATCGCCCAGCTACATTCCGACGCCCATGATGATGGCCGGCATGGCCCGGTGGCTCCCCGGTGCGAGCGTCGAGGAGCGCATGCAGGCGGGTGTCGTGGGAGAAGGACATGAACACGATGGACGGACTGGATGGTCAAAGGCGGGTTCACGGTGAGCAAGGCGCCCAACCTGCGAGCACCAGCATTCTATAAGCAGCGTCATCTGCTTGGACAAAGTGTGGGCTTTGAATCCAGCTCATTTTTTACACCCAAAGCCCAGGATTTGAATCCAGATCATTTTGTACACCCGAAGGCCAGGATTTGAGATCCAGAACGGAAACAACCGTGTTGGATTCACTCATTCCCGATCTACAACAAATAACTTTCTTTTTATCTCTATACAACAATTCCTACATCCATCCGTGGCCTTCTTAGAGCATAGCTCGCCCATGCCTACCTCATCTCCAGCGCGCTCTCTGCTCCTGCCGTTGCCTTACACACCTCGTTTTGTGTCTCCTCCCGTGTCAAATACAGCGCAGTGCAGGCGTAACGGCGGGCAAGGAGCCCAACAACAATTTCAGGAAAAGGTCCAGAGCGGCCCATGCGTGCCCATCAATTTTTTTGTCCTCCAACACTTTCACGAACAGATCGAGTAGCAGTTACGCCATCAGCGTTTTCTTAAATCATTTTTTATTAAAAAAATGAAAATATTTCTTTCTGGGCAAAATTTCCTCCGCTGCGAGCTACGTCATCAGGGTTCACTTTAATTTTGTCTCCGTACAAAATGGGGCAAAAAAACGAGATAAAAGAAGGCAAGAACCACATGCGTATTTATGATTTGTGGCAGCTCCTTTTGTGAACTCTTAAATGGATAGCATAAAGCTAGCGAGAAAGAGTTGCTTCCTCAGGGACCTACAGATAATCAACAATCTATCGTACAAATGCATTTACAGCTTCAGCAATCATGATACAAATACTAAAAAGGAAAACATTAGTCTACAGATGGACGCAACTCCATCCGTTCTGTGATCTGTGTGCGATGCCCGCAGTTTACATTCCCAAGAACGTGCCAAAACTGCAGCATTTGCAATGTGTTAACTGTTAAGATGTACAGACATTTTGCAACGTGCAAGAGAAAAGAACAGCCAGATACTATCAGGTTAACAGGAGCAACTGGAAATGCAGGAGAGGTGATTCAGTACCTTCGAGGGTAAGAACAGAGCATTAACACAATTCAAGCAGCTTGATGGTCAGGTGAGAGATCTGCCTGCCCATTCACGCTCCCTCCGCTTAAGCTTTGCTTGCTGTTTGTTGAATTTTTCTTTTCCTCTCTCCAGAAGAGGATCTACCACTACATAGTCATCTGGATCATCTTTCCTTGTCATTCCATCCTGTGAAAATCAAGTTACATATCATTCCCAATCTTTACAAGATGCATATATTTTTCCATGTGTGTATGAGAAAGGGCAAGAAAGGCCTAGCAACTAACCTTGGAAGAATCAGGCAAGAAAGACAGCCGGTTTGTGTGCCACCCTGTGTAGTCCTCTTCAGCTTCCTTTTCCACCTTATCAGTAGCAAGATTCTTTTCTTTGACATGATCTGTAGGAGGATTCTTACTGAGGAAAGAAGCCTTGAACTTCTGCAGCTTTGCTAGAGTCTAAAAAGAAAAAAAATAATGTGTAATGGTGTAAGAAATATTGGCCGCCCAATTTGCAGAGCACAAAACAGACCAATTTGATATGCCAGCTAGCATATCAATATGCATGAACTGCGTCAGTATGGCACGAGAAATGTGGATATAATAAGAATTAAGAAAACATCATTACCTCATCTTCACGGCCTTGGAGCCGACGTTTTTGCTGTTTTTTCAAATGTCTCTCTTGTTCAGCTGGATTTAGTAGCTGCAAGTTAGCATCAGCTCTGGACATCCTCTCGGCACTTGCTTCTGAGCCAACGCCTTTTTTCTTCAAAGATAGTTTTTTAGACTTTTGTAGCTCATGCTCATCATCATCATCTTCATCGTTGTCCCTCCTGCAAATCAACAACCAGATTTCACTTTCGAAAAACTGTTATACTAAATTATGCATAGAATAGATGTCTCAGCTTAGATCATTTCAAGCATGGATACAGGGACTCTTTTTCCATTCTCATCATGATACATATTATATAATCCATGTTACTCCATGCTAAAATTCGCTATTCAAGACCCGGTACCCATGCTTATGGAAAGAATTATGATTACTGAATGCCTGATGCGAAGAATAGAATATGTCTTAATCGTAACAAGATGATAAAAATTAAGCAACCTTATGTTAAACAATAAATAATTGCAAGAACAGACTGATAATGTTCTCTTAAGGGTCATATGGAAAAAGGAATGTTGCAGCATGTTCAGAAGAGCACGGGCAGGGTGCAGGGGTAACCATATATAATAGTAACCTACAAGGCTACAACTTTGAAATGAATGTGTTTCTATCATCACAATGTTAAGTGACAAAAAGATAATTTGGGGCATGAGCATATACCTATGTTCGATATTGGACCTGCGGTCTGGTAATTCTTTATCCTTCCGATGTGGTTTATCTGTTCAAACGAAGGAAAATAATTAATTTCTGCAATCACGATTCATCAATGTTTTACGGCAAGCACAATTCTTAATAGAAACTTGAACCAAATTATGCTACCTGCTTTAGATGTTTCACGAGAGCGAACATCACCAAGCTCCATACGTTTTTTTAGGATTTGTGAGCGCATTCTATTGTCAAAGTCCTCTTCATTCTCGTCTTCAGGATAATCATCAGAATCTGGAGAATGCTCTGGCTCTCTTGAGTCAACTTTCTTTGAGATCAAAGCATCCCTGACAGATAAAATGGTGTCCTTTTTCTTCTCCTCTTGCTCCTTGGACTGCAAGGTAGGAACAAGCACAATCCTATTTAGATTTGGCAGAGCGCAAAAAGTTAAGGAAGCAGATAACACTGTAATTGCAAAACCTGCCCAGAGGAAAAGATATAGATCACAGCCTAAACAAACTCAACATAGGAAGCATTCAATTAATGAGCAGTGTATAACAGCAAAGAGGACTGGCATGAACAAACAAAGACAAGATAGTAGGCACGCTAATGTCATAATGTGGCAGATACAGAAGCGTCCTATATAGTGTTCTGCCAACCGGATAAGGTATTGTCTTGCCATTTTCAATGTGACATGTTCCGTAGCTAAAGTTGGGTTCATATGTTGCACATTTCTGATCAAAAGTGATCAAACTCGCTAGCAGAAAAGAGTAAATATAGAGATTGCAATTAATGAGCTGAGGGAACAGGACTTATAAGTACAAAGATAAGATAAGGCAGACACAACAGGACAGGACTTAATGTTGTAAACTGGATAGGGTATTGTACTGTTGTTTCCAGTGTGATATGTTCACAAGCAAAAGTTTGGTTAACATGATGCTGAGTTTTTTTTTATCAGAAGTTATAATACTCACCAGCTGAATATCCTCTGGTTCCCCTTTAAGAAAGCGGGGATCATCCAACACATCATGAATACTTTTTATTTTGGCCTGAACAGTGGAATCTGCCTCATTCTCCTCCTCTTCTACTTCGTCTCCAAAAGAGAGCACGTTAAGTTGCCTGGAAGATGGACACCTTGGATCAAAGGTAATCCAACAGGCATCATACGGTCAACCTGAGAACAATGTGAAGGATATTACTTACTTAACTGCCTTCTTCTTTAGTTTCACCTCAGCATCGGCCTTAGCAACAGACTCAGCCTTCTTAAGTTGCCTTGGAACAATATCCTCAAATGGGTCCCAGAGAACCTACGCATACATAGAAGGAAACACAAGGCTAAATGAATAGTTTGGATTCAAAAGCAACAGAAAAAACTATTAGGCAAGTTATCTATCACCCAAACCAAATACTGGTAAGTACCATAATGGAAATAACAACAAAATATGACAGGAGAGAGAAAGAAAGACACCTCAACTGAAAGAATTTTCTGCGGGTACACAGGCCGATCATCCTTATCGGTCTCAACATCAGCCAAGGAAAGAAGGTTGAAAATAGAATCACCTGTAACCTGCACACAGACATGTAGCCAAGCCATGACGACTCCAAAAGAACAACACGGTACCAAGGCATGAACAGTGAGGGGCTCCTAAACTGGACATGGCAATACCTTCCCGAAGATAGTGTTCTTCTTATCGAGCCAATCGCAGCGGTCAAGGGTGATAAAGAACTGGCTCCCATTCGAATGAGGCGTGCCAGCATTGGCACAGGCCACTAAACCCCTGTGGTTAAACCTCAGCCTTGAGTGGAATTCATCCGCAAATGGCGCCCCGTAGATACTCTCGCCCCCTGCAGGAGTGACGCCAGGATGATGTCATTAGCCCCCCAAATCAAAGCACCCCAAAGGCCAAATCATCCCTCCACTCACACCCACAACTAAACGCCAGAACCTTACATATCAGAACAATCAGGTATCAAATTTGAAGCGCTAACTAGTAATCTCATCGAAATCTCTGGATCAATTCAGTAGGCAACAACATCAGGATGTGGAATCAGAAACCCTAGTTAACTAGTTCTAGGTACGCTCAAGAGGGGAGGAGGGTCGTACCGGTGCCGGAGCCGGTGGGGTCGCCGCCCTGGACGAGGAAGTTCTTGATGACGCGGTGGAAGAGGGTGCCGTCGTAGTAGCCCTCGAGGCAGAGCTGCACGAAGTTGCGCGCCGCCTTGGGGGCCTCCTTGGGCCACAGCTCTATGTCGAGCGGGCCGGCCGTCGTCTGCACCACCACCTTCCCCTTCGTCGGGGGCTCGAGCACGTACACCGACGACATCCTGGCGGACTCGTCCCTGCCGCCTCTGGCCGCCGCCGCAGCCGCTGCCGCGCCGCTCTACCTCGCGCGTGCTCGCCTTCGGTACGGGCCGGTCGGGGGCGGGCGGTTCGTGGTTGGGTTGGGCCGCCGGGTCAGACGACCCCATTTGGGCGGTATGATTGATGGGAGCGAGAGATCTACTGGGCGGTGAGGACGCGTGGCGCGCATCGGACGGTCCTCAGTGCTTTGACGACAGCGGTCGAACTGTTCATCAGCGGGGTGTTTGGTCTGTGTGGGCTAAAAATTAGCACTTGCTATCATGCCTCCTCCAACAAAGGACGGTAAGTTAGTAGCTTTTGAATTGATTAATCGTTGCACAGTGTTAGAATAGTACCAAAATAATACATTTAGTTGGCTTTTTACACGCTCTTAGCCAGCTCGTACCATTTTCTATTCATTGAACAGTAAAAAGCTCTCTTCACTGTTCAATGAATAGAAAATGGTATGTGCTGGCTAGCAAAAAGCCAACCCAGTGTACTATTTTAATATCATTCTGACACTTTTTAACGATTAAACAATTTAAAAGCTGGCTTATAGCCCCTCATTGGAGGAGGCCTATAACACCCTAAATTTCATTCATCACAAAGAAATCAATATAAGCAACCTCTTATTTTAGTTTTATTGTTTTAAGGCTTTATTTAAATTCACTATATAAATATTGCTCATAAATAATTGAACATCATTCTAATTATAGTCCTATCAAGTTTATGTTGCATTCATGCTGCTGCATACATTTTTGTGTGAAGTTTTGAAGTTTAAACAAAAGGCTTGAACTGTTTAAACAAACCCTTTGTATAGGTTTAAACATTTCAAACTCTCTTTTTCTCCTTTCCCTTTTCTTTCTAGCCCAGCCCAAAACCGATGCAGCCGGCCCAACTCGTCGCTAGTTCGGCCCGTTAGCCAGCCGCCGGCCCAACTCTCCCTCTCCACCTTTCCTTCCTCGCTCTCTCGCTGCCACTGGGACCCACATGTCGGGGTCGTCACTTTCCTTTCCCCGGTCGCGGATCAGAGCAGAGCTCGCGCCGCGCCGCCTCTCCCCGCGTCCCTCGTCCTTGCTGGCCAGGCCCGCAGGCCAGAGCCACCCTAGCCGCCTATTTAAGCCGCCACCACCGCAGCCTTTTTCCCCTCCGCAACCCTAGCTGCAGCCTCCGCCAGAGCTCGCGCCGCGCCGCCTCTCCCCGCGTCCCTCGTCCTTGCTGGCCAGGCCCGCAGGCCAGAGCCACCCTAGCCGCCTATTTAAGCCGCCACCACCGCAGCCTTTTCCCCTCCGCAACCCTAGCTGCAGCCTCTGCCAAAGCTCGCGCCGCCATCGCCGCCCTCGAGCTCCGACGCCGCCGTAGCCGTTCCGTGTCGTCGCCGCCTCCTCTTCAACTTCGAGTCGTCGCCAAGCTTCGCACGGGGGTAAGGAACACGTCGAGCCCCTTTTCTCACGCAATGCGCGCCTAGAACACCCGGTCGACGTTCCGCCATGGCCGTCGCCGCCATTGCTCACGGCGAGCCGCGTAGGTCGCCCAAACCTCCTCGTTTAGCCCCCTAGATGTTTTTCCCTTGTCCCAATCTAGGTCTAGGGTTTTGAATCACTCGATTTGGTCAATCCTAGCCCCGGGATTGCTCAGCTCCGGCGAGAGCGCCGCTGCGCGCCGCCGTCAGCCAGCCGCCCCCGGTGACCAAAAGCCCCCTTTTAATCCTAGCCCTCCGATCGGGATCCGACGGCTCAGATCGGATCTGACTTGTGTCAATTGGGGTCAGTACCGGTCGGCCATGGCTATTTTGCAGAAAACCCCCTATGCTTTGGTAGATTCATCCCGCGGTCCAGGGTAGTTCAAAAGTAATTAGATTTAGTTCCTGTTTTATTTAGTTTAGCCCCTGCACTTTCATAGAATAGAACCAGCTGTCCTAGTATGTCTTTTACGCGTTAGACCTTCGGTTTATATAGGAAATTATGTTTAGATCCTTCGGAATCTTCTGGTTAGGCCCCTGGAAGTCTGTTTTCATCGCAGAATAGCCCCTGAGTCCTATTTTAAGCTTGTTTTCACCGTTTTAAATTTGTTTTGAGAGATCTTTGCGTCCGTAGGTTCATAATTTCATGAACAGTTGTGTTTCATACATGTTTACGTTATTT
This sequence comes from Digitaria exilis, assembly GCA_015342445.1. Lineage (NCBI taxonomy): Eukaryota > Viridiplantae > Streptophyta > Magnoliopsida > Poales > Poaceae > Digitaria > Digitaria exilis. The sequence goes on from JACEFO010001795.1 coordinate 2,705,652, forward strand.
TAAAGTTGGATGGTGTATTGTTTGTTTATTTATTGTATGTTTGTGATGTGTGTGCGTGTAGAGAACGTGTCGTACGAGGAGGAAGATCAAGAGTAGTACTACGAAGAAGAGCCAATCTTCATAGCTGAGAAAGGCAAGTGGATTCCCCCTCTGCATTCTCTTTTGATGCCCATTCACATGTCATTACATTAAAGTTTATTATTATTTATGTCTTGTATTAATTTGATGGGAAGCTGCTTAAGGATGTCTAGCTTTTACTCTCATGCCTTGATATACTTGGGTTACTTTCATGTCGGGTAGCCACGCTAGATGCAAAGCTTTGGGCTTATGGTGGGTCGCTACTTGAACAACTATTGATGAATTTGATATACTTATGATGAACTTGTTAAACAAGAGCACTATTGTTAATTGGAACATGGAGCGACCACCTGGGATTATTACGTACAACCATACTATCACATTGGCTCTGATCTTGGCTAAATAATTTGAAGACCTATATGTTGTGTTCGCGCTGCATGTTGGTGGGTTATTGGGTCCGAAGCTTGGATGAGTGGCGAAGGAATGCTTCGTCTTCCAAAGTACCGCGGATAACGGGGAGCGGACACATACATATAGGGATTCTTTGGAAAAGCCTCGTAGTGAATCCTGCGCCACTCACCTAGGAAGTGTTTAAGGCCTTGCAAACCCGGGCGAGAAGGAAACACGAAGTATGATGAAAGTGTACAACCTCTGCAGAGTGTTAAAATCTATTGCAATAGCCGTGTTCGCGGTTATGAACGGCTCAGATCCTCACATGATTAATATATCGAAACCTTGAATCAAATTGTGGTTACATGGACATGATGATGATGGTATTTATGATGTTACTATTTAATGGGGTTGGTATATACTTTTACTTTAGTAATTAGGTGCTTGGTTAATAAAACTTGACCAACTAAAATGCTGACAGCTTAAACCAAGCCTCTCCTTGGTAGCTTGCATCTTTCTCCCCACTTGCTGAGTACCAACCATAAGTGTACTCATCCTTGCTTACTTTGGATCAGAAGGAGGGAAAGGTGCAGAGTACATTAGTGATCTGGATGATATCTAGGCGAGTGCTCCACCAGTCAGCTGCCTGTGGATGAAGTCTACATCGCCGCTGCCATTTATTGTTTATTTGTTCAAGACTATCGTGTTGAACCATTTAGTCCTTCGTGCCTCTTCGAGAGTGTAATAAATACTTTATTTGTACTTACGTTAAAGCACTGTTGTCGGGTACCAAACTACGGGGTACCCCAAATGACGGCCCAAGTTGGCCCAGGAAGAAGACCACAGGAGGAAAGCCCAGGGCACGGCGGCCCGAGAAAGGCCCACTACGACGGCACCCCCGAGAGGAGAATCTTCGTCTCGTTCGAGGGCACCCCATGCCCTCGGATGGGAATCTCTATCCCGTTTGAGGGTATCCCTTGCCCTCGAACGGGGATTCCCGTCACGGTCGACCCCCTGCGGTCGAGACCCCCGAGCCGGTCTCAAAACTCTACCCCGGACGCAATAAATGCGGGACATGACCGCACATCCCGCTTCGCCATGCCTCGGATGGGACACCGGTCGCCTCCGACTGAGCCAGGCACTGTGCCCCTGAACCAGGTCCTGTGCGGACAGGGCCGGTGACAGGCCGTACCACGACGCCAACAACTCCACGACCAGTCTTCCCTCGGATCACGACGCAGGGCCTCGAAAAAGGACCTCCGAGGAATGACGAAAAGACACAACGCCGCTCCCACCCTCGATCGACACCCTTCGAAGCAATGGCTGGCTAACGGGAAGTCAGCGATGGCGACATCCGTGTCGTCAGCCAAGGTTGGAAGGCGCGATTCCCGCCAGCATAGTGCACAACATGGCGCCACAGTGTACCAAATAGCATGTTCACCACGATCTCTTTGTACGGTTTTCCCCATCCTTAAGCTATAAAAGGGGAGGGAGCCAAGCACGCAGAAGGCACGGGCTATTGGTAGTTCAACACACATACACTCAACACGCACACATCACCGGGACTTGGGAGCTCAATTCCCTCTCCCACCTCGCTTGTAACCCCCCTACTACGAGCAACACGAAATCCGGTGCTACGCACCACTACAGGACGTACGGCCTCACGTCCGGAACCAGGATAAAACCTCGTGTCCGAAGACTGACCGATCCAATCCGCCATCCCACGCAGAGTTAGCGACGCGATCACTAGTTAATGCTGGTGTGACCAAATCAGGCACCGACAGTTGGCGCGCCAGGTAGGGGAAGGTGCGTCGCGCAACTTTTGCTTCAATCCCGATGGCGGGTTTCGACCGGAGACGTTTCCCGATGGGATCAAGCGATCCGCTCCCAGCGGGATACGAGATCCAGTTTGGAAGCCTCCGTTTCGAAGCAACTGGCAACGGCTACCTCATGCGCATCCTCCCGGAAGGATCCGACGGCCGTGAAGAGCCACCACCGACGGCGGCTCCTCGACGGAGGAGACGTCCGGGACCACGCAATCGGCGGGCACGCGCCGCCAGACGGGCGGCCAATGCCAACCACGCCCCACCCACAAGGGACGAAGACGTGCCACGGCGCTCTATCCCAGTGATAGAAGCCTCCTCTTCACTCTCAACGAGCGTGGAGTGTTCCGCTCCAACGCCGCGTTTCCCTTACGGGCTTAACAACGCCGCTGCTGTCTTCGCCTCATCAGTAAGGATGGGCTTGGGTGCCCGAAACCGTCAACCCGGCTACCGCTGGGTTCCAGTACGAAATAACGCCGTCCCTGACAACTCCTATTCGGGGTCAGAGGAGGAGCACGTTCCCGGGTCAGAACATCCGGAGTGGGATTATTCTGGCCTTCGGGATCGTAGCGCTTTCACGGCTTTTCAAGCTCCGGCAGACTACTGCCTCACCTGCTCCGACGACTCCGATGATGACTACGATCCCACACGGGAGTGCTTCGTCATTAACAACGAAGTTAGTGACGGGCACACCACTGACGAAGAAGATAATGAAAATGGCGCCAAAGATCCAGTAGGCGCACAACCCTCGGACGAGCAGGAGCAGTCGCTTTCCAAGGGCGAACCACACCCACGTCGCCAGCCGCGGGCTGCCCACCCTCACAATTTAGGGGGCGGGAACGCCTCGCAACCGGCGCACTCTAACCGCGGTCCAGCCGACCAAAGTGATGGTCGCGATGTAGGCGCACGACGCGCGGGACGAATCGTGCGCATCCTCGCAGAAGACAAGAAGGATGACCTGGCTCCAAGGACGAGCCAAAAGCTCATCGCGGCGGCTGCACTACTCCAGACCATGCCGGAACCGGCTACCCCCAAAGGTCGAAAAATCCACCTCGAGGCTCAAAAACTGGTCGAGAACGCTGCACGTCAGCAAGCTGAAAGCTCGGTTTCCCGCCTTCGCCGCCCCTCGGCCTCGAGGGGCCAGCGTGGAGGAGAATCATCGGTGCGCTCACCTCCTCAGAATGACGACATATAGGCGCAGTACCAAGGCAACTCCCGTCGAGATATACTGCGCAACGCCACACCGACGAGCCACGCACACCAGAAGCAGAGCCACTCCCAGCACGAGTACCCATGAGATCACGTCTCCGGGACGCTCGAGGCACCTTGGATGATGGTGACGCCCAGAACATCCTGAACCAGATGAGGCAGCGAGAGGAGGCCTGGACCCGCCAGCCTCGACGCGACGGTCGCGACGACGATCAGGATGGGCCACCGGAACCAACGGGAACGCGTGTGTTTAGTCGCATCATCCGCACCGCCCCGATTCCCTCGTGTTTCCGGCAGCCGACCACCATCACCAAGTACTCCGGGGAAACAGACCCTAGGGTATGGCTAAACGATTACCGTCTGGCGTGCCATCTTGGTGGCGCAACAGATGATGCCATGATCATTCGCAACCTGCCCCTTCACTTGGCAGATTCCGCGCGGAAATGGCTCGAGCACCTGCCCCCCAATCGAATCCACGACTGGAACGATCTGGTCGAGACCTTCGTGAGAAATTTCCAGGGCACGTACGTATGGCCTGGGAATACGTGGGACCTTCGAGGGTGCAACCAAAAGCCCGGTGAATCTTTGAGGGATTTCATCCAGTGCTTCTCCAAGCGTTGCACCGAGCTCCCCAACCTCACCGATCACCAGATCATCCACTCCTTCCTCGAGAGCACCACCTGCTACAGCCTGGTGTGCAAGTTGGGAAGAAACCCTCCCTCCGACGCAAACCGACTGTTGAGGTAGCTTCCAAGTATGCTTCGGGAGAGGAGGCGGCCAACGCCATCTTCAACGGCAAAAAAGGAAAGCGTCCCGAGGAAGAACCCGTGGAGGGTAGCAAGACCAAGAACTCCTCGAAGAAGCAGAAGCACGATAAGAAGGGGAAGAAAGCTCAGGCTCTGCGCGAAAAGGGTGACAATGACGATGAGGCTCTCGCGGTGGACCCCAACCACAAGGGACCTCGAGGCCCCCCACGTGGAGGAGGGGTTTTCGACGATCTCCTCAAAAAACTATGCCCATACCACAAGACCGCAGTCACTCACACTCTCGAGCAGTGTGAGATGCTGTGGAAGTACTACAACCGCATCCCCCGAAAGGATGGCGGCCCGAGAAAGGAAGCCGGGGACAAGGACGACGATGGCTACCCCGAGGTAGAACACGTGTTCTTCATCGTGGGTGGCCCCTCAGCGAACATGACCACCCAGCAGCGGCGTCGAGAGCGTCGGGAGGTCCTGTTGGTTCAGCCAGCGACCCCGTCGTACCTCGACTGGTCCTTAGAGACCATCTCGTTCAGCCGGGAGGACCACCCCGACCACATCCCGAACCCCGGACAGTATCCCCTCGTTGTCGATCCCGTCATCGGCAGCACGCGCTTCTCCAAAGTCCTCATGGATGGGGGCAGCAGCCTCAACATCATTTACGCTCCAACCTTGGAGCTCATAGGGATCAGCACCAAGGAGTTACGACCGAACAAGTCGTTGTTCCACGGCATCGCACCCGGAAAGCGCGTACAACCCCTTGGGCAGATCGACTTGCCCGTTTGCTTCGGCACGCCGGCCAACTTCCACAAGGAGATGCTCACCTTCGAGGTAGTAGGATTCAAAGGGGCTTACCACGCCATTTTGGGAAGGCCATACTATGCCAAGTTCATGACCGTCTCAAATTACACCTACCTGAAGATGAAGATGCCGGGGCCTAACAGAATTATCACAGTCGGCCCAACGGTCAAACACGCCTACGTGTGCGATGTCGAGAGCATCGAGCTGGCCAAGGCACTGGCTCTCGATGACTCCCTTGTGGTGGATCTAGAGGCAATCGCCAACATGCCCCCCGACGCTAACGAGCGCCAGGACGGGAGCTTCGCACCCGCTGAGAACACCAAGACAATCCCGCTCAACCCCGACGGCAATGACGGCAAGGTGTTGACGGTCAGTTCCACCCTCAACGACAAATAGGAGGTTGTGCTCGTCGACTGTCTCCGCGCCTACGCCGACATCTTTGCGTGGAGCCCCTCGGACAAGCCAGGCATTCCGAGGGAGGTCGCCGAGCACTCCCTTGACATCCGCCCCCACTCCAAGCCGGTCAAACAGCGGCTACGCCGATTCGATGAAGTCAAGCGGCGAGCCATTGGCGAGGAGGTGCGCAAACTACTGGAGGCCGGGTTCATCAAGGAAGTCTTCCATCCCGAGTGGTTAGCTAATCCTGTACTAGTGAAAAGAAAAATGGGAAATGGAGAATGTGTGTAGACTACACTAGCTTTAATAAAGCATGTCCAAAGGTCCCTTTTCCCTTACCACGCATAGACCAGATAGTAGACTCCACTGCGGGATGTGAACTCTTGTGTTTCCTTGACGCCTACTCCGGCTATCACCAGATCAAGATGAAGGAGTCCGATCAGCTCGCGACTTCCATTATCACCCCCTTTGGCATGTACTGCTACGTTACGATGCCCTTCGGCCTTCGAAACGCCGGAGCCACGTATCAGCGCTGTATGCTCCACGTTTTCGGGGATCATATAGGTCGTATCGTAGAAACATATGTCGATGACATCGTTGTCAAAACCAGGAAGGCGGACGACCTGGTGCACGTTCTTAAAATCGTGTTTGACTGTCTCAGGGCGCAAGGGGTCAAGCTCAACCCCGAGAAGTGCGTCTTCGGTATGTCTCGAGGCATGCTTTTGGGTTTCATCGTCTCCCAGCGAGGCATCGAGCCCAACCCCGAGAAGGTCGCGGCAATCCAACGGATGGAGCCGATTCGAGACCTGAAGGGGGTACAGAAGGTGATGGGATGTCTCGCGTCCCTGAGCCGCTTCATCTCGCGGTTAGGAGACAAAGGGCTCCCTCTGTACCGACTCTTAAGGAAGTCCGTGTGCTTCACCTGGACTACGGAGGCTCAGGAAGCCTTAGACCGACTCAAAATGGTGCTAACGAACGCGCCAGTCCTCACCTCGCCACGAGAGGGTGAAACTCTCTTTCTCTACGTCGCTGCAACCACTCAGGTTGTCAGCGCTGTGATCGTAGTAGAAAGGACCGAGGAAGGGCACTCGTTACCCGTTCAACGACCAGTATACTACGTCAGCGAGGTCTTGGCCGAAACCAAGACAAGGTATCCCCACATCCAGAAGCTAATCTACGCCATCGTTTTGGCCCGGCGCAAACTACGACACTACTTCGAGGCGCACCCGGTGACCGTTGTATCATCTTTCCCCTTGGGCGAGATCATACAAAACCGTGAGTCTCCGGTCGAATTTCAAAGTGGTCGATGGAGTTGATGAGGGAAACCCTCACTTACGCACCAAGAAAGGCCATTAAGTCCCAGATCCTAGCCGACTTCGTGGCTGAGTGGACAGACACTCAGCTCCCTCCCTCGAAGGCTAGTGCCAACTGTTGGGAAATTACTTCGATAGATCCGTGATGAAAACAGGCGCGGGCGCCGGTCTGCTTTTCGTCTCACCCCGCGGGGAACACCTTCGGTACGTCGTGCGCCTCAATTTCCCTACGTCCAACAACATGGCGGAGTATGAAGCGCTGCTCGCGGGATTGCGCATCGCCCTCGAGATCGGCATCAAGCGCCTGGACATTCGTGGCGATTCCCAGCTCGTCGTTGACCAGGTAATGAAGGAATCAAGCTGCCACGACGAAAAAATGGCAGCCTATTGCGAGATGGTGCGCAGCCTCGAGGACAAATTCGAGGGCCTCGAGCTCCACCATATCGCCCGAAGATACAACGAGAAGGCCGACGAGCTGGCCAAGATCGCGTCGGGACGAACTACCGTTCCCCCGAACGTGTTCGCAAAGGACATCAGCAAGCCTTCAATTGTCATTGCCCCTCACACCTAGGCCTCGAAGACAACAGACGCCCGAGAGGCCACCCTCGAACCCATGGACATAGACCCCTCGACGGAATAGGACGAGCCCATGGGCTACGAGGTCTGCTCGGGAGACGAAGCCGAAGTCATGGAAGCCGACGAAGCTCCAACCCCTCAAGACTGGCGAAGTCCATATCTGGACTGGCTCGAGCTAGGCGCCTTGCCCCCTGATCGCACGGAGGCAAGACGCATCGCCAGAAGGGCCAAACGTTTTCTCATCATCGAGGGAGAGCTATACAGGCAAGGAGCTTCGGGAGTCTTACAACGATGCATTCCGATTCCCGAAGGAAGGGAGCTGGTCCGCGACATCCACGCGGGAGTATGCGGGCATCACGCTGCCCCACGCACCCTAGTAGGTAACGCCTTTCGGCAAGGCTTCTACTGGCCCACCGCTGTGGCCGATGCCACGGAGGTGGTTCGAACATGCGAAGGATGTCAGTTCTACGCACGCAAGACACATCTTCCGACCATGCGCTTCAATCCATACCCATCACATGGCCCTTCGCTGTGTGGGGACTGGACCTCGTCGGACCGATGACAAAGGCGCCCGGGGGCTTCACGCATCTGTTGGTGGCCGTCGACAAGTTCTCAAAGTGGATTGAGGCTCGACCCATCAACAGGATTAAATCCGAGCAAGCGGTGCTTTTCTTCACCGACATCGTCCACAGGTTCGAGGTTTCAAACTCCATCATCACCGACAACGGCACGCAGTTCACGGGCAAGAAGTTCCTGGAGTTCTGCGACGACTACCACATCCGGGTGGATTGGTCGACAGTAGCACACCCACAGACGAATGGCCAGGTAGAACGTGCCAACGGCATGATTCTGCTAGGGGGTACAAGAGTTGCCATCCGTGATCTGGAGCCCAAGAACGACCTCGAGCAGAGCGACAGGGTTCACTCCCTACTTGCTCGTCTATGGGGCAGAGGCGATCCTCCCCACAGATCTGGAATATGGGTCCCCAAGACTCAAGGCTTATCAAGAACGGAAGAACAAGCAGGCGCGAGAAGACTCGCTGGACCAAGTTGACGAAGCACGAGACGTAGCCCTGCTCCATTCCTCAAGATATCAACAAAGCTTGCGACGACACCAAGCTCGAAAGGTCCGGCGCCGAGACCTCAGCAAGGGAGACCTCGTCTTGAGGCTTCGGCAGGACAACAGAGGACGGCACAAGCTCACACCCCCATGGGAAGGCCCGTACATCATCGCCGAGGTGCTCAAGCCCGGAACATACAAGCTCGCGAACAAAGAAGGGCAAATCCTAGCAAATGCTTGGAACATACAGCAGCTACGTCGCTTCTACCATTACAGCGGCCCTCGAGCCCTCAGATCTCTGTATATATTTTTGACTTGAATAAATTCTCCTACGAGATTAGCCTCGACCTGAGGAAGGGACAATCCTACCCTTGTTAGGATCATCCCTCCCTCGGGGGCTAGCATGGGGGTAAAACCCCAAAAAAGTCGATCGTTTTTTTGATTCTTTCTGCGCAAAACGTCTACCTTTCTCACTCGCGACCGCCTTTGGAAAGCGGCGTTAGGCGCGCGAACGGCCACGGCAGGGGGCACGGATCGCGTACCAACTCCCTCGAAAGGGATACGGAAATCGCCAAGTCCCCCAACGCCTAAGCTCTCCGTGAACGATCCTAAAGCCAACACCAACTAGGTGATCACGAGAAAGAACCCAAAGGGCAAATCAAAAGCCATGTTCATGGTCTAAATCATTCATATCCAACAAATGAAGAAGATAAATCTCTAAAAACTACTATTTACACTCGGGCTCCATGGCCCGAGACCATTCAGGGATCGCCCTCACCGCTCAAGTAATCACAACCGCCGCCATCCTCGCTGGGGCAAAGGACGCTCTTGAAGCAGCCGGCCAGCACCCGTGCCGTCTCGTCTGCGGCAGCGTCGGCTTCGTTGATGGCAGCGTCGGCTTCGTTGATGGCAGCCATCGCTCCTTCGTCGTCAAGGTCGTCGGCGACGACGTACCCAGTGGTAAGCTTCGAGAGATCCGCTTGGTAGTAGGTCGTCACTACTCCAAGCGCCTTCCGGATCCCCACCAGCAGGGCGTCCTTCACACGTGAGGCGACGTGCCCCCAAGCGCCCGGAGACGACTGCCTAGGGAGCTGCCGGACTGCGCGTCGGCTCTAGTGATCTCGTTGTAGGCAGCAAGCGCAGCCTGCTCCAGATCATCCAGCTCACGTTGGGTCACTGCGTGAGCCACCTGAAGAGCCTCCCTCGAGTCCGTCTCGGCCTTCAGCGCCTGCCTCAGCTCTACACCAACAAAGGAATGTCAGAAAAAGAAGCTAGGCGGAAAAATGGGTGCAGACGGCCAAGCTCACCCTCGACTTCCTTCCGGAAGACCTCGGCCTAGCCCCTGGCAGCCTCGAGCGCCTTCTCCTGCTCCTGGGCCCGAGATTCGGACGCCTCTCGTGCCAACTGTTCCCGCTCGAGCTGATCTCGAGCCTCCACCAGCAAGCGCCTCTCCTGCTCTAACGACGACCCGACGGCCGCATGCGCAGCACGCTCCCGCTCCAACCAAGCGTTGACGGTAGTGAGCTCGTTGCGCAGGGACCGGACCGAGTCGTCTAGACAAGTGATGACCTCGTCTTTCTTCCAGCTTTCGTCGAGCGCGCGGTCACGGGCAGCCGCAAGGTCGGCCAGTTGGTGGTCTCGAGCCTCCAACTTTCCCTCCAAGGTGCGGATGTCCGTGAGCAAGGCAGCAATCTGATCATTCTTCATATACGCCTCCTTGCGGAGTTCCTGCACATGAAAAAGGGAAACGGTCATCACAATGAAAGCCAAAAAGCTAAGAAGCATCTACGTCGACCACAAGAAAGGGCGGGTCCAACGTGCTGAACCTTGCCGACATCCTGATGGAAACGAAGGGCGTCATTCAGCGCATGAACGACCGCTCGGCCGCGCTCCAACTGAGCCTCCCACAGCTGCTCCTCCGCCTCGGCGTCGCGGACAAACGGCTGGGGAAGACCGGCGTACGACTGCCAGTGGATGGGAACACCGTGCTCGTCAGCACAAACACACCTCCCGCCGAACTCGCCTACCATGCGACCCACACCAAACTGAACCAGGGTTAGCGGCGCCGCCTCGCCACCCTCGCGCTCCTGCAGCTCAGGGACCCGCACTTGGAAGGCCTCCGCCAACTCCGGTAGGAGGGGGAATCCACCTCCACCAGCTAGGATGGCCCCACTGCTCGCCATGGCGGCCGTCCTCTCCTCGGGCGAAACGGCCGGCACGGCGTCAGCCTCCCCGCGTGAAGCAGGCGGCCCATCACCTGAACGCGCTGAGTCCGCGACCACGGCACCCTCCGGCTGTGTGGGGGGCGCCTCGATTGCCCGAGGCGTCCCCATAGCCGAAGGGTCACCGCCGCGAGCCGGGCTAACCTCATGGCGCGCCTCCACACCCCCCTCAAGGGCATGCGGCACCCCCTCCAAGAGCCTAGGCCGCGCCCCCTCGAGGAGACGAGACGGCTCCTGAAACGACCGCTGCTCGTCCTCCAGCGCCCCCTTAGCGTCAAAGAAGGCGACGAAGTCCTGCACCCCCTCGTTGTTGGGACCCAGGAGCTGCGAGGACGAGTGAGGCGACGAGCTCGCCCCGATCTTGAGAGCCTTGGTCAGGGCAAGAGAAAGGGGAACCCACCCGATAGCGCGGCTACACAAAACAAAGACAAGTAAACGGGGATGATTCAAGATATCAAGCCTCGACGAGCAATCAAACGGCTAATGGGCCCACCGAATGACGGAACCACGCCAGGGACGCCACGTGGAACCACGACGTTCCCCGGTAGAGCTTCAGCCCCCGCGGTAGGAGTCTCTTCGCGAGGCTCGTCACCACGACGGCCCTCGAGCGTGGTTTCACCCGCCTCGGTGGATACCGGCCTTTCCCTCGGAGGATCCTCGAGGGCAAGCACGGCGCCACGCCCCTCGCCAGGCGCACGTTCTCGCACTGCTGAATCCTCGAGGGTGCCGCCGTGTGCGACGTCAAGCACCACGTCGGCAACTCCCGAAGACAGGGCGAGCGAGGCAGGCCGCGCAACGGATACCTCAAGGGCGTCGTCACCAACGTCATCCACGACGCGGGCCGCGGAGCGCCGCCTGCCATGACCCTCGACTTCGGCGAGCGCGACGGATACCTCAAGGGCGTCGTCACCGACGTCATCCACGACCCGGGCCGTGGCGCGCCGCTCGCCATGGCCCTCGACTTCGGCAAGCGCAACGGGTACCTCAGGGGCGTCAACCCCCGAGGCACCAGGGTCCGCGCGCGTTCCCACAGGAACGGCGGAACCTGAGACCTCATGACTCCCCACGTCGGCAGAAGTAGCTTCGCGATGACAACGCACCGGAATCGGAGGATCTACCGGGGACGGACTTCTCGCCGCAAAAGCCCAGTCGTTGGAGTCCTCGTCCTCACGGCCCGGGGAGCTTTCCGGCGTAGGGAGAGGCGAGAGGCCTTGCCTCTGCCTATCCCGGTTCTCCTCCTCGTGCTTCCTCTTCTTCTGCTCCCTCCATCTCCGCCTCTTGTCCTTCTGGTCTTTTCTCCGTTTCACCTCATCGGCATGAGCGCGATTGAGCTCTGTCCTCTAGAACGGGAGGCCGGCAGGAGTGGCCGCGGGAGAGCCCCTGCGAATACGACCGTTACATCATTATACGGCGATCAAAACTCAGAAGACAGGCAATACTGATGTTGGAGAAGCACACTTACAAAGCTCAGGTATCCATCCTCGGGTCTCATGGGCACCGCCCATGGGTTTCCCGACATACGGTCAACGGCACGCCGCGCGCGCTGAAGGGCAACTTCAACACTCAGCGGCTCCGGCGCCATCACCACGCCCTCGGTGTTGGCCCCTGGAACCATCTCCGGCAGCAGGAGCCTCCTCTCCATAAGAGGAAGCACCCGCTACCGGTGGAAGTTTGCGATGACGCCACCGGCGGTAAGGCCGTGCCCTGCAAGACGCTGAAGGGCCTCTACGAAGGGGCCAAGCTTCTGCTGACAATCTGGCGGCGACACCCCATAGTTCCAAACGTCGGGCTTTTCCGTCAAAATCCTCCCTGTGTACGCCGGGAGGTGATCGCGGTCGTGACGGAGGTAGAACCATCCCCTGTCCCAATCTTGGTTGTTGGTAACCATGGAACAAGGGATGTACATGTTCCTTCATGACTCCCGCGCATGGAGCACCATTCCACCAGCACGAACAGGGCGACGGACACCCTTGGTGACACTCTCCGTATGAAGCTCGCTGCGGAAGAGATGCCGCCACAGGTCCCAATGAGGCTCGATTCCCAGGTAAATAAAGGGTGACCGACTGTTTACCGTTTAGTGTTTAGGATATCATTGTTTAGGATAACCGTTTAAACAACTGTTTAGCCAGTTTAATACCGTTTATTCCCGTTCCGTTTAGGCCGTTCACACCGTTTTGCCCCGTTTTTTGACCGTTTAAACGGTCAACCGTTTAATTTCCGTTTACCCTCTAAACAAAACAGTTTAGCACCGTTTACCGTTTAGTGGCCGTTTAATCAGCCGTTTAGGCCGTTTAGGCGAACACTGAAACAAGGGCAATGCGGACGTACTTCATCAACGGCCGCCCTAACGCACTATTTATACCCGCGAAGTGCAGAAATGTGGGGTGGGATACCCGCCCACCGAAACGAGGCTGACGGCTGGGCCCGGAAGGCGTAACGCCGCAGGGCGCATTAACCACCCCACGGTAATCAAGGAGGCCAGGCGCCACAGTCGTGCGGTCGCCTCACCCAGGCCACGTCCCGTGGGCCGCCTAAAAAGGCGCGCGCATCTTCCTCCACGACATCCACAGCCGCCATCATTACCCCGAGCGGAGCGGGACACGTGGAGGAAAAAGCTCGAAAGCCTCTCCCTCGAATGAAAGAAGTTACTATCTTACTAATCAGGGGTTCGAGTCCTGGCCCATCGAGGGCTCGACAGGCACCCCAGATTGACCGAGTCAGGGACGCTCGACGGTACCCACGAGGGGAAGCCTCGAACCCGTGTGGTCGAGAAGACCCGTCAGGCGAGTTTGAGGCTGGACGAAAGCATCTAGACTGAGGGACCCTACGAGGGGGAGCACCGAGCCCTCGACCTCCACCGAACGAGATCGAGTCCTGTCTAGAAGACTTTTGCGAAGGCTCTCATGGGCGTGTCCGAAGACCGCGAGCCTACCCTCGGCGAACGAGGCAGGGACGCCCACTCAAACTTCCCGTTACCAGCTCACCTGGGAATCCGCCTTCCAGCCCAAAATCGAGGGTAGCGCGGCTTACCCCCCGACCCCTCGAACGGGGCTACAAGGGACTCTACCTACGAGAAAAGACAGACAAAGGGTGTGAAAGAGTGCCAATCACCCTCTCACACCCTCGGGGGCTACACCCGTGGGTGCGCTAGCGCACCCCCACGACAATTCAGTGTCTCACCAGGGCAACCAAACCCCCGCGGGATTGATTTTCAATACCCTCGGGGGCTCGGGGGCTACTGTCAGGTACCAAACTACGGGGTACCCCAAATGATGGCCCAAGTTGGCCCAGCAAGAAGACCACAGGAGGAAAGCCCATGGCACGGCGGCCCGAGAAAGGCCCACTACGACGGCACCCCCGAGAGGAGAATCTCCGTCTCGTTCGAGGGCACCCCATGCCCTCGGATGGGAATCTCCGTCTCGTTCGAGGGTATCACTTGCCCTCGAACGGGGATTCCCATCACGGTCGACCCCCTGCGGTCGAGACCCCCGAGCTGGTCTCAAAACTCTACCCCGGACGCAATAAATGCGGGACACGACTGCACATCCCGCTTCGCCATGCCTCGGATGGGACACCGGTCGCCTCCGACTAAGCCAGGCACTGTGCCCCTTAACCAGGTCCTGTGCGGACAGGGCCGGTGATAGGTCGTACAACGACGCCAACAACTTTACGACCAGTCTTCCCTCAGATCACGACGCAGGGCCTCGAAAAAGGACCTCCGAGGAATGACGAAAAGACACAACGCCGCTCCCACCCTCGATCGACACCCCTCGAAGCAATGGCTGGCTAACGGGAAGTCAGCGATGGCGACATCCGTGTCGTCAGCCAAGGTTGGAAGGCGCTATTCCCGCTAGCATAGTGCACGACATGGCGCCACAGTGTACCAAATAGCACGTTCACCACGATCTCTTTGTATGGTTTTCCCCATCCTTAAGCTATAAAAGGGGAGGGAGCCAAGCACGCAGAAGGCACGGGCTATTGGTAGTTCAACACACATACACTCAACACGGACACATCGCGGGACTTGGGAGCTCAATTCCCTCCCCACCTCGCTTGTAACCCCCCTACTACGAGCAACACGAAATCCGGTGCTACGCACCACTGCTGGACGTACGGCCTCACGGCCGGAACCAGGATAAAACCTCGTGTCCGAAGACTGACCGATCCAATCCACCATCCCACGCAGAGTTAGCAACGCGATCACTAGTTAGTGCCGGTGTGACCAAATCAAGCACCGACTGTGTTACTGTTATTCACTTAATGTCGATCATATGTTTGTAAATCTTGATCCTGGCGCACATATGAGATGCATTCGGTTTTCTCTCTAAAACCGGGTGTGACAAGGCCTTAGCCTCCATATTACCTTTTCAATCTAAGCGGAGGGCTAATTTTGGGCAAAATCACACTAGCCCCAAGAGTCTGTGGCCACACTCCAGAGGGTCTAATTGGATATGATCTGCCTATATGATGTTGGTTGATATCAAACAACGTAACACTGCAGATTTTGAAAGTATGGCAGGGAGATCAGATACACAAGCTGTGGAGAAAAAATGATCGACACTTTGGCGTGAGAAAGTGCCATCCAAGATCAGGGTATTTTTGTGGAGATTGGACAGGCAGTCCTTGCCGATGGCTGATGTCTTGCATCACCGCAACATTAGAACTTAGGAAGCATGTGCCATGTGCGGAGCACCAGACTCATGGAGACATGCGCCGTTTGGAATGTGCTGACGCTCCTTAGCGGCATACTTTTACGCTTGTTTATCTCCAATAATAGCATGCAATTTTGCAGGATTTTGGGCCGTTTTGGAGCATGAATCGATAAAGCCCGTACGAAGGATGAAAAGCACACAAATCCAAGGCAATCCAAGTCTGAGTTCAAACCCACGTTTGAAGTTCCAAGCTTCTAGAAGGGTCCAAGATACTACCCAATTCGAAGATTATTTCGGAGTGAAGATGGAATAGTTAAGGATTAAGGAAAGATTCACTATTCCATCCTTATCCCGAGGATATCCCAAGGAAACGTCGTCAAACATCCATGATGAGAGAAGGACATGGACTGCAGAAGACCTGAGGAAGCATGAGGAAAAGAAGGGGTGCGAGCCGGGCCAAAAACAGGCCAGGTCGGCCGGCCTGGCACCCTGTTAGCTGGCCGGCCTAGGCCCTTCCTGCCGCAACTTGGCCTCCCCTTTGACCTAGGTTGTCTCCACTATAAAAAGGTCCCCGATTATGAGTTTTCAAGAAGTTTGGCCATCGCAGTCAACGCCAAAAGGCAGAGAAGAAGAGAGACACCTTTCCAGAGAGTGGAGTGTAGTTGTTAGTCGTCTAGGGTTCGCCCTAGCCGATGTGGGAACCTTGCATGGTGCCCCCATGTCAGAGTCCAGGGGCTAGGATCAAGATCAAGGTAACCCATGGTTTGTGATCTTGTGATGTACTATCATTCACGGTAAATATTCATGTGTTTCCGAATATCTAGCGATCGAGTATCTCTCGGGTTGGCGCTTGGGAGTACCTCCTTTTAAGAATTTTGTTCATCTTTGGGTGTGCTTTATTTTAGATCTATTATTGAGATATACTACTTGGAAAGATCTTGTAGCTATGGTGGTTAGGAGTTCATACCAGAGCTACCAAAGGAGTTCGACACATTTTAGTGCTCGAGTGACTTGTGGATCGAAGGGGATAGTGTTGTGATAGGGTGTATCCTCGTGTAAGACGCGGTCATCTAGGGTTCCACTGGAGGTCGTGATTTAAAGATACTTTTATTGAGATTCACATTTATCTTGCCTTATCTAGCTAAGAACTATGACTATGCATTGATCTAGGTGATCTAGATCGGTTATCTCTAACTCTCTCTCTACCTTTGGTGTCGCTTGACTTAGTAGATTAGATTAGCTTCTAACATATCTTTTGATTTATAGGCTTTCGTGTACTTTAGGTTGATTCTTTGTCTTTAGTTATACGGGTTGATAAAACCTTGGGGAAATTACTCAAGGGAAAGAGCTACAATGTCCCGTGCGCTTATGGTTAACAATTGGCGCGTCTAACGGGCGTCAACAGAATGCAACGTTGCCAAGTGTGTTTGGGCGCTGGAACGCATGGAAATTACTGCACATGTGGTGTGAAATTTAGGATGTTGATGCCAGGGGCTGGCTCTCGACGGTCATGAGCTCAATGGAGCAGGATCATCTCACAAAAGTGCCCGTCACTCTCTGGGCAATATGGTATGTTAGGAGGAAGGCGATATATAAAGAATCCTATCGAAGTCTAAAGTCGACAAATTGCTTTGTCAAGTAGTTCGTTCAAGACCGAAAAGTTGGTTGCCCAGCAACCGACTGTTAGGGAAGAAA
The DNA here is from genome assembly GCA_015342445.1 of Digitaria exilis. Lineage (NCBI taxonomy): Eukaryota > Viridiplantae > Streptophyta > Magnoliopsida > Poales > Poaceae > Digitaria > Digitaria exilis. The sequence goes on from JACEFO010001795.1 coordinate 2,722,624, forward strand.
AGTCTGCAGCCAGGCCGCCAAGATGGATACCTCCCCCATCAGGCCTCATGAAAATCAATGTCGATGTTGCCATGTCAAAGAACACAGGAAATGCATCGTATGCGGCAGTAGCACAAGACTACTCTGGCCAAATTCTGGGTGCATCGTCCGTCGTCATTATGGGGATGTCGGACCTGGAAACACTGGAGGCTTTGCTGTTGAGAGAAGGACTAGCGCTTGCTAGTGATTTGGCATTCCAGAGGTTCAGAATCATGTCGGATAATGCAGGAGTTGTGAGGAGCATCTCTGGGTCAACCTCTGGGCACTATGGCCAGATCATCCAGGAGATTAAGGTGCGAGCAACAACCTTTGTGGTCACGGACTTCGTACATGAAGGACAACTGTCTAATGGAGATGCACATAGAGTAGCTAGAGGCTCTTTGTTTGAGGATGTAGGTATACATTTGTGGCTGCTAGATCTGCTTGATGGCGTTTGTACCTCATACACTGTTACTGAGTAATAAAGTATGAGTCCCTCAAAAACAAATTGGTAGAGAGGCCCCGCCAGGAGACTATCCAGCTTTAGCGCCAACATCCAAACATGCGGGGCTACAAATTTTGGCTTGCTTACTGTAGCGCGAGCTACATTTCTCAATTTTAGCCCCTACACTATGTCTTCCAAACACGGCTTGAGTCTTGAGGAAACATGTTTCATGCTTGGTTTATTTATGTCATTTGCAAGAATTCTAATTTGGTTGTTACTCACAAATACTTGTGCATGGATCAAATAATAACATTACGTAGAATGGTAGGATTGTGAAATAGTCTAAGCTTCAAATGCACTTTTAGAAGGACCATAGATATAGCTACAGAGGCCACTACCGGAATCCAAAAATTTGTCGTGTGCCTATGACACACAATAAAGGCCCAAATACACACGGTAAAGAGTTTACCGTGTGCAGCCCATGTCGAACGCTTGATGGCGAAGATGGTACACGGCGAAGACGACTTTGTCGTGTACCCTATGTCTCGCACACGGCAAACAGGCAAAGCCTTTCGCCGTGTGCCCAGGAGGCACACGGCGAAATAAAGTGCATGACGGTTCCCCAACAGCATCGTTAACGAACGGCCGGCGTGCAGCCCACTTTGAACTTTGCCGTGCGCTAGGGTTGTAAGCACACGACAAAAGCCCTGTCCCCCGTGGACCGGATAATTACTTTGCAGTGTGCCACATGTGTAGCACATGGCAAACTATGGCCACTTTGCCATATTCCATGGCTATGACAGATGGCAAAGTGACCAAAACCGACTGCTGGGCTTTGGTTACAACTTCCCACCGTCAATTTAGTGGTGAGGAAGATGCTTTTATTTAGCAACTCTCCTCAAATGTCATTCCAAAGAAAAAAAAACTCTCCTCAAATGGAGTATACTCACTCATCATCTCAGTCTGTACAAAGTCATCTACTTCAGGGCCGTATATCAGCAGGGCCAAGGTGGCCGACTGCACAGGGCCTCTAAATATTTGGGGCCCCCAAATCTTGTACTAATTAGGTAATTATCTACGGCTCAATTGCAGAAAAAAATAGAGAAGAGCTACTGAAACTCATATAAGCAAACATTGGCCTTATTAACTTATATACAGTCCCATACGTGGCTGTTTAGAACTTGTCTTCAGGTAATACATGGACAATTAGAGAATGCAATCTTTTATCTCTCAGACGCCACCTCTTCATTTTATATTCCGACCATCCTTCCCAAGCTATAGCATAGTTTATTGACTTACGAGAGGGCTCGACACCAGATGATGCACACTATCATCGGCATACTCATCTCAGTCCTAATTCCTCACATATAGGTAGAAGCTCTATTTACCTTATCTATTCTACCAATAATATTTCATACTTAATAGGTTTCTATTATAATGTAATAAATAATGTACATTGAAATTTTAGAATCAAGGGAAAACATCCTTTGGTCGTGTCGTATTTTAGGGCCCCGTACCGGGGCCTCTAATTTCTAGGTACGGCCTGCTACTTTGTAAGATATTCCACCATCATGTTATTACCAATGTTGTCACATCACCTAAAGAGAAAATGAAATCATGAAGGAAACATTCCCCAACCATGCAAAGTTTCTTTTCATTGTTTCCTAGAATAGCCATAGCATTTTAATTCATTGATGATGTGGAAGCATACAATTGAATATAGGATGGGATGAAATGTTACTTTATTTGCTTACCATAATGAAACTTCCATTGAGAGTGGCTACTGGCTAGCATCTTGAAAAGCCTTCAGAAGTGATGCCGCAACTTTTTGATCGTCGTAATGATGCTTGTGTCGAAATCGAGAAGGAGAAAACCAAATCATTTCCAGCAGTAACTGTCACTAACCTCCACCAGAAACATATGTGTAAATTCAAATCTTTGACTCATTGTTTTGAAAAGAAGGAAGACTCCAAATTAACTGTGACAACAATTGAGCCATCCGCATGGTCCCATATCTTCAATCTGTAACCACTGTGTGGAAAAAGCAAGTAAATGGCACCATCGCCTGGGGCCACTGTCGATTCTAACTAGACGAGCTTGAGCACCATCACCTCGAAGGCCGATCGTCGTCTCACGTCGGTGTCAAGCATTCTTCCAAATCACGTGAAATTGTAACGATGACCAGTGAGAAGGAGATGGGAGTGACTTAGAACTGGATACGAAAAAACCTGAACTCTGACACTTTATAAGAAGACTCGCCGCGCTGCATCGTTCAGACGAACCTCAGCTTTCTGCTCCCTAGGATCGTGCCTGCTCTCAACAAATAAGCGAGCGGGCACCATGTTCGTCAGAGCCTTGCAATTGATTGCCAGGTATCTGCTGGTGTCAGAGCTTGGTTAATTTTGATTGATGTTTATGCGATAACATCTAGTATAATTCTTGAATGATTTTCATGTCTTGCACTTGCAGGGAGAAGAGGAGCGGGGTCACTTCGCCAGGATCCTTGCCGGGCTTGGTCAATGCCTTCTCCTCGGCTTCGAGTCCTCAGAATCAGAGGTTCACTCCTCTCTCCTCGTGCACAACTCTATCTGCTACTCAGCTGATGCTCTTCAGCTTTCTTGTTCGTTCACGACTAAATTAAAGAGGAGACTTTTATTGTGGGATTGGTCTGTAGGTTGGCCGGAAAAGTTGCCGTCATCACCGGTGGCGCCAGCGGCATCGGCAAGGCGACCGCCGCCGAGTTCGTCAGGCACGGCGCCAAGGTGGTGATCGCCGACGTCCAGGACGAGCTCGGCCACGCCGCCGTCGCGGAGCTCGGCGGCCCGGACGCGGCGTGCTACGCCCGCTGCGACGTCACCGACGAGTCCCAGGTCGCCGCGGCCGTGGACCTCGCCGTCGCCCGGCACGGCAAGCTGGACGTCATGTTCAACAACGCCGGCGTCTCGGGAGCCCCCCTGCGTCCGCCGCTCGCCGCGTCGGACCTCGCGAGCTTCGACCGCGTCATGGCGGTCAACGCCCGTGGCGTGCTGGCCGGGCTCAAGCACGCCGCGCGCGTCATGGTCCCGCTTCGCCGTGGCAGCATCATCTGCACGGCGAGCGTCGCCGGTGTGGTCGGTGGCATGGCGGACCCGGCCTACTCGGCCTCCAAGGCGGCGGTGCTCGGGATGGTGCGCGGCGTTGCGGCGGAGATGGCGCGCTCCGGCGTGCGCGTGAACGCCATCTCCCCCTACGCCGTGCCGACGCCGATGGCGATGAGGACGTTCGGCGTGTGGTTCCCCGGGAGGAGCGACGAGGAGGTCAGGCGGATCATCGAGGTCGACATGGGCGTGATGGAAGGGACGGTGCTGGAGGCGGAGGACATCGCGAGGGCGGCGCTGTACCTGGCGTCAGATGAGGCCAAGTACGTCAACGGCCACAACCTCGTCGTCGATGGCGGCTCGTCGGTGAGCAGGAACATCGTGAATCCCGGCGCCATTGCGGCGAGGGAGTGAAGTGTGTCAGCGGGATCATTTTGTTTTGCCAGCTCTTCTTCTCAGAATAAACTGTCGGATGTGTCGTGTCACCGACTCACACCTCCACACACATGCCGTGATGGGTCAAAAGTCAAAACACATGGCCCCAGTCTCCCAGGTTCTCAGGTCCAAAGTCCATTCTGTCTCAAGAAAAAAAAAGGTCCAAAGTCCAAACCACGCGAAACCAGACCGGAGACTCAAAGGCGCCACTCCCCCCCCCCCCCCCCCACCCCAAAAAAAAGACCGGCGACTGAAACGTTGCGGAGTTTAGGGTGAAAAATGAAATTGTTTTTGTGTACTACCGACTGGCAGTTCAGGCGGTATAAGCCAAGCTTCTTTTTCAATGAGTGAAGTGCACTGGCGGTCCCCAAACTTGCGTGGGTGTGTCATCTAGGTCCCCGAACTCTCAAAATGTATTTTTAGGTCCATAAACTTGTATAGGTATGTCATCTAGGTCCCCGAACTCTCATAACACCTTATCGGGTCCCTAAATTAGTATGAGTGTGTCATCTAGGTCCCTAAACTTGTGTAGTGTATCAAATATGTCCAAACGGTCTCCAAACTCATTTTGTGTGATGACGTGGCATGTCACAAGACATTTACGTGTACCTACGGTCACCAACAGAAATAAAAATAAATATGGGACAGATATGTCAGTCATATTGACCAAATTTTTGTTACCACCCTTTAATCCTCCCTCAACCCCCCTCCCCCTCCGTAGACGTGCTGGCACCCTCTCCGTCGGTAGCAGGCTAGGCCACCACAACAGGGTGAAGCCTAGAAGAAAGAGGGAGAATTGAATTTATCTTTTTTAATTTTGTCCCTGTCCATGCGCCTAACATATGAGTCTCACAATTATTTTTTGTTTTTATTTCTTTTAGCGACCATACGTATATTGGCATGCCACATCATCACACAAAACAGGTTTGGAAACCGTTTGGACGTATATGACACACTACACAACTTTATGGACCTAGATGACACACCCATAGAAGTTTAGGGGCCTAAAAAGACGTTACAGGAGTTTGAGGACCTAAATGACACAGTCATACAAGTTTAGGGACCCAAAAATGCATTTTGAGAGTTCGGGGACCTAAATGACACACTCATACAAGTTTAGGGACCGCTCGCGCACTTCACTCTTTTTTAATTACTAGGGTATGTTGTCATACGAAGAAAACAGTGTCCGATGAGGTTACATTCTCAAAGCGCTTGAAAAATTGGGATTTGGCCAGCGATGGCAGGACGGCATTTTCATCTTGTGAGGAAATACTACCTCACGTAAGCTACTGAATCGCTTGCCAGGACGGTCGATTCAACACCACCGGGGACTAGACAGGGTCACCTCTTCTCACCAATGCTTTTCATTCTTGCCATTGATCCTCTACAATGGATAACACATGAATGACTCCTTATACAGATTAGAGCTGACCCGGTCAGATTCAGGGTGAGTCTATATGTGGATGCTGCCGCTCTGTTTATCAAGCCGTCGATCGAAGATGTCGCACGTCAGGTGGATTCTAGAAGTTTCTGAACAAGCAACCAGTCTTGGTGGAGCCTAGACCCCATCCCAACCCTGAACTCTAACGTGGTGTTTAGGTAGCATTGGGTTGGGGATAAGGAAATAGACATGGAAATGCTGGCCTAGGTTGGGGTTAGGAAATACGATTTCATTTCCCATTCCGCTGCTTGGCTGCTATCTGGAAGGGGTCAAAACGTGGGGCCCTCTGCAGCCTCCTCCTCGTGCTAGTGGTGTAGCCATTTCCAGTTGTATCCCACCCCTCACGTTGGGATGAGATCAATGGAAATTGAGGGGCTCATTCCCCCATCCTCAACCTCTCCATTTCCCTAACCCAAAACACAAACATGGGATAAGATTCATCCCATCTTCTATTTCCCCAACCCACACCCTATTTCCAGCAATCCAAACAGCACCTAAGAGCATCTGTAGCAGTGATCTGATTCATTGAGGAAAGAGAAAGCCACGTAACCAAAGTTGTTGAATCGATTCATACAACAAACTCTAGGTGGGTCCCACAGAAAAGAATAAAAAATGCACAGCTCTTCCATGCAGTCGGGCATGCACCATCCATTCCTCCACTCCTGCTTTTTTTAATCTCGCAGGATTGATTGCTCTGTCCTTTTCTGTGCTGATGCTTTTTTTACTTTGCATTAACCGGTTCATAAAAATGAATCGGATCGTCTCTCTCCTGGAATCAATCGGTCATCTCTAATGACAATGAATCGCTTTGAGCGTGCCACATAAGCCCATGCACCGGCCACTGGAGAAGCTCTAACCCCAGTCCTGTATGTTGGTGGAGCCGGAGAAAAAAAAATTGATTGGTGACCGAAGAAGTAGAAAAAAAAAGATGGGGACACATCCTTGTGTCATCACATTGTGAAAACATCATCACCAAGATACATGATACAGTCCCCACTGCTAGAATGATCCCATGTTGGAGCTATCAGTCAATGTGATTCTTTTATCTTTTACAGTATCTCATATTTCTACGTAGAAGTTTGGATGGGGCAGCTCAAATAATGGCAAGGCTAGCTGACCAGTTCTCTGAATCGATTTGGTGCAATGAGAGGCCCCGGACACGATCCGAGGTGTCCTTTGTAACAGTAGTTACCTGTTTTTTTTAAAAAAAAGTTTACTTATTATAAGGCACCCATTTCCAACAAAATGAAAAAGAAAACATGTCCACGGCCACTTCCTCTGCAGCAAGGCAATCGTCAGCAGTTCACACCGTGGACCGTCGACTCAACGTGGTGCAAAAAACATCTGGCTCGTTGACAGAGGGGCTTCAATTCCATCATCCTTCCAGTCTTGCAGACCACGTGAAACGCTAACGACGAGCCGACGGCGGCTTAGAAATTGGAAAAGGATGCGAAGCTGCGAATGACATAGCACAAGACGACCCAGAATGGGACGCCAAATTAAAAATTAGCGGATACTGACCTTCTTAAGGCTAGCCGCACGGAGCTGCCAATAACCGGGTGGTTCGTCGAGACGAAGATCATCAACTTGCTGCCTGTTAGTGAGCACCATGTTCATCAGAACCTTGCAGTTGATTCTCAGGTACGTAGCTGTGGTCAGAGTTTGATTTGTTTCTTTGATGTCTACACAATATAGAACTCTAAACTATTTGAATTTATTTGTGTCTTTGTTTCAGGGAGAAGAGGAGCAGGATCATTGCCCCCAGATCCGTGGGCTCCGTCAATGCCTTCTCTTCTGCTTCGGGCTCCCTGAATCAGAGGTTCACTCCTCGTGCACATAGCTTTCCTCTAGCCGATACTGCTCTTTAAAGTTCAGATATCGTTGTTATTCATTGATGGAATTGAAGTGCGCGTTGTTCATGAACACGACTAAACAGAGGAAACTTTTGTTGTTGGAATGGTTTCTAGGCTGGCCGGAAAGGTCGCCGTCATCACCGGGGGGCGGGGGCGCCAGCGGCATCGGCAAGGTGACCGCTGCCGAGTTCGTCAGGCATGGCGCCAAGGTGGTCATCGCCGACGTCCAGGACGAGCTCGGCCACGCCGTCGCCGCGGAGCTCGGCGGCCCGGACGCGGCGTGCTACACCCGCTGCGACGTCACCGACGAGGCGCAGGTGGCCGCGGCCGTGGACCTCGCCGTCGAGCGCCATGGCAAGCTCGACGTCATGTTCAACAACGCCGGCATCTGGGGCTGCCACGGGCGGCCGGAGCTCGGCGCCCTCGACGTGGCCAACTTCGACCGTGTGATGGCGACCAACGCCCGTGGCGCGGTGGCCGGGCTCAAGCACGCCGCGCGCGTCATGGTCCCGCGCCGCCGGGGCAGCATCATCAGCACGGCGAGCGTCGCCGGCGTGGTGGGCGGCATGGCGACGCCCTCGTACGCCGCGTCGAAGGCGGCGGTGTTGGGGGTGGTGCGCGCCGTGGCGGCGGAGATGGCGCGCTCCGGGGTGCGCGTGAACGCCATCTCCCCGTTCGCGCTCACGACGCCCATGACCTCGCGTCGTGGTTCCCCGGGAAGAGCGTCGAGGAGGTGAGGCGGATCGTCGAGGTCGACATGAACATGATGGATGGGGCGGCGGTGCTGGAGGCGGAGGACATCGCGATGGCAGCGCTGTACCTGGCGTCCGACGAGGCCAAGTACGTGAACGGCCACAACCTCGTCGTCGACGGCGGCTCGTCGGTGAGCAGGATCGGCAGAAATGCCGGCGCCAGCACGGCGAGGGAGTGACGAAGAGCAAGCTAGCAGGCTGATTCGTTCAACGGCCTAGCTCTTTCTTTCTTTTCTTTTTTTTTTTTAAGAATAAACTGCATTCTATCTTGATGTCTTCTTGTGCACACGACACACGGGAACAGCCCAACGCTCATTTAGTCTTTAGCAACGCTGTGAGGAACCAAAGCAATACTATGGTCCTTTGATAGAAAAAAACAACACTATGCTTCTCCCTTGGTTTGAAAATATAGATCGTTTTCGTTCTATTAAACAAATTATACAAACATAGTCAAATTAAAGTCATTTTTGAAATCCTTTAATTACTATAAAGCAAGGCATAACGAAAAATATGATATATTAACAGAAAAAGTTGAATAAGCTTAGGGTCAAAACTCAAAAGAGTCAAACAACCTACATTTTGAAACATATGTAGTATTTCTTTTCATAATATATATCTTTCACCATTCCACCGATTGAGTAGTTTTGCGTTCCTCAATGAACCAAAGTAATGATACTTGTACATCAAATGAAAGATCTACCTATTTTTCCTTTACTATTTAGACACCGACGACACAAAAACATGTTTGCTATTAAGAGTCATCTCTGTAATACGAAAACTGGACCCAAACCAAGTCACTGTATCACGCCACATCAGCAGCAATTACTCGGGCGTCGGATGAGCCATGTCGATGGCCCAGCCTTTTCCGATTTGAGCAATTCTAGGGCACGTGCCCCCACACACGGGACTTGTTGAAGTGGCTCCCACGGGACCAACGACATGGGTCCCACCATAGGCCAGGGGACCCACAAGTGGGTCCCACCAAACTCATAATATAAGGGACCTAGTTATAATAGTTCTTATTTTGTTTGATCCATATAACATTACACTATACTATTTTATTTGAGTTATTTCTATTTTTTCTTATTTAAACCAACTTTTTAAATAACATAATACAATTTTTGAATGATCTAATGGAATTGTTTTTATTTTATCTTTTATAACAAATAGAAAACATTCTGGGTGATGGCGTCAACAATGTACTTGCAACATTTCAAAATATACAACTTTATTAAAAGGTGTCCAATATCAAATTTAGTCAAAATATCAAAATCTATAACTTTATAAATCATATTTTTAAGTTCAAGATGCTTACACAATCCATTTGCACAAATGTTTACATGCGACCCGCCATATATATGATTTGATACCAAAATGTATTCAAATTAAAAGGTGTTCAGTACAAAAATAGCTCAAAATTTGAAAACATAAATTTTATTAAATAACCAAACTTTTAAGTGTTTCATAATTCGTTCACATACTCTTTATATGCAATCTGTTGCCCCGATTTGGACACTGAAACATCTTTACATTAAAAAATATTGAATTTTAAAGTACCTCAAAACTTCAATATCTATAAAATTGTTACGGATCACAGTTTAAATCCAAATCACTTTGCAATTTGTCCGTTAAACCCAACATCCAAGCACCGTAACAAATTAACATTAAGAAAATATTGAATTCTAAAGATGCTAAAAACTTCAAAATTTATAGATTTGCTACATATCACACTTTAAATCCAAAATACTTTCCAATTTACCTGATAAATCTAACAACTGAACACCGAAACACCTTCAAATTAAAAACTTTTTGAACATAAATATTGTTCCAAATTCCAAAATCTTTCATAGATAGCAAATTTAAAAATTCAAAGCTTCTTCCTATGTCCCTTGTACAAATGTTCACATTTCAACAGATGATACACTTCAAAAGAAAAACAATACTCCACAGTTGAAGATGTAACACGTTTCTATATCGAAAACGTTTCTATAGATTGAATTTTTAAATTCAAATTGCTTTGACGCTTTATTTAAAAAAAAATTTACAACCATGTGCACGTTATTCGGCGCATATACAGTTATACACACTTTTTTTTAAGCATGCAATGCACGTTTTTTATTATTATAAGAGAGGAGGACAAAAGCACGCGACCTAGGCACCATATACTTACCAGGAATGCCTATTGGAGTGGGAGACAGGAATGTTTCTTGTACTCGTAGGGGAGAAAAGGAGACATGAATGAACACAATGTATGTTTATTACAGTCACGCATGGTGAACCTGTTTTTATTGCATTGCCAAATAACGAAACCCAACGAAATCGGACAATGCAAATCCGTCGATATGGACTGCTCAACATCCTGGAGCCGCCGGCATGTTGGGCGTCTTGCTCACCGTGTACCCTCCGTCGACGAGCAGGTTGTGCCCGTTGACGTACTTGGCCTCGTCGGACGCCAGATACACCACCGCCCTCGCGACGTCCTCCGCCTCCAGCACCAGCCCGACCATCTCGTTCATGCCCTCCACGATCCGCCTCACCTCCTCGGGCCCCCTCCCGGGGAACCACCGCGCCACGGTGTCCATCGCCAGCGGCGTCGGCACGGCGTGCGGGGAGACGGCGTTGACCCGCACGCCGGACCGGCCCAGCTCCGCCGCCGCGGCGCGCACCACCGCCGCCTTGGACACCCCGTACGCGGTGGGGCCCGTGGCGCCCATCACCCCGGCGGTGCTCGCCGTGCACACGATGCTGCCACGTCGGCGCGGGACCATGACGCGCGCCGCGTGCTTCACGCCGGCGAGCGCGCCCCGGGCGTTGACCGCCATGACGCGGTCGAAGCCGGCGAGGTCCAGCGAGGCCAGCGGGGTCGCCGAGACGTCGCCTCCGATCCCGGCGTTGTTGAACATGACGTCGAGCCTGCCGTGGCGCTCGACGGCGAGGTCCACCGCCGCGGCGACCTGGGCCTCGTCGGCGACGTCGAAGCGGGTGTAGCACGCGGCGTTGGGGCCGCCGAGCTCCGCGGCCACGGCGCGGCCGAGGGCGTCCTGCACGTCGGCGATGATCACCTTGGCGCCGTTCCTGACGAACTCGAAGGCGGTGGCCTTGCCGATGCCGCTTGCGCCGCCCGTGATCACCGCCACTTTGCCAGCCAGCCTACGGCAAACCGATTTCCGCAACCAATGTAAGTTAGCAAAGTTAAAAGGATGTTGCGCACGAGAAGAGAATGGAACCTCTGACTGGCAGAAGCCGAGGACGATGAGAATCCACTGGCGGTGCCTTGCCCAAGACCTCTGTTCTTCACCCTATGACACATCCGGGAAGTCCACTTGCTGATTCTCGCGAGCATTACAAACCAAAATTCAATTCGGCGACGTACCAATACGGCAATACCTGAGAACGTGCTGCAGGGCTCTGAACATCCTGCCCGGCATGCTTCGATCTTCTCTGAGCCCGAGCAACTAGCTTACGTTTGCGTTGCGGCGAGGCAGCTGGAGAGGAAGAGACCGCAGCACAGCACGAACACGTCAGAACGCCGTCTGGTGGTCATTGGCTGGCTGCAGAAGTGCAGATATGCTATAGCGCCGACACCCAGGGTTTTGGATTGGGCAGCTCCAGCGCTGGTTCGACAGAAGCTCCCCGTGGAAATTAAAAAAAAAACTTTGGTTAGATTTTTTTTTTTTGAGAAACCTTTGGTTAGATAGTCACAGCGTGGATGTTGATTCATGGGGCCATGTAAAATAAAAATATCTCTTAATCATCCAAGCTCACAGTTCACTCTCCATCGTTGCCTGGTCTGAATTGATGGAAAGGTCTACATATATGCATACGGGCCGGTGAATTTTTAATGCCTTCGAATCGAACCAACTTCTGTAGTCGATTTTAACTCTGACAAAGTGACAAGTAGAAGTCGACTGCCACTGTGGTGTATTATTCGGTTTGAAGTGCTCAGGCCAGTCTCAGTGGTAGTTTTATGGGCACCGTTACCAAAACAGCCACGTCAACTTTTCAATTGGATGAAACTGTCACACTCAATGCACAGTTTCATGGCACAGTTTCATATACAAGTTATAACATTTAATTCTCGCATGGTGTATGGTCAAATATGTGATGGATGAAACTATAACATTCTCAATGGGAGTTTCATTGTGTTTCATGTACTGGGTAACTGTGCCAGATGGGTTTAATGGTGATGACACTCTTCTCTCCTCTCTCTTCATAATTATCATGCCATGTCACTAAAATTGCTGATGTGCCACTTGATTTAATGCCCATAAAACTCCCACTGAGACTGGCCTCATGGTTCGATTTGATCCCACACCGTTTTATCCCACACTGGGGCTGCCCAATCCACCATGACAGGTGAATCCATTGCCCGGGCCGGACATGACAGGTGAATCCATTGCCCGGGCCGGACAAAAAGAGAAAAATGATATGATAGAGCACCATCCATATAGTGGCTCATTGCTACTGTAGGAATGAAAACGAATCGGATACGGATGGATATTAACCTATGCGAACATAAATATTTATTTTTTTTGTCGGATCAGATTCAGATACAGACAATATAAAATATAGTAAATATGTTTCAGATATTGATATACATTACATATCTACAATCGATATTTAATTTTGGTTACGCGAATACGGATACAGACTCTATCATTTAAGGCCTGAGGGCCTTCCCCCCTACTACTGTGTATGCCGATCTGCATTTATGGCTGGCGCAGAGAGGCTGGGGCAATGAGTAATTGCAGCAGGAGAGGGTGAGCACAAACTAGGAACGTAGATTTTCATAGGCCATTACCAACCTAAGACAAAGTAATTTCTATGCATCATAAGGACTAGTAGTGGTCACCCTGAGATGATGAATGATTAACAACCGTTGTGTGTGATGTATTTTTAGCTTATGAAATGCAGGTGCAGGATGTGACGTGGCAGCCGATAGTGCGAGGTGAAGGTCAGGCCAAAGGTTCGGTGGAACACGAGCAGTCCCTTCAAATTATATAATTGAATCTAGTCGTAAGAGTACCGATAAGATGACTAATCACGATTAGAACTCTGTTCTTCTCCCAGCGACACATCCGGGAAATCCACTTGCTGTAGATCACTAATCCACCATGGCAGGTAGTCCCATCGACTGGGTCGGACAGAAAGAGAAATACGAAAACGCACGATCCACATATCCAATGAAAGTGCCTCACTGCTACTGTGTGTGCCCATCTGTATTTATGGCTGATGCGGGACGGGGTAGGGACGGGGAATCTCATCTCTTCCGACCACTTCAGACTTATTTACGTCCACCCAATATTATTTCCAGCAGATATAAGTTATCATAACTCCATATAGATTTGTGCATTCTTGTCATAACATGCTTTGGTCTTAGGAAAGAGAAATGAATAAATACTAGATGAGTACTGCACTCTGCGCATTGCTAAGACTCATGCTTATCGAGCACACGCAGTGTTCCTACTTTTGCCCACCAAGACCAAGGGCACAGCCCGAATTCCATTACTGACGCAACGAAATTAAAAGATCTCTGTTTTAAGTCACGAAGTATTAGAGTTCAGTAACAAACCTCTCCTTGTCTCATGCACGTCTTCTGGTTAAAGATCCTAGCTAAATCGACGGAGTATTGGAGTTCAGTAACAAAAGTACGTATGCAACCATGTCTTTTTTCTTATCAAGAGTGATCACTGATGAGATCAAGAACCCAACAAGAGGACAAAAAGAATTATGGGACGTTTGAATATTTGGAGCTGCAAGACACATAATCTTTCTCTAACACTTTTTTTAGTGGCAGAAAAACTCTCGGTAAAAATATATTAGCCTACCAGCAGATAACATTCTAACCGGCATCTAGGGGCAGTGAAGTTTTGCCGGTAAATTGTTGCAGTAATTCACACATGCATGCGGATGTGCCGGGCAGGGGATTGCAGACAACAGCGTCTTCTTCCTCGCGTCGATCTGAACCGACCATAACGACTTGCCCTCACAGGCTACGAAGCAAACAGCGTCAGGGTTCTCCGGGCTCAACACGGGGCACGTCAAAGTCCACGCGCGGGAGGCCCATGCGGGCTACTAGTGACCAGAGCTCCTCGCAGTCGAGGACACACTCCTTGACCCACGCCATTTGCTCGTCGCCGCCCGTCGTCGTCAAGGCCATGCTCCACATGGTCACCATGAACGCAGAGCTCGAGTGCTCACACGAGCTTGTGATTACATGTGCGCTATCACAGCAACGGTTGTCGATGGTAACGAACCGCACGGCATAGGGACCTGCCTCTGCAATGCACCGGTAGTAGTTCCCCGGCTTTTGTAGCTGTCGTCCTCGTCATCCTCGGGCGGCGTCGGCACAGGCTTCACGGGTAGCGGCACGTACCGGAGCTTGGTGGGGCCCTGCTGCTGGGTGGTGTCCCATAGGAGCAAGGTGCTGCAGTCGAAGTTGACCCAGCACAGGAACCGGTCGCCAACGGGGACCGCCACGTCGGTGTCCTGCCACATCTTGAGGTCGTGGCCCCCACCACCGCGGTGGTGCACGATGGGCACCGCCTCCTTGAGCTCCCACTCAGCGCCGCCGCCGCGGCCGCCATGGTGGAGCACGCAGAGCTCGGCTGTGTTGAACGGCGCGTCGTTGGCGACCTTTAGCTGTGCCACTAGTAGGAGGTCGTCGCCGTCTTCCTTGCCCCGGCGGCGCCGGTGTCGCTCGGGTCGAACGCACGCGCGGTGGGGTAGCCCTCGTCGTCGTAGTCGCGTGAGATCATGGGGGAGCAGGCAGGTGGCGAGCAGCGACAGGGATGGCGGCGGCGACTCGCCGGCGGCGGATGCCTTGTAGACGAAGTAGTCGCTGCCTGGCACGTAGGATTCACAATGCTGCTCCATTGACGGCTGTGGCACCTTGCTCCGTCGGAAGAGGACAGAGTCGCCGTGCGCCGCGATCACGTAACAGTGGTTGTCAGCGTCGGCGGACTCCTCATCATCGGTGTTTCCGGACGGGTCGACGGAGATGAAGGAGATCGCCGGAGGCGCCGCGGCGGCGACGGAGACGCGCAAGGGACGGCCCGAGGAGGTGCGGCACTCGGCGACGGTCTTGTCGTCGGCGACGACATTGGCGGAGGAGCCCCTTGGGATGACCCAGCGGTTCAGAATCTGCCACCGCGGGTCAGCCGGCGACGTGTGAATGTGAATCTGGCGGCGCCTCTGGAGGAACGGAGACAATATTCCACGGTATGGTGACCACGCGCGCTCTGCTCGGTTGAACAAGCTCGAAAGCAGCTTCATGTTTTCGATCGGCCGGTGCGATGGCGATGGTGGACGGAGGTCAGGAATTGATGGCGCGTGTGCTTGCCCTAGAGCTTCAGTTATCTCAATGCCTGCCGTGACGGCGTGACCTCAATTATACGAGAGCCAAGCCAACCCTAACAATCTTATATTTTTACTAGCAAAGACGCACGAGCGTCACACACGTGATACAAAAGTTATGATTATAGCCAGCGAGTAAAAAAACTTTAGTAGTGATAAAAATATTTAATGTTTAGTAGCAACATTCTTCAACTCACAATTTTGATGGACATGACCCCCTCCCACCTCCCTTGGTCTTGATTGGGGGCGTGGGCACAGGTGGCCGGTAAGCAGCAACTCATGGTTAAAAAAATAATTAGATTTTGATATAAACATTTTCTAACTCTAGATTTTATGGGTTTGCTTACTTTTTCATGTCCCTTGGCTCTTACATTTGCGTTCGACGTGCGGGATATGGTGGATCCAACTTGGGTGAGAATAAATTTTTATTATTTCGCTAATTGCACTCTATTGTATATCACCTGCTTCCAAAATTTTCTAGAATTCAGATTAATTTTTTTTTCGAAGTAGCAATTGCAACTCTCAGTTATAACATTGCTACACCTACTCTTGACATACTCTCGGCTAAAAATGTAACAGTTTCAAGAAGGAATAATGACAACTGCATCATATCTTTAGATGATATTCCTGCAAATAAGAATTACATGAGGTTTCAACAAATGCATATAATTACACAACCAATAATCAACCAACCAAGAAAAAGAACATACATAATATTAATTTATAGGGTTAGGGTACTCCTTACTATTCAAATTATAATTTGTTTGATTTTTTTATCCTGAAAATTTGATCATTTATTTTATCTAGAAAAAACTATACAAAATACCACTTTTTTGTTTATTCAATTTAGCTCATCTCTTCCATGCCGTTCAAATTTGTCATCTCTGCATTGCCATCATTTATAATTTTGTTCCCTTACATGTTATTACCGTTAGTTTAACTAACACAACACCACCACTATCATACCTCCGTTAGTTTTCGTTCCAGCGTTTCAGCTTGATTGTCCCCAAATCTACTCTTTTCTTTGATCTAGAGGGGCCACCAGGTCGCCACCTGTTTGTGAGCCAACATAGAAGAAACGCACGTGCTCAGGATGGACGTCCAGAAGCTCGGCCAAGGAGCAGGTGGTGGACGACCCCGTGCTCGCGTCGTATTCGTGTGCGTCTGTGGCCGGTGCCGTACGTGGTGGCAAGGGGGACGACGACCACGACGCCAAGGACGGCGCGGCGGCAGGTCCGTTGGGAACTGGAGGAGCGAGGGCACCAACCGCGACATGGGGTCGGGTGGCACTGCATGCAGGGAGAGGCCCGGCTGGCCTGTTCGTGAATTAAGATGCAGTTCCGGACTTCCGTTCGCGCGGCCATGGCGGACGACGTTCCGTTCCCGTTCGCAGGGCTCATTAGGTACTCATCAACGCCGGCCATCTCCTTCGCCGCTCCCGGGCTTCCTTCCCATTGCTACCGGCGTCGATAACGATGTCGTACCGGCCTACCTGGCGCCGCCAAGCAGGACACGAGGAGCAGAGCGAGCACAGACACGGTGACGAGGGCAAGGGTGATGGGTGACGAGGGCAAGGGTGATGGGTGACGGTGAAAGAGGCAAGGACGCGACTCGACGTTCACGTGGTGTCGCTTTTGGGTACCCACGGGAGCAGCGACGCGCACGCGGCAGGTGACAGGAGGCCGGGTTGCGATGCCAACGGAGGATAACCAGAGGCGCGCGATAGAAAAGAAAAAAAACACAGGAAGAAAGAGAGGCGTGGGTGGGTGGGTGAGAATCACGGTGACAAAATAATTTTGTTTTTGGCAGAAATATTTTCTAAATTTCAGTTTTTGTCGGTTTGACTCTCTCCCCACCCCTGTTGACCCTTACACATGGGTCCGGCGTGAGGGGTAAGGCGGGCCCGATTTGGGTGAGAAACGTTTTCAATTCTACTCGTTCTTTTATAGATAGACTATATCTATACTATAAAGGATTGAACAAATCGATGACACTTCTCACCCACAAACACACCCCTTTACCCCTCACAGTGGACCCACCT
The DNA here is from genome assembly GCA_015342445.1 of Digitaria exilis. Taxonomy (NCBI): domain Eukaryota; kingdom Viridiplantae; phylum Streptophyta; class Magnoliopsida; order Poales; family Poaceae; genus Digitaria; species Digitaria exilis. The sequence continues at coordinate 2,740,042 of JACEFO010001795.1, forward strand.
AACGGTGGGCCTAGGAGGACCAAAGGAGGGGGAGATTGATTTGGTCGTCCTCACCATGTTAAAAAGCTCCCCTCCCACCTCCTCATCTCCTAATTTTTTTCACCAACAAATACACCAAACAACATAAGTAAAATACGACACAATCCCCCTGCTCTCACTACATCCCATCCCAACGGCAAGAAAAATAGAAAGCCCCTTATATCAATGAGAGAAATAAAGGAAATAAAAGGTATGCTATAAAATGGAAATAAAAGGTGTGTTATTAAAAGCAAATAAAATGCACCTCTCCATGGCCACTGCTTGCTTTCTCTGTATTCCAATGGCAAGAAAAATGGAAAGCCACTGATCTTCTCTCTAACACAAGAAATAAATCTCTCCATGGCCAAAATAAAAGGAATCTCTCAATGACGCGGTTTATGGACGAACGACGCGGATGAGGATGCTCGTGCCCTCCATATTTCGCCTCAGCCGCTGCTCTAAGTAGTCATCATAGTCGCAGTCACAGCAAGCCCAGGCCCAGGCGGCGGTGCCGGGGGCTGGTTCCCGCCACGGTGGACGAAAGAGGAGATGGTGCGAGTGTTTTTTTTGCAGTCCTCGTATGGTCTTTCCTTTGGTTGACGGCAAGAAAAATGGAAAACCCCTTGTATCAATGAGACAAATAAAGAAAATAAAAAGAGGTGTTATTAAAAGGAAATAAAAGATGTGCTATTAAAAGGAAATAAAAAAATATGCTATTAAAAGGAAATAAAATACACCTCTCCATGGCCACCGCTTGCTTTTTCTGCATTCCGATGATATGAAAAATGGAAAGACCCTGATCTTCTCTCTAACACAAGAAATAAATCTATCCATGGCCAAAATAAAAAGAATCTCTCTATGACATGGTTTATGGATGGACACTGCGAATGAGGATGCCCGTGCCCTCCATATTTCGTCTCAACCGCTGCTCCAATTAGTCACCGCAATTGCAGTCACAGCAACCCCAGGTCCGGGCGGCGGTGCCGGGGGCCGATTCCCGCCGTGGTGGACGAAAGAGAAGATGGCACGAGTGTTTTTTTTTTGCAGTCCTCCTATGATCTTTCCTTTGGTTGATGTAGAACACTCATTTGCATCACTCCACGCTTTTCAGGACTACATGTCGTTGTCAAGGAGGCGCTGGCCAAGCTGGAGGCCTCCTGTTGTCGTGCGCCAGGACCAGCACTCTCCTCCTTGCCCCACTACCGCCAAGCCTCCATTGCACCCGTCGCCGTGCTAGGAGGATCACGCCCATTGTGCGCGCTCGTCCACGCCTCCAACGTTGGCGTCTGCACGATCAGATTCGTGTCGCGCCTCATCATACGCTGCCACACGATCGGATTCTCATCGCCCTTTCTTGTGTGTGATCCACGTCTCTCCGGGATCCACTTGTCGATCCTGATGTCGACCACATCACCTACTCGGCCACCATCCACGGTCATCTCCTGGCGCCATCCATGCTCTGCAGGTTGAGGTTTCCTAGAGGCTGGAGTTCGTCTATGTAGCCAATCAACAGCTTGTTTCTGCTGGCTTCAACTTCGATCGGCTTGCCCATGTAAAACAGCTTGTTTCTTTCTCTTGCTTGCTTCATCACGAGGACCAGATTTGAAATTGGAGAACGAAAAAATATAAGTATATAAACTCAATACCGGTCGGCCAAAACTTGCTTGCAGAAACTAGCTAGGCTATCTGGCATTAGGGTATGGATGAATTTACTCATAACTTGCAATGAGTCTAGCAAGCAGTTAGGTAAAAACATGTATATATATTCTTGCTGGTAGTCCACATCCTCGTATATATTTTGTTACACTCATATATATGGTGTTACTATGTTCAGGTTGTCCTACCCAGTGAGAAAAGCCTTGCAAAATTGGCGCTTCACTTCCTCATCCTGGCCAAGATCATCCATCGCCGAGGACGGACACACCCTACATTGGCGTTACCTGTCTGGGAGGCCACAGAACCACCATGGTGAGAATTTATTTATGGCTTTGATCCATGGCGTCTGCGTTAGTGTGGATGGTTTTGATTTCCTTTTAGGATTTTAGTATTATTTATTGTTGAGACTATTGAGCTTGGCTCAGTGATTTTGATTCACAATATTCGTTTTAGGGTTTCAAGATTATTTATTGTTGAGACCGTTTGAACTAGACTCAGCGGGAACCTTTTTACATAATCTGAAATTAAAAGTGTACTGTGTGTTAACTTCGTTTTTGTTCCTCTCGTAGGCCACATATATATTTATTATGAAACATCTTGACATATGTCAAACATGTATGTCTATATTGAGAGGTGATTAATTAGATATATATATATTATGTATGTCTATGTTAATTGAGAGGTGATTAATTAGATGTATATATATGCAAACACATATCTCATTCTCACAAGATTACTATAATAAAGATTGGTGTTTATTTATTTGATTACTTCCCTTGTAACACTCCCAAGCACCCATTGATTACTTTCCTTCCGGCTACCATTTTGTACTCATCATCATTGCACATGGAGGACCGACGAGCGATGGGTGATGGCTCCAATCAGCAATAAGGTCGTTCGGCACGTATACTCAAAAGGTCGAGAGATAAAGCAATAAATGATGCTAACCCAGACTAATAATCACACCATTTATTATTAAAATATTTTTATTTCAAGCTAAATTTTTACCATGTATCACTTTTTTAGTAATGAAAAAGTATACACACCAAGGCTCCACAAAAGCATTAAAGTTGATGTTGCCACACGAATGGGAGATCTTCAAAATATCTCTGATAACACTGCTGCCAGAGTTCCAGGACAACTACTCCCCGAAACAGAAAATATGAAATAATTTTTTTTTAAAGTCTACATAAATTTTATGAGTTTGTGTTTGATATATTAAGATAAGAAATTATAGCTTTGCAGTGTATTCTAAAATATTCTAGAATTTATCTCACATATCTTTTCATCTCTACTATATTTATATCTTTTGTATATGAGAATTTAAATAATACTCTAAACTTATTTCTTTTATTCTATTTTATTTTAATAGCACGTGCATGTCGCATGTGCCAAAGACTAGTATATAATACAATTAGAGTCTTCTTTGAGGCCTTTAATTATTAATCGAAAAAAATCCTAAAAAGTAAAATTTACCCAAAAAAGGTAAAACATCTCAGACCTCGAAAAATACTAAAAGATACACTGGTATATGAACTTGGGAAGTCCTGGTAAACCATCGTAACTCCAAAAATACTAAAAGATACAATGGTATACGAACTTGGGAGTCCTGGCCGAATATTCTAAAAAATTCACGCTGAGTTCAAAACTTGCCTAGACGTGGGACACTATGATTTTCTATCGCTATCTGTCTATTTATCTCTACTACTAGCAGAGATACACATGCGACGATGCGCACATGATATAAAATTATTTATCTTTTCTCAAAAAGACAATTTTGTCAATAATGTGGTGTCGGTAGGACGACAGGCCATGATGAAAAACAATTTGTTTTTGGTAGAACATTCTTCACATGTAATTTTGATCGATCTATATCTCCTTCCACTACCCTTAGTCCTTACATGTGGGGGCCAACATGAAGGGTACGATACTGATTTGGATGATGATTGCTTTCAATTATACTCCTTATATTCTATCTATAAAAGAACGAGTAGAATTGAAAACGTTTCTCACCCAAATCGGGTCCACCTTACCCCTCGCGCCGGACCCACTTATAAGGGTCAATGGAGGTGGTAAGAGGGTCAAACCCACAAAAACTGATATTTAGAAAATATTTCTACCAAAATCAAATTATTTTTTTACACCAGTCCCTATTCTACCCACGCGTCTTTGCCTTTTTCACCGGCGGAAGGTTGCCTAGCTTTCACCCTTGCTCTCGTCACCGTGTCTGTGGTCTGTGCTCGCTTTGCTCCTCATGTCCCGCTTGGCGGCCCCAGGTGAGATGGAGCGGCGATGATCAACGCCGACAACGGCGAAGGAGATGGCCCTGCGAACAGGAACGGAACGCCGTCCACCATGGCCGCGCGAACCTCCCATGCGGCCGCGTCGTCTGGCAACCGAAGTCCAGAACTCCGTCTCAATTCACGAGAGCGCGCCGGGCCTCTCCCTGCGTGCAGTGCCACCCAATTTCGCTGTTGGTGCCCTCCTCCAGTATCCGATGGATGGACCTGCCGTCCTTGGCGTCGTGGTCATCGACTCATCGTCCCGCTTGCGACCACGGCACCACGGACGCACACAGCACGCAGTCGTCCACCCCCTGCTCCTCGACGTCCATCCTGAACACGTGCATCTTGTTTAGTCGTGCATGATTCATGCTTGAGCGTTTCTTCTATGTTGGCTCACAAACAGATGGTGAGCTGGTGGCCTCTCTGAATCAAAGAAAACAATAGATTTGAGGAGAAGCAAGCTGAAACGCTGGAACGAAAACTAACGGAGGTATGTTAGTTAAAACTAACGACAATGGTGTTATGTTAGTTAAAACTTAAAACTAATGGTAATAACATGTAAAGAACAAAATTATAAACGATGGCAATGGAGAGATGACTTAAATTTGAATGGCATGGAAGAGATGGGCTAAATTGAATAAAGGAAAAATATGGCATTTTGTATAAGTTTAAATAAAACGAATGCTCAAACTTGGGTTATAAACGATGGCAACGAAGAGATGACTTAAATTTGAATGACATGGAAGAGATGAGCTAAATTGAATAAAGGATAAATGTGGTATTTTGTATAATTTTAAATAAAATGGATGCTCAAATTTGGGGTAAAAATCGAACAAGTTATAATTTGAACCATAAGGAGATTAATATAGTATATGTCCCTTTTCTTGGTTGGTTGATTATTCATTGTATAATTATATGCATTTGTTGAAACCTAATGTAATTCTATCTGCAGGATTATCATATAAAGATATGCAGTTGACATTATTCCTTCTAGAAACTATTATATTTTAGCCGAGAGTACATCAAGACTACGTGTAGCAGTATTATAAGTTATAACTGAGAGTTGCAATTGCTACTTTGAAATGAAATAATATGGATTCTAGAAAATTTTGGACGCAGGTGATATACAATAGAGTGCAATTAGCGGAATAATAAAATTTATATTCTCACCCAAGTCGGGTCCACCATACCTCTCACGTCGGGCCTAAATATAAAAATCGAGGGAGGTGTAAAAGTAAGCAAACCCATAAAACACAGAGTTAGAAAATGTTTGTCAAAATCTAACTATTTTTTGTTACCATGGGTTGCTGCTTATCCGGCCACCTGTGCCCACGCCCCCAATCACGGACATGTGGGAGGGGGTGCATGTCCATCAAGATTGCGAGTTCAAGAATGTTGCTGCCAAACACTAAATATTTTCCTCACAACTAAAGTTTCTTACTCGCCAGTTATATTCATACCCTTTGTATCACGTGCGTGTCGCACGTGTGTCTTTGCTAGTAGATTTATAGTATAGAATAGATAGATATCAAATGCGACGGGGTTCCATATGTTAAACCGTGAGTCCGTGACTCAACAATTGTTCAAACGATAACTTGGGAGTATCCATCCATAATGAGACTCATGATATAGTATATTAGAGGGGGATCGGAGTAGTAGAACCAAACTAAGGGCAGTTCCAGTGTGCTTCAAAGACGAACCGTGGTTCGATTTTAGCAAACCATCAACGTAGTGAGCATCGACCCTTTGTTGTCAGAGAACAAAATGAATCTTCTGCACAAATCGGCTCATGGCCGCTGCGAACGAATTAAATAATGCAGCTCACCATGAAAGTCTCCGTCCCGGAGTGCCCAGCTATTTCTTTTTTTTTTCTCGTGCGTTTTTTCTCGTGCGTTGGTCCACAGACTTGTGTTGACGATGTGGGATCCGAACTCTTATGTTAAGAGGTGCCCTAAGGTTACAATTAGCCATAGCTTCAATATAATAAGTAGTTTATCAAACGTAAGGGGTTTGATATGTTGGAATGTGAACCAACAATTTCCGAAATGATTTGATTACAAACTAAACATTACTTAGTTCAACTTTTTCCTATTCGTACTATTCCTTCCTTTCACAGAACATGCTTCCCAGGACTTTACTATAGTGTTTTTCTATAGCCACAATACTTTTTACCCCAATCTAAACACAGAAGTAGTAGAACCAAACTAAGGTTACAATCAATCATAACTCATGTATAATAAGTAGTTAAGACCAAATTTAATGGTCAAATCAACAATGAAGTCAATAAAAAAGATATTTTCATGCCCACATGCTCAAAATATTAATTGACAATGTATCGGCTGGAAACCAACCTTTTCGTGAATCCTATGGAAACTTCAATCTGGGTCACACGATATTGATCCAATAAGACTTTTGCAAATCACTTCTCCCACCTTTTTTGAGCGTCTCCTTAGCAGGGTTCACAAAACCGTTCAAAACCGGCCGGTTCCCGCGGGAACCGGTCAAACCGCCCCGGACCGGTAGCGGTTCGGGGCGGTTTCAAACCGGTTAAATTTAAAATATTCAAATTTAAATTTAAGATGGAAAAATATCAAAAAAAATTCCTAAAAATACTTCAAGGTATATGTAATCTATTGGCGTCAATAATTTTCAAATATTTGCTCATTTGATATTTTTTGCAGGCATTAGAAGTTCAACAAAAAAAAGGAAAAGAAAAAAAAAATCGGCTCATTGAACTTCTAATGCACACAAAAAATACTAAATTCACTAATATTTGAAAAATTTTGACACCATTAAATTCTACGCACCTTGAAATATTTTGAGGGATTTTTTCTTTTATTTTTTGAATTTTTAGTTAAATTTGAAAACATGACAAATTATGTATTGAGTCGGCTTACCGTCCAAACCGGCCGGCTTACTGCCCAAACTTGCTCGGCTTACCGGTCAAACCGGGCGGCTTACCGGTTCAAACCGATTGAACTAGGATTTCATATACATTTGAATTTAAAATTTGAATTTGTCCGGTTTTGACCGGTTCCCGCGGGAACCGGACCGGTTAGCCGCTACCGCCGGCCGGTGGTTCGGTTCTGTGAACCCGGCTCCTTAGATCAACATCATGTGGCCTAGATTAAAGTTTTCATAATTCCACAGAGAGATTAGTTTTCACCTGATACGTTATCATATTAATTATCATTAAAGAGGGTAGCAGTGCACACTTTCCTTATAATGTTTATTTGACCTGTATATACTCAGCTCTTAGGCAAAGGAATTTTTTTCCGTAAGATTGCATAGTTTGATGTGGCAAACATGTCCTGCTTGCTCGTACAGTCTCCCTTCACATCGGAGTTGTTAAAGACAGCGGGGATTCTCCGCAGCGCTCCACGCGTATATGAGACGACGTGTTCAAAAACAGTGAGGCCACGTCGCTCCTACCGCGGCTCAGGTTGTTTTTCATAAAACCACTCCGATTTTGTATAAATGGCAACGCAGTCCAGCACCTCCGCTTTATACAGTGAACGTGTTCATATATTTTGCATGTACTACATCCGTCCCATAATATTTGCACTTCTAGGACCGGTCACGCAAACCAATACTATGCGTGAAATTACGAAATTGCCCCTTATCCAAACATTACGTGGGTCCCACCTAAACGTGCGTGGGTCACAACTAAACAATATGTGGGTCCCACGTGGGTCCCGCCTAAACATTACGCGGGTCCCACGTGGGTCCCGCCTAAACATTACGCGGGTCCCACGTGGGTCCCGCCTAAACATTACGCGGGTCGCGGGACCCACGTGGGTCCCGCCTAGACATTATGTGGGTCCCACGCGGGTCCCGCCTAAACATCACGTGGGTCCCACCTAAACATAGGTGGGTCCCACCTAAATAGTACAAACCCTATAATATTGCAATAATTGTACCTCGGAAGAAAGAAAGCATGCAATTATTTTGGAACAAATTTTAAACTCTAAAAGTATAAATATTATGGGACGGAGGGAGTAGCTTATTTCTACACTAAGAAGAGAAAATTCCATTGTGCCGTCCTTTTACGAAACCACCCCGAGGCAGTTTTTCAAACACCCCCTCCCACCACCCCACCAGCCACCCAACCCCACACCCCCACCCCCCAACCCCGCGGCAACCTGAACCCTAACCTTCCTCCCATCCCTGCCGCCCCTCCTCTCTCTCTCTCTCATGCTCCCTCCCCGCCGCCACTTCTCCTCCCGTCCAACTCGCCCTCTCTCTCTCGCTCTCTCTCAGATCTGGCTGCAGGCCGAAGAGACGGCGCGGCCCCGGTGCCGGATCCGTGCGGCGACGCCGCGGGAGGTTCAGGCGGCGGCACGTGGGCGGGCTAGGCAGCACGCGCAGCATGGGTTTGAGCGGCGGTAGCAGCACTGCTCCCAGCGGGGTCCGGCGGCCATCGATCCACGAAGGAAGGTGGCGGCGACGGCTTGCCCTCGACGGCGAGGGAAGGAAAGGTGGCGGCACAGCAGTCCACCTAGACCTTCCATGAGGTAACCGCTAGCATGTGAGGTCGGCCTCCGACCAGTGTGCATCAACACTGAAACCTCCCCTTATCTTCTCATTTCTCTCCCACGTATTTCTCAGATCTAATTCATAAATTCGCATTTCCCTTTTAGATCTGGCAAATAAGTTCTGCTGAACTGGAAGGGCAAAGAAGTAATTCCTGACCTGTTTCCCCGTTGGACGTCTCCACATTCGGGTTCGCGACACAGCTGCAGGTAAGGTGGCCGTCGGCTTGGTTCCATTGGCCACAACCCTTCTCTTCCTCCAGCCGTGTAATGTGAGGTTGATGCTTGTTTCTATTCTTTCTACGTGCCTCTTCACCAGGACTATGAGATTCGGGAGGTCGTGGATTGGTAATTTCTTCACCAGCATGAAGAGGTCGACTATGAGATCTGGGAGGTCGTGGATTGGTAATTTTTCTACCTATTTCTACCGGGTTCTTAGGTGTGCAATTTGAGTTCATGGAAATCTGCTAGATGGTGTAAAGTAGTCATTTGAGCTGTTCTACAGATGGCTGAGTACTGAATGCCTGAATCTGTGATTTTTATCTGTGCTGCCTTTCTGCACGTTGTCGCCAGGTATTCAATCACAGAGATTAGGTGTTCTATAGAGGTGTCTTTATTTTGTTTTCTTAGATAGACATGGCATTAAATATCACAATTCTTCTTTGTATTGCATTGTTTGTAACCATGTTTACATAACATAACGAGAATATTGAATAGAGTATATTTGAGTTTGCCGCTTCAACTGAACAGAATTATACATGATGCAAAATGGTTTCGTTTCTTAGTCTTTGAAGTGATTTAAATGCATGCATTGAGAAAAGAAATGTTTTGTAATTTTAAAGCCAATTCTATTCACTTTCAGTCTTGAGTTTTCGTAATGATATCATGCAGGTTCTAATAGAGAGAGCAAAAACAAACAAATTGGTATACTTCTGTCAAAGCAGGAACCCCCGGTCCTATAGTCCAAAATATTAGAGGTAATTTCTATTTCTAAATAAATATCTTTGTGTAGTCTTAGTTAGAAAAAAATGTATTGTTGGTTTATTCATTACAGAAATACTTCCTGCAAGTACTAGATTTGGTTTGGTTTATTTTCGCATCCATATGCTGTGATGCTTAGCTTTGTCATTTTCATTTTTTGTTCTGTGATATAATTAATTTTTATAGAATAAGAACTTTAGTAAGAGATCAAGTGCCTCTAAGTGTACTCAGCTGCCCCTTTGATTTGTGTGTCCATGTCAATTGTCATCTTAGTTGCTCTCTAAATCATACTGTACTGAATAAAATAACGAATTAAGAATCTCTAGATTTAACTTTTAGTTGCTAGGTCCCCATTTTGCCCAATTTTTTTCTGTATACACTATCAATGTTTTGAAGCTCAATTTATGATACCTTCTTACACAACTGCCTTGAATATGAGGTAATGGAAGGGAGAATATGTCCTATGATACTGCCCCAGATTAGAGCAAATCATGTAGGTTTTAACAAATTTATCTATCCAACTTCGACACCGTGACTCGGCCATTCACAGCTCCACATTTGCATGCACTTAGCTCTATGGTTTACCATACCTCTGTTCAAGTTTTGGAGTTATGCATCCTGTTGCATTTGAAGTAAATTTTTTATACCGTTGTTGAAGTAATGCTTAATTAAATTCTTTCTTCAGTCCTGGTCGTTGCCATGGTTAAGGCTGCGTGGTGTTTGTTTCTGGCCAAAATGTGATGTTAGGATATGATTATTTTGTTACTAAAAGGATAATCGGTTTGATCAAATTAATTTTTATCAATTATCATTATTTAGGTCTATTGCTTCCACTGCCGCAGATAAACAAACTACAAGCTCTAGAGCTTTTAAGAGGTAAAAAAAACTTGGCTGATTTTCTCCTGGATTCCGCACCAATGACCACCCCTGATTTCTCCTGGTAGAGGCACTACACTGGATGATGCTAGGATATTTCTACATACACGTTTATTTTACAGGCAAAGATGCAGCTTATCAATTTTTGTCCAAACATCTAACTTTCTTTTGCTTTTTGTATACTTTACAGATCACTTCGCACAAAGGAGCGGACATGTCTGTGCTCCAACCACATTTGCAGAGTCAGCAACAATACCAAGAACCGCGGTGATGCCTTTACGAAGGCCAAACATGTTGTTTTTTAGATTATGGTGTGTTGGAATTTTGACAACCAGAGTCATGGTGTGGTGTCAATAGGAATGTGTCATTCATACTTCTAGAATACATTATTAGTTTATTTGAAAAAGAATGTGTCATTCATACTATCCTATATAAACATCTTGTATGCATCCATTTCGTGTCTACCTTTATTAGTAATGTTTGCTCTGGTGATGTCCAGGCGTGAAAAACAACACTTGATGCTCTGTATTATCATCTGCTTTATTAAACTATTTAATCATTGAAATGGTACAACATGCAAAGCTCTTTCATTTTATTATATCGTGTTGTGTGTCAAAATGATAGGACGCGCGAAGCGCGCCCCTTGTCTAATAATTCTAATTTGTCATTCTACTTACGCTCGATGCAGCTTCGTTGATTTTAACTGAAACAAGGCAAAGAAGCATAAAGGAGAATCATGGTGACTCTCTCTAGATAATAAACAAAACCGCATAGGAGAACCTTCCTGTACTGTTCCCAGACGTGTCCGTCACCTTCTTTTATCTTTTTCTTTTAAAGCTGCCAGGAGCACTGGCCTGGGCACCTACGTCGACCGGACTCGACGCAGGCGAGGCTGCCCGAGTAGTCTCCGGACACACCACACCGAGGTACACACGCACCCACCCACACCCACGGACGCACGCACTCACACACCTGACACCCACGCACGCCTCGGCACCCGGTGAGGCACGCGAGTGTCGATCCGAGGGATCGAACCCGCGCCCGTCCGCTCGCGCACCAGGCGAGCGAACCAACTGAGCTACGCTCGGTCCTCGTCGCCTTCTTTTATCACCTTATCGGCAACGTGGGCAAAGACAACATTGACTTGTCTAAATTGTGTCCATCACTAATTTCTTATTAGTGATGTGTCTAGTTTTTACGTTACTATTTAGGCGCCTCTTTTTTTGGTTGACGTAGTGCAAATTTCATCACAAAAACAGGAGAAGCAAATTGAGCTAGCTGCTGCCGAAGACGCATGGCTCGAGTCCCCATCAACTTGGAAGAGAGACGTACATGAATTGGAAGAGAGACGTAAATGAACTCCGAACGTGCCTGCACATGCACCCCAAAGCTAAAGTCCTTTCAGTTTAAATATTTAAATATTGTCTTGCTGAACCGTCCATCATTTCCTATTTTCAAATCTGGAATTACATAGGAAATTTTCACCAAAAGCATCTTGGCCAAAGACCAATAGCCTTTTCACACTATTTAACTCTAAACTTAACTGCATTACCCATTGAAACTGCATCCATTTAATTTATCAGAACTCAAATGATTAGAGAAATGTGGCCATCTTTGAAGTCGAATTTGATCAATCAAATCAACTGCTCTATACTTCTCTTCTACCAAAATGTGTTCCCCATACATCCAGGTTTCTTACAATGCAAATCTCAACAAACTTTTGTACTGCATTTGTTTCCAAACTGGAGTTCTTAAAATTCATTTTGCTCTGAACATGTCTGGAGTAACATTCCATTTAATCCTCCCTTCGTTTTTCTTTTTGTCAGAACTGACCCACTGTAATAACCTTATTTGGGCTACTTGGAAACCAACTTTCTTTTAAATATGAAACTTCGATTTGGATCCAAATCAAGTACTCCAATCTGTTTCCATATAACCAAGTCCATTGGTGTCAAGTCACATCGAAGTTTTCTACATAGATTCATTCAAAAATCAAAGTTCAAACATGGCTATAATCTGTTGCTTTCAGACTAAACATTTTCGGCTGCAAGGTTGACGAAAATTCAGTTGGTCCACTTTGCATTAAATTTCAAACACTTAGTTCAAACTTTTGGATCCTTCTCATTCACTCTCTGGTCTTCACCATTCACCAAAGACCCCACCTTGGCAAATAAGAATTAACATATTGCAAAACCTTGCTCTCAACTGGAACCCAAAATTGGCCATAACCATCAATTCAGATTTGCCATATATTCAGATTGTGAGTAATAACTTCATCTCTCAAATCATCCATTAAGTTTCTTTTGCCTTAAACCCGACAAATACCTAATTGATTCCTCATATTCCTGACTTTCGCCAATTATGTGACTTTTGGTCAAATTTCCACCCAAAAACTTGACTTGCTCAACTCATCTCTTTTAAAGCCAAAAGGTGACCTCATCTTGATCATTAGCTGCTGCTGAACCTTTCAACCATTATCCCCTCGTTTTTTTTCTCTTTCTATTTCAAATCTGAACACCGGATTTCAATTTTACTTGAAACATCAAATGGATCTCTATCCAAAGCTTATACCTCGTTATATGATACTACCTGAAACTCATCTTTCTTATGGATGACTTGTCCAAAATACCACAGTGCAAACAACATTAAACTCTGAATTTTCAGCACTCGAATCTTATATTTCCCTAGTACTGTCTGAAAGTGAAATTCCATTTTGGCTCAACCATCCAAACCCCAACTCGATTCAGACCTTTAGTAGAAGTTATCGGTTATAATTTTTAACTTTAATTCTTGTTAAAAAAAACTTTGGCCATCAGCCCAACCAGTTTACCATAATTAAATTCTGAACCTTAGCTGTAGTTTTCCCCAAAAACTGAATCTCACTTCTAAATTTCAGATTATGTACAGTACCCTTTCTCCTTTATTTTCTTCTCTTTCAAATAACTCCATTTGATGGCTCTAGCTCCTTTTTCTCTCACCTTTGATTGTAATAAGTTTCATATACCATAAACTTGCATTTCTCATGCTTCATTACAAAAATTTCAGATTATTGATCAAGATTTGACTTAATCAAGGGTCCTTCAAATCTGAATTCTTTCTCTTCTTTTTTTTATTCCATTGCATTAACTGGCGAGCTCTTTTACAGCGCACAATACTAGTGTTCAATAGTATATAGTCTTGGTTAAGGATAATTTAGTAATTTACCCTATATCTATTTATTTTAATAATTTTAATTGGTAACAATTCTCACTCTCTAATCTGTAATATAATCATATCCATTCAAAATAATGAAAATATAAAAAAATACTAATTAATAACGTAATACAAAAATTTTATTTCGTTTTTTAATATATTACACTAATGCCATTAAATTACTTTCCTAGATTACCCCTAGCCGACTATACTACCCTTAAATACTACTATATCACTAGGACTATTTTGTATAGTATACAATTAATCATGACCGTCGGATCTCTATATACTCAGTCCTTTTTAACCGCTAGTATATGGTGGTATTGTGCGCTGTAAAAGAGCTCAAAACTGAACCTTATTCAACATTAGCTGTGATAACACCTTGACAAAACGCGGGGCGTTACAGTCTGCCTGCTAAAGAAAAAGCAAATTGTGCTAGCTGCTGCCGAAGACGCATGATTCGAGTCACCACTCACCATCAATTTGGAAGAGAGACGTACATGAATTGGAAGAGGAGAGAATGTTCTTATGTTATCTATATGTGAAATGGCAAACCACTGCCAAAGCCGCACGACTTGACCGATGACCGGACAGTGACATATCAAAACATGTTGCGGTGCCCTTTCTCCGAAGTCGACGAAACGTAGACTTGGGTCAACGAGCAATGACCATCAGCTACATTCCTGGATGCTGCCGTCAGTGCGTCCCTTCCTGACCAACCGAAGACCGGCAATCTCCTGACTTGCTATATTTGGACCGGGGCACGTTAGCTGAATTAATGTAAGTAGATTAGCTGCCCGACCGGAAATTAATTCCACATATGTACGAAATCTGTTTATTCTGAGACTAAGCTTGTATTGCATAATTGTTTTCTGGTTCAAACCATAGGCCAAGATTGACTCTGGCCTCTGGGTGCAGTATTGGCTACGTCCATGCGTAATATTTTAATTAAAAGTCGGCATCTTCGTGTTGAAAGGGAGTGGTTCTCACTGAAGATTACTTAGCTAGGAGAAATTGAAATGGGAGTAGAAAATGCTGCTATTGTCGCACGAGCAACACGTATTTTTTTATTATCATCATGCAAAATTTCTTTGGAGGGCCGTGCATATTGCCTTTATGGGGTTACAAATCAACCATAAAATGTGCCTCATATATTTACTACTTGACTTGGAGGAACAGGAGATAACAGGAAATAAATTAGAAACTAAACTACTAGTGGGAGCATCGGCTTTATGCAGAGCAATATGGCTAAGTAGGAATTATATCATTTTTTAATAAAGCTGCTATATACACTCTTTTATACAGATATTATAGCCAGAGCACGCACTGGATGTCTGGGGACAAATGGAGCGGCATGAAGAGGACATGAACTTAGTGCAAAATGCATGCCGAAAGTTGGAGACAACGGTCATGGAGATTAATTTTTATCAACCATGGATGGAGATTTAGCAACAAAGATTTACCTTTAATGAGCTCTGTATCCAATATGTATGGTTGATGTTATGCTTCACTACCTACCTAGAACAAGAAGTGGCAGATTCTTCTCCTAATCAATAATTTGAACTTGACTGGGAGCACCGCCAATATGACGAGTCTTCGTCGGGCAGGTCGTTTTCCAAATAAAAAACAATCGGAACTTGACAGGAGCAACGCGTCAGAAGACGCATTTTTGTTATTAAGAGTTATTAGTAGACTTCTTTTCAACATCTACATCTTCTATATATTTGCGTATCCTCTCGCTCCTTCTCCCAGTCCAACACAGCAGCACACTTCCTCAGTTTGCCCGTTGCGGCATTCCCTTCTCCGGCCATGTTTCCTCCCTTCCACACACTTGTATTGCTATGTGTGCTTCTCATCTCTTCCCAGCTCACTACTCGTTCATGTTTTGCTGCAACTGCAAATGGTAGTACTCTCAATGCGGGCCAAGCACTCGCTGCCGGCAACAAGCTCGTCTCGCGAAACGGCAAGTTCGCGCTTGGCTTCTTCCAGCCAACAAGCTCAGGCGTCACCAGTAAGTCCACGAACATCACCACCACCTCCTCCGGCATCTCCCCCGGCTGGTACCTTGGCATATGGTTCTATAAGATTCCAGTCTTTACTACAGTATGGGTTGCCAATAGGGAGTCACCAATCACTGACATAGAACTCAACCGCACAAAGCTCAAAATCTCGTCAGGCTGCAAACTTGTCATCAGTTTAAAAAATAATGCTGCCGGTACCACTGAATCCATAATCTGGTCCACTACTCAAACTGTCAATAGCACCACACAAAGGATCATAAATAGTACCTGTATTGGCCTTCTCAAGGACGATGGAAACCTTGTTCTCGTAGCAGGAAGCCCATCCACTAACAGTGATGTGTTGTGGCAGAGCTTCGATTACCCGACAGATGTCGGGCTTCCTGGGGCCAAGCTTGGTCGGAATAAGGTTACTGGCTTGAACTATCGGTACATCTCAAAGAAGAGCCTGGTTAATCCGGGTCTTGGCGCGTACTACGGTGCGCTAGAAACCGATGGTGTGGCGGTCCTCAGGTATCTCCATCATCCTTCTGTGGAGTATTGGAATTCAGCAATACCACCCGATAAACTCATACCAGTACTCAAGACCTTGCTAGACATGGATCCACGAACCAAAGGTGTGATCGACATCACGTATGTTGATAACAATGATGAGCAGTATTTCACTTACACATCGTTGGATAAATTGTCTTCTACATTCATCTTCGTAGATGTGTCTGGTCAGCTCAAATTGAATGTTTGGTCACCATCCGGGCAATCATGGCAAACCATATATGCCATACCACCTGATCCTTGCAGTGTGTATGCTATCTGTGGACCTCTCTCTATCTGCAATGGCAAATCTAGTCCATTATATTGTGGATGTATGAAGAGCTTCTCTCCAAACTCACCACAGGATTGGGAAATTGGTGATACATCAAGAGGGTGCTCGAGGAATACTTCCTTAGATTGTGCTAGTAAGAAGAGCATAAATTCAACAGATGAATTCCTCACCTTAGCTCATGTTGCATTGCCCAGTGACCCTCAAATCATAGAGGACGTTAATACTCAGAGCGATTGTGCAGGAGCTTGTCTCAGTGATTGCTCCTGCACTGCTTATTCCTATGACAACAACAGCAGATGCTCTGTTTGGCATGGAGATTTGCTTAATGTCAAGCAGAATGATGGCCTCGATAATGATTTTGAAGATGATGTTATTTACATTCGGCTTGCCGCTGAAGATTTTCCAATTTTGAGGTAAAACAAAAGAAAGTCAACCGCCATAGTAACTGTTACTGTTGCAAGCACTATTTGCTTCGGGTTATTAATCCTTGCGATACTGATGTTGATTTGGAGGTACAAATATAAGGGGCGTAGGGCATTATTGCACATCAGTCAAGGTAGTGGTGGTGGAATTATAGCCTTTAGATACACCGACTTATGTCAAGCTACTAAAAATTTCTCTGAAAAATTAGGAGGAGGTGGTTTTGGTTCTGTATTCAAGGGAGTGCTATGTGACATGACTACTATAGCAGTAAAAAGGCTTGATGGTGCCTGTCAAGGGGAGAAACAATTTAGGGCTGAGGTGAGCTCAATTGGATTGATCCAACATATCAACCTAGTCAAATTAATTGGTTTCTGTTGTCAAGGTGATAAGAGACTACTTGTTTATGAACATGTGCTAAATGGGTCACTTGACGCTCATCTATTTCAGAGCAATTCTGCTGCCTTGAACTGGAGCACTAGGTACCAAATAGCAACAGGAGTTGCTAGAGGATTATACTCCTTGCATCACAGTTGTCGTGAATGTATCATACACTGTGATATCAAGCCACAGAACATACTTCTCAATGCATCTTTTGTTCCTAAAATTGCAGACTTTGGGATGTCAGTGTTTGTTGGAAGGGACTTTAGCCGAATTCTGACTACATTCAGAGGAACTTTAGGGTACCTTGCCCCAGAGTGGCTTAGCGGAGTTGCAATTACACCAAAAATTGATGTTTATAGCTTTGGTATGGTATTGCTGGAACTCATATCAGGGAGGAGAAATTTACCTGAAGTATACACTAGCAACAGTGTTCATACTGCTTATTTCCCTATGCAAGCCATCAACAAGCTTCGGGAGGGAGATATGCATAGTTTGGTGGATCCACAGCTACAAGGAGACTTCAATTTGGAAGAGGCTGAAAAGATTTGCAAATTAGCATGTTGGTGCATCCAAGACAACGAGTCTGATCGACCGACAATGGCTCAAGTGGTTCGGATTCTTGAGGGTCTACAGGAGCTTGACACACCTCCCATGCCAAGGTTATTAGCAGCTATAACAGAAGGCTCTGCTGAGGCTTCAATGTAATATTTCATTTATGTTTTTTTTATTCTCTTTTCTCTCTTCTTGTTTTGCTTTTCGCCCTCTTTTTCGGTCGACCTTGTATTTTGTTTCTTTGGGGTTTCATTTGTAGCCAGCCTTAACTTGCTTGGGATTAAAAGCTTTGTTGTTGTTGTGGCTTTCATGGTGGATGTTACTAATATTAACTTAAGCAAAATTAAAAGTTCTAATGTAAAATGGAAGGAATAAATGATGGATTTCAATTGTTATATTGTGTCGTATGATCTAGCATCCCTCTTTGTGTTGTGTGTACATCTTTAGGGACGGATTATGGTAAAGCAAGCATTGTTACAACAAATTCCACGGGCACATGTGATGGAGAAGACAACAGATGCTCAGCGGTGGGCCTAGCGGGGTTGCTAGCGGCAGCGCCACCATAGTGTTGGAAAAGGCCCTTTGATTCCGCATGGTCAATCCATCATGTATATGTGATCGATATTTTTGCCCTCACAATTGATGCATTGGATGCATGGGCAAGGTATTCAGGTGTCACAAAATCGTTGATTAACAAAATCTATGAATTGCTCCACTCCATCGGTGTAGGGAACTGCCCATTTTGTACCATTTGTTATCCAACTTTTATCCATCTCGATCATCACATTAAGTTGCTAAATAAAATTCATTCCAATTATGTTGACAAGACTTAGCACAAGAGTGAATTGAAACTGGAAACTAAATGAGTTAATTGTGTCATTAGTACATAAACTTGGCGAGTGGGTGTACTTAGGTACATCATCTTCCAAATTGCTTATTTATAAACGACAACTTGGCATGTGGGTGCATATAGGTACATCATCTTCTAAATTGTTTATTTAGAAACAACAACTTGGCATGTGGGTGCATATAAGTCACCTGGATGGCATGTGGGAAAAAAGATCATATTAAGGCTTACATGTTATCTGGTAGTTTATTGAAAAAGTCCTTGCATATCCTCTAATTTATCATAAAAATAAAAAAAGTCAACTTATCCTGTCCTAATCCTTTTCTTCTGAGATATCAATTCTACTCTTTGTTCTATTCTTTTCGGTTTATATTTAACCATGGTACAGTCGTACTCTGCTTCATCTTTCATTGGAGAAAAATTAGATAACTTTTATCCCAATTAGTGGAAAGAAAAATGAGATATTACAGGCGGTGACCTAACCCTAAACCAAATATTATTTTATCAACAACGCTAAAAGAAATCTGTAAAATCCTAATTAGCGGAGTATGAAGAGAATCGATAACTCAATGTAATCGTGAAAGATCGTCTACCTACGTGTTGTGTGACGTCTGTCTTCACCTTGAAATTGTTACGTGAGGCCAAAACCCTCCGTCAGAACCATCTCTCGTGAACTCCCGAAGAAAAATGGGTGGATAAACTAATGGGCGAATAAACTAAGGGTCTATTTGTAATAATGGTCACCATGATTAATGTACACATAAGAATCCACATGTCGTTTTTCCCACATGCCATCCAGGTGACCTATATGCACTCACATGCCAAGTTGTTGTTCCTAAATGAGCAATTTAAAAGAAGATGTACCTAAATGCACCCACTCGCCAAGTTTATGTATTAACGACGCAATTAACTCAAACTAAATTCATGTGAGTATTAATAGGGGAATGGATACTTACTTCTTGGAGGCATGAGGAGGAGGTGTGGACGTTGCCGGATGTGTCGTAGGTCGACCAGCAAGCGTGGAACGCCATCAATGACCGTAGAGTTCATGATGGACAACAAGGAAGATTGAAAAATATTAGAGTTTGAAGGTAAAAGGATAAAAGTGTGTTTTGATTGGATTGGATGGATCTCAACCGGCCTTAGTCCTTCATATACATAGGGTGGGGAGGTATGTACCCATGGGGAGTCGACAACGTAATGAAATCCCGTCAAAATACAATTCTAATTCAGATTTGGGCTGACACAGGCGGTCCGACCTCTCATACATGCAGTCTCACCGTCTGATCATAGGGTTAATTCTTGCTAAAGTCATACCTTCCTCATGTGAATTCCAAATCAGCCATTCCACATATGCAATATGACTGTCTCGATAAGATCTACACAATGGTAGAGTCGGATATACTTTGAGAACTTTGATATAGCCGGTCCAGACTAGTCATGCCCATCGGTCAGACCAGTTGGCTTCTTGCCAGATCGGCTACATGGCGCAACAGGTCAAACTGCTCATCACAGTCGGTCTAACCATCTAACCCAATCTGACCAGCTTGCTGCCACTTTTGGTCGTCAACAACTCTATATACAGTTATCAGGGACGGGTGTTTTGGTCATCATCACATGTACCTCCATGATCCCATGGTGTTGGAGACGGTGATCAAGTGAGATGCGACGGTCCTAACGACGGTCATAGAGGTTGATGTGTTAGGGACGATGATATTGAGCTCAGAGTATATGGTCACTACTGGGGATCATCTTGGCTGGGGATGGATGATGTCACGTTTGTGCCAAAGAATGATGTCGTGAAGTGCATCTTCTAGCGTCCTTTCTTTGTTATTACTAGGTCCTCATATTGACTATCACATATCTTCTCCACCCCAACCCTGAAGTAGCCAGATGGAATCTCCATGCCATAGCTTATGTCCCAACCGGATAGGTAAAGCACATTCGTATACTACGTGTGTGTATATATACATATATATATGTATGTATATATATAAGAAATATATGTATATATATATAAGAAATATAAAGCTATTAAGTTTTACGAGAGTGGATCAACTGACATAATTACATAATTAGTCGGATAATATTGTGATGTATACTATTTGTATTTCTGAATGTCATCACTAGTTTTGTATACCTAGCACAGTTAAGAAATATTTAACCTTACAAATAATTCTGCAAGCGCACGGATTTATCGTTATAGGGTTTCACCCAAGAGTATTCTCAATGGTGCCGTATTTTCCCAATGGAAGGCAGAAAATGTTTATAAGAGAAATTTACTGTTGCATATGAATATAAATCAAGAGATAATACGAAACAATATTCAAAATAGGGTAAGATAAATAAGTTCCGTTGAATGAAACGCGCCCCTGCAACCCCCACGACACAAAACCATTGGGACAGAGTAGCTCCCAAATGTCTGATGTCTCGCCTCCTCCCGCGCCGCCGCCACCTCTCCTCGTCCACCTCCGCGGCCTGCCTCAGCGAGCTCGCCTCCCTCATCGCCGCCGGCCGCTTCCACCGCTCCGTCGACCACGCCAAGTCCCTCCTCCTCTGCTCCCATCCCCCAGCCGCCAATGTCCCCGACCTCTACCACGCCCTCGCCGCCACACCCGCCGCCGCTGGCGGCGGCGACTGCCTTGGCGACCCGTCCCCACACTCCTTCCTCTGCGACGCCGCCTCCGCCCTCTTCGTCGCCTCCGCGCGCCTGCGCCAGCCCGACGGCGCGCTCCGTCTGCTCTCCTTCCTCGCCAGCGCGGGCGGCGGCGCCGACGCCGGTGCGCCGCTGCCGTCCCTTTCGTCCTGTAACCTCCTCCTGGAGTCCCTCATCTCGCTCGGCCGCTACGAGGACACGCGCGCCGCGTTCGGCGTCCTCGTGTCCGCCGGGGCACGCCCGGACACCTTCGCCTGGAACAAGGCCATCCAGGCCTCCGTCGCGGCGGGGGACCTCGATGAGGCGGTCGGCATGCTGCGGCGGATGGACCGTGACGAAGGAGCGCCACCGCCAGATGCGTTCTCGTATAATGTGGTCATCGCGGGGCTATGGAGGGCAGGGAAGGGCAGCGACGCCCTCAAGATGTTCGATGAAATGGCGGAGAGGGGAGTCGCGCCGAACAGGATCACGTACAACACGATGATTGACGGGCACGTCAAGGGCGGGGACCTGGATGCTGGTTTCAAGCTGCGGGATCAAATGCTCCGTGATGGCCCAAAGCCAAATGTGGTCACTTACAATGTGCTGTTAACAGGGCTTTGTCGGGCTAGCAGGATGGATGAGACGAGAACCTTGTTGGATGAGATGTCTTCGCATAGGTTGGTGCCAGATGGTTTCACATACAGCATTTTGTTTGATGGTCTCACAAGGACTGGAGATTCACGGATCATGCTTTCTTTGTTTGGAGAGTCTTTGAAGAAGGGTATCATGATTGGGGCTTACACTTGCAGTATCTTGTTGAATGGTCTTTGCAAATGTGGAAAGGTTGCAAAGGCAGAGCAGGTGTTTGAGATGTTGGTCCACACAGGGATGATACCAACACGAGTGATCTACAACACTCTAATCAATGGCTACTGTCAGATTCGGGACCTTCAAGGGGCCTTCTCCATCTTTGAGCAGATGAAATCACGTCACATTAGACCAGATCACATAACTTACAATGCGTTAATAAATGGTTTGTGCAAGGCAGGGATGGTGATTCAAGCAGAGGATTTGATGATGGAGATGGGGAAGAGTGAAGTAGATCCAAGTGTAGAAACTTTCAATACACTGATTGATGCTTATGGAAGGGCCGGGCAACTTGAGAAATGTCTCATTGTTCTATCTGACATGCAAGAGAAGGGGATAAAGTCCAATGTTGTCTCTTTTGGTTCAGTTGTCAATGCTTTTTGCAAGAATGGAAAAATCCCAGAAGCTATAGCAATCTTGGATGATATGGTACACAAAGATGTTTTACCAAATGCACAGGTCTACAACTCAGTCATAGATGCTTATATAGAATCTGGTGCCACTGAGCAGGCTTTTGTTCTTGCTGAGAAGATGAAGAGTAGTGGAGTATCTGCAAGTATAATTACGTACAATTTGCTGTTGAAAGGCCTTTGCAAAAACTCACAAATAGACGAAGCTGAACAATTGATTCACAACTTAACAAATCACGGACTGAGACCTGATGTTGTCAGCTACAATACTATAATATCAGCATGCTGCCACAAGGGTGATACTGATAGAGCACTGGAACTTCACCAAGAAATGCACATATATGGCATCAAACCTACACTGAGAACATACCATACCCTTCTTAGTGCCTTGGGAAATTCAGGGAGAGTACATGATATGGAAAGTCTGTATCAGCAAATGTTGCACAAGAATGTGGAGCCTAACACTAGTATATATGGCATCATGGTCAATACCTATGCAAGATGTGGCAATGAATCAAAGATTGAATCTCTGAAGAAGGAAATGTCAGAGAAAGGAATGGCCATTGATGACACAGAAAGAACTAACTGTGAGCTAGATAGTAGTGTAGCAAGTCCAATTTGATTGCATTGTTTTGAAATGAGTGGGTTGGATCGCCACCTATTGTGTTAATAGAAAGAAGTGTTTCAGAGTTAATTTCAATTGTACAGAAACAAAAAAGAAATAGGAATATGCAGCTTTAAAGGATGCCAACTACTAGGTATAATTTGCACTAAACTTTCGGTTCTGCTAAGATCCAGGTCATTGGTTTCATTTTTAATCTTCTTTATCAGTGCAGTTGGACCAAATTTTGTTACTCCTCTATGCTGGAAAACTCAGGCACTACTGGTTTCCATTTAATTTATCCATTGATGTTTCAGATGTCTGTTCATACATTTTTTGACTAACACTCAAAAGTCGAAACTATCATTTGGTGGTATGCTTTCTGCTTATTGTGTGACCTATCAGTCTGAAACTTTGGATAGTTGGAATGTATTTTTAAATTTGGGAATAGCAACTTCGGGCGAGTGTTGCTATATCATAGTTATATTCCTGTATGCTATGTTTTGCTATTGTGCATATGGATATATGCAGTTCCTTTCAATTGGATCCCACTTTTCCTATTACATCTCTGTACCTGCATCTTCATTTCTTGCTATGTACAGTAAAATCATATATTTTAATTATGAAATTTGATATTTGTTATTTATTTCATTTTTTTGCAGTTCTGATATTCTTTCAGGACAGAAACTTTCTGTCCGCCAGAAGTGAAGGTGCAGTACATCTCCAAGTAAGATCAGCTTGCCCACTGGCTCTTATTTAGAGTAGTTTGGACCCTTGGAAAACATTTTCCTAGAAGATGTTTACTCCTAAAATCAGTAAAATGTATGCCTTTTACTGCCAGATGGTACTGTACCAAGTAACAAGAATATAAAACAAACCGCAACAATCATGAGAGCTTTTACCCATGCTAAGCTGGCCTTTCTATTTGTTCCTTACACAATGTGATTCAGTCATATAATTGGTCTCAACCAACAAATGTTTATGTTCTATAAAAAGGTCCTCAAATATTTGCCAGTCTATCACTTTACAGATTAGCTTCATGATGTCATGCTCCAAATCTATATATAGGGTTACCATATCTTTCAATGATCCAGGCTAACTATTCATGTTAGTGTTCACAGTAGTTACTTGCCCATATCGATTTTGTACCTGTAGCATTTTTCATTAAAATGAATATTTTCTATGACCTTGGCCGATTAGTCATCGAAGAGCTGTATTTACATGCCAAACATTACCATTTCTAGATCTGTTCAACTGTCCAGTCAGCAGTGGACTTGTCTCTGTTTTCCAAGTTGTTCGGAAAGGAAATGGAAGAATGGATCAAGGTAAACTATCAGACGGTTGCCAATGCAAGGCTTAATCAATAGAGTAAATCCTCACAAAAATGTGTGCAACATAGTACTGCAGCGACGGACAAGATCAGGCCAGCATAGTGCTAAATCGGCACTCAAGATAATTTGTTTAACTCTGGTGCATCGCACGTTGCGAATTTAGATACCACTTGTGGCCTGAATTTTGTAAAGCATGGGTTATAATGCAATGACTGGCGGCCAAGAATCTGAAACAGCAGACCACCTTACCGACTGTCTCTTGGTTAAGCAAATGTTGAATGGTTGTATCCATCCTTCTTAATATTCAAGATTCGTGGTTAACTCCTAAGATGATTGGTGGAGGCACTTAATTCTCTCGGCGGTGTGAACAAACCAGGTGGGAAGCTCATGACTACAACACTGGATGATAGATGGTGCTAGGCACCTTCCTTGGTTGCAACCAGTCTGCTTACAACGGTGCTAGGCACCTTCCTTGGTTGCAACCAGTCTGCTTACAATTTTTCACTCCAGGTTTCTGTCAGGGTTGCTTACCTTATTACCTAGGAGTACTAGTCTTGTTCGATCCTATGTTAATACACGATAAACATGAGTACATGCATCTGATGAATTTCATTACTTGTGTAGGTAGTAAACCAGTGACATAAGGATATCAAAGCATCCACGTTTGATTAATAAAAACGCCAAAAATCCACGTTTGATTAATAAAAACGCTAAAAATCCACGTTTGATTAATAAAAACGCCAAAAAGGGTACGAATGCACCAGCCGGGAATCGAACCCGGGTCTGTACCGTGGCAGGGTACTATTCTACCACTAGACCACTGGTGCTATTTTCCGTGTTGGATGTGCTTGTACACATACGGTTAGAACAAACCAGAAACCAACGCTCCGTTGTTTTTTGAGCAAAGTAGTTCATGCTATGAATTTCCATTTTGGAAGATTTGACTTTTCCCAAGCTTTCTACCTGATCATGTTCCACAAAGATGCTTTCTCAATAATCCATTTGTTGAATCAATTAGCGTTATATCACAGAAAGTTGGTGCTATTTTTTCCCCCTGGTTCTTGTATGAGCTATGTCTTTGTCCAGGCTAGTAGTGATCTTTCTGGGGATTGGGCGCCAATTAAGCCAGAGGAAGCTTCATCAGAAAAGAGCAGGGCGGAGAATCACTCGGCTGATCATTAGTGATGGCCAAGAGCTCTCCGATGGCGACGGCTACATGTCCTATGGAACTAACATCCTCTCAAGTCCTGATCAGTCGCTTCCACCGGCCGGCAGGCCGGCGATGCTCCAAAATCTCAAATTCCTCTCCAAAAGAGTGGCTCAATTTTCGCGCGTCAAGGATCCTCGATTCTCAAAAAGCCTTTGCTAGTAGCTATGGTTCTTGTTACCCAGCATGCCTGATGCATCGCGATTGATCGAAACGATGCTGCAATAGTCTTGACTAATTGATGGTCACAGATCCATTAAGTCGTAGTGATGCGCAGTCCCTCGGCGGCAGTGTTCTGGATTTGTAATAACTCTAAAGCTAGCCAGATGAATAATCAGCTTTATTTGGGTACATTTATTTTCATCATGTTTTCTCTTTATAGTTTGATTGATAAGAAATGGACATCAGGCACCAATAAAGGGTTCTAGACAAAGGCATTCCCTAGCAAACATGAGAACATGTGGCGCCAATAATTGCAAGGTATATGTTCCGTTTAGGGTAGAAGGTCACTGTTTCCAGCTCGATTAGTCCCACACTACAGTGTACACACCGCCTCATCTCCAAAGCGCTCATATTCCATCACCTTTCATCCTTTCCGGCGGCACAACCAGCTACCCATGCAAAGGCCGCAGACCATATGCATTAACAGAAAGAAAAGAGAAATTCAAAGTTTCCCACATCGCGTTAGGAAGTCAGAAAAATCGTGTGATGGAGGGAAATCGACGAAATTCAATGTATCAAAACTTTACTATATCAAAAGTTTGTAAGAGGAATCACGATTTTCAATGAACTAAATAGTATAAATAACTAGTGAAGTTTCCTAATCTAAACACCCCTAGTATCATGGAGGTTGGAGGAGGTGCTGCACTCTTTCCTGAAAATTTACTGCGGCACTCAAGTGGAACCCATGTACGTGTTTCATATGGTCTCGACTTAAACCCTCTCTTTGCAAACTCCATTCCTAGAAATAATTAAGCTTTCATTTGCACATATAATTTATTTTGGCCGTCTGTTGTTAATTGTTATTCATATAATGGTTTAATTTAGAGCGTACGCTACGGTGTGCGCAACTTTAGCTCACTCGCCAAGAACACACTTTGCACGTGAAAGAAAGTGAACGGAGTAATCCTCCGGTGCTTTTTGGAAAGAGAGAAAAGAAAAGACACCCTAGAGAATGACTACACAACAAACTACAATAAAACTATTAAATAATTTTAGAAAAACAGATCGTTATAGAAAAAAGTTAGTAAATGGAATCGTCATGCCCACATGATCTTTTCAACCTTGAAAAATCAAACACCCTATTTTTTTCTTTTTATAAAAAGTAATGCAAATGGTCAGTTGCATGAGCTTGTACCTTTTGCAATAAATGGACGGATCAAATTTCTTTTGCAGTTTTTCTATCAAAACTTAGAGACGGGCATTTATTAAATTTTTATAGAATCTAGTGGCTATTTCACATCCCCATTCTCAGTAATTTCCCCTCTTGATGAAATACATGCTTAGATATACGCTCTCGAAAGAAAAATGTAATCACGGTAGCCTATAGCACCATTCTTTCTAATATAATGGGTACCTCCCACCCAGCACTCGTCTAGATGGGCTACATGGGCATTTACAACCTATGTAAACGTTACTTGGTATTATGCAGGTAGCACAATAAAGAAGGGCCCTGAAACGGTTTGAATGGGTGATTAGCACACTGTTTATAGTAGTATTGTACAGTTACACAAATACTAACATTAGCTACTTTCTTTTGTACATGCGAGGAAAACTCTCATCTCAAACAGTCATTCTCACTAGAAAATGCATTATGCAACTTGTTGATTCTGTTATTATTATGAGGCATATATGCATGTCATTATATCCCTATATTATTTTATCATTATATATAATACAAAACATGTAATCTGCTCAAAATCGCCCTCTTGACAGTTATTGTTTTCACACGTTTAGGAAACACTGCTCTTCCAATAATTAATACAAAAAATAGAAATCAAACACAAATTCGCAAAAGAAGAAGAAGAAGAAGAATGTAGATGCCTCTGGGCAGATTAGAACGAGAATAAGTATATGATAGAGTAGCACCCTTTATTGAAATGGTTGGTTATATGCCTTTATTTGGGAGATTAGAGATCCATCTGCTCTCCTTTCAAAAGAAAATAAAGGTCTTAGCATATTAGAGCAATCTTGTCTGGTTTGTGAGATCGAGTGCTGTAGCAGCAGCCAAGGTAGGAAGCATAATGGCGCATCTTGGCATCTTGATGGAAAGCCATCTCCCGTCAACGTTCTCTATAGCTCATAGAGTCGTTGGTAGGCGGCAGGCATGCATGGTTGGTTACATAAACCTTAGCAGCCTTGGGGCTTGGCACACTCCATTATAGGGTAGCAGATCATAAGAGGTCAAGTGAATTGAGCAACCCTTTCAGAACTTTGCTTGGCCATTTCAAGGAAGAAGAAGGCATGAATACAGCTTAGGTTGTATGATTAGAAATCTTTAGGGGTAGCGAGTTCGACGGCGCAATGGGAGGCGTGGTGTCGGCGCTGGTGGGCGCCAGCAGGGAGAGGCAGAGCAGGAAGAGGAAACAGTTCAACACGGTGGAGCTGAAGGTGAGGATGGACTGTGACGGCTGCGAGCTCAAGGTCAGGAACACCCTTGCCCGCTTGAGAGGTACGCGTTTTGGACCTGCCTGCCTGAATTTTATTGTCCGCTTAGATAATAGGGTACTCCAAAATCCATGATGAATGTGTTTGGCTTGATTGTTTTTTTTCTCATCTCAGCCGTCTGTAGTGTTTGAGAAATATGCTGCATAATTGCATATTGACATAGGTGAGCACTGCGTGATCCCTCCTAATAAAATAATCGGTTCTAGTATAAATTAATGGCAGGATCAATCTCAATAATCTGCCCTTGTTTGTTTAGCTATGTTCTCCCTCCGGATCTACTTCAGCTGCTCGATCCAAGCGAATTAAATCCCAGACCACATTATGTGGTACACATCTAAATCTCATTTCCATCCTATATGTTTTTTTTGCGGGTCCATCCTATATGTTTAATCATGTGGGTTCCACGTGTATATGCATCTGTACACGTAAACCATGATCTAAAGCTTTGATACAAAGGATAGAGAAGGACGTGAGAGAACAATGTTTTGTTTCGTGAAACAGCAATCTTTCTAAATTAAATTTAGGACTACCAAACTAATTTTGCACCATTGCACGGGGTACAGTTGGCATAAAATCCATGGCTTACATTTGTTTGTTCTATCAACAAATTATATGATTAATATATTATGTAATAGCTACGAAAAACATAAAAATAAATTTATTATAGTGAGTGCTGGTTAAATCATCTCAAGCTTGGCCAGGGCCTGTATGATCGACTTTCAAAGCATGGGGTCATTGATGAATTGCTTTTAGTAACCTTATTGAGACTCTTAAAGCGCACACGTCACTCACTCTTCCAATCCAACCATTGATTCCTTGAAGAAAACAACACTGGAAAGTGGATACAACACGGCCGTAACGGACCTGATACCAGCTTGGTGATCGAGTGATAGATGGTGGCTCAGAACATGACAGTCAATGCAAAATCGTATCTTAAAAACACGGCGTCAAAAGCTACACGTCGCCGCGCCGGTCTATCGATCGATCCAAAAACATTTTCAACAATTCCCTGTCTTGTCTTCTGCAAAAAAGTTGACGCATATCCGTATTCAAACATTCGGTGACGATGAACTGGATGCAAATACATATATATATATGCAGGGGTGGAGTCGGTGGAGATCAACCGGAAGCAGCAGAAGGTGACGGTGCAGGGGTTCGTGGAGCCCCAGCGGGTGCTCCGGCGCGCCCAGTCGACCAAGAAGCGCGTCGAGATGTGGCCCTACGTGCCCTACACCAACCCTTACGTGGCGCCGCCGGTGTACGACAAGAGGGCCCCGGCGGGCCACGTCCGCAGGGTCGACGCCCTCATCGCTCCCGCCGCCGGCCGCGAGGAGGAACTCGCCACCATCTTCAGCGACGACAACCCAAACGGATGCTCTGTTATGTGATACCACTACTAGGACACTATGTAGCTCGCTCATCGTTCCAGCATTTTGCTTTCACTCGAAATTTTATCTGAACACAAGGGATCTGCATGAATGGAGGACACTATCTTTTTAGAGGACCTTGTTTGAGTTGGTTCTTTGCTCTTATTAGCTCCTTTTAGTGCCAGGATTCTGAAGCTGTACATTGTATGTGTTGTTACATCTGGTGGCAGAGGCAAGGTGGAGTGAAAAAGGAGGTTCACTGTTTCACCGCGCGCGTCGCCCAATTAGTATTAGCCATCCACCGTGGTGGGCAAATTTTCATTTCATGAATTTCACACTTTTACAAGGCAAGTGAAAAAAATCGATAAAAAGATTTCACCGATTAACGGGAATAGCAAATAAACGCTAACGCATCAGGGCTTCAAACTCAACCTTTCTCGTGAGCAAAATTCAGTTTGCGTTGCTGTCAAAACTGTGAATACCCATTGTGTATTCATGAGCAAAATTCCGCAAACATTTGACTGAAAAAACAAACAGGGTTCCTTTAAGGGAACATATGTTAACACTGTACAGGAAACACCTAATTTCTCCAGGCAAAACAAAACTCCTGAACCCTAAACTTGTCTGATCTCTACATGCTAACAAAAAGGGGCAACATTTTGCCCGATTTGTACCCTGACGAACTGACAAACCATGGACAACCTACCAAGTACGTACTCCACTACCACTACGACTAGAGTGTAGAACGGCTGGAAGCCTGAAAATAAGTTTGTTTCCCTATAGGTGCAGCTGCGTATCTTCCATGTCGCTGATGTAATGCAGCTGCTCGATAGTCTCCCTGACGCTGCCGCCGCTCTGGGGCTCCGTGTCCGCCTGCTGCTGCTGCTGCTGGTGGTGGTGGTGGTGGTGTCGCGCTGACGAAGTTGCCGCCGCCGCCACCGGTGCCCATGGCGAGGGAGAGCTCTGGTGGCGAGTTGATGAAGTTTGCCTGCGTGTCGTCCATGTAGTTGTAGCTGACGAGGCCGGTGTCGTCGTCGGCGAAGGTGTACTCGGCTGGCACCATGACGTGGCGCGTCTCATCGACGCTCCACACGTGCGGCGTCACATTGGGGGGCTGCAGAGCATGACCGAGTAGCAGCTGGTACGTGTAGGCGTCGTCGGCAAGGTGGCTATTGCTGCTGCCGAAGCCGTACATGGGCGGCGCCATCTCCAGGTGCTGGTGTTAGCTTTCCATGCCCACCACGCCGCTGCTGGTAGTCCATTGCTGGAAACCGTAACCACCTGGCTGCGTGTCGCCCGCGCCACACGGCAGGAAACCACCACCATCATTGCCCCAAAAGACCTCTCCATTGATGTCGCCGTCGCCGCCGGTGGGCCCGTGATCGACGAAGCCGCCGAGCACGCCGCCGCCGTCGTCACCCACCGGCATGCCCGTATCGCGGCGTCGAGCAGCCGCCGCGCCTCCCCCTCCGTGGCAGCGACGACGCTAGCTAGTACCACCACCAAGCGGGGCGTCGGAGAGCCAGAGCCGGAGGGCGGCGGGCCCGGCCTGGCGCACACGAGCGGCCTCCCTGCCGAGCTCGGCGCCGAGGTACGCCCGGTGCGTGTGCCGCGCGCGGGTCGCCGGCGGCAGCGCGCGGTACCGGGCCAGGACGACGCCGTCCCACGCGGCCTCCTTATTGGCGACGACGAGCGCGACGTCGCAGAGCACGGAGAGCTGCCACGCCATCTTCTTCAGCCCCTTGGTCCGCTTGGTGAACGCTTCGCCACGCGCCCGGGGGTCGGGGATGAGCCTCAAGGGGGGCCTGCGGCGCGGCGGCATTGTTGCATGCGCTCCTTTGTAAATTGGTTTGGCTTGCCTTGGTTCCTACGTATATATTGCGGAGGTGGAAGAGGCTGCCGTCGAGGTAGGTAGGAAGGGGGGAGGGTGGCGCCGCTGTGGATATGACGACGTGCGGCGGCCGGACTCGAGGTCGAACACGTCGCTACTCGTGATCTTTGCAGTGATGATGATTGCCTAGTACATGGCATTAATGCGAGGAGATCCGGCGTGGGGACTTTCCAAATGGAGCGGCGTCTGTGTTCCCTATTCTGCTGTGTGCCCCGATACAGGTTCGGGATTGCATAAATGGAAAGGTGGTGTGGGAGATTGCGACACGGTATCGTCGGTATGTTTCAATTGTTCGTTGCCTGCTTCACCATAGACTCCATAATCCCTCGCATCTTTTCTTTGCATTCTGGGAAAATTTACCTCCATAATCCATCGCTCTTAAATCGATGTGTTCTTTTCTCGCGACGACTCACGTTGTTGTTATTTCTTCCCAGCGGGTCTAGCGCTGTCGGCCTGATGGTGGGAACAGCAGGGATTAAAGTGGTGGTGGTGGACGGCGGCCGAGGCCGCTGGAGCTGAAGGCAGCGACAGCCACAGCAGCAGGTCGCGACCCGCACCGCGCTATGCCGCTATCCTTGTCCTTTCATTTTATATGTAGTACATGAACTTTCCAACGTCACCAATTTCCTCTCTGCTATTCATACCAGCTACACGCAGAATACAAATGGCCATTTTGCGATTGCAGCAGCTACCTTGAGTCTTGAGATGGTAAAAGATCTCAGCCTCTCCTAGAGACTCGCGGACAGAATTTAGTATTACAGGATTTATGGTACAAATCAACTGATATTGGTTTTACACCTGCTAGATTCAGCTTTCTCAAAACGGAGGGATATAACAAACTACCCTACGGTCTGCGACAGCACCTAAATAGCTTCTGGAACAGTTGAAGCCCCAGTCTAGAAAAACGCTAAATGCAGTCAAACCACTAACATTGGTCTTGGCGCAGTTCAAAGTCTTGTTTTCGTATTCCTGTTACACACTACAGATGTTCGGACTCTGATACCCTGCCCCCCCATTACAATGTTTCTCTTCAAAAACTTAAATCTTCCATTCGACCGAATCAAAACTGTTGAGTGGTGGCTCCACAAACATGCAGCAATCCAATCGCCACAATATCCAGGCTTCCAGTAGGGGCTTCATACCATAATATAGCAATCATAATCATACTGGACCCCAACGTCAGGCCACACATCATATTGCCCTGGTAAAATCATGTACCATCCTTGCAGGAATGCTTAGTCGCAGTATAGTCTAATCACGGAGTCAGCACCAGCAGTGAACAACCAAGGTTGTTTCGGATGGAACTTGCAGTCCAAAACCCCTGCAGACCCAGGAAAATGGTTAAATATTCCATTGACAAATATTGTTAATTCCAAAAAAAAACAATTTCTGGTTTGTCATGTCATCAATATCATCTTTGCACTCAGCCAACTTCTTGGTCTAATTTCTTTAGTAACAGATGCAACTATTTTAATCTACCAGGAAGTACTACTTTTTTAACTATATAAATAATGTACTTGTTTCTTAACAAAAACAGAACGCTAAGTAATGTTGTGGCCTCATAGTTGGTTTAAACCAGTATCTGAACTGCATGAATGAAGACAATTAAAATATATGCAAGTGAACAAGAATCAGAGAGTGAAACATACTGAACCAATGACATGCATACCTCTTCCGTCTGAGCTAGAATGGCCACGAAGAATTTCCAATGGTACAATAAGTGGGTTTTGATTAAGATCAGAATAGACCATTCCATGACATACATACGCAGTACAATCCTCGGAGGATGAAGCAAAAAGAGGGTACTTTCGGTGAAAAGTGACATTGGTAATATCCTTCGAGTGGATCCTGAAATTTAGCAAGTAAGTTTCTGGTATTCCAAAATGAAAAAAGAAGCAACAGAATCAAAGGCAAGGCTGGCAGACAGAACTGGAAACTTTGCATTAAAAGATAAAAAGTGTTGATGACAATTGTAAAAGTGCAAACATAGGGACCGTGCATTACCAATATTGCAACACATTTATCAAAATATTAAGATAGCAGAAAGCCCTAATAAAAGTTGGCAAAGAAATTATGACAATAACACACTAGAGCATGAGAAATCTAAATCTTTTTTTTGAAGTAAATCTAAATCTAAATATAAATCTAAACTTATTCAAATCAGCTTTTAAGATGCTCAATAGTCAATATTAATTTCCATTATTTCTCCAGGGAAGTAAAGACTTCCAGCAACCATACCAGTAGGATGATTCATTTACAATGTAGAGAATTATTAATAATGCCTACAATTGTAATCTTGGCAATGGATATAAAGATCTTAAGATTACTTGTATTTTTTTATTTTCAAAGGGAGTTGAAATAAGAGAAGCATACTTTAGAGCCTTGTATGGTCTTGTGGATAGATCAGTATCAAACCAGCATAGTTTGCCATCTTTGCTTCCCACAATAACATTATCACCTACACAAAAACAATGTGAAGCAATCACAATAGTTGTATACAACAATATTGGTATTAACCTACCAACAGGTACAATCAGTGTGAAAAACTCCATAAAACATTTCAAATTCGCAAAATTACTAGCAAGCTGACTTGTGACCTACCACCAGGATGGATCGAGATGGAGGAAATCTCACGGAGACCGGACTCCAGCTTCTTTACTAACTGTGCCTTTTGGAGATCATAAACCTGAACAAACTTCTTAGTAGCAACAAAGAACATCTTCTGAGTTGGATGGAATGTTGCCGCAACAGGAAGGCCTGGCAGTTTGCGGAAAGGATGGTGCGAGTGTTTTTTTGTGAGCTGATGCAACAATACAGCTCTTGTATCACGTACAAAGGAATCAAGGAGCACAACTGAATAGGGAAATTAAAGTTATGGTATCATTAAATGTGACAGACAATGCATGTGAACATATCTAAAAAGTGGGACAAGAAGAAAACTCAGTACAGAAGGAAATAAAATAAAATCAACAAGACACAATTCAAAGGATATCACTTGGCACAACTGTGGTGAAGTAATCTCCCTTAAAATGCCACTCCACATTTGACACAGCCTAAACAAAAAAAAAAATAGTAAGCAAGCAAAAAATATTATAAAGTTAAAGGGGAAAAATATGTTAAACTCTGGGTACCAGACCTTATGATGAATCAAGGTGATTCCATCAAGTTTTTCATGCTTCATCCACCTCACTGCTGGTTTCTTACCATCTGTTATGCAATAATAATATTTTAGACGACTGAAGAATGCAGTAATACAATGGGAAAAAATACTGCCTATCAATCAAGATACCAGTATCATCTTGAGGAGCCATTTCATCAATCTTGAGGAGCTCTTTTGCCCTCATTTGCACTTCTTCACTCCCCACCTCAGCATTAATAAGTAGCAGGTCATGTCCACTGCACCAAAAAAAATGAATGACAAGAATACATAAAGCTTACAGCCAGGAAAAATATGCTAGAATAACAAAATTGTGCTTACACAATAGCAGCAAGAATAGGCCTCTCAGGTAAAGGATTCCAAGCAATACGGCGGACATCACCTCCAACATTCCAAACTTTAACACAGCGACCAGTTTCAACCTCCCAAACACGAATTGTACCATCGCAAGAACCTTCACAGAAGAGACAATTTTTGCTTAACATTGTCACGTTCACTTTTATGAAATGATCTTGTACAGTGGAGAAACCTACTCATGTCAGTTAACCATATATGTTGCAGCATTACAATATTCCATGTTTAGCAAAACAGAAACCCAGAGAATAAGTTCATCTTAGCAGATGCAGACGTTCTCCAAAAGTAATTTTGGTTTACTACCTTTTAGCATATAATACTAATACAATTTATCCACCGGATACGAAACTATTTCACTTGATTACAAACATATCTTGATCATTGCTTAGTAGTTAGATTATGAAATTTTCTCCTCCCCTTCCACGTAAACTCAATAAGCAGCGTAATATTTCCATCCTTTAATATGCAAGGAAAAATGAGCTTTGCACTTTTATTTTTTTTCATGATACAATGAAAAAACAACTAAATGGCTTACTTTTTGTAAAATAAATTCTGAGATATAGTTAGTGCTTCTATTTTTCAGCAATAAATAAAAATATATCACGCTATTTTGAGTATCAAAATGTCCTGTGCGTGCATATTTAGATAAATACATAAAATAAATATCAATAGTACATACCAGACGCAAGCCATTGCCCTGTTATTTCAACAGAAATGGATGTCACAGGACCCATATGGCCCTTGAATTCAAGGTAACAAGTTTTTGGGTATGGCCTCAAATCCTTTTTACTTGGTAATTTGGGTTTGAGTGACTCAGGATCAATATTTATCTGTGGTATATGCAAATGATTGGCACAAATTAGAGACAAATATTTTCAAAGCAATAAATGGTACACAAATAGTTAAATAGGGTGGGGCTCAACTTACACGCTTTTTGCGGGTTCTAGGGCATAGATAAAGATCTAGACAACGATCAAAACCCTCCCTTAGTGCCTTCTCATATGCAGGTACACTTCGAAGGCACTCAAATCTGGTGAAGTGGACACCTCAAATGTAAAAATGCTTTAGACCATATAAGTTTATGGACAATGAAAAGGTAGAATGGTAGACACAGTACCGTTTCGGAATGAACTTTGGACGATCCTCCTCATACATAAGTTGGTACGAATCTATTTCCTCTTGTGTAGGAATGAATTCGACAGAAGGATTATATGACTCTTCATGACCTGAAGACACAATGAAGAATCAATAGAAATTTGTAGATAGATGAACACTAAGTGAAACATGTTCCAATAATTTCTGAAAGATTATTATGGAAGTCAATAATGCAGAAACAAGATGAGAGCATACCTGGTAAATTAGGCTTAGGAGCAGGAATATAGCTCAAGCCATGCCGTTTATTTTCTGCTGTATCAGTTTCATCTCCCCACAATAAATATAAGTTATTTTCCTCCTTTGGCTTGTCAAATTTGATCCATCCATTACGAATGGCTCTTACAAGTTTAACAACCTGCCACCAGAACAAATGAGCTCAGAGTTAGACTAAGCAAATGATGCAAACAACTTAAGAAGCAATACAATCACAGAACAGTTTAAGAGAGAAGATCCAAAACATGCCCTGTGATTATTGACACTATTATGCAGGATCCGCAACAAGATTCTGTCATGTTCAAAGTTTAAACAATAAAGAAGCTCCGCAATAGCATAACAGTAAGTTAGGCAAGCTGACAAATCCACTAGCGAATCCGTAAGCAATGTGCCCAAAACAAATCAACCTTAAATCTAAATGAGATCGTTAATATTAGAACAATAAGGTTATAGAATTAAACGATAGCCAATAAAACAATTTATGTCCACCCTCCCCAGCCATCTATTTCAGGGGTTGTCTGTAATCCCTAGCAACTAGCATCTGGCAGCACTTTCAGGTGTTTGTCCCATCATGATCCTACAATAAAAAAAAAATCTGCAACCAACTACCTTCGATCAGACATACAAGTCCATTACGACATCGACATGGTGTCCAAGATGACTTTGACTAGAAATATCTAAAAAGTATAAAATATATAAAATGGAAAGGCTTTATGAAAGTATTTTTGATTTTTCGTAACAGATATAGTAATTCCAATGTTGCATTGTCAATCTATAAAATTTAAAATATTCATGATCAAAAGTTTTTTTTACTTACGACAACACTAGATGGACTTATTTCCAATCAGAGGACATAGAAAGCAGCCACTTATGGACTGCCTAGGTGACTAAATATCTTCTAGGTGAAGGGGGTGATGGCATGTGTGACTACATTCTTAATAGATTTGGACTGCATATGCAGGTGACTACCAAGACACATGGATTACCCCATAATCAGTGCAGCTGGACAAACCACTGCCTAAGCGGCTTCTATTTTATCAGGTAAGCGAGAATTGAATGTTTAGCTCATGACTATTTATTTGATCACTGCATAATGCTGCACAATAGGATAGATTATTTAAATGAGTCAATATATAGAGATCTGAAAAGAACTCAATAAGAAGATATTCATGATCCAAGCAGTCAGATCTCTAGAAAGAAAACTGAAAAAAACAAAGGGAATGGTCTAAAATAGCAAATGAGATATGAAATGGTTGATATACCTTCTTCTGCTCCCACTTTGATGGAACAAATCGCCTCTTTGGCTCAGGGGCACTAGAAAGTGGATGGCCTTTATCCTCATATTCAAACCAATCAACATAATCCTAGAATGAAAAGTTAATCAGGATGCTGCATCCGTGCACAATACACATGGAGAAACAAAAAGAAATCATTTAACTGCAAAAGATCAATTCATTTGCATGAATCCGGATAGCATTCATTGTCACCATGCATCAAAATTATAGAAGTATGTCTGTAAAGGTTATTATCAATGAAAGTAAGTTAAAACAGGCCATGTATCAGCAACAAATAAGCAAGCATTAAACATTGTACTTCAACTACTGACAGAACAGATCTTTTATAAAAGATTTAATAAAACAACTCATGCATGTGTCCAGTGATCCACTAAGCTAATACTAGGCCATTGGGTCATCATCATTTAATTAACATCTAAACTTGTCACCAAGAGTAAATATGTACAAAATATAATTATCACCAAGAGTAAATATGTATAAACTATAATTGTCACCAAGAGTAAATATGTATAAAATACAATAAGGATTGTAATACATACTGGATATGGATCAACATTGCCATGTGGAGTCTTTCCCTTTAACAATCTACTAATTATCTTCGCCTCTTCCTTTGTAATCTGAACCTCCTCATCATTATATTCATCATAGATCTTTCTCCTACATTTTGTGATCACAAAAACAAAGTTATAAGATTAAATCAAATGAGCAATAAAAATCATATCAACTACAAACCAAATGGTACTAGTGTCAGGATGAAGAAACGATACACGGTAAAAAATCAGATGCTTATGATAATTAGCATCGGGAGACCCAAATCCATACATGAAAAGGCATGCTTCTCTGAGTTCAAGCATGTTGCGAATGAAATCTAGAGGTATATAGGGTCGAGCAGTGAGTCAAAATGATTCTCAATAGGTTGATTATTGTGTGTTCTTAGAAAAGCTATGAACATACAGGATATCATTCAGATAGATTGGACCAGAATGAATTTCAAGAACTTTTCCAACTCCATGTCATATTATAAGATTTAGAGATGTACAGAAATGTTAGATTCTAAACCTTCTTAATGCAATTGAAAGCTCATATTTTATATTACGATAAATTTAAGATTTAAGGTAATGTTCTTAGTAGAAATTACCAACAATTTGAACAAATACAACCAATAATACTAGAAGAATGATGTATGCCGCTATAGGATCTAATAAAATGATACACCTCAATCCACAAGCAGAATGTGCATACAAACATGTAGCAACTCATTGACTTTTATCCTTGCTTCACCTGAAATGCAATCCTTCGCTTAGACTGCAAGTTTTTTTTTCTACTATTGTACACGTCATAAAACCAGGTGTAAACCTAACATTACAACATTTAGGGGTCTGGGTGTATACAAAGATGTCAACATATCAATCAAGCCCAGATGAAAGTAGTGTAAGTTATCATCCCATAAATTACAATAAACTTGCTGAAATTAGTTGTGGTTGGATTAAAAAAGAACTCCTTAATGTCAGACATATCATTTATAAGCCAGCCCATAGACATCTCAGTACATTCAGCCTATCAATGTTTTAACCCTGCAATCTCGAAACACAAGTTTGGCCACAAATCCTTAACCCCAACACATTAAAACTGCAATGGAGAAATCAGCTCAAAAACACTACAAAGAAGAGTATATTGAAAAATTGCTTCCAATGTGAACTTGATAAGCTCCAGGGCAATTTGTTTATGTTATGTGGATGTTTTGCATATTCTTTTTCAGCTTACAGAATTTATGTAGGGTTGTTACCCCAAATCACAAATATATGGCATTATAAACATGAGCCATTGCAGTGGGGGCATTCTCAAAGCTTAATCTTTCATCCATCAATAATGGTCAAAATAGATGATATCCGATTGGGTGGCTGCGGCAGAGCAAGTTTCAGCCTTACCAATTCTTGGCATCATCGGCGTTCTTGAGGTAGGCTTCAATGCGGCCCTCCCTATCACGCTTCTTGATCTTCCTTCCGTCTATGTCATACCCAATGTGCTCCTCCTCCTTGTACCACTCCAGAGGCACATCTCCCACGGTGTTCCTTGGCGCCACCTGCAACAACAGTAACAGCACTTAAAATTCTAGTGCTCAGGAGCAACACGGAGCAACAAAACAGTATGCGAATCAGCAGCTTAAGTAACGGAAACACCAATAACGCGAATGATTCACCTCATCCTCCGAAGAGTCGCTCTCTTCCGCCGCCGCCGCCGCCTCGTCGGAATCAGCGTCAGAGCCAGAGCCGGAGCCACTGCCCTCGAACGACAGCGAGCCCTGCATCCCACGCAAAACCACCAAATCTTAGTTCAAAAATAAAACGCCGCAAAAAAAAGAAAGAAAAACGGGGAGCAAACGCATAACAAGCTCTCCACCTCGTCGTCGTCCTCGGACCAGACGCCGTCGCTCCACGACGCGTCGTCGGCGGAGAGGTCATCGCCCTCGAGCTGGTGCTCCCCGTCGCTGTGGCCCATTTGCTGCGCAGGAAGGCTTTGCGTGCGGTGGCCGGGTGGGAGAGAGGAGGCGAGCGGCGGAGGTGGAGGCGGGGACTAGGGTTTTAGGACCGGAGGAGGGGAACAGATGGGTAGATGGGCCGGGCCTCGGACAAAAAGCAAACAGTTCTCAGATTTGTTTTTTCGTAACGGCCTAATGGGCCTTCAACACACTGCGTTGAAATTTTGAACATACGGAGGCAGGAAAAACACAAGTCCAACTAACTTCGAAGTAAGGAGGATCGGGCCCGGGGCGGAACTTATTTTGGAGGCCCCTAAAAATAAAAAAATATGTTTATTTTGTAGAAGTTGGTAATACTATGTATTTGTGCTATATCTTCAAGTCCAAACAATAGCATAAATGTGGTTATATCTAACCAGCTCTACTAGAATTTTTTTAAAAAAAATGACATTAAAAATTTGATTTGGATCTAATTAATTTGTGTAAGAATGGAAGAATTATACCATAAAGACAATGTTATTAGTTGGGAGCTAATCTATTTCCTTAATTATTGTGGTGCAAAGATGGACCAGTGGTAGTGATGAACTACCAAATGGATTGAATAAACTTGGATTATTTGTTTGCTTGGTTTATTGGACACTTATACATATAGGATATATGAAGTACTACTTAGCTTGGGGCCCTTAATATTTGGGGGCCCTGGGCGGTTGCTTATACTACAGGACCAGCTCTGAGGAGGATATGCATTTTTTGTATGATAGCAAAATTAAATTTCCCCTAAAAATGAAAAATTAAATGATTCCACACTAGCTCTGATGTAAAGCTTCAAAGCTTCGTCGCATTTACGACTAGTTATTCTTTAAAGGAAAAGTCTAAATCACCCCCAACCTATGGAGGTTGGACTACATAACCCCCAACCTATGGAGGTTGGACTACATAACCCCCAACCTATGAAACGGTCTATATCACCCCCCTGAACTTCTCAAAACCGATCAAATTATCCCTTAAAGCAGTTTTGAAAAATCATAGTAAATCAAAGAAAAAACATAAAATGTAAAATCCAATTGTGTTG
This sequence comes from Digitaria exilis, assembly GCA_015342445.1. Classification (NCBI taxonomy): domain Eukaryota; kingdom Viridiplantae; phylum Streptophyta; class Magnoliopsida; order Poales; family Poaceae; genus Digitaria; species Digitaria exilis. The sequence continues at coordinate 2,781,330 of JACEFO010001795.1, forward strand.
ATTCCAAATGAGTAGATATACACATTGAACATATAATATGGTATGGTTTAGTACATTTTTTTACAACTATAGAGAAAAGCATAGATCTAAAAATATAGAAAAGCATAGATCTAAAGATCTAAAGGTACAGACAATATTGTGTGTTTGAGATAGGTGCGCTCCTTGCCACTTGAGAGTGCATAGCCGCATGCATGTATGCATGAGCTGTTTCTCCTCGTGCTTGCTGGAGTGAATCGCGCATGCATGCATGGATTTTCTTGCTCTACGTGCTTGCTGCTTGAGCGGAAAGCCGCATGCATGCATGCAAGGGTTCTTGGCCCGAGCGAGCAAGCAGACAACGACCCTGCGAGGCGTACGGAGGCAAAACTTGCTGATCGAGGTCAGCCGCCGGCAAGCCATCACACTGTGCCCACCGTTGACATCGGCGCCGTGGTCGGCATCCCCTCCCTTGATTCGGAGGCGCAGCGCAAGGTACTCTTCGTGCACGTCTTCCTTGATTAGTACGATACCGCCTAACGGTTTTATTCTGCGACCCAGGAATTGCTCCCCAGCTAGAATAGTTCTATGCATGGTTTGAGTGGTTCCATTCATATCACTCAAACCATGGGGTTTGGTTCCATGAGGTCATACTCATGGAATGAAATATGCCTTTTTGGTATGGAACAGGACTAAACCATGGTGGGTTCCAAACCCTTCCATGCCTAACCGAACAAACATTTTGGGTAGATTGGGATTGATTCCATGCCAAGATATTCCATGTGGTTTGGAGTCCATTCCATGCCATTCCATGCCAAAACGAACAAGGCCTAACCTGGGGCCAAACCGCCCCGCGTGTCCGTGTGCCCTCCATGTCCCATGCGTCCCGGCAGCGGGGCTGCTCACGCCGGCCGGTGCGGCCGCACATATGATCCGAGACCTATTGAACAATAGCACGCGGAACGTGGTAGGGTTCCGCGCCTTTCGAAGCCGATGTCGTGCCGGAGACTCCAAGCCCTCCGATCCGAAGCGGTTTCTCCTATCTTGGACATGCGGGTTTGTCCCGGGGAAAACTGATTAGTTTTCGGGAGCAGCTAGCGCCCGGACGTCTGATGTCCGGGGCCAGCGTCGGACGGTGGTTTGGAACATTTTGGATGGAAAAATGCCGCTGCAACATCTCAGGAAGCTAGTTTGGAACATACGGTTTTTATGGATCTATCGAGCAACGGAACGACGGTTTGAAACATCGAAACGATTAAAACATCGTCTGAAACATTGATTGTGGTAAATTGAAACAATTCAACTATTATTTGTTGCATTGGAGGAAAACCTCCGCCGAAACATATATGAAAGGATTCTTGAAGCATAAACATTGATGAAACATACAGTCTAGGAGGTAGAAAGGAACATGAACAAGGGACATTTGAATATTGCAACAATCGAGTTTGGTGGAACATTAATTGGATGAAAAGAAGCTTGATCAATGGATTGTTGCAATTGAAACAACGTTTTTAGGTGAAACATTGTCTCGTAGGAAAGAAGGATCGGTAACATGAAACAATTGAATATTGCAACAAGGTAATCTGTTGCGACATTGCATCGATGGAAGGAAGCACGATCAAGGATTTGTTGCAACATAAACAAACGATGAAACATATTTGAAAGGAATATTGAAACATGAAGCATCGATGAAACATACGGTCTTGGAAGGAAAAAGAACAGGAAAATGGGACATTTGAATATTGCAACAATCGAGTTTGGTGGAACATTTATTGGATGAAAAAGAAGCTGGATCAAGGGAATTTTGCAATTGAAACATTGGTTTAAGTTGAAACATTGTCTCGTAGGAAAGAAGGAACCGTAACATGAAACAATTGAATATTGCAACAAGGTAAGCTGATGCACTTTGTATCGATGAACGGAAGCACGATCAAGGATTTGCTGCAACATAAACAAACGGTAAAGATGAGACATTATCTCGGAGGAAAAATGTGGCAGAACCGCCAATTTAAACTGGCTCAAGTGCGCCATAACGACCTGTTACGGTCGTCGGACGCACTTCAAACAGTTTAAACTGGTGATCTGTCGAGTGTCCCAAGGACTCCTCGATAAACCACGTTAACTCATATCTTTGTCATACATCAGGATCGTTTTCGGTAAGGAGAACACAACGAACATTATCATTTTTACACAACATACCAAGATTCTACTTATTACAAGCCAGGTTTTGAAGAGAACTTAAATGCAAGTCAAGCCATTACTAAGAGTTTGATACAAACCAGTCTACGTAGTTCTATATCACACATATCTACAGCCTCCGGCTTAACCCTAGAATCACCGGGACCACAATGATCTAGGTCTTCTGGATCTTCTTGGTGATCTCCTCCGTAGCTTTTTCTGAAAAACAAAAGGGAGATTCCCTGAGTACGAAGGTACTCAGCAAGACTTACCTGCCTTACCAAAGAAAAGACTCCCAAGGAATATGATTGGGCTTTATGTGGATTTGGCTGACTCGACTCTTTTGCTCAAAGCATTACTAAAACTTGATCCTTATATTTTATGTATTTTATGCTCAGTTGAGTTGTTACTTATCCATCTAAGTTATAAAATATTTTGCATACAGGTGGTACTAAGTTCAACCAGCATTTATGAATCAACCTCCTCTTGTTCAACTTGTTTCCTCTACGATGTTTAACACCTGATCAAGTGCACTCATAACCAAGAGTTGTGTCGATCCGGATCCATGTACATCCTGCAGGAGATACCTAGCCCCCAGTCACGCACAGTCGATCTTATTGTACGCAACAACCTTTCAATCAGTTGGACCAAAGACCGGAAATATCCTTACCCGAACCCGGGAACGCATCCCCACGTGGGCCCCACGTCTGGCGACCACCCCGTGAGTTCCAGATTACGATCCCGCCTTTCTCCGACCCAGCAAGCACCGGTAAGCGATATTTCCAATCAACGAGCCAGCTAATCTAATTGGCTTTACTGGTCCCATAACCCAGTAAGAAACCAGGTAGAATCACTTGATCAATCAATTAAACAACGGATTGGTCCTTAGTCACTTAAACAGATAGGCAGAACTACGGATCGAGCTTACCTCAATCCTTCCTACCAACTTCTGCCCACTATCTTTCAACCCAAACCGTTCATGATTCATATGAGATTGGTGATAGCCTAGATCATCATCTTTTAACTTAACTTTACTAAGCATAGCCAATATAGACATTGCTAATCAAGTTTCTTAACTAGGCAAGGATAGTTCTATCAAGGAATATTTCATGCATCAAAAGGTTTCAACCAATCCCTAACCTAATGCACATAAAATCATAAAATTTGGACTCATGAATATTATGAAATAATGGGTGATTTAAAGATGCTCCGGGGCTTGCCTGGAATCACGAGCAGGTTAGATTCTTCCGCGATACGAGATTCCGGAGCGACGACGATCACTTCCTTGACTTGTCGCTGCTCCTTCGCGAATCCCACGAGCTCGTACTCCAAAGCTTGAGATACTAAAACGTAATGCAAGTTAGCGATATGCGATGCAACACGTTTCAAAGAAGCTAAACAACTTTCCCTTCTCGATAAAGTTGCAAGCCAACACCAACTACCCCAAGATTTTTAAAAGATAAACCCATATTTTTCCTTAAATAAAACTTGCCCTAATTCCTTTTTAGTTTGTTTTTAATGATTTTAAATCATTTTCTAAAGGGTAAAGCATTTAAATAAATACCTAAAACAATTTTAGAAATCATTTCTAATTATAAAAGAATTATTCAGAATTTTAACCCTTTTAGAAATCATTAAACATTTATTTAATTAATCTAAACAAAGGAATTAAATTAATTATCTACACAAGATTATTTAACATTTTTAATGGATGACAAACTTTAAAACAAGTTTAGCAAAATTGATTTCATCATTTTTGGACTTTTCTGTAATTTTCTATGATTTAAAAGGTGAAAAATACGAAATTTAAATCTATTTAGAAAACCTTAATGACAGTTTTGCAGAAAACCCCCTGGAAAAACGTTTCTTCTCCCCCGCGGCCCCTCCCCCGTTCAAAACAGGGGAGCCGCGCCGACCGCGCCTCCGCCGGCCTCGACCGGCCCCGACTCGCCGGCGGCGAGCCTCTCCGACCTCGCCTTCGCGCCCTACGACACCACCTCGCCTCCGCGCTCGCGCTCGCGCCTAGCTCCAAAACCCGACAACCGCCCACGCCACCTCGCCTCCACGACGACGCAGGCGGCGGCACGCGACGGCGACACGCCGTCCGGCCAACCCCCGGTGACCCGCACGAAGAGAACCCACCTGAGAGCACCAGCAGCCCAAGGCGAACCTAGCGCACCGCCTAGCGCGAGCCGAGATGCCCCCAGGCACCCTGCTCACGTGCGCCAGCCATGGCGGACGTGCGCACGGCGGCGAGCGGCGATCCCCGGCTGCCCCAAGCCGCTATCGCCCAACCGATCCCTCCTACACCAACTACGACTCAAACCCAACCCAGAACCACACTCACCTCGCGACCAGACCTACCACACCAACCACTTCCACGAGAGCCGACCTTGCTGAACTGAGCTCGGCGAAGACACAGAGGAAGAAAGCGGCGCAGCAGCTCTAGGAGTGATGAGGGTTAACAAGAGCTGATCTGGGAGGTGGAGAAGGTCAAGGTGAAGCTATATGCGGAAGGAATTGGACGGAGGTGGCTGGACAAGGAAACGCGACGGCGAGCTTCGCCGGTGACCGAGAAGAACCGGAAGCAAGGAGGAGGAAGAAAAGAGATAGAACGGAGGCCAAGGAGGAGTATTTATCGACGAGAGCCGACCCTGGACGATCGCCAGCTCCTGCTGAACACACTGCCACGGCGATCCCATGCCCGGCGACGCGTGGCCGAGCCACCGACGTTGAACCGCCATTGCCGCCTAACCGAGCTCGGAACCGAGGGATTTCAACAACTATTTTCTTCGGGAATCTTTAATTCTTCAAGAATAATATTTCCCTTTTATGAGAAATTTTCTCATGACAGAGAGAAATCATTTTCACAATAATTTGAGTTCTTCTATGAACTCTTTACTTTTACTCCTTCTAGGATATGCTCTTCATGAGACATTTTAATATTCATTCAAGAATATTATCTACCTTAGACCTTCAATGTTTAGTATGAGCTTTGATTCTATTTCTTACTATTTTATTCCTTCGAGGAAAATGAGTCCTTCGGGGATCATTTTTCAGGGATTTTCCGAATCCACTAATTAACTGCATAATATGTCATTTGCCAGATATGTTACAGAATATTTATTCATACATAATGGGAGTTTAATAGTCTTTTTAAAGACTTATGAACCATAGTATTTCACCATATCATTATTTCATAATAACATATAGTTTGAACTTCTAGGTTCAAATGCTTTCTTCATGGTCCAACCTCAATTGCATTCTTTCATTGACCCGATATGAGTGTTTCGTACATCTCTGCCATGGACTTTAGCCTTGGATCCATGCTCTCGCTTAGAGAAGCATTTGCACTTATAGAGGTAATGTTGTCGACATTCATTCAATTCTCCCATATCTTCGGGATAAGACTATTATATAGTCAATATTTTTCTGCTTACGCCAACATAAAATATTGCGCACGCTTTGGAGTGTTAGGCATTCATCTTCATGATGAACATTTCTCAATTTGTGAGGTAATTAACCTTAAAGGTCTTTTGCTTCGGAATTTGCGGATGTTCTATTTAAATTGTTTGACAAATTCATATTATCTAAAACCAACAGGCGTCCCCGTAGATTTTAAATTAATGACCAAGTCCTTTTCCAGTGTGAGTATATTATTAGATACCCGGGATATACGACACATAGCATTTTGTTTACTACAAGTAAACTTGAACTTCAAGTTGTTTCTCCTAATTTCTGATGTCCCATTCGTGAGTATTCATCATGTGCACATTCTCACTAGGATCAAGTCCTTCAGGGAGTTTCACTTCAAGTGTTGGCCACATCAAGTGGCGCCCCCGTGGGCTTCCTCACAATTTTAATTTTCTGGCAATATACTTTGCTTCATGCAAGTATAATATAGTGTGTGTTTATATTCCTGCTTCAAGCTTCCAGAAATATTATATGAAGATATTTCTTGCTTCATATATAAGGCATTCATATGGACTCTCTCCCCCTAATACCAATATTATATCTTTATTACTAGCATGCTTCTAAAATGTCCCCATGAGATTAGTATAATGGAAATTCAGATCCATTTTCCAACTTCAAGTTAATGCCCATTTATGTATGCTATTATGGTGAAATAAAATAATAGTTACACACACTTCTTTTAGATATAGGGCTTATTTGTTTATATGCAGTGAGCTAGACTTTATTAATGTAGTAACATGAATGCTACATTTATGTTAGTATAGTGTGCAATGCAGTATATTTGGTATACCTATAATTTGCACTATTCGAAGTCTACAAGACTATTTTTATTGTCTAGCTTCTTTATTTATTTTGCTTATTTATAAGCATAATACTCATACCATATACTTCAAGTATTTAACATAAACTTTCAGTTTATAAATATAGAAAATATAATCTACATGGAATTTTCTTCTAGAAAAATAATTGCTCATTCATTCAAGAATTCCCCATATACTTTTGATTCCATAATATAAAATATTTTTCCACATAACAGACTACGAGGTCTATATTCTTTTTATGTATCCGCAAAACCCATTCTGATTTGGGTTAACTAATTTCTAATTGGATATACTGAGCCAACTCTATGCCATTTTTCTCCCCCTGATCTTAGCCTTCTTGACTAAAATTTTACTTACTGATTTCTGATCATTTAGTATATGTGCATATGGCGCACAAGTGATCTAGCTTGCTAGCTAGTTGATAGATTTTTATGACAGACTACTAGCCATCCAAGTGTAATGGGGTCTGCTACTCAACAGGAGAAGCTTGAGTTACACATAGCATCCAAGCTAGTGTGAATACAAAATAACACAATGGCTGCATGCCAGTGTAGAGCGAATTTTTAATGTGATACCCCTGCAAAGGGTACTAATTAATGTAGTGACGTGATGATCCTTACATTAATGTGGAATAACTGTTAATTGGTCATTCTAATTGACACAATGGTATATGGATTACAAAAGTATGTGCAGAGCTGCATGCTTAGTCATTGCATTGACTATGGCTATGGGCCAACTTGCACATTGATTGTCCCACATCTAATAGGATGAGGCTCTGAACCAACAATCTTACAGGATTATGGATATGCCTATTAAGTTTTTCTATAATTGTATCCACATTTTCGTATACCTCTTGGTAAATTTCTCTCCCCTCGTAATACCAAAATTGTACTTTAGGTGATGTAATGCTTCAAGCATGATCTATGAAAAAGTTTCATAGAATTAAATTATACTGCTAGTATATCTAATATGATATGAATCCATATATTATTTTACTATTTGGTGTACAATAATGTGGTGGGTAGAATAAATTTCAAGTTACAGGGCCTATGTATTCAGTACATAGTTGAGTAATATATTAGTTCATCGCCAGATCGAATCCTTCAAGATCAATGAAGTGACGTGTATATTACTAACTTTATGTGCTTCTTGAAAATTCAATTTTCATTCTACCTATATGGTAGTAGTGCACAAATAAACTTCATGTTTACTTGAGGCGTTGTGGTAATATATCATTGCAAATGATTATTTAATAGGCAATATAAAACAATTATTTATATATTCAATATGTAATTCTTTATTTATTCCATGAGATTAAACTGATTACTATAGGGAAAAATTGCTACAAGCATTTGGACAAAAGGTAAGGTGAGAAAAACCTATGCAGAGGTAAGAAACACCAATTTGTTGAATTTGCCCTTCTAATCTGGGAAAGATTATTAAATTAATTCTAAACTTTATGTTTAAGCAAAAAGATAAGTACTTACTCTTCATGAGTACAACCAAATTCTTCATGAATAACTAATAATGCAACTTATGTAGAATATTCTATTCATTCATGGTTATGGGGTGAGCATGAAACTTCTTTGTCTCATTGCATCTCCCCTGAGCCTAGCATCACTTCTGGAATGTATTTTATTTTTTCTTCCACTTCTATGGCTTATGCAACTTCTGGTAGCATAAATATTTTTTTATTGAGTTTATGCATAATTCTTTTTAAATTGCAAAATTGTCTACAAGACAAACAATATGCACAATTCTCCTTGAATTGCAAAACTGTCTACAAGACAAACAATATGTTTCTTCTAGAAGACATATTAATTTTGTATAACTTCATGTCCTATCAAACTCAATTAATTAATATATTTTTGAAGAATTTACTGCTAGTAAATCATAATGCTATATTGAAAGATAAAAATGTTTGGTTTCTATAAGCTAAAATTACTTTTGGAGTTATATAGCATCCCTTCTAGGAATTGAATTGCGACAGGCTTAAATCAAATATATTTCTTCAAGAAATAATTGACTTTATGTCATATTCTACATTATTCATGCAACTGCTACAAGCACACTTCATGTGTTTAAATGCATGAAATAAGTGCAAAATTAATATCGGTTAATTTATTAAGCTGATTATTCACACAATTTCCCAGAATTTTCCTAGCAAAAACAAAAAAAATTTACCCCATTCACACAATTGCTAGGAAAACATTCAAATATGACATTCTCAGGGTATTATGTCCAAGGTTCTTCAAGATTGAGAGATATCATACCACTTCAGGAATTAATGGTTCAATTTTCAGAATTGTATAACCGTTAAACATTCTAAAGAAAAAATATATATGAGCATCAAGGGGGGTTTCAAAATTTAGAGAGCTCGTATACCTAAAACCATGTTTCTAGGATTAAAGGCATTATATTTACTTTTTTATGCATAATTATAGAAATAAATAAATTCATAAATATTAATTTAAAACAATATGTAAATAACATAAACTACCATAGCCAAAAACCGATCTCCTCCAAGTGTTTTCTGCTAGAACACAATCAAAGTACTTAATCCATAACTTAGGAATTTACCCGCAAAATATCCTGTGCCAATCTTAATTTATTCACGTGGAGAAGGTTTACCATGAAACAAACCTCACTCCATTTTCTTTTAATATTTTTCTTGCTGATTTAGAAGCAACATGAACTGCGGGCCATGTGTAGGGTACAAGCTCCTTACAGGCAGCAAGCCAGCAACGTGTGCAGGATGCACCGTATAGGCCATCGCGCGTGCGGGCGCAATCGGTGCACATGCGAGCGCCATTATAAGAGCTCAATGTGACGGACGGTGACGGTGGTAGATTCAGATCAGGCGGCTGTGGCTTCACGCTACAGCACAACGTCTTCTAGCGTCCCACACTATATGCAGTTCAACTGCCGTCCAATTTTTAGCTGTTAGCAGCGGCACTCATTTGCAAGTGGAACTCATGTTCTACCGACGATGGCAACGTTCTGCTGCAGGCAGTGATGTGGGCAGGTATGAGCGATGCGGCTTCGGGTGATGCACAGACACTCCAAATTCCGTAGGCTCGGATCGGTATGCAGACTATGCAGTGATCGTTTGCGGGTGGTACACGAGAGGATGAACACAACATGCAAACTGCGATTGTGTCATGACGACTACAGGTCATCGATTCGACAGATACCGATAACATGCATGCCATCAGTGAAGTCATGAGGTAGTGTGCCTTCAACTATATTAACCTGATTAACTCATGTACGTGCATACGTGTAATCACGCCTGCATATGCACTAAGTAGGATTATTATATAATCCATGGTGACTTCAGGTTCCAATTAATCCAATTGTTGCTGCGACCATCAGGGCCAAAAGCTAACAACAGCTGGCTTTTCCATTGATGTGCACGCACTGCAGCGGCATCAATGCCAAGGCCGCCTTGGATTAGTGCTCGTTCGTGCTTCTGCGGTGAAGCATCACATTTGTACATGGAAACATGCTAGCCAAGTTTAATAGTTCTCGCATTCGGTACGATTAATTACAAAAATAATTAACTTCCTGATATGACCAATCGTGTGTACTAAATAATACTATTCCTACTGGGAACCTTATCGGCTTTTCGGACTCGGTAACGTAGCAGATTCCGGCTTCAATGCTAGACCAGGAATATTAGTCTACTACTGGATACAATCATATGATACCTTGTTTGATGCCAATCTGATCTACTCCACTTGCCGCGTAGGGCAGTTATCAGTAGATACATATCGCGTAGGGCATTAGGCATGGTCGTAGACATGTTTGCTTGATGGCGAGTCGGTGCAAATCCGTTCGCTGGCGACGTTGATGTAGTCGACGTCGTCGAAGTAGTCGTCGGCGAGGATGGCGGCAAGATCGCCGGCGTCGAGCTTGATGATGACTCCTCCGATGCGTGTAGTCGACGAAGAGCGGTCGTGCTGATAACGTGTTGTAAAACACGTCGTCAATGGTTGGATCTTCTCCCTCTCACGCCTCTCATGACAAGCACAAGAACAAAGTAGACAAGACACAATGTAGGTGGAGTTACTCTTTATTCCTCATATTTGATGATTTACAATGATAATCTCTCTCATATATATACTCCGACCTATGACTAGAGTTTTGGTAAGAGCCCACAAGCAACTAGACATGGACTAGGACGTCTAGTCCTTCTTTCCTTCTATACAAGTCCGGGCAACCGGACATGGACTAAGACTTCTAGTCCTTTCCTTCTATTCAAGTCCAGTTGTATTACAACAAGAACTTTTCTCTTTCGCCTTCCGCGCGCGCCTGGTTCCGCCTTCCGCGCGCTTGGGCCGGAAATGCCGAAGGCCGGAGGAGTTACGCGCGCATGGGCCGAAGGTGCCACTTGCTGGAGGAGTTCCGCGCGCATGGCCCGAAGACGCCACGGGCCAGAGGAGTTCCGACCTGGGCCTTCCACGAGCGTGGGCCATAAACGCCACGGGCTTGAGGAGTTCCGCGCCTCTGGGCCTTCCGCGCGCATGGGCCGTCAACGCCACGGGCTGGAGTAGTTTTGTGCCCGACTGCCTGTCGTCGGAGCTCTTGCATCGCACGGAGGCCTTCCTTACTGCCTGTCGTTGGCTTACGGCGTACTGCGTTGCGGCCTCCGCGCACGCCTCGCCCCGGGGTATCGTTGGGCATGCCAGAGTTTTCACGTAGGGGCTGTCCTGGGAGCTGCGGAAGTCTGCGGCTGCCGTGCGCGTCGTAGCAGCAAGGCTCCGTGCCTGTCATCGAAGTCCTCCAGAGGCGTGTGTTGTTGCCGCTTCCGGAAGTCGAAGCAGTCCCGCATGCTGGCGTGCCCAAGACATGCTCCTCGCCGGACGGAGCTCTCCGGAGCCAGTGCATTGTAGCCGCGAGCTCCCCGAGGTCGCCGCAGGCCGTCGTACGTGTCAGAGCCATACTCGCTGCCGGAGCTCATCGGGGCCAACGCATCGTTGCCGCGAGCACCGCTGTAGACCGACGTGTTGGATCCGTGCTCATTGCCGGAGGTCTCATTTGCCATGCAACCTCTTCGTGCGACCACTTCTTCACTGAGGGCTGCGTGTCGCGCCGCTTTTACTCGTCCCGTGACGGCGGCAGTGCATGCCGTGCCGTCGGCGGCAACTCGTCGCTGCCATCTCGTGCGTTGGGCGAAAGGCTCCATCCCTCGGTGAGTTGTCTGCCGCAGTACTCGATGTGTAAGAGTCTTGCTCGATTTGTGTGAGTGTCTTGGATCTGTTAGCTTTTGTGTTGATCCGTGCCACTATGCAACATCCCTCTACTGATTGAGCTCCTTTATTTGTGCGAGCTTCCAATAATGATGAGTCTGAACTTATCTCATGGAATTTTTTGTTCTTGAAAACTTGATTTCTGCACTCTGTTTGTTGGACGCTTGATTTTGGTGAGGCGGATCTCACGAGGAGCAGCAGGATCTCCGGCGAGGTCTCGCGAGGACCTCGATTTGTTTTTTTTTCTTTGATTGGACCTGTGTCCTCGTCGATTTCGCCGTGTTGGACCTCGATTTGGTCCAGTCGATTTGTCTTTTTTTTTTTCTTCTTTACACTACCAGAAAATCCTAATATGCCGAGAGCTACAATCTTTGCCGTGAGCTAAACGTGGGGCTCTGGGCAAACAAGACGTTCGCCGTGAGCCAGGCCCCCAGACTCTCGGCAAAGGAACAACCGTCGGCAACAACTACGTTTGCCGTGAGCCCTTAAGGTCGGGCTCTCGGCAAAGCTCTCACTCTCGACGAACGCGAACTTCGCCGAGAGCTTGAGCAAAGACACTCTCGGCAAACCCGTACCTCTCGCCATACGTGATCACGTGCCACGTTCGTGCTCTCGCCGCCAGAGACGGCGTGTGGGGCACCTAACGGCCGTCAACCTGTTTGCCGTGAGCCTACATGGAGCTCACGGCAAAGGTTTCTTTGCCGAGAGCGGAGGACGTCCTCTCGGGAAACCTGGACACGTGGCACGGCATCCGTCAGGTCGGCATGGCCACGTGGCAGCCTCTTTGCTGAGAGTTTTCCCTAAGCTCACGGCAAAGGCAAGGTTTGCCGAGAGCTTTCCAAAGCCTCACGGCGAAAGTGCGCTTTGCCGAGAGCCTCCTCGCGGCTCTCGGCAAACGTGTCCCACATTTTTCACATTTCAACGCCCAAACAAATTTTCTTAGTTCACACATCCCACAAAGTACAACATGTGAGCATTTGACTATTTTACCAATTTGTTTGCTATTTTGAATTTCTTTGTATCAATTTGTTGGGTTTATGGAATAATTCTAAATTGAATAGAGAAACGATTCGAAAAATGGTAAAAAATGAATTAACTAATGAGATTCATGTAATTAAGTGTGATGTGAAGCCTTACCAACAAAATAAGAGTATATTTTGATGAAAACATGCAAAAGACCACGTGGATTAATAGTTTTGGAATTATTAAAAATAGCAAATGGAGTCCGAAAATCATGATTTTTGTAGACATCCAATGATTTGGTGTACTAAGAGTGTGGGAAAAGTTAGATGAGGTTTCGGGCAATTTTGTGTCAAACCACGCACAAATCCGAACATCTCCGTAGAAGTTTCGTAAACATCACATGTGATCTCTAGAATTTGAACTCAAAGGGAACTTTAAATTTGAGTTTGCATGCAAAACTTTGTGCACATGTTATAGACACTATAATATGATCTATGTCAAAATTTGGTATTTTTTCAGAATAATTTGATATATATTTCTACTTCATATATACATGAAATAATGAAAATTTACTAAAATACACATGAAATAATGAAATAATATGCAAACAAATAGGACTTCATGATTTTACTCATCATATGAAATAATATCAGTATCACCAACACTTCAGAAAAAAAGAAATAGAGAGCACAATAAAATAAAAACTAATGGGGAAACTACTCTTTGCCAAGAGCCACAAGGCGCGCTCACGACAAACAGGGTGTTTGCCGAGAGCTTGAGCGTGTGCCTCTCGGCAAAGAGGGTGTTTGCCGAGAGCCCTCCTTTATGCTCATGGCAAAGACCCTAAACCCTATTTCTCCATTTGGGCGGCCGGCCAAATTTCAAATTTTGTGGAAAGTTTGAAAAAATTCCACTTCGCCGAGAGCTTTTTTGTTTGCCGAGAGCTAGATCTTGCTCTCGGCAAACATCTAGCCACTTAGCCGCCGCACAGCCCTCTCTTCATTTCCCCCACCCCTCTCCCCCAACCCTATCTCCTCATTTCCCCGCACACCCGCCGCCGCCGCCGCCGTCCTCTCTGGCACCGGCGAGGTCGCCGTCGCCCGCACAGCCGGCCGCCCTCCGCCGGCCCCGGCTGCCGCCCCGCCGGCCGCCCCTCCCTGTCCCCGCCCCACCGGCCGCCTGTCCCCTGCCCCGCCCCGCCGGCCGCCCCTCCGTCGGCCCCGGGTGCTGGCCGCCGCTCCCCGCCCCGCCGGCCTCCCGTCCCCTGGCCCGCCCCGCCGGCTGCCCCTCCGCCGGCCCCGGCTGCTGGCCGCCCCTCCCCGGCAGCTGTGCCTGCGCGGCCCCGGCTGCCGCCCGCCCGGCCCCTGCCGCCGGCCTGTCCCCTGGTCGTCTCTCCCCGTGTGGAGAGCCGGCCCCGTCCCCGGCCTGAGCTTCTCCCGACGCTCATCACCGCCCCCCCCGTTACACCGCCCATCGCCCGCTGCTCCTTGTGGCGCCCCACTCGAGCCTCGCCATAGGTAAAAATGATTGAATTTCAAAATGTGAATTGAAAATGGTGTTGATAACTAACTGCTTCATTAAAACATTGAATTAAAAATTGTATAAACTTGTAGAAAATTTGGATTCATGTGTAGGAATGAGTTAATTTAAAAATACAAATTGATATGATGATTGTTCTATATTTGTGGATGTATATGATAGTATGAATGTGTGATTCTATAAAGTGAATGTGATTCTATATATGTGAATGTGATTTTTTGTGACTAAATCGATATGATGGTGGGCTTTAGAAACCTCACCGTGCAGGGGAATTGCTGCCGAAATTTTTCATTAAAATTGTTATGTTATTTTTCCAGGAGAGGAGTCGACGCTCGTCTTCCTCGATGCTAGCTGACGCTCACCGTCATCGACGCTAGCCGGATAGCAAGGTGAGACATAGAACACTTGTCTTTTCGTTTCATGTTTTAGGTCACGTAACCTAGTTAGGCGTCTCCCGTTCGAAAGAGATACAGTTTGAGATATGCAGATCTCTGCATATCATATGTAAAACTGTATCTGTTTCGAATTGTCCACGTTTATTGGACAGCCCGAGGATGCGACGGTGTCGTTAGTTTCCATGTTCTACTTCTATCCAGGATAGAGTTTCGGCTGCATCTCCCTATTGTTCTTCGGATGCACACTCTCCTTTCAAGGACGTGTATCTGGAGAACAGCGGGGAGATGCTGCCGAAATTCTGTCTTAGATAGGAGTAGAGCATGGAAACTAACGTCATCGCCGCATCCTCGGGTGGGATTAGGACCTATCTTTGCCTATTAGAAAGTATAAGGAGCGTGCAGATACTTAAGATATTTATATCCCTCGTTGAAATGTGAAAGGATGGCTGACCGTGAGTGGATGTACACGGGCCGCCCGAGTCCGCGTCAGTTTACAAAAGAATGGATGGACAAGACCCAGAGATTCATTAGACTAGCATTTGCTAAGGCTAAAGGAGCCAATGCGACTTGGTGTCCATGCAGTCGTTGTTAAAACAAGAAACGACAAACAAAGAAAGATATGAGTACTCATCTCTACAAGAATGGGTTTATTGCCGGCTATACTCGGTGGGTCTACCATGGCGAAACCGATCGGAGAAGGGAGGAGGTGGTGAGGCAACATGTCATGGAGTTTGATGATGAAGCCGGGGTAGGGGACATGTTAAATGACTATGACCAAGCCCACTTCAATGAAGGACCTAGTGAGGAGGAGCCGGAGGTAACCGCAAAAGCGTACTACGACATGTTGTCCGCGGCTCAACAACCCTTACATGGGCATACCAAGGTTTCTCAGCTGGATGGCATTGCACGTCTAATGGCGCTAAAGTCCCAGTATAACCTTGGGCGGGAGGCCTTCAATAATATCTTGAGTGTTGTCGGTAGTCTGCTTCCAGAGGGTCACATTCTTCCAGAGAGCATGTACGAGGCAACTAAACTCCTCAACGAACTCAAGATGCCCTATGAGCAGATCCATGCCTGTCCAAATGGATGCGTGTTGTTTTGGAAAGAACACGAGAATGCGAGGTACTGCCCAAAGTGTAACTCGTCTAGGTACGTGGAGGAAGATGCTGATGATGGACAGAAGAAGCAGAGCAAACTCCCCATGAAAATCCTACGGTACTTGCCGTGCATCCCACGGATCCAACGGCTATACATGACCGAGGAATCTGCGAAACAGAAGACATGACATAAAAATGGACGTCGATACACTCCTGACAAGATGGTACATCCGTCCGATGGTGAATCATGGCAACACTTTGATCATATTCATTGTGACAAAGCCGCAGAGGCCCGTAACGTTCGCGTTGCTCTGGCTACATATGGGTTCCAGCCTTATGGGATGAGGGCTGCCTCATACACTTGCTGGCCCGTGTTTGTTATCCCTCTCAATCTCCCCCCCGGCGTCCTCTTTTCTCGGTAGAACATTTTCCTGTCTTTGATAATTCCTGATCACCCAGGGGCTAATATGAATGTCTATATGGAGCCTCTTATTGATGAATTGGAGCATGCTTGGAAGCAAGGGGTATTGACGTACGACCGAGCCACAAAGAGAAATTTCATAATGCATGTTTGGTATCACTACTCCTTGCATGAATTCTTAGCATATGGGGTATTCTGCGGTTGGTGTGTTCACGGGGGGATTCCATGCCAATTTGCAAGGCTGGTGTGAAGTTCATTTGGCTGAGTAAGGGTGGAAAGTATTCCGCGTTCGACAAACACCGGCAATTCCTCCCTTTGAACCATCCATTCAGGCGAGACATCAGGAACTTCACGAAAGGTGTCGCAGTTACAGACCCTGCACCGCACATTATGACCGGTGCTGAGGTTTGTGCTCAGGTAGCCGCTCTCCAGGTCAACGAACGAGGTGGTTTTGTAGGATATGGTCAGGATCATAACTGGACTCATAAGTCTGGACTGTGGAGGCTCGCCTATATGCCAGACATTCTTCTTCCTCATAACATTGATCTGATGCACACCGAGAAGAATAATGCCGAGGCTATTCTTTCAACACTCATGGACATTGCTGATAAGACCAAAGACAATGTTAAGGCCCGAGTGGATCAAGCAACGTTGTGTGATAGACCAAAGATGAACATGGTGCCTCCCACAACCGGCAAGAACTGGAAGAAGCCCAAGGCTGATTATGTTCTGACGAGGGCCCAAAGGAGGGAAGTACTCCAATGGTTCCAAACATTAATGTTCCCTGATGGATATGCTGCTAATCTGAGAAGAGGAGTTAACTTTGGCACCATGCGTATCAACGGGCTCAAGAGTCATGACTACCACATATGGCTTGAGCGCCTTCTACCGGTCATGGTCCGAGGCTATGTCCCCGACCATGTATGGGTTGTGCTGGCAGAGTTGAGCTTTTTCTTCCGCCAGCTCTGTGCCAAGGAGATATCTCGAACAGCGATAACCGAGATGGAAAGGCTGGCGCCTGTCTTGATCTGTAAGATGGAGAAGATTTTTCCACCCAGTTTCATGAATCCGATGCAGCATATGATTTTGCACCTCCCGTACGAGGCACGAATGGGTGGGCCTGCACAAGCACGTTGGTGCTACGCAATCGAGAGATGTCAAAAGACTCTACACCGCAAATGTAAAAACAAATGCAAAATTGAAGCTTCCATTGCAGAGGCTTTCATTCTGGAGGAGGTGTCAAATTTCACAACAAAGTACTATTCTGGCAACCTTCCTAGCGTGCATAAACCCCCTCCTCGTTACAATGTTGGCTGCAATGAATCGAATCTGAGCATATTCCGAGGACAACTAGGTAGTGCTAGTGGCGCGACCAACAAGACTCTGGACATTTCAGAGTGGCGCAAGATCATGCTGTATATCTTGACCAACCTCTCCAAAGTAGAGGTGTACATGTCGTAAGTTCTCAACCTTGTTTTCCACACTTCAACTATTCTGTATCCAACACCCTTGTTGTTGTTGCTACAGAGAATTTCATCATCAATATTGGCGTCGATCAAGGGAAGCAACCCCACAGGAATACGATAAGCTTCTTAGGGAAGGTGCGAGACCTGGAATGCCTGATTTCATTTCTTGGTTCAAAAACAAGGTACCGTCATATTCCTTTGTTGTACATGCCTCATGCGTAACGGATATGACAACGATGTACCTTTCCTACTTGATCCTACGCAGGGACAATCCGATGGTTCTATGAGTGTCGAGTTGAGACAGGTTGCCAATGACTTTGACTACAGGGTCAGGTCATTTTCCGGTTATGATGTTAATGGATATCGATTTCACACAACAAGACACGAGCGTAGTCGGCCCAATCGAAGAACAACTAATAGCGGAGTGTTTACACCGGGCTCTAATGGCGTTGACTATTAGGCAGAATCGAGGAAATTTACGAATTAGGGTTTCGTGGTAGCACTCCTTTTAATCCTGTCGTATTCAAGTGCCAATGGTTTGATCCCGAACAAGTGAGACGAACACCGAATCTTGGCCTAGTCGAGGTCCGACAGTCTTCCGTCTATGCAGGAGATGATGTCTATATTGTTGCTCAACAGGCCACACAAGTTTATTTTCTCCAGTATCCTTGTCAGACATACGAACGTCTTCAGGGATGGGATGTTGTGTACAAGGTATCACCACATGGAAAACTACCAGTCCCAAACAATGATGATTACAATATTGACCCAAGTACATACGAGGGAGAATTTTTCCAAGAAGATGGGCTTGAAGGGAGTTTTGTCATAGACTTAGCCGAAGCGATCGGAATGGAAGTAGACAATGAAGATCTAGGTGAGGAAGACGATGGAGATGAGGTTGAAAATGTGATGGACTTACGATTACTTGAGCGATGGCAATTAAATGATGACAGTGATGACATTGCCCCTTTGGAGCACGGGCATGATGAAATTGATGCACGGGATAGTGATGATGAGTATTATGAGGAACAAAATCTTGATGATGATGATTATTTCTAAAAAAATATGTACGTTACTTTCTAGTTATGTTTTAGATTTATATTTTAAAGTTACATCTTGCTATGTTATGTGTAGTTATGTTTTTTAGCCTGTTTCTAAGTATATCTTGCTTATTTGTTCTAATTTGTTCATTCTTTTTTATTTTCAGGTGACTAAACAAATCTGGCGGGCGGCAAAGTGAGGAAGGTGTCGTCCGTGTACCAGAGGACGTGTGAGGAGGGGGAGGGGTCGGGTTCGGGGTCGGGGTTGGGCAGGAGGAGCTGGTGGAGTTTTAGGCGTCGAGAGCCGCGTCGAGAGCCTCCTCAAGAGTCGATGCCACAAATTCAGCTCTTCGACGAGGACGAGTACGTGGAGGAAGAAGACACGGACTTTCGGCCTTATAGGCAGCCGGACTCGGAGGACGAGTCGGTGGAGGCAGAGGAGGAGGAGGAGGAGGACGAGGAGGAGGAGGACGACGAGGAGGAGGAGGAGGACGAGGACGAGGACGAGGAAGAGGAGGATGCTATGGAGGTGGAGGGTGAGGAGGTGGAGGGGGAGTACGAGCCGGAGGAGGAGGAGGACGAGGAGGACGACGAAGGTGCAGAGGACGTGCCGAAGGTTTGGTTGCGAGGCCCGTCGACCCTCCCTCCCCGGCCACCTCCACACCTACGCCCAGTGATTAGACCCGCTGGACAAAAGTCAGTGCTTTTGACGTGACCCTTAATTTCCCTATGATTAGTTGCGATCTCAATAGAAACTAATATTGTATTGTAATTATTTTCAGGGGTTGGGACCTGGTGGGCGGTGGAAACCACTCACGCCTTGTCAATGGCATACTCGGCCTCTTGTGCAAGGAGCACTTCCCCGGCATGGTCCAGCATGCCGGAAAGTACGAGCCGGCTTTTCACTTTGAGCACTACTACTCCGCGCCGGACCAGCGGGACACCCTGGGCCGAGTGTACAACAACAAGGCGGAGCGGGTGAAGGCCGAGTTGTGGGTAAGTCTTTCTGGCACTATATTACTGAATTCATCGTATTTTAAATACTGACATAATAATTGATGTGTGTATATGCAGGATTTCTACAGGTGCGAGGAGGGAACTGAGGTGAGGGCGGAGCGTAACGCCCACCGAGCCTGCCAGAAGCTCCTGCACGACATTCACTACGAGGCGTGCCTCCAGGCTATCGTGCACTACCACGCCCACTACGAACATCGAAAGGTCACCAAGAGGCAAGCCGTAACAATGACGTTGGAGAGGGATGATTTCCTCAAGGTAACTAACTAACATCAAAACTTTTATTTTCTGAGAATAAACATGCTTCATTGGATCTTCTACCTTAATTGCATTGAATTGCAGGTGCCTCCTAGTTGGTGTAATAATCACGCAGAGGCCTGGGAGAAGATGGTGGACAAGTGGTGCTCTCCCGAGTGGCAGGAGAGGCACAATATTCACCGGGACAGGCGTTTGAAGATGGCAGGACCATCGCACCACCAGGGCAGCCAAGACTTCACGGGATACGCGAAGGCATGGGTAAGCGGCTTTAATTGTTTATTCTGATGCAAGACATTATAAAAACATCCTAACCGCTTTGTTCTCTTTTTCTGCAGTCGGCAGCACATGGCAACCGGGACTGCCCTCAGTTCAAGGCGTGGTGCTTAGCTCATATGGGCAAGGCAACGGACGACATCGACTACAGCGAGGACACTCCCGACTCGGCGTTCACCAACCCCACCATCCCTCCGAGGGTCAGTTCGTACACGTCTAGGTCAAGGGAGGTCCATGGGCCAGACTACGCTCCAAGCACCCAGAACTTTGATGGGCGAGTCGTCATGGAGGTGGGCGGAGGGAAGAAGCATGGGCGGTACTGGATGGGTGACAGCGTCATGGACTCGACCACGACGCCAAGACTCCCCGAGATTCGGCAAAGGGCGCCGAGCGGAAGGGACACAATCCGCCCACACATGACACAGGAGCAGCTGCAGATATCGTCTCTACAGGTTATTTCTTTTTTACTTTGTTTTCCATTGCTTTTGATGTACGATTGCTTCGCATTCTAACATATATATTTTGAATGTATTCAGTCCCAGCTCGCCCAAGAGAGGACCGAACGGGAGAGCCTACAGGCCAACTTCACCCAGATGTACCTATGGATGCAGAGCGTGGGCACTCGAGTGTCCGTCCCTTCCCCACAGCTTCAGTTTCAGCCAACGCCTCGGCAACCGACCCCTGTGAGTATAAAAACTTTTGGTTTGTAAGTTCATTGGTTAAATCTTGTCTCACGTGAAAACATTTCTCCTTTCTGCAGGGTATCTCGGCGGCATCAAATGATCCCGCTGGAATGTTGAACATGTCGCCTGGTGTGTCGCCTGCGCCTCGTGTGTCGGACTGGTCACCTTGGGGAGCTCAGCAGGACGGACAGGGCTCACAGGATCGCGACCTCTCCAACCCCTCCCAACCGCAGGATCGCGACCTCTCCAACCCCTCCCAACCGCACAACCCGTGGGAAAGGCGATATAACCATTAGGTAGTTGATGGACACGGTGTTTGAACTATCTATGGTTGAACTTGTGGTCGAACTTGTATGTTATGTGCATGAACTTGTGATATAACTTGTCGTTGAACTTGTGGTCGAAACACTATGTTATGTGCATGAAGTGTTTGTGTAATGGTTATATTAATTGCTTGTGATGTATTTGAGATGTATGTGTGATATATTTTAGTTGTTGGGCACCATATGTGAGCAAATACAAAATAAAGAAGGCCTCAGCCCAGGGGTTTGCCGAGAGCACGGGGCCTGGCTCTCGGCAAAGGTGCCATTTTTTGCCGTGAGTACGGGGCCAGGCTCTCGGCAAAGATGCCATTTTTTACCGTGAGCCCTGGCCAAGGCTCTCGGCAAAGCCCTGTGCAGAGGCCCCGCGCCTGCCCCCCCGGTGTGGGCCCCATGGGCTCTTTGCCGAGAGCGTGGCCCGCGGCTCTCGGCAAACCTTGAGTTCTTTGCCGAGAGCCTGTCACGTGGCTCTCGGCAAACCTAGCTGCGGGCCCCACAGAGACGGCGCAACGCCGTCTCACCGGCGTTAGGGCCAGGTCTCTGCCGAGAGGCTACATGCTCTCGGCAAATACCTCCGGTGCACACGGCAAAGGCTTTGCCGTGATCCCGACAGAAAGCTCTCGGCAAAGGGAGCTTCGCCGACAAAACCTTTGTCGAGTCAGCTTTGCCGAGAGCCGGCTCTCGGCAAAGCCTTTGCCGAGAGGATGATCCTCTTTGCCGAGAGTTCCAGGCTCACGGCAAAGAGCCTGGATCCGGTAGTGTTATCTGCCTCGGTCCCTTCTCCCTCTGTTGTCCCTCCAGCTCGCCACCTGGAGCACGGCATGCCGCGTGCACCATGGTGGAGCATGTAGCTCTTGCGAGGACCTCGATTTACCTTTCTGTTCTGCGATTCGACCTCCGTCGTTGTAGTCGATTAATCTTTTTTTTCAGTCTTCATCTGCCTCGAGGTCCCTTCGCCCCCTCTGTTCTCCCTCGAGCTCGCCGACCTGGTAAGCGGCACGGAAGAGCAGCGAGGCGAGCAAGCGCAGTGTGGCGGTGTGGCCGTGGTAGGGCGGCGCCCGCTGCGCCGAGCAGGTTTCCTGTTTTTTTCCTCGGACACCGACGACGTTTTTTTTTTTTGTCGCTATCGACGATGGAGACCGCGTGGAGAAGATCGACACGTGGTAAGCATAGACGTGCAGGGGCTCGGATGGCCGTGGAACCCTTCCGCGATAGGAAGTAGTATTATATTATATATATTATATTATATTATATATATGGTGACGCACGGAAGCTAGTTCTAGTCCTAGTCCATACCAAGAGCCACGTACGTCGGTACGTGTCTGTTAAGAGGAAGGGGTCCGTCCTGAGTCCGGTTCGTGTTAGCATCAAGCTACCATACGCAGTATATACTGCATTGGTTGCCCGATCGATCAAACAATAAAATACACACACCAGGCAAAGAACAATTAATAATCCATAGTTGGACGAACAATTAATCAATGATGGCTGGCGCCGATGACGACGATCATCAATTTTGCCCATGGAAAGATGACGTTATCGTGGAACACGATACTTGGGTGCCGGTGCGCGTCCACAAGCTCTCCTACCTGTCGAGCAACCTTGGCGACGTGATGCAGACGCGCTGGTGGCATCGCCTAATGGAACACAAGTGGGAGGCCGCTGAAACGAACCGGACTTTTAGAGACTAAGCCCGACTCATCGTACCATTGCGATAGTCCCAGGAATAGTGCTACCGCGTACAGAACTCATCTCAGAAGTATATCACAGTCATCCATTCGGGTTACATCACAAGTCATGAACATAGTAACCAGTACATGTCTCTGGAATAAATACATAGGCCTCGTAGGCTAAATGCAACATTAGGAAAAGTAGTGCAGCAGAAACTATCGAGCGTCTTCCAGGTAGTCTCCCCATCCACAGGCAACCTCCTGAGCGTAGCTGCAGCCTAGTCGTACCACCCATCATGGTTGAACTCGTGCTCGGACTCGTACCCTGCGTACTCACAAACTGTTCCCAAGGAGCGGAACAGGTTCACGTCACTATCCGTACGCAAGCTTTAAGTGGCCTAAATCTAAAGGGAGAGAAAATAACAATGGAAAAGATATAGGTTTCCTAGGCAGCAGCAGCAACATATAGTAACACCAATCCCATATCCCACTTTTACCACAACTCGGGCCGTCCTAGCTCACCAGGCCCCATCACAACACAACACCTCCACTCTCGGGCGATGCACGGGCTACCCTCCCCGGCATCTCAAGAGGTACGGACGGATCACAAGGGAAGCAGAGCTCAACCTCCCTCTCCCCGCTCGCACCAACGACCTCACACACTCTCCTATAGGGGAAGAGAAAGCATATCCCAAAACAATGGACAACCGGCTCATTAACACTGCGCTTTTCGTGACCGAGGTCGCGGCTATACGTATAGATCATAAGACTCTGCAGAGCTTGTACGCCTGTACCCAACCCGGGCTGCAAGCTGGACGTCGCCAACTTGAGACACAGCCCACAACTAGTAACTCCTAACCGGAAACGGCACCCTCCTGCTTCCCTCGGGTCTGAATGCTTCGGCACGCTATCCTTGGCCCCAAGAGCTGTGAAGACGCCCCCACGATGGCCGGTCGGGGGATAGCTCGTCGATCGGGGGTGTAAGGACGCATCCAGTCCCCCCCTGACACAAATACCACACTGTGGTCGCCAACAGTCCGGATGCGGCTCCGAGAAAGGCTAGCTGGTACTCCTCCCACAAAAGCAAGCTGGTGCGTACGGTACAGTGATCACAAGATCGGTCGACAAGGTTTAAGGTGCCGGTACGGGTGTCATCGTCCCAAGGCGTATCCACCGCAGTGGTCCGCAACCGTTACCATCACAGGTAACCGCCATACTCCTAGCTCCCAGTCACAATCACAAGTCACAAACGTGCCCGCCACAGGCACAACACAGGGCTTACTCAGAAGCTCGCCCCTAGCTCCCCGAAGGCCTAAGTCAGGTTGTTATAATTACCCGCACCGGCAAAGACCTACTAAGGTCAAAATCACCATACTCCTTCCCAGTTTTCCCACACACCCCACACAGAGAATATCTACCAATTCCACTCATAGCATGCACAACAATAGCAATATCTCAAGTATATAATAAGTGGTAGGTCATCAAGGGGTAAGGTAATAAAGGGCTATGCATGGCTAATCATCATATAATCATCACGTGCAAGCACTAGCAATCTAATAGCATATGCCTAATGGGCATTCAAGAGATGGGATGGGCGTGAACCTGGAGAGAGTGGGTAGTTGTCGAAGTCCTCGGCCGGATCCTCGGTCAGCTGCTCTCTGTCGTCGTCTCCTGAGAATGAAAGGTACGGTAAATCCTACGGTGTATGGCAAAGAAATTCCAAGAACAGCATTATGGATGATCCAAATAACTCCAAATACCATCTCAAACTGTTATTCATATTTTCAGAAAATTATAGAAACTAATTTCATAATTTTCTGACTTAATTTGAATTAGTTATGAATTTTCCAAGTTTAAATCCTTTCTGAAAAAGATAAATGAATCCCTGAAAAAGGAGAATAAAACCCGGAAAAACCAGAGGTTGACACGTGGCAGCGCCAGAGCGCGCCACGCGGCCCGCTGACGTCAGCATGACGTAAGCATGACGTCAGCACAGGGGTCCGGTATTGGTGACGTCAGCGTGGTCCCGGCTGACGTCACCATGACCAAGTCAACCTGACAGGTGGGCCCACTGGGCGGTGGGCCCCTCCTGTTAGCGACTTGGCTCGGCGCAACGGCGCGCATGGGCGCAGTCCATCGTGAGCCGTGAGTGCGGCTCACGTGGACCGCGACCTCCGGATCTGGTGCGGCAGCGCGGCCAGATCCAAATCAAAAGGGGAAAAGCTCATGCATGCAAGGTGTTCGGCAGAATGCCGCTACGGCGTTCGCGACGCGTTCGACGCGAAGGCTCGCGGCGACGTGCACGCGCGTGTGCGCGCGTTTGCGCGGCGTGCGTGTGTGCGCGGTGTGGCTCAGTGCGCATATGCGGCCGCATCGTGCACGCGTTCGCGAGCGTGCCCGTGCAGCACGCGGCGTCGGCGGTGCGCGACGTGGCAGCGACGCGCTCGCCGGCCGTGCGAGGCTGCAACTCGCGGCCGGGGCTGCGTGCGCGTGCGTGTCGTGCATGAGTGTGTGCATGCGTGTGTGTGTGAGTGCGTTCGCACGCACCATGGCTGCGCCATGGCCGCGGCAGGACCTTGCCGTCCGCGGGTGCCCGGTCGCCCGGTTCCGCGGCGGTAGGCGTGTTAGTGCAAGCGCGAGCGTGCGTGAAGGCTCCTGCAGAAGAGAGCGCCATGAAGGCCGGGCAGATGGGAGGATGGCCCTAGCGGCGGCGCTAGGTCTCATGGCGGAACGCCGGTGAGCGGCGGCGAGAAATCAAGGTGAGGGGGCTTGAATTGGCTCACCTAGGGGCTTGAGATGGACAAGGCGACGCAGGGCGGTCGTTGGCGCAGTGTCGTGGTGACGCGGTGCCGGCTCGGGGCTGCGGTCGTCGTCGACGTCGTCGTTCACGGCGGCGTGCTCGGCGTTCGTCGGTGTACTCGGCGTGGCCGTCGTCGTCCCGCTCGGCGTGGTCCTTCGTCCCCTTGTGGTAGCCACGGAGCTCCTCCCTCCGCAGCGGTGCCCCTTCTTCTCCCCTCTCCTTCCTCCTTCTTCCCCCTCTTCTCCTCTTCCCCGCGTTCGTGGTGGTGGCAAAGGGGATCAACCCCGTGAGAGCGATTAGGTTCGAATTGGGGACTCGGGCTGCTACTTGTAGGCGTGGGCAAGGGGTAGAGGTGGCTTAGAGGGTTCGGATGCCGTCGATTCGCGGGCTCAAGGTGGTTGGGCGCATCGGATGGTGGCGGATGCGTGCGCAAGCTTAGCGGCCAAGGCAGCGTGGCCGCCACGGCTTCTAGAGGCTTCCTAGGGTTGGCTTGGGCGAGGGGTTGATGCCAGCTCGGCTTGGCGAGGCGCGGGGCGGTCCCCGAGCGCGGACTGTCAACGGGTCACGCGATTTGCGTGACCCCGGCTCGGCGGTGTGAGGAAGAAGATGGCACTGTGGTGGGTGTGTGGCTGACAGGTGGGCCCCAGCTGTCGGCACCGCGCGGTGAAGAAGAAGGCGGGCGCGGCGCTGCTGGGCCGGGCCGGTGCGAGCGAGCGAACGAGTGGGCCGAGCGCGGGAAGAAGAGAGTGAGCGTCGGCCCGTGCGGGAAGAGAGGGAGAGAGAGAAAGAAATGGGCCTGGTTTAAGAGTCGGCCCAGGAGTAGTTTAGCCCATAGGTTTGAATTTGAATTTACAATTCAAATTCATAAGTACATTTATATTTGAAATAAGATCCAAACAAAACCAAATGAGATCCAAATAAAATCCAAATGCCACTCTAAGTATATTATCCTTAAGAAAAATACTTTTTACTAAGATTTAGATGGGAGGAGAGTTTACCCTTAGGCAAATTTTAAATAATTCAAAGATTTTGAAATTCATATTTTCAACATTCAAATTTCAGGAATGTTACAGCCGCCGCCGCCGCGGCCGAGAGCCCGCCGGACGCCGATCAGAGGCGGCTGGACACGGCGAGCTGCCTCCTGTTCATCATGTCCGAGGCCTATTCGAGCTTCATGTGCATGCTAGGCACCATCCAGCACGACGTGGAGGCGAGCCTCCTCCACCCTCGCCGGAACGCGTGCCCCGGCAGCCGCGTCTGGTGGCGCTGGTGCGGCGGCAACAGGTGGATGCGGTTCGTGCATCTCTCGCGGGACGAGGCGGCGCGCGTCCGCGGCCTCGTCGCCGACGCGCTCGCGCGGGCGCGGCGGCTCCGGGCACCCGAGGACGACCTGCGGCGGATTTATTTGCTGGGGCCCTCCGGCGGTGGCGGCCGGTCTCCACGCGACCCCGCTGCTGCTGGCACGCTTGCGCCACGTACAGCGACTAATTGCTGATGCCGTCCTCGTCCCGCTGCATGAGCTTAGACGTTTTGTTGACCATGTTATCGCTGACAACAAGCTTCGCGCTCGAGGAGGAGGGAGGGGATCGAAGGTCGGTGCCACCTTCACGGCGGCCTGATGATGATGTGAGGTCGCCGCCGCAGCCCATGCTCAAGCGCACTGTAAGCATATGATAGAGCTCCATTGTTTCATATATTTGATAGCATAATGCTTTTGTATAGGTTGTATGTAGTACGTACCGCCATGTTAGAGGCCAGATCTTTATTTTTTTTTTGACAGCCACATCTTTATCTAGAGTAAATTTCATCTATCGTAGAACTGCTTGTTTTGTTTTGTTGTATCACTTTCACTACCGGAAACCTGAGTGCAAGAGTGTTTGTCGAGTGCAATCCTTCGAGCACTCGGTAAATATGATCTTTGCTGAGTGCTGAAAATAAAATACTCAACAATAAAAAACACACTCGGCAAACAAGCTTTTTGTCAAATACTGAAAGAAAAGACTCTAAGTGCCCGATCAGGAGCGCTAAACCCACTTTATAAAGGCAACCAGCCGGACCCTCCATTCCATCCCTCTCTCCCGCCGCTGCCCCCTCCCCTTCCTCCATCTCTTGGCAGCGCTGCCCCCTCCACTAGCTGCGACGGGGCGAATTAGGGTACCAGCCAGTTTGGTCATGAGGTGGTGATGGCGGACATGGTGATCCAACGGCGAACGACGAGATCCAAGCGGCCGTCGAGGTAAGCCATGCTCTCTCTCTCCAACGGCGGCACGGCGTGGCCCTCTAGGTGGTGGCGACAACCAAATTTAGGGTGCCGTGAACCTCCAGGTGGCGGCGGCGGTCTGGTGGGGCCGTGGGGGCAACGGCAGCCGGCTAGTGTGTTGGTATGTGTGTCTCTCGTTGCCGGTGGCAGCACTTGGCGGCAGGCTGGTGGGGGCAACGGCAGCCAACTGGTGTGTTGGTGTTACACCTTTATGTGGCTATCCTAACATACACTCTCACCACTTCTTAGCACCACTTATCTTCCATGCTCATGGATGAATCTCATGGCAAGAGAGGGGCCCCTTCTAGAGAATTCCTAGATATTACAATATTTTCTTATTTATTGAATTATCAATTCTAGATTAGTCTTTGGCAAATATGATGGAAATATGCTAGAAGTTTGGCATTGCTTCATTTCAATAGTAGTATATATATGTGTGCCGATTCCATGCTCAATTTACATAAAAGATGATTCTTGTGCCTAGACTAAAAATGACTAGCAACATGAAAAGTTTGATAGCAATTTCACTAAACCCTACTATCATCCATCACCAACTTTCATAGTACTACCTCTATCTCAGAAACGTTGACATTCTGTACTTTTTCAACAGAGTTAGTAATACGTGTGTGCACAAAAAATGCTACCACTAAAGTTTCTAACTGAAAACTATGTATGAATAATTATAGAAGTAGTGAATAATCAATAGGTATATAAAAATAAAAAAAAGGTGAAACAAAATAAAAGTGACCATATCAGGAGTTGATTACCTAAGCAATTATGACATTGTGATGGGCAGCAAATTGAAGAAGAGCACATCTCTTATCTGGGATCAAAAGCATCATGGCTCTATGAAGAATGTTAGGTTTCATTTGATGAAATTGTATCAAGGATTTCAGCAGAAGCATTTTGGGATCCTTGTCTGAAAGGACGTCATTATTAGTTGCCCGAGTATACATGAGCCACAAAGTATCTTTTTATCATCAGCATCTCCACTTTGATAAGTCGTGAAAATCTTTACCTATTTCTAAAGCAAGGTTTCTGCCTTATTTTCGTATGTCCTAACATGTGGGGCCCACCTGCCAGGCTTGTCATCGAGAGAAAACTGAAGACAGATTAGAACCGAAAATAGAATAGAGAAAAGGCGGACTCGGACTCAATCTTCATTGGTACAATGTCAGAATTCAGATAGATTAGCAACACGAAAAGGAAGAGAATCCAAATCGAAGTCGAAGGTGGAAAACATCGAGGAACACACGCACAACACTAGAAAAATCATACATAGACTTCTACAGAGGCCGGATGCCGTACGGCAGGGACGTTCCTTGCTGTCGCGGAACCATGTCCTTACAAGAATTGAAGAAGCGTGGAAGTCGACGAGCGATAAGGTCGTAGTCTCATAGGAGTGTTGTGGGCTTATCGGCGAGATCAAGGTTCCACCGAGAGGATATGTCCCTTCTCAAGGTCGTAGTCTGCATAAGAAGATCATAGGGAGAAAAAAAAACTCTGCTCTACATGTCATCATCTTTCTTGGTCCTTGGATTTGAGGGCATGTAACAAACCTGGATATCCTACCAATGTGGAGGCAAGCCACCGTCAGCCCATCCTCGCTGCCTCCGACAGGCCATGGATGGAAAAATGAATTACTCTATGGAGGCATGTGAGATGTAAGAGGGGCTAGATCGGTGAGAGGCTCAGTAGCAGAGCAGAGCAGCCAGCTGCAGTAGCCTGAGTAGCAGCCGCCAGCCGTGAAGAAGAGAGGGTGGGGTAAAATAAGCTAGGGTTTGTGGTGGTGTCGAGTTTTGGTCGAAGTTGGTATTAACGTGAGCCATCGATCAGATCAACGGCCAGTATTGCCTGGCTCTAAATGGGCCTGCGAAAATGCACAGTTGGTGGACTCAGAGCCCATATGGAGCGCTAAAATAGGATGGGCTAATGGCCCAGATTTTAAGTTGTTAAAGTTTTTTGTCTTCCCAAATATGTACTTAAAATTTACATATCTGGTTATTCTTTAAAAAACATATCCATAGAGACATAATATAGTGTAGTGATATATCCATAGCTTTAGCCCGTAGCAACGCACGGGCATGTGTGCTAGTCATACAAAAATTCTGTTGAGAGAATCACTACAGCAATAAGAATCACTATAGTGTAGTAATAAATATTGGCTCATGTCCTTAAAAACAATAAGAAATCTGCAGCTATCACCTTAAGTTTATATTCTTCTTTAACCAAATAGAAATCAACAGACCAATAACAACGAGTAAAAAAAATGAAAACATTCGACCTTTGTGTCACTGTTGTGCTTCTAGCTACAAGTACTGCTCTTTCTGTTGCTTCTCCTATTGAAGTTATAGTACATTCCAACCTATATCTCAATATAACCACGCATGCTTTGCGATGAAAAGTTGTTATACTTACTTTTTCACTTCTCTACATCTAGTCATCAAGTAATGAAAGCAAGATTGTGAATATATGCGTATGAGGGTTTATTATAAGACTAATGTCCGTCTCCAAAAAAATATTTAACACTTGGAAAGCTAAATCATAAGTGGCTCTTGTCTAAAAAAGTGTCTCAGAAATAGCCAATATCTTCTGCAGCTTATCTTCTTGATAGCTTCAGGACTAATGATTCAGCATATCTTCTTGATAGTTTGGGGACGATATCCCCAGGTTCTCCATTCCCAGCTCATGGTGATGAAGATCCATACGCATATGCAGACAATAACTCATTGCTGCAACAGTCTAGATTCTGAGAGATGCTCCGGTCTTGCAGACACAATTGAGACCCAATTGATCATGAACACATGTATGGCCATGATGCCTAGTTGTATGCATTGTTGAGGACCTTGGATTTGCAGCGTGGCTGGCCGTGGTTGCGCCATAGTCATGGCTGGGGGGCGTGGTGGTGGCAGTATGGAGCCTATATATTGTGTGCTTAGTTCTATGACATGGTCTAATGGGATAAAATAGAGGGAAAAAAAGAGAGCAAGAGACCTTTTTTTTTTTTTTCAAA
Source organism: Digitaria exilis (assembly GCA_015342445.1). NCBI lineage: Eukaryota > Viridiplantae > Streptophyta > Magnoliopsida > Poales > Poaceae > Digitaria > Digitaria exilis. Next base: position 2,812,240 of record JACEFO010001795.1, read on the forward strand.
ACCAGGCTTAATGTCTATACAACATCGACCTTTGATCATAAATTCGTCCTGTAATAATTCACTTATAACTACCAAATCATAACCATAATCTGAAAGATACATGCAATTAAATTTAGCAAATGCAAAGAACATAATGTCACAGGCACAATAGAGATAAACATTGACCTTATTTATGCAACAATACATAGTACTCTCTACACCTCGAATTACAATTTATTTGAATTTTTTTACTGCAAATTTGACACTTGTCTTATTAAACAATTTGTGCAAAATATCATATTTTTTATGTCTTCTTTTATTAATAAAAGTTGTTGATGAATAACTTAAATTTAACTATTTTTGCATAATTGTTTTTAATAAAACGGATGGTTTGGGATAAAAAAAGTTAAGCAAATTATAATTTGGAATATACGGAGTATATATTAGTGACCAGCGCGGAATTACATCTTCATAATATTGCTGCCTATGCTACCTTTGCATGGTTTGTTGCGCAAGCGGCCCAGCTAAATATCACTAGGAAGGGCCAATATAACCTCAGCATCCTTGTAAAGACATCTTTGGCTAGCATCAGCAATGGCCGAATCCCTGCTCTAACATATAACGGTCTCACAAGATCTATCATTCTCTTGAAGCGCCCTATACTTCGGTAGACGACGACCACCTGGCTGATCACACAGATCGCCATGGCAGTGTTGTGAGCAACCGGGGCCAGCACCGTGTAGGTTCCCCACGCGAAGGCCACGACGAGCGAGGTCAGCGAGCTTGACACAAAGAAGAGGGACCTCAGGAAGTGTCTCTGCCGGATGGGCAGGTCCACGGTGGTGATGCCGGAGTACATGAGGCCGACCGTTCCCAGCGAGGAGCAGATGAACGCCAGCGCGTTGGCCACCACGAAGATATCGAAGGTGTACCTCCCGGCGAGCGTCGGGGCGCCGCCGTTGGCGTGGTCGTCGGCGACGTAGCCTCCTGGGAGCGCGAAGACAGCACCGAACGTCACCGTCGCTATGAGCACAGAGCTGATGCCTAGAGTCTGCGTCGAGTTGCTCAGCTTCTGCGATTCTGTCTCCTCGTCCTCCAGTCTTGGTCGCAAGATGTAGTCCTCCTCGAACTGGTCCCAGCGACGGACGCCATGGTTTGCGCTCGCACGTGTCAGAGCACGATGGATCATTTGCTTCGGGTTATGCGTACGTGCAAAAGATATATATAAAACAGGACTATGAGACCGATCGAATGCATATATAAAACAGGAGAAATATCAATTGCATATATGCCCATTTATAAGACAACCCTGGAGGGATGTCAACCAGTGACAGGTCTCGACATGTCTGCCCATTGTTATTTGTCAGATCCATGCGCACTTGCCGGTTCCCGAACAGGTGAAAGAACGTATCGCTCTCCGCAGCCTTAACACCTAAGTGCAGTGCAGTGTTCCCATCCTTGTCCTGCATGTTCAGAATCCAACCCAGTGATGGGTTCCCGCAAGCTTGCTTGACCACATTGCACCTCTTCTTCTCCACGGCAACGTGGAGGAAAGTCCTCCCGTCCGCGTCGTGCAAACCCGCGCAGCCTGGAAACATTTCAACAAGGGTGGAGACCGTCCTGCTTGCGCCAACTGCGGCGGCGACGTGTATCGGGAATGACCCAACATCATCAGGCTGGTATGCTGAAGAAGGGTTGGCTTGCAGCAACAAGAGTGGAATATTATTGGTCGTGCTCGTTGTCCTCAAGCGAAGCCACGGGAACTTGGAATGAGAGGCGATCCTACAGTTACGTTCTTCAGCTTGTGATGCGGCGAAGTGAAGAGGTGTGCAGCCGTCATGGTCCCCTTGTTCCGTAAGGGCTTTGTTCCAACGCAATAGCATAACCGTCATCACTGCCACCAAATGGACTCATTGTAAATGTTACTACGATATACCGTTTTTTTTCCTTTTTTTGCAAATCTCCCCCCCCCCCCCACACCAAACCACCCCTGAATCTAATTTTGCAAGAGCGTATTTTGAAAAAGTTTCATGATACAATATGACTATTGAATTTCAAATGGAATCTAGCATTAAATTAAAATGAACAGAGGGACATGCATTCTGGAAAAAGGAAATTTTTTTCAACAAATGTCCAAAATAATGGTGAAAGTGCGCAACAGATCTAGGCTAATTTCAAATGTGATCAAAGACCTTTAGTAAAATCATTAGCATTAGTGAGAATGAAAGTATACTGAACAACCCCCAGCCCCCCACACCAATTATGTAAATTGAATATACATATAATTCAAACTTAAAACATCTAATTTTTTTTTCGAATATGCAAGAGAGTTGCATATCATTATATTAATAGAGGGAAAAAATGGTCCTAGACAAATGAAGCCACCTCACTCCAGACCGAGCTGTGGGGGGCCTATAAAAACATAGAAGGTGTACTTCTAGAGAAAACACAGAATGCAAGACCAAACCAACAAACCCTCCCAGAAGCTGTGAGGGGCCTAAACATCTAAAATTTCGACCTGCGATTTGAATTTATTATACAAAAGGGTTACAAAAGTTCAATTGAAATCCATGATTAAGGAGGAAAAAAAACAGATCCGGACAAGAAAGAAGAAAAGCTTAGTAGTGCAAAGTTAAAATCATTCTTTCGAAAGATATATAACTTAAAATTCTAACTTTGATATGGACATCATAATATTAACGAGTAGCAGAACATTCTAACCCAGGAACATGAAAGTTCGTTCAACGTACTAAAAGGATGAGCGTGAACATGGAAATCCAAACTTGAAGACTGGAACTTTAATTTCAAATTTTTGAATATTTCAACTTGGACTTAATAAAACGAAAACACACATATATAGCTAGATTTACCTTCGCTCCGTAGAACCGCAGCATGTAAAGCATTTTGCCCATTTGGTCCACCATAAGATAGGTTCCCATCACTCATGTCATGCAGCGACCGCGCAATACCAGCCTGGTCAAGCAGGATGGCGAGGTACAATGGCGATGCACCATCCCTTGGGAAGCCGGCCAATTCAGCATCCTCCTCCATCAACCGGATGACCATACCCCGATGCCCGACACGGACCGCCTCGTGTAAAGCTGTCTCCCCGAGCCTGTTTTCCACTCGCACCAGCTCCTTCACCACTAGCCCCTCGTCGGCCTTGTTGGCCAGATCAATCAGGTGGGACACCATCCTGGCGTTCCCAGCCCTAGCGGCACGGTGCAGCGGCGTATCGCCGTTCCTGTTGGGCATTGCCACGAGGTGCCTGACCCTGTCATGGATCACCTCTGCCGAATCCAAGAACGCATCGCCGTCGCCGCCCGCCGCCACTACGTGGAGCACGGAGTCACCCTCAACGGCAGTGACAACGTCAAGGAGGGTGGTTGCTGTGGAAGGTTGTGGGACGTCAACTCGGACAACGAAACCGGGATGCATCGTCCCCACGCTGCTTCCCTCATCCAGTAGATCCTTGAGCCGCTGGGTGTCGCCAATGCAAGCAGCCATGAGCAGCCTAGGATGCATGGCCGCGTTGCTAACGCTTGCCATCAGCAAACAGCTTAGGACCTCTCCATTTTTGTCACTGGAGGTTTCTAATATAAGTTGTCCGGCACACAAACTAAAACACGGTAAGATACTTGCCTAGTGCAAAGACTAGCAGCAAAGTTTTTCACACATAGCCACCATGGACTTGCTTCTTTTTCCTTTTTTCGAGATTGTGTTGTCTGATCTCTGATGGTGGCTACCGCCGTACTAGCTAGCTCGAATCTAACTGTTATGGCATGATTGGTGGCTAGTCTGAGACTACTTTTTATAGTCTTGATGAAAAAAAAGAAGTACATTGTTTACTGACGTTATCCATGGTCCATTGTTAAAAATCATATGAATCCGCTTGTGTTGATTGGAAGACTTTCTTGAGTCGTTTTAACATTGCCGGTCCCAAGTCCGGGTAAAGGAGGAGGGCCACGTTAGGTTTGGTGAACCAGCGGTATTTTAGCCACTCATGGATATGAAACCCATGGATGATATAATCATATGAAACCCGCCTACAATATAACATTATTATTTGAACTGTCCAAATTACCAGCAGCCTTACCCTCACACTAGAAAACAAGTGGTCCTTTTGCTTAGAACAATACTCGCTCTGTTCTTAGACATATGATATTAGGAGTAGCTAATTAATTTATTAACTTATTTAATTGTTTTAAACATCATATATTTAAGGATAGATGCAGTCTTTCTGTAATTTCAGGTTCTCCCTGCTAAATGGAAAATATCAAAATTAAGCAGAAACAAACAATCCCCAGACATTTTATTTTGTTGCAACGCATGTCCACTCTGGCGTCCATGCTTGTTCAAAACGATGTTCCTCATAAGGTTGAACATTACGTCGAAAGGAACCTCATGCTTAGCAAAGAAGGTAATGTTCATCGGTAGTGAAGAAGATGCCCTAAAGGAGAAGATACAGGTAAAGCTATGGGCTTTGAGACAGTGGCGTGTGGCCCTTAAACCCTTTTCTTTATTCTATCTGCTGATTTCTGTTGGCGTGTGCCGCCATGGCAGGAATAAAAAAAGGCGTACCAGTGCCGTAGGCTCCCACGCTCTGCGGGGTCTGAGGAAGGGATATCCGCGCACAACCTTACCCACAGAAAGTTAAGAGGCTGGGGCTCAAACTCTGGACCTACCATGATAGGAACCACTTTTTTAAAAAAAAAATAAAGAAAGGAAAGGAAAAAAACAACATGATACATATGTCCAATAATTAGGACTTGTAAGGAATTTATAATATCTTCAGGCTTCAATCCCCATCATACTGATAAAGAAACCATAAGAAGGTGAGAGGTGGGCACTATAGAAGATCAAAGGGGCCGTGGTATATGTTGTCATGTTTTTTTTTGTGATGTTGATATAGGGCGCAGTTGCGCATGATATGCATGGGTCCACCAGTTCGGTGAGTTCAGCCAGCTACTTATTGCTGTCTCAATACACTTCTACTCTATAATAAGAGTAAAGTACATCACCAGTCTTCTAAACTTGTACGGATGTGTCATCTCGGTCTCTAAAATCACAAATCGATCATTTATGTCCGCAAACTTGTTCGGTTGTATCATCCATTTCCCTAAACTTGTAAATCACTCATTGAGCTATGCCATACGGTTTCTTAAACTTAGTTTTTAGTTCCATCTGAGCCAAAACAGTACAATCTAAAAACTTCATATAAAAAATTATTCATAATTTTTTCATATGAACACGAATGAAGAAAAAATTTATATCAAAATTATAGTCCTTGACATGATCTACAACTTTGTAGTTAAAATTTTTTCATTTGAAGTCATTTTTTGTCCTAAAATTTAATAAATTTTAAATTTCAAAATCTGCAACTATATAATAATATTTGAGACTTGAAATTTTTAATTCAAAAACTTTTCAACAACAAAGTTGTAGGTCGCGTCGAGATCTATAATTTTGATCATTCGAGTTTATATGAATAAGTTATGAATTCTTTTTTAATATGAAGTTTTTAGATCATCCCGTTTTGGCTCAAACGATACTACAAACTAAGTTTAAGAACCGGGATGACACTAATGAACAAGTTTGAGGTTCTAAATGGGCGGTTTGCAAGTTTAGAGACCAGGATGACACACAACCAAACAAGTTTCAGGACCTAAATGATTGATTTGTGAGTTTAGGTACCAGGATGACACAGATTTAGGAACGGTGACGTACTCAACTCCTATAATAATAAGTATATATTTCGATTGGCGCCTTTTTAATTCTTTGATCGAGGTGCAAGTCACACCTGACAAAAGGATGGTAACAGGGCAAAGTTAGGAATAAAGACATCGACAAAATCATCTCCAGATTAAAGATCATCTGTCACACCGGCGCAAAAGCCAAGTTTAAGGACAGGAGAGCTGATGCACATGGGATTTTCATCATTAATGATAATTCATGGATATGATCAGTACTGGATATTGTCAGCATATAAATGGTTTTAAGTTGTCAGTACCTAATTAATTCATGGACTAATATTCTGGAAATTCATTAATGATAATTCCTGTTGTCTTGTAGCAGCATTTAATCAATGAATTTCCCTTGAATTATAGAGTTCAGGTGCACGTACTCTATTTTGGATTTCCTATCTATTTTCTGGTAGATTTGAGCTTTTCCACCCTCTAATGAGATTCGTGCATGAGTTATTAGCCATTGGATCTCCCTCGATCCTAGTTGCCCCAGCCTCCCAACCGTGCCTTGCCTCTCCAGTCTCCACTGCGCCGACGCCCTTCGCTGCGCCCACTGGCCGCGCCGCGTGCCCCTGGCCCCGGCGCGCGTGTCGCAGCCCTTGCAGTGCCGTCGGTCCCCAGGTACACGTGCGGCACCATCTGCCTCCACACGAGCTGTGCCCTCGCCGACACAGCCACCCCCCCTGCAGCACCATCTGTTCGATGGCAGGGAGTTCAGGTTTCTCCCAACGCCCCCGCCGCCCGACGACGAACGCACAGTCTGCGACGCCTGCGGTGAGCCCGCGCACGGGTTCGTCTACCACTACTCCGGCGGCGACAAGGACCTCCACCCGTGCTGCGCGAGCCTGCCACGGACCATCACACTCCATGGCGGCTACGCCTTCAAGCTCTGCCCTAGTGCCTCGCGCGGCTGCTGCGCCTTGTGTGGCGAGAAGGTGCGCCGCAAGTTCTGGGCCTACCGCTGGCGCAACGTCAACAACGGCGGGCCGACGTCTACGTCCACGTCGCCTGCGTCAAGGAGGCGGCGAGCCGGGCACGGGGCGAGGCTTACCATAGGCGTGTTGGCAGCGGCGGCGTCGTTCAGGCAAGCGTGCCGGCCATGGAGGCCGCCGTTCGGCATGCAGAACTTGGCGGCCGGTAACGCGCGGAGCGGCGGCAGTGTGGGATCGACAACTTGGTCGTTAGAGCATCTCTAGCCGGACCTGTAAATTTGGGCCCGTATCTTGCTTTTTCAGGCTGGCCCGTATAATTTAGAGGCCCGGAATTTTCTCCAACTCCAGCCGGTCCGACCAAATGACCGCCCGTAAAGGTGGGACCCACCTGTCAGCGAAAAAAAGAAATTGCCCACCTCTCCCCCGCACAGGCTCGAGTATAGATGGCCAAAAGGCCCGAGGCCCATGGGCCGCCCGTCAGCACGAGATTTTGGTCCGGTCCAAGCCCAGCACGGCACAAGATTTTTGGGCCTGGGCCGGCACGGCCCGTATGTAGTGCCGGGCCTAGGCTGCCTCCTCGGCCCAGCGTGTTGGCCCAGCACGGCACGGCCGAGGCCAGCCCGAGGTGGCCCGACGTGCTGGCCCAGGCCTGACAGCCCGCTCGGCCCGCGTCATATATAAGGCGCCGCACCTGCTGCCTTCCCAATCCCAAACCCTAGCTCTTTCTATCTTTCATTTCTCTCCCTCGCGTCGCACCTCCTCGTCTCCACGTCTTCATCTCCACCTCCTCTCCTCATCTCGCCTCGACGACCTCGACGCGTGGATTCTCGCCGTCGCGGTCCTCCTCCCCACCCTTGACGGCCAGATCTACGCCGCCAGGATCCTCCTCCCCCTATCTGGTAACCAGATCTACGCTGCTGGCAACTCCGGCCGAAACCCTAGCCACCTTGGCTTGGGGCTTTGGCCGGGACGACGCGGTGCCTCGACGACTTTGACCCGCGGGTTCTTATCGTCGCCCCCCTCCTCCTTCTCTCTGGTCGCCGGATTTATGCCTTCTTTCCCTTCTTCACCTTCTTTGGCATCGACGGTCATCTCGGGGCTCCGGCATTGCAGGTACGTCTCTCGTACCTACTGTTTTTCTTCTTCCTCGCTTCATCTTCCTCGTCCTCCTCTTATTTATTTGTTCTTGTTTATTTTTTGTGCATGTCGTTGGCCACATATGACCTTCAACGAAGAGTGTCGGTTGATGGGTGTTCCGGGAGACGACGACGATGACTTGGGTGTCGCTGAGCTGTTGGGAAGGATCTCCAGCTGACCAATCCCAGACCATGAGCACGGCCGGTAGGGAGGCGGGGTCAGGGAAGAAGAGATCTAAAGCTTGGTTAGACTTCGATGAGATCTTCGAGTATCCGAACGGCAAGAAGGTACGTGTTGCAGCTCGGTGCAAGCATTGCGGTTAGGTATACTCTGGCCAATCTACTGGTGGTACTGGTCATTTGCTTAGACACGTTCCCAGATGCCCTACTCTTTTGGCTCGTAAAGCTAAATCCAAGTCTCAGTCCCAGCTTAAGTTCAATCCTGATGGTAGTGTGCATCTTTGGGAGTAAAATGCCGAGGTTGCTCGTACTCAGTTGTGTAGGTTGATTGCTAGACTTGATCTTCCTTTGTCTATTGGTGATCAAAACTATTGTTTTTGAATTTTCGTGCCTTGGGCTGGTACGACACGCCGTGGCACGCCAGGCCATCGTGCCGCCCAGGCACGCCCGGAGCCTGCCGTGTCGTGCGTGGGCTACGCCTACGGCACGTAGTGCCGCCCAGCACGGCACGAAAGTGCCGTCGGGCCGCGTCGGGCTGGGCCGCATCGGGCTGGGCGGCCCGTTTGGCCATCTATAGGCTCGAGCTCGCGGTTAGCCATTGCCGTCGCGGTGACCTCGCGCCTCGCCGCCGTCCTCCCTCCCCCCTCCCAGCACCCACCGGCAACCTCCCTTCCCGAAAAATTTCTGATCTGGGCAAGTTTTTGCCGCGCTGTCCGCCTCTTCCCCGCACCGGCTCGAGCTCACGGTTCGCCGTCGCTGCGTCCGCACCTGCCGGTGACCTCGCGCCTCGCTGTCGTTCTCCCTCTCTCCCTTCCGCGCCCACCGGCAACCTCCCTCCCCCCATAAATTTCTGATCAGGGCGAGTTCTTGCCGCGTCGTCCGCCTCTCCCCCGCACCACCACGCCTGCCTCACCCCGTGCCGCGACGCGTCCATCCTGCTGGACAACGGCGAGCGTAGCAGGAGATGCTTCAGCTGATTGATGGCATCCGCGAGAAGGTGCACGCCCAGTGCGGCGTCTTCAAGCTCCCGCCGCCCACCGCTAGCATGGACTATCTCCTCTCGGCGTTAAAAAACGCAAGCCTCGCCGACCTCGTCGCGCTCTCCGGCGCCCACACCATCGACAAGGCGAATTGCAGCGCCTTCGGCGCCGTCCCCGCCGGTGGTGATGACGACATGATCACCAAGCGCGTCACAGAGACGTGCTCACTGCTCAGCGGCCGGCAGTGGCGGGGTGTTGTGTGACCTCGACAGATTGGCTTTATCACTTGACAGTTCACTGTTACTATGAATGAACTATTCGCTTTCTATAACAATGATCACGGGATGCTCTATCTTGATTGGCTTTATCTTGCTGTAACACACGTTTCTCAGAATGACTGAATATCACCCAGAATGACTGACGCGGGTTTACACAGGTTTTTCGAATATTTCCCTTCAGAATTTGTCCCAGCGGAGAATGCCTATTCAGCTTCTCTGATCGTGTTCCAGTGATTATGCTTGTCTTCACCTTTTTTTTTCACTACTACTGTTACATTACAGAATATGTTCTTCAGTCCGTAAGCTTCAGTTCAGTTATTATGCTTGTTTGGTTTCTTTTATATTCCAGATTTATTCAGACATGGATGCTAGCAAGCTCCAGTGCTTAAGTCAGCACCAGTAGCCATTGCACAGACATCAATTGGACATTTGGACTACCAGCATTATCATGTTTCATCTTTCGAAAGCTAGAATTTTTTCAGAATGAGTAAGTTGCATGAGCACCGAGTCTTGCAAGCTGTGAAAATTCCAGTGAGGAATGTGGCAATGACAGAATGTACCAATTACTGAACTTTCTGAAAACTGGATATGTCAATGACAGAATGTGAAAACTGCAGCAAACTGAACTTCGCCAACATTTTACCGAACTTGACATTTTACTGAGGAAAAGACAAATACATTTAGGTCAGGAGAAAAAATGATAAGTATTACATCACACAACCTTAACCGAAGATTTTCCTCACAAAGCACAATCCATAAACATTCCAGTGAAGATTGTCTTCACATGAACAAGCTTTGAATATAGTAAATTATAGACAACAATCTCTGAATTCAGTTAGGTTTAGTAATTGTACATGATTGTCCAGAATCGACAATCCGAAAACTATGCCTCTCTGTTCTTGGCAAACTAAAGTCACCTCCCATATAGCAACAGAAGTCACTTGCCCCATAGTAAAATGACCATATGAAACTGAAACTGAGCACTTGCATGACAGACTTCCAACTCATCAATATAGAACACCTGAACTGATAAGCAAACAGCAACACCATAATATAGGTTGGAAAAACATAACCGAAGATAACTGAACATAACTGAAAAACATAACTACATATACAGCTGAGAGCCGGCTGCATGTCTGTTCTTGTTGGATATATTTCTGGTCACTTTGTGCAATGAGTGAAAATTCCCGTGACTGAATTCTAGTGATTGAATCATGCATTGTTCTATCACCATGGTACATTGAATTGGCCGATTCAGTTTACATTCTATAATGCCAACCTGTTTGTTTCAGTTACTCAGAATTGGAGTTAACATTCTATAAAAATTACTGAAACCTGCAGGCGCTGGTGGTACCAAAGGATACAACTTTCAGGCACATTTATAGAAGTGCATGATAAACATCAGGTTTCTTCCATACTTGTGATCACACAGCACAGGTATACCTGAACTGATAAGCACAACACACCATTTTTTATGAAACAAGCAAGCAATCATTGTAGAAACCAAATTGAACAGTAGCAATCACTCATCTGTTGCATTCACTAAAGAAAATAGAACTCATCAAGCATAACTCATCTGCAGCAATCATCAGGTTTCTTCCATACTCTCATTCAGAACTGTAAGCCAAGCATTTGCAACGAACAAGTAATGTTGGTGACTGAACATTACTGAGCAAATTGAATCACGACAGACGACACACAGCATTGTTGCATTCAGGGAGAATAGAATATCATCCTCAAGTAAAATTATGTAAGTGTTGCTATCCTATTCCTACTACAAGGTACACGATAGGATCGTGAAGCTTTACTTGTAGATAGAAACTTCACTTATGCTACTGCTCTAGCAGCCTGCCTGTCTGAGCAAGAAATATGCAAATTGCATCCGGGATCTCTTCTTTGGGCACCATGACATTTTCGTCCTGCAACAACGAGAGCATTTGCTGGTCCATCTCGTGGGCTACCCAAGCGGCCGCGGTGGCGCAGGCGCTTGTGTCGCAAGACGTGTCGGAGCTGATGCCGGAGGCTGAGCGGCTGAGCCAAAGCCGGCGATGATCGCATCACCGACGGAGTCGTCGATGGAGGAGCCACACTGCCATACTGAGACACGCATGGCCATGTTGGCTACACGAACGGTGTTTCTTGGATGCCAAGGTAGGCACAGCCGGCCGGGGATGGCACTCGTCGCCGGGGATGCCGCGAAGAGGCGGCGCCCTGGCCAGATGCAGTGGCGGCCTGGTCCGGCTCGGCCCGTCGCTGGTGGTGCGGCCGTCTGTCCCCCAGAGAGGCGGATCCGGGCATGGCGTCAATTTCTCCGGCGGCGGCCGAGGTTCTCCGACGAAGGCGAGGCAGGATTTGGCAAGCGAGATCCAGGCGGCGGCGGCGGCGAGAAGCGAGTCAGGGTCGGGATGCGGGCGAATAGAGGGGGAAAAAAGAGGTGGGGTCCACGTGTCGGGTGGAAATAGAAGGCCTCCAACGCTAGGGGCTCTAGACCAAAATTTGGAGGCTTCCATAAAATGGTAGCCCATTTAGAGGCCCGGCTGGAGTTGATTTTTCTAACTGAGCCTTGAAACAAAGGATAGAGACCCATATAGAGGCCCGGCTGGAGATGCTCTTAGCACCGTCGCCAGGGTCATCATTGCGGTCAGAGCAACTCTAGTGGGGAGACCAAATTTGAGCCTCTATATTGTTTTTAGGGGCCAACAAAAAATAGTTTAGGGGCTTTAAACTTTAGTGGGGTGACTAAATTTAGAGGGCCTCCAATTCTATAGGCTTTGGACCAAAATTTGATAGCCTCTCCAAAATGGAGGCTCATTTAGAGGCCTTGCTGGAGAGATTTGTTCAATGAGAGACTAAATCTAGGGATAGAGGCCCATTTGAGGACTCCACGGGAAATGCTCTCATATTTGGCAATCCCTTCGCCATGATCGACGCCCTTTTCGGCCCTGGTGGTTTTCGTCGGGGTTAATTAGTAATCGACCCAGCAGCTAATGATCTACCATATCACAAGGATGAAAAGAATGCATGCATTGCATACATACTTGTTTTTTACTTTGTCAATGTACTATCAACAATTTGCTACCTTCTGTGAGTTGCTTGATTTCAGTTTTCTGTATTTCATTTGAGGTTTTGTTTATTCGAGTATATATATTTTGTAGCCTTTCTTAAGCAACGATTGTGTTTCTTATGCAGTTTTCAGACGAACGATTGTGTTTTAGGTACAATATATAAAATTCCAAGGCTTGCCTAATAATGAGTTAAAAAAAAGGCTTGCCTAATAACGTTTTCTTAGTTCCAAGTCACTTTCTATCACTGTTGCTCTTCACGTTCTTGTTCATTTCGCAAACGGACCATTTTAGTGTCAGCCGGACTACCTGTCTTAAAAGAATATCAAGTCAAACATCATTGACATAAAAATGAAAATGAAAACACACCTCATCCTATCTACATTAAAAGCACAGGACGCTAATGAGTGAAGACTTATCACTAGGTCACAGAAATCGAAGGCTGTGTTCAGTTCTCAAAAGTACTTTTTATTTTCTATTCATCCTCCTCACAAAACAGCCTTCCCGATATGGTGTTGCCCAGCTGACCTTAAGGTGTGACGTGCGTCAGTCAGCTATTGTTGTTGTTCAAAGAACACCACGTGCGAACACAAGCGTGGATCCATTTGCAATAAATTAAACTACCCGCATCCCGACTCTACCAGCTCCTCAATGCAACAGAGAAAGGAGGTATTGGGGAATAATTTTTTATTCTCTTATTGTTGATCTTAAGCTTTAGATGCACCTTAAGGACGGCACACCTTAAGAACGGCGAAACCACAAGACAAGACCAGCATCTTAACCGTCACCCGCAAACATAGAAGGCTGCCTTCTGGGTCACTGCCAAGGAAGATCTTCATTCAGATTGAACATGCCCTCCCACCAGGGCGGACAACGTGGTCACGGTCTCACGGCTGTGATTCAGGACGTGGCACACCCAAGAAGTAATTACAAGGAGAATTATGTATCGACCAACGACCAAGTAAGTATACTTCAACCAAAAACTAATAATTCTACAACATTAAGCCGATCGAACAAATGATGGAGCTTCAGATGATGCATGGCGTCAAAACCAAATACTCCATCCGTTCCAAAATGTAGATAGTTTGACTTTTAGCCTCAAGTTTGACTTCTCGTCTTATCTAAAAAATTTGTGCAAATGTATTCAAATTTAGGTCATTCTTGAAATCCATTTATTACTAAAGGTAGCTGTAACAAAAAAATATGATATTTGTATACTTTTTTGAATAAGACAAGCGATCAAAGTTGGGTCTGAAAAAGTCAACCGTCTACATTTTGAAACGGAGGGAGTATCGTGAAATTAAATAATGGTGGGTTTGCAGGACTCCTGCACCCATGTTTTTCCAACTAGATAACATGCTTGCAGTGCGGCTGAGCATAGGCTTAGGCGGCGACCTCGCAGCATCATCATCAGGCCGCCGCGAAGCCGGCGACACCGACCTTGTTCCCCTCCGTCCTCCTCGAGCACGAGGCTTGTTGGCGGCGATGACGTGGTCGACGACGCGTCTGAGTTCACGCACCGGGACGAGGACGGCGTCGGCGAGGCGCTGTGCATGGCGCAGGCGTGCCAGCAGCAGCTGGGTCGCGTGGAGCCCGGCAGGACCGGCCGCCACCGCCGGAGCTCCCCAGCAAATCAGCTACAGGTCGTCCTCGGGTGCCCGCAGCCGCCGCGCCCGCGTGAGCGCGTCGGCGACGAGGCCGCGGGCGCGCGCCACCTGGCCCCGCGAGAGGTGCACGAACCGCATCCACCTGTTGCCGCCACCGCACCAGCGCCACCAGATGGCGCTCCCGGGGCACGGCCCCCGCCGAGGGTGCAGGGTCGTCTCCAGGTCGTGCTGGATGTAGCCACGCATGGAGATGAAGCTGGATCGGGCCTCGGACATGATGAACCGGAGGCGGCGTGCCATGTCGAGACTCCGGTCGTCGGCGTCCGGGTTCTCCTCCTCGCGGGACGCCGCCGACTCCCACTCGTGCTCGAGGAGGCGATGCCACCAGCGCGTCTGGATCACGTCGCCCAGGTTGCTCGACAAGAAGGACAGCTTATGGGCGCGCACCGGCACCCAAGTATCATGCTCCACGACAACGTCATCTTGCCATGGGCAACATTGATGATCGTCGTCACCGGCACCGGCGTCAGCCATGGATTGCTTGGTCGACGGATTATATTGCCGCCTCTGGAATATTATATTATTGGCTAACTAATCGATCGATCGATCGCGGACTCAATGCAATTGCGTCTGTCGTAGCCTCGTAGATAGTATATAACTGCGTATGGTAGCTTGATGCTAACCCGAACCGGACCCGGATCCCTTCCTAACAGCCACGTACAGGTCTCTCTCTTATACGGACCAGGGCTAGCTATTCAAACTTGAATTCGTTTGACTATTCGAAGAAAGAAAGAAAGATGCATTTGTTGTAAAACAACCAGACTTAAATAAAAGGAAAGAAGGACTAAAAATCCTAGTCTATGTTCGGTTGCTTGTGTGGGTTCTTAAGAAATTCTAGTCATAGGTCGAAGTACATATATCTTGTTGTTCTATGTTGAATTTTTTTTAATTTTATTCATTTTTTAATAATATTATAAAAAAAACCGGTCCAGACCAATATTTGCACCCGGTAGCCGTTTTGGCCGCGCCAGCCCGACAGGCGCGGCCAAATACCCCTGTCGCGCCAATGCATGTGGCGCGGCAGGGCCGCCACGCTTGCCGCGGGCGCCAGCGAGGCGTCCAGTGGGCCAGCCTCTGCCGCGCCACCCCGCCTGGTGCGGCGAGCCCTGCCGCGCCACCCCGCCTGGCGCGGCAAGGCCGTTTTGAACTGGGGCCGCGGGCTCCTCTTCTCTTTCTTCCTCCTCCCTTTCTTCTCCTGCACGCGCGAACAGACAGCAGCCTCCGCCGCCGGCCGCCGCCGCCGGCCATATTCCGGCCAAATCCGGCCGTTTTTGGCCGGGAAAAGCGGGGGAAATCGTTCCCCTCCCTCCCGTGAAGGTATTTCCATCTTTTTTCCCTTGTTCCACCATGGGATTTAGAAGATATGAGTAGGTTAGGTGTTTTAGGGTTTGTGATATGTTTTGAAATTGTAGTGATTTATACGTTTGTTTCTTACACTGTGATGGTTAGGATGAATGTAGTACTGGATATGCCCTCGATTTGAACGTGTAGAATTAGTTGCATGCTTTTATTCTACGATGTTGTGAAGGGATTAGGTTTGTAGGGTATATTAGGAGAAATGCATTTGTGAAAACTCATGTTGTTTGTCTAATTCTCATTGAAATGGTTATTTTGTAGATGGTTTGTTTAGTCCGTTGGTTTTACGGTGGGGTTGTGAAAGAGAATGGGGAGTTTGAGAATATCAAAGATGTCACGCGAATATTTGAAGTTGCCCCTTGTTTGCATGAGATAGTTGAATGTGCTCGGAGTCATTTTAGTTGTGGGGTAGATGATGAGATCAGCTTGAAAGGCCGTGTTGATTGTGGTAGAGAAAGAGCGCCATACGCTCTAGTGGATTTGAAAACTGATGTGAAATGTGATCAATTTAAGAGATTAGTAGAGCAAGCTAGTGTGCCTTATTTGGACGTGGTTGTTACTAGCCGAAAAACTGCCGGTAGAGAGGGAGGTAGAGAGTTAGTGCCTCAGCTTGGGACACAGGAGTCAACAATCTCACAGCTAGGTATTGGTGTGATCCAACAAGAGCAAATGCAATCAAAGGGAACAGAGTGTGCTGATGATTCTGATAGCGAGACCTTTAGCTTTGATGAGATAGAACCAGGCACGGCACATGATTATTTTCCTAATGATGTATTTGAGATGGGGGAAGCTGAGCAGGATGATGATGATATTTCAGAAGGTTCTGATGGTGGGGATGACAATGATGGGTATGACAATGATGGGTATGAATCCGAGGGAGAAGAGCTAGAAAGGGACAGTGCACCACCTCATAAGCGTGGCTCTGTGACGTACACTGCTCGTGAGATCGATCTGCTAAAGCAATGTCATGTAGAGATTCCATATGTTGCCAATGACAAGGACATAAGCCGTGTCGATAGGGCTATCTGTGAGACCACCTTGGTGCATGCAGAAGACGAAGGTTTGCCACAATATGAGACCTCTGAGATTGAGGCAAAAAAGAAGTTTGATACCTTTTAGGACCTCAAGTTTTTCTTGGCTGACCATGCGGTTAGATTTCATAGACCGTTCACCGTTGTTCACTCTGACAAGAACGAGAGGTATGAAGTCATGTGCAAGCAAGGGTGCATGTGGCGTGTTTAGTGTCGCAAGGTGCGTGGCACAGAGAAGTGGAAGATTACAAGAGTTAAGCAACCTCATGAGTGTCGTTCCTCTAAGCCTAAGCAAGTACACCCGCAGTTGACAGCATCATATCTGGGGCACCGAATTCTGGGCATTGTTTTGAAAAACAATGACGAATCGATTCCCTCTCGCATTGAGTCGATATTCGCCTTTAGTGGATACCATGTGAACTACTCTAAGGCATGCCGTGCAAAACAAAATGCCATAGCCCTGCTGTGGGGAGACTGGAAGGAGTCCTATGCACAGGTTCCACGGCGCCTTTGCGCAATGTCTTACTAAAATGAGGGCGTGAAATGGTTTATCCACACAGGTGACATGGTCCACCTTGAGGATGGAGTGTACAAGCCCGTAATGCAGAGGGTTTGGTGGTGCTTTCCACAGTGTGCCGCTGTTTTTCAGCATTGTCGTCCGGTTATACTCGTGGATGGCACGTTCTTGACGGGAAAGTACAAGGGTACACTTATGATGACCGTAGCTGTCGATCCGGAGCAACAGCTTGTGCCCAAAGCTTTCGCCATTGCGAAAAATGAGAACAACGACAGTTGGTCATGGTTCATGACTCTTGTTCGCCTTCACGTCCTTGGTCCTGAACGGACCGTTTGCATGATTTCTGACAGGCACGCTGGGCTTCTTAATTGTGTGAACGACCATTTGGACAGGTTTCCCGCACTAGTTCGCCGGTGGTGCATGAGACACTTTGTAGCTAACATGTGGCGTCGTCAGAAGAAGAAGGAGGTAATTGGAAAGTTGAAGGAGCTTTGCGGCGTGCATACGAAGGAAAGATTTGAGGAAAAGCTGGAGGCACTAAAAAAAGATTTGAACGAGGGTGCTAAACAATGGTTAGAAGGTGAGATGGAGGATAAGGAGAAATGGGCACAAGCATTTGATGGTGGCTACCGATACGGGATGATGACGACAAATTACTCAGAGTCGCTGAATAACGTGTTCAAAGGCATTAGAAGTAGACATGTCTCAGGCATAATTGAGTACTCTTTCTCCAAATGCAATGAGTATTTCATCAATCGCTGGGAAAAAGCTAGCAAAAGCTTGGCTGCGGGTGAGAGAAATGGACATGTTGCTGAGGTGCATCTACAGAAGGCTGAGGAAAGAGCTGTCAATCAACTGGCTGAGGCATTTGGACCTAATCGGATGGTGTACGATGTGAGAAGTGCTGGGGGAACTAGCGTAGGTGGTGAGAGTCACGGTGGCAGCCACTATAGAGTGGACTTGACTAATGGATCCTGCATGTGCAACGTCCCTACACTGTTGCATCTTCCTTGCTCTCACGTGATTACAGCTTGTAGGACTATGAGAGCCCGACTTTCATGTCGTCACTATACCGTAGGGAGCACTCCATCAAAATTTGGGAGTCAAGTTTCGAGCCTTACTTTGATCCTAGCAGATGGCCGCCTTACCACGGACGTGACTACGTGCCTGACTCGTCCTTGAAGAAGGACAAAAAAGGCCGACGACAAAAGAAGCGTTTGAAAGGGGACATGGACGCTTCACAAGGTCGGTTCGCAGCTGATTACGGGACTGGTGACTTCGATGAGGATAGGTCTCAAAATCGGTGCTCCAAGTGTCACAAATTCATTAAGGACTGCAAATGACGCACCAAGAAGAAGAGGAAAAGGACTAATGTTAGTAAAATAGAAATGTCATCTTGAATGTTTATAACGATGGTGACCTATTGTTTACATTGTTTACTTGTTAAAACCATTGTTTTATAATTAATGTGTTACCTTGTTATAAATTTATTGTAACATGTTATTGTTATTTAATTTTTCAGGATGGCGCACCCTCGGTTCCCGCTCCTTGAGCTGGCGTACGACGACACCCACCGCGCCCACATGATCGCCGACCATAATATGGTAATAATCTCTGCATATCTTAATACATTTCATATCCTGGTAATATGGTCAAAATTTATGCATATGGTAATAATCGTTCATTTTGTTTCAGGTCCTACCTTGCCTACGCGCACGGGTGCATGCATGCATGCACTGGGACAGCCGCTACGCCCCCTACGTGCTTCGGGCTGGTTTCCTGCCCATAGCGAGGACGGTTTATATGGGCCTACCCCCCATGGATGGGGCTCTACTTACTGCTCTGGTTGACCGGTGGCGTCCAGAGACGCACACTTTCCACATGCCTTGTGGGGAGATGACGGTGACGTTGGAGGACATGGCGATGATCGCTGCTCTCCCCTTAGAAGGAGCGGCAGTAACAGGAATTATCCAGAGCGAGGGCTGGCAGGACATGGTCAAGGAGCACATAGGTATTAGGCTCTCTGTCGTTATATTTCATACTATATTTTGATTATCTCGTGACTTATTAAACTTTTTTGTGTATCATAGGTGTGCGGCCTCCAAACCCAGGAGCAAAGAAGACTTCAGGTGTTACTTCTTTTTGGCTGAGGCAGCACTTCAACGTCTGCTCAGTAGATGCTGACGACGACATTATTGAGAGGCACGCAAGAGTATGGCTGTGGCACTTTGTCAGCTCTTTCCTGTTCCCCGACGCTGCCGGGAGCACTGTTTCTTGGATGTTCCTCCCCATTCTTGCTCAAGACTAGGACATCATAAGCAGCTACAGTTGGGGTTCGGCTGCCCTTGCCTGGTTGTATAGGCAATTGTGTTTTGCTTGCAGACGGTCCAAAGATGGGTCAAGCATCGGAGGTTGTGCCTTTCTACTTTAGATTTGGGCTTAGGCACAACTTCCAGTTGGACGACCTTTCTGTGAGGCTCCACCAGTACGTATACCATTCTCAATATGATCTATGTTAGTACGTTCATATATTTTTTGTGACTTATTGGTTTTGACAGGCCTGGCCATTTGCTGATTCCATGCCCCCGTACGCTTATGTGTGGAAAAATGCAGAGGTTGTTCGTGGACCTCCTCGTACACGCTACACAGCCTACACCAACGAGATTGACTGCTTGACAAGGAACCAGGTATACAGGCATTTACTACTCTTATGAGGGGCACAATGTTTAAATTGTTACTTCTCTTACGGGAGGCACAATGATTAAACTGTTGAAAACGCCTATGCACAGGTGGAGTGGACACCGTACAGACACAACGAGCTTGCTGCCCATCTGTCCTTCATGTGTACCAGAGATCAGGATTTGTGGAGAACACCGGTACCAATGATCTGTTACTACATTGTCGAGTGGCAACTGCCGCATAGGGTGACGCGGCAGTTTGGCAAGAGCCAGATCGTGCCTCCAACTGATGTGTCTACCTCACAAGCTCTGCACCAGTAATACACCGAAGCACTTCTATTTAATTTCATGCATCATTGGAATATGGTTCTAATATGTTTGTTTGTATAGGTTTGTGAGGACGAAGAGGTACACCGAGAATGACTAGAGGGTGACCCATCAAGACTACCTCCACATGTGGGAGCAAAGGCAGAGACACCACATCACAGCAGGAGAGGACTGGTTTCCAGGTGAGAACCAGCACTACCTCCTTTGGTTTCACAGAGTGGCTAGGACAAGGTTAAGGCCCACGGTGATGGAGTACAACATGGAAGATGTGGACACAGACGCGGAGGACGACTACGACGTCGACACTTGCTGGGGCAATCAGCCGGAGCGTGCACCTCTACACGACCACATGGTATTTATTAATAACTGTTACATAGTGTGTACGTCCTCGTGCAAATGTTCTTAATACATTGTGCATGCACATAGGGACGACAGCTTTCACGCATCGTCAATGATGCTGGGGTGGCCATGTGCCATGGCAGTGATGCGCGATTTCTCCGATCTTTCATGGAGGTAGAGTCATTCCCAGTTTTATTTACTTTTGTGTCCATTTCCTCAAATTACTAGCTATATGTTATGCAGAGAGTTAGAAGAACCTGCCGAAGGATGGCCTTGAAGCTTAACTGCGTGACTGCCAACCCCGTGGACCCCGCACATGCCCCTGGTGGATCGTCTGATTCTCAGGCCACGGGTGGTGGATCTTCGGCTATGGCTGGACCATCCTCCTCGCATAGGGCTGGCAAGGCACCTGCATCCCCACAGGCAAGTGACGAGGGCGTGCCTGGGGAGGACTCAGAGGGCTCACCAGCCCTGGGATTCGCAGATCAGTTCATCTTGAGTCAGCACATGGATGACGCCCCGCCATACACTCAGACCCAGGGAGAGTCAAGCCAGATGAACATGACGTAGACTCAGGGAGAGTCCAGCCAGGTACGTCAACGCTGTGTATTATCGTTTACCGTTATTTTCCTATGAAGTGTGGAATTATTTATTAAGATATTTTCATTTGACATGTTTCATTAATAGGACTCGGATGACAATGCACTACCTCGGCGACGCCGTCGGCGTGACCGCTCTGACGTTCCCAGCAGTGCCAATCGCCTATAGACCGGGGCACGTAGGCAGCGTCGGGCAGCAAATGTCTTCAGCCCACCAGATCAGAGGCCGCCACGGCGTTGAATCAAGACTTCCAGTTGAACCATGTGTATTGAACTTGACTGTGTTCAAGTATGCTATGTTTTAAACTCTGTGTGTGTGTTGAACTTTACTATGTATTAAACTTTGTGGTGAACTATGTGTGTTGAACTTTGTTATGTATTAAACTCTGTGATTCTATGTGTATTGCACTCTAGTCAACCTTATTATATTCATATCTATATACATATTGAATGCCGAGTTGAACATCGAACACAACCACAGCAAGCAAAGCAAAGAAGAATAGAATTCTAGCGTCTGGGCTCTGCCGCGCCTGGCCGCCTGGCGCGGCCAAAGAGTACTGCCGTGCCAGGCGTCCAGGCGCGGCAGGCCTGCCGTGCCACGTGGCCAGGCGCGGCAGTACTCTTTGGCCGTGCCAGGCGGCATGGCGCGGCAGGCACGCCCCGCCTGGCAGCTGTTGCCGCGCCCGGCCGCCTGGCACGGCAGGCCTGCCGCGCCTGGCCGCCTGACGCGACAGTACTCTTTGGCCGCACCAGGCTCCTTGGCGCGGCAGAGCCCAGACGCCCTGGGCTTTAGTGTTTTTGTCGTGTAAGACGTTGTGCCGCATGAAACTAAAGGACTAAACTCTAGGTCCGTTACAAATATAGTTGAAGGACTAAACTCTAGGTCCATTAGAGAATACAAATAACAGTTGCAGGACTAAAGTCAAAGTCTAGTACACAAATAATAATAATACTTGCAGGACTAAAGTCAAAGTTCATTACACAAATACAAATATTACTTGCAGGACTAAAGACAAAGTTCATTACACAAATAAAAATAATAGCACGATGATACAATAAAAGATATACCATACAGCTAGTCCAACTCACAACCAGAGAGTATCTCATCGTCACCCCAACCATCATCTTCATCCGAGCTAATAACCACAACTCCCTTGCCCTTGTTAACCGCAGGCTCAACTGGTGCAAATGTCACGCGTAAGTCCGTAGATTTCCCTTTGTCTTTTTCTTTCCGCAAAATAGACCCAGGAGCCCTCACCGCATCTCTCTGTGCATCCCTCATCCCAATGAATCCATCACTGCTCCTCTCCAAAGCACCCTTCCTAATTGTCATGTTACAGGGCAAGTCCCCAACAAGAGCCCTCATAGCCTCTAGTTGTGCCTCTCTTGCCCGATCCTGTACCTGTCTCTCCAAATGCCTCTCCTCCTCCAACTTCCTTCGCTTCTCAGCCCTCTCATCTCTGGATAGAGGTCTTGGATACAATATCCTATTCAGCCTCCAATACTTGATAAGCGTGTCATGAGCCTCTAGAATAGGGGGCCTACACCTCTTCTCCTTGATGTGCTCGTCAAGAATGGTACCAAATAGAAGCTCATCATCTGGCAATGGGACATCATACTTGTTCCTTATTTTGTCCCTCAATTCTCTAGTTTCTCTTTCTTTGTCTCCTTGACCCAAACATCTGAACCTAGCAACAAGCTCATCACGACCATTGAACCATTCCCAATCACATGTCCGGCCCTCCTGCGCAAACAATATCGCTTCATCAATACAAGACTGTGCAACACTGAACTCCAAAAGATAAATCAAACATAAATATCATATCACTCACCCAAAAAGCGTTTCCATTGCCGCAATACCATCCATAACCAAGCTCTGAGGGAACCACACCACGCTCGGCCAAAATACCACGCTTGCATCTCTTTTCAGGATACTTCGTACACGGCCATGGAGCCTAACCAGCCTCATACGCACGCACCTCCTCATCACTTGGCCAACCTGACTGCGGGCCCTGAATGTACTCATTGAACTGACATACTGGCCAACCGTCCTGCAAGTTTAGTTAGTTTCAGATTATGAAAAAATAATATAACTACATGAAAACATATAGGTATAAGTATTATGCACAAAGAATACAAATGCAAACTAACCATCGTCATTATCGAGCACCGGAAGAATGAGGAGTACTTTAGCCGACCGCTAGGGGAACCACCACGGGGAGGCACCACCAAGGTAGCACGGACTCCACAATGGCAGAGCGGAGGATCCTTCCTACGCCTTCGTGCAGCGGCCATCCTCTCGTCTACGGTCATTGGAGGGGGGTTTGGTGGGGGAGCAACCCAACGCCGAAACTCATGGTATGGCACCAGTTTTTGACTCTCATATGGAAACAACCGGATCCTAGGATCAAATTTCTTTGGGCCATCAATCCATTGAAAAAACCAACAAGGCAGGGACTCATATGGATATCTCGCCCTCTCATATTTGAACCTGCATATATAGTACGCTCGTCCTACAGTCTTTGGGTGCCTAGATTATTTGACCTCCGCTGGCACGCCGCAACAACAATTTGGAACAGGAAGGGCCGGCGGAACAGGGCCATGTGCATCCTCCACAGATGGATACTGACCATATCCCCTCTGGCGTAGCATCCTCTCATGGACAACGGTAGGATTATCAAAGTCCATCACAGAACAGCAAATATATAAAAAAATAAAGTGAATGAGGACCAAACTCTAAGCAAACCATAACAATAGGGACAACTCTTCCATTACATCATCTCTAAAAACAAAGCATAAGAAATGTGATAACTCTTCCATTTCACCATAAAACCCTCCCCAAACTCTAACCAACGCGTTCATTTCACCATCTCTAAGCAAATCATAACAAATGTAACAAATATTTCATTTCACCATCTAACCCTAACCAACCAAACTCTAACAAAAAACTAACAAATGAGGTCCAACACACAAATTCAAGAGGGGAGAAGCTTACCGGAGATGCACTGACCGAATTCCCCAAGTTTAATCCGTAAAAAATGGACCAAAATGGGGGGAGTGGAGCTCCAGGCGGCGGCTGCAGCGCGAGCAGCATCGCTCTGGACGGAGGAGGAAGAAGGGAAGAAAGAGAAGAGGAGCCCGCGGCCCCAGTTCAAAACGCCCGTGCCGCGCCAGGCGGGGTGGCGCGGCAGGGCTCGCCGCGCCAGGCGGGGTGGCGCGGCAGAGGCTGGCCCACTAGACGCCTCGCTGGCGCCCGCGGCCAGCGTGGTGGCCCTGCCGCGCCACATGCATTGGTGCGGCAGGGGTATTTGGCCGCGCCGGTCGGGCTGGCGCGGCCAAAACGGCTACTGGGTGCAAATATTGGTCTGGACCGGTTTTTTTTATAATATTCTTAAAAAAATGAATAAAATTAAAAAAAAATCTTCTATGTGTAAGTTCAACCCGTACGGTGTAAACTAATCAGAGGCACAATTGGATGGGTGTAAACGCCGTGACCTATCCTAGCCGGCGCTTACGTGTTTATATAGGTGAGGAAATTCCCATCGCGTGGATTACAAGAAATCATGGATACAAGCTGTTATGGTTCGGCCGAGGATACTAACAACCTTATCAAGTACAAGCTTATCCTATACAACAACCTACAACAACATTATCTTCATCCGAACCCAATCAAACCAGACTCCACACATTTTCTACAATTGATCATTATCTCTAACAGTCCCCCCTCAATCATGACTGAGAGAGGTTAAGATTGTGCTTAAAGTTTTCTAGCTGCCGAACTCCCAAGGCTTTAGTGAACCCGTCGGTGACTTGATCTCTTGATGGAACAAAATTAATATCCAACAAATTCCTTGCAACTCATTCTCTCACAAAGTGATAATCCACTTAAATATGCTTTGTTCGTGCATGAAACACATGATTAGTAGACATGTATCTTGCGCCCATGTTATTACACCACAATTTATTTAGCCATAGTTGGACTTTATAAACCAATTTCCTTCAACAAAATCTGTATCCACATAATCTTTGCAGTGGCATTAGCAATTGCCTTATACTCAGCCTCCATACTTGATCTTGACATGGTGGCTTGTTTACGAGCACTCCAAATCTGATCCCAAGAAGATTACAAAACCACAAGTAGATCTTCGGTCATCTAACGAACCTACCAGGTCGGCTCGGAGAATGTTCAACAGTAGGAGACTTGACTTACGAAACTTCTGTCCAACCTTAGTATTATACTTCAAATATCTCAATATTCTCTTTACAGTTGCCCAATGTTCAACAGTAGGAGAATGTAAAACTGACACACCTTGTTTACCGAGAAAGCTATATCCGGTCTAGTGAGTGTTAAATATTGAAGTGCACCAGCAATGCTCCTATATTGTGTTGCATCTTTTACTCCCAACGGAGTTCCTTCATATTCGGATAACTTCTCACTTGTCGACAAAGCAGTACTAACAGGTTTACATTCTGAGATATCGACCTTTTTAGACAAATCAGATGCATACTTATCTTGAGACGAAACAATACCATCTTTTACCTTAGTAACCTCCATACCCAGGAAATAATGCAATTCTCCCAAGTCCTTCAATGCGAAATCCTCTTTGAGCTTAGCTAACAACCGACTAGTAGCTTCATGAGTTGAACTTGCCACAATAGTGTCCTCAACATAAATGAGCACAAACACTATTACTCCATCCTTACTAAAATAAAACAATGACGTATCTGCTTTGGAAGACTTAAAACCAAGTTCAATCAGCCTAGAACTGAGCCATGCATACCAAGCTCGTGGAGCTTGTTTTAGACCATAAAGAGCCTTATCTAATTTGCATATAAAGTTTGATCCTGATTTATCCTCATAACCCGGTGGTTACTTCATATACACTTCTCTTCAAGAATGCCAAGTAAGAAAGCATTTTAAACATCTAACTGCCTTAAGCTCCATCCTCGTAGACACAGCCACTGATAATATTAATCTGATAGTAGCAATTTTCACAACAAGACTAAATGTATTCTCATAGTCTGTCCCATAACGTTGTTTAAATCCATTTGCCACTAAACGAGCCTTGTGCCAGTCTAGACTTTCCTCAGACTTTAATTTTGTCTCATAGACCCACTTACAATCTATAATGTTAATACCTTTCCGATATGAACTAAGTGCTAAGTCTTGAAAGGATCATTGTGATGCCTTGAGAGGGGGGGGTTGAATAGGTGTTTCTTCGAATTTCCTAAACAATACTTTACAACGGTAAAGTTCAACGGAACTTTCGATGAGCTTAGGAAGTTCTGACGGGGCGGAAGTTCCGACAATAGGCGTGTTCGTCACGAAATTCAAAATCTAAAACGAAAACAGAAATTCTGTATGAATCAAAAGTTGCGCTATGATGCCAGGAAATGATACAATATGATCTTTATACGGAATAACTTGTAGAGATAGATTGGGTCAAAACAAGTTCTAGGTATAGATGAACAACATGAACAAGTATGAACAACAAGAACAAATAAGTAAATGGACAAGAGCAAGTATTTGTTTCCGAAGTTCACTCCCACTAAGAAAGCTACGTCTCCATTGAGGAGCTCACAAAGAACAAGGTTGTCAACTAACATTTTCCTCCCTCAAATCAACCACAAAGGAAGTTTGAGTCACTTGCTAGATTTTCACGAAGGAATGGGTAATACAAACTTCCTGGGGAGCTCACAATCCATTGAGCAATCCACGGGCGACGCCGAACCGTCTAGGAGCAAGCTCCAAGAGTAACAAGAATCAATTACCGGAGATGCTTCAAATTCTCAAGAGACCAAAAGTTTTCTTTCCCCAACTCAAGAGACCAAAGGTTTCCACGGTCCACGCGGCAGCGTCGTCCCTGCTCTGGCCTCTGGCAGTCTGGCCGCACGCAATTTGATTTGTGAAGCTGCTCGCACCATGGATGGTGCAGTGATCGAGCTAGGCAGTCTTGCTTGCGTTGCAATTACCACTTGAGCAGGCCTATGGTTAAGCTCGCTGCTGGCGAAACAAAGTACACCGTGGACAGTGTTTAATGTTGCAAGGCAGCGAAAGACAGCAGCACAGGCTTGAGAAGTGAATTGACATCAGCACAGGCCGGCGAAACAAAGGTACACCCTTTTTTTAAAATAATTAGCAGGAGCACTACTCAGTCATATAAGGAGAGGAAGCATGTTTGTGGTTAAATAGGTTTTTATTACAAGATAACTAGTTAAACTCAACTCATCAAGAATGCTAATCATTAAGAAACTAGAATGGGCTGAGCCTCGGACGCGTTACAGGCTACGTTTCTCAGCTTCTCCTCTTCCTTGATTAATGCAAGGACTCTTTGCGGTGTGCCGCAATGACCCTCGAAGACTCTTCGATTGCGCGCTTTCTAAATATTCCAAACAATTTAGATCATCAATAATGCTCGCTATCATTTGACGTCTTTTGGCAAACTTACAAGCATGTCATTCCACCAACTTTCCATGCCCGATTGACGATCAGGGATTGATACCAGTCCATCCGACCACTCGTTAACTAGGACCCATACCTCCTGCGCATAAACACAGTTGAGACAAATATGTTGCGATATTTCTTGGGATTGGTCACAGAGTGAGCAAGTTGGATTGCAGGGCCAGTTCCTTGCAGTTAGTTGATCTGCCATTAACAACTTCTCTTGTACCAGCAGCCATGCGAAGAACCGATGCTTTCCTTGTGTTTTAGCTTTTCAGATTGCATTTGCATCAAAGCTACAGTAGGAGCCTACAAGTTGCGCATTATATGCTGATTTTGCGGTGTTAACACCATTTGTTGTCCATCTCCAAACGATTTCATCCTCTACAATTGTCAACCGCACTTCCAGCAACATTGTCCCAAGAATCACCATTTCTGCTATTTCATCAGTTGTTGACATTCTGTATAGGCCTCTTGTCCAATTATTGTTCTCTAATCTCTCTTTTACACTAAGATTTTAACTCCACGCCAACTTATAGAGATTTGGTGCTAAGTCCCTCGGGGCCTTACCATTTAACCATGATGATTCCCAGATCAAGGCTCGACAACCATTGCCCACTGTCACGTACTTCCTCGGTCCCATAAAAAGAGTAGTTCTCGCTTCCCGAGAAAACAACTTTTTACAACATTGACCAATTATATATAAATAATATAAACATTTATAATACATCATTAGTATCATTAGAAAGGTCTTTGAATCTAGTTTTTTTTTGCAAATTTATTTGAAGATATAAATGTTGTAAGTTTTTTCTACAAATTGAGTCAAAGTTGAGAAAATAACACATGCACACATCTCATAACTTTCTTCTTTTGGGACGGATGGAGTATGTGCTTGCACGAAAGAGCTGCTTGTCTTGCTCACTGCATGGTACTTCGTACCAATCCAAGATCTATTGGGGTCAGTCCACCGATACCACAACCACCTCAGTCGCAAGGCTCTACTGAAAAATTCAAGGTCGAGCACTCCCAACCCTCCAAGCTTCTTCGGTCTTTTAACGTTCGCCCAGTGTACCAAACAATGACACGCCTTTCCAAAGGAATCCCCTCCTAATCTTATCCATCTTCTTGATCACCCATTTTTTTGGTTCGAAGACCGTGAGAAAATAAGTTGGCACTGTGGTGAGCACTGAATTGAGGAGTTTAAGCCTTCCTGCTCTGCTAATAAACCTACCCTTCCATGCTGGCAGTCTATTAGCCATTTTGTCAACAATGGGATATATCCCCACCCGGCTGAGGTTTCTATAGTGCAGAGGCAAACCCAAGTAGGTACAAGGGAAATTTTTGACTGGGCAATTAAAATCTTCCATAATGACATCTAAATCAACCTCTACACATCTAATAGGATAAGCAACACACTTGGATCGATTAGTAATCAGCCCAGATACTTTACCAAATATATCTAGGATTTCAGCCACAACAATCACTTCTTCCCTGTTTGGATTTTAAAAAAAAAAATTGCAGCAGCATATAGACTCATTCGCATTGTTGCAGCTCTGTTGGTAATCGGCGAGAGCAGTTCACCACTGGTAGCACGATCTAGCAGCTGCTGCAGCGGTTCCATGGCCAAAATGAAGAGCATAGGAGAGAGGGGGTCCCCTTGTCTCAATCATGTGTAGTGTTTAAGCCATCTTCCATGAGATCCATTTAATAACACCGTCATGGAGGCTGTTGACAGCAATGCAGAGATCCATCTGCGCCAACAGGTTCCAAAACCAAACTGCTCTAGGACCTCCATTAAATAATCCCAGCACACGGTGTGAAAAGCTTTGGAAATGTCAAGTTTAAGAAACAGACTTGGCTGTTTGGCACGATGGAGTGATTTGATCAAATTCTGAGTGTAAAGGAAAGTATCTTATATCCTTCTTCTTTTAATAAAAGCACTCTGAGCCCGAGATACCATGTCGTTTAGTTAAGGCCCAGTAGCTTTTTACTGACGTCTCGTGAGTCGCTCGTTCCTCTCTCTCCTACTTTCTCTCACCTCCATGTCACATCAGCTACTCGCCGATTAGGGCATGGCCAATGATGGAATCAAATACCTAGCTGAGGTGGAGCAAAGAGAAGAATAAAACTACTTTAGGTGCTCTCTCTCCGCTATCAAAATCACTGGCCCCACCTTCTCCTCTCTCAGCTTCTGGGTGCGCACCAAATAGTCTAGAAACTTCTTCGTCGCTAGCCGATACTCTCTCTTCTCCTTTTCCTACTCCACGTCGTTCACGAGCCTAGCCAGCAACTCAAATAGGCAGCTTAAATCGCCCGTTGGGCGCGCCCTTATAATACCTGCTCTAAACAGCGACAGCCTGCAGTCATGCAGCAGGTAGCAGTGACGAATTAACTGTGAGCTCCTACAATTCTGCCAAGAAATGCGCCATTCTTTCTTTAACTGCGAGCTGATCGGTTGCAGGATTGAATTCCTGCTGCTACTGCTGCTGCACAATTCTGTTAAAACAAGGGGCAGAATGATGGCATGGAATGGATCCATCTGCAGCAGGACTAAATGACTAGTTTCTACAAACGGATCCACCGGTCGTCGATCCAAAGAGGAATGTATAGGTACGGCGAATCAAGAGCATCACGATTTTCTGTTTCATGTTGGAAAGATTTATATGTACATATAGAGGCAAGCTTCATTTTCATTTAACGCTCTATTAGTAACTGTGTGTCCGTGTCCTAATTACCCTTCTTCACACCCTCCTCTTTCTGTGTCTCCATAATTCTTGCCGGGCTCGCTCTATCTGCTCCGTTGTCGTCCCTCTATTGTTAACACAATTATTTAAGACAAAATTTGACATGAGATATCCTCCCTCCCAACATAAGAAAACTATTATCCATACCCTACTACCACGTGCACTGTGGAATTAGGCCATTTAGGCGTGTGTATGTAGGCGCCTCTTGACGTGTGGGCAGGGGACGAGTGAGTGCTCCTGAGAAAAAGATGGTAGGGTTAACTGTACGTTAAGCACTTAAGCGTGTGGGGACTGGGGAGCCGGGGCCGGCCGGTTTCAGGCAGCAGGCCACACCACGCACGCGCTCCCAGGTTGGTTGGCTCCTGCCTGTGATCGATCACCAACGACCGTGCCGGCCCGGCCTCTGTATGCATGCGACTCGACTATAGAACCGGTAGTGTTAGTGTAGTTGCAAAGCTGCATGAGCGCATCGAACGGTGGGCCCCGGTAGGGGTCCACGTCACCATGGGCTCCATGGACCATATGGTGGGCATGCAGCGTGCGACCGTGCAGGGGCCCGATGGATCTCCGCGATTTACGTGCATCATATCATCAGGCCTGCTCTCCTGTGGACCAGATTATTAGACGATCATATCCATGGTGACGACGTACGTACGTCGTCCTCCTGCACGCAAGATGACACGTCCTGTCCTGTTCCTTGATCGCCATGTAATGCATTATTCGCGAAACGTACCCCTTACTTGCATTGTCAGTTGTCACAACGATGCAAGGTATATATAACATGTGGACCACCGACCACTACGGGGTCCACGGACACTTGATCGATCGATCCCAGCTCAATATTGCACCTAATACGATCTATAAATCCGTGCAGCTAGACTGCCATTTCTTTTTTGAACAAAAGGACTGCCATTTTTTAAGAAGGTGAAAGGGCTAGCTAGTTCTCCCATAAAGAAAGATGATAGAACTTCAGTGCTCACATGCAGGCTGCTACTTCCATCGAACAGTAACGGCATGCGACTAACGCTCAGGAGCGGAAGCTCTATGTTGGGCAACAATGTATTGACGACATTTGTGATCTGGTCTGTGGACGTACGGATGCCCCAGCCGTGCACAGCACAGTACTGGACCTATGGAGACTGGAGTATACATGTATACTATATGCGTACGAACGAAGCCCAGATGGCCAGATGAATACGCAGTACGTACTGCTTGGCCAGCATGTATATATGTACGTGAGTCCAGTGATCGCCCAAAGATCGTGTGATTTTGTACCCAATAAGGTCGTACGTACAGGCATCAACAAATGCTCACCAATAAAAACACGACGACATGCTCACCAATAAAAACACGACGACAGAAATATCCTCATCAGGCTAGACAATCTTTTCTTTGGATCGTTGAAAAATGTATGCCGGAGCAAATCATGGTGCAGATCGAGCTTGTAGGGCAGCTGGTTTTGTTATTTGTGGTTGCTGGCCAGAGGAAATGTTGGGGAAGAAGAAAACCTGGCCAGCTTTTCCAGTCCTTGTTGGCTGTCCGATGCCCAAGATTCTGTGTGTTTTGTTCGCGTCTAGATCGGAAGCTAGCGCGTCAGTTTGTGTGTCTTGTGCTCAACAGTGAGCACGCACGACAGGAGAAGAAAAGAAAGAGGAACCAAGATCCGATCGATCGTTTACCTACTAATCAGAGGAAAAGAAAAAAAGGAAAGGGCACTAACTATATAGTGCGTGTAAGCTATCCAGCAGGAAGAAAGGGCACCATATGCCACTCATCTGTTCTACAGTGTATAACAGTATGTGTGGTTCGTTCAAAAAAAAAACAGTATGCATGTTTGCCGTTGATCATGTCGATCTGTGTCTCCCGTCTCGCCTTTTAAAGTCCCGTAGGTGCACAGGTCTCTGGTTTGTTTGCTACTCTGCTGAGCACCACATGCTTGCAAGCTTTGCTGCACAGAGCACGAGCGTAATATGGGTTGTGGTCTGTCCCATAGGCCATAGCGGCAAGTGGTGAAAGTTTTGATCGAGATGCATCAGCTATTCTGCTTTGGTGTCGAGCTGGAGATCGAGCTAGCTTGGAGCCTAGTGGCAGGTTGGCTTGCTATCTGAAGAATCTCATTGTGAGGAGGCAAACATTAATTTGACCGATCAGAAACTACAGCGGAGTCTGAAGAATTCAAAGCAAAGTCAGCAACATGCAGTTTGATGGTGTTATTTTCTCTGTAGTAGAGTCACTAACGTGTGGATCCTGACTCACAAGTAAGTGTCTACGGCCAACTGCAGAGGTGTCTTAAGCGTCTAGGCAAGATGCAACTTGTTCGGAACCAGGTTTGGACGGCAGACAAGCTCCTCTGCAGGGAATTGAATGGCCAAATTCATATTTCTGACCATTGTGTTTTTGGAGACAAACCCATCATCTATTCTTGGCTTGCACAGATACAAACAAGATTTGGGCAGTAATTGTTGGCTCATGGCAGCGCTGTCAAATCTTTGAAACTGCCTGTTGGACCACGCGACCAATAACCTGATGGCCTAGTTCCATGGTCTGGCAGGTAGTTCAGCGAAAGGGCTACATTCTCTTGCCATCCTGGTGACTTGGACCATTTGGGCCCGGTTTCAGGGGAAGGAGGGGTAATTGGTAAAAAGAAGGGGATTGAATCCTGAAGTAATTTGTCATTCTGGATGCTTATGAATGATAAGGCGATGATATGGATCAATCCATCTCATTTTTCCAAACCAAATAAAAGTGTCCTCGACTCAAATCCAGCAACCCTCAGCTACAGTGGCATTGTGGCTAAACTGCAGTAGAGCACGGTGGCTCGCTGATGGAGAGTGAGGGGACCGGGCGGTTGTCCAGTTCATTAGTCAAATTAACATGGATCACAAAATTCAGAAAGCACGTTGAAAAAAAATCAAGTATAAGAAAACAAGAAAGGTTGCAGAACCTAACTGCGGATGGAAATATTTATATAAATTAAATATGGACATGTACGCACAAAAAGTACGTACAGAAGTATAAAAGGCGATGATGGGTTCTTCGATCTTGATCAAAGCGACGACTGTCTCTCGACATACTTGCAAAGTTTTACACTATTCAAATAGGAACGCTTTTGTTGGATCCGTCGTTGCCTTCATGGACTATCTTTTCCCTTTGGGCCAGGCTTTTTAGCTAGGCGCTTTTTGTATACCACTCGATGGCTCGTTGATTTGAAGCAGCAACTTTTCAGGCTGTGCTGCTTGAAAAAGAAATTGTTTCATGAAAAGGGGACAATATAAATGGGAAAAGTGTCATGCGCCGGGACCAGCCATTTCCAACCTTTCCCTGGAGTTCATATATGATATATAAACGATACATATATATGATATACCCAGTGCATGATGTGTGTTTCGTTATCAATTGATTGGATCAAGGGCAGCTACAATTCCAGTTAGCTTCTCTTCCACCCCTTTGTTCTAAATTATAAGTCATCATATTTTTTGGAAAGACAAAATATTTTATGTTTGATCAAAATTATAGAGGGGATCAAAAATATTTATAGCACCAAATAGATCTATTATGAAAACAAATTTAATGAAGAAACTAATTATACTTATTTAATACTATGAATTAATGTTAGTACTTTGTTGTATAAATTTAGTCAAACTTGAAATACTTAGACTCTCCAAAAAATGTTAGAATAACCTACAAATTGAAACGGAGGGAGTAATAACTAAAGCTAATGATTCAATAGTTTGTGTTTCTTGCCTGGAGGCCGATGCTATGCACGACTTAAATGAAACTAAGTTTTTTTCTTGAAATGTAACTAAGAGCATCTGTCGAAGTTAGTCGATTCATGCAAAAAGGACACTGCAGGAAAGCATTCAATTCATCGCTCTATTCCATTCTCTCGAGTGGAGCAAAAATGCCACATGGGCTCACGCATTGTTAAAGTTATATTTTCTCGAGAAAGGCCAATTACAACCTCCAACTATTGAGAAAGTCCTATTTTTCAACTACAAAGCCGGACACTGTTGAAACCAGACGAATTCGGTTCTATGGTTCCAAAGGTGGTTTCCTATTTTTCTAAAAATAAAAAAGTTTTGGTTTGATCTAGAAATTCATAAATGACTAATTTCAAACCAGAAAGACATAAAAAAAATAGTACAAAAATGTTAAAAAAACTATAACATGGTGCTTTGTTTAATTAAGCAAAAACTATAATTGAAATAAATAATGCACATGACTAAAAGCAATAAAACACTGAAAATATATGTGAACAATAAGATACATATAATTTTAAATAGAGCACTAATAAATATATTACATTTTTAGGAAAAAATCCTACTGGTATCATAATCTTCTTATTTAAAATGAATTACTCATGGATTTTTAGATTAACTTTATTTAATTTTCAGAAAATAAAAAACCACATTTAAAACTGCTCGAATGACCAAATTTATCCGATTACCATAGCTACATGGTCTTCGATGTCTGGTTTTGTAATTCAACTATTCAAGGTTAAACATAGTACAACCATGCCAATTGAAGGGTGATAATTGGATTTTGCCTATTTTGATCTCTTCCCAAACCCAGAACTCCCATGGGACATATCCGTTCCTGCTTCATCTCAATGCCCATCTGCTCTGCTCCTCTAGAGACATCAGGCCATACCACCATAGTAATTGGAGTGAGAATTGTGGATCTTTGGTGGTAGTAGAAACTCAGGGTGCTGGACCTAGCGCAAAGGCATGAGCATGCAGAAGGGAGCAAGGCGCGGTGAGGAAGAATATATATGTAGCCGGATCCAGATGAGTCCATCTATCCTTGGGTTTTTTTTTTAATTTGTGAAGTGCAGATGAAAGATGAGCAATTGTTGAACCAAATGCCACTGTAACAAACCTCGTGCCTACGTTAAACATGTTGCACATGTGTACGCGCGCGGCCCAGGCGGCCCTGAACTCTCGGAGTCCGTACCTGTCCCTGAACCACCCGTCCGTCCGTAGGGCGTAGCCGACGCATCCGCGATCAACCGTAGAGTGGCCACCAACTACCGCAGCGACGGCAGCGTGCCCACACGGCATGCAGCTCCAGCCTCCAGCTTAATTATTGCCAATGCCATGCCGGGGCCAGTCAAAAGGAAATCTAGTCGCACAGTTGTGAATGAATGCCCTGCCGGCCGGGGACGACGATCGAGCTAGCTAGCTCTCGCTCGCGGCGGCCCGGCCGCCATTAATCCCTCGCTCGAGGGTGGCCCGTGCCCGGCCGGCCACTAGCTAGCGACAGGCGAGGCCAGAACGGCCTCGGCCTCTCCCGCCGGCCCGTCGCCATCGCGGCGCCTGCATGCCATCTGACCTTGCGTCACGCTCGATCGTACAGCCATGCATGGCAAACAGGCAAAGAGGAGCGTGTCGTAGCCTTGCATAGGTATGTGCAGATGCAGCAGTCCACATGCAGCTCGCTCCGCTGTAGCGACTGCATCGGCATGCACGAGGGCCGGCCACAGCTAGCAGCCGTGTCGTGAATCGTGATTGGAAGTATCGTCTCTATCGTATCATACCCCGCGCATCCATGCATTCATATGAATGGCAATGCTCGTACCCCCGGCTGCGAGCACGTTAATGGCGACATTGACCATGCGACGAGCTACCACCACACGTACCGGCGGCCGGCGTACGTCCATATGCACGCTTGATCTATCTGCATGCATGCATGCGCTCCGACTCCGAGCACGCACGGCATGCAGCAACTGGCTTGGAGTTTCCTGGGGGGACGTGCACGCGCGTAACAGTGCATTCCATTACGAAAGCTGCAGGAAGGAACTTCAAAACGAGAGCTATGCAGGGCACCGCTCATGCCGTTACTACTCCTGGCCTCCTGCCGCTGATCATGGATATATGCGTGACACGTCGTGGTCAAGGGAACTGTGTCTCACTCACTGTCTCCTCATCTTTTTACCCTCTCTGCGCGTGTGTATAATTAGTAATTCGGTTTCACCCACTGTATCACTGTATCTGTTAACTATACTACTGTATTATACAAAAGTGTAATAAGTACAGTGCCCAATACGTTCACGGATCGAGCTAGCAGCCAGGGGTAGGTGCGACCCGTCGTATGTACAGCACGGCCTAATTGTAGCAGTGTGTAGTGTAGGCGCCCGAACGTGACGACCCACATATATATGCAGCGAGAGTACACCTACGTACGGGCATACTTGTACCTGCGGTGTCTAGATACGATCTGACCTGACCACGCATCGGCCGATCGAGCTGAAGAGACGGCGTGGCAGTGGTGCCGCGGCCGGACGGCAGTGCAGGCGATGCTCCCACGCATGCATGTTGAATCTTCAAAGTTCAGGACGGCGTGCATGCTGCATGCATGCCCTGGCAGGCGTAAAATGCAGCCTAGCGATTGCCGATTGGTGGAGTCATGACCAATGCATGCATGCACGCACGCGTGGCGCAAACGGACCAGCAGTAGGCCGACATATGGTTTCAATTCAACTCTTCGCGCGCTTCACACGGAATCGTGCTTGCATGATCCATGCATTGCCTCTATGATGGAGATACCATCGCGTCTCCTGTGGCTCTAATAAAAATGCGGGTGAAGGAAATAAGGGCATTCCTTTTCTTTGTTCTATGAAAAATATTTTTGTCTTTGATCAGTGATATGTGTACATGTTACGATAGTTGGTTTTTAAGATGTTCTGCTCACATCATTATTATGTTGTCAATCTATATATGTTCCTTGCTACTCATATTCATAGCTAAAAAGATTTGGCTTAGAACAAAAAATCTTTCTAGAAACAAAAAATAATAATGGACTAGTTTTTCACCAACTTTAATCTCTACATTTTCATCTAAGAATCTTCATTTTTCTTGTAAAAAAGGTGCACTAAACAAATACATGGGGCCACTTGAAAACGTAATTAGAACATGTTTGAAAGATGGGATTACTACATGAAATTTAACAAATTATTTTAAATTCAAACTAAATAATTAAGAACTACAACTAGATGTTTTAGTTCGAGCACATCCTTTCCTCATAGAAAGATATATACGTTTATCATATACTTTGAGGTGCCTAGATTGAAAAAAGGCAGAAATATATAAGAAGCAAAACAATTCCTTTTACTCTCAAAGATATCCTATTTATTGATCATTTCATTGTTTTCAAGTGTGATAATATAGATGCCCTTAACATTTCTTGTAGAAACTACAAACCGTGATCGCACAAAGACTTTGTGACGTCCCCATTCATTTCATTGACCCAAAAAAAAGAAACAAAAGTTCAAGTCCTTGTCCCACACTCTCACTCGCGTTGCTAGGGGATGTTAATGATCCCTCGTTCTCTCTGTGTCTCTCACAGTCTCACCTACAAAACACATTCTAGAAAAGTATTAATGAAATATTTCATACAATTATTCTAAAACTATTTTTTTACAACTTCAAATATTTTTTAAAAATAAAAAATAGTTCCAAACACTTTTAAAGTATCTTGTAATAATGGCTTTTCTAGAAGGTAATTTAGATGATTTAGTGTGCAAGATACGCATAGCTAAAGCCTTATCCATAGTCGCTATGTGATGTATAATGCGACATGACTAAATCCAATTTTTTTATTTCTCTCATCGCCATAAAGTTCTACTTATCAATTTGCATTTTTCTACTTTTGGGCACCATGGGTATCCAAGGGCATAGTTACGTCATGCCAACCCAGATACACAAACATGACATCTAGGGTATTAACAGCTATTCTCGCCGATCCAACAAACTATTGTTGGTGATATGCATTGCTCTTATGATAAAGTTTACATATATGTGTCTATCTTTAGTGACGAAGAAATGGAAGATAGCTATCAGTGTTCGGGTTCCTACTTATTAAATATGTACACTATTATAAAATTTGGTTGGACTTAAAGCTTTATGAAACCATAGATGCCAATTATTTGTCTGCATGTTTGACTAACCAATGTAGACTAAATGGCAACGGTTGATTCATAGAGGTAGTGTTTGAAGGGTTTAATATGCTATGAACGAATGCTTCTTTTCACAGAACTAGCCACATTTTACTATGGCCTGCAAGGAAAAAAATCAGGAAGCAAAATGAGCAAAGGAACCGCCTTTTGTTGTTTGTCTCATCATGAAGTTCACTTACAATTTGCATTTTGCATCTTTGGACCCCCATGGATACCAAGCGCGTAGTCATGGCACGACAACATAGATGCACAAACATGACACCTGGTAAATTTAAAGCTATATTCTCGGTCATCCAAGAAACAATTGGCAATGTGCACTGTCGTGGATGGATGTATGCGTGACACGTCGTGGTCAAGAGAACTGTGTCTCACTGTCTCCTCACCTTTTTACCCTCTCTGCGCGTGTGTATAATTAGTAATTCGGTTTCACCCACTGTATCACTGTATTTGTTAACTAGTACTGTATTATACAATAGTGTAATAAGTACAGCACGGCCTAATTGTAGCAGTGTGTAGTGTAGGCGCTCGAACGTGACGACCCACATATATATAATATGCAGCGAGAGTACACGTACGTACGGGCATACTTGTCCTGGCGGTGTCTAGATACGATCGAGCTGAAGTGGTGGTGCCGTGCTGCGTGGCCGCGGCCGGACGGCAGGGCATGTGATTCTCCCACGGATGCATCCAGCTGTGTTGAATCTTCAAAGTGCAGGACGGCGTGCATGCTGCATACATGCCCTGGCAGGCGTAATGTGGCCTAGCGATTGCCGATTGAGTCATGACCAATGCATGCATGCATGATGCATGCACGCGTGGCGCAAACGGACCAGCAGTAGGCCGACATGGTTTCAATTCAATTCTTCGCGCGGTTCACACGGAATCGTGCTTGCATAATCCATGCATTGCTTCCATGATGGAGCTACCATCGCGTCTCCTGTGGCTCTACACGCTCGTCACTTGGTCATCAATCGAGGCAGGGGCGACGCCACGTTAAGCTAGCCTGGTGCCGATGCACCAGGGTATTAAAAACTTAACCACTGACTTGACTTATTTTCACCATGTATTG
This sequence comes from Digitaria exilis, assembly GCA_015342445.1. Taxonomy (NCBI): domain Eukaryota; kingdom Viridiplantae; phylum Streptophyta; class Magnoliopsida; order Poales; family Poaceae; genus Digitaria; species Digitaria exilis. The sequence continues at coordinate 2,851,254 of JACEFO010001795.1, forward strand.
CAACGAAAAATTACAGATCCTTTGGGGAGTGCACCACGGTAATGTTATCACTAGCTTCGCCCCTGAACCGAGGCATACTTAAATGAGACAGTACGAGTACTCATGCATGTACCAAACCAATTACACTTTTTGTGAGGCGACGCGGTTCGGTATTAGAACTTCAGTCAACCTTACCTAGCTACCTGCCTATTGTAACTTCTAATAAAAATGCGGGTGAAGGAAATAAAGGCATTCCTTTTCTTTCTTATATGAAAAATATTTTTTCTTTGATCAGTGATAACTCTAAAATTACTTTTAAACATGGAAGTTACATGCTTTGATACTTGGTTTTTAAGATGTTCTTCTAACAACATTATCTATATATGTTTCTTTGCTACTCATATTCATAGCTAAAATGATTTGGCTTAGAACAAACCTAAACTAGCTATATTCTGGGATGTAGGGAGTATAATAAATAAATACATAAGTCCGTTGTCCATTTCTAAATTATTATGGAAACAAAATAATAACATAGACTAGTTTTTCAAAAACGCTAATCTCTACAAATACATGGGGGCACTTGAAAACATAATTAGAACATGCTTGGAAGATGGGATTGCTACATGGAATTTAACAAATTATTTTAAATTCAAACTAAATAATTGAGAATTATACCTAGATATTTCTGTTCGAGCACATCCTTCATTATAAAAAGATATACGTTTATCATATACTTCGAGGTGCCTAGATTGAAAAAAAAGGAGGAAATAAGAAGCAAAACAAACCCTTTTTAGACTCAAAGATATCCTATTTATTGATCATTTTATTGTTTTCAAGTGTGTATAGATGCCCTGAACATTTCTTGTAGAAACTGCAAACCATGATCGCATAAAGACTTTGTGAAGTCTCCATTCATTTCATTGACAAAAAAAAAGAAACAATAGTCCAAGTCCTTGTCCCACACCCTCACTCTCCTTGCTAGGGGATGTTAGTGATCCCTCCCTCGTTCTCTCTATGTCTCTCACCTACAAAAGCATTCTACAAAAGTAATAACGGAAGTTTTTCATACAATTATTCTAAACTATTTTTTTACAACTTTGAACATTTTTTTAAAAAATAAAAATAGTTCCAAAAACTTTTAAACTATTTTGTAATAAAGACTTTTGTGTAAGGTATTTTAGATGATTTAATGTTCAAGATATGCATAGCTAAAGCATTATCCATAGCCATATATAGTCGCCATATGACGAATAAATGAATAATGCAACACAACAAAATCCATTTTTTTTATTTCTCTCATCACCATAAAGTTCTACTTATCAATTTGCATTTTTCTACTTTTGACCACCATGGGTATCCAAGGGCATAGTTACATCATGCCAACCCAGATACACAAACATGACGTCGAGGGTATTAAGAGCTAATCTTGCCCAGCCAACAAACTATTATTGGTGGTATGCATTGCTCTTATGATAAAGTTTACACATATGTGTCCATCTTTAGCGACAAAGAAATGGATGATAGCTATCAATGTTCGAGTTCCTACGTATTAAATATGTACACTATTCCAAATTTTGGTTGGACTTAAAGCTTTATGAAACCATAGATGCCAATTCTTTGTCGGCATGTTTGACTAACCAATGTAGACTAAATGGTAGCAGTTGGTTTATAGAGGTAGTGTTGGAAGGGTTTAATATGCTATGAACAAATGCTTCTTTTCGCAAAACTAGCCACATTTTACTATGGCCAGCTAGGAAAAAAATCTGGAAGCAAAATGAGCAAAGGAACCGCCTTTTGTTGTTTGCCTCATCTTGAAGTTCACTTACAATTTGCAATTTTGCATCTTTGGACCGCCATGGATACCCAAGCGCATAGTCATTGCATGATAACATAGATGCACAAACATGACACCTGCAGGAAAGGATCTAATATCTAATATCTATCATGACACGCGCGCGCCTTATGCAAAGGATCTAATATCTATCATGAAACAAATGCATTTTTTCACGAATATCAGTCGTGATGTTCTCTTCTGTGACCTAGGACAAAAAATCTGGAAGAACTCTTCATCGGAACCCTGCCACTCGGCAGGTGGCGGAGACGAAAACCCCTCAAACCTCTTCGCACATCTGCCTGCCATGGCATATGGCAGCGGATCACATGCCGCCGACGGACATGTGTAGACCCTCGCTGCAACGAGGATACAGACGAGCAGCCAACCTGTCGCGCGGTAAAAGGCGCCCCATCGGCGTTCGGGCGTTGGCCTGGGGTGACGTCAGGTATACGTGGCCGCCTGTCCGCCCGTTGGATCGGAGTGGCGCTGTTGCAGTGCAGGCACAGACAGAGGGGGGCTCGCCTGATCGCGTGCATCTGGTGGCCCTCCTAATAATTCCCCTTCTTGTCTCTCACTCACCGGCGACGCAACGCTCCAAACCCAAAGCGATCGATCGAGAGAGAGAGATCACCACAAAACCCCCCTCCCACTAATTCCACCGTGATTCCATCTCCTTTGTCCTCCTCCTCCTCCTCTCCCTCCCTCGCCGCCCACCGCTTACTTCCTTTCCATTTAAGCCCACCCCCCCCCCCCCCACCACCACCCAGCGACCCTCTCCGTCACTCTCTCTCTCTCTCTCTCTCTCTTGCTGCTCTCCTCTCCTCCTCCTCTCCTCCGCGTTCGCTGCTCGTATAGCCAAGCGCGGAAGGTGTTGCGGAGCAACCAAACGCGGGCGGCTGGCATCATGAGGGTGGGCGGGATGCTGTGCCGGTCGCAGTCGGCGACGGCGGTGTGCGTCCCCGGCGACGCGCGCTCCATGGTCGTCTCCCGCCGCGCCGACCGCACCATCGTCGCCACCGATGACCTCGCCCTGCACGACGTCAGGTACGCCCGCCTCGGCGGCGACGTCCGCCGCCGCTCCACCTCCACCTCGTCGCGCCGTTTCGCCGCGCCCAACAAGCCCTCAAAGCCGGCGGCGAAGGCGGCGCCGCCTCCACCCCCTCCTCCTCCTCCTCCGCCGCGGCCCGCCGTCGTCTCCGGCGCCGCCGCGTCGTGCAAGCCGCGCGTGGAGAGGCGGCGCGGCGCCGGCGCCACGGCTAGGGAGGCGCCGGTGGCGGTGACGCTGCCGATGGTGACCAAGAGCCCCAGCAAGGAGGCAGCCGCCAAGGACCTCGCCGCGGCGGCCAAGCGCGTGTCCACCGCCGCCGCACTGGCGGCGCCCGGCGACCAGGTCCTCCAGGTACGTACGTTACTGACGGTGGACCGACACGTCACCTCACGTTTCCTTTGCAGTTTACACAGCCAGCCGCATCATCCATTCTAGTGCTATAAACTTATTGCCAGGAGCCTAATTTCGTTTCGGCTACCGTTTAATTCTCCCCAAATTTACTCCTACAAACAATTTGGTCGCCAGTTACTCACTGGTCATTACTGGTTGGTCCTAGAAACAAGTACAAGTTTTTGCCTATGCTTTGCTAGTGATTACCATATCTAGGAGTAGCAATCTAGCACCAAAAGGCAACCATCTTTTTCGACAGCCACCGACCCACACACCAAAGTTACTATGCATCTCGTGATCATTTGTCACCCATTACCATTCTGATTCAACTAACAAAGACACAAACATATCGTTGGCAGGCACAGTAATTCTTTGACGTAGGTAGTGTAAGCGTAATTACTTCAGTCTCGCATCCGCAGGCGGTGGTTAAAAGGGAAAAGCTGACAGCTCCAGCCATAAATAATCAGATTATCCCACCAGGGCCCGGGAATTATATATAGAAATCTCCTCGGCAAGTAAATAAATTCGCCTGCTGAGTTAGGGGGCTGGTGCTGGGGGGTCAAAACGTAACAGACGCGAGATACAGCAAAGGCATTTACGCCAAATAAAGAAACAAAAAGGACTCATGCTGGGAACACAGTGAATATAAAACAAGAGAGAGAGATGGCGCTGGAGGGGCTCCCATGTCCAACTCGAACCCAACCCAATGCTCGGTTGCAGGGAGGGGATAAGTTTGGTGCCCCCTCGTCGCAGACAGGGAGTAGTGAGAGACTGGAGAAAGGGTAACAGAAGCCACTGTACCACTTCCACCAGAAGTGGACCATGCATGCCATGGCTCCATCCAAAAGTTACCACTGCTCGATCTGCTGCTCGAGATAGACGACGACTGTGAATTGCCAACGCACTTAAATTAGCAGGCTGGCTGCCCCTCTACTGTGGAAAGTGGAGTGGTCAGTGGTGGTTAAAAATCTCCTCCTGTGCTCACTGGATGTGTGTGTGTGTAGGTGGTCGTGATGAAGGTGGCGATCCACTGCCAGGGCTGCGCAGGGAAAGTCAGGAAGCACATCTCCAAAATGGAAGGTACATACGGATTTTCGTCTACTTTCAATAATTCTCGCTCGGTGTTTTTGGTTTAAGGCCGTAGTATATCTTTATACATATTGTTATTTATAAAATTAAAAAGAAATCTTACTCTAAGCAAATCTACTAAACGGGCGGCCGGGCAGGAATTATTATATTTGTACTCCAAAAGGAAACGGGCAGCAATTCAATCTTCAAAGTGGGAAGTAGTAACCGATGAATGTAATAGCTCCAGCAATTCTGAAAGGTTGCTAGGCCGTCTGCGCAAAACGGCACGGATTTGCCGTCACGGGGCCGGGGGGAAACACCTTGACGCTGTCCACCGCGTAGACCGCTAGTGCTGACGCGTAGTGCGTGCGTGCGTGCACTGCAGCAGTTGCATATCGCGTGACCTGGACCGGCCGGGAGAACCCATCACATGCATACGCCTGCACACGCCCCGGCCTGATCCCAGAAACGCTTTCCAGGCCGGCATGGCGTTCTTTCACTAGTACAAAATTAGTTTAACTGGGTAGATGCTTATTACTATGCATGATCCTTCATCGTAGTGCAGAAATAGAAGTGATTAGGTGGCCTGAAATGAGGTCTTGCTTCTTTGGTTCTTGGCACTCACTCACTCAACCACCTGCTTTGCATGTATCATGTATGCATGCATGGTAGCTCCAACTGCTGCACACAACCACACCGTGTACAGGGACGGATCAGTAGCAAACTGTTATCAGCCGTGCCGTTGTTGCGGAGAGCCTGCCCTCCCTGATGAACATGTCACGTGCATGGACGCCTGGCACGACGACACAAGTAGCAAGACGGCCGTTGGGGACACACCTTTTTTAGCTGATCGATCGAGCGATCGGTACCAACCTGCTATATATATACACTAATCAAACGCAACTTACTCCTCTACTGCTAGAGAGAGAGAGAGAGAGAGAGAGTGGGGCATCCATCGTATTTGTCCAGTCCGGTGCGTAGTGACGCGCGTACGTACGTACGTACGCAGCAGCGGCTCACGTGCCTGCACTGCACGTCCAGATACACACCCAGACTGTGCAACACTTATATCATATATACGCAACGTCGCTGCCGTAGGGCTCTGCATGCATGCGATCGGCATCAGAGGCCGCTCGATCTGCACGTCTCATTGCAGAGCGGCTGTCGGGGCTCAGCTGGTGAAACAAGACCCTGGAGGCCTGGAGTACAAGGTAGTCGCGGCATGCAGCTGGTAGCTAGCAGTAATATTTCTAGCTAGCTAGAGATAAATACAGTTGTTGTTAAGTAGGGGAGAGGTCGATGTCGTCATCGTGCTCGTCTCGTCATGGAGAATTCATCACTCGCTAGCTAATAACTCTCATGTTTATTTACTGATGATGACGTGCGGTCTGGATGATGACGATAATCCTGCTGGTGATTGCTGCAGGGGTGACGTCGTTCAGCATTGACCTGGAGAGCAAGAAGGTGACGGTGATGGGTCACGTGTCGCCGGCCGGCGTCCTCGAGAGCATCTCCAAGGTCAAGAAGGCCGAGCTCCTCGCCTGAAACCATCTCCGCTTCTACTACTTTGTATCGTTAAAGAGAGAAGACGAGATAAAAACCTAAGAGGGTCCGTCCTGGGGAGAGGTTAGAAGTAAATGAGACAAAATGCATGCATGTCATGGTATATCGAGTTCAGGCAGGCACATATGCTCGTGATGGTGAACCGTGTCGTCGTGGCACACCTGCTGGGTGTATCTAGGGTCTTCGTTGTTACTTTTGTTTATTACCATACAGCGGTTTACATATATTGCTCGCTCGTCGTCAGCTTTTCTTTTTCTTTTTCTTTTTATTCTTTCATGTGGATGGATGCGATCGATCGAGGTGCGTGATGCGTCTCTGTGCTGTGACCGCCATGAGTGACCCCACCATGCGTGATCGAACTGATCGCGAGCAGCTTGGCCGCTTCCGCTTGGCACCGTGCTCTTGGCCGCGTCGATCGTGCGTGCACGCTTTGCGTACGCGTGCCTGCCTGCCCCAATGCTGCAAGGACGATAGATAAACACTACAAGGGGGCCTATACAGCTTGCTATATAGGTAGTAGCTATGGACTATGGTACAGGAGTCGTTGCATCTCTGTTTTGTCCGGCGCGTGGCCGTGCTCCAGCTGATCTCACTGGCTCGTGTCCCCGGCCGGCCGGCTTCCTCTCATCACGAGTCCTGATCTGTTCAGTGAAGATGGTAAGCAAGAACGAATCTGTAACAGACAATGCTTGCTTCTGATTTCTCAATAATATAATCCTTGTCGATCAGCTACGGTATGTACCGTTCGGCATCGAATTCGTACGTGGTGGTGTGCAAGCCAACAAATGTACCGAGCATGTCGTTCACTGTGACCTGTGAACACTGTTGACGTCTCTGTTGTCACCTTTTCTTTCTTTCTTTCTTTCTTCTTTTGCTGTTGATCGCGATGGCGGCAGCCATATATTTGCCGTGTCCGTTCCACACACTACTGGCTGACGTACGTCGATCCGTGCTCTCACGTGCGTGTTTGTCCACGTCCAGCGTGGCTTTGGCCCGGGTCTCAAGGGTGTAGAGGGGTACTAGCGTCCACGTCCCCTGCGGAGTACTACAGTAGTATTCAAGTACAGGTTCTTCGCACGAGACGCTGCGCGGCGCCCGTGACCTGCCGGCATCGCCGCGCCCGCTCCTGCCTGTCGCGTCGTCGCCGCGCGCCGACACAGCCCAGCTAGACTGCGCGGTGCTCCCCGGACTCGATCTCTCGGCCACTGGAACGGCACAAGATTGCGCTTCTTGTTTATATACAGAAATCCATCGAGATCATGCATCTCTCGATGATTGATCAGACAGAGCAGGCAACGAGCCCGCGACAAGATTTTGGGTTTATCGATGTGGCCCTAGCTTGCTAATCATGCAGCAGGCGTTAGAACAAGCAGCATCTTGGATTATTCCTTGTAATGTATTGATGCTAGTGGAGTGGCATGAATGCAAATATGCATGGTGGCATATGCATGAAGCATGATGCTGATGCGAGTACGGCCGGGTTCGGTCGTATCAGGCATGGGATGGCAGAGATGCCTGTCCTAGTGAAAGGTTTTAAATTTGACGGTCACCATAACAAGACATTCCTCGAGAATTAGGGCGGTCGGAGGATCGATCATCGGTAAGGATGATTTGAGAAATGGCGATCGAGATCTCGTAACGACGGGCCATGCGCGCAGGTCGATCAGCTCGTGCGCCGTCGCTTTCCGAGGAAAACATCTGAGGATGGGACGTGACAACGGCGACAAAAGCAAGCTAGCGAGACCGACCCGTCGCCCGGCCATCTGCCTCGATGCTAGCAGGCAGCGGTCACATTCCGTATGCACCAACGGTGGCTTGCCACGCGCGGGAGGTGGCCCCGCGTGCTCCCTCCGATCCATACGTACACGCGAGCGACAAGCGCGTGGCAATTTGGAAGCGATATCTCGGCTCAAAGTTGGAGGCGATCTGTATATACGAGCCTGTTCGGCTGGCTGGCTGGAAGCCAGCGCTGGCTGCAAAAGAGAGGCTGACAGGTGGACCCTTCCGGCCAGCCGAACAGGGCGTATATTTGCACGTACAAATCGCAGAGAGCCATAGAGCGGGTGGATGAAAATTAATGGAACAAATTACGAACGAAACGAATGATACCTATATAATGTTTTCAATAAGATGAGTAGTCAAAAGTTATGATAAAAAAGATTAACAGTGATAAATATTTCAATACCAAAAGAGTATTGACTACAAATAGTGTCTAGATTAATCAAAACCACGCTTATTAGAAGTTTGAAACCCATTCACGTTACTCCCACCTTTCCAAATTAATTTGTTTGAAGTTGTTGACCCCTTGTTTGACCGTTGATCTTATTGTAAAAAAAATGCAAACATAGTCAATTTCAAGTCATTTTTAAGAACTTTTATAAAAAAAATGTAATATCTTACACAAATTTTTAAATAAGATTAGTGGTAAAATTTGGGATAAAAAAGTCAAATGAATTATAATTTGAACTGAAGGGAGTATTATGGTTGAAGTTTTGAAGGAGGATTATTGCACGATCACTCAGCAAAGACCGAGCCTAGAGGTTGATTGGTTTGATGCCAATTTGTGCCTGGCCAAAATTATGGCATCCAACAAATTTTGCCCAAAAATTGATTCATGACCAGAGAAGTGACACATCAATATTTCTTGCCTAGAATTTAGCTACAAAATTTGACATATACCTATATTTTGGCATGCACTTGTTTTGGCTTTGCAATTTTGAATACCAACCAAGAAGGCTCTAAATACACACGTGGCAATATGGCATACTATGTGGTGGAGAAAAGATAGTGTTTGGACAGAAGCACAGAACAATTCAGGGCTTACGATCCGTACTGAAATGTCCTGCACTCCTGCGCGCCCATATTCCAAGCGTGCATAGTATAGTAGCACCTCGGCGGCTCGGCGGCGGGGAGCCTTGTCCAATGGGGAGCTATAAGGTATCTCGAATATTGTTTAATCGTTAAACAGTGTCAGAACAGTACTAAAACAGTATACTGGGTTAACTTTTTACTAGCCCTTAGCTCATAGCATTTTTTATTCACGCTCTTCACTGTCCAGTGCAATAGAAAATACTATAAGCATTTAGTACGAATTTAATATTATTTAACAATTAAATAATTAAGAGCTTATAGTCCCTTGTGCCACGACTCTCTCCCGCCCCGATCCTACCTGGAGGAAACAAAAGCCAACGGGTTAGTTTGAGGCATTCGGCCATGCTGAATCGTCCGTTATCTTTTTTTTTTTTAAGAAATGAATCGTCCGTTATCTGAGAGGATGTCTTCAACAAACTGCAAAACTGAGCGACACAGCGTGAAAGGCTGAAACATAGGAGAAAACAAATGGATGGGCCTGGGCTTCTAGCCCAAGACGAAATAAAACTTGGGACGGATGCAGGCTTATTTACTCTGGGCCTGGCGCCTGCACACAGCCCACGTTTATGAATCCATTTTGTTAGATATTCCTAGCAAAAAAAAGGAAATCTGTCTCAGAAAAAAAAGCAAAAAGAAAAGGGAAATTCGCACCAAATGCTAGGCGGCCACTGGAAAAGTGCCGCGACAGAACGTCAGAACGGCCGGCCGTACTTTTCTTTAAGGGCAGATTGTTTCATGGCAAATAATTGGTATGCTATGGTTTTGGCAAGTCAAAATGTTGGCAAAAGAAGTCGCTATCATTTTAGTAGAATAATAATATGAGATGTGGGTAACTTTTGACATCAAATCAAATGACGGCTACAAAATTGGTATGCTTAAGTTTTGGCATCTCAACATTTTAGCTACATACCAACCGATGAACCCCTTAGCATCAGAACGGCCGCCGGCCAACTATCGCACATTCGCACCTGAAGAGTGAAGATGAACGAGTTAGCCGAAGAGTCGTCCAGCGTCGTGTGATTTGCTTTCACCTTTTTTCTTTTTTTTCTTTTTAATTTAATTTTTTTTGCCTTTATCTTCCTTTTCTTCAGTAACTTGATCGCTACATGGACAATTTTTTCTGCTTGTAAGAATAATTTATTCGTGATGTGGACCTGTTTATTCTCCATGTTAAATATTTGTTCGTGATGTTGCACTATTTTATTAGCACTTCGAGTTGTAGAACAATATTTTTCGCATAAGAATAGTCTATTTGTGATGTTGTATTATTTTTTAGCATTTTGTGTTGTAGAAACAATTTAATTAAATTGTTTGCATGTAAAAAAAAGTTTATTCCTGATGTAGACCTTTTTATTCATGACGTAGCTATACTTGATGGGCCGGAAAATAACAGGCTCGTGATCTCCTCTTGCGCATTCAATCACAAATATGCTGGGCTCGAAAAGTAGGCCTACCCTTCACCTTTTAGGGTGTTTGGATTGAGAAAGATTAGATCAAACAAACATTATAGATGAATAGTTCTGTGAGTACGAGGGATGAAATGAATAGGAAAAAAATTAGATAAATAGTGTTTTTTTTGGAGAGAGTTGGTGAAACTAAACGCACCCTTAGCCGCGTTCGCACCCTTTTGTTCTTAATGGCCTAATTGGAAAGGTCGCTCAGCTATAATAAGTTTGGTATCCGGTGCAAACCAATCTCTCTGCATAAACAATGCAAACTTCAATCTGAGAGCACACGATGTTGATCCAAGGAGACGCTCAAGAAGATGGAAATAGTGATTTACAAAAGCATCTTTAATCACCCCTCCCACCTTACCTGAGTGCCCCTTTGAATTAACATCGTGTGACCTAGATTGAAGTTTGCATGGTTTACATAGAGATGTTGGTTTGCACATGATATGTTGCCAATAAATTTAGCAATCAACCAAAAGTATTAAGGCATGTTTGGTTCTATTTATCAACACCGTGCCCTGTTGCCGAGCAAAAGCAGCCAGCAGCGCAAACACTTTGGTTCCCTTGCCACTCTAGGGTCCATGCGAGCAAGAATTCGCTTGCTCCTTGAGAGAGCCAAATTGGCTCGCCTGGGCAGGCGAGCACCACGTTGCGTGTGCCTGTCAAGTGCGGCTAGAGTAACAATAGAACCAAATATACCCTTCAGACCAATATGTTCCACTAAATAGTACCCTCGGTGGAATTGGCGGACGCCTGCTTCCCATCCCCATGCGAAGGCATGGAGGCTACGGAGGTAGGGAACGCCACCAAGCCAAGCTCCGTGGCACGCGCTGCTGCTGCTATCACCGCACCTAGATATAGGGTTTTTGGAGTGCCAAGAGGAGAAGGCAGGGGATGATGCGAGGCGGGGGTGGAGCACTGTCACTATAAGTGCCGATGGCGAGAGCTAGGACGGGTGAGCGAACCGGTGGCAAGCGACATGGGAGGCGACCACGGCATCGAGGAGCGCTGCTTGAGGAGGGAGGAGGGAGAGGAGGAGTTGGCGTGAGCGGCCACCGACGGCGACGCCGCCACTGGCCACCGAAGCTGAAGGTGGCGGCGGCGGCGGCGACCATCACTAGGCAGGTGGTGGGCGGGTGGAACGCCCCCCGAGCCCCGAGTCGTCCTTGGGTTGGAGTGATGCGAAGGAGAGGCTGAGGCATGTCTTCGAACAATATTATACAAGTTAGGATACTGGGACTTCAAGGTCTGATTACCTAGCCATATGTGTTTCCAAAATCTGGTTTGGGATCCTAAGTTCAACTTGAAACGATCCAAGTTAAGAAACTTCTCTTTCACTCCCATTAAACCATCGAGAACTGTGAATCACTTGGCTTCTTGTACACTTGGCCTAATTATTTGTTCTTAAGATATTTGTTTCGTAGCAGTTCCCGGCAAACTCCATGCTCATTATAGAGTTAAAAAGCTGTTTACTTAATAAGCATGTGTTTTGTATGTCTAGATTCATAGTATCCAAACCTCCCTGATCCTTTGGTTGGCAAAATAACTCCCGTTTAGATAGTCGGTACTTTTTCTTGTGTTCATCATATTTTCAAAACAATCTAGATTTGTAATATTCTATTTTTTCAGGACTCCCTTAGGGACCTGAAAAAAAGAGAGCACGGATTCGGAGTTTATCAACACCAATGTCCCCTCCAACCGAGAGCAATTTACCTTTTCGACCGCTTAATCATTTTTCAAATCTCTCCTCAATCTCTCGATGTAGGAAGGTTTTTCAATGATGCTCATATGAGGTCACCTACCTTTGAGTGATGATGTTGCATGCAGGTGCGTGTGAAAAAGGAAACTATGTAGAGGCTGATCCCCTAAACCACATATGAAGTCGTTTGTCAGTCGTCACCACTGGTTACAATCACAAAATCCTGTACACCTACATAAAGTTAGCGCGTGCAAATTAGTCAGTCCCCAGATCGCAAGTTGTTTGGCCTTGAGAGTCCACGGCTGCTCCCCTCTATGGAAAAGGATGGCCAAGGACAACTAACATGTCTGACAACTACAAATCAATCATCTTGTTCTGCCTGCAAACCAGGACATTATTTCGGACCGTATGGTAGCATCCTCTAGCATATGGCAACCCATTCATCTCTCTCGGCTTCTCACAAGCACCAAAGGACATAGTACTTGCCATATATTGCAGCAACTCGGCCGCCATTTTAGCGAGTGAGAGTGACCGTGACAATCAGCTGGGTGGCAGTCTCTCCTCCCAAAATCAACATGCAGTGCGATTCTTCTGTTGGCCATATCATCTCGGTATAGAAAACTCAATGATTAGATAGTGCCCTTTTGACATGTAGCGCCACAGAATAAGGACTACTTCATATGCGTCGAACACAATTGTCCAATACGAGCAATCCATTTCATCCGGTGAAGACTTGTCGCGGCACCGCAGCAAGATCGTTCCTTTGGAAGCAAAAATGTGAGGCCGACTGGCCGATCGATCGACCTCACGTGTCAAAAGATTGTGCAGGCAGTTGACCGCTCTAAATTGGCCTGCCAAGTCGTCTACCCATGTCGCTTTTATTAGGAGATAATAGTTGCTTGTACGTACGAGTTATATATATACGTTTTTACTGTCTGAACATGACGAGCAAGTTGGCATGCTTCCAGGCGAGAACTTTCAGCATGCCAACATGTCAGAAGATTAAGATGAAATATATTTCTAGCTCTTTGACTATATATAGAATTTTACAGACTCGTACCCTTTGTAATAATGTGTTTATTTCGTGTTTTCATGTAATAGGATTACAATTCTTCCTTGACAAGCAAGGTGACCTGATGAAAGCTAATATATAGCCATTTTCAATGGTATTGGTAACTAGCTCCATCCACCATTCATGCCATTCCCAATCCACACTATGGGTGGTGTCTATGTTGTCATATCATCAAGACACCACCATAGAAATTATACTCTGCAACCTATGGTTTCTTGGTGTGGACACGGGCTCCTGTATGATTCATCGGTTGGCACTTTGTTGTGTTCTGCATTGTAAAAACTATTGTCTGTTGTTTTACATCAGAGCAAGCGCGAGGTATTTATGAGATACTATATATATGATCCGAAAGGAACGCTTGTAAATTGGAGAATGAAATTTCACTATGAGACTAAACTTTTTCCAAAGTCCTATCTAGATCCACAAACTAAAAAACCAGTTATCTAAATCAACGATCAATATTAAAAAGTGGTTGTGGAGGTACATGAATATTCATAGCGTGGCAACAAATTTGAGAAAAGGTTTTAGATGCAAGAGCCATTGCTTGGTTGTGGTGTGACCGTGTGGGCGCAACCAGGCCCAACAAGAGATTCTGTTCAGCTGCCTATATTTCCAGCGGCTACCCATAGGGGTAAAAGTGGTGCGGATAATTCTCGACTCTTATCCGATCCGAATCCAAATTTAGTAGATATGGATAATTCGAATCCGATTGTGTGTGGATGAGGAGTAAGATATGGTGTTAGGAAAATACAATGGATATGGATTATATAACCCTTACAATAGGATATCTGACTATATTAACAGGCCCAACAAAGTATAACTAGGCGACAAAAGAGAAGTTTTTTCTCAAATAAAAATATTTTCTTTTCTCTGTTTGTTCTATCCTTATTTTGAATCAATTAAGACTGAACTCGTATTAAGGTTTATTCGATGTCATGTGTTTAATGTCATTTTCAATTATTAAACTCATTTTGATTGTGTCATGAATAGCGAATGTTTCTTGTGTTATATAACTATTTTTTAGCTTTGTTTATTAATTATTCACCACATATGTGTACATGTAAGCATGTATTATATATCCAACTATAATAATCCACGTCCGCTCTGCTTCTGGTTCGACTCCGAACCATTTTCCGACATCCGGATAAATCCGTCTCCAAAACCGCATCTGTCGCTCCGCATCCGGCAAAAAAAGATAAGGCTATGAAAAAGTTATTATCCGCTCCGATCTGATCCGCTTTTATCCCTAGCTCCACATTTATCTGGGCTCGTGGAAACAAAAACATTTCCGCATCGCAGAACTAACCAAACGAGCCCGACTCATTTATTACTGCGAGCAACCAAACCAATAATGCAGGGTTGGGCTAGGTGAGCCTAAACCAAGGATCCAAATACCAATCAGACCTGCCACTCGTCGGTGATCCCACATGGCCACCTATCACTGTTGTCTTCGAGACCTCGTTTATCAAGCCTCCTCCAATGGTCGACTCTTCGCTACCTCTTAGCCATCTCATATTCATTAAAGATACTATGAATATAGTAAGTGGCTAAAATTGCATCTTTTTGAGACGAAGGGAGTAGCTCTTAGCCATCTCATATTCATTGAATAGTGCAAAAGGAACGTGACCAGCATCTAAACAAATGAGTGTCACATTTATCAGAGATGTAATGAATCTGGACACTCAAAAACATAACCAGAGTTACATGCTTTTTGGAAGGAGGGAGTAGCAAAAAGCAAACTCACATTTATTCTGTTTTGACCCTATTCATTGATTAAATAATTTAAGAGTAAGGCCATGTTTAGTTCCCAAAAGATTCCCCAACTTTTCACTATTCATCCAACTTTTCACTATTCATCCCACCTCTTCTACTCACAGAACACTATTCATCTCTATTCATCTACAGTGTTTTTTTGTGAACAGTGTATTTTCGAGGAATCTTTCCCCAATCTAACCACACCCTAAGTCAATCATGGGAGAAGGCCTCTGCACAACTAGTATTCCATAATCCATGGTGAGAATCTGATATCAGAATTAAGAGCCAGCATCTTCCATTCTGCCCTCGCGACTCGCGGCAATCGCGCCTGCCGTGTTCGGTGGTGTAGGTGTAGGTGTGTGTGTGCAGTGTGCACCCGCGGACGCGAAGACCGTAGACCGGAGCGTCCCGGGCGTGGGGCCCACAAGGACTTCCGGTTGCCCGGGGAGGCAGGCAGTGACGTGCCCCCTCCTCGGCTCGACCACCACCACCCGCTTCGTCGTCGTCCCTCCTCGCCCCGTCGCTCGCGCCAGTATTAACTGCAGCGCAAAAACTCCGCAAGGGGCTCCTCCATGAATGCCCATCGCTGCTGCTCTCCATTTGGAGAAGGGAGACCATTCCTACGATCCTGCAGATTCTCTTCTTTTGTGCATCTGTCTATAAATTAAATCAAGCGGACGCGGCGGCGCTCGATCTCCGACTCCGAGCCCTCGTTATTCTCGCCTGCGGCCTGCGGCCCGGCGTCCTTGGCCTCGGGCCAAATGCGGCGGACCTGAGGGGGAACCTTGAGCGGCGCTCCACTTTGCTCGCAGGACGACCGCCCAGGGGCTCCTCCCTCCCTCGAATTGCTTGGAAGGTAAAAAAAAAATCCGTGCCCCTTCCCGTCCTCTGTTGATCTCGCTCGCTCGTTTCCAGGAGTTGTTTTGGATTGGACTCTGGGTCATTGCAATCTTGAGGGTTCCTTTCTCTTGTCTTGGGGAATTTTACGCCTTCCTCTTTGGTTTCCCCGACTCCCATGTCGATTTTTTCCTGCAAACCACTTCATCACTGTGCCCGCTTACTTCTCATGGCCCCATCCCATGGTTTCATAATCGAGTACACAATTCATAATTGCGTAATCTTTCAAAAAAAATTCATAATTTCGTTAATCACCTACTACTCTTTATCCCCAGCTGATATACACCATGGTTCAGGGTTCCACGATAGCCTTCGATCTTTCAGAACGAGTCGATGCTGATGCTTTTGCTCTGCAGCTCTGCACCTCCCTTTTCATACTGCACCTAACCGTACAACAAGAGTTTGCTGATACTTTTGCTCGCAGTGCTTATAGGATGGATAATATTGTAAGTAGTTAGTAGTTGAAAGGGAAAAAAAAAGTTTCTGCAAACTGCATAATGCTCTTAATTTTTACAAACTCCTCTGACCCAACCCAATGAGCAGTAAGCAATTTTTTAATATTGGCATGAAGCAGATTTGGTGTTCCTTGTCTCAGCTGCTCGCCTGCTACTTTGTTTAGTATTTTCACCCAGAAACTTGAGCTTTCTAAACATAATAAACAGTGAATCATTGCTACTACCTACACTCAACATTTTAAAATACATGGAGGCAAAACCGGTAACCATTTTAATTGTCTTGAAAGCTGCTTTTAAAAATTTTACTGTGTTCTAAGATATGGAGCACTGGAAATGGGTAGTAGATCAGGACTATGTCTTTCAGGCTGAGTCATTTCCGACAGCTCCATCTTTCCTGTAACTGGACATGATTATTTCAATATATTTGCTTGGTAACTTTGACCTACCGGTTATCAGTTCATTAGGAACAACGTGCTATTTTAGCATCCTTTATCCATTCCAAATGTTCCAAAAATTCAAGCTTAATTGATACCACCAAAGGATCTTCTTCTTCCAATTTTAAAATTAAAAAAACATTTATGATCGATTCGGCTTTTGTGCAATTCCTTGTGCCTCATCAGTTCATCCGAAGTATCTACTGTTTCTTGCTGCAGTTTATAGTTTTCCTTTCATTTCGAATAATATTACTGTGTTTTATTCTTGTATCCATTGATGCAATTTCAGAGTACTCTCCTGTCTCACCTATATACCACATTATTATATGAGTTAATTGCACCTACCATACAACAACTTGTCACGTACGTGCAAATAGGTCCACTAACTTGTAAAATGCTCAATTTAGTGCAACAACTTGATATGTAGGTGCGGATTGGTCCAATAACTTGTAAAATACTCAACTTAGTGCAGCAATTTGGCAAATTAGTGCATGCAGGGTCGAAATATTACGTTGACTTGTATTTGGCCACGATAAACAACAAATACATGGTATATTTGCATCGAAATATATATTTACCGTAGCGTGGCCATTGATATTTATCCAAGACAAGAACCTTTATTATAAATTAAAACATACTCATGTTAGAAAATAAGAGATATTTTGTTTTGTCCATGAAAAATTATTTTCTTCTAATTCTGATAAGCAATTTCTATAAAACAATATAAGCTTGATTTACACCTATTTATGTGCTTTAAGTTTATGTTAAGAAATTTTCCTTTAATTAGACATATAATTTTTAATAAATAAAATTTATTGGTTAATTCACTAAGGCTATATTTATATCATGTACATGAATAGGAAGTTATAAGTAGATTTATATGAATCATTAGGTGTTCTGATAATCTTTTAAAAAGAAATTAATTCCATTGTGGTAAGATGAAAATATAAAATATGGTCGTGTGAAAAATTATAATAATATTGAGACTGTATATGCACCAATTTGCTAAGTTATTGCACTAACTTGAGCATTTTCACAAGTTGATGGATCAATGTGCACCCACCTACTAAGTTGTTGCACTAAATTGAGCATTTTACAACTTATTGGACCAAACTGCACCACTTGACAAGTTGTTGTATGGTGAGTGCAATTTACTCATATTATATTTCTAAGCTTAATTCAGTTTTTTTTCAGGTTCTTTAGAAGTTATTCAGTATCGAAAGATGGCTCATCATAAACCAGATGAGGCTGCAGCAGATGGAACCAGCAGCTCCACACAGCCACCCTCCTATGATACATCTCAAGCGCCCCGGGTGTACAAAGTGGGGTATCCTCCTCAGAAGAACCTCACCACAGAGTTTACGAACACGCTGAGGGAGACATTCTTCCACGACAATCCATTAAAGCAGTACAAGGACCAATCCGGGTCGACAAAGTTTAGGATGGGTTTGCAGTTCTTGTTTCCAGTCTTTGACTGGGGCAGGACCTACAACTTGAGCAAGTTCAAAGGTGATCTGATTGCCGGATTGACAATCGCAAGTCTTTGCATTCCTCAGGTATCAAGGTTGGCTGCAGCTATCATCTATAAATTGACTATTTGCTGTGCCTGACATAGAGTCTTGTACAAAATAGGATATTGGCTATTCAAAGCTCGCTTATCTGGATCCACAATATGGGCTTTGTAAGTTTCATCAATTCCTGCATTGCATTGATGAACCTTCATTTAAATTCTTGTTTGATGTGTCTTATCAATGCCATTTTTTTTTTGTTATTTGGTTCAGACTCCAGCCTCACGCTCTCCGTTGTTATATTTATCATTTGGTTTCAGACTCCAGTTTCGTGCCCCCATTGATATATGCTGCAATGGGTAGCTCAAGGGATATAGCAATTGGGCCAGTTGCAGTGGTATCTCTTTTATTAGGTTCACTTCTACAAAATGAAGTTGACCATGAAAAGAACAAGGAGGAATACTTGCGTCTTGCTTTTACGGCAACCTTCTTTGCTGGTATAACTCAAGCAGCCCTGGGATTTCTAAGGTACACTGTGAATTGTAAAATACTTCAAGCAAGACACATGTAGGTTCATCAGTCTCAGAATTACTATTTTTCAGGTTAGGATTCCTCATTGAATTCTTGTCGCATGCTGCGATTGTCGGATTCATGGGAGGAGCAGCAATCACTATTGCTCTGCAGCAGCTCAAATATGTGCTGGGTATAACGAACTTCACAAAGGAAACTGATATAGTTTCTGTTATGGAGTCTGTTTGGCGTTCAGTTCATCATGGGGTACTTATCTTCAACTTAACACAGTATGAATAAAATATTACTGTCAAACTGACTCCTACAGTTATTTGACAAAGCGTGATTTTGTGTATGCAGTGGAACTGGCAGACAGTTGTGATTGGCTTCAGTTTCCTGGCTTTTCTTCTGCTTGCAAAGTACATTGTGAGCATCATTTTTTCCCCTTACAAGTTACTTCAAATATGTCTTCTTTTTTTGGAAATATACTACTTAATAATGATGTTTAATGTACACAGGGAAAAAAGAATAAGAAGTATTTCTGGGTGCCAGCTATTGCTCCTATAACTTCTGTCATTCTTGCTACCCTTTTTGTGTACCTTTTTCGTGCTGACAAGCAAGGAGTTCAGATTGTAAGTACTCAAGTTAGTACTATCAAGTCTCAATTGTTTTTGCATAACCTCAACCAGTACAAGCATCTGCCCCCCCAAGACGCAGTTCACATAGGTCATGTTTGAACTAGTGAATCATTTCGGCACTTGGTGGACGCAGGTGAATAATATCAAGAAGGGCGTCAACCCATCATCTGTGCACAAGATTTATTTCACTGGTCCATTTCTCGCAAAAGGTTTCAAGATCGGTGTTGTCTGTGGCATGATTGGTTTGACAGTACGTATGCGATGCAAATCCATCTTGTTCCTTCATGTTGTTTTCCAGATACAACGCACATCAATCTTTGTGCACCTTGTCAGGAAGCCGTGGCGATCGGAAGGACGTTTGCTGCTGTGAAGGGATACCAGTTAGATGGAAACAAGGAGATGGTAGCACTTGGAACAATGAATGTGGTAGGCTCAATGACATCTTGCTATATTGCAACAGGTAACTATATCAACTTTCCTGAACACAGTTGCAGCGAAATATTTTGGAAAATACTGTGCTGAAACCTGTTTGCTGCTATTCTCCCAGGTTCTTTCTCACGTTCTGCGGTCAATTTCATGGCTGGGTGCCGAACACCAGTATCTAATGTCATTATGTCAATGGTTGTGCTTCTCACCTTGTTGGTCATCACACCATTGTTCAAGTATACCCCCAATGCGATCCTTGGATCGATCATTATTTCTGCTGTTATCGGTCTTGTGGACTATGAAGCAGCAATTCTCATTTGGAAAGTAGACAAAATGGATTTCATCGCTTGCATGGGAGCATTCTTTGGTGTGGTTTTCAAATCTGTTGAGATAGGCCTCTTGATTGCTGTAAGGACCAATGCCAGTCTCAACTGTCCAATCTTTGTTACAGAGGGATAAGTGAAACTTATATGATACTCTTGATATTCACAGGTAGCCATCTCATTTGCCAAAATACTTCTTCAAGTAACAAGACCAAGGACTGTGCTGCTTGGAAACCTTCCAGGCACCACAATTTACAGGAACACTGATCAGTATCCAGATGCAAGGCATGTTCCTGGGGTGGTAATAGTGAGGGTTGATTCTGCTATTTATTTCTCCAACTCCAATTACATCCGAGAGAGGTATAAATATACATCCACTGTCTGCTCTGTATGGGGGCTTTGAGTATCCTCATAAACATTTTGCCTGCTCTATTTCAGGATTCTTAGGTGGTTGACAGATGAAGAAGAGAATGCCAAGGCAGAGGGACTGCCTAAAATCAATTTCTTGATAGTAGAGATGTCACGTAAGTAGAATCTTCTGTTAATATGAATATCATGAGACCTCTTAGCTGTGATTGTACTGATGAAGGCCAATGAAAATTTTGTCCGCAGCTGTTATAGATATCGATACAAGTGGCATCCATGCCCTTGAAGATCTCAACAAAAATCTTCAGAAGAGAGGCATTCAGGTATATAAAATGAAATTAAATTGGCTGACTCAATAATAAACAATTTCAAGAAGTTTTCAGTCAATCTAAGGACTTGAGATGACGCTTGAGAAGAACAAAAGATTCTAAAAATCATACAGAAGAAACTTGAGAGCAGAAAAATACGGATTACCAACAGTTAAGAAATGATTGAGCTTAACGATGCCATTGATTTTAATGGATATATGATGTGTTTATGCGTGTGGCAGATCCTCCTATCGAATCCTGGATCCGCCGTCATCGAGAAGCTCCACTCGTCCAAGTTAACTGACCACATAGGGAGCAATCACATTTTCCTGACTGTTGCTGACGCTGTCCATTTCTGCAGTTCAAAGTCGATGCAAGAACCCTGAACTGAAATGGGTTTATGTCAGGCGTCTGTAGTCTGTACCCAAGCATATGCATCATACAGCGAAAATACAAGATTACGAATCATAGGAATAGTTCCAAAGGTTGTGCTTGCTTTTGCTACGTGAAAGCCAGCGATAGTGTTTAAATTTTCAAATAGATGTAGCTCCATTATTTTGAACACTGCTTACAGTCCATGTATAGGTTAATAAGGTATAGATAAATGCTGTGATCAAAGTACAAACCAAAGGAAATATGGACCCAAAATTTGAAATGTGATCATCAGTGAGTACGCAGGCATTCTCTTGATTGTTCAGTCCCTCCTATTTTTTGAAATGAACGAAAGAAACGTTAGTAAATATACTCAATTAATTGGCCTTACTATTTTCTATTTCAACTTTTTGTTGTCACATTTGGCACTGGTTCCTTGGAAAATAAACCTACTCAACTCACTGCTGGATGGTTCCGAATCATGTTTTCACTTTGTAACCCAAATGTACTAGTAATCAAGTTTGAATTAAAAAAAACTTTTAATATGCCAAAAAGGCGTGGAGATTTTCTTGGATAGCAGTGCAGTGACTTCTGTGTAAAAAAAAAAAGGGGAAGAGATAAAACGTTATGTCATGAGTCATCAAATTCTTTTTGAAAATTGAACGATTGAACTTAACACGAGTTGCCACATTGGTTGTCACTTTTAATCTCCCCGCGGATATAAGCCGTGGATTTTGGATCCGACGGTGATAAGTGATTGGAGCTGGCTTGCCCCGTTCGGCTCGAGCGAACACCAAGCTCGCCGCGGTTAACGAGCCAGCCTCCCCAACCCCAATCGCAACGGGCTCGCTGCTCATCCCAATCCGATGGCCCGAGCCGCCGCTCGCCTCCTCCCCCTCTTCCTCCCATGGCGGCGCCCGCCCCCGCCGCGCCTCCTCCGCCGCTGCCTCCTCCTGAGCCCTAGCAGCCACAGGACCCTGGCCGCGCGCGCCGACACCTTCGTCCTCCCCGGCGACGAGCGCTCGCCCACGCCGTCGCGCCTCCCTGATCAGCTCCGGCCGGGCTACGGCGGCGGCGTAGGCGGGGGCGGCGCAACCGGGACAATCGCGGCCATCGTCACCTCCCTCGGCGGAGGCCCCGCGGCGGTCGGGATCGTGCGGCTCTCGGGCCCTGAAGCCGTCGCCGTCGCCGGCCGCGTGTTCCGACCCGCTCGGAGGGCGCCGGCGCAGGCGCCGTGGCGGCCGCGCAGCCACTTCGTGGAGTACGGGCTCGCGCTTGACGCGGACGGAAGCGTCATCGATGAGGTAGGCAGTGCGTCTCTCGGTGCTCAGCTGTTCGTTGGCTGCGCCTTGCTGCTTTTCCTTATATGTAGCTGATGTCCGGTTTTCTGAAGGTTTTGGTGGTTCCCATGCTGGCTCCGAGGTCCTACACGTGGGAGGATGTGGTGGAGCTCCAGTGCCATGGCAACGATCTCTGCTTGCGCCGCGTGCTCAGGGCTTGCTTGGAAGCTGGCGCTAGGCTTGCTGATCCTGGTCAGTTGCTACTGTCCCTCACCCTATTGAACTACCATTATATGACTGCGGGATAATCGTTCGTAGAGAAATGATATCTGCCGACTGTGGATTCTTAGTTTCTGGAATCTAATGCTATGCTCTGATCCGCTAAATTTGCATCTTCTTTTCAGGCGAGTTCACCCTTCGTGCCTTCCTAAATGGGAGACTGGACTTGGCCCAAGCAGAGAACGTGTCAAAGCTCATTTCAGCTAAATCAGCAGCTGCGGCAGACTCAGCATTGGCTGGCATTCAGGTAATTGATTCATGGCCTTACATTGATGCAACATTTCCTATTAGGTATACATTGACATAGGCATTTCAAATTAGGCTTTTGAGCTTTAATTTGGAACCCCAGAAGCTTGAGCCATTCCAGATTGGCTGCAGCTGAAACTTACATTAGGATAACCTCCTTTTGGATTGGAAGCTTAAAGTTCATCTGTGTCAGCTTCTTTGAGAAGTGTGGAGGAGGAGGCTCCATGAAGGAACTGAGTGTTTCAAAACAGATCTTAAATTCTTAATTTGACATGTTTGAACGCAGGGAGGCTTTTCTACTCTAGTGAAGTCGTTGAGATCAAGGTGCATTGAGTTACTAACTGAAATCGAGGCTCGTTTAGATTTCGAAGATGAGATGCCTCCCTTGAACCCAGTGTTGCTTATCAGCAAAATTAATTCTATGAGGCAGGAGGTTCAGGATGCTTTGGACACTTCCAATTATGATAAGCTGTTACAATCTGGACTACAGGTATTGTACTTGCATTATACATTGATAATATTTAAGGGTCGGTTTTTAAGAAATTCATGTAATGAAGGTTAAATGAATGCATTTAAAACACTTTGCAGATAGCAATAGTTGGCCGCCCAAATGTTGGCAAGTCTAGCCTCCTTAATGCTTGGAGTAAGGTATGTACTTAGATATCCATTTTTTATGTTGAACCAGCATGTCTTGTGCGGTCTAATCAGGAAGTGTACTTATTTAGTACTTTTCTTCTTTGAATTTACAAAGAATATACGTAATCAGCTATGCATACCCAAATGGCATGCAAATTGGGTGGAGAATTAAGCTAGTGTTTAACTTTTTGAGTACTGAACAAAGAACATTTCTGCTTGTCGACTGTTGCAATGATGGCTTTTTTAGGAGTTCAATAATCGTATAAATCCATAGGCCACATAGTTAAGGAGTGTTGTGTATAGATGAATTTGTTTTCTATTGCACCCATATTAGTTGATATTGGAATTTAAATGTTTAGCTTGCAGAGTGAAAGGGCTATTGTTACTGAAATAGCCGGAACTACGCGGGATGTAGTAGAAGCAAATGTCTCAATTCATGGCATCCCTGTTACTCTTTTGGACACTGCTGGTATAAGAGAGACTGATGATGTTGTGGAGAAAATTGGTGAGTTTTTTTTTCCTTAGTATGCATTCAGCATCTGGTAGGAGGGACTAACGTTAAATATAATCCTAAACTTGACATTTACATTCAATTCTGATCTTACACAGGTGTGAAAAGATCTGAGGCTGCTGCACTGGGAGCTGATATGATTATAATGACAATAAGTGCAGTTGATGGATGGACTGATGATGACACTAAACTTATTGAGCATGTTTTGATAAATAAGGTATGTTCTGTTTTGTTTTCTTATCAATTTTCGTTGTAATACTGCCTGCTTAAATCTTAATATTGTCCCCCCTCACTCTTGCTATTAACATATTTCCATTTGAGAACCTTTGAGTCTGCTCCTTGGTTGACTATTTACTAATTGTTCTTTTTTGCTTCCTTGTTTGGGGATTAGAACTCCTCAGGTCCTTCAGTTCCGATGGTTCTTGTAATTAACAAGGTCGATTGTGCCCCATTTGTTTCTGGAGAACAGTTTGAAAAATTCAGTGGCCTCTTCAGGAAACATATACAGACATGTGCGGTCACGGGTAAAGGTATTTCTGAGTTGGAGGGTGCTGTAATAGAGGTCAGGGGCATTGAGCATGTACCTTCTGGGGGACGGAGATGGACAGTAAACCAGGTATTCAGTGTGTGTTCAACACTTCAAATGCATTACCAACTGCTCTGCTCTGAGTACTGTTGCCCAAATGAATGTTGCATATGAAATATCATTGACTGCTTTTCTCACTGTGTCATATTATGCAGAGGCAATTCGAGCAGCTCTTGAGGACTAAAGAAGCTTTCACACGACTAGAATCATCGATCAGTGATCAGTTACCGATGGACTTTTGGACCATTGACTTGAGGGAAGCCGCACTTGCTCTTGCTACAATCAGCGGGGAGGACATCTCTGAAGAAGTGCTGAGCAGCATATTCAGCAAATTCTGCATCGGGAAATGATCCATGAGCACCATGCCCTGCAGACCCTAACTGGCCCTTGCAGAGATGGTACATCCAATAGTTTTGAGCTGAAGCTTGTTCCTCGACTCAACAGGAAGCAACATGCCCACTGGCACTTACAATGGTGAAGGGGCGCGCTTGTTATCTGGAAGACCCAGATGAACGTGGCAGGGAACTGAAGCCATGTACCACTGTCCACCTTAGTTCACACCACAGTCCACATAGATGCCGAGAATAGAGTTCATTGAGTTCCGGCTTGGCGTCGGTTTTGTATACTCTGATGTTTAGGAGACACTTTTAGCTCTAATCGAAGTAATAATGTACTGTTTCTTTCATTTGGGTAACTGTTCAGAGATATTGTACCCACCCAGTGTGAGTGTGCGACCTGATAAATGGGCACGGTTGTCTTGCATCCTTAGGTAATTGAAGAAATTGGATAATCGTGGCACGAGCGGATGCACGAGAAACGGGTAACTGGACTGATTTCGTCGTTCAAAACTTATGTTGTGTTATATGGTTTCGTTGGTTCGTTCCATATCCTTTTCCTACCCGTGAATGTCATGAGCAACCCATGTCGACTGCCAAGCCTGTCGAAACAGGATCAGATGCCTACCTATTTCAGGTTCGATGCAATGTTTCATATTTGTCTCAAATCAATGATATAAATTATAACAACGTTATAAGCACAAACCGACCTTAGCTCAGTTGGTAGAGCGGAGGACTGTAGTCGTTGCAGATAAATCCTTAGGTCGCTGGTTCGAATCCGGCAGGTCGGATATATTTTTGTTGTGACATTTCTTTCTTTTTTTCTTCCCCCAGTTAGCAAGCCTTCCTTCCTCGCCTTGACTTCTTATTTCTTTTCCCCTCAGGCCTCAATCATCAAACGGAATTTTCACAGCAAAACCATTAAACCAATCACTGAAAAGCTCAACAGTCAACACCGTGCATGACTGGTTCCAGCTTCGGGTGTCCACAAAACAAGGGTCTCTCAAAGCAGCCAGTCAGTCAGTCAGCCAACTGGCCAATGGGAATGGCAGAAGAATCTATGGGCCCCGTCCTTCATGGTGGCACGCGCGACGGTCCGTTTCAGGCTTTCGGCTTTCACGATTGGCACTTCCAGATGCATGACTTGTTCACCGGGAGATGCATCCTGGCCGGTAAACAAGCACCGAGGTGACCGACCGAACCGTACACCGTTGAGCGTCGGGTAATGTCATCGTACAGACTAACAGACGGTAATCGTGATCCCAATGGTCGCCAGGTCATGTTCAATGTCTCACCCGCGCTACTTGCATGTGTTCCTCCGATACTTGGCACGCGCGCTCGCCTACCGCCTTTGCCAGCGTTCCTCATCGTCAGATTTGCTGGCCCGGACATAGCCGGTGTTGTTCAACAACCCGTAGACAGTGGCATTCACGCTAGCTAGTGTCTACTGTACCTCTAGAGAGATCAAAGGAATCCACGGGAGAAACAGAAAACGCACCACTAAATCATACAGTAGTTGTCGTCAATTTTTAAGATCTTTTTTTGGCCATTAGTAGTAAATAGTTAACTGCTAAAATCAATTGGGTAACTAAGGATCCAAACAGGTGACCCTGCTATCAATTACTAGTCTATATATCTGTTACTCCTATATGGTTAGAAATTACTAATAGGTGGGGTTCAAAACAACTAGCCAACCACCTATTTGCAAGATCCACAAATTGGAGCGTACTATACTAGCAGTAGTAGCATAAAGAAGTGTCATACACCAAAAGCAGGGTTTTAGTGCTACTATAGTGCTCCTAGGTGATGGATGCTAGCTAAAGCCTACGGATCACGCTCAAAGCTAATTTTCTTTTGGGGAGCTTTCAGTGATCTGGCAACAGGCAATCAGCCGCATATACAATAATACAATCAAGCTCCCAAGTCTCAATGATGATGCCATCCTCTCGTTGCTCCCTCTCTTCTCTGCATTACCAGTAACCAGATAGCTCCTGCGACCTCTGTCACCTCTTTGCCTGACTTTGGTTAAACAAATTAAGGTTCCCGTCGCTGCCTCAGAGCTCACATCACGCCCTGTTCCAAACAAATTGGTCCGATGTGCATCATTCCATTTGTATATGCATTTCGGCCAGTTGCAGGTGTCGCTTTGGAGTGCATACCAAATGCTTACCAGAAGGTGAAAGCTACTACAGCCAATACAATGGATCGGTTCTTTGGCTTTGTTTCGGAATTTTGATGGAGGAAAGCGAATGCTGACTCGGAAAGGTCCCCACTAGGTGGTTGGATTCTTGTTTCAGGTATGGAATGGTGTCAGACCTTCTCCGCCATGAGTTTCTTCTTCTTTTATATATTAAAAAAAAAGGAATGAATGAAAAAAAAAGGCGCCAACGAAATGAACTCAATGCATCATGGCAAACATATTGATTGTGGTTGGCATATGGTAAACCATTAGCATCAAAGACTAATGATATTGTCTTGCACAACCATCACACATACCATTATCAAATCTACACGGTCCTACCCAATCTATCTTGCCATATATTCGCAGACATCCTCCATTGATCATATCACATATTCACAGCCACTTGCGCAGTCCTCATCTCCTTTAGGCTCCTATCTCAGAACAAAACATATCTAGTTAGTACTTCCCCCTCCCCAAATACTATTTGTTTTACATATAAACCTAATATACATATTTGTATCTAGATACATAGTAAAAGTTGTGTATCTAGAAAAGTCAAAACGAATAGTATTTTGGAACTAAGAGTGCTAGAAAACAAGGTTGCCACTTGCATGTCCGTGCCAGTCGTCACAAGCAAACTTTCTCTGTTTTCTCCCATACACAAACTACAAACCCTTTTTGAGCAAACCAAGCGACTTACATGTTGGCAAGTTGCCCCAAAAAAAAGTTATCCTTTCTTTTGTTTCTCCACGAACCTTGCTACTGCTACTAGTAAGATTTTGCTGTCCTATTTTCACTAAAGGTGCTATCAAATCAAAATTTATAAATACTTTTAACAGTATACAGTAATAATGTCAAACGAAGTCTTAAATAGAAAAATGAAATAAACCTAAGCACCATTTCATCAAGCTCAAATTTGATCTCCCATTTTTTTCTAAACAAAAAATCAATGTGTTTTTTTTTATGATAGGTGCTCTACCTTTGTTCTTGTTGAAATATAACTGTGAAACGCCCACAATCCGCTTATAACAGCCCCTCCCTCTTTCGTTCTGAAGCTGTGTTTAATTAATTTATTGATGCGGTTCTACTTCAATTTTGATCTATCCTTTTATCACAAGAGTTCCAAAAGGTGATCGGCAAATATGGTTCCTCAGTCCGATCATATCCTTGAGTTCAACCCTTAGTTTCTCAAGTGGTGGATTCGTTGCCCTTCACTTGTTTTAGGTCCCACAAGAGCCCAAGTACTGCTCACCTGGATGCTTGCACCTGGGTTTAATTGGAGATCAAGACATGTTCCTTCTTCAGGAGCTCTACCAACTGCCCTAGAGGTACTTCTCTCATATGCTTTGTGCACGCTAGTGCTTGCCCTTGCTAACTGGCAATTTTGCAACTTCCTACGTTTGTTGAATTGTTGTTGACGGCACCTCCCTACCAGATATGAAGTTTTACCGTTTGGGTCGGACTACATATCAACTTTCTAATTTTACTTGGACTTATTAATTATGTGAATTTGCATCTCGTTTGTGTTATTCTGTTCCAAACAAAATATCAGGCCTTGAAAACATGTCTAGTCATATTACCTGGGATAGGAAAACTGAGCTTTCTACGCAGCATGGTTGATAATACTCTCTAGTAGCTATGTCAACATGGCGGCTGCCGAATTACAAAGCTACCAAAACATTAGTTTTATCGATCAATATATCGGTTTGTTGGAAACACCAAAAAGGTCTAACAATTTTAGTAGTTTTAGAGATGAGCTCTTTTACAATGTCCCAATTACAATGCCATAAACACTGATTATTTATTATTTACAGAAGCAATTAACTAAATTTCCCATAGAGTGACATTAAAAGTTTTTTAAACACAAAAAAAACTAGACCCGGCGGGGATAAGATTTTTCATTAAGAAGGGAAAGACCTTCTCCGAGTCTAGAAAAAAACCTCGAACCCCGACTATACCGCCGAGGGAATTTTTTTAAAAAAAACAACCCATAAATCCGCTTTCATGAGGAATTAAACCTGGGTTGGTACGACCATACCACCAGTCCCTAATCACTAGGCTACATACGCTCACATACATCATACATGAATATCATATGCTTTTGTGCAAAAAAAAAATGCAAATCCTATCCCTGGTGTAGGAGTTTTTGAGAGAATGAGCCGATAGATTTAGAAAATAATAAAGTTACCACGGGGTGTTTCACTATTGACAACGAACAAATACACCAAAACTACAAGCGCCGGTGTTGATTTAGTAACTCGGGCCAGATAGACACGTTCCACAAAGACCACAAAATTCGTCTGTGTACAGTTGTTTTTATCTGTCTGAAATGTATGAGAAAACTCTATCATCCTTAATTTTCATGGGGACCCAGATGAGAAGAGGCCTCAAAGACCACCTATTGAGGATGATGTGCCTGATGTCTTGTAAATAATCATGGGTGAAGTGTCTTTTCTTATCCCTAATTAACCAGCTTGTGTTTTTAGCTGTCAGAAATATTTAGACGAGTCGAAGTAGTATTTTTTAAAGCTATCAATACTTAAAATCAAAATAAATTTATTTAGAACTAACTTAGATGAATTTGGTTTTGTGATCGGAGGAATAAGTAATAATAAGCCAAATTATCTTATGCCCATGCTGGTATATTTTTTTAAAGAATATTTTTGGTGAGGTGGTACGATCAAATAGGATTTGGTAGAATCCTCCCGTTCTAAGGCCGATGTGATCGAACAAATCTAGCCACATCATCGTCATCATCAAGAGGGCGCCACCGTTTGCCAAAAATGGCAGGAACTGGAGTATAGGGTGGACCGGTGCAAATGACAGGAACTGGAGTATAGGGTGGACCGGTGGAGTACGTGCGTAACCCCCTCGCCTTCCCACTCCCCTGCTGAGTAGCATGTACTCGGAGTACACATCATCGCACAGTCGCAGCTGCTCCACTGACACGCTGGCCCACGACGTTCTGTTGCTCATGTGGACTACTCGACTTGGCTCCTTGCTGCAGGTTGACGACGACACGGGCTGGTCCACGAGGAGGTCCTGTGGACCTGAACCACGCAAGTATCATGATTGGGGTGTGTGGACATGGTGTCGACATTGCCTTCTCATACCGATCGGTTTACGCCAGCATCTCGTTCACTG
Source organism: Digitaria exilis (assembly GCA_015342445.1). Classification (NCBI taxonomy): domain Eukaryota; kingdom Viridiplantae; phylum Streptophyta; class Magnoliopsida; order Poales; family Poaceae; genus Digitaria; species Digitaria exilis. The sequence goes on from JACEFO010001795.1 coordinate 2,881,420, forward strand.
TTACAATCTTTCTTAGCTTGCACACTTTCTTCCTTATGACGCACTGAACTTTATCAAAGAATCTAACTAATTGTAAATTCTTTTCAGCAACCAAGATAACAATCCACCAAGTAGCCATCGCACACCTGATGAAATCAATCGGAAACGGAGTTAGTTTTTATAGGAGTGAGTATACGCTTGTAAACATTTAAAACATAGTGCATTTCATAAAAAAGAAAGAAAGAAATAAACGCGACACTTAAAAAGCATAAAGCTGCGTAACCAAAACTTTAACGAGCCAAACCTTGAAAAAGCTGAAACAGTATCTCCATTAATGCTTGGCCAAAAGCTTCGTTTATTGTGATCATCTCGAACATAAGGTAAAATTGGAGTTGACAAGCAGCATACATATGCTCTCAAATATGGTAGCAGTCCAATCATATCAGATCTTTGAGGCTGATTGGTTCAATGCCAAAATTGTGGCATGCCCACATTTTGGCAAGCCAAAACCTCGGTAAAAAAAATTACCAACGTTTTGGTAGAATAGATGTGAGATACTGATATGTGGGCACCAAACCAAGTGGTGGCTAAAAAATTGGCATTGCCTAAGTTTTGGCATGCCAAAATTTAGTTATTGAACCAATAATGCCCTTTATCAGCACAACTCGCGTCCAGTATGATTTCGATGTTGGACGTGTGTGTTTGGTACAACCAATGTTCCCCATGTGAGAAGAATCGACCCCAGAGCCCAGACCCCCAGTTGGCGCGTGGCCAAAAAAAAAGGCATTATTGGCAGGATTATTAGAGAAAGCGCCATGATTTGGGGGGTGGCACACGCATAATTAAGCTCGTGGACGATCAAATAAATAATACTCACTGACACTCTTGTGTAAGGATGCAATGCATGGGCCAAAAGTAAATGATCCACCCCCTCATCAGTGTGCTGCTGACACACGATATCATGGGCGCGATCGTGGAGGATCCGTGCACGCACAAGCCCCCGGAATCATAAGATCGTTTTTTCTCTTAGTTTTATAATTTGTTGCCAATAACATGTGGGGGAGAGCTCTCCTCCCACTATGGTCAAGAATCACGAGGACATATGGCACCCAAGATCTGAGGCATCGTCCTTCGTGGTCGATGTAGGAATCTCGCAAAAGTGTGGGAGAAACTGGCGCCCAATTCAAGGACACTTGGCCATGTTCTGATTCCCAACTATTCACTATTCATTTCAATTTTTCACAATTCATTTTAACTTTTCACTATTCCTCTCTCACAAAACAAGTTTCACAGTGAATGCTACAGTGTTTTTCTAATGCTACAGTATTTTTTCCTACAATCTAAACCTGGAATTATTCAAAACAAAAAAATCAAGGACACTTGGTCTCTGGGAGAAGGAAAGGAGGGTCTACTCTTTTGCCGGAGCTGAAGGAAGGACTGATCTCAAAGGCTGAGAAGCGAACCGATGATCGATTGGTGATGAAGAACAGAAGGACGTCCGTAAAGAAAGACCGGCCTTTTGCTATTGGCGGCCAAGTGGCCAGGCCAACCGATCTATCAATTGGTCTCCTGAGATCCATGTGTTCCGTCACGCGCACGATCGCCATGGAGAACAAAACAAAAGCACAACACAGCACTCATGGCATGTCGGTGTGATTAGAATCTCGACAAGAGGAATCCAACAAGCTCCTAGATCCATCGCCCTCCAAGGCTCCATGGATCATAGATCATGCGAGAAGGTGTTATTGATTCCGAAGCTGTCCCTGATAGCGGCGATTCATGCATGATCGGCCGGCAAAATCAGGCGTGGCGAATTCCAGATTTGAGATCAAAATGTAATAGGCGTGCCATGTAACCAAGCAGATGAATACACAGTGGCATCGATCGAGTGCTGGACCGATGAGAATTTGTTACATAGCTGATGGCGAACCCCAGCAAACTGGCGTCGCGTACGTACACATGTCGTCTAGTACTTACTGCCTGGCGCGCCAGGTAGCTATACTAGCTCTTCGATCGCCTCATCAGGCCGCGGCGATCGTGCCGGCGGGCTTGTCGGAGGCCACGCCGGCCGGTGGCAGCGGCACAACCGGCACTGGGTCCGCCGCCGCCGTCGCCGGTGGCGCCATCGGCGGCGTCGCCAGCGCGCACTTCTCCTTCCACTCCTCGATCGTGATGTGCTGCTGCCTGCACTCCAGGCTGCAGAACGCCGTGTCTCCCCTGCCAACCAGACAGACAAGTTGGTTTCGTTAGCCAAGGGCGCAAGGCTTCTTCGTTCTCCTCTGTATACGAAACCGAGAGCAGGGCGCGGCCGGCGGGACATCTCTCAAGAACGCGAGGGATCGAAGAAGAAGAAGAAGGCGTGTACGGAAACCTACCTGTACATGAAGGTGTCACGGCCAGGACCGAGGCGGCGGTTGCAGAGGCCGCAGGCGCGGAGGAAGGCGGCGGTCTCGGCGGCGGAGAAGTCGGCCGAGTTCCGCCGGAGCCGCCGCGCCGGCGCCGCGCGGGCGCTGTACGCCGCCAGCCAATCCGCCCTCCTCCCGGCCGCCGCGCCGCCGCCGATGGCCCACACGTAGGGGTCCTCCGCCGCCGCCTGGTCCCCTCCCTCGGCGTGCGCCGGGAGCAGCTGCAGCTCCGCCTCCTTGTCCTCCAGCTCCTCCTCCGGCACGCCCGCCAGCACGTCCGCCGGCGGCGTGAACTCCGTCATGCTCGTCGTCCGCCGTATGTGGTTCCGCGCCGGCGCCGGCCTCCCGGATCTCTTCCCCACCATCATATCCGCCCTGGCTCGTGTTCCACTTCCCACCTCTCTGCCTGAACCTATGTACGGCTATTTACTACAAAAACTTTGCAGAGGATGGGAGGAGGGCTAGAGGTGGTGGTGTCTGGGTTTGTGGCTGTGCCGAGACCACGAGGTGGAGGTGGTGTTCGCCATGGCTATGGCCGTGGGGGAGGGAGAGGAGCTGATGAAGAAGCAGAGGAAGAAGGGTGCGGGTGGGGGGAAGGATGGGGCGGGGCGAGTGTGATAAAAAGGAGGGGAGGGGAGGAATCAGGGCCGTTGAAAGGAATCTGCAGATCCATCGGATCCACGTCAGCACCCACTAGGGGTTATTCCCCTACTAGGCCATTTGTCTAGACTGATTGAGTTCGAGTCATTGGTTTGAGTGGTGCAAGTTTTTGTTTTAACCAAGAAAAGAGAGATGGCATTGTCACCTTCAAATCTTGGTACCATGATATAGCCGCACTATAATAAGTGGTTTATTTACAACGAATTCGAATTGCGAGTAGTAATGGGAGGCCTCGTGAGCTGAAAACAATCACGATAGATTTCTCAAAGACAGAAAGAGCGACACTACTCTTTAATTTGGTCTTCTCGCTATTAAGACCTCATCTAAGGCCTGAGCCATACTATATTTCAAGGTTTTAATTTGGTTTCTTGTTAAAACCACGTAATTGTTTCTGGCACAAAAGTTAACCACATGTTCTGTGATTTTATTTTTGCAAATACCTCCATGGCTCCATCAGCATTACCGAAAACTAGCACAATACCAAAATGTGGCTAAAAATGACATACAATTCATGGACACCATTTTTTTTTGGCGGGTCATGGACACCATTTTCTCCTGCAAAAAACGAAAAAGAATACTTGGTTGTATGTGCGCTGCATCAAGGCCATAAATAAAATTTATCTATTATTGAAATTAACAAAAAAAAATATACATAAGAAGCACAAAATGTGATTGGGTAAAGGAAAACCTGAACGCATCAGGGCTTAATTCGCATGCATAACAACTTGCGGCTTTGCAAGCGACCTTTGACCTAACACCATTGGTGTGTCCACCGATGAATGTGGTAGTATTCCATTTATAGTAGTGGATATTTTTAGCTCGGATCTGTACCATGATGGATCCACAGATGGAGCTGGTGGTACTACCCCTCTCACATGCGCTTGTACGTTGAGCAGGATTTCAGGTGCTGCTTTACTAGCCGCCAATGCAAACCAACCGGGAGGTAATCAGCCATGCTGATGCTGGAGGCATATTATGAAACAAGCTGAATTTGATCAAATCAACCCTCTGTCTCGGATGACCATACCAACCGTGGCAGGCAAAGAAATTGAAAGAAGCTGCGAAGCTGATGGCCCTGATCCTCCACCATTCTTTCTAGTAAAGGCTTATTATATTCGGTAGGGCACATTGTATACGCTCCGAGCCAAGTGAGCTTATACACAATTAACATAGAAAAGAAATCAATTCCAAATTTCCATTGGCCCGTAGTATGCATCCTAAAAGAAAAGAAAAGAATGTGAAGGTGATGTAGCTAGGGCCGTAGAGTTGTAAATACTAGTATATAATATCTGTTACAATGAGATCGCTCGTAGATGCTATATCCAAGGATAATGCGCCGCTTATATGAGCATAATATGCTTAGACTACATCAATCAGCGTATGTGCCATTTCGTGGAGACTGGAGAATGCGCCAAGCTCAACAAGCAAGCTCTGTTGGCCAAAAAATACCATATGCCGTATAACTCTGATTCGTGAGGAGGCTAGGGATCCGACGTGTCACGAAACAAAAAATCTGATTCGGGAAGCGCTGGTTGAAACGGGAATCACATGCTTGGGGCCGAAGCTGAGCTGGGCGATGCCGACTGGTGGAACACTGGAACGACGCGAAGCTGGGCCACGCAGGGAGAACCCGACAGGAACCCAACCCCCCTCCCCCCATCAAGGTACCGACCCCACGACTCAGTCACTGGTACGTCCACCCGACAAGCCGCACGGGACGGGACCTGGCTGGGCTATAGATGTACAAATGGGCGGCCCGGCCTGGGCCGGGCCCAAGGTGGCCCGGTAAAAACCGAGCCGGGCCACGCCCGGCCCTACCTCGCATCGGGCCGATCCGGGCTGGCTTGCGGGCTAGGCGACGGCCCAAGCCTGGGCCTACGGGCTGTTTTTGGGCCGTGCCAGCCCGGAAATCCCGGCCACAAACAAAGGGTCGGGCTGGCCCATAGCCCGCGAATAGAAAAAAAACGAAGTTTCTGTGTTCAACATTCTAAATTTATAGTTTCAACATTTATTAAGTTCTACTTCAACATCTTATATGTGCAGTTTCAATATTTTAAGTCTCAAATGTTAAACATGTTCAAATCTAATGTTGAGATATTTCATTCACATTATTGAGTTAGCACAATTAAAATATTGAAGATGGATAGAAGCCCCGGATGAAGGAGATACCGGGCCCTGACAGCCCCGTTCTCTTTCCAGCGGACCGGGCTGGCCTGCAGGACGAGGTGACGGCCCAGGCCCGTCACCAGGTAACGGGCCGGGCTAGCCTGGGCCCGCAAAAGATCGGGGGCCAGGCCGGGCTTGGACCGGGCCAAAAATCCAGACTTCTGGGCGGGCCACCGGGCTACGGGCTTTTTTACATATATAGGCCTTGCCGTGGCCCACCAGTCAGTGAGGGAAGGTGGAGCGGAAGCACGAAGCAGGCGCGGCTTCATAGGGAATTTCTAGCAATCTTCCGGTAAATTCGAGCTTTCACAACTACTATTCTTTTAGATTCGTGCAAACAATAAATAGTAACTATTAGATCTCATCTCATGACCTAATGTCCTTTTCCGTCCTCTGTTTCCCAACCGACGGGGCCTCTGCCTCCGCTATGGGATGTGCCGTGTGCGCCTCTAGGAGCACCCGTCGTGGGACGTGCTGCGCGCCTGCGCCCCGGGAATCGCCGCGCCGGCCATGCCGCTGTGCCACTGCTCTGTTGCTCCACCGCATCTACCAGACACCGTCGCTCCCCTACTCGTCGTGCGCCATCGAGATCGCCGAGGCCTTTCTCAAACATTTAGATTGTGTATATTCAACTTTTAGTTTGTAAAGTTTCAACATATGGTCTGTGCAATTTCAACTATTGAAACCTCAAATGTTGAATTTGTGTTAGAGAAATATTGTGTGCTACTCCCTCCGTCCCATAATATAAGCATTTATAGATTTCGTGCCAACATTTGACCATTCGTGTTTAAAAAATTTGTGAAAATGTAAAAACAAGTATATTTTCACAAATTTTTTGAATAAGACGAATGGTCAAATGTTGGCATGAAAATCTATAAATGCTTATATTATGGGACAGAGGGAGTATCGAAATGTTGAATAAGTTTCTTAATTTGGACTGTATTGATTAATTGGGTTAAGATGGACTTTAAAAATGAATGACTTACCTATTTTTCACAGGAAAAAGTCCTTTCGACCTCCCTGGACAATAGGCCGAGTTTAATTTATCTCCATAGACTGCAAAACCGGGTAACCGGTCCCTTAACTTTGGAAACCATACGTTTTACCTCCCTGAGCTGGCTATAGGCGGTTTTGAAGGCGGTTTTAATTTTTTCTTTTTTTATTTGGGCTGAAACTTTAAAAAATCATAGTAAATCAAAGAAAACTCATAAAATCAAAAATCTAATTTTGTGGTCCAATCATGATGAAATTTTTGTGGCAGTCTAGTTATTGTATGCTTCAACTATATTAAAAAAAATTATACTCACTGGATCATTTATAACTTACATTTAGATTTATTTAGAGTATATTTTGCCCTAAATACATCTTTAAATAAGTTATACATGATCTAATGTATAAATTTTTAATACTATTGAATTATACAATAATTATCTCACCATAAAAATTTGACCTTGGACCATAAAAAATACATTTATGAATTATTATATTTAACTATAGTAAAAAAATAGATCTAAATCTATAATAAAAAATTTATACTAAAGTATATTATATTATAGATTATATATACTGATATGGAGTCCAACAAAATTGAATTTTTTATTTATGATTTTTCTGTGATTTATTATGATTTTTTAAAGTTTCAGCCAAAATAAATTAAAAAAGGAAAATAGAAAACCGCTTATGTCCGGCCCGGGGAGATGAAATATACAGTTTCAAAAGTTCGAGGAAGCTGGTTAGACGATTTTATGGTCTGGAGAGAAAATTTAAACTCAGCCCATTATCGAGGGAGGTGAAAAGAACTTTTTCCTTTTTCACAAGATGGATATGGATAGGAAGCCCCATGGGCCATGGCTCGAGAAAAGAACGGCCCGATCCTTCTCCATGGCTAGCGGCACGTGAGCTATGGGCAAAGGGAGAGGGAACTGCTGCTAATTTTGCTTGCTGGTCTGACGGCTGTCTGCTGCGGGGGGGGGGGGGGGGGGGGGTGCTGGCCCGCCTTGTCTTTCCATCAAGCCCAGTTTCCCAGCATTTGGCGGGCTGGGCTGTCGCCGACCTGCCGCTCTGTCTGCTCGTCGCGGCCCCTCCTCGGCGAGCAGCTCGCCAAGGTCGTCGTCGCGAGCAGGACGGGCTGGACGGCGTTGATGACCGCCGGCGGAGTCGAACAACGGAACAAGTGCTCCGGCCCAGGGGGTTTGTGTGTGCGTCGTGTACACAAAAGGGTGTCAAGCGCAACTGATGTACGCACGTCACGTGCTCCTGATCGAGCTTGGCAAATGCCTTGTGGTCATGTGGATTTGCGAGTTGCAACGTGGGGTGATGAACTGATGTTATTTCCGTTCACGAAGTATCGGTTGCCCGTGTGAACGTGCAGGTTTCGCAGTGGTGTGAGCGGCACATGCATGGAACCCGCAAGCGAGAGGTGTGGTTCAACTGCAAGGGGTGTGCGTGTGCGTGCATGACCCAATCGTACGTGTAGTCATACACTCATACTTAATCTTGAAGCATATGCGTGCTTAAGAAGTCTTAACCGTGAAGTATGCAGTTGGATAGATTTCTATACAACAAAATACGGATAAAAATAATCTCACGCTGTATGTCTCGCACGGCCGTTGACGGTAGGTAGAGGCTTTGAATTTGCAAGAGATTACATCACTATCACAAAAACAAAATATAGAAACCAATATATTTGCAACATCCACAGTTAACCTATCAGCTTAATTTTTCTATAAAATGTCACTAGCATCGATATGTTCCAAGGAATAAATACTTTCCTCTGAAAAATAAATATTATCGGTTGCTGCACAACACAAGGCACTCTCGAAAACCGGGCGAAACAAACAAACCCGCCCATCCCTACCCGCCTACGTCATCACCCCGGCGACTGTTGACCGGTCGCCCTCCCCGCGTGAAGTGACCCGTCGACCGGACCGGCTCGTCTCGCTCTCCTCTCACCGCGTCCGTCCGACCCGGGCCGGATCCTTACCCCCGTACGGCACCGGCCCCGCCTCGCGCAGCCAACCCGCCTCGCCCCACCCCCGCCTGGCCCCCACCACCCTCCTCCTCCCACCTCCATCGCCAACGCCAAGCCTCCGCATCGCGTCGGGTGCGTCACCTCACCTGCCGCCCGCCGCCTTCACCACCCCGCGTGCTGCGCTTTCGCCAGCGCGCGCGCCCGCCCGCCCGCCCCCACCCAGAAAAAGGGCAAACAATTCCCCAATCCCCCACCCGCTGGGCATTTACTCGCCACAATCCGCCCCCGGATCCCGCACGATCGAGGTGAGTTCTCGGGAATTCAGGCCAGATTCGCTCCGTTTCCCGCCCCGCTGCTCTCGGATTGTGCTTTTTCTCGGGGGGTTTTCATTTATTTGTTTGGTGGTGGTTGCTGGGTCTAGGGCGAGGCAGAATCCGCGCGCTCACGCGGGGGTGATTTCGTCTCCGTCTCGCAGGGGGTGATTTGATTTGGTTTGGTTCCGGCCGGATTGGTCGGGTGGTGGGATGGACGAGTTCGAGCTGGAGGACAACCTCGAGTTCATCCTCCAGAGCATCCAGGAGCTCATGGAGGACCAGGGGGAGAACAACGCCTTCGGTGACGCCAACCAGAACGAGCTCTTCGCCAGCCTCGTCAACTACGACCACGTGCGTGGCCCTCCCGTCCCGACGCTTTCGATTCTGTTGCTTGGGCGTGTGGTTCAGATTAGGGGATCGCGGTTTGGTCTTTGTTGCGGGGATTTTGATGGTTTGTTGTTGCCGTTTGGTTTCTGGCAGGAGAACATGCTACCTGATGTGTCTGCCGCGGACGTCGCTGCTGGGAAGGACATGCAGGGGATCCCGTGGGAGAAGATGCTCTTCGGGAGGGATCAGTACCGGGAGATGAAGATGAAGAACTACAGGAATTACCAGAACCTAAGTTATGCCCGGGAGGATGCTGTGCAGGTACTGAGCACTTGTCTGTTTCTTACTTCTCCCTATCAATGCGGACTCGAGTTATACTGAATTTCAATATGGAGCACAGAATGCTGAATTCGCTGATACATAATGTGCTGCATCCACACAAACATCACGCAGTAGTAGAATGATCATGTTAGGGACACCGCTATGTAGCGAGTCATTCTTTTGGGCATATTTTCCTTATATCACCCTTGTGCTTGTCTTTTCATGTAACTCACAAGTTATGAACAACGCATTATGCACAGAAAATTGTTTGTCAATCTAACATAAATGTTTAGTTGCATTTTATTGTTTGTTTCTGCTGACCTATTCTCTTCCCAACATGTCATTTAGCACCACCTTGTCTCACATAGAGAAGCGTCAAAGTAATAGTTCATTTCTGTATGTGGATTTGGATATGAAGTTGTGCCTAGCAGGGTTCTGGATTCTTGAATTTCCATTTGTGATACTCTTTATCCCTAGAAACATTTCTGGTTAAACCGGATCACTATGTACAATTGTTTGTTCGGGTTTGGTGGTTTCTGATTTCTGTTTGAGGGTATGAGGATGATGGGTTTCCAGTGTGCTAAGTGGGGAACAACATTCGATTAGTTTAACAGGAATTGGCTGCAATTGAATTCAATTTACAACTTTGTTATCTGTATATTTTACAGTAATGCAGTGCTTGTTCATTTGAATGTTTTGTACTTTGTCAATATAACCATAAGCATTCCATCTTAGATTTCAAATTACCCCACCATTACTTCCAAAATGTCATGATCTGAAATCAATAGGTTGAGATAACACAAACTTGTTTAGTTGGCATAACCCGAGAACTTTTTTAGTTGGCATAACTGAATTGTATACTTTAGAGCTCCAAATGCGAGTCAGGTGTCGAAGACTATTAGGCGTCTCAGTGTTGGCCACAGAGACCAAGGCAACAATTACTCAGGCCGAGCTTGCATCGGCTTTCCAGAAGTTCATTACTGCAGTGGGCCATGGACCTGCATGTTATCTACAGCTAGTCTGTTACTCACCATTTGCATGCATGCGCAGGCAGAGGAAACCGAGGGCCATGGACCTGTATGTTATTGGCTCTCGGCTGGGTTCTGCATGCGCGCATGCATATCTATCGTGAGTTAATTCCCCTAGAGTTCCAAGGGTACGCGGTTTCCAAGGGTCCGTGCCCTACAAATCTAGAAAAAGGTGAAACCGGGATACGCCTAAGAGCATGGCTAGTAACTTCGCCGGCTGCCGGCTGCAACCGTATGGTGAGCTGGCGCATGACCCACAAGCATTTAACGCCTTTCTCTTCATCAGTCAATAGCAGCCGCATACCCCTCTCCGTGAGCCAATAGCAGCGCAGGCCATCCTCTCCGCCGGCACCAGGCGGGCGCATGGTGAGGCGCCCGTTTGCTTCTCTTTCTTCCTTTCTCTCACATCCACGTCACATCTCACCAGCTCTCCGCCGATTACTATACTTGCTCTAAGAAATATAGATGGAGGGAGTACATTGCATTACAAGGCGTTATCCAGTTGGCTCATTAATTGCCAACCTCTAGTAGCTATTAACCACTTTTACTAATGAGTTTGGAGTCAGCTGTTTAATGCACAAAACTGGGAAGAAGTCCTAATCCAGTTTTGACATTCATGCACCTCTTCAAGAGAACAGTAGTAACTATAACAAGGGGATCTTTACTGCAGCACCATTCGCTGTCTATTTAAGCCATTATATAGGATTACACGTTTTAGTCGAATCTGCTATTTTTTGTATGTTAATGATAATAGTCACAATTTTCTTGTTGTAAATATTATGGATCTACTCGAGGCACTGCAGTTTTATCATTTGTTTGAGCTGTGGAGCAACCTACTTAAGAAGGAATTGGCATAGGAAATTCTCATGACTACGTGAGAGCTGCCCAGGCTCTTATAACTAATAGAGTAATAGGGATATGTTTCATGCTAATTTCTTTTTGAAACCTCTTATTATCTTGTTCATCACTTCTCATCACAAATATACATGCTGCCCAAGCTTGGTGTTAGAGTTTGCATTTTGAACCGGGCCTGTATTATTTTTGTTGTCATAGACCTTAGTCTTATCGTTTCAATTATGTAAGTGGCACTTCCGGTTTTGGGCTTTTGGCTAGTGTTCAGCAATAGTAAATAAAACAATGGACTGGTGGTCGAGACAGCTTACCCTGGATCAATTAACTTACTATACTGGTTGCCATGATTTTGTGGTTGATTAACAGCAAATTGTCACATGTTGACAGAAGAATTGGTCTTTGTTTTTTTTATCTGTTCACCCCAAGTAAACTGCATTTAAACTTGCGCATACTTTGTCACTGGCATTCAATTTTGCAACTCTATGCAGTCTTTATCGTTGATTGTAACTTGTCCAACTCCTCACAACTTGTTCTTGTGTATGATTTCCAGGAGTGCAGACAAGTGGAGAAGGATAGCCCTTACTATGATTTCCATTACAATACAAGGCGTGCTCGGCCATCAATTGTACATTTTCAGGTCAGATTTTCCTATATTCGACATTACAATACAACCTTTGAAGCAAAGTTGTCAACAAGATTTTGTTTAAGCATCTCTTTAGTTTGAGGAGTGATTTGTCCTTGGAAGCTTGGTCCATCAGGAGTTTATCCTGAAGGTTCATATTTCTGGCTTGATTTTCAGTTTATCATCTTTATTTAGGCTGCTCCCAAAACTGGAGAAGTTATTCCTCAAAAACAAATGCAACATAGCAGTACTCAATATATATAAGGCCAGTCACAGATTGAACAGTTATGTCTTTGGAATTAAATAGTTTGTTCCAGTTCTTCTCCCTGTAATGACCATGTCAGAGTAGAAAAAGTCTTTGTAGACCTGATATCACAAACCATTGCACTAATTTTTCTAGTACATGTAGCAGTATTATTATATTGGCTAAAATCCCATACTGCACTTCCAGTTTGTAAAGAAACTGAAACAAGCCTAGTATTATTGTCTTCGGAAAATTATTTTAATATGGTTCTTGACTGATTTTAGAATGACAGAGAAGTGGAGAGAACTGTGGATGGATAAGTAAAACAGCTTTCATGAAACTACAGATTTAACACTACCCAACCCCAACTTGACAAATATGTGAGATAATTTGCACTAGTTTTTCCATGGATCTAATAATTTGGGTTATGACCAATTTGATGAAAGTACTTTTCATGTATGAATGGAAAAAATACTTTGTTGAAGTTGTTCTGATGGAGACTTTTACTTGATTTTTCTAAAACCACAATTTTCATCTGCAGAAAACTCATCTCTTGTTATCCTCATGTTAATTAGGAGGGAATGGAGGCAAGGTTTTCTTAGATCTGTCGTGAAACTAGTTTTATGAAATCTGTTTGAGACTAGAGATTTGATAAGCTTCCATTATCAAATGTGGTATTAACAAGGAGTTCGAGTTCTTGTCAAATACCCAGAACTTATATGCACTTGTCCTGTGTGCGTTGATCAACTGTTGCCAACATACTATAACTCCTTGCATGCAAGGATAAATCATCTTTTGTGAATAACATGTTCACTTGTTATGAGATTATTTTCCCTTCTGTATGGTCTTCGCCGATTCTTACCTAATATGTGCTACGGGACGTGCACATTTATATGCTGTGCTTTTTGCCAAACTGTTCCCCTGGTGTGGAGATTTTTTTGCCTTCTGTTGGGTTTAACTGATTCTCCCAGTCAATCAATGTTTCTGCTGGACACACAAGGAGTGCTGTAGCATTTTCCTAATGGAAGGGTTGTTTGCTTTTCAAGTTACCGCTTGCTATGTGGACAGAAAATTCAAAGATTAAATCCACATATTACCTGTTGTCAATGATTTTTTTTTATTGATGTTGGTTTGCAGCTGCGAAACCTGGTATGGGCAACAACAAAGCATGATGTTTATACAATGCATGACCAATCAGTGACACACTGGTCCTCACTGGACCAGATAAGCACTGAGCTAATCAATGCTGATGAATGCATTGTTCCAAAACAGGTATAACTTTGGACATGTTCTGTATGTTCATATTTTTTGGTTTGGTCCAAGTTACTGATTTATTTGGTTGCTGCACAGAGAGGGCATGGTTCACAGTCAGTTGCAATGGTTCAGGTCACAACAATGGCTGTGGATAGTAATTTATTGGTAGTTGGTGGCTTCCAGGGGGAGGTTATATGCAAGGTATTTCTACACAAATATTTTCCTAATTCGCAATCTTGTAATTCTGTCTAGTAACTCATAGCATGATAAGTGACATTTCTTTTGTTTTTTTTTCAGCGTCTAGATGATGATGGAGTTGTTTTCAGCACGAGGGTTACAGATGATGAAAATGCGATCACCAACTCTTTAGAGATCTATCAGGACCCTAGGTAAGATTTGAAGCATTCTTAGTGGGTATCTTGTTCTTGTAGACTTGAGCTAACAGTTTGGTTGCAAAAATGTATATTTCAGCGGATCGAGAAGATTGGTGGCTGCTAATAACGACTGCTCCATCAGGATTTTTGACACTGAGTACTTTGACCTCCTCAAGCACTATGGCTTCCCTTGGTCCGTGAATGTAAGTAGGCCCTCTGCCCTTGCTTGTTTATACTCCGTAGTTGTATCCTCTTGTATGCCCACTAAATTTTCTTCTCCAACAGAGTGTTTCAGTCAGCCCAGATGGTAAACTCTTTGCTGTCCTGGGAGACCATGAGGATGGCTTGGTAGTGGATCCCAAGTGTGGCAAGGTAAGTTCATGTGTATTTACAACCTTCTAATTTGCAGGTTATCAGTATATTATTTATCCTGACGTTCGAGCTACATTCTTTTAGGCAATTGGTTCTCTTAGGGGCCATTTGGATTACTCATTTGCATCCGCCTGGCATCCTGACGGCAACATTGTGGCCACCGGGAGTCAAGATACTACATGCAGGCTGTGGGACATAAGAAACTTATCGCAGTCAGTGGCTGTGCTTGGCGGAAGGATGGGCTCGATACGTTGTGTCAAATTCTCTTCAGATGGGAGGTTCCTGGCGACTGCCGAGCCTGTGGATTTCGTTCACATATACGACGCCTATGCAGACTACAGCAAAGCTCACGAGATTGACCTGTTTGGCGAGATTGGTGGTTTGTCGTTCAGCCCGGACACCGAGGCCTTCTACGTTGGCCTTGCAGATCAGACATATGGTGGCCTGATTGAGTTCAGAAAGAGGCACCAACATCATTATTTGAACTCCTTGTGGTAATATGAACCACCTGTTGAGCATAATTTGGTTGAGCAGCTGGTGGATGCTGTTGCTGCGTCGCGCACTGCAGGAATTTCCTGATTCAATTTCCTATCCATCCCATAGAGGGTCTTGTGGAAGCGTTTGCTGCTTTTAGTTTTTAGTTGCAGCACCGGAAGGGCTTCCTATCTGGAAGTGTATAAAAGTCTGGGGGTTTTGTTTCTTTGTTGCTAGCAATCTGCCGTTTATCCTCGGGGAACTGATCGGGTTAGCATAATGTATAGCCATTCTATGCTGGTCAATTGAATCAATGTACATAGTTCTATCTTAAGATCGTTTCCCTGAATTGCAGCTTCCTGCGATCGAAAAAAAAATAAAATCTCTTTTCCTGCGCCCCCTGGAAAATCTTTTATCTGGTGGTCCCTGGGGAACCAGTTCCACAGGTATTATGACTACAATCTGAGAAAGAAGTCTATTTCTTCTTTTTGAAAGGTAGAAAAAGAAGTCAATTTGGTTGGCTGCTAAGCAGGTGCAGTCCCCGTTGGTGAATGCCCTTTAGGACGGTCTGGATGCGTTGCAGGCTTGCAGCCCATTGCTTTGCCATGCAGGGCAAGAAAAACACGTTGGGCTTCCTTGACTACTTGCCTATTGCACAAGCAAGTATTTTCTTGCTGCAGCCAGCGCTCCATAGGAGGCAAGGCAGGCCTCGCGCGTGGCAAAGAAACCAAGCTGACCCTGGTTTTCGTGGCCTCGCGCGTGGCCTCTCACCGGTTAGTTGCCTACTCCTACTACTAGTCTAGTACGCTGATGATCCACCTTGCATCCAACAAAATAAACGGTGAGAAAAAAAGAAATGATTATCAACAGGCCCTGGGTTGCGCCAAAAAAAAAAACCTACCCATTTGACAGAATCATCTTTGGGTGTTTGCTTTATCTCATATTTGGAAATTTTCTCTCTTCACCCTCCTCTAGTCCTCTGCTGCAGCAACGCCCTCTCTAGTGAGATCTTGCTTCTCAAGAGCATGGAGTGAGCTGAGTGACGCCAAGCTGTGCTGATATAGTAGAGATAATGAAAAAGTGCAAGAAGGAGAACAAGGTCGTACAAAAAAATTTTGCTTTACATATACTATAAAAAATATATTTAATAAAAAATGTAATAACACTTATTTGATATCATGAATGTTAGTATTTGTTATATAGAATTGGTAGCTTAAGGTGTTTTGACTCGTAAAAATAAATAATTAAAATGACATGTAATTTGAAACGAAGATAGTATAAGCAATCATATCGAGTTTATCGACTCCAACTTAAATGAGCAAGCTGTAAATTCGACTAATTGACCCACGCTCCCTAGGTATGTTTTTTTTCCCCTCCAAGACGTACGTAAATGCGGAAAGCAGGCTGCAACCTGCAGCGGCAACAATTCCTGCAGAAACGGCACGCCATTGCTGGGCTGTCTTTGGTCCCTAAACTATCTCCGTAACAAGGAATCTTCGCATCTCGGCTCGGCGGGCATGGAGCATCTGTGGGCGCATGTGCATGAACCCAGCCACTTCTTAACCAACAACGGCAGTGACTGCTTACTATTACTGATCAACGACATAACAAACCCAACGCAGAATAAAAGATTAGCATCGTAGCAGAAGGGCCAGAGCAGCTACCAGACAACAGAGAATCCGAGACCTCGAACTCCATAAAATTTCCTCTCCCCTCCGAATTCCCATTCGATCAGGCCCAGCTGAGAGTGTGAGCTCCCCGCTGCGGCTGATTCGTAGTACGTCGATCCAATTTTTTTTTGCTTCTCTGAAGCAGCTGTTGGTCGATTCATGCATGAACCTGCCTAGAGATGCGCGTGTCGTTGGCAATAGACTATGCGGTTCGTGCATGCGAGCTTCACCAGATGCGGCCTTCGTTCTTCCAAGACTGAGCAGAGAGGAGTGTTGGATAATTATCTGCAATAGGCCATATTTTAATTCCAAAAGTTATAATTGAATTCATGAATATTTGCATGACTATAATGAGTGAAACGATCCATGTGCACGTGTTCAAATTTAACACAGATCTAAATAAGAACACGAATAAGATAAAGGATAACAGTTCGGACATCGAAAAGTACCCTGGGGCGGGACCTCTGCCAAAGGCATTGGTTGCGCCGTTACCAGCTGGAGGAATATCATCTGTACTCATGATATTTCTCGACTGGCCTTGCTCGAAGTAGTCGTACAGATTCGATGCAGGAAGATCCGTTGACGCAGTGCAGTCCGAGCGCCGGAGTCGTGCAGGAAGAAGACGAGGCGCAGTGTAGTCGTTCGACGGCGGCGGAGTCCCCAGGACGGTGAACCGTACGCCGGTGAAGACGTAACAGTTCTGGGCGAGCAGTCGCGTAGAGACGCTCCCCAGAAACCTGATTGCCCCGATATCCCGAGCAGGATCTCAAGGAGGCAATGGTGTCGGAGGCACCTGCTCTCGCCGGTGGTGTGCGCGCAGCGCCGGCGATGGGGAGGCAGATTTACAGCAGAGGAAGGAGGAGAAGTAATGGACTCCAAAAACTCTGTACCACAGGAGAAGATGGCTCTCTCTATTCATAGCCCTTGGGTGAGACGAGAGGATGAACCTAGACGGGAGAGAATCAGGAAGGCTGAGTTATGGAAGGCTGAATTATGGAAGGCTGAATTATGGTATCAGTGATTGCCATAATCTGCTCTTCCAATTACCGCGTCTTCAGTTTCCATAACCAGCACAGGGAGATCCCTCCCGCACGCAAGTCAGGCTCAGACTCAGGCCAGCGCCAGGGTTCTTTGAGAAGCGCCAGGGTTCTTTGAGAACCCCCAGGGTTGTCTGCGACCCACAGGGTTCTCTGCAGAATCAACCCTGTGACTCGTACGTAGCGTTGCCAGGGTTCTTTTCCAGTCCGAGCAGAGTTCTTTTCCATTACAAGTATGGTTTTGACCATAATAACTATAACATAAAAAGTAGGCTGTAATCCTTTAGACTAACTAGAATAATGGGCCAGACCCAAATATTCTAACAATCCCCACCAAGGATTCTAAGCCGTACTTGAAATGTTCTCAGATCCTCTTTGATATACCAGTATTTGATGGAGACTGTTAAGTTGAACTTCCATCTAGAACTAGGGTTACATTCGTTCACAACTGAACAATGGACTATGCCTTGAATTGCCAGTTTTGTGCGAACAAGTTTCACCAGAGCTCTACACTGATACTAGGCTGCAGTAGCATCCCCGCTGTTTTGGAGCTTATGGGTCATACTCCATGCCTTTCATGAGTTTCTAGAGATCACCCGAATCTCATAGACTGTGACCAGTAGTCAGGCTCATATAGGTGTGTTCCTTAAAGATGTTCTGTAGGACAACATCTCTGTTTCAATGAAACAACTGCCTTGTTCCATGAAACCACTTGGAGCACATTAAGGTATACACCATCCTACCTTACAGGGTTGAAGAGAAATGCATCTTCTCATGGAATGAGCCTTCATTAAAGGTTCTCTTCTCTCAGTTACACTATAGCTTGTTGCTCCATACTGCTTCACGGGATCTCCGATCACACAGAATGGGTTTCAACCATAGAGTAACTCACGTGGGTCTCAAGCCCAATTCCAAGGATGCATAGTCTATCACATTGCGTGAGAGACCCTTTGTGAATTGATCTGCCAGGTTTTTAGCCGTCTGAATATAATCCAAGGCTATAACTCCGGAGTTTCTCAGTTTCCTGACAGACTTTAACCGCCTTTTTACATGTCTGGATGACTTCATGTTGTCCTTAGAACTGTTCACCTTGATAATCACAGTTTGATTATCACAGTTCATCAGAATTGCCGGTATCGGTTTTTCAACTATCGGCAGGTCAGTAAGGAGTTCACGAAGCCATTCAGCCTCAACTGTGGCAGTATCCAGTGCTGTGAGTTCTGCTTCCATTGTTGACCTTGTTAAGATGGTCTGCTTGCAAGACTTCCAGGAAACAGCGCCACCTCCGAGTGTGAACACATAACCACTCGTGGCCTTGAGCTCATCAGCATCTGATATCCAGTTCGAATCACTATACCCTTCTAGAACCTTAGGGTCCCCGGTATAATGAATTCCATAGTCCATTGTTCCTACTAGATAGCGCATTACTCTTTCAAGAGCTCTCCAGTGATCATCGCCTGGGTTTGAAACAAACCGACTCAATTTGCTTACAGCGTATGCGATGTCAGGCCTTGTAGCGCTGGCTAGATACATCAATGAACCAATTATTTGAGAGTATCTCAGTTGATCTCTCGTTATCCTTTTATTCTTTTTCAATATCAGACTGGCATCATAAGGAGTTGAGACAGACTTGAAGTCACTGTAACCAAAGCGACTCAACATCTTCTCCACATAGTGGGCCTGTGACAGAGTCACCCCACCATTTCTATCCTTTACCAGCTTGATATTGAGGATAACATCGGCCTCTCCCAGATCTTTCATCTCAAAGTTCTGAGAGAGAAATTCTTTGACTTCCTTAATCACACTAAGGTTAGTCCCGAAGATCAGTATGTCATCCACATACAGACACAGAATCACTCCATCACCTCCACCAAAACGATAGTACACACATTTGTCGGCTTCGTTCGAAACAAAACTAACAGAGGTTAGGGTTCGATCAAACTTCTCATGCCACTGCTTAGGTGCTTGCTTGAGGCCATACAAAGACTTCAACAGCTTGCACACCTTTCTCTCTTGACCATTTGCTACAAACCCATCAGGCTGATCCATATAGATCTCCTCTTCCAACTCCCCATTTAGGAAAGCTGTCTTCACGTCCATTTGATGAATGAGAAGCCCATAGGAGGCTGCCAGTGAGAGTAGCACTCGAATAGTGGTCAAACGAGCAACAGGTGAGTAAGTGTCAAAATAGTCCTCTCCTTCTTTCTGGGTATAACCCTTGGCCACAAGTCTAGCCTTGTACTTTTCGATAGTACCATCAGGCCTAAGCTTTTTCTTGAACACCCATTTGCATCCCACAGGCTTGCATCCATAAGGGCGATCAACAACCTCCCAGGTACCATTAGTCATGATAGAGTCCATTTCATTTCTGACAGCTTCCTTCCAGTAGTCAGCGTCAGGAGTTGAATATGCCTCTTTAATGGTCCTAGGCGTATCATCCACGAGGTATACAATGAAGTCATCACTAAAGGACTTTGCAGTCTTCTGTCTCTTACTCCTTCTAGGAGCTTCATTGTTATCCTCCTCAGGATGTCTCACATGAGAGAACCCATCGTGTACGATCGGTTCGGCAGAGATATCATCCTCGATAATCTCTTGCCTAGATGAACTTGTTCCATTTTTCATTGGAAACATGTTCTCAAAGAACGTAGCATCTCTGGTCTCAAAAATTGTACCGACCACCATGTCAGGTACTCCAGAGTTCACTACCAAGAATCTATATCCAACGCTATGAATAGCATAACCAAGAAGAACACAATCTACAGTTTTAGGTCCAAGTTTGCGCTTCTTGTTGATGGGCACACATGCTTTGGCCAAACAACCCCAAGTACGCAAATAGGAAAGCGTTAGCCTTTTCTTTTCCCATTCCTCGAATGGTGTCTTTTCTTTATTCTTTGGAGGTACACGGTTTAGGACATGACATGCTGTCAATATAGCCTCACCCCACCATTCCCTAGAAAGTCCCGAGGTATCCAACATGGCGTTAACCAAGTCAGTCAAGGTTCGGTTCTTTCTTTCGGCAACCCCGTTTGATTGGGGAGAGTAGGGAGGTGTCCTCTCATGAATAATACCGTGTTCTTCGCAGAATAAGTCAAACGACTTTGAAAAGTACTCGCCACCGCGATCTGACCTAATCCTTTTGATTTTCTTCTCAAGTTGGTTTTCTACTACAGCTTTATAGATTTTAAAGTAGTGAAGAGCTTCATCTTTAGTTTCCAACAAGTAAATATAACAATATCTAGTGCTATCATCTATAAGAGTCATGAAATATTTCTTTCCACCTTTTGTCAATACTCCATTCATCTCACAGAGATCAGAATGAATTAATTCTAGAGGTGCCAAGTCTCTCGCCTCAGCAGCCACGTGTGGCTTGCGAGTTTGTTTTGAACCAACACATGCAAGGCACTTAGAATTCTTGGCAAAAGTAAACTTTGGAATTAAACTCAGGTTTGCAAGTCGTGACATACAACCAAAATTAACGTGACAAAGCCTCGAATGCCAAACATTAGATTCATCAACGTTAACAATGTTGTTCACTACTTTATTACATCCATCATCAAGTGAAAAACGGAACAAACCTCCGCTATCATAACCTTTACCAACAAAGGTTCCAAACCTTGACAGGATACATTTATTTGACTCGAAGACTAATTTAAAACCATCTCTACAGAGTAGAGAGCCGCTGACTAGATTCTTCTTGATGGTGGGGACATGCTGCACGTTCTTCAGCTGCACGATCTTTCCCGAAGTAAACTTCAGATTGACCGTACCAACACCAAGTACACGCGCATGATCTCCGTTCCCCATCAGCAAGGAGGTAGTCCCCCCGACCTGGTATGAAGAAAACAAGGAAATGTCAGCACATACATGAATGTTAGCGCCAGTGTCCACCCACCACTCGGGTGTACACATAACTGAAAGAACTGTAGGTAAATAATTACCGTACCCCAATGTTCCTGCAGGCTCGCTAATAACCATGTTGGCAGACTTGCCTTCTTTGCGTTGAGGACACTTTCCAGCAAAGTGATCCTCACTCCCGCACACATAGCAGGCTCCCTTCTTCTTCTTGAACCCGGCGGTTTGTTTAGTCTTCCCAGGGTTCTGTGGCTGAGGCGGTTTCTTGCCTTTGCCCTTGTTGTTGGTGCGAGCATTAATGTTCTTTTGAACAAAGTTCGCGCTTGCACCGACAGGTGTCCCCTTGTTACGTACGTCCTTTGCTCTCGCCTTTTCCTCCACATCAAGAGTGCCAATGAGTCCATCAATCGTGAACTCCTGCCTCCTGTGTTTCAGAGAAGTAGCAAAGTCCCTCCAAGAAGGTGGCAGCTTGGAGATGATACCTCCGGCCACAAACTTGTCGGGCAGCACGCAAGGGTTCTCTTTGTTGCAACAGCCAAGGTCTTTAGCCAGCACATGCAACTCATTAGCTTGTTCCACCACAGGACGGTCTTCCACCATCCTGTAGTCTAGGAACTGCTCCATAAGATACAGCTCACTGCCGGCATCAGACACTCCGTACTGAGCATCAAGGGCGTCCCACATCTCTTTCCCTGTCTTCTTCTTAAGAAGGGGATTAATCAAATGTGGGGCAATCACACCAAGGATGCATCCGCGGAAGAGATTATCTTTAACCTCGAACGCACTTCCCTGCTCGGAGGTGCATTGTTCGGGCTTCCCTTCCGCCACATCCATGATGCCCATGGTGGTCAACCACAGTACCATCCGTTCACGCCAACTCACAAAATTTGTACCGTCAAAAGTGTTTGGTTTAATGGATGAAGCAAATTGAGCAACAGAAAACCTATCAACATAATTATCACTAAAATCAGGTTTCTGGATTGTTGGATAATTATCTGCAATAGGCCATATTTTAATTCCAAAAGTTATAATTGAATTCATGAATATTTGCATGACTATAATGAGTGAAACGATCCATGTGCACGTGTTCAAATTTAACACAGATCTAAATAAGAACACGAATAAGATAAAGGATAACAGTTCGGACATCGAAAAGTACCCTGGGGCGGGACCTCTGCCAAAGGCATTGGTTGCGCCGTTACCAGCTGGAGGAATATCATCTGTACTCATGATATTTCTCGACTGGCCTTGCTCGAAGTAGTCGTACAGATTCGATGCAGGAAGATCCGTTGACGCAGTGCAGTCCGAGCGCCGGAGTCGTGCAGGAAGAAGACGAGGCGCAGTGTAGTCGTTCGACGGCGGCGGAGTCCCCAGGACGGTGAACCGTACGCCGGTGAAGACGTAACAGTTCTGGGCGAGCAGTCGCGTAGAGACGCTCCCCAGAAACCTGATTGCCCCGATATCCCGAGCAGGATCTCAAGGAGGCAATGGTGTCGGAGGCACCTGCTCTCGCCGGTGGTGTGCGCGCAGCGCCGGCGATGGGGAGGCAGATTTACAGCAGAGGAAGGAGGAGAAGTAATGGACTCCAAAAACTCTGTACCACAGGAGAAGATGGCTCTCTCTATTCATAGCCCTTGGGTGAGACGAGAGGATGAACCTAGACGGGAGAGAATCAGGAAGGCTGAGTTATGGAAGGCTGAATTATGGAAGGCTGAATTATGGTATCAGTGATTGCCATAATCTGCTCTTCCAATTACCGCGTCTTCAGTTTCCATAACCAGCACAGGGAGATCCCTCCCGCACGCAAGTCAGGCTCAGACTCAGGCCAGCGCCAGGGTTCTTTGAGAAGCGCCAGGGTTCTTTGAGAACCCCCAGGGTTGTCTGCGACCCACAGGGTTCTCTGCAGAATCAACCCTGTGACTCGTACGTAGCGTTGCCAGGGTTCTTTTCCAGTCCGAGCAGAGTTCTTTTCCATTACAAGTATGGTTTTGACCATAATAACTATAACATAAAAAGTAGGCTGTAATCCTTTAGACTAACTAGAATAATGGGCCAGACCCAAATATTCTAACAAGGAGACATGAGCTGCGTGCATGTGCATGCATCTCGCTCTCGCGGGCGCCGGTAGCCGCAGAGCCAAGGCGGCGGCAGTTGCTCGCGTCACATGGAGTCCAGTACTCGCCACGCCAAGATTCCCAAACGCTAGCTCAACCAATTGTCCTGGAGGAAGGTGCAGCAGCTAAACTCGCTAGCTCCTTGCTTGGATGCGTGGTGTTTGATGGGAATACTTGTCCGGAACCGCAGCCGAAGGTGCATGCGAAGCCGCCATTTTAGTCTTTTAGAGCTGGAGCGCTGCCAATGGTGTTTGAGGGGGAAGGAGACACTAAAGGCAGCCAATGAGCCAAAGATGGCAGCATCCACGCAAGTTGCAAGCTCAAAGCTCCGATCCTTCGATCCATTTCTTCATCTCAAGAAGTCTAGTGGCATATATCCAGTGAAGCAACCGGGTAAAGTCTACAAACTTGAAAATCCCAACAACGAAAAAAACATATCAACAATCTAGATGTTTCAAAAATCTTGGAACACTCGGTCGTTAAGTTGTAAATGACATGTGTCACGATGGCGCATACAATTTCGATCAACCAATACTCTTCCGTCCTGAAATAATTTTATTTACTTCTATCCTAAATAAAGTATTCCATGAAAATATTTTATGACAAATGTAACTATGCATATTTTATATCATAAATGCTAATACTATTTCTGTATAAACTTGGGCCCTGTTCGGCAGCACTGGATTGGCTGGGCTGGCAGCCAGCCATCCAGCCCGCCCTAGTCACTGCTAGATGGGCTAGACAAACCCCATCTAGACACTGCCAGGTGGGCCAGCTCAGCTCCAGCCAGCCTCCAGCCCAGCCCATTACAAGCAACCGAACAGGCCCTTGATCAAACCCAGAATTGTTTGATACTCTGTAGACAACAAATAAAACTAGAATGACATTAATTTCCGAACAAAAGTAGGAGTAGTAGGCAATACATGATGCAAAAGGTAGGAGTGGTAGTTGCCTAGTACTCCCTCCGTTCCAGAATATAGCAACGTTTAGCTTTTTCCAAAGTCAAACATTAAGAACTTTGACCATAAATAGCACAAAAATTATACAGATTGGCAAAGTAAGAATTATGTTTATAGATCGGTTACGAAAGAAACTATTATAACATGTACTTTTTCACTCAAAATAAATTATATTTTTTAAAAATAGTGTTGGTCAAAGTTAAGAATGTTTGACTTTGGAAAAGTCTAAACGTTGCTATATTCTGGAACGAAGGTAGTAGTTTGTTATAGGTGGTAGGAACATGGAGCCTTCGACGCGTAAAAACTTTTGGCTTAAGAGGGCATGTGAAAGGAAACGTACACAGTAACACACCCAAAAATTTTGCTTTCGTGCGGTACGAGAAAATGGGGGTGGGGCTATACCATATATGGTCTTCATTGTACATGGACGTCCATGCCTGGTCCATGTTGTGGTCCTTGCTATAGCAACCACCACCATCACTCTATCAGTGGCTTTCCGGCAACGCTGCAGTGGCTGCACCCGCGAAGGCCCTGCATGAGGGCACGGAACATGGGGGGCTAGTACACAGTTACGTTATTTTCCTCTGCAAGTGGAGAATAATAATGACTAATTTAATGGAGGATATTGTTTCCTTCTCCCATATGGGTTATTTGGAACAAGAACTAGATACCGAGCTGAACATATATTTATTTTCTTTATTTTATGGAAAAAATATACATTACCCCCCTCAACTATTACCAAAGAGTAGATTACCCCCTTATACTCTTAAATAATGTACATTTAACCTTAAACTCTTCAAATAGTGGAGATTACCCCCATAAGACCTTAAGAAATCTTTGTAACCAGTCAATGCTTCAAACGTTAGCACTATTCTGCCCACGACTCCACGCCTTCATGATATAAATTGATTTGATTACCTATCTAAGAAAGCACTATTGTGTCTATATCTTAGTTAGGAAAACCAATATTAATACTACTCCATTCCTTCATTCCTTGGAGAGTAACATTGAACCAGTGTTTAGGGGGTAGTCTCCACAATTTGAAGAGTTTAAGGTTAAATGTACATAATTTAAGAGTATAAAGAGGTAATCTACTCTTTGGTAACCATTGAGGGGGTAATGTACATTTTTTCCTTATTTTATTTGGCGGGGTAGGGAGGGGGATGCATGGTGTGAACGAACGATCATCATGATTGAACTGCGCTCTTGCAAGATGGGTTATTTTATTTTCTCAAAGATTTATTGAAGACCCATCACCGAACCATCCCCCCTTTATGCACTTAGATTCGTTTCAGCTAAAGAAGGCATCCAAAATATTCCTATAATGTACACCTTATATATTTATTAGTAAGAAAAATAAGCACAGTTTATATTGCACCTATAAAGTCCCCACACTACTAAACTTACAGATACGCACCTATTGAGTTGTTCTAGTAGTTGGATTAGCACAGGCCTAATATACAAATCTTCTGGTAGATTCTGGTTTAAGTTATGAGTTGTACGTGCGTTGGACAATCATGTGGGGGTAAGGTTTGACTTGTCGCAAGCTACTTTTCGTGTAATTTTAACATGGGAAACATTAAAAAAAATACATGTATTTCAAGCTTTCTTATTGGCACGCATAATAATAGGCGGCTTCCTCACTTTCGTATGGAGGCCCCGGCATGAGTATTGGCACGTCGCACTTTATTTGGCATCACCATATCTCTGTTTAATTTTATTTTATTTTACTAATTTGGCACCAAATCAGGCAATTTGGAATGCTATAGCGTTGTAGAATAGAACATCACTTTAATTTGTTCGCGGGAGATTAAGAGCGTGTAAGACTGTAAGAGCGAGTACACTATGGTAGAGCCCTAGAGCGAGGGAGCTGTATATATCAGCATGAAATCAACGATTTTATATATATATATAACCGCGTTTGGAACCAAGCCGAAGAGATGGAATTTCTTAGAAGAAATTAAGATGTATATCCTTTTTATATCCCTGAATCACATTTCTGAGCTAAGCTTCTTTACCGCTCGTGGGAACACTTCTTTATCCGAAATCCATGTGCTAGAATTGAAAACCCAAGGTCGCGTGCAAATCAAACGCACCCTACTCTGCACTGCAAAGAAAATGAAAGCACACTCGATTGGCTGTACTCCCTAGAAAGTGTAAAAGTCTTCTCCTGAATGAAAGTATAGCCAAAAGAAACACGAGAGCCTTTACGACCGGGTCACAAAAGCTGCAACAAACAAATCACCGATCCAAAAAAACAAAAACAAAAAGAAGACCAAATGGAAAACAAAAAAAAGAAAATAAAAAACAAAACACCCGCGCACGCCACAACGATCGGCTGCGTCACCCGCTACACTTGCGTGCTTGCTCGCCAGCACACAATCCTACCGCCGCAGGCAAAGCCAGCGGCAGCGGGCAGCAACCCGTCGTCGCGCAGCGGACAGCCACGGCACCCGATAGATGGTCGCCACGTACCCCACTTGACCGACACGTTTCGGTCGCGCGCCCGACACGTGTCGTTTAGGCGCACACGTGGCGCGACGGCAGTGGCTCCGGGACCCTGTCGCGCGCCCCGCCGAAACCCCGCGCGGCAGATCCTACGTGTGGGCCCGGGGCCCGCCTGGCAGCGACGGGCGCGAAGCTTCCTGGGTGGGAGCTCTCCGGCGAAAAGCCGCGATTAGGAGAGTGGTTAGTGAGGTGGTCGATAAGGTTTGGATGGCTATAAAACAGCAGCCGTGGTCTTCCCTGAGCTCCTCAACCCAAACACCTCAAGCCCTCTTCTTCACTTCTTCATTCCCCACCAACATCCACCGAGCCATCCATTCCACACACAAGCGCACACAATCTCCGGTGAGGTCTGAGCGAGGTAGGTCTAGCTCTGAGCGACTTGCTGCGTTCTTCAGGTAAACCTTGCTGCAAATCTCATCACCCTTCACCGATCTGGTCTTCTTTGCAGAGCTCCAGAGCCTTTTTGTTTCTGGTCTCTGATCTTCTCTTTTTTCTTTTCCCTTTTGCGAAAAAATAGTAAAGTAGTCAGCAAAGAGAGGTTCTTTTTCCATACCTCTTTGTGCTCCTGTGTCCATTCATATCAGTAGATCTGTCTAGAACAACCATACTTGTGGAGTCCTGCCTGTTCTTTGATTTTAGCTAAGAACAAGGCTATTTGTTCATCTTTCTTTCTTTTACCCAAAAGAAAACACACAAAAAAAGGGTCAAGTAGATTATTATATTCTTTGATGGCTGCTGCTATAAATCTTCCGGCGCCAAGCGAGGATCTGATGCGAGCGATGGAGTCCTTCATGGAAGAAGACGCTCCGTCCCCTCTGGTCATGCCGCCGCCGGCCCCCGCCGCCACCTTCCCTCCGCCGCCGCCGTTCCCCGCCGGGGCCCACGGGCTCAGCTACCCGCCCCACCATCCGCCGCCGCCGACCCACCTCAGCCCGGCCCAGATGCAGTTCATCCAGGCCCAGCTCCACCTGCAGCGGAACCCTGGGCTCGGCCCGCGGGCGCAGCCCATGAAGCCGGCGCTCCCCATCCCTCCGTCTCCGGCGGCGGCGCAGCGCCCCCAGAAGCTCTACCGCGGCGTGCGCCAGCGCCACTGGGGCAAGTGGGTCGCCGAGATCCGCCTCCCCCGCAACCGCACCAGGCTGTGGCTGGGCACCTTCGACACCGCCGAGGAGGCCGCGCTGGCCTACGACCAGGCCGCCTACCGCCTCCGCGGCGACGCGGCGCGGCTCAACTTCCCCGACAACGCCGCGTCGAGGGCGCCGCTCGACCCCGCCGTCGACGCCAAGCTCCAGGCCATCTGCGCCACCATCGCCGCCGCGTCGTCCTCGGCCAAGGGCGGCCGGGCCAAGAACCGGGCCACGCCCATCAACGCGCCGGTCGTCGACGCCGAGGAGGCGGCGGCGAGCAACAGCTCCTCCGACGAGGGGTCCGGGTCCGGGTCGGACGACGAGATGATGTCGTCGTCGTCGCCACCGCTGGTGCAGCCACCGGCGGCGGCGGCGCTGGCGGAGATGGGGAAGCTGGACTTCAGCGACCAGGTGCCGTGGGACGAGGCCGAGAGCTTCGTGCTCCGTAAGTACCCGTCCTACGAGATCGACTGGGACGCGCTGCTCTCCAACTAGTTTGTTTCTTGGATCAATCGTCGAGCTGTCTGTGGGTGATGTAATTCAGTAGTAGACTAGGTTTAATTTGTTCGTCCGCCATGGCCGGCCGGTGCAGATGAGGTTTTAAGAAATCTGCACGGCGTGGCACTTTGTGTAGTAGAGTAGTAGGAATATCTCTATCTGTTCGTCATGTTCAGTTGGTTCCCGGACATGGCCGGCGTTTTTGTGACCGGCGTCCTGCTCCGGATGTTACTGTAAAATGTCAGCGAGTGCACAGCATTGGTGTACTGGTCTCTTTGTAATCACTTACATCAGGATCATGGCTCGTGCTGTTGCGGTTGTGTGCTCTCTCTCGATGCTTGGCTGGTTGGCCGCCCTTGCCCCTTGGTAAGCTGGTAGCCTACGTTCTGGAAGGAGCGTACGGTTCTTGCTCGAACTTGCGAGCGTCTCTACGGCAAGCAAACATCTGAGTCATGTCGCTTGGGCGTTTTTGTGACCGGCGTCTTGCTCCGGATGCTACTGTAAAATGTCAGTGAGTGCACAGCATTGGTGTACTGGTCTCTTTGTAAAAAGATCTTTAGGGTGTAATCAACTGTTGCTCTTGATTCTAAAGGTACTCCTATCGTGTTATGAAATTTGCTAGTTAATAACCACTTTAATCAGGATCATGGCTCGTGCTGTTGCGTTTGCGGTTGTGTGCCAGGGTTGCCCGAACCGTCGGGAACCGGTCCGGTTTGACCGGTTCCCAACCAAACCGCCAGGACCGGTTCCGGTTTGGGGCGGTTTGAATCGTTTGAAATTTAAAATTTTTAAATTTGAATTCAAAAATAGAAAAATATCGTAAAAATTCCTAAAAATACTTCAAGGTGCGTGTAAACTGTTGGTGTAAAATTTTTTCAAATATTTGCTCATTTGATATTTTTTTTGGTAAATACAAATTAAATCAAAAAAGAAAAAGAAAAAACGGCTCGGCCCATTTAAGGCCCGTGAAGGCACACACCGCCCTAACCCTAACCCCCCCTCCCCCAACGGCCAGTCGGTATTCTCTCCCCCCCCCATGCAGCGCACTCCCTCCTCCGGGCGAAAAATCGCCTCCAGCGCCGCCACCGCCGCGCGAGCCCGGCTAACCGCTTCGGTTGCTCCGGTGACCGCTCGGTTTGGTCGGTTAGCCGGACGGGTGGCAGATCTACGGTCGCCGCACCGGTTACCGGTTCCCGACACCGGCTAGCCGACCGGGTGAGGCGGTAAGCCGCCCGGTTTGCTCGGTTAGCCGCCCCACCGCGTGTGAGGTATGGATTTGATGTGGGTTTCAATGATTTAGGCTATTGTGATCTAGGAAATTATGAAATGGATGTAGTGATGGAGATACTTAGGTATATTTTGATTACATCCAAGTGATTTTAGAATGTATAAAGTGGATCTAGTGATTTGTAGCCATGTATATATATTTTGATGTAGGGTATTTTGATTTTGGAAATAAGGAAATGGATGTAGGATTTAAGTATTGTGATATAGCTATGTGTTGTCAAGTTGACATTGATATGTTTATGTTCGTTTCATGTTTGTAGATACGCAATGTCTGGCAGAGATAGAGATGTTGTATGGGAACACGGTGAAAATCTTTACCCCGGTTGGAGATGCAACTATTGTCATAAGTCCAAGGGAGGAGGTGGTGCCACTAGATTGAAACAATATTTGGCAGGGCGCGGGACGGAGGTCGTCCATTGTGACAAGGTTTCAAAGGAGGTGCGTGAGTACTTTCAGCGTGAACTTGAAAGGGCTAAAAAGGTAACTGCTCAACGTGCTCAAGAGAAGTTGAGAAAGGAGAAGGCTGCAGCGGAAGGTAACTATCCTGGTGGAGATGAAGCGTATGATGAGAAGGCTGAGCTGCAGCGTGTCCTGAACGAATCAAGAGCAGAAGGGGAGTTCCGTCGTGGGGTGCAACAGAGAGGAGGTGCATACGAGCATGGAGGCGGTAGTGGTACTAGGGGAGAGGGTGGTACGTTGTCAGAGGATGCTTCGAAGCGCAACTTCATCGAGGCAGACTCCTGGGGTGACGGACTATAACTTAGGTTCGGCGCGTGGATATTTGTATGAGAGGACTACTAAACTAACTATTTGTATGAACAATTATTTGTATCAGAGGACTACTAAACTATTTGTATGGATATTTGTATACACAATTATATGTATGGATATTTGTATGCATTTATGGTCAATTTTTCCATTAATTTGCGGATAGGTCATGCCCATTTTTTTTTCAAGCCAACCGGCCGGCTAACCGGTCCAACCGGTCGGCTAACCGGTCAAACCGGTCCTAACCGGCGACACGGGGAATTTGAATTCAAAATTTGAATTCATTCGGTTTCCACCGGTAACCGGTCCAACCGGACCGGTTTACCGCTACCGCCAGGCGGCGGTTCGGCCGTCCGGTTCGAAATAAAAAACCCTGTTGTGTGCTCGATGCTTGGCTGGTTGGCCCTTGCCCCTTGGCAACCTGGTACTGAAAGGAGTGTACGGTTCTTGCTTGAGCTTGCAAGCGTCCCGACGGCAAGCAAACATCTCATGTCACGCACTCACTTGGCCGAATGCTTCTATTGCTCGGTTGCTATCGACGCAAGAACTTCTCTCCCTGCGTCCTCGACTCTCAAATGGAGACTCCAATGCTGCAAGTGAGCTCCAAAAGCTCCCAAGCTTTAGTCTCTCTAACACTGCAGATGCAGTAATAACAGGAAACCTCCCAGAGCACTACATAATCAGTTTTAGCGCCCTGGACGATGATGTTTTCTCAAAAGAACACTACATGATCAGTTTCAGCGCCCTTGAGGATGATGTTTTTTCAAAAGAAATTTGGCACAATCTTGCACCACAGAAGTAAATTTTCCTTGGCTTCTTCATCGTAGATGATTAAGAGCCTATTTAGATAGCCAAATTTGATGAAAAAATTTCATAAAGCATGTCTTGTGTGAAATTTTTTAGTGAAATTTGGTATCTAAATGCCCTAAGTACGAATTTCCGCGGCAATTATTGCAACAAGATGTTGTAATATTTCAAGAATAAGAGACATGCTTTCATAATTAAATACAATAAAGTAAATAACAATTCCATAAATAACAAGTACATTCCTCAGATGACATACATGTTCATAGATTACATACATTAATAGAATACATTCCAATGCTCGTACACATGTTACAATTCCATCCATATTCATATGAAAATCCATAAACACATTCAATAGATGAAGAAGGCAGATAAAATACAAGAATATAGAAATTCTTTTCATATTTTACTCTCAGACAGCGGGTTGCTATTCTAGATAGCCGTCCAACGCCAAGGTGATTTAGATCCTTAACTAGTGTGACAGTTCTACTCAAAAATCACAGAATTCAACAAGTTCCTTTATCTAAAATTGAATCTAGTCTCAATTACTGAAACTGCATCCTCAATTACTAAACAGGAACAAAACACCAATAACTCAGTAAGTGCCGAGGGGTTCAGTAATCAGGCAACTTACGATTCAGTAATCTAGTAATATTACTAGCTAACAGAACTACAACTAGTAATCAGAGGCAATTCAGTAATAGCGCTAGTAATTCAGTAATTCCTGCTACTGCAACTAGTAAACAGAGACTAATAAATCCACATCAGAGGCTACAAAAAGCCAATAATCAGGATTGAATGAAACAAGATTAGACAAAGAACAATCCTATCAATTCTATGAACTGTCACACTAATTTCTCACTATACCGCTTATCATCATCGAGTATCAAATCCGCCCAACAAATGTGCAATCACACCCAAGCATAAATACTATCAGATTGCACAAATAAATACTTGAACAACCGAGAAAGGCAACGGGTAACTCACAGCACGTAGATCAACTACGTGGGAAGATAAACTCAGCGAACCGAGGTTCTGTCCCAGAAAACCAACTTCCGCCGCTCACGTCCGAGTCGTCGAAGGCGGTGGGTTGACGGAGATACTGAGCCGACGTTGATGCCGAGGGGAACGTCACCGGCAGCGACCCGAGAAGAAGACGAACGCCGCATAGCAGAGGACCCAGGCACCTGGCCAAGGTAGACGGCGAACAGGACCAACCGGCGACCGTACAGACACCACACAGGCGAGTACACGGCACCAGCACCAAATCCCCCACACCCGAAACACTCACGAGAGCAACTCCGGCAAGCAGCACCAGAAAACGGTGGCAACCCCCTCCAGAAATGGCGGCGCATGGAGGAGCAGCCAGCAGTGGATCTGAGAGAGCAGAAATTGACGGTGTATGAAGAGGGAGAGAGACTTCCCCACATATGTAGGCGAGGAGGAGGAGCATCAGCCACTCGAGCCAGGCCCACGCGCCCGCGAGAAGCTCGGGCGCCGTTGGCCGCTCCGTCCGCTCGCGAGCGAGACGCTCGGACGAGCGTTGACGAGGAACAGGGGTACGGGATAATCCTTATCCCTGCCCCTTGCGATGGCCCCTGGCTGGCCCTCTGCTGGGCTGCTTGGCCTGCTCTTGGGCCTCGGAGCGGCCCAGCAAGGTCAGCATCCTCTCTCTTTTTTTTAACCATTAATTAAAAGGGAAAAATCCCCTAATGGTCAACAATCCCCATCTTTTTCACTTTTATTTTCCTGTTCGATGTCATTGAGCCCACATACTGTTTTATATACTATTATTCGGCAGAGGTACTTGTTAGGTTTGAACTAAAGCCTATCCTGATGATCTCCAAAAACCCACAGGTAAACGGAGGACTACGCCTTGATCCATAAACCTTAGTGTGAGGAATTTTCGAACAAAAGGCACATAGTACTAGGCAGCAAATCTTTTTCTCTTACTGGGCAGGGCGTTACGGTCGTGCCCTTTGTATCCATTAACAAGCTCACTAGAGAGGAAAACCCTTTACTCTCACGGACTGCGACCCCACAATCAGCTCGCATAGGTAAACTCTTTCAGGAAATTCTGTAGGACAATTTCCGCTTAAAGCACAGAGTTTATTAAAAGCATATTGCTTAACCTGCCACACAGAAAGAGCACTGCAGCAAATGAGACTCTAATATAAGTTGTGCTCTTGGTTTCACAATGCTTCGTTTCCTAGAGCCTACGTCTCGGGATCTCTGGTCAGACAAGATAGTTATCCGCAGTTGAATCCTTTAACAGGGTATGAGTCCCATTCCTATACATGCTGCTTGGATTGGCTTTTGAGCCAGTCCCTTGGTGAAAGGATCTGCAAGATTCCTCTCAGACTTGATGTAATCTATCATCATTACACCAGTATTTCTAGCACGCCGACACGACTTAAGTCGTCTTTTAATATGCCTCGAGGATTTGTTGTTGTCTTTTCTACTGTGCACATTAAGTATCACAGCTGTATTATCACAGTATACTAAGACAGCGGGTATCGGCTTTGCTATCATTGGAAGGTCTGACAACAGGTCACTCAACCATTCCGCCTCCAATGCTGCTGAATCAAGAGCAACGAATTCAGCCTCCATGGTGCATCGTGTGATTATCATCTGTTTAGATGATATCCATGACACGGCCCCACCAGCTAAAGTGTACACATAGCCACTTGTAGCCTTCATCTCGTCTGAGTCTGAAATCCAGTTTGCATCACTAAATCCTTCCAACACAGACGGATATCCAGTATATTTAATATCGAAATTCATCGTACCCTTCAAATACCGAAGTATTCTTATTAGAGCAACCCAGTGCCTCTCTCCTGGTCTGGACGTATAACGTGCCAACCTGCATAATGCATACGAGATGTCTGGTCTTGTTGCTCCAGCAAGATACATAAGTGATCCGATGATCTGAGAATATTTCAGCTGGTCTATAGGCTTGCCCTCATTTTTGGACAGCTTATACGATGGATCATAAGGTGTGGAAACTGGTTTGCAGTCCATATGCTCAAAGCGAGTTAAGAGCTTTTCCACATAATGAGATTGCGTCAGAGTAATCCCATCTTCACCTTTTAATAGCTTGATGTTTAATATTACATCAGCTTCACCTAAGTCCTTCATATCGAAGTTCTTAGAAAGGAATGCCTTTGTCTCCATGATCATGTCTAGGTCAGTCCCAAATATCAGTATGTCATCCACGTATAAACATAGAATGACACCTTTGCCCCAATATATCAATAATACACACACTTGTCGGCTTCGTTTACACAAAATCCGGTAGAGGTCAAAGTATTATCGAACTTTTCATGCCATTGTATGGGAGCCTGTTTGAGACCATATATAGACTTAATCAGGCGACAGACCTTGTCCTCTTGACCGTCTATCACAAATCCCTCAGGTTGCTGCATATAAATTTTCTCTTCCAGCTCTCCATTTAGGAATGTTGTCTTCACGTCCATTTGATGAACATAGAACTTATATGCAGCAGCCAGTGCTAACAGCACTCGAATTGTGGGTAGTCGGGCCACCGGGGAATACGTGTCAAAGTAGTCCTCATCCTTTTTCTGAGAAAAAACCCTTAGCCACTAGACGGGCCTTGTACTTTTCTATAGTACCATCGGGTCTTCTCTTTCTCTTAAAGATCCATTTGCAGCCCACGGGCTTACAACCAGCTGGGAGTTCAGACAGCTCCCAAGTTCCGTTGGCGGTGATGGAATCCATCTCGCTACGGACAGCCTCTCGCCAGTAGTCTGCATCGGGTGATGCATAGGCTTCTGCGATAGTGCATGGTTCTTCATTCACTAGATAAGTGATATAATCATTTCCCAGAGACTTTTCAGTCCTTTGTCTCTTACTCCTCCTCAACTCTATATCAGGAGTTGGTCATAGACCGACGAGAGTAGAGAGTATGTCCTGTTTGGACCATCTGGGGCCACTACTTCCTTATCTTTCAAAGGATAGATGTTCTCAAAGAATGTCGCATCCCGAGACTCCATAATGACATTTACAGCGACTTCGCTCGTCTCGGAATGGACCACTAGAAATCTATAAGCTGCACTGTTATGTGCATAACCCAGAAAGACACAGTCGACGGTCTTAGGTCCTAATTTTCTTTTCTTCGGTAACGACACATTTACCTTTGCAAGGCAGCCCCAAGTCCGAAGGTGAGATAAATCGGGTTTCCTTCCTCTAAATCCTTCATAGGGAGTCACCTCGCGATTACGGGGCACCACCCTATTCAAGACATAGCACACAGTGAGTACTGCCTCGCCCCACCAGACATCAGGCATCCCCGAACTTTGCAACAAAGCGTTAGCTAAGTCACACACCGTTCGGTTCTTCCTTTTAGCAACCCCATTAGACTGAGGCGCATACAGGGCTGTGGTTTCATGAATGATCCCACACTCTTCACAATACTCATCAAATATCTTAGAAAGATATTCTCCACCTCTGTCAGACCGCAACCTTTTAATTTTCTTATCTAACTGGTTCTCAACTTCAGCTTTAAAAATCTTAAAGTATTCTAGTGCTTCATCTTTGGTTTTAAGCAAATAAATATAGCAATATCTAGATGCATCATCAATCAAAGTAAGAAAGTAGCGTTTACCACCTTTAGTAATTATACCATTCATCTCACATACATCCGAGTGTATTAGTTCTAAAGTAGTAGTATTTCTACCCTCAACCGTATGGAACGGCTTTCTGGGCTGCTTTGCTTGCACACAAATACCACACTTTGAACCTTTCACGTGCTTGTATTCAGGAATTAAAAGCATGTCACTTAATCTCTTAATGGCATCAAAGTTAACATGACATAAACGGGAATGCCAAACATCATTAATGTAACTGTAATTATTACAAACCACATTAAATCCAAAAGAAGAATAATTGTTCAAAACCAAAAGACGGAACAAACCGCCTGACTCATACGACTTCCCAACAAAGACATCAAATTTAGACAGGATCACTTTATTAGACTCAAACACTAATTTAAGACCCTGTCGTAGCAGCAGCGACACTGAAATGAGGTTCCGATTCATCGAGGGCACATAAAGCACATCCTTCATGACAAGTGTCTTGCCTGAAGTCATCTTCAGACACACCTGTCCTATGCCTCGAACAGCAGCCGGAACACCATTCCCCATCAAGACTGGCCCGCTGGTGCATCCCTGTATAGAAGAAAACATGGATCGGTCAGCACAAATATGGACAGTAGCACCCGAATCAATCCACCAGTCATCTCTTGAACTTGCCATAAAGGCCTGAGGTGCATATCCTACAGGGGTGGGATTAACCACCACATTTCCTTCTTTACGCTGAGGATGAGGACCTTTGCCCTTTCTGTCACGGCAGCGCCGTGCAAGGTGTCCACTTTGGCCACACACATAGCAAATGAAGTCCTCTATTTTCTTCTTCATTTTCTTGGGCTGCATCTTGTTTTGGTTCTGTGCAGAGAAGTTACCCTTCTTCTTCTTCTTCTTCTGGCTTTTCCCTCATGCACCCCTCTCCACCATGTGAGCCTGAACCTGCTGGACTGGCTTGTTACTGGCCCTTGCGCGCTCCTCCACATTGATAGCCGCAGTCAACTCAGGGAGAGTCAGCTATGTCCTCATGTGGCGGCACGCGGTCACAAAGTCCCGCCATGACGGCAGAAGCTTGGCCAGTATCGCATTCACCTGAAAACTGTCTGGCAGGAGGCAGTTGTATTGGACTAAATCCCGCACAAGGAGCTGTAACTCCTGCAACTGCTCCATAACCGACCTTCCCTCAACCATCTTGTAGTTGAGGTAGCTCTCAGTGGCAAACGACTCATTGTCATTGTCCACCTCAGAGAATTCGGACTCTAGCTCAGTCCAGAGGGCTTTAGCAGATTCAAACTTGGAGTACAGGTCAAATAAGCGGTTCGATATGGCGTTCAGCAGTCTAGACAAGCAAGCCTGATTGGCCTCATCCTACTTCTCCTTAGCCTCTTTGGCAGTGGCCTTGGCTGCATCATCAGCATCTGGTGCTGCAGCCTCGGGAACAACCCCTGTGACTACCCAGAACAGCTTAAGATCAGTGAGCCACATGCGAGTCTTGATCTGCCAGCGCTTAAAGCATGCGCCATCGAACACTTCAGGCTTAATGACATCAGAACTGGAAGCCATTGCACAACTTGGTTTTCTGGATTGTTGTAATATTTCAAGAATAAGAGACATGCTTTCATAATTAAATACAATAAAGTAAATAACAATTCCATAAATAACAAGTACATTCCTCAGATGACATACATATTCATAGATTACATACATGAATAGAATAAATTCCAATGCTCGTACACATGTTACAATTCCATCCATATTCATATGAAAATCCATAAACACATTCAGTAGATGAAGTAGGCAGATAAAATACAAGAATATAGAAATTCTTTTCATATTTTACTCTCAGACAGCGGGTTGCTATTCTAGATAGCCGTCCAACGCCAAGGTGATTTAGATCCTTAACTAGTGTGACAGTTCTACTCAAAAATCACATAATTCAACAAGTTCCTTTATCTAAAATTGAATCTAGTCTCAATTACTGAAACTGCAGCCTCAATTACTAAACAGGAACAAAACACCAATAACTCAGTAAGTGCCGAGGGGTTCAGTAATCAGACAACTTACGATTCAGTAATCTAGTAATATTACTAGCTAACAGAACTACAACTAGTAATCAGAGGCAATTCAGTAATAGCGCTAGTAATTCAGTAATTCTTGCTACTGCAAGTAGTAAACAGAGACTAATAAATCCACAGCAGAGGCTACGAAAAGCCAACAATCAGGATTGAATGAAACAAGATTAGACAAAGAACAATCCTATCAATTCTATGAACTGTCACACTAATTTCTCACTACACCGCTTATCATCATCGAGTATCAAATCCGCCCAACAAATGTGCAATCATACCCAAGCATAAATACTAGCAGATTGCACAAATAAATACTTAAACAACCGAGAAAGGCAACTGGTAAATCACAGCACGTAGATCAACTACGTGGGAAGATAAACTCAACGAACCGAGGTTCTGTCTCAGAAAACCAACTTCCGCCGCTCACATCCGAGTCGTCGAAGGCGGTGGGTTGACGGAGATACTGAGCCGACGTCGATGCCGAGGGGAATGTCACCGGCAGCGACCCGAGAAGAAGACGAACGCCGCACAGCAGAGGACCCAGGCACCTGGCCAAGGTGGATGGCGAACAGGACCAACCGGCGACCGTACAGACACCACACAGGCGAGTACGCGGCACCAGCACCAAATCCCCCACACCCGAAACACTCACGAGAGCAGCTCCGGCAAGCAGCACCAGAGAACGGTGGCAGCCCCCACCAGGAATGGCGGCGCAAGGAGGAGCAGCCAGCAGTGGATCTGAGAGAGGAGGAATTGATTGTGTATGAGGAGGGAGAGAGACTTCCCCACATATGTAGGCGAGGAGGAGGAGCATCAGCCACTCGAGCCAGTCCCACGCGCCCGAGAGAAGCTCGAGCGCCGTTGGCCGCTCCGTCCGCTCGCGAGCGAGACGCTCGGACGAGCCTTGACGAGGAACAGGGGTACGGGATAATCCTTGTCCCTGCCCCTTGCGATGGCTCCTGGCTGGCCCTCTGCTGGGCTGCTTGGCCTGCTCTTGGGCCTTGGAGCGGCCCTTTTTTTTTAACTATTAATTAAAAGGGAAAACCCCCCTAATGGTCAACACAAGAGGTCCGATGATCATTGCCCCTTCTGCCCCCGAAAAGGAGGATTGCCTTCACCCGTCTATTTTCTGCCTACAAGCTCAAAGTTTCTGGTCAGTCTCGATGTTACAGGGCCTGTTCGGTTGGCTGGCCAGCCAACAATACTCCCCTCACAAAAATTAGCCAGCCATCAGCTAGTCAACAATAATTTCTCTCATAAAAATCAGCCCCAGCCTAGGCCATCCAGCCAACCGAGCAGGCGGACAAATGTTTGCAACATTGAGCAACTGGGGCTTGCCAACCCTTGAGCCAAACCAAAGCATGACTACGGTATTAACTTGAGTTCCCTAGAATGTTTGGAAATGTTGCAATGGCAGGTCTTCAGAAGCAAAAATAATGAATCCAACCCTCAACTTTCGGCTCGATGTAATGATCATCTTCTCTGGTCTAATAGAAGCAAGACAAACGTCTTCTCACGATGATCTTCTCTGGTCTAATAGAAGCAAGACAGACGTCTTCGGACAGATATAAGCTCGTCCTGTGGAGCAGCTTCTTCTCCGTAGAGTAGAATAGCTTTTTTTCTCCTTCTCCCCCTTCTTGATTGAACTCTCTATGTTCTTCCTGTTATTTTTTTTAAACATGTACCGTTGTTTCTTGAATTAATAAAATTCCAGGCAACCTAAGGGTGCCGACTGCAGTGCGCCAGTGCCTGAGTGCCAAACTGCTAACCCCGGAAGAGGATGTGCACAGTGCACCGTTCGGCTGTTGGCCATGTTGAGGATGTCACGTACTCACGTCGGCCATGTTGTCCGGGACGGGTACGTGACCGACGTCGCCGAGGATGGGCAAAGCGGCGAGCCATGGTGGATGCACCTCGATGTGCCGACGTCGTCCGTCCACCGGCGGCCGTGCGCGACAGCTCCAGCAGCCACACGCCCACAGGCCCCCACACAGGTGAGCGAGGTGGGCTGGTCTAACTGGCCGTCGTTTGAGTTCAAGGTCCACGAAGCCCTCCGTGCACAGAGTGGATCTGTGTCAAGTTACAGACAATGCAACTGAGCACCTTCAATACAGGAGAAGAGAGCAGACGGGATAAGACTAAAAGAACAATCCAGAGCGTCTCAAACGGCCTTATTGCGAGGAACGCGGCCCATGGGCTACTTGAGCTGATCGTGGTACGGCGGCCATGGGAACGTAACGGAACTGATGCGGCGGGCCTCGGCCTGATGCAGGCTCGACTGCTTGCTGATTCTTCACAACAAAAGTGTTGAGCAGCAAGTGTGGCCCATTTGTTACGAGCCCGTATCAGCTGGCCCTTTCCATTACGGTGAGTGTATGCGCGAGCGTCTTTGATTATACAATCATTTTTTTTTAAAAAAAGCTGGTCCTTTCTGTTTTGGTCGATGCACGCTCGACGCGATCTACGTTGGACCGTGATGAATCTAGTGTAAAACGGTCTTCGGCGTTGGATTTTCTCCCTCTGGAGTCTCATACTAGTTTTTATAAAAAGAAAGTAGGCAAGACACAATGTATGTTTGAGTTCCTCTTTATTATTATTATGTCATTATTTACTTTGAATGGCTCCCTCACATACATACTTCGGCATGTTATGACTACATAGTTTTGATAAAAAAAACTATGGACAACCAGACATGTGTTATGACTTCATGATTTTACAGCAGAAGTCATTCTTTCCTTCTATACACAGACCTGTTGTTTTACAATAGAAGTCACCATGATTTCAGGGGGGCTTAGCGAGTGTGGGAAAAAACTGTAAAAGTAGGTTAGGTTCGAATCTTTTTGTTTCTTTGTTATGTTTATTTATGTCAAGACTCGGATCAACAAAGGAAAAAAACAAGGGTATGGCACTAATACGCACGATGTGATAATTCTTCCTCGATGGATCTGAACGGTATCCGGTGATTTATTCCATGGAATGCTCGTGGAAAACTGACAATGCTGCTACCTGTCTTTGTACTACTCGCTTTAGAGCACGCCATCAAAATATCAAGAGAGAATGAATCCCCCTCCAGCAACCACAAAGAACCAAAAGATCCCTCGGCACTGTATGTCTCTAGCT
Organism: Digitaria exilis; assembly: GCA_015342445.1. Taxonomy (NCBI): domain Eukaryota; kingdom Viridiplantae; phylum Streptophyta; class Magnoliopsida; order Poales; family Poaceae; genus Digitaria; species Digitaria exilis. The sequence continues at coordinate 2,922,203 of JACEFO010001795.1, forward strand.
TAGCTCGATCCATGCAGCAGCAGCAGCGGGCGTGGAAAGGAGGAGGATGCTATGGACACTATGATAGACGCGAACCAGGACGCCACGCGCGTGCGTTCACACAGACACCGGGAACCTCCGTTCCGTTCGTCGCCGGCGAGCTCTCCTCTGCGAAACGTGATTAATGCCCCGGAATCTGACGCACTAGCGCTATTCCCATGGATGCTATGCGACGCAACGCAACGCAACGAATCAGGAAAATGCTCGCCCACCGCCGACCAGCCACCGAACGGAAGCCCACGAGGTCAGGCTGCCGGGGTCGCTTCATGGAGCCCGCGTGGCGTGCGCGTGCCCCTTCCACCTCTCTGGCCGAGAGCCGGGGCACCGGTCCAGCACGGCAGAGCAGTACGCCCCCATTTGCTACGGAGAGTTCTAATGGGCCTCCACGATGAATAGCCAAATGGAAATTCTGAAACAGGAAAGGGTGTGTTTAGATTGGGAAAGATTCCCCGAAAATACACTGTTCACCAAAAAAAAACACTGTAGATGAATAGTGCTATGTGAGTAGAAGTGGTGGGATGAATAGTGAAAAGTTGGATGAATTTGGGGAATATTTCTGAATCTAAACGGGGCCTTAGGCGGATTCTGAGATCCATCTTCACCAACTTCTTCCATATGTTTCACACTCGTACAGTCAACCACGCCCATTTGATCCCCACTAGCTGCATTCCATGCACAGTCGTCTCTGGCCGTGCCGCCAGGGATGACGCCACGTTCACGTGCCAATGCACCAGGGTAAAAGAACAATTTGCCTTATGCCTTGTTTGTTTTGGTATGGAATGCCATAGAATGGGCACCAAACCACATGGAATATCTCGGCATAGAATCAATCCTAATCCACCCAAAATGTTTGTTCCGTTAGGCATGGAAGGGTTTGAAACCCAGTATGGTTTGGTGCCGTTCCATGCCAAAAAGGTCTAGCTTCGTTTCATGAGTCTGACCTCATGGAACCAAAACATATGGTTTGAGTGACATGTATGGAACCACTCAAACCATGCATAAACTGATCCAGCTCGGGAATCAAACCCGAGCAACCGAACAAGGCCTTAAACTGAACACTAATCCACCATGTATTATCACATGTATTTCTGTGATAAGATTTTTATTGCTTTAGTTGTGCACCAGGGCCAATCCATGGCTACCTTTGCCCCTGCGTGCCGCCGCCACCGCCCTTGACATGTGTTGTTGCTCGCCGCGCTGCTACTCACCTCTGGCCATGCCGCCTCCGTGCACCGTCACCGTCGCTGCTACTCACCCCAACGCCGCCGCCGCATAGCTTACTGGAGAAGAAGCCCAACGTTCAACATTTTGAATTCGCCATTTAAATATTTTTTGTTGCAATTTCAATATTTTTAATTCTTCATTTCAATTTTTAATTCTCCATTTCAATATTGTTAACATTAAATGTTGAATATGTTTAAGAAAAATGTTTAACATGTTGTATAGAAATGTTGAATATGTGTGCAAGGTAATTAGGTTGATGTTGAGCTTTAAAGATGGATGACTTATCTATCTTCCATAAGATGATTCATTTATCTTCCAAAGTGGGCTTTGGGTAGTTTTGTTTTTAAACCAAGGGAATGACTACATAACATCTGAGTGACCACTCAATTTTTGGATCACTATACACATACCATGTGTCAACTTTTCAGGTGATACACAAGTGTAAGTGAACAGAAAAGCAAAATAAACCAATTTCTAAGACAACACAGAACATCAAAAATCATGTGAAAAAGCACACGTAGATCATCTAGAAAATGGGGGTACCAAGACAGCTGTATGACAATACAATTTTTTAAAAAAGATTTTGCTAAGGTATCCCCAATTAAAGAGTGCTATAGATCTAAACAACATATTACCTCCTATGAGGTAAATATGAAAGTAAGGAATACTCGCTCTGTCTTATAAAGAGTGCTCCTTTAGGTATTTTAAGGCACATTAGTAAAGAGGAGAAATGACTTGTATACCTACAATCAAAATAAGTAATTAATCTTATTGGCAAGAGAGAAAAAAACCCTAGAAATTAAATGTGCATGCACATAGAAAAGGAAAATATTGGTCAACTAAATATGTGCATGCACCTTGGTAAGGAAATATTTGGGCAATTAACATCAAATGCAATGAAATGTATGTTGTCCAACACCTTTTTTTTAGAAATGAGAATATATTTCAATATTCCAGCCTCTGCAAGGACCGGCGCATGCAGATGTTCTTTATTACAACCTCAATCTTAAGACGATAACACAAAAGAAAGGGCGGCATATGTGTAGACATAAGAGAATCTGTTACTAAAACACCATCCGTTATTAACAAAGACTTCCATCGACGTGGTCTCAAGCATACGACAACCCTAGATTCTTTGAGGACGCTCCTCCTCCTTCTGCAGAGGTGACCAAAACCGTGTCGATTTACTGTGTTGTCCAAAACCTTTAAGCGCAGTCTTTTATGGAATAAATTTTAAATGCTAAAATAGCACTTATTTTGGGAACAGAAAATATAGCTTTCAATTGATCCAAGTCGGACAGAATCCTTTATACATGGTCCGGCAGCGAGAACGTGGAAAGTCGAGGAAAAGATCGAGACGGTATCGGAGACCGGGACCAGGACCAGGACCAGGACGCGTACGTCCACGTCGGGGAAGACGACGATCGAGCCTCACGGCACTCGAGTGATATTACGCTAGGTACTGTGTTAGATGGATGCGATGCCGATCAATGACCGGCGAGGCGAGCACATATTCAGACTACCAGCACTGGGTTCTCTCTATTTGCTTCCTCTAAGAGGAATATTCTGTCCTGGTCATCGAGATTCTTTCCTTTATATCAACTTCTTCCGCACTCATCATTCTTTTATAGGTCTCCTTAATACCAACTACCACCCTGTTGGGCCCACGCGTCAGATTTATTTATCAATTTCCTCTCTCCTTCCCTTGCCCAGGTAGTCTCCTCCCGGTCCAGTCCTCCGTTCCACTTCCAATCTCGCCGGCGTCGGCCCGATTCCAAGCGCCGCCGCCTGTCGAGGTCCAGCGGTGCCGCCGCGGGGCCACTGGCGCCGGTGACCACCTTGCCCGCGCCAGGGCAGAGCACGACCTTCTCCCTGCCGCCGCGTTCGCTGGGGCAGATAAGGCGGCGTGGGCTGGTTGGTTCGCCGGGGCAGAGGAGCAGTGCGCCGGTGCCTGGGCTTGTTGGTCGATTTGGCTCGCCGGCGGCTCGATTTGGCCAGGGCGGACCACGAGCTGCGGCTGGGGCGTCGGCCACGCCGGGGCAGACGATGAGCACGCCGAATATTCCAAACACTGCAGGCTGCAATAATATACCAGGATCATCAATTGGGGGCACAACATTTTAACAACTACAATTTTGTGGTGGCATGGATGATCAGTTGGGGCAGAGACTTGTACAGTACTAGTGAAGGGAATGGTGGACAAACCGGAGTTGGCCAGGACGACGGACGCAGCGCGCTGTGGAGTGTGCAGTGGAGCTCTCCGAGGACGTCACCTCCCGATCTTGTGAAGCTCGGCGCTGCCGTTTATGCCGCCGCCTGCCCACGGCCTCGTCCTCCAAGATGACCGCGCCGCACGAACGGGCGCGAGGCCGGGGCCAGATGAGCAACGGCCGCGACGCAGATCGAGTCGCGGACTCCCCCCTGCACGGTGAAGACAGCGGGGATGAATCCAGGTTAGGGATGGCGGCGACGACGCAGATCCAGTCGAGCGGAGGTTGATGGAGCACGGACGGTGGCAGATCGACGGAGAACGGCGGTGGAACGAGCGGTGAAGGCGTCGATGGGCCGCGCACGGCGGTGGATGCGCCGCAGACGACGGAGGACCGGCCGTCGGCGTGACCTCCTCTCTCTTCACCCGAGCACCAGATGCGCAGGATGCCGGGCGAGCGCGGAGGCACTGGACCTCCTGTGCCTTCCCCAGCAGCAAAGGCACGCCCGCCCCCGAGGCCGGGCCTCCGCGGCGGCCGTGAGGCAGGAGAGGCCGGCGAGGCCAGTCGGGCGCAGGGACGAGGAGCACGGACGAGCGCGAGGCAGTTGGGGGAGGAGGGCGGGCCCAGCGATGGAGGAGACTGCGGTGCCCTCTGTATGTGGAGGAAGCAGAATGTTCCTTTGTCGTTGAGGAGGCTATACAGAATACCGCTGCGGGGGATTTTCCTCTATCTGCTTCCTCAAGGAAGCCGTAGAGGAGACCAGTGCTGGTAGTCTCACCGGTGGCTTATCGGACCGACCGACCAACGTGACGAATTAGCTACCGCCGGGTGTGCATCATACCGCCGGAGGCCTCGCAATAATTGTGCCACTAACCGCACATACTACGTAACGTACTGACTGACGCCTCTGAATATCTGTGGTCGAACGAGATCATGATCTGCCGGCAGAGAATGTCGCCGGCGCTATATTCGATATTCCTCCGTCCGTCGGTGAGACGCAGCAGCGTCGTGTCCGTGACTCAGAGCCGGACGTACGCGCGGGATCCGGCAGGTGTGCGGCGGCACCCGACGCGCACCACCGTCCGCGCCGTCGTACGTACGTGGAGGGTGGGAATATGCGCGACGGCGACGTAACGCCACCCACAGCGCATCGCCGAGAAACGCCGAGAGCGAGCGAGGGCGGTTTATCTGCGGCCGCCGACCACCGTACCGGCAGAGGAGCGCGGCCGCCGCCGCGCGACAGACCGAGCGGTGGCTGGCCGGCTGGGCGACGGCGGGCCGTGTTTAGTTGTGGTGGGGAAAAATTACTTTTTTTTTCTGGAATGCGTGTTATGTGAGGGGGATGAATAGGAAAGGGTAAAAAGGAATTTTTGTTATGTAAGGGGATGAATATGAAAGAGAAAAAAGAAATTTTTGAGAATACGTGTTCTGTGAGAGAGATGAATAGAAAGTAAAAAATTTTTTTAAAAACTAAACGCGGCCTGACCCACCTGGTTGCTCTGGCTGGCTACCACCTGCCCTGCTGGTGCTGCCCACGCGTACGTGCGGCCAAAAAGAAGACCCTGTGGACGCGGCAATAAATGCGGCGCACGTGTCGCGATCATCCGCAGTCCGTTGCAGCTGCAGCCGCCGTGGCGCCGCCGCACGAGCGGTGGACAGGGTGGCTTCTTGCGCGGGTCGGACGCACGCGACGACGACGGGCGCAGCTACGGAGAAAACGAGTCGGAGTAGTGTACTACACAGTCTAGTCTAGTCAGTCCTACTACTACGCAAGTACGCATCAATGGACTGGCGCACTACGCTACGTACATATACGGGCACGTGGGCTTGACTCGCCCAACTTTGCTCAGTCATGGGCCGTCTTTACCCTCCTGTCGGCGGCCTTTGTTGGCCTCTAGTATATCTCTGATCTGGCGCCCAACCTTTTTCGGTCGTCCACGCAAGACTGACGAGGCTACGAATGCCTGCAGAGTTTTGCGTCTCGCTCTCTGCCTCGCATACCATCACCGCTCACGCTTGCCGACTCAAAGCCTGTGGGCGTGCTGTATACGTGAACGCTCGCCGATCGAGGACATGACATTCTGGTTTTGGCCACTAGCGATAGGCCCAGTGCAATGCTGACACTCCCGTCGCCCTTTCCAACTAGGGAGAAGAGACGGACGAATGCACGTACGTGCAGCGCAGGTACACAACGCCCGTTGCTGTCGTCGATCGACCGCTCCGGCGTCGAACAAGATGGCCGTCGGCACAGTCCGATGAACAATCCGTCCCTAGCTTAGCTTTCTCGTGCTAATCCATCACATAGCTTATCCTCCGGCTCCTATCGTCTCTTATCTCCCTTTGCCTTTAGTTTCCTGGACGGATAAAAAGCGCCACCACCACCGCACCTATGACACGCCTACCCTTTCTCCCCCAAGCTCCGGTCATGGACTCACGTGGCCGTGCTGAACGCGCGCCGCCGTTAGTTTCTGCTCTGCTGATTCATCATATTCATGTGTTATCATGTGTCATCCATCACCTGATCGAGACCTGAGACGACGACATTGATCCAAAGTGGTATATACTGCCGGACGGCTTTTTATCTCTCTATCTATCCATCCATATGATCCATCCACGGCTTGCAACTTTAGTTCACGCGTGTTTGATGCTGGGACCTGCCGCGAGTAAACTGATCGAGGAGAAACACCACAACGACGGGCCAAAAAGTTGGCTGGCTAGCTGCATTTGGGTTGACACTCCATATATCCAAACAGTGCTCTCGATCAAATGCGCAGTGCAGTACCACTTGCACTAAGCGCCGGCACTGTACGCTTTGTTGATGGGACGTGATGGTAGTGGCTGTGCTTTCGCTTTTCAACTCGTTCACCTTTTCCACTTGTTTTGTGCCATCTGGTAGTCGGTATCGTAATTCATTCGTACGTACATCCCGGGGCGCGGCAGCTGGCGACAAAATGGGCTTCTGGCACATGCAAAGCGTGCGTCAAGAACAGCGTCGACGTACGAAGACCTACATGTAGCCTCGTCTTTAGCTTTCTGAGTGTGCTCACAACGTAAGAGCTAGACACTTGATATTTGTACAAGCCGTTCTTTCTTCTTTTTTGTTGGGATAATGAACAACAGTGGCGGAACTTGAGAGAAAATTAAAGGAGAGTAGAAAAATTTTGCCAATTGGAAAAACAGATTTTGTATCAATTTTTCGTTGTCCACATAAGCATACACACCTAGGCATGACTGTAGTCATTAATTATGAATGATAATAAAAAATCGAATAATTCACAAAGTGGTCAATACGCCCTTTTTATTTAAATTTTATTGTGCGATTCTTCACCGTATTGAAATCACCAATAATCGAATATGTTATTCACTGTCATCTCTCTTCTCAATACACAGTACCAAGTAATTTTTTTAAACAAAAATCTATCTTCCATTCTATTTCGTAGTCTAGACTCTACAAGTTTTATTGCCGAAAATATAAGCTACCCTTGTCAAATATGAAGCTTTATATCCGTAAGTACACTCATATTTATAGTGAACATATTCTCTCCGTTCCAAATTTTAGTTATTCTAAAATTTTAGATAGTCTATCTATTTTTATGTTTGACCAAAATTAAAGAGGAATTCACAAAGTTTTATGGCACCAAATAATAAACTATGAAAATATATCTAAAATGAAAAAAATGATGGTACTTATTTGGTATCATAAATAAATATATTGGTACTTTGCTATATAATTTTTTTTGTCAAACCTGAGATGCTTTGTCTCTCAAGAAAATTGGAATCACCTATAATTTGGAACGGATGGAGTAATTGACATCTCAAATTAGCTTTCTCTTGCTCGGGAAAAATAATAGGATACAAATTTAACACTAGAGTTCATACTTTAACAAAAGGTAGTAATTTTATTTTTTTTGTTAGGGAGGGGGGGGGGGCATGGCCCCTGCCAGCCCCCCTCAGTTCCGCCATTTATGAACAGGTCGTTCTTGGACTATCTGATGCGGTACAGTGGTGGTCTTATTGGTCACCTTCTTTATGGTGATGATCCTCTAGATATACAATAATGAGTCTCCGAATCTTAGCAAGTTGAGTTGTAGATGGAATATAACGTAGGGAACGTTAGATTAAATGTATATCCCCACCATTCTCCTGTGATAGTCATATTTCACCAAAGGTCTGTGAGCCTAGTTGGCTAGGGGGGTGAGCAGTATTTCTCGCGGAACATATTTCACCAAACATATTTCTCGCGGAACTGGAATTCCAGGACTGATTTTTTTTTTAAAAAAAATCCCCTTAGGGACTGGGGTTCAGGGGCGTGTCTTCTTCTTAATAAAAACTGGAGGCTCTTTACCCCATTAGGTGTAGGTTTTTTGGATAGTCATATTTTATCTTGATAGAATGACTAAGCAGGCCAACAACTTTGTTATCATCCAAAACTGTGCTAATATAGTCAGTCCTCCATTGGTTTTCCGATGACTCCGTATTGTTGCTAATGCTATTTATTATTGGCGGGATTGTGGTGGACCACTCTGAAATTATTCCAAGTTAAGTACCCACGGACCACTAACCAAGTAGTCAGACACTTAATCCGGAATAAGCTGGAGCACCGTCGGATTATACCTGATTAACCACGTACTTTTAAGATCGAAACAACACGCGCGCCCACACGAAGGTGAGTCCCAGAAATTACAACATTCCACAAGTTCAACTTACATAAATAGTCTCAGCAAATTATTACAAACCAAGTCTGAAATTGAAATAAAGTTTGAGAGTTCAGCAGCGGAAATAAACCATCGACGATACATAGTAACACCACAATGAAGCCGTCCATGGTGCTACTCCTCCCGATCCTCGGAAGAGGATGGAACCCACTCGACGTGCCAACCAGGAGGAACCTGGGTAGGCCAAGTAATGGCATCGACTGCCACATCCAACACAGTACCTGAAAATAACAGCCACAAGTAAGGCTGAGTATACTAATACTCAGCAAGGCTTACCCGTCGGGTGAAAACTACATCACCGACATCTAGACATGAGAGGCTTTTGGCTGGTGGGTTTGTTTGCCAAAAAGCAACTAAAAGTAGATCCTTGCTTTCATGGTTTTAGCATCATATTCTAGTAGATTTAACCATTCTAGATTAGCATCCTCTCTAAGCATACAAGTGGTGCAATACAATTTAATTCATACAACAAGTTCATCAATCTCATAGTTCCACTTGTTACTCAATGCAGCCAGGCGGTCAAGCAGTCTCATTAACCGCGAGAAGCGGACAGTTCGAACCGAATTTTGCTACCTGGCCAGGGGAAACCCAACACACACGGATAATGCTTGCTATAAAAGGTACAAGCACTTCCCAACCTTTCCCATCGATCCACAATTCGGAACCGGGTCCACCCTCCTTAGGATAGAGGTTTACTGCTTCACTCACAGTCTCACGCATATATCCACAAGTGTACGGCAGGGGAAACAAAAGTTTCCAAGGAGAGATGGCTATCGGCCCTAGCTGCTTCAATCTGGTACCGGGCTTACCGATTCCCATATATCGGCATGCATGTGGTACGTTCAAAAACTTGACACACTCAACCACACGTTTCGACCTTAAATCAATTATCATACACGGACGGGAGATCTACATCTACCATCCCGCCCGTCCATCCTTATGATTCCAACATAAGTAAAGACAAGCAACTCCTATGTCTCGCGAGTGACAGGAAATCACTCGACTTGTAACGGTCCTGAAGCATTGCGCTATCGACCTTATCATTCTAGGATTGCAAGACATAGGTACTGGAATTATGCAACTAAGGTATTCAATCAACTCCTGGAAATGTAAATGCACAGACATAGATAATTCATAGTTGCACAATCTTTAAAAGTTAGGTTATGCTCCGGGGCTTGCCTTCTTGGGCTAGCTGACTGCTACGCTCCGGGCTGTCTGCGTCGACGCTGGCTCGGCCGCCTTCGAGGTTCTCCTCTCCGTCGATGGGGACGAGGTCGTAGAAGCCGTCAACGAGTGCGCCTTCTACATGAGATGCACAAGTTAAACGTTCTGCCAAAACATGATTCGAGGTTACTGCACTAGGTGATTTTTATCTTAACATTTTAACAAAGTTTCTCTTTTCTCTTCTAAGCTCCTGCTTTCGAGGAAAAGAACTCGGTTGGTCATCGAGGACCGAGTTCTTCTCGACAGAAAGAACTCTGCTGGTTCCCGCGGTCTGGGTTCTTATCGAAAAAGAACCCTGAAGCTCGAAACTGAGTTCTCATCGAGAAAGAACCCTGTTCGAATAGGAAAAGAACTCTACTGGCTCTCGTTACGCCGGGCGAACGGCGGTGGAAGGAGGTCGGAGAGGTGGGGAAAAGAACGAGTGGCTTACCACGAGTCGAACGATGACGGTTGGGAGGCCGGAAGAGGCTCGTAAATCACCGGCGACGTGCGGTGGCAGTGCGGTCGCCGCGGGCTCGATTCCGGCGAGGTTGGGGGCTGTTGCCGGGAATGAAGGGGTCCGCGAGCACCCGTGTGACTCGGGGAAGCTATTGGGATGCTTGGTTGACCTCGGGGAGGGCTCGAAGTAGGGGCTCGATGTGCGTGTGCTCCGGCGGCCGGAAATGCGGACTTGGGGGAAATCCGATTTCTCGCCGGAGAGTTGGGGATAGCTCGTGAGAAGTGGGGGATTGGAAGCTAGGGAGGTGGTTTAGCTCTGTGTGCGAGGGATTTGGGAATGGTGGAGGGACGAGGACGAAAGTGGCTTTGAAGCTAGGCTCGGTCCGCGCGGCTGGAGGTTGAAGACGACGGACTTGAGCGCGAGGAGGAGAAAATGGCAGTGTTGTGGACTGAGGGAAGTGATGAGAGACTCGGTGGAGTGCTTAGGCACGCAAAAGAGCAATGAGTTGCCTCGGGAGCGCGCGTGAGGAGAGAAGGTCGACGTGACGCGCCATTGATGCCGGCCGAGCTCGAACAGAGCGCGCGCGACACGATTGGGCGAGGAAGATTGTGGCGTGATCGCTGGGGATCCTCCACAGTGCTCCTTGGCGCGTAGCGAGCGAGCATCGCGACTGCGGGGCGGCGCTGCGCGGCTGCGACCATTGCCGAGCGAGCTCGTCATGATGGCGCTCCGCGGCGCGAGGCAGCAGTGCGTCGTCGCCCGCGACGTGACGGTACGGAAAGCTTTGACAAACGCGTGAGGACAAAAGCTAGCTGCCACCGCAGCTCGGCCGACCCGACGCGGTCTCCGCCACACGCCGGCCACGTGGCGGCCGGACTCCGGCCGGAGCAGAGCGCGCCAGGGGCGAGCTGGCAGCCCCGTGGAGCTCCTTTGCCCCTTTTGAACTTTCTCCAAAAATTCGAACTGAACTTCGAAACGTGTAAAATTAAAAGTTGGAGTTTGAGGTGTGGGACACAACTTTCGAGCTTGGACCAGGCACTTCCACCAGGCGCTACGGCGCTTCGAGCTTGAACCGCAAGCTCGAGCTTGCCGAGCCTCGAACGGTCGGAAACGCCGCTCGAGGGTGAGTGCCCCCTCGAGCTTGGCTGCGGAGCCTCGAGCGTGACGGAACGTCGCTCGAGGGTAAGTGCCCCCTCGAGCTTGGCTGCGGAGCCTCGAGCGTCCTAACGCGCGGCCTCGAATCGTGACGGACTGCGGGGCCTCGAGGGTCCCATCGTGCGGCCTCGAATCGTGACGGAAACCACTGGCTAGGCTCGATCATCACGGACATACTGGCTAGCTCGATCGTCACGGACATACTGGCTAAGCTCGATCGTGACGGACATACTTGCTAAGCTCGATCGTCACGGACATCCCCGCTCGAGGGTCATCGAGCGGAACGAACGCCGTGGCGAGGTTGTCGTGAAGGGCTGTAGGTGATGACAACTACTCTTTTGGTCCGAGATTTTTAAGTTCAGCACCAGAATCTTGAGATTTCAGTTGGGTGTCCAAGATCCTTTGCTTTTGAATTTCAAATTTGAATTTTTGGTAAATTCTTGAATTCTAACACCATTGTTTTCCCTTTGAACCCGTTTTAAAAGTACTTTCAATATTTTTACATCAGGGATGTCACAGATTTGTGGATGGGGTCAGATTACTTGTTCCTTCTGGGCCTAGAAGAATCCTACGGAGTCTCACCGGCCGGCGGTGGTGAAGTGGAGGCCACAGGTACACCGCTGGAGCCGAACGATGGAGGACCTGGTTGGACAGTAGAGGTGTCGGGGCAGACTCTACTCAAATGGGTTAGTGTCTGACGGTGATGGAGGGCAACGATCGAGGCAGTGGGGGAGAGTCTTGGTCGAGCCGGAGGAAGAAGAAAGAAATGAGGAGAGAGAAGAGGAATATGTAGACCATTAGATCTTAATTTAACGGTTGTGGATGGTGTTTGACAGATAATTAATTTTTCAAACTTCGATATAAATTTGGATCAATTCACTACAAGAATCGTAAGAATGGCCAACTGTTACTAAACCGTTGGGGACTAATATATACCATTGGTAAAAGTAATAGCCGAGTGTATACTGTTGGCAACCTCCTCTCGTGCACTCTTTGTTGGGCATTCCACCTTTTCCCGAGGGCTAGTCGGTCACTCTATAGCCAACGGTAAGTTGCCGACGGTCTACAGCTGGCAATTAGACAATCATCATGGTCCTTTCATGGTTAGCTTCACATGCTTTGCCAATGGGACTCTGATTTCTTACAGTTGGTTTGACCCATCGGTAATAGTGTTTTCCAATGTCATTTCCTAGACCGTCGGGGACTAAACACTTGCTGATTATATTTAAACCTGCGAGTTATTTTTAACTGTTGGAATAGGAATTAACCATGGGTTTCATCTACTCGGCATTAGAACTAACCATGGCTTTCATCTACTCGACAGCTCCGGCAGTACGTGATAGTTTCAATTCACTTGTCGGCTCCAGTGGCCCCACAAATTTTCATCAAGTAGAATAAGGGGCAAGTGTTGCATAATACCATTATATTATCATTTCAGTACAAACACTGTACTTCATTATACAAGTACAAAATGAAATAAACATTAAAAAGGTGATCGAACATCTTTTTCTGTAGCGTGTAGCACCATACTATCCTTCACTGTGACTGTTACAATCCTCCTAATCTTCATGGCTGTAGCCTTTTTCACCAGTGTTATCCTACGAGAATACAATAAGAGTGTAAACAGTAAACCTATACCAGTAAAGGTAAAATAGTCTGCATACTAAAGAAGTAAAGATCATGGGAACAATGCATTAGAGAATATCTCTATGCTATAAATAAAAAGAAACGCAAGTTGGTCAGCACACTACTCAAAATTTTCTTAAGCAAACTACTCAAAGTTTGTGTACATACACATTCCAAATTCTTTAATGGAACAATCTCAAGTTCAGATTAGAGCAATGGCAATAAATTTCGCCCGCTGCCGGCGAAGAGCAATGCCATGTCATCCACTATTTCTTTTTTTATTCATCAACACATGCAACCTTCAATGCTCATCAACACTCTAGACCAATGGAAGGAGCAGGATGTGTACTCAACCGGCTTCAAGCCGGCGTTTTGTAGAACGCCCACTCCATTCTCTCTCCTCTTTTCTTACTCCTCCATGTAGGATTTAGCCAGCTCTTAGCCTACCATAATACTTGCTCTTAAGTTGATTATAAATAAAAGATAGCCCATCTATAATTTGCCCCTTTTACAATGGAGGAAACAATTACACACATGTTCAAAAGTTACATATTGAATATATCAAAATAGTCTACCCAATGATCTGCAAACAATAAAAGAATGTTGACATAACTAGGGTTAAAAAAATTCATCATCAGACTGTGTAATGACACGTCCATCCTTTCTAGAGACAGAGAGAGAGAGGGGTCCAGACAGATGTGAATGACAGTATCCCAAGGAGGGTTGCCGTACAGAAATTGATGAGAAAGTAGTTTGCATCGTACCTGATGATGAAGATGATATGATGTGTCGTAGTGGCCGCGACAACTGCCGATTCATAATCTGTGGAAGCTGGACGCTGCTCATCCATCCATTGCGATTGCCAACAAAGCAGTGGATTCGATCAAGTGAAGAAAAGCCCATTATTTATGCACCCCCAGCATACAAATAACGGCGCCATGAGAAAAATTGAATTGCTGCTGAGAGAGAAGACAGAGATGGAGACCTTACATCCTCTATGCTCGCGCATTCACACGAAGCCGGTCGACACTCTCCAGTTCTCCGGTCACCAGCACTCTAGCAGATCACCAAAGGAGAGAGACGATAGGAGTCCTTTTCAGGAGGGGGCAGTTTTGTTAGGAGCGTGATTTAAGGGTTAGTGGAGGAGAGGTCGTGCTCGTGCCTTGCGCACGATATTGGTTTTCATTTAAGCGCTAATATTCCCGTCGTGCTACAGTAATTAGATTGTACTGCCGGGAAATTTTGAAACAATCGGCCATTTGGTATGAAAGCCAACAGGTAAACTAACGACTGTTGGCTCTGTCTCAGCAAATAGCCGACTGTCCTAATAACACCATAGGTAATTATTAAACCGTCGCCTATTACAACAATTTGCCATGTGTTATTGTTGAGACCATTGGGAAATATTTTACCCCGTTGGCTATGTGGTCTTGTGCCCAACCGGACAATATCTAACCCTCGGGAATATATGGTACTATTGGCTATTCGTAACAAGGCCAACAGTTCACCTTATAACTGTTGGTGATTTATAGTTTTCCCGACTACATGTTGGGCATTGTACTACCCTGTTGGCCTAGCTTGTGTTTCTAGTAGTGATTCTCAGAAAACCCCAACGAATGTTATGCATACGATGTTCTGATAAAATCGATGACGACAGAGATGTCGCGGGACTAGCTGTTGCCTTTCACACGGTGCCACGGCGACCACGCTTGACCAGTCTCGCTAGTTGGACTCATGCTCCATTGACGCGGAAGATGATTGGGGGAAAGGAAAGTCTCGATCAATGCAGATAAATGGTTGGATCCATCGGATGCAGGCCATACAAGTGCATGCAGAGATAAGCCTGTCTCGCACTTGCAGCTGCTTCGTCAGCCTTCGCACCCACCAAACCATTCGATCGTCGTCTTCCTCGCCGCGTCCAGCTGCATTTTGCTGCCCCCTGCAAAGCTCATCTATATCTGTATATATATCCAGCACTAGCAATCTGCATATCCACGCCTTCGTCCACCATGCATCTATCCATGGCAAAAACCTATTTTTTTAAAAGAAAAATGCTAGACCTCTCTTTTATTGCTAAAAAATATAACATCTTGATATCTAGATCGGTTTCAAAATAGCTGAGTGAGAGCTAAAATAGAAGATTGCAGTGGTCTAATCCTAGTAAGATGCGAGATCCATCTCAATTGGCTTTTTGTACGGTAGGCGTGCACATCCTAAGTAGCTTATCTTATCCGTCTTACTTTTGCATAGTTTTCTATGTGGTTAGTTGCTATATAAGATAACTTACTTTGAGTAGTGCTCAAGGTAATCATATGGTCATGGTACTTTGAGGGCATATCAAACTTTAGTTTATTCTTTCTGTTGCCATACTCATATTCATGTTTCATTACCACTAGTAAGTTGGCCTTCGCTAATGACGCGGCTACACTTGATGATGTGCTATAACATTTAAGTGTATATGCATGCTATATTTTTCGTTTTTTATTTTTTTATTTTCATTTCTCTCGGTCTCACTAACTATTCTCCTTACTTATGTATCCTAATCGGCACATTGTTTATCGGTCTTATGTATGTTTACAAAAGGTTTGCTCGAATGAACTAAAAAACCGTGTCCTATATACATGCTTGGTTAAAAAAACTTGTTTGATCTAACTATAATTATATGAGCTATTTATTTAGATATTTTCCTCCCAAGTAGAATAAAAAAAATATATTTTAATTATTTTAGTGTAAATATTGATGTTCATCGATCAATTTTATTTTTTATAAAAATATAATTTCTATTTTGTTATATTTAAATTTTGAGTTATGCTCTTTTGAGACGGAGGGTGGACTAAATAGCCATTGGTATTCTTAATTTATGAAAAAAATCGTATTGAGTGATTCACTCACCAACCTTAGGGAATCCGTAGTGCTTGTTCGACGTACGCTGCCATGTAAAATCGAATACAGGCTTTGTTCGATATCTCAGCGTGAGCTTCGGTTCAATGGGCCCATATTTTTCTTAAATAAAATTAAAAGGCGTAGAACACTGACAACCTAACCTACCAATCCTTTGCATGTCCATCCACAGCTGCTCACCCTTTTTAATTTGTCTAGGAGTCGAACAGACAAGAAGGGTCAAACAAAGAATATTACTGCATGGTTCGAGCATCGCAGTGTATTAAATCGAACCGTGAGTAGATCTTGGTTTGATTCAGAGCTGTTGACACCAAAACTTGGTGACTTTTGGTGTCAACGCAAGAGCAACACTGGAGCTGCCCTTAAAACAACAACCATGTTTGGTTGGATGGCTTGAATAAACCCTATGGCCCAAAGGGCATGTGATCCGCTTTGTAACCCATTCTTGCAAGTTGAGGCCCAATAATACTATGAACCAAACCTTACTTGTTCATAACGACGATGATCTATGATTAGACTGTTCTACTGAACTATTGAATGATTCCTCTAGAAAAGCAATTGAGATGATTAATTATTGGCGATAATCTATTCAATGTTTTGAGGTGGTTTTGCGAGGCGCCTAGCTTAGATGCTAGTAGATGCAAAGCTGTAACCGTACCATGGAACAAATGTAGGACAATCAGCCAGCACAAATGGGCCCCCGGTGTAATCTTTGCTAAAGTTCCTTTTTCAGTTTCAAACCAAGATATGTGCTGCTGGCAAGTGGCCAAGCTGATATTACATTATTCTTGAACGGTTAAGAAAATATTCTATGCATGTGGTTTTATACGATTTACATTGATACAAAAGAAAGTTTGGAAGATTTGGGCCATGATTAGTCGGCGAGCTAGTTGCGTGCGTGCCAATGGCGGGCATAGGACAACGTGTTCAGGAAGCAAACTGACACTCCTGTAGTAGCAAAGCTTTCTGCCCATATTTCTACTTCTGGAAATGTGGTCTTGTGGTCCAGTCCAACAAACCACACATCTATACGCACAATAGTCAACAAATTATTGGTACACGTATATACTACGCCCAAGGTAGCAGCTCATTTTCTAGATTTATAACCGATGATACAATATTTTGAGGGCATACTACGAGATATAAAATTCTTTTAAGTTTCATATGTGTGAATAAACAATAGGCTTCATTACTACAGTTAATATTAATGAAATTCATAGTTCACGATCTTTCTGGTTAGTTCAAATATTTGTGAGAGAGAACATTATATTGACATTTTTTTTTCTCGGACAATCTTAAAGTAGTCTCTTAAAACAAATACTAGAGAATGGAACACTAACGTTAACGCACTGATGTAAACCACCAATATCTGCAGGGGAAATGTAGCTAGCTGGGCTTATTGTTTTCTTTGCCGGTGATACATGTTCTTTTTTTGGGACACGCTCATTCCTAATAATGAAAGTGAAATATATAATATGAGCTCAGAGAGTAAATTCCATATAGTTTCCTTCTAACTGTCCAAAAGAGCATATATCTTTGTGAGCACTTAGCAGCAATTAATCATGTGGACTCAGGTCTGGTGTAGAGTGGCTTTATACCTGTGTCATGGCCTACGTGTTCAGTGTATGCTGATTTGCCAATCACAGGGCAGTGAATGAAAAGAAGAAAAGGGAGAAACGAATGAACACGGATCAAAAGAATCTAATACCAACCACGCAGGCTCTATGGATTATCAGGATCTAGGTAGCCAGTAGGAAATAGAGAAGAAGTTCGCCTAAAGTTACTGGAAATGACTTTTTTATATTCTCCAAAATGGATGGAAAGGAACTTTGATATTTTTCGTGTCTCAATCACTTTGGTCTCTCTTATAAATTTCAGTGATCTTTGGTAAAAAATATATTCGTGTTAAAATATAATTTACATCTCATCATGTGATTTATGTGGTTTGGTCTTCTAATTTGCATTCCTGTATTTAATACTTCCTCTCCCGGGAAATACAATATAACTCCTTCACATGAATACGAATATAAAGTTGACCACTTCTTCTGCCTTCTATGAAAAAACTACTTCAGGCCTCCACCTCTGCTCTCACAGTCCCGTGTCAAGGACTCCAAGAAGCGGCACGAGCACTCCAAGAAGCATTCCCATCAATGTCCTAAATGTCCAAGAAGCAGATACTCTTTAAAATACTCTTTTATAAATTTAATAGTATATAATTAGTAGGGGGTCATCCCTCCTGTTTTGTAAAAAAAAAATGTCTTAAACATCGGGCTAAGGGTGGGCAGGACTCAAGAACAGTCAATAACGGAATAAACAGCACTATATGGTGGCTAAATTATTGCATTGAGCTCAAATAGTTGTACCGCCTTAAATAACTATAGCGGGAGATTTAAAATCTTGGTACCCATGCAGCCATAGAGTCCGATGATGCTAAAGATCCAGATGCACCTCATTCGACCTCCTCGCCCCATCCTCCTAAGTCCTATGTGCCATCCCCCTTCACTTCCTTGGCTCGTCTCATGCCTTGTTGCTAGGGTTTGATAGTAACTCCTCTAGGTGCATATATATATATATATATATATATATATATGCGGTGACGGCTTGGGCAATGTTGCCGTCGTCATAGATGTATTCCCATAAATGATTTTCTAGACATCGATAGTTAAAGATAATAGAGGCCACAACAATTCCAAATTCTCCATTTGGGACAAGAGGGTGAATAAGAAGGGAAAACGAAAAAGAGATGACCAGATTAAAAAGCCACTGCCACGCTCAACAAATTAAAGAGGAACCACTGACCCTAATTTGGTTTCCGGCCGCGAGACACATACTGAGGGTATTTTTCTTTTGTCATGAGAACTGAGGGTATTTTTTTTTGTGCCTAACGTGTCGGGTGCGGGGTTCCTACAACTTGTGGGCCCCATGCATGCATGTATGCCTGCCTGCCTCCTTAAGGTGTATACTAGCTAATATAGCAAAATGTCGTCACGGCCGCCTGCAAAGGCGATCGAAGATGGGTGATTATTCTCGTTAGATAGATGGATGGATGGATCAGCGACGACGCTAGCTAGACATGATCGGTGTGGAAATAACGATAAGGATTCTCATGCATGCAACGCCTTCCTGATTCTCCGGGAGGAAGAAGGTGGCCAGGCTCCAACCAATGCTCCATGCCGGCATGCGTCAGTCAGTCACCAGATGGAGTTCTTTACGCCCTCCCCAAGGAAGAAACAAGTGCTGGCCGCCATGCTGATCGGTCGCCGATGGATGGAACGTACGTAACTGTTCTCTGCGTCGTAGATTCGAGCTACCAACAACCTAGCTACCACACGACCTACACTAGTTCTGCTCCGAACGAACGCACACCATCTATCGACGTGCGCGATGATGCCCAATAATTTGAGCCGGCACGAAGAATAGTTCCACGTGGCCACACACATGCCAGTGCTGCTACCTCCACGTAAGCAAAGCATCTGTCACAGATATTCGGTAGCCATATATATCATCGATGGCACATGTTAACGTGACGCCCTCCCGTTCGTTCTCGCTCGATCGTGACATGCTGCTAGCTAGATGCAGGCTCGTCAGCCCATTTGGACGGCGCTGCAGCCACTTCATCATGGAGGCGATTAGGCGTCTCTTTTAGCTTATCATGTACTACGTCGAGATTCCATCGCCGCCGGCCGGGCATCTATCGTTGCCAACCGTAGAACTAAAACGTAACCTAGAGAGAGGTACGACGCGCCATGCATATAAACGACCATTATTCGCGCAGCTACACGTCAGCGCGGCACCTAATAATGGTGCTCACCATGCATGACGTGATGCGTATTGTCCATGGCTCCATCCCTGCGTGCACGCATCTCAACGGGCGATGCTTAGCTACTAGGCTTTCTGTCATAGACCGTCGATCGATCACATATATATACACAGAATAGTATGTGTGTGCTCGGACGATCGAGCTAATGAGGAACGAAGCTCATGATGAAGCCAATGTATATGGAGATGCTAGGCACCAAAGTTTTCCCTTCCCGGCTCTCTCAACCTCAATGCAAAGAGGCATATGCTGCCGCATGCTATACGTATAGTAGCTACATGTTCATAGCTAGGGCACGTGGCACCTCCAGGCATGCTATGTTGACATGCTGTTGCATGCACAGAGAATAACCTTTGATCAGTGGCCAGTGGTTGCAAACAAAGCGGCCAATTATGCCGGGAGATTCCCCTGTTCGATCGATCCAGCGCATGGCCTAGGACACGTACGCGCAACGAGACACCCAGAAACGCGATCTCGAAGCAGCAATCATGTCCTGATGCCGTAGGGACCAGTATGTGCAGCAATACGCACAGCCATACAAACACTACATCTGTACACGCCCACATATTTTTGTAACTATAGTTAACTTTGTCTTACACATACACATAAATATTAAGTTAGTTATTCGATGGCCGTTTTGTGCGAGGTGGCGGCACAACCCGGCCTCAAATTAATTAAAGGGAGCCACTGATGACAGAGGTTAACTTGTACGTCCCTGTTAATTAGGTGAAAAGAAGCCATAGATTATTGACGGAAGCATGGCATGTGGTCGCTGCGGGTTGACGACGAGAAGGGAGATTGCCTTGGTGTTCGCCGAATCTTGTGCGGTAGCTGCTCTGTCGCCCAATGATTCCCATCCCGGCCCCTGTCAGCTGCTAGCTTGTTTAATTTTCCTGTTCCAAAGTATATAGTATACGCTAAATGCATGCAGCAGGACTCCTGCACGCAAACTGAAGAGAAACAAGGACAAAAAGGCCGGGTTAGCACTTGTTTAAGGCCTAACCGCACATGCACATGCAAGACACGCACGCAGGTTTAAGGTACTAATCGCACCGACCAGCCTAATATATGTGTGCTACTAGCTACAACTACAACTGCTTTGCATGCTGCTCGATGTATCCTATGTTTAGATAGCTGCTTGTCAGTATCGGCGAAGCTAGTTTAGCTCTGGTTCTTGTCACGGGAAGAGGCAAGCGTCACCGACGACTACTGCTCGTTCCTAAACTATTGTACAGCGCAGCAGGGAAGAGATTCAATTCAATCAAAAGTATAGCAAGCGTCAAATGCGATGGACAAGTAGAGACCACCGAATAACAACGGCCGGACACAGGAAATTGAGGGGTGGTGAATTGTGTAATACGCGACATGCCCCCGCGATCATCGGCGAGGGACCGATCGATACGACGCTTTATTACGCGTACATGTCGCCGACAGAGCACGCACATTGGCTTATCAAACCTTTGTGGCGGCCTGCATCTGCATGTCACCACACACAAACTGTTGCTGGGTTACGTGTAGTCCCTCTCGCACGAGCGCGCGTCGCCCCCTGTCGACAACCCACGCCGCGCCGTGTCCGTGGCCCTGACACATGTGCACGTACTACGCCCTCCGAGCTCCGGTTGGCCGGCCGGTGGCAGGGGACATGCGCTGGACGCCCGGCGGTGCGTCGACACGACACGCCCCTACGCGAAAGGGGCTTGTACAGTAGGAGTAGCTAGCGAGAGCAGGCAGCATATGCGTGTACTAGCAGAAAGGTAGCAGCAGCAGAGCGAGCGGTGAGCCGAGGCGGCCGACCAGCCGTGTCGCCACCCGCCCTCCGATACCGACACCTCTGCCGCGACGCGGCCGTCCGTCGACTTCGTTCCCCGGACAGTGCCGTGGCGCCCGGCCGGCATAGGATGATAGGATCCCCGGCCCGTCGCTGTTTTGCCGGTGCATGCGAGCTGGGTACTAGGAGTATATACTATTACCATCCTAGGTAGTAGGAGTAGTGGTAGTTGGGGGACCAGCGTACGTGGAGGCAATACACCGTCGTCTCCGCCCCGGCCGCCGCGCGGTGTGCGCTGCATCTGCGTGCATGGGCTGATGGGCAGGCATGCAATGCAATGCAATGCAATGCATTGCACCAGCGGTGGCTGGAGTAAACCTAACCCACGAGGCCGTGACAACGCCGGGCGCGCGCGCGCGGTCGCATGCAGTCACGCGAGAGCAGACAAAATGGCCACGCACAAGGTCTCGAGCGTGTCAGCGCAAGCCGCCACGGTGTGTCGCCTGGCCGCGCGCCCACGTCCGCTCGCGGAGCCCCCGACCCACACGGATGCCGCCACGCCGGAGGGCGTCACGAGGAGGCGTGGGAGGAGGGCGTCCCGGTTCGCTGCACTGTTGCCCGCGGGCGCCCATGGGTTCTCTCCGTCGTCGTTGTGGTTGGCTTCGCGGCGTCCACACATGCAGTGCTCCGCTCAGTAGCCGTGGTGTGGCACCGTCGTGCGTCGTCGTTGTTTCACCGACGGATCGGAACGGAATGTTTGTCGTCGTACCAGCGCACGTGTGGGCCACCTACTACCTAGCTCCGCGGCGCCAGCTCCGGCCGGCGATGCTGGACCCTGCTGTGCTGACCAGACCTGATCTGGAAGGAGGAAGCGGTTATGTTGTGGTGGCCCCCGTTGCTCTTGTACTACCAGGGAGACACGCACGCACACCTACGGAGCCTCTCGGCGAGCCAGAGGCCGGGAATGGCCGCGGGCACTCATCAGGGTCCCGGTCTCTCTCGGTCCCGATCCCACGGCGTGGGCGGGTCCATTCCCCGCCGGGCCCCACCTCCGGACACCGCCACCGGGCCCACAGCCATAGATTCGCGCGCCGCCCCCTCTTCGCGCCGCCCCCAACTATAAATACACGCCACCCTCCTCGCATCCTCTACACACACACACTCCCCCCTCCTCCAGTCCTCCTCGCACTCCTCCCAGCTCTGCTCTGCTCTCCTCTCCTCTCCCGGTCGGGCGCTCGCTCAAGTAGCAGCAGAGCGCCGAAAGCAACCCCCCCGCACTCACCCAAGGCGACGAACCCTCTCTCTGGTCAGGGCGGAGCGATGACGAAGCAGGGCGTGGTGGTGCCGGCGCCGGCGGAGACGGCCGTGTCCGTGCCGCCCAACGCGGCGGCGCCGCTCTTCCCGTACCCGCCGCCGCGTGCCGCCGCCCCGCCGGGCGCCGCCGTGCGGAAGAAGTACCTGCAGATGGACGCGGGAGCCCGCGCCGCCGCCGGAGGGTGGGTCGTCGAGTCCATGCGCGCGTCCTCCCCCACGCACGCCAGGGCCGCCGCCGCGCTCGCCGCCGGCGTCGACGAGGAGCGACACGCCGCCTGGATGGTGCGTCGCCAATGTCTATAGCGAGATTAGTTACTTTCGTGTGCCGCGTGAGCATGCCGTGAATCCTAGTACTAAAATGGGGTGCGCTCCTCCTCTGTTTTGTTCAGGTGGAGCACCCGTCGGCGCTGAGCAAGTTCGACCAGGTGGTGGCGGCGTCCAAGGGGAAGCAGATCGTCGTCTTCCTCGACTACGACGGCACCCTCTCCCCCATCGTCGACGACCCCGACGCCGCCTACATGTCCGACACGGTAACTACCTAACTATACCATACACTACTCTGCTTTAAATTCCCTCCCCTGTTTCTCTGAATTCTGATCACCGGCGTTTTCGTTCAATCCAGATGCGGCGGGCGGTCCGGAGCGTCGCCAAGCACTTCCCGACGGCGATCGTCAGCGGCCGGTGCCGCGACAAGGTACGGGCATTACTTAATTCAGTGCCAGTGCTCCCCTCCCCAAATTCCCAATGCAGTCGATTTCTTGCCGATCGGTACAGAACATTATATTGCTGTCTTGTGAACCTTCCAGGTGTTCGAGTTCGTGAAGCTGGCGGAGCTTTACTACGCCGGCAGCCACGGCATGGACATCAAGGGCCCCGCGAAAGCGTCCCGGCACACCAAGGCCGCCAAGGTACCCATCCAACTCGAACTCCTTTGCCACTACCCCAAAGGGGGAAGAAAGAAGAGGAAGATACTTATCTGACAGCCTCACCTTGTGTTGTGTGGTTCACAGGCCAAGGGCGTTCTCTTTCAGCCGGCCAGCCAGTTCCTGCCCATGATAGAGCAGGTGCACGACTCCCTGGTGGAGATGACCAAGGCCATTCCTGGCGCCAAGGTCGAGAACAACAAGTTCTGCGTCTCCGTCCACTTCAGATGCGTCGACGAGAAGGTACCACTACTTGTTCAGAAAACCCTGTGTGACCAAATGATGGTTAACTCGAATGATCGCCATGGCTGACCTCTGCATGGTAAATCCGATACAGAGGTGGGGCGAGCTGGCTGAGATGGTGAAGTCGGTGCTCAAGGAGTACCTGAAGCTGAAGCTGACGCAGGGGAGGATGGTGTTCGAGGTGCGGCCGACCATCAAGTGGGACAAGGGCAAGGCGCTCGAGTTCCTGCTCGAGTCGCTGGGCTTCGCCGACTGCGCCGACGTGCTCCCCGTCTACATCGGCGACGACCGCACCGACGAGGACGCCTTTAAGGTGCTCCGCAGGCGCGGCCAGGGCGTCGGCATCCTCGTCTCCAAGCACCCCAAGGACACCTCCGCATCCTACTCCCTCCAGGAGCCCGCCGAGGCAAGTACTCGATCTTGTGACGCTGAGACAGTGACACATATTCCCCTTGCTTGTTGCTCATCTCTCTCCCTGTGACGTGCAGGTGATGGAGTTCCTGCTGCGCCTCGTCGAGTGGGAGCGCCTCTCCAAGGCACGCCCCAAGTGGTGATCCCCGTCCATCGACGGCCGGCGACGATCGCGAGGGGAGATCGATCGTGATCGGCTGCCAGGGCCAGGCCAGGCGGATGATTGATTAGTATACATATATATATATACATCTTTTCTTCGATGCTTAAAACCAGAGGGAGGGAGCCGGGGCGTATCTCGGTGTCAGCGTGCCCATCAGGCTCCCCCGCGTGTGGTGTCGTACCGAGGTCGCTGCGCACGGAGCAGCCATGTGCGTCCGCTGCGGGGGGCCTCCACCCCCCTTCTTTTTACGGGGGGCGCGCCCCGTGGGTTGCCTGGGGTAGAAGAAGGAAGGCTTCACAAGCTGTGGCTTTCTTTCACGGGCCCCTTGGCTCGCTAGAGACGACGATGCGATCTGGCTGCTGCGCAGCAAGGCCGAATCCCCCACCACACACAAAAAAAAAAAATGTACGTGCTGCTAGCAGCTGCTGCTTTAGTTTGTGTAATTAGTTACTCTTGTTACCGTGGCCGGCCCCCTGAATTCTGATGATTCTGTAAAAGATGTACCATCAGCTACGGGAATGTATACTACTACTCCAGAATATAGCAACGTTTAGACTTTTTTAAAGTCAAACATTTTTTACTTTGACCAACACTATTTTCAAAAATATAATTTATTTTGAGTGAAAAGGTACATGTTATAATAGTTTCTTTCGTGACCGATCCATAAACATAATTCTTACTTTGCCAATCTTTATAATTTTTGTGCTATTTATGGTCAAAGTTATTAATGTTTGACTTTGAAAAAAGCTAAACATTGCTATATTATGGAACGGAGGGAGTAGAAACAAATCTCAAAAGTCTTTTTCACCGGAACGAATTCTACTGTGTTCATGCATGCCTCTTGTTCTCAGTATCCACAAACACATACGGTTTCCACAGGATCTGTATCATTTTTTCATTTCTATAAAGATTCAGTGGTCTAGAAGGGCCGTTGGAGCCCTGAAAAGGGGCCACACAAACCAACATCCAAATGTATGTAGGCGGTGGCCTGGACCTTGTACCCCTTTTTTTTGGCTCTTATGCTGGACGTCCATGCCATTCCCATCAAGGATCAAGGATGTTTGTGTGATGAGTGTCCCTGTTGGACCACCCCCAGTACAGCCAGTAGTGTGCAATGTATGTATATATGTTATCTGCTCCAAAGGCTTCCCTGAAAGTCGCCTGCTTTCTTGTCAGCATTTGTTTTTCTGGGCGCCCCGGCCTGGGAGAGCACCATCGATCTGTGTCCGGCCGTTTGGCTAAGATAAAAGATATGATTCCTAAAAGGGGTATTCTAGAAACTAGGTCAAGGTAGGGCGGGCGTTTAGCCAAAGGAGAATTCGACAGGTGATGCGCAAGTACGAGTGGACCTCCACCATATCATTCTCTGCTTGCTGATGAAAAGCAGCAGCTAACCTTTGCTAACTACTACTCGCGGTTAGTTTAAGGACTAGCTCGTTGTATCCCAGGACAGTGTGCAATAGTGGGTGTCTTAGGTTGAATCAGAGCACAGAGGTTCTTTCTGAAATTTGACAGGTGGATGTTCATGTTCTTGAAAAGAGCATGTTGGTCTCATGTATCAGACTACCATTTTTTTTTCTGTAGCATTTGACGAACAGGAAAGGCCACATGACACGATTTGTCAAGTGGCTGGCTGTTGCTACCATATGACACGATTTACTTTTTTTTTGAAAGATCATATGGCACGATTTGTCATCAGTCATGTGGCGTAGTAAGGCCGTGCAAGAGTTCGCCTCAATAGCTGCTGTCATTCTCTGAAGGTCGACTCACCTGTCGACAGACCCAAGCTTCTCTGTTGTGATTGAAACTGACACATAACGGCGAAGAGAAAACAGGACAATTGTCTCTGTCCAAAAGAATGTCGTCAATTTCACCTTTTGTAATAATTCAAAAAAGCCAAAATATGCACATGTGGCGAAAACTATTGGTGTAAAAAGGAAAGAAATGGACTTTAACTACTGTTTTTTTTCGATTCACAACGCTGTGTCATTTTTAATAGATTTTTGCTAGATGCACTTGGGTTGTTTACTTTCTTTTGCTAAGGTAGGGGAACTCCAATTTTCTCGTCTCCTGTCTACATCACGATTCCTGCTCGGGTTAGCATCCAAAACATTCAGATTTTTACTAGACCCCATCACTTTTGTTTTCAATTATATCTGTTTTAGACTGTCTTATACTATTATTAATTACTAATTGGAGGATTGATTTTATAGTATTCACGTGAAGTCACCTAGAAGGCTAGAATCCTAGATTCTGAACACTCTAAAAAACAAAGACAACCTAGACTTTTTTTAAAAGAAAAATCATAAACATTCGACCATCAATTCAACAACTCTAATCATAATTCATAATAGCTATTGGATCCATTATATTTTTTAATAAATTATCTTTCTTTGCAATTATAAAATAAGGTAAAGCTTTGCAAAAAAATACAATAATATAAAGTAAAGATGTTGGATCTGCTATACTAATAAATTACCCGCCTCTTCATGTAAATTACCCACATATGTCATTGTTGTCTCCTCATTTCTGTTGGCCGTTGAAGTAAAATTAAATGTGTTCCTTGGTCTACATGCTAAAGAATGTATACCTTGTATTATGGGTACATACTGAGAAACTCTTTAATATTCATGTAACTTACCCAGCTATATCATTATAAAAATAATATTTTCAAATAAATTATTCAACGATGTCATTATTAAAAATTAAAGTAACTTTAATTCAGAACCTACATTATATAGTTACTATTATGAAATTCTATATTACTATTTCTATCATTATTAATATATTATTTATGTTATAATCTATATAAAACTACCACTCATGATGTATGCCATCATGTATCCATATATGATGGAAGACATTAGAATACCAATTTTCATGTTGTTTACCTGGCTCAAACAAAAGGTTCAATTAAATACATACCAAATATATATGGAGATGCAATGCACAATGAAAAAAGAAATTGTCATTAGTAACTAAATCTAGTACAACGAGATAGTGATAAATATTTATCTTTGGAGCATTGTGTTATAAATGGGAGAGAGCATGACATAGATAATTATAATTATTGTTATAATTATTCTTATTAGCCCATGCGAGATGCCCATTTAAAATTAAGCGTGAGCACCCATGTTAAACGGAACTAACTGAAGAAATTCAGAGGCGCTATGGGTGGAACGTCAGTCTCCTATCTTGGAGATCTTGACGATTGCATGTTGATTGATTGGATGCAAATGACATCTGCTGGTTACACATATATAGGGCAGCCGGTGTTTATCTCTTGGCTAAACTAACCTCCTATTTGTTACAACAAACTACAACAACCTTATCACAATTGAACTAACTCAAGAGATAACACCGATCACGCCTATATGGATACACACAACATTTAACACTCCCCCTCAATCTAACTTTCCTAAGTTTAGATTGTATTTGAACATTTCCTGCTGTCGCACAGTAAGAGGTTTTGTAAACCCATCTGGCACTTGATCCCTGGTAGATATATGCTCAATGTCAAGCAACTTTCTTGACACCCGTTCTCTCACAAAATGATAGTTCACTTCTATATGCTTGGTCCTAGCATGAAACACTGGATTGGTAGATAGATACTTTGCTCCAATATTGTCACACCAAAGTTTAGCTGCTCTAGGCGCTTCAATACCCAATTCATACAACAATATTTGTATCCACATTACCTCAGCCGTAGCATTTGCCACTGCCTTGAATTCTGCTTCTGTGCTTGATCTAGAGACAGTTGCTTGTTTACGAGCACTCCAGGAGACTAGATTTCGTCCCAAAAATATAGCAAATCCTCCTGTGGATCGCCTATCATCCAAACAACCTGCCCATCTGCATCTGAGAAGGCACTCACTAACAAGGATGATGTTCTACACAGTTTCAAACCAATGTTAGGAGTAAACTTCAAATATCTGAGAATCCGTTTTACTGCCATCCAATGAGAGGTAGTGGGTGCATGCAGCATACTTTATTCACAGAGAAAGATATATCTGGTCTAGTTAGAGTCAAATATTGCAAGGCCCCAACAACACTTCTATCATTCTTAGCGTCACTAGGTCCAAGCAATGTACCTTCATGTAGTGAGATCTTGTCTGACGTTGACATGGGAGTTGCTACTGTCTTGCAATTACTCATACCAACTCGCTGCAGAACATCTCTTGTATATTTTTGCTGAGTCAACAAAATACCATCATCAGTTTTATTTACCTCTATGCCAAGGAAGTAGCGCAGCTCACCAAGATCTTTAAAGCAAACTCTTTGTTCAAATCTTTTAGCAAGGCTGTAATTGCTTCAGATCTTGAACTGGTGACAATAATATCATCCACATATACTGGCATAAATATAATAACTTCACCTTTACAGTAGAAAAACAATGATGAATCAGCCTTAGAAGATTTGAATCCTAACTCAATTAACTTTGTACTCAACCTGGAATACCAAGCTCTAGGAGCCTGCTTCAAGCCATACAGAGCTTTATCTAGCTTGCAAACATAATCAGTCAACGTTTTATCTTCATAACCAGGAGGTTGTTTCATATATACTTCCTCTTCTAAATATCCATGAAGAAAAGCATTCTGGACATCTAATTGATGAAGTGTCCAACCTCGAGAGATAGCAATAGACAAAATAATTCTAATTGTAGTAGGTTTAACTACTGGACCAAAGGTATCCTCATAGTCAATGCCATACCTTTGCTTAAAATCTTTTGCAACTAGTCTAGCTTTATATCTGTCTATACTACCATATGCTTTTCTTTTAATTTTGTAAACCCACTTACAATCAATAACATTGCAACCTTTTTGCGGTGGAACTAAGTGCCAGGTTTGATTTTTTTGAAGTGCCATATATTCAGAATCCATAGCCATCTTCCAATTTGCATTATACAAGGCTTCATTTAAATTTTGAGGTTCCCCTGATGACGTAAACAAACCATATTTAACTGTGCCATCAGTATATACCTTCTCTTTGCGTATACCACTTTGGAAACCAGTACGTGGACGAGACACAACATCAACAGGTTCTGGCATTTGCAATGTAATGGTGTCATCAGGATCAGAAGAAGCAATGGCGACATCATCAACTGGTTCCATCGGCACAGAAGATCCTCCACCCGGGAGAGCAGAGGCATCAGGCACCGTGCGCTGCTGTCCCCCCCGTGTGTCCGACCGGCAGCATCGTGGCAGCGTCGGAGAGGTTCACGGCATCGCTGGGCGGGAGACCGGGCGCAGCCGTACGTGCTGAAGAATCAGGCTCCGATCCTAGTGTCGATTCGGTGGTATTCAGCGCCGAATCAGCCTCGTGCTCAACGCCAGTTGAAGCTCCCCCTGCATTGTTATTCCCTGCAGCATTTTCTTCAAAATTTTCACTAAAAACATTAGTGTCATTAGGAGAATCAAATTGCTGGCCATCTATATGTTCCTCCCCTGACAAGTGCATGGATGAATTAAGAAGATGGGAAGGAAGAAGGGAAATTTTGGATCGAAGGCGAGCTCTGGCATTAGCATGCAAGGAGGAGAAAGGAAACTCAGTTTCATCAAACACAACATCTCTAGAAATATAGACACGTCCAGTAGAGACATCAAGACACTTGAACCCCTTGTGATGTGGACTGTACCCAAGAAATACGCATTTCTTGGATCGGAATTCTAATTTATGTTTGTTGTATGGGCGCAAATTAGGCCAACAAGCACATCCGAAAGTGCGAAGGGATGTATAATCTGGTTTTTGAGAAAACAAACGTTCCAAGGGTGTCTCATAATTAAGCATTTTTCTAGGAACACGATTGATGAGATAGGTTGCAGAAGTGAAAGTCTCATCCCAAAACTTCAGGGGCATTGATGCATGTGCTAGCAAAGATAAACCTACCTCAACTATGTGTCTATGTTTTCGCTCGGCCGACCCATTTTGTTGGTGAGCATGAGGACAAGATACATGATGGGTAATGCCAATGTTGGCAAAGAAACTATGGAGGCTTTGATATTCGCCACCCCAATCTGTTTGTACAGCTATGATCTTTCTATCAAACATTCGTTCCACAAGGGTTTGGAATTCTCGAAACTTCTGAAAAAGTTCAGACTTATATTTGAGCAAATAAATCCATGAAAACTTGCTATAATCATCAATGAAACTAACATAATAAGTTTTTCCACCAACAGAGTTTGGCGCAGGACCCCACACATCTGAGGAAATGAGTTCTAAAGGAAATTTGGAGACACTAGAAGATCTCCCATAAGGCAATTGGTGACTTTTTGCCTTTTGACAAGCATCACACACCGACTCTTTATTCGATTCTTTTGAAAAAGGTAAATCATTGCTACTAACAACCCTAGTAACAATGGGAAAAGCTGGATGTCCCAGACGATTGTGCCACCGTGCAAGAGATGGCTTGGAGACTCCATAGGCTTGTTTTATTGGATGGACTGATGGAAGTGGGTAGAGTCCTTTGTGGCAGCGCCCTCTAAGGATGTGTTCTTCGTGGCCTGATCCTTGATAAGAAAATAGTTGGGATGAAATTCAAGAAAAGCAGAATTATCTTTAGCAAGTTTATGAACCGAAACAAGATTTTTGGAAGCTTGTGGAACATGGAGCACATTGTTTAGATGCAAATTTCTAGAATGGGTTGGAACAATAGAGTGACCAACATGTTTGATCACCATACCTGCACCACTTGCCATGTGGATGTGATCATTCCCCTTGTACTTGTCACGATTAGAGAGCTTTTCTAGTTCACTGGTGATATTGTCGGTCGCCCCAGTGTCGGTATACCAATTGGTATCCACACTGTAGGCAGCAGGTGTAGCAGAATTGACGAAGCGCTCATCTGGAACGAAGGTGTCGTCGTAGCAGTGCCAACACTCGGAGGCTTGGTGACCCCTCTTGTAGCAGACTTGGCACTGAGGTCGCTTGTCGTTGGAGGCAGAGGTACGACGTTGATTGTCGTAGGAGCGCTGCTGGTTGTTGAAGCCACGTCCACGGCCACTAGGGCCACCACCAACGCCGCTGCTGCCACCGCGACCGCCACCACGACCGTTTCCACGCCCGCGGTGGCCACCAGGGAAGTCACCACCAGGAAAGCCCCGGCCACCACCACCACCACGTTGAACGTTGTTGGCGGAGCCTCCAGACCCATCTTGCAGATCAAGACGAGTCTCAAAGCTTAGGAGCTGTGAGTACAGCTCGGAGACAGAGATGGGCTCAACCCTTGTGACTAAAGAAGTCACGACCGGATTGAACTCGGAGTCAAGGCCGTTGCAGATGTAGGAGATGATCTCTTCATTGTCTAGGGTCTTCCCAGAGGCGGCCATCTTATCTGCATATCCTTTCATCTTGGCAATGTAATCAGTAATGGACATGGTACCCTTCTTGGTTGTCGCCATGGCGAGACAGACGTTCATCGTCCTGGCACGGAATTGTGCCCCATAGATGTCGTGGATCTCTTGCCACGCCTGTGCAGCCGTCTGTGCGGATGCGATCTGAATGAAGATGTCCTTGCCGACGGAGGAGTAGATGAGCCCTAGGATCTGCTGATCTCGGGCGAACCACTCTTGATACGCCGGGTTTGGCACCTTGATGGTCTTGCCATCAGTCTGCTTCTCGTCGATCTCCTTGGTAGGGACAGGGATGACGGGTTTGCTGGTGATGTGATCTTCCAGCCTTGCGCCACGTATGGCGACGAGCATCTGCGCCCTCCAGAGTGCATGATTGCCCTTGCCGAGCTTCTCTGTGATCTGGATCCCGATGAGAGGATTGGTGGCACTTGAGCTTGACGCCATGAAGGAGTAGAGATGGAAGGAAGAGATATGAATGGAAAGAACCTAAGCTCTGATTACCATGAAGAAATTCAGAGGCGCTATGGGTGGAACGTCATTCTCCTATCTTGGAGATCTTGACGATTGCGTGTTGATTGATTGGATGCAAATGCCATCTGCTGGTTACACATATATAGGGCAGCCGGTGTTTATCTCTTGGCTAAACTAACCTCCTATTTGTTACAACAAACTACAACAACCTTATCACAATTGAACTAACTCAAGAGATAACACCGATCACGCCTATATGGATACACACAACATTTAACACTAACAGATATGTATCATAATCACATTGATACAACATCTTGTTTTCAGTGAATAACCATCTAATACCCCTCATTTTAAGTTCATAAATACCCTTATTTTTTTATGATTTCGACTTATTTGAAGCTTTGAACCGTCTTTAATGCATGTTTTTGCGACTGATGAAGCACTCTCAATCAATCATCATCATTCATCAGTCCTTTTCAGTGCGAGGAACATCCGTCGAATTTGACAGGAAAAGAAAAGAATCCGAGGCCACAAGTACAGCTTTACAAGCGCTTTCAAGCAAATCTGCCTCAACGTCTCGATGAATGCGTGTAATTGTGAGTCTGAAATTCTGAATAAGATTTTCTCTCCCACTCCGAAATCTGAATATCAGTTCCGGCGAGGTATCATGTCATTGGCCGGCGAGCACCTGGGTGAATAATCGATCGACAGATCACCCCCACATCGTCACCTCTCTGCGTCGTCACCGGCCGGACCCCGGCCGTGGTTTCTTTCTATGCCATCTCTCTTTCCGTGTTCTTCGACAGCGATGCGCCTTCGTCGACCACCGGTCCATGGATTCGTCGAGACGGTCTATCTAGGTTTAGAAGGATAAGTGTAGGATAATATAAGTCCATGTTGGTTGTCTTCGTCGTCCTCGTCGTGCACCCGTCCATTGATCTATCGCTCACAAAAAGATTAGCTGTAAGTTGCAGGGCTTTTCGGCATCGTTTCCGACGAAACGTTTCGGTTTCTTGATGGCGCGGCTGGTTCCTGTCGTGGTGTCATCTCACCTGACAGAAGAAGCTTCAAACAGCCACTTCCCTCACACTTGCAAAGCGCTCGAGTTGCGTATCGATCTCTGCGACGACGACTCTCACAGTGCGTGTGGACCGAACCACTACTGAAGCTTTGACAGATCAGCACGCAGTGCTTTGAAACTGCAATCACTGAAGTCACAAGTATTACTCGCCAGGAACACTTATCTGTGCGTGTATAAGCGTGTTCGTTGCTCACCAGTTGCGGCAGGAAAGAAAAAGCTCAGGCGAAAGGTCATTACCTCTCAAACAAGTGTTACCATTGCCACCCACAGCTCGATCAAGCAAATCATTACCAGCTGATGCGCAGGAGCTTTTTACTTCTGTTCCACCTTGATTTGATACTCCAAGACACTATATAGTACTAAGTGCTAGCAATCGTGGCACCGATGATCGATTGCACACGTGTAAATGCAGAGGGATATATATGATATCCTACTGGCTACTGCATCCACATCTGAAAAGGAGAGCTCAAAATCGACGGCGGAGCGATCCGATCCGGCGTCACCATTGGCCACCTTGGATCACAGTCAGCCCCACATCGAAAGGCGCCAAGTGGAATCCCATACAATATTGCTGGCCCTCTTCGTTGGACATCCCTTTCGGAGCCAATGCAACTAGCAGCGCGAGAGGGACGTTGAAGCGCCTCCACTAGCCAGCCATCGACACTCCATGTAAAATGTATATGCTGCTGCATGCAATGCAATGGGAGGAGTTGGATTCCACTCGATGGGGTTGTTGGGATGGTGCTCTCGGAAAAGCACACACAAACTCCAGGAAGACCAAGAAGAACAAGAAGATGCATATATGCTTCCAGTTACTTCTCTTTCACATGTGTGGGGACTGGGAGAGGACGATGGCAAATATAATCGACTAGTGATGATTGGTGGCCAAGCTACGAGTAGACTAGGAGGGGCATGCACACTTGTTGATGTGCACACTACTGGCTGGTATGTGTTGATGCATCCATGTGTACTAGATCTTTCTCTCAAATCTCAGTCGCATTAGCAGCTAGCACAGCGTAGCTAGGGCATCTCCGTGAGTAGTTTAAGGATTGCTGGTTAGGAGGAACATTCCCATTGAGGCCAGGGTAATGATTGTGAGCCTCCTCATGCGCGAATATTAGGCTGGGGATGAAAAGGACCCGCGCTTTAGTTGAGAGGGGCACTTTTGTTTGATCCAAACAAAACTAAAGCTGGTGTGGCGAATGAGCCGCCGCACGGAAATGTCAGTCCATTGGGATTCAAGCCTCAGGTCCCTCCGATTTCCTGCGTATAAAAATGTGTTCGTTGCAGAGGAATAGATACAGCGTTCGTTCGTGTCCCTTTCGTCTGTGTGCACGCTTGCTGTAGTACTAGCTTTTGGGTGTCTTTGGATGGCACATTCTCGGAGGCACCATCTGTTGGTTGGTTTAAAAGCCTGGGCGCTTTGCTTCATGGGTGTCGACGTGTTGATGTGTAGTATAAACTACAATAGCAAAGCTTTTGTTTTGCCTGTTGGTGTCACATTTACAGGGGAATCGGATCTGTGCAAGCATGCAAAGCCTTTGATGAACGAATTAGTGGACCCAATTGCATATATAGTATAGCACAGAGAGTATTATCTATCTTTTTTTTTCAGGGCTGGGGGCGGGGGGGGGGCTAGTTTATTTATCACATGAAATTATCAGCCCTCTGTTTATTTTATTCTTTTTATTTTTTAGCAAAATATTATGTGTTTTTATGGAATTTATCATGTTTATAGGGCGTTGTCCGGCCAGCCCATGTCAGCAGATTTATGGAAGCCCACTTCCGTGTGCTGGGCTGCTGGCCTGTGTTTGGGCAGACGGGCGGCGCGGAGAGAGAGATTCCACTGGTGGGCCGATTGTGCGAAGCCCGCCCGGCAGATCGTATGGCCCAGCACAAACAAGCTAGCTGCTGGCCTGCTGCTCCGTTAAACTCCCCTAAATAAAGATTTAGAATTAGAACAAACCAGTCTCTTCTAAAAAAATAATCAATCACATAAGAATTAGAAAAAAAAGATTTAGAATTAGAACAAACCAGTCTCTTCTAAAAAAATAATCAATCACATAAGAATTAGAACAAACTAGTCCGAGAGGTCGACCTGAGAACCGCGATATAAGGTTACGCTGATAAGCCGCCACTTGCGCCATGAAAAAAGAATTATATTATTATTCAGAAGGGAAAGGTAGTAGTACACCGTAGCCATCACGATATGGTGTGTACCATGATGGCTCCTCGTGCTCCCTGGACACTTCGCAACGTGGACGCCCGACCTGTGTCTGTGTGCATGTACGTACGTACACCCCTGAACAGGCCGAGGACTAGTGCCCTGGGTCCATATATAGCCTCTTGTCATCCGGGAGGACCGAGGAGGTTGCACGATCCCATCTCACCATCTCATGACAACATATACGCCGTGCTACATATTCCTAATATATTTATGTAACGCCGCCGACACTTAGCTGAAAGCCTGAAATGAACACAGCAGTTTAATTACATTGGAAATAAAGAGGGCAAATGGACAAGAACGTTGCTCACCAGGTCAGGATTTCATTTTCCCACTTTGGCGTCTCCTCACCCTCTGAGTTTGAGATATATGCTACCCCTTTGTTCTAAAATATTAGTCATTTTGGATGTCATTTTGAGTGTCTAAATTCATGACAGTTTCTATAGATATAGAGATATAAGTAAATTGCATCCACCATACAACAACTTGTCAGGTGGGTGCAGATTAGTCCAACAAGTTGTAAAATGCTTATTTTAGTGCGACAACTTGACATGTGGGTGCACATTGGTCCATCAACTTGTGAAATGCTTAAGTTAATGCAATAACTTGGCAAATTGATGCATATACAGCCTAAATATTATTATAATTTTTCCCACTACAATATTTTATATTTTTATCTTACCACAATGGAATAAATTTCTTTTTAAAAGATTAATAAAACACCAAATAATTAATATAATTCTACTTATAACTGAATATTTATGTAGGTGATATAAATATAGCCTTAGTGAATTAACCGATGGCTTTTATTTATTAAAATTATAGTTCAAATTAAAGGGAAATTTTCTTTATGTAAACTTAAAGCACATAAATAGGCATAAATCAAGCTTATGTATTTGTTTATAGAAATTGTCTGTCAGAATTAGAAGAAAATAATTTTATATATATGGACAAAACAAAATATCTCTTATTTTCTAACATGAGTATATTTTTTAATTTATAATAGAGGTTCTTTGTCTTGGATAAACATATTCTAACTGTAACGTGAATATAAATGGCCATGCTATGGTCAAATTTTTTTTTGTTTTGATGCAAATATACCATATATTTATTTGTTATTTGTCATGACCAAAAACAAGTCAATGTAACATTTGAATTCTGCATGCACTAATTCACCAAGTTATTGCACTAAGTTGAGTATTTTACAAGTTATTGGACCAATCTGCACCTACATATCAAGTTGTTGCACTAAATTAAGCATTTTACAAGTTAGTAGACCTATTTGCACGCACGTGACAATTTGTTGTACGGTGGGTGTAATTAACTCCAGACATATTGTTGTCTAGATTTATAGCATCTTCAATGAACCTAGTCAAAAGGTAGGATGACTAATAATTTGGAACGGAGTGAGTATGTATGCTTAAAAAAAATAGCGAATCCTTGAATGGAGATCCCGTACGTGCAAGCAATTATCACGCGGGGACAAGAGGAATTTGGTAGGGAGCCACTACTCTTGCTGCTGCTGTATACAAAGGTTCGGTGAGGGCCACTTCATCCATCCATACATCTACTACTACTGCTGCTGATACTGTTCCATTGTCAACGCACAATTATTGTGCCAATCTTGCAGCTTCTACAAGTTATACCATCCGAAAACCAGAGGCCTTCTTGTTGGCAGTTTCGCACCTTTGCCGTGATTCGCTGAAATAAACTTTCGGATCGATCCTCAAATATGCTTTTGGAAGCAATAATGATGATGATCGATATGTTAGAGAAAGTAAAGTAAATATATTTAACGCCGCTTGAAAGTTTGGCAGGTTTTCAAGAACAATGAGACAAATGAGCAACTAAAACTCGACAACCCTATATAGGATATGGCATACTTAATAAAGTTTAGCTCTGCCACGTTGAATATTTCGATGACAATTAAAAGAGGTAAACATGAGTTAATTATAAAATTAAGCCCTAGGCTAATTAGCAAGACAAGCCCTAGGCTAATTATGCAATGGATTTTATCATTAAACTATGTTTAAATCATTATTTAATATCTAAATATTTTGATGTGACAGGGCTAAATTTTAGCCCTCAAATCCATACAGGGCCATAATTTAATTTGGAGCAGCAAACTGCAAAAGTACTAAGCGAGCTGGAGTCTTTAGTCGCCCAAGTGAAAGAATGGAAAAAACGGGTGTAGTACCAATCGATCAGAAGGAACCATTTTCCGAATTAGATACCAAACAATAGGAGAGGGATAATAGATGAAACAGATAAGTTAATGGGTGTCTCATGTGATTTGTTTTTTTAACGGACGGCAAAAGCTTAAGCTTTCTTGAATTTTTATTAGAAGAAAAAGAATAGACCCAGTCTATAAGGAAAACCGGGCCTGAAAACCAAACAACTCCGGTCCGTAGACCGTACAACTAGGGAGGTGACAATAGCGTCCCATACAACTTCGGTCCATCAACCTTACAACTCTGCCAGTCGGATTGGGTCAACGACACAGGCCAACTCGGCACAAAGCACAACTTTGCCCAGTCGGATTGGGTCATCGACACAGGCCAACTCAAGACAAACTAACAACTCTACTCGGTCTAATAGGGTCATCAACACGAGCCAACTTATGACTTACAACTCTGGCTGGTCGGATTGAGACATCGACTCGAGCTACAACTCACCATGATCTTTGCTCGGTCGGATTGGGACATCGACACGAGCGACCGCACAAACCACCACCACAATATGCTTCTCTTTTTTTCTTTTTTCTTTTTTTGTTTTCTCAAAAAAATGAAGAGGGGAAAAGAAATACCATGGCAGCCGACATCGCCTTCGGGAAGGTCACAGTGTCGATAAAGCCGCCGACACTAGCCAAGATGGGTTGAGGTTTCGGCCGCCAAATCCAACTAGAAAGAACAACGTCTGTGCCAGAGATGCCCAACGTTGCTTTGAAGAAGAACACATCGCAAACGGGGCCATCGACGCCGTCCCACGAAGGGATGGGTTTTCACCCGCATTGTTAGTGTGCAGAGATGGCAGGCGCCGCAAGCCCCACCACCATAGTGATGCTGGTGCAACTGTCTCAAGGCTACAGCCAAAGACGCCACCACAGCGATGACGACGTACACCT
The DNA here is from genome assembly GCA_015342445.1 of Digitaria exilis. Lineage (NCBI taxonomy): Eukaryota > Viridiplantae > Streptophyta > Magnoliopsida > Poales > Poaceae > Digitaria > Digitaria exilis. Next base: position 2,960,627 of record JACEFO010001795.1, read on the forward strand.
AGGAAAGCCGTCATTGGCCACGCCACCACGGTGTCGCCAACGCACCGCACAGACCAGCGGATGTCGTAGTCAATCATGCCAACCGACCGTGATGCCAGCTGGGAGAGGCGCAGGGCCGTGCCATTGCAAGCCTGCCCGGGCCGCTGCCAGAGCGCTGTGAGCGCCGCCACCGTGAGGAAGACAACACTAGTCTGGGACCCCATCTGCCGCCCCTGCCCGGACAAGCCAAGCTGCGCCAGTTGTCGTCGTCGGGCTGAGGCCCAGCCATGCCGCCAGCCGAGCATAGCAAGGCACCACCCCCCATGGGGCGCTGGAGCCAACCAAGGAGAGCGGCCACCGCCACCGCAAAGACCACTACGGAGCTGGCCACGAGGGGCTGCCAAAGCCCTGATCCGGGCCGCCATCGCGTGGATCTGGCCTTCACGTGGTGGATCTAGCCCCCCAGGGCATTGGAGAAGAGAGCTGAGAGGGAAGAAGGAGGACAAGGGAGCACGACAGAAAGGGAAAAGGGGCGGAGGCCACGCCGCCGCCCTCCTTGCAGCTCGCCGAACCTCCGGGAGGCAGCTCCGGCAGCGGCGCAGGCAGCCGATGATGGTGGAGGTGGGTGGTTTGGGGCTGGATGGGGCAGCCGCCCGTGTCGCCGAGGAGGACGATGCGGGGGCAAGACGTTTCCTCTCATGTGATTTGTCCGTGCTAGAAAATGATTCATCCGAATATGTATGATTGATGAGTCAATGTCCATACCGCCGTAGCCGAGTGGTTTCAATTACCACGATGTTGTAATGTAAGTACGGTATCCAAATTGAAACGTGCTAGCTATCGTAAGGGTTCTTGGAACCTTTGGAACTTCACATTCTATCTCACACGATTTTAAATTGCATGTTTTACTGCAGACAAGTTTTAATTTGAGTCATTGGAGACAGTACAATCTTTTAATCTTGGGTTAGGAGGAATAATCCATTGCAAATTAGACATACAACTCGATCATTTTCTTACAATGGTCCAGCAGTCCTGAAAAGTGCAAAGTGACCATGCCACAGCACTGTCTAAGCTACCACAATTGCCAGTCCTCTCCATCGACCATTTGCAAAGGCAAGGAAAGGCCCCTTTTCTACCGCCGATCAAACCCGAAGGAAAGCTGCGGCAGCCCGGGGCCACGCCATGATTTCCCTTCCGCTGCCGACGGCGACGCTTTCCCCGACCCTGAGCCGAGCGCGCACGACGCCCCCACCCCACCCCACCCCACCACCGCTCGACCCCGAATAAACCTCTGGATCGCTGAACTTTTTGGCAGCGCCTAATCATATCACGCGCTCGCCACGCCACCCAGCTCGCCGTCTGTCTCCATACAGACAGCACGCGCGTCCGTTGCCCACCGCAGAGCCGTACCCGTACCCGGGCACACGGACAGCACCCGCGCGTGTACGAACGTTCCTCGGGAATGGACTCCGGCAACAGCGGCAGCCTGCAGTCCTCCAGCGGCGGCGGCGGCGACGACGAGCTCGACTCCTCCACCTCCTCGCCGCTCGCCGCGCTGCTCCGCCACCAGGGCTTCGGCGGCGGCGGCGCCTCGTCGTTGATCTACGGGCTCCAGGATCTCGCTACGCCGCCGGTCTCCTCCCACTGGTGCCCGACGAAGACGCCCCTCCCGCCCGCCGCCGGCGCTGGTGGCGCCTCGGCCTCCTCGCCGCCGCCGTCGCTGCCCTACCACGGTGGCCTGGCGGCCACTGAGCCATCGGCAGAGCAGACGACGGCCGCGGCGACGGTGGCGCCGAAAGCCCAGCCCGCCGCGGCGACGCCGAGGGGGTCGAAGAAGAGGGCGCGCGCGTCGCGGCGCGCGCCGACGATGGCGCTGACCACCGACACCTCCAACTTCCGCGCCATGGTGCAGGAGTTCACCGGCATCCCCTCCCCACCCTTCCCCTCCGGCGCCGCGCCCTCCTCCCGCTACGACCACCTCTTTCCCTCCCGCTCGTCTTCCTCCTCCCCCGCCGCGCACCCGCAGTACCTGCTCCGCCCCTTCGTCGCGCACAAGCTCCACGCCGCGTACCCGCCGCCGCCCTCCACGTCCTCGCCGGCGCCGGCGAACGCCGCCACTGCAGCTTCCACCGCCGCCACGGCCGTGGCGTCAAGCGACAGCTACGAGCCGTCCGCTCTTCTCGGGATGCAAGACCACAGCGGCGTCATCAACTCCTACCTCTCCTTCCAGAGCACCCTCAGCGCGGCGCACCTCGACGGCAGCGACGCCAAGTACCCCAGCAGCTTGTTCGAAGACCGCCATGTAGTGCCGTCGTCCGACGCCCCGAGGATGCAGGACCCGACGGGCGTCGTGATGAGCTCGGAAGGGACGCGCGCGCACTTGCGCCCACGAAACGGTGACCGCGGCGACGAGCTGCTGTCCGGCCTCGTCGGGGGATGCAAGGCAACCTACTCCTCCTCCTCGGCGCCGCCTCCGCTCGAGCGCAATGGCCGGAGCCAGCCGGCCGGCGTCTCCACAGCGCCGCCGCCGCCGCCGCCTGTGGCCATGCGAACGCAAGGCGTGGTGGAGTCATGGGTCTGCAGTACATCAGAGTAGGATGCTGATCGATCCAGTTGCTCCTTTCCAAGAATCAAATTGATACATGACTAGAGACTAGAGAGAGCAGATTTTGATTTGTCCTGGTATTTTTTTTATATCTCCTTGAATTGAAAATCTCTCTCAATTATACATACATTGCTGTTCTTGAATTACTGTAATCTGCATGCACATATATTTTCTTGCCACTGCAGTGCAGATTATATTAGACCAAGCAATTTCTCTGATAATGTAATCTGATTGTTGATCGTTAGCTAATTGATCATCAGTTGGATGGTTACACATGATATGAGCAGGAGGGGACAACACTCTTAATTGCCATGCACTATATCAGTACTATGTATTGCCAGTAGCTTAATTAGCTGCTGCTCTTAGCGACCGTGCCTTGTGCGTGTCGTACATGTTGTTGCCGTCTCTCTCGCTACGCTAGCTTTCCTCACACGCAAGCTGCAGCTGGCCGGTTGCTGGTTAGGTACAGAAAGAGATACATGAGAGAGATAGATGCCGCGTGTGCGTTCGTGCGTGTGATAGACGTGTCCTGTTTTTTAATTATAACAAAAAAAAGTGTCCAGTTAAATGAGGTTTGATTTCAAGTTTTTAACCGATGATGAACTCACCGGCAGCTCGCAGGCGATCGAGCAATTAGCGGCAGGTTTCATGCGCAGTTAACTGAGGCTAACCCTCGCTCTCGAATCTCGATCGACTTGTCCCTGTCCGGCCACACGAGCCGAACCGTGCACAAAAAGGGGCTTTTTTGTCAGAAAGATTTCTTTTGGCCATAGGGATTATTAGGCCAGTCTCAATGCAAAGTTTCATCCCACAGTTAACAAGACTGCCATGTCACATTTACCATGGGATGAAACCCACTATCTCAATGCATAGTTTCATGGCACAATTTCATATGCAAGCTGTAGCATTTAATTCTCGCATGGTGTATGGCTAAATGTGTCTAGAGAAAAACAAAACAGCTCTCAATGTAAGTTTCATGTTAACTGTATATGGTGAGTGTCATGGTGATGACACTCTATTCTTCTCTTTCCTCATAATTATCCTGCCACATAGGCAAGTTTGCTGATGTGTCATGTCATTTAATGCCTATAAAACCTCCAATAAGACTGGCCTCAGAAGTTTCAGGTTTAGACGGCTACCAACTTCACACGGATGCGACAATAAACTATCGAGCCGACTGTCGGATCAACGGAGATAGTAGTAGAACCCAACAACCGTATCTCCTCGAGCCTGCCACCGTGTTTGCAACCGCTTAAAATAGGTGGTGAATGCACGATATATAGGTGTGCCGAGAGGCAATTGTTTAGTAGCCGATTCAACGGGCGTGTCCCGTCTGTCTTGCAGCGACGGCCACAAACGTGCATACGTAACGAGAACTAATCAAATCGACTTACGAATTCAGAAATGTGTACAAGTTTTTTTTTTGCGGGTAAAAATGTGGACAAGTTTTGGGGAATACAATTTTTAGATTTTCATACCGACGCATTTGTTGAAGATTTTGTGCTGCCTACACCTACTGCCCCCTTCTACCCCGACAACATCTTCACTCTTTTTTCTTTTCCTTTTGGCCAGGTAAAGAAAATAATCTGAATTATTGGTGTCATCCGACAGCGACTTGGGAAAAGAACTATGGCATACTCCTACATGGGCGGCCAATTATTTTTCTCCAATTTTGTTGTGTCGCCGTGGTTTTTGCGTTTGATGTGGATAGATACAAGATAACGTATCCTACGAGAACTCAGTTCCTGTGAGAACTATGAGAACTCAATCTAGACCACATGATCTTAGATGCACAGGGAGAGGTGGGAGGGGGGATTTGCAAAATCACCACCCCTTATTAATACTTTTTAAATAACCCTTCCCACCTCTTCCTTGGATCAAGATCATATGGTCCAGATGTGAGTTCTCATAGTTTTTACGGGAATTAAGTTCTCATAAGATACGTCGCCTATATACGTTGCCTAGATAGAATGCTGTGGAACATGCCACGCGAAAAGAGACTTTAAAAATGTTGACCATCATATCTTCGAATCAGCCATTGCTTTTCCTCTGAAATGCCACCTTTTTTTTTCCCTGAAAAACTATCTGTGCATGATAATCCACGCGTCTCGTCAGTGATTCGACGCTAGTGATTACCATATAATGCAGTGCCGAAGAAAGCCTAAACCCCAGATGTAAAAGTCACCCTCAACATGCTGCATTGCTGCTGCTCTTGGCGTCCTTTTTATCATGTTGAAATCTAGGTCCCTCAAATCTATGGATGATTTATTATTCAAAAAAATCTATGGATGATTACTGAATTTAGCCCCCTCTTGCTGTCTATGTAGCTGGGACATGCATGTGATGCGTGAGGCCTTGTGGTGGTGGCAATGGCAGCAGCATGCATCATGGGTGCCCATGGCAGCGAATAATCTGCTGCATCGCAATGATGCCACTCTCTTCTGCTCGATCTCCATCTCCCGGTCATGTGAAGGAGGTGATCCCTCCATAGCTCCATGGATTGACTGCCAGGGTGTGGCTGTCAGTGCCACCTTCGAGTTTCAACAGCAGCATCCTCCTCTTGCTCATGTTTACTTGTAAAAGATATTTTCAACTTTCCTATTCATCCCTATAAGAAAACACTTCCTAGAAAAGTTTTTCTTCAATTCCCTTCAACTTTCCTATTTATCCCACTCACAAAACACGCTTCTCAGAAAACGCTTCCTAGAAAAATTTTCTTCAATTCCCTTCAACTTTCCTATTTATCCCACTCACAAAACACGCTTCCCAGAAAAAGTTCTTTTTCTTCTCAACAACTAAACACGTTCGATCTGGTCCCGCACTCTCTGCACAAGTGCAGAACCTCCGTGCATGTATTTTCTATCCAACACAAAAAGATACGGTTTGACCTTGGTTTTCAGTGTTCTCTCTCAGTTCCAATTTCCAAGGGATGGTTTGCTTGGGTTGTGTACGTATGGGCACAATAATGGAAAAAGAGTAGACATATAGGTTTCACGTCTCATGCAAAGCCCCCCTAGGGTATAATTTGGGTGCGTTTAGATTGGGGAAAGATTCATCAAAAATACACTGTTCACCAAAAATACACTGTAGACGAATAGTGTTCTGTGAGTGGAAGGGATAAGATGAATAGGAAAAAATTAGATGAATAGTGTTTTTTTAGGAAACTTTTGGGAAACTAAACGCACTTTAATTAGGTTGCTTACTTGCCTAAATTTAAGGCCAATTGTTCACACATATAGTACTAATTTAGCGAACACTTTAAACAATAACAAACCAAGATTAAGAGCGGCAAGTTGTTACTATAATGCAGCACTAGATATTTTCTTAATCCGTTTGTCGAAATTTAGTTTTAACAGGGAAAAAGTTCCAGAGGTGCGTATGTACATTTGACTAAATTGTAGATAACATCACTCACACGTGCACTTAAATTATAAAAGGGGCTGTATATGTTTTTTTTATAGATGACTATACATGCTTTAATGTATTTTTTTAATCACTGGCATCACTTCCTGGTATATATTGATAGAGAAGAGATGTTTTTTTATTTGTTGACACAGAAACTTCTTTTTGAATCGCCGGCATATATTACTGCCAGGTACATATATTTAAAAGAGATATTTTTTAAGAAAAGAATGTTAACACAAAAACTTCACATATTTGCATATATTAGAAGAAAACTAAACTTTCTAGAAGCTGATGCTGACAAACAAGACCCACATGTCATGCAGATAATATGGCTCCGCTTGCTTGGTAGAGGTGGCTCACATGTGGGCCTGACATAATAGCTCATTTCTAGAAGTAATTCTAGCTTTTCCCAAGCACCAGGCAATACATGTACTGATACAATACTCCGGTAGGACATCCTTTGCACTTTTATGCTGTTTCACACATGCATGGGAGCACTATCCGTGCAAGGCAATAGAGCCGTCGTCCGTGTAGATCCAAGCACATACAAAAGGCTGGAAAAAGGCTGGCAATGCATGCATGGCAAATGGCACGAAGAAACAGGACGGAGAAGAGCGTGCTGGCTTTTTTCAGGGGGGACAAAGTGGATGGACGCAGGGCCTCGAACTAAACGCAAAATCTGCTTGTATGTCCCCGTTGGATCTTGTGGTGTCTAGTAATAGGCGATTAGGCCGGCGTTCCTACGGCTTCGGGCATCATTCAGCCCGGGACTGAGCAGGTGAAGTAGCTGTAGCACTCGAGTCGAGCATATGTACAAGCACGCAGGATGAGTTCAGCAGTGAGGCGGTGGACACAGTGACACGCTGCTGGTTGCCAGCCCGCCTCTCGCACGGACGCGGCTCTATCGAGTCAAACCAACTACCGACGGGGAGCTCGATCGTTCATGGCAGCTGGACGATACTCTAGTTCCTAGTTTGTTCCAGCAGAATTCGATCCAAGTATACGCGCGCTGCAAAGTAATCTCTTGCTGATAAGTTTATTTGCTAACAATATTCCGTTCACCATATAACGGCCTAAATATATATTCCAGTACGTAAAAGGACAACACCTCGAGGTACGGAATCCAAAAACTCATACAAAATTCAGAGCATAGAAGATGCTTTAACTATGCAGATGAAATGATATCCTTAGAAAAACAAACATACATGAAGACAACACCATTTTCAAGCAAGGTTTACATTACACAGGAAATGGAATATGTTCATGAAGGCATATCGCATATGCATAATAGTGTATATGCGCTTGACATACATGATACTACTTGAATCATGATTAAACGTTCTAAACCCCGAGGTGTTACATACATGAACCAAGGCACGGCACAAGTTGTCAAGCATGGTGAAATAAACTGAAACACATCCTTCTGATTTCTGAATACAACATTTACCAAAGAGTCCATAAAAATCATGTTTTGGTATCGTAGCACATGTGAGGGAGTATACACACCAAATTGCCTTTATCATCAGAAATATTGAAAAGACTTCTGAAAAGCCAGAACCAAAACTTGCTTTTCATTTTTATTGCAGTTCCACCTCCACACACCAGCTAAAACTATTGTCCATGAATATACTTGACCAATTAAGCGCGATCAAGATCTGTTTAAGAAAATATGCGTACCACATCGGAGCTCAAAGGATTGATCGGCAACGTAGCATAGGCTCATCCCCAGTCCCCAGATTATATGTACACTTGGAGAATGTACGACGAAGGGGCGGACGGACAGATGACGTAGGAAGAATATGTAAGTGTTTTTAGTTGCAAGAGAAGAGAGATGAGAATCTTTACAATGCGAGTCTGTTTTTCTCAATTCTTTTGGTGCCCTCGAATTCTAAGTTTCACGCTGTGGGTTTTATACATAGTAAGTAAATGGAACAAGGAAAGGAGTGAGGACCGAGGATCAATGATATAGCGACAGTTAGATAGCTTGCCTTTTACGAGCGCGCCATAATCATGATATTATTTGTCACAAATGATATTAATTTTTCCTCATAAATATTGAGTAAAAATATACTATTAAAGTGTTGCCATGCGTGATTGACTGGAATTTGGAAGGGGCTGATCTTGGGCCTATATATGTGTGGTCAGGTTTGGTCTCATTTCACAAGGTTTAGTAACAGAGTTACCCACAGTCAGAATGAGGCGCTCTTTCATCTTCATGATGCTTGCATGTCTGCACCTGCGCAGTGCTGGGGCAGGAAGATCGGTCCTCTCTGAAGAAGAGGACATGGCCCTAGAAAGAAAGCTCAATGTGCTTAACAAACCTCACGTGAAATCATTTAAGGTAATGTCTTGCTGCCCTAATATTCCTTATTCATATGCGTTTTACCATAGTATATATATTTGTTATTAGCTAGCTGTGTGATTTCATTTTTTTTAATGGGATGATAGGATAAGTATGGTGTAGTTTTTGACTGCGTGGACATTTACAAACAGCCTGCATTCGATCATCCACTTCTCAAGAACCACAAACTTCAGGTGACATTTCGAGTTATCAACAATTGTTTTTCTATTTGACATGTTTCCAAGTATTCCTCTAATATGAGAAGGCTAATTTGTGCGTAGAATCCAATGATCCTAATTAGTCCATGACTAGCGTATGTTTAGTCTTACTAATTGACAAGACAGAGCTAAACTTAAGCCATCTCAGGATCCAAACGGGGCTTAACATCAGCTTAAACCCGTGAAAAAATATGCATCCTCGTTACTGTTAGAGTGAATTTCACTGTAGGTCCGTTAACTTTTCCTGAAGTCCCATCTAGGTCCATCAACTAAAAAACCGATTATCTAGGTCCATGATCTATTAAAGTGAGGTAGTGGAGGTACATAAACGCACATAGGCATCTTTTGCCTACGGGGCGACGCCAGTGTGACAATAAATTACAAAAAAAACTCCTTCTATGTTTCTTTTTTTACTCTCTCGTTCTCGTCTCTCTCCCTCTGCTTCGACGACGCGGCCCGAACGCCATGGCCGGCAGCACTGGAGCTCGGCCAGCAACAGAACTCACTGCCCCAAACACAAATCAACCATGCCCATACCTCCGCGCCCAGGCTTGTCTCCGGTGAGAATCTGCCAGTCAAAATGCCTATGTGGACGCTTATGGACCTCCACTACCCCTCTTTAATAGATCATGGACCTAGATGATTGGTTTTTTAGTTGATGGACCTAGATGAGACTTCATAAAAAGTTAACAGACCGACTGTGAAATTCACTCCTACTGTTATTATAGGTGGCATGTGCAAATTCCTGATCGATGCATGCACTGAGCTAGGAAGAAAAAATATGCATGACTTCCACCGTTTTAAATTGAGCCGTGAAACAAGATTCTTCCGTCTTCGGAAACTACATGGACCGGTCCATCGACGGCAGGCCAACGGATTCGTGTCCATCCGCAAGAAAGTTGCCCCAACGGAACTGTCCCAATACGGCGAACTCTGAAGCAAGATCTGGTGAAGGCAAGCCTGTCTTCACCGAGGTTCCAACCAGCAAAAGATTACAGTGAAATTCCTGGACAGCATGTGAGCTAACATTCCAAATTTTCCTCCCTAAACTAACAATTTGTTTATGAAATTCTATGGAGCAATGCTACCTAAAAACGACATGTTATCTACTGAATTATCTCTATTATGCCTTTGGTGCAGTTCGCTCAGTTGATAATAAACAGCGAGGAAGGCTCCAAGTTCCAAGTGGCTGGAGCAGTGCTTGAGGTGGACGCAATCGCTGTTCCACCTAGCCAAGTTTCGTCAGCTCAGATACTGCTTGTCGATGGCTCTAGCAGTGTCATACAATCTGGATGGAGTGTAAGTGCAATGGACTTGAACTCTACCTACCTGGACGATGCATATGTGAAATCTCTCATGCAATTTTTTATTTTGACTCTACTAGGTTGATCCTCTCCACGAAATCGACAGCCAAACACGTTTCTTCACTTTCTGGACGGTGTGTTTCCGAAACATATTTCCATACACATAAGAACATTTTAATTACTTTGTTGGATATTGACACAATCTTAGAAGCAAGATCTAGCTATCGACTTTTAAGATGATAATATTGTTAAATATTCAGACAATCTTACTAGTAACGTGAGGGGTATAATTATGGTAAGAAGTTCATAATAAGTGGTAGTACAACCAATGAGGACTTGTTCGGTTAACCCCCCTCCAAATTAAGGGGATTGAGATGAGTTAGGGATGGGGTGTTGGTTTGTAGGGGATTTAATCCCTTCCAACCCTTCGAACTGCCTTCTAAACTGAGATTTCAAACTTGGAACACAAATTGTAAGCTTGAGCAGGTGCTCGGTCCATTATAAGGTTTTGAGTTGGTTATTTGGAAGGAAAACATTTCATTTTACTTCCTTCACCTATCCACTTTATTGGCTTAACCACTTGAACGAAATTTTGGCCCTCTTTACTCTCGTCAACTATTCATTTGGTCCAATCTACCCCAAATTAGATTTCCCTTTTTTTATTTCTCTATGTATGAGTTTAATTTTGACTTTAGTCTTTTTTAACAAATATGATGCGTCATGCTAAAAAAATACATTTCGATTTTTTGGGTTATTTTCATAGGTTAGGAATATTTAATACAAAACTGATCTTAGATATATAAAATTAACATAAAACTAATCATAAAAAATCTGAGCTTTTTTACAATGATTGGCAAGTACCAGCTGGTACTACAAGGTACTTGCAGGTACTTTAAGTACTTTTTCTGGTACTTACTGGTACTTTTAACTAGAATTTTGAAAAATTAAATAAATAATAATAAGGGTATATTAGTACGTTCATATACCCTGATTAGAATATACCCTCCCACAACATATCATGATAATATTTTCCCGCCGCCTCCTCCCCACATATGCAGAAAAAGACGTATATACTCTTTCTTTTTAATTTAAAAATAAAATAAAATAATTAGGTGGGCCCATTTATCCGGTACTTGGTCCCACAATTTTGGTACTTTTTGGTACTTTTGGATGGGTACTTTTAAGTACTAGATATTTTTCGTACCGTTGGATTCTACATCCTGGTAGTACCATGGTACTTGCCAATCATTGTAAAAAAACTATTTTTCTGACATAGAACATTATGTTATAAAACTCAACTTGTACGTAATCTAATTAGAAGGTAGACTGAACTAAATGAAATAGTTCGGAGAAGTAAGATAAGCCTAAATTTTGCCCGAGGTGTTACACGTATAAAGTAAATAGATGAGAGTATAGTAAAGTTGACTTTTTTCTCCTATTTTGAAACTATATGAATAGCTTTGTGGAGTTTAGTTGATAGTAAAATGTACTATACAATATAATTTCAACCTATTTTTCTTTGTTGGCCCCTCTGCAGGAATAATTTGGGGCAAGTTTTGGCACTACATCATTAATTGTGCATATGTCGACGTACCCATTTATAATTTGGAATATGTTCATATACTAACTAAGATACTCAAAACCAATCTATACGAAAAAAAAAATGAAATTAGCCCCTATTTTAAATTATTATTCTTTACCTTGATACTAATATATAAAAGTGACATGCTATATGTATGTTCACATTATACCCAAAATTTATATCATATACTAGAGGTTTTAGTATGATCACGCATTCCATGTACGTACATACTCTTCGATGGGTCAGACACATCTGGGACATGTTGAGCTTCTGGGAGACATCAGGACTGTTCGGAACGCCAGTGCCGTGTATATTATATAACGCGACAGCTAATCTATCGATTAAGATCCTAGAATATATTTGTAATAGATTGTTGCTTGACCATTTTACTTGGGTCTTTTGGGTTACAGGCTGACGACCACAAAACCACTGGTTGCTTGAACATGCTCTGCCCGGGCTACGTGCTGGTCAGCCAAACTGCCTCCCCTGGGATTGTCCTCCCAACTGGAACTGCCGGTATCAGCTTATCCAAGGTAACAACTGAATGCAGCCAAGCCTTGGCATGTCATTGCACTAGGTTCATGTATGCGCAATATGAAAGTCTATTTTTTATGAAATATGAAAGTCAATCTTAGCAGTGTTATGTTTGTGCACACAATTAAACAAAATGATATCAGGATGGCCAGACTGGGAACTGGCAAGTGTTCCTCAATCAACAAATGGTCGGCTACTTCCCTAAAGAGATCATCAACGGCATGAGTGCTGCCACCGAGGTCCAAATGGGAGGGATCACCTACTCGCCATCGGGCCAGAAGAGCCCCCCCATGGGCAGCGGCGTGGCTCCAGTGCCTGGAAAGAATACCCTTGCCTCAAAATTCACGCAGCTCGGAGTGCAGGGCGGCAAGGTTGCCAAGAGCCGGGTGACCAAGGATGTCTCTGATCCCGCCATCTACAATGTGGTGATGACTTCGTATTCAAACGGTCCTGAAGGAGCTTCGTTCCAATATGGTGGCCCCGGAGGCGCCTAACGCTGCGATAGTCCCAATTCGAACTCGAAGTTTATATATGTTTGAAATGACTGCTAGTCATTTCTTTTCTGAATTAACACTTTGCCATCTCTTGTGAGTTTAAAAATTGTATATATTATCATCATGTAATGTCATTCAGTAAAAAAAAGAAGGAAAAAGTCTATTTTTCACCATTCAACTGTTACAAAAGTCTGATTTTCAATCTCAAACAACAAAACCGGATACTAAAGGCCCTCCAACTATCCAAACCATGCAAAATTGGCTCTGTGAATGGTTTTGAGGGTGGTTTTGGATTTTCTAGAAATAGCAGAAATATTATTTAAACTTTAAAAACCATAACTAATTTATTTTGGACCCAACAAATATGAAATCAGTGCCAAAAGTTCTCTTAAAATGTAACCAACATATTGGCACACCATTTAATGTTATCTGGGCATTAGAGATTTATATTACTAGTGTCTTATTATTTTTATAAAAATAATTAGAATAAAAATAAATAATATGCAACTAACTTCTAATGGTGCACCAACATGTAGGTCACATTTTAGAAAAAAATTTGCACTATATTCTAGTTTTTCTAGTTCAAAATAAATTAGTTATGAATTTTTTAATTCAAAATTATTTTTACTTTTTTTGGAAAATACAAAACCACCTTCAAAACCACCCAAAGGGCCAATTTTGCACGGTTTGAATAGTTGGAGGGCCTTCAGTGTCTGGTTTTGTAGTTGTGGGTTGAAAATCAGACTTTTGTAATAGTTGGAGGGTGAAAAATAGACTTTTCCCAAAAAAGAAAGGATAAAGTTTGACAGCCTTTGTACCTGTTTTTTTTAGGAACAGACATGGGAGTTGCTGATGATATTAAATAGATCCCTATACATTTCCACTCCATCCACTGTGCATTTATGATTGTGTATGGTTTGGAGGGTAGGGAATACCAGCAAAATTCTGCTCAACTACAGCTTGTTATCCAATCTGAATGTGCAGGTCGTGTTTTGTAAGTGCAGTCCTTGATATTTTGGCAGGAGCGCAGGTGCAACCAGGCAGCTTCTTGCGTGACCTGTCATTATGCATCACGCTCTCGTTTCTAGAAGATCACTCTTCTCAATCCATATCAATGTCTTCTATATATTGATAATTGTAAACCTTGTAGCTATATGTCCACTGAACGATCTAACCGCGCGTGAAGTGGACGCAGAGCACGCAAGCCGCGACCATGATGTGGCGCGCGTGGTCACCGAGTCACCGACGCAGCCTCGTTAGTATCAGCTCCATTCAGCACTCCTACGATCGTGCCAGAGTGCCATGGTCTCCTCCAAGCGAGGCCCAATGGTCTGTCCTAAAATGTATGAGAACAGAGGAGTAACTGTAAAGTTGTTGAAGCCATCGAGCGATGAGAACTATGAACCCAAAATCCCCTATCAGCTTCTTCTCCTCCCCTCCTCCCGTGTAATTCCCCTCCCGATGCCAAATTCTTTCTATCATAACCCCAAGATCATTCAATCCACCCGTGTAAAGCCTCAATGCACATTGAGGGAGTTCGATCTTTGTCAATCTTTGTCGCCAAGTTCCTTAGAGGGGGGTTCGATCTTTGTCAATCTTTGGCGCCAGAGCTTTGACGACGTCGCCCATTGCCGGGTCCAGAAGGGTGGAGGCCAGGCGTGGACTGAAATGGTCTCTGTCTCTCTTTGATACCCAAGGCTAGTGGAAATCATAGATGGGGAACAGGGAGAGACAGATTAAACAAGCTCGATTGCGTTTAACTTCTGCTCGTTTCATTCATCAAAGGCCTGGCATTCTATAGCCGGCTCCCTAGTACAATCACCAAAACCATCTGCTATCTTATCCGATCCCTCGTTAACTAATCTCATAAGTCATAACTGAAGTTACTAATGCAATCTACCTAACACAATCACTACCTAAAGTTACTGAACCAATCTCTCCACCACTTGTCTCTAACTTAGCCATAGGGAAACGGGTAGGCTACGCTAGCTAAAACAATTTTAATTTAGCGCGTAAACCTAAGAACCTTGCGAGTAGGAGATCACAGATCGTTACCACTAGACGCGCGGATGCAGCGGAACCATCTGGGTGTAGGAGAGCGGGTCGATGTGGCCGGCAGTGCAGTTGCTAACGTCCGTCTCGTCCGGCTCGTCCTTGTGCTCCAAACATAGCACCTTCGAGGTATCCACACTGTCATGGGCAGTTAGAGGCCTTATGGGCCGGTTCGTCAAGTCCATTAGGGGTAGGTTAGGAATAAGATTAGATCCTTTCTTAGGGGTTAAGCTCTCTATATAAGGAGGGGACTTGTACCGGTTGAGGCAAGCAATGAGAATATCAATCTATTAGGGTTAGCCCCTTCTATCCCTGCCCTTGTGGTCCGGCTGCCGCCATCAGCGAGGTCGGGCTGCTAGGGTTTAGGTTCATTAGGATATTGGTACATGACACACACGTACGGGGAGGATGCGTTGCGGTCCGGACTGCTAGGTGAAAGTGCATTTGGCCCTCTAGTGGTTTCAGTGTTGATAACAACCAGAATTTGGAGGTTTCATACTTTTATTAAGATATGTGCAGGTGGTAAATGAAATGAGAAAAAGAAAATATATAAAGGAGGTCCCCAATTCAATTTATATGGTGTGAAGCTCATATGGAGAATTTAAATTAAACTTATTCTTTGAATTTGAGTATAGGAAACACCGTATTATCAAGGGGACGTGTTTGATGAATCAAAGATGTCAAAGTGCTATATTGAGATGAAAACTAACCTTGAGAGATTAAAACAGGCAAAACTCAGTTTCTCAGAGAAAACCGGAAGATCCGATTTCCTACATCGGAAGATCCGAAATGGTACTGAGTAGAAAAATGCAAAACCGGAAGATCTGAGTTTGTGAATCAGAAGATCCGAAATGGTAATGAGTAAAATTTCGCAAAATTGGAAGTTCCGATTTTGTGAATCGGAAGTTCCGATTTGGCAGTAGACTTAAGTTTTACACAGCTAACCTAAGCCTATCCGGAAGATCCGGGTAACACCCGGAAGATCCGGTTTGCCTGATTCAGAACATAACGGTTAGATTTCGGGGTTGGATATAAATACCCCCTCACTCACTCCTTTCACCTAACTCGACCAAACCAGTGCTGAACACTCTCCAAAAGGTCTCTCCTCCTTCCCACTCTCCTTCAAACCTTGCCGTAGCCAAGATTCACTTGGGGATTGGTTGAGAGAGAAGATTTCTGGTTTGGGTGTTGACTTTGAGTGAGGGAAGCACTTGTTTATCTCAAGAAGCACTTGAAGCATCCTTGGCTTGTGATTCGCGTTTGCTACTCTTGGAGCTTGCTCCTAGATGGTTAGAGGTCACCAAGTGCAGCACCTAGCTTGTGGGAGCGCCTTGGAAGATTGTATCACCCGTTCCTTGTGTGGAACCATCTAGTAAGTGACTCAATCTTGATCTTTGTGGTCGATTGAGGGAGGAAACGAGTTGAAAGAGACTCTACCCTTTGTGGGTGCCTCAACGGAGACGTAGCTCCTTTGGGAGTGAACTCCGGGAACAAATCTCGTGTCTCTTTGTGTTGCTTACTTCATTTTGGTTTATATATTCTCATATTTGCTATATATTGCCCGATCTATCTCTATAGAGGTTTCCGCTGTATTTGATCATAATATATAGCTCTTAGAGTACCTCTGTGAACTTTCTATTCAAGTGGAATTGCAAATAACTTGTTAGATTTTGAATCTCGATCAAATGTTATTTTCCACATCGGATCATCCGTGTAAGTCCTGGAACATCCGATTATCGGATCTTCCTAGAGGTACTCGAAAGATCCGGTTTCACTGACAACTTGTGAAGAAAGAATTTTCAGGTTTTTATTAGGTACGCCTATTCACCCCCCTCTAGGCATCTACAAGATCCTCTCACTAGGTCCACGAGAGCAACGGGAGACGCGGGCGTGGAGGGCGGCGGCGGCCGCCAAAAGGGTTGGTTGCACCCCTAGCCCTTCCCACGTATATATAGGGGTACTAATAGGCTTGTATCACATAGACCCAACAGGAACCCTAATCCCTCATGGATCAATATCCCTTTGGGCCTTTAGTGGATCCAATCCAATTGGCTTTAGGGCATGTATCCAACAGTCTCCCACTTGCACTAAAGACAATCTTATAGGCAAGCCTTTCAGCATTCTAACCCCTTAAGTGTGTGACCCTATGGGTTCACATACGAATAGACATTGCCCGAGTACTCCTACTCAGTCCAATAGTTAGCAGCGGCCTCTAGCAAGACATACTAACTCCTATATGCACGTAAAGATCATATCAGACGAACCATCACAACGTATGTACAAGCTCTTCCTATTGCTTCACGATACTTGATCTAGCTCCAAGCTGACCACTCTTTCTCGATACTGTGAATCAGATCCTTTCACTGGTTAACTTTTAACCATTGCACGGCCATGCATTTCTTGATCCGATCACTCGAGGGGCCCAGAGGTATATCTCCCTTATAGAGAGGGGCAAATCTCATCTTGATTGTCCAAGCCTCACAGCAAGCTTCACAACAAACCCGAAAGCTACCTTTATAACTACCCAGTTACGGCGTAGCGTTTGATAGCCCCTGAGTAAGTCGATTCACATCTTAAGAACAAGCGACAATCTCAGGTCTAAGGACAAAGCATACAAATTGTGCAAAGAGAGAACAATATTACAAAGTCTCATGTTGGGTCAATCTAGCCACATGTCATACATGTGCCCACACTATTAGTTTAACATCTCCATGTCCATGACTTGTGAAACATAGTCATCAACTAATAAATGTGCCAGTTATCAACCATGGCTAGGGACAATTTTAGAATAACCATACAAGTAAGAGTTCCACAAACAATTCACATAATTGACAATCAATACAAGTTGTCTTTCATGGATATTCATTAAACAATCAACATATCATGCATACAAATAAATATCATCATCTTATGACAACCTCTAGGAATATTTCTAACAGTCTCCCACTTGCATAAGAGCTACTCTAGAAGATATCTAATACCCATAGCTCTTGTGTGCGCCTCATGCTTAGGCCGTGGGAGAGCCTTTGTCAAAGGATCAACAACGTTCAAATCCGTATGTATTTTGCATATCTTAATCTCACCCCTTTTAACGAACTCTTGAATAAGGTGAAACTTCCGCAGTACATATCGGTTCTCCAGTGGGCTAGAAGCACCAGGGAACACACCAAGCTCAATGAGGAATTTCCTCATCCAAACACCTTCCTTCGCAGCTTCAGAAGTCGCAATGTACTCTGCTTCTGTTGTAGAATCGGCCATAGTCTCCTGTTTAGAACTCTTCCAGCTGACAACACCACCGTACAATGTGAACACACAACCTGACTGAGACTTTGAGTCGTCTGGATCAGTTTGGAAGCTAGCATCGGTGTAACCTTTTACAATGAGCTGTTCCTCACCTTCATAGACTAAGAACATATCTTTAGTCCTTCTAATGTACTTAAGAATGCCCTTCACATGTGTCTAGTGACTCTCACCTGAATCAGACTGATACGTGCTCGCAGCACTAAGAGCAAACGAGACATCTGGATGAGTATCTATCATGGCGTACATGATAGATCCAATTGCCGAAGCATATGGGACGTTACTCATGCGCTCTCGCTCATCAGCCATTGAAGGACACTGAGTCTTGCTGAGGTGTACGCCGTGTGACATAGGAAAGAACCCTTTCTTAGACTGTTCCATGTTAAACCGTTTTAGCATAGTGTCAATATAAGTATCTTGGCTTAATCCTATAAGCCTCTTCGATCTATCTCTATAGATCCTTATGGCCAGAATGTATGCTGCTTCCCCTAAGTCCTTCATAGGAAAACTATTTTTCAGTGAAGTCTTTATGGGCTCCAGCATTACTCGTCAATTCTTGTCCTATTGGCTCATCTCGAACTTCTTCAAGATACATATTTTCTCTACTTTTTTCGCTTTTGAGAAACTCTTTCTCTAAGAAAACACCATTCCGAGCGACAAACAGTTTCTCTTCTTCTTGGTTGCAGAAATAATACCCCAAAGTTTCCTTTGGGTGTCCCACGAAAACACACTTGTCCGATTTGGGTGTTAACTTATCGAACATAAGTCATTTGACATATGCTTCACAACCCCAAATTTTCAGAGCAGACAAACTGGGTCTCTTGCCTGTCCATATCTCATGTGGTGTCTTGACTAAAGACTTAGACGATACCTTATTAAGGGTGAAAGCTGCTGTTTCTAGAGCGTATCCCCAAAACGATAACGGTTGGTCTGACTGGCTCATCATAGATCTAACCATGTCCAACAAGGTTCGATTACGTCGCTCGGATACACCATTTCTCTGTGGCGTTCTAGGCGGCGTAAGCTGTGGAACAATTCCACAACTCTTTAGATGACTGCTAAACTCGTGGCTCAAATATTCACCTCCACGATCAGATCGTAAGGCCTTAATTTTCTTGCCACGCTGATTTTCCATTTTGTTCTAGAACTCTTTGAACTTTTCAAAAGTTTCCGACTTATGCTTCATTAAGTAGACATCATCAGTGAAAGTTATGAAGTATTAGAAACCACCTCTAGCTGTCGTGCTCATTGGTCCGCACACATGAGTATGTATTAGTTCCAACAAGTCTAATGCCCTCTCAGGAAAACCTGTGAAAGGGGCCTTGGTCATCTTGCCTAGCAAACAAGCTTCACATGTCTCGTATAATTAAAAATCAAACGAAGTTAGGAGTCCATCAGAATGGAGCTTCTTCATACGTTTCTCGCTTATATGACCCAAACGACAATGCCATGTATAGGTAGGACTTAGATCATTAGGCCGATGCCTTTTAGCACTTACATTACAGATAGGTGCATCATCAAGATTTATAATAAATAACCCATTCACAATGGATGCAAAAGCCACAAACATGTCATTCCTAGAGATCACACAACCATTGTCTTCACTCGTAAATGTATAACCATCCTTCATCAAACATGAAGGAGACACAATGTTTCGACTTAAACTAGGAACAAAATAACAATTATTTAACTCCAAAATAAATCCTGATGGGAGGTGAAGTTGCATCGTTCCGACGCTCAATGCAGCAACTCTTGCATTATTGCCCACGTGGAAATCAACCTCTCCTCGTACCACGCTTCTATTTCTTATCATTCCCTGCATCGAATTGCAAATATGAGCAACCGATTCGGTATCAAATACCGAAGAATTGATATAAGAATCAGCGAGGAAAATATCTGTAGTATAAACATGCAATGTACCTATCCGTAAGTACTCTTACTTCCTTTCTTCTTCAAAGAAGCCAGATATTCCTTGCAGTTTCTTTTCCAGTGACCAAGTTCATGACAGTGGAAGCACGACTTGTCTGGTTCTGGTCCAGGCTTGGGAGCAGGAATTGGTTGAAGATCACATCTTTAGCCTTTCACTTCTTCTTCCAATTGCCCGTCTTCTTAAAGTTGGGCTTGTTTTGGACCGCCAACACATGGCCGCTAGCTCCTTTCTTAAAGTCAGCCTTTGCCGTCTTAAGCATACCACACAACTCATTCAAGCCCCTCTCCGCCCCATGCATATGGTAGTTCGAGATGAAGTTCCCATAACTAGGTGGGAGGGATGCAAGAATGAAATCAGTGGCCAACTCTTGGCCAAGTGGGAAGCCTAGCTTCTCCAACCTCTGAGAGTAACCAACCATTTTGATCACGTATGGTCCAACGGTCGCACCTTCTGCATGCTTGCAATCAACAAAGGCCTTAGAGACATTGAACCTTTCAGTCCTAGCCTGAGTCTGGAACATTTCCTCAAGAGCTATGATCATATCATAGACAACATAGTTGTCGAACTGTATTTGCAGCTCGGGTTCCATGCACGCAAGCATAAGGTAGCCCACTTTAAGATCAAGATCACGTGCTACCTTGTAAGCGAGCTTATTGTTGCTAGGTGCATCAGCATCAAGCTCATCAGGTAATGGGGTGTCTAGAACTTCCTCCTTTTTCTCAGCCCTGAGAGCAATTCTTAGGCTGCGGATCCAATCCGCATAGTTAGTCCCATTCAACTTGTCCTTCTCAAGGACCGAACACAAAATAAACAGTGTGCTATTTGGTGCCATTGATCTACAACAAAATATATACAAAATACTAAGATAACGTATCCATGATGAAGTAAATCAAATTAACTCTTAACTGAATCTACTCCCAGTAAAATCAATATCCCTCTATTGATACTTAGTGATTCAGGATCCACAACTAACAAGTCGACTAGTGAGCTTTAGCATCACCGCTAGAAGACATGGTAGATCGGTAAGCAACTCTTTGCTAATCATATCACATATGACTCCTGTTGTTGGGTGACATCTCTATGTCTCGGCGCGCAACCTTCGTGCCCCAAAGTCCTTAACCGTTAAGATGACTTTGTCTAAGGTAACCAAACCTCATGCGAGTAAGTATCCGATACGTACCCATCTAGTCAAGGAAAACTAGTGACACCCTAATTTCATAGACCCACCACTAATTGTACAAGACATGACGGTGCAAGATTTGGGAGGGCACACAAGCTTAAACATTGCTGAGGGATCGTTCTACTTATATCATCGCATACATGAACTATAAAAAATATCGCATGTAAAAATAGAACAATAATTACGACAATCACATAGCATTAGTGACACGATATGGCCCATAACCACATGGTGATCTCCATCGCCATTGGAATGTTTATCATGTTGATCTCCATCGCCATGAACCATATGCGCCATCCTTTAGTGATGAGTCCTGCAAGAACTATCTAACGCATACTAGTAAATAAAATTACACATTCGCGTTTGAATCATCACATGTTGTCACGCAGGTCATTACATTAAATTGACAATACATATGGCTCCAGCTGTATTGCCTAATCATGACACGCAAGACATGAATTTGTTACATACATGCATCACATACACATACGGGCCATACCGATCACATGATTCCTGCAAAAACAAGTTAGGCGATCCGACGTCCAAACTTAAATCACATAAAACTCTACCTTCCTGGCCGAATTTGGGAAATCTAATTTCGCCAAAACTTCAAAGCAGTCACTGCCACATCTAAATTTTTCCGTAGATGAATTTTCATATAAAAATCGTCTCAATCCGAGTTCGTATGCAAAAGACACGGCTGTTTTACCGAACAACATGTTTTCGCATCTCTCTCGGGTCGGTAGTAGATCCAATCTACTATCACCACGCATCACATGCGCCTGAGACTCGACGTAGATTCGATTCGACCAATCACATTGATCTACATCTAGCCACGATTGGGTTTACGTGCATCACTTAACTCCGATGGCGGATATCCGGCTGCTAGGAGTAATTCGTTACACGACCATCATAGCAAGATCACGAACTTAATCAAAATTCATCTACAACCAAGCATATCTCCATATGCTCATGACCTAGATAAAAAACTACGCAAGATGTCTCTTGATACTACTGTAAGAAAACGGGTAGGCTACGCTAGCTAAAACAATTTAATTTTAATCTTCTACGTAAACCCAGGAACCTTGTGAGTAGGAGATCACAGATCGTTACCACTAGACGCGCGGATGCAGCGGAACCGTCTTGGTGTAGGAGAGCACGTCGATGTGGCCGGCAGTGCAGTTGCTAACGTCCGTCTCGTCCGGCTCATCCTTGTGCTCCAAACGTAGCATCTCCGAGGTATCTACACGTACGGGGAGGATGCGTTGCGGTCCAGACTGCTAGGTCCGCGAGAGCAACGGGAGGCGCGGGCGTGGAGGGCGGCAGCCACGGCGGCCAAAAGGGTTGGTTGCACCCCTAACCCCTCCCACGTATATGCAGGGGTACTAATCGGCTTGTATCACATAGGCCCAATAGGAACCCTAGTCCCTCATGAATCAATATCCTTTTGAGCCTTTAGTGGATCCAATCCAATTGACTTTAGGGCATATATCCACAGAAACAACCTTAACAAACAAACCCAACAAGCCTCCCTTCAGAAACGGGAGGACCTCAACTGCCGGACCTGCGTCAGGTCCTCCCTGCCCGCTGGATCGTCTCGTCCAAGCTGAACCTCGGCGGCTGGAATCGAATTCCGATGGCCTCGGCTGCACAAGTTGGATAGACGAACCGAAATGGCAACAATCAGAACGCCCATGTTGCGATCATCTGAGAAACTTACGATTGCTAAACATCGTGATGTGGGTGGTGGTGCAGATGGGGCACGTCTGTTCTGCTTCATCCATCGCTGGATGCATCTCTAGTGGAAGGAATGTCCGCAGTCCAGTCGGACTGCGACGACCTCCCCGCTGTCCACACCGTAGCCGGCGCCGCCGCTGACGACGGCGGCAGAAGATCGGCCAATGACGGCGAGAGCTGGCGTCGCGCGCACTCGTGCCGCCGCCCTCGTCTTCGCCTTGCAGCAGAGGCAGTAGACGAGGATCGCGGCCACCAGCAGGATCAGGGCCGCCACCACGCAAACAATGGCGATGATGGCTCCCTTGCTGAGCGGAGGGTGGCCGGACTTGTTGTCGTCCATCGCCGTCAGGCCATAGCCAAGGGCGCCGAAGGGCGCGGGCACCTCCACCATAACGTCGCCGGCTCGACTTCAACGAAAAAGAAGGGGAATGTTTGTGACTCGAGCGGAAGCAGAGGAGTGACTCGAGCGGAAGCAGAGGAGGGAGGAGACTGAGCTGGATTTTATAGATGGAGCGAGGATGCAGCGAGCTAGCTAGTGTCAAGTGACAGGTGTGGCAGTGTTCACCGGCTCATTCCTCAGTCTCTCCGATGCAAATAGAATGAGCCGTTGTGACTCGACAAGGAGAAAATTGTATATTTAACACTCGAAAGAATGCGCTTTGCAGTTTTAGGACTCGAAACAATGTACACGTAAAAATGACACCTGAAAGGTTGGCTTCTTGATTCTCATGACATTTAAGATATTTCATCTCTTTTTTAATCTAAATACATGTATTAGGGATCTACAATGACTCTTTTGCCCCCTTTTGATTTGTTTCCTTCCACGCTGTTCACGTACATCATCTATGAGCACTATTCACGGGGGTCTCCTACTCACGTACGAGCGTTGACGCCGCCGCCTGTCTCTCCACGCCGCCACCCAGCACGCATGGACCATCCGCCTCCGCCGCCGGTGGATCCCTCGCTGCCGACGGATCCCTCGCCGTTGCTGGTTCCCGTTCCCGTTTTGAGCAACTTCGTGCTCGTGCCCAACACCGACGCCGCCGCAGCCCTAGGGCTGCTGTCCGTCCCGGGCTCTGGCGGCCTGTCCCGGCAAAGCGTGGCAGCCGGCTCCGGGCTGGACGCACCGGCATCCTCAGCCACGGCCGTGCAGGGGTCTGGCATGGCTGCGCAAGACCAGGACGCCACCGATGATGCTGCTGCGATTGCCCTAGCGAGGACGCTCTTGCCAACAACTTCTCATCCGACTGTAGAGTATAATCTTCCTATAATTGATATGCAAAGGTGATGCACTTAAATATTTCTATTATAGTTCTTCTACAGTTGTAGAGTCATGTTATAAAAGATTTTATTGCACATATATAGGTCGGAACTAGAACCTCTAGAAAATATGGCAAGAGTTGATTGGGACAGCTTACAAATAGTGGAGACACCTGATGATCAAGGTCGCATTGCACTTTTCAGTGAAAATCATATGTGTGAACTTTTAGGCTTGACACAAGAAGAGACATGCTAGGGAAGGGCATGGTGTTGAGAACGAGCCTAGCATTGACAATGATGGTGATGTCATTCCTTTTGGTGACGCCATTCCCGATGATATAGTGATTTCATATGATAAGAACAACCCCTCAATGGATGTTGGTACAATCTACCCAACAATGGATGAGTTCAGGATGGCAGTGCGGCAATTTGCCATCAATGAAGAGTTTGATCTAGGAACAGAGAAGTCATGTAAGGAGAGATATAGGGCATATTGTCGGGCCAGTGATGATTGCCCTTGGAGAATAGATGGCACTAAACATAAAGGCCAAAGAACTATCAAGGTAAATAAATTGATTTATATTTTCCTATACATACATGACAATATTTCTTTTTGACATATAGGTAAATTAATATTATTCTCATATTTTCAGGTGACAGTATTGGTTAATGAACACACATGTGTTTCATCAATGAGGAGGGAAACTAAAACTCCATCTCAGAAGTGGGTAGCTAGTAAGGCAGTAAGCATCCTTAGAGATTTTCCACACATGGGTGCCAAGGAATAGCAGGAGAAGTTACAAAAATATTATAGTGTCACGATTGCATATGACACTATTTGGCGAGGAAAAGAAAAGGCACTTGCTCAGATTTATGGTAAATGGGAAGAGAGCTTTGAGTTGCTCTTCAGGTGGAAGGCTGAGGTACTGAAGAGGTGCCCCGGGAGTGTTGTGGAGATTGATGTACTTGAAGTGGATGGTCAAGTATATTTTCATCGTTTTTTCTGTGCTCTTAAACCATGCATTGATGGTTTCCTGGAAGGGTGCAGGCCTTATTTGAGCATAGATGGTACAACACTTAATGGAAGATGGAATGGCCACTTAGCCGCAGCTATCGCAGTTGATGGTCATAATTGGATATACCCACTTGCTTATGATTTCATAGCTTCAGAGAATGAAGAAAACTAGACTTGGTTCATGGAACAATTGAGAAAGGCAATAGGTAATCTGCCAGTTCTAGCTGTTTGTTCTGATGCTTGCAAGGGATTAGAGAATGCAATGAAGAATGTTTTCCCAAATGCAGATCAAAGAGAATGTTTTTTTCATCTCAACAGAAATTTTAAGAAGAGGTATAGAGGGTTTGGCCAGTTGACAAATGCAGCAAGGACCTACAGAGAAGACTTGTTCTATGAGCATATAGCATCCATAATTCCTGAATCACCAGAAGCAGTGCAATGGTTACAAAAAAATCATAAATACCTCCGGTACAGGTGTGCTTTTAATCCACTACATCACTAGTAATATTGCTGAGTCGTTCAACAACAGGATACGCGACCATAAAGACTTGCCTGTTGCTGACCTTGCTGATAAGATTAGAGAAATAATCATGCAATTGTGGTACAAGAGAAGAAATATTGCATACAAGCTACCTGAAGGCAGGATACTTCCAGCTGTTATGGTTCAATTGAAGGCCAATACTAGAGGTTTGGGACATTTGAAAGTTGTGCCATCTGCTAATTGGAGTGCAGAGATCTGGGACCATGGTAGCAGAGTTGAGAGGCATATTGTGAACTTAAATAAAATGGCATGTACTTGTCTTGAGTGGCAGCACACTGGTAAGGCATGTCAACACGTACTGGCATTTATAACCAGGCGGCAGGGAGTTGATCTTGAGCAATTTGTGCATGACTACTACTCAGTCAATAGGTTCAGGGCTGCCTATGGTAGAGAGATTGAGCCAATGACAGACAAAACTATGTGGCCACAGGTCAATTGCCATTTGCTATTGGTGCACCTCTACCAAAAGCAGAAGTGGGAAGACGAAGGAAACTTAGAATAAAAGGATGTCTCGAAGGTGGCCACAAGAAGGAAGGTGTCAAACATACCGAAGGTAACAACGAATGTGAAAATCTCTTTGGAGGTGAAATTGCTGCTGCTCCAACCAATTCAAGTGGAAAGAAAAAACTAGAGGACCTATGACATGCGCGAGATGCAGTGAAAAAGGACATAGACAAGCTAGTTCCAAGTGCCCACTCAATGGGACAGCAAAAAGAGGCAACCATTAATTTTTTTTATGTAAAATTCAGAAAACATTTCATTATTAATTTATTTAATTTACTTGTAGGAAGAGGAGACAGCCAAAAAAAATGTTACAAAAGCTCCACAAGAAGAACCTAACACCCCGCAGAGGGCAACTAGAGAAGAAATGCTACTGAAT
Organism: Digitaria exilis; assembly: GCA_015342445.1. Lineage (NCBI taxonomy): Eukaryota > Viridiplantae > Streptophyta > Magnoliopsida > Poales > Poaceae > Digitaria > Digitaria exilis. The sequence goes on from JACEFO010001795.1 coordinate 2,986,984, forward strand.
ACTCCAGGAAGGGTTGCTAGAGGGTAAGGAAAAGTAACACATTTATAGTACAATAATTTCATGTATCTAATTATTGTAGCAAACTTTTTATGCAGCCGGATTGCGTCCATGTTAGGAGAGGGTACCTCCTCACGTACCAACACTACTAGTTTTGTGTGGATGCCTACTGCGGCTGCACTAAAAAAGTTGTCGCCAAAGAGAAGGCTAAATTGGATGAATGGTTTTATTTGTGAGATGTAAACACATGCTTTTATTTGTGAGATGAACTCGTTTAGTGCAAATTTGTGGTTTCTGATATAAACTTTGGTTATGTTAAATTTGAGGATTTTGTACGATGAACTAATTTGCACTTAAATATGATCTTATTTGTGCATCTCGATGAACTCACGATTATTGTTATTGCATTTAGTTGTCTTTGTGATCGACCAACACCACTTGTACTTGTTATCGCTCACAATAGAAGCAAGCAGCGCAGTGGCCAGCGGTGGCAGCACGGCAGGCATCGCTCTGCAGCCAGACAGCAGCTGCAGACAGCACGGTGGCCAGCGGCAGGCAGCGAGGCAGGCGGCAACCAGCGGCCAGGCAGCGCCGCGTAAGGCCGGCGGCCAGCGGCAGGCAGCGCAGCGGGCGGCAACCAGCGGCAAGGCAGTGCCACGGCAGGCCGGCAACTAGCGTAGCAGCCACATCTGTATAGGAGGGCAAAAGGGTCATTGTAGATCCCTAATACATGTATTTAGATTTAAAAAAGAGATGAAATATCCTAAATGTCATGAGAATCAAGAAGCCAATCTTTCAAGTGTCATTTTTACGTGTACATTGTTTCGAGTCCTAAAACTACGAAGCACGTTCTTTCGAGTCAATATACAATTTTCTCACCGACGAGAAGCACAGACGCTGAGATGTACAGATGGAGCGAGCGTCCAGCTGCTCCTTCCTCAACGTCTCAGGATGGAAATGGAAGGAGCCGTTGCGAGGCGCTTACGCGTTCGTGACACCAAAGCTGGGGCAGAGCGAGGCTTCTGTCCAACGTGTTAGAGATCGCCGGAGTAGCGACTGCCTCGTCGCCGGCGAGCTCCCTGCAACACACACAAACTCACGCGAATACGGTGGATGAACACAGAGACACGATCTTGTTTTCGGTGCTGCTCAACTGTTGCAGCGTTTTCTGGACTCTAGATTCACTTATATGAAAAAAGGATTACAACAATACCGGATCCACTACCTCCGACAAGTGCGGCATGCCCTTCATCGATACCTGCCATCCCAAGCACCTGAGACATGCCGCAAGACGCGCTCCCCCGCGAACGCAGCGCGAGTCAGAGCTCCTGACCATGCACGGCTCAACAAACAGCCATGCAACCATGCACTAAATTTAGACAAACTAACCAGCTAACACAGTACACATGATTTATTCAACACAACGCTCCACTTCAGGCTTCATTGGCCAGTTGTCGTGCCCGGTGCGCCCAAGATTGCCACCCCGAGCACAACGATGAAGCGGGAGCTCACTAGGAAGACACAAGGAGACAAGGAGTGCCAGTTCGCAAAAGTACAAGAATCGCTGCAAGGGCATGCATGGCCAAGGGAGAATGTGCATGACTGTGCTCGTCATGTCCTCATGAAGAAGCTGGGTAACTGCGCAAGAAAATGAGTCTGCAGATGACATGCTGCGGCGCTACAACCTCAACATATTTCGTGGACCGCTGACAGACCTGATTGTTAAGGCCTTAGTGGCTCTCTGCGGTCTCCCTCGACAGTACCCCGAGAGCTGCCTAATGCGGTGTGCTTCTTCTCGGGTGCTCCAGGTTGCCATGTATCATCTTGGCATCGGGTGCTCTCTGAACACCTCCTCTTCAAATGCTCTTCTCCAGGGATAAAAGCTACAGCAATGTCACAACATAACTTTTCAATTTTTCTATAGGAATGTTCACGGTTTAGGGCTTATTCAGTTCCATCGGACTCAATCCGGCTGTAAATGATAGATATAACAAGAAATTCAGGATAGGTATAATAAAAAACCAAGATATAATCCGGGCTGAGAACTAAATTACTCATGATAGATACAACAAGAGACCAGGAATAATTTCTGACCTCTTGACTAGTGGATTGATTCCGGTCTCTTGGTGTATCATATCATGAGAAAATTAGTTTTCAATTTGGAATGAATCCTGGTCTATTTTTATGCCTATAATAAATTTCTTGTATCTACAATTCTCGAGCTAGATTGAACCTGATGTACCTAAACGCCCTTAAACAGAACGAGATCCTGTGACATTTTCCTCTTTACCTCATAGGGACGTCGAGCTAGCAGGATCGTTGATTGTCAAACCAACGAAGGAAACGGAAACATACTACAACAACCAGCGCTGCAGCCCACATTAAAACTAACACGGGCCCAATTCAACCAAGGAATACAGGAACCCTGTCCGATCACCACTGCCGCTATAGCCTTGATCACCCATGGTCGGTCAACGCTCGCCATCAGAAATTGTCAATGTAGCAACATGAGATTGTAAAGTGAGGACTTATTTAGTTCGAGCAACTAGTTTGTGAAACTAGTCCATCAACCCGTGCTACGCACGGGCTATCGTTTTTGTGTGGTTTACTTCCTTCTCCTTGAAAAGAATGCAATTCTCGTTTTCTGAAAAGTCAAATAATTTCAAGTTTAATAAAATAATACTAACATTAATGGTACAAAATAAGTTAAATTAGATTAACCATGGGATATATTTTCATACTAAATATATTTAAAGACATAAATATTCGCAGTTGATAGTATAAATTTGGTCAAGCTTAAAATGGTTTGACTCCTCAGTAAGTAAGCGAGAGTCGCATTATTTTTGAATGGAAGGAATATATTCTAAGGACTAAATAATAAATTGGAGTAAATCTTTAAGACACTTAAATAGGTACCTTAACAAATATCCTATTAACAAACATTTTTTTTTATTTCTTTGTCTTTATAAATAGAGTTAATGTCAATATTTTTTCAAATTGGTGCTAATAATGTCACTCGCTCTTACCCATAAATTGCACAAAAGCCACTGCACACCATGGGCGTATGTTTATTTAGGTAACTGCCTGATGATCCATGATCGTACTCCCGTACTCCCAGGTGCCAGCCATGATTACCTCTTTTCCGTCAAGCCGGTGACAATTGGTCATATTAATTAATTAATCTCCACTTGACGATTGCGTTGAGATTTTTGGTTCGGACACCTTTAGCTCCATATTTTGATGGTGCGAAGAGGTCAATATACTTGCTGCTTCCATCTACAATATGACAGAAGAACCACCACCATGCATGCATGAATCAAATTAATTACCAACCTGTCAGCAATCAGCATGCCTTGATCTATGTGCTGACGACTTGCAAGGTCTCACCTGGTTACCAGGATTTGTTTGATCGATGCTTGTGCTGATCTTGAAACTCGGCCTGCTTATAGCTGCGCACTGCCACGGTCTGGTCGGCGCCACCGCGATACATCTCACGATTTGATCAGTGCCATGGCGATTCTGTGACTTAAACCAGCCATCAGATGCCATCTGTATTCTTGTATTATGTAGCACCGCAATGCTCAACTCGCTTCCACGGCCTTGGACGACCTGGTTGATGATCTAGTTAACTTGCATCTCTGGACCATATTGAGTTAGATTAGATAGAGTATATATATGTGACAAGTAGGATATTGATGGTTGCCATTGGTAATTAAGATATAATATAGAGATAAGGGGTTCTTTTATACTAATTCTTTGTAACGGCATAGGTGAGTAATTTTTAACAATCCAACGGCTCTTATAATCAATCTCGATTAGAGTCTACCTATTGATGGCTAGATGTTTTGCTTTTCTATGTTGTCCACCTAGGATCCTAGGTGGCTTCACGTGGAGTCCCCAAAAGGAGCCTCCAATTAGTAATAGAAAGATTCATGTATGTAAATCAACCAAATATTGACATTATTTTGAAGATAAAAACACACATGTTTTAATCTTCATATTAGAAGTTATTGACACAAAGTTTTTTATTTAAAAACAGTGAGCACATAGTTACCTTCATACCGTTGGAGGATTCGCTCGCTCCAGGTAAGTTCCGTACCTGAGTTTTCTTCATTTTTCTTTTTTTTCCCCAAATTTATTTTCTTTTTTTTCCATTTTACCTTTTTCATTTTCCTTTTTCATTTTTTCTTTTGAGTTTTTATTTCCTTTTGAATTTGTATCTACATTAACTAAACCATTTTTCTATGGTCGCGGAGAAATTGGTACCTTATGGATCGAGGCTTTTCTGTTCTTCGCCAACCATGTGACGACGCGTATAATTTTCCATAACAAAAAAAGGCAGACTTCGCTCCGCGCTCTGTTTGGGAAACATGTTATGTCCCTTGCAGTCTCCATGTGAATAAATCTTTTGCATCATTGGTGCCTCATGACGAAATCGATGAGCCAACAATCCAGATAGCCCTTCTATCGGGTGGTTGTTTCCTAGGGGCTCCAAATAGACCATTTTATATCAAATGTTTTCATGCGAGGATTAAATATAAATTAATCATAACGGCAAGTGAAATTTATCGTGGTAAAAAAAGAATGACGGGGCCTTCGCTCCGCTTTCTATTCGGGATATACACTATGTCCCCTGTAGTCTCCAGGTGGATAGACCTTTCCCATCACTAATGCCTCGCGACAAAATTGAGGAATCATCGTGCTTAACTGTGGATGAAATATCTATATATATTTATGATTGTGTTCTATAAGGAGATAGTGAATAAATGTCTACAATTTTTTTGTATAAATAACCTTTGCCCTCTTTTGAGATAGAATTATGCCACTACGTTCCCAGATAAGATGCTTAGCGTAAAGTTTATGATAACATTTCAAAGAACTTGCACAGATTCTGGTCATGTGTTTGTACTCCGAAGTTGTGTTGTTGTTGCAGTTCTTATTTTTTTCCCAATTACTTCTGTTTTTGTAATATAATATTTTAGGAGGGCTACAATATTACTTATGATATTGCTAATGTAATATAAGATTATCCATTGTCATAAACAATACAAAATTAAACTAAGACACATACATGATCAAAATATTATTTTGCAAATCACCTCTCCCACCTTTCATGTGCTGTCCTTTGGATCGACATCATGTGCCCCAGATTAAAAGTTTACACGGTTGTACAGAGACGTTGGTTCGCTACTGATATGTTGCCCATTTCTATTAGCCATTAATCGTCATGCGAATTCACATATTTAATTATCCTTTCATAGTTCTCTTTGTTTCCATTCACGAAGAATATGATCCTTTTCGTCTTTGCTATGTTCTGATCAATATTTTCAAAAACATATTTTCATTAGTGTAAGGCTCACCTACCCCTAACCAATTAGTTATTGTTATGATTGTCGAAATATAATTGGTAATAAATTGTGAGTTGTAGAAAGTATTTATGTGATATGTTGTGATAAAAAAACACTTGAAAATATAAATTGCTTTTTCTCTTGGAAATAAATTGCATTACTCAATGTTACATCACATCAGCTTAAAGTACCTTCAGCTTTGCTATTCTTATAGGACAATTAAGCAAATTAGCAAAGAGCCGAAGATTAACAAATCAGTGGTAAGAACTCCAGCATGAGAGAACACCCTATCCATTTCAACCTCTGAGTTTTGTTAATGGCTGAGTCCTGGTCGATGGACCAATACAAATACGAAATCGTACCTAAAATCCATATGTCAAGAGTTTGCAACACGAACTATATGATGTCCCTTACATAGATAGTGTCAATCAGACATTTGTGTAACAATGGTATCTTGCCTACACTGAAATAGTCTTGATGTTTTATATTCTACGTTGACGTTGATTCCTTCTTATGTTATCCTTCGTATTTTAATTTATTGTATTTATAGAAAGAAATACTTTAAAATTTGTTGAGGTTTTCTATTCTGCACAAGAAGCTTCTCCGAACCTCCAACGACGCTCTATTGAGTTGAAATAGTTTTCCATACTTTTTTTTATGAGATGTCTCCGAAGGGACCAATACCTTTTTTTAGCAAAGCTGATTCAATACTCTGCATTGCTGCCGAGTGCAACTTTTGCGTCAGAAGTCCTCAATGTAGACCGAAGATAAAACCATACTACATGATTTTCAAAGTTAGTTGTATAATTTTAATTATCCATAAAATTTAATTGTTACGTACAAGTGAATATAAGAATTAGATTACTAAAATTTTGTCGCTTAATATCTACCACGCTGCGGTGGGGCCATGGGGTAGTAACTTAATAACCTATGGTGAAAAACGCAAAACAACACCAATCAGACAACTATAGCTACTTCTAAATGTCTGCATAATAATAAAAAAAAAGAGAACTACTTGAACAATAATTGTTGTATGCCTCCATACGGGCGCGGCGACAGCGCGCCAATCTTCCTAGTCTTATACATAGTGAGAAGAATTTAGTGATCGTAGCCGTAGCAACAGTTTTATTCAAGGGATAAAAAGGCAAGAATGATATGGAAGTTGCCCAGCTGTTGGAGCCTTACCTTGAAACTCAAATTAGGCAAATGCAAACTTTTTTGTGTGTACGTACATCTACCGGGTGCTACCTGTTTGGTGTCTCCAACTGAACTGGACGGTGAAGCCATGGCTGACAAGCCAAGCCTGACACGATGAGGTTGCACGTCATGGGTTGCTTGCTTGCTTCCGAACGCCAAGTCATGGGTCGTTGCCGATACAGAGTTTGGTGTTCGGAACGTGTCATGACTCATCACTCATGAGATGCTTGGCGTTAGTTCCCGTTTTCCCCGTCGCTGTTCTTGCGGTTCGTCTGCTGTGCCCATGCCCGGTCAGATCACGTGCGCAGCCTGAAATATGGAACATCCACCCAGTTGGTGACGACCAGGTAAAAGAGAGAGGAGTTAATTACGGTATGTATATGTTATGTGTGTATATATATTTATATATACAGATTATAATATATATGTGAAATGATGTTAACTAAATAAATTGAGATAAAAAAGTAATTTATACAAATTAAATTATAACGTCGGTAATTCTTACAAATTTAATTACTACATCTCCATAGTTCTCGATAAGTACGAATGATCGTCGATATGATTATTATGGATAGTAAACATTGGATCCATACAGTTTTCTTAAAGAAATTACCATTTGTATCAATATAAAAAATAGACTAAAGTGGCATCTTAGCTAATACCCTACAAGATTAGTAACAAAATGCCATCCTATTCTATCACACTAAAGTATGCATTTTTAGTGTGCATCCTATATATGAGAAAATCTGACTGCACCATCGTATATATTATCCGGTGACTATTTTTCTACACATCATATTTTGATCATTACTTTCGTTAGACTCCAATTTTGATGATCTTAGACTCTATGAAAATCTTCTAAAAATATTTACAAGATTATCCATAAATCAATGGCATTTGACCAAACTAAATACAAATACGCTTAGGCGTTAGGGCAAGTACAATATCTAATTTCTCTCTTTATCCTGGCTCCGGTGGTTTTGTTTGTGTTGCATTCTTGAAACCTACGAAGCTGCGCGCAAATTAAGCAGAGCATATCAGCGAAATTTGTTTATGCTGTTGGACGGTTCTTTGCCACCAGAGCAAGCATTTGTCGTTTTTAGAAAATTGTCAGTGTAACAACTTATGTGGATTAAATAGTTTATAGGAATAAGTCTGATTTTCAACCTCCAACTATCGTACTCGTCCGATTTTAACCCTCGATCTACAAAACCAGACATCTTGCACTAGCCAACTATCTAAACCGGACAGTTTACCCCCTTAGACAAAAACCACTCTGGTTTTGATCCATGTCACCATCCCACGTGGAGCAGCTCGCACAATCAGCGTTCCACGTCACCCCCACCTTCCCCTTCGTCTTCTTCCTCGATCTAAATCTGAGCAGAGCACGAACCTCCCGCCAGGCCATGGCGACGGCTTGCTGAGCTTCGGCCGGATGCGCTCGGCGTCCTGCGCAGTAATGAGGTCGACGACCTCGCTAGCTTCGTCGTCGGAGACGAGGGACGCGAAGGGCAGGCCCTCGTCGGCAAGAAAGCCGAGGGACCCGAGCCGCCGGCTGGCCATGGACACCAAGTCAGCAAAAACTCAATTCGCGCCTCGATTCGCTTCTGCCAAGCCTCAATTCGTGCCTTCGGGTCGAGCATGCGCCGTCGCTCGGGAGACTGCTGCGCCTGGAACCCAAGCCGCCGCTCGATTCGCGAGCGGGTCCGAGGCAACAACATGAATCGGGTCGTGCCTCGGCGCCGCCCCCCTGTCACTGCAGGAAGTACAACCCAAGCTAGAGCAGGATGCACACTTGCGCAGGATGAGCAAAGATCTGCGTGCTGCCGCTGTATCTCGCTCCAGATTCGTGGTGAAACCTGCTTCCGCGTTGCCAAGTCAAGCAAAGGAGTAGCTGAGAACCAAATCGACATCTACACCATGAATCCAACTTGATTTCAGTTTCACTGTGCCAAAACAAGCAGAACTGCTTCATGCATCGGCTTAGAGGCGGGCCGTAGGCTACATATGGATGAATTCTTCTACTACTTTTAGTCTAAACAGCAAAGAAGGGAAACGGGGAAACGGAGATTGACACAATTGGAGGGCTTCATTGATTGATACAGACAAAAATCATAGATCAGCAGAGCCGGCATCGACATGAATAGAATGGGGCAATGCGAGCATGAGAGGAGAGGCCGACGGGGGAGGAAGTAAGGCAGGGGCAATCTAGTAATTAACTGTGGTGAAAGAGGGTAGAAATTACGTTGACACGTGGGGGTGGAAGCCACATCAGCAAAAATAGGTGCCACGTCATAAGAAACTAGAGTGGTTTAGGCTTAGGGGGTAATGCGTCCGGTTTTGATAATTGGATAGTGTAACTTATCTGGTTTTATAGTTGAAAGGTGAAAATTGGACGACCTTAATAGTTGGAGGTTGAAATACGGACTTATCCCTAGTTTATATAGAGATCTGTGTGTTTAGGGGGTGGCAAAGGTACTCAAAATTTACAAACATTCATTCTTGACAAGCATATTAGCTAATATTAGCTAATGCATGTTGTCACTCAGAACGTCAAAATCACAAACAGCATCCTCCTCAGGTCCTTCCCGCGTGGCCCGGCGTGCAGGTGTGCAGCGGCAGGAAAACACGCCGGACCAGCCTTCCTCCTCCCCGTTCCTTTTGGGTGACGCGGGTGTTTCCGGCCGCCCGGCTCGGCGCAACGGCCCCGGACGGTCGCGACTCTGTAGCTGGGACAGCAGTGAACAGTCAGCACTGCACCAGCTGCTTTGGCTTTTTTCACCTGAATGGGAATGCGAATCATGGCAATTGGCAAATCAGGATGGAAATTCAAGAATTTGTAGTTTCTAGCCTGCGACTATGAACACATGTGTGCTGCCTGCCACACCTACAATTGTTTCACTAGCTCGGAAGCAAAACGAGTAGACGCCTACCATGTTTGTAGACTGAATCTGAGTGAGACGGTAAACTGCTACCTGCTCCTTTCAGAAACCATCAGAAGAAGACAGCCGGACAGAAGTGAAACTCTCCAGAGTCCGGACTCGAGCACCACACCCAGCCACCCCCCTCTCCCTCTCACTGTCACCTGCGTTCCATTCAGAGCTTATGGCGTCCCCCCCCCCTGCGCTCCTTGTCGCCACCACCTTCGTAGCCGTTGTCGTCGCCGCTGGGAGCACATCCCGCTCCTCATTTGCCAGAGTCGTCCTTGCGTCGGCAGCGCGCAGGAGACGTGGGAGCTCGCGGCGCCACCTCTTGCCATCGCCACCTCTCGTTGTCTCCGGTCGGATGCTGCACCCGGCCATGCCGGACGCAGCCAAACGATCTACAATCTTTGTGCAATTCGCTATCAATCTTTGTGTAGGAAGTTCAATCTTTGTAGTTTGAACTCTCTACATTCGCTATCAATGCTATGGTAGTTTGAACTCCCTACATAAGCACTCTTTTGTTTTAGGGCCCCTCCATTATTGCAGCCTGGAGTGCAATATAATCATATCCGGAGACATAATGCTGCTACATATTCCTTCCGGTGCAAACGTGTCTAGTCTACACTTGTTAACGGGTGTTTTGGACTACAATGCCCCTGCGTAATTGCACTTTGGTCTCGTCGCCCGTTCTAGGTCCTCGTGTAATAAAGCCCCACATGCACCTCGCCTTTCTCCCATCTGCAGCAAAGAAAACGTTGAAACTACCAAACCGCGCGACCACGCGAAAAAAACGAGCGCCACCACACGAAAACAGCGTGCCAGGGCAATGAAAATGTAAAAAAACCGGCGTAGTCCCACCAGACGACGTGTTCTGCTAAAAACCACTGAACGTGCAAAAAGAAAATAAAGCAAATACAAAGTTAAACCGGAGACCTCATGCCTACAATGCATCAAGACGTGTCCTGCTAGCCAATCGGCCGAGACATGCATTTTGGTGATCAGGCACCCTCCACCGTATTTATTAAAGACAAACAAGAAAAAATTATCCCTAATAAAGGACTCCTTGGTATGAGTAATCTGCTCTTAAGAGACTTCTATTGCTGCATCAGAGGGGGTACATGACTAAAATCATATTAAGGTCTCTTCCAAGGATCCAGAACTCAGTCCGTGGAAGCGCATCTGGAAAAGGAAAACTTAGGCAACAAAAAAATTTAGCTTTTCGACATGGCTTGTTGCCCACATGTGTTGGACAACACACCATCTTGCACAGCAAGGTTTGCAGCATCCCCCATTGGGACTTAGGTATGGCAACGGGTCCGGTGAGATGCAGGTGGAGCAAAAACCCGTCCTCAACGACACCCGCGAAACTTGGCTACGCCCGTCCTCAACGACACCCACGGGTGAAATGTGGCACCCACACCCGCACCCGTGGGTGACATGCGGGTTTCGGGTCACCCGCAGGTATGTTAACAAGAAGCTAACATTCAATGAAAAAAATCGAAATTGAAAAGAAAGTAGTACAAAAATATTAATTCTTGGTCACACAATGAATAAAAAATATATAATAATAAGACCTAGGAAAGTAAATAATAGATATATAATATAATCACTACAAATCATTATAAGATTTACATTAACCCGTATTAAACATTCATCACTAAAATTGAAAGGAAAAAAACATAGACATACATATATTTCGGACCCCGCGGGTGACCCCAGGGTAAAATTTGTCGCCCACGCTCGACCCTCTAGCTTCGCGGGCCCCGACCCGCGACGCCCGTGGGTACAATATTACACCCACGCCCGCACCCTAGCAGGTGCGGCGCCCGCGGGTGTGATTGCCATCCCTATTGGGACCCCTGGTTGGTTGCGTATTTGGCTGGCAGTTCTGGTTCGAGCGGTTGCTGAAAACTGGACTGACAAAGCCAGCTCCAAGAGGCAGGCCTGCGCAATGCGAGGTTGTGTTCAGTTCCCAAAAGTATTTTTTACTTCCTATTTATCTCACTCACAGAACATGCATCCCCAAAAATTCCTTTTTCACCTCTCCTATTCATCCCTCTCACGTAACACACATCCCAGAAAAAAAGTACTTTTGGTCACCCTCAGCTGAACACACATTTATGGTGATGTTGGCTGGCACGACGTGCTCATGTGACTTTTCCCCTACTCGGTGTTGCCTCTGCTCATCCTTGTTACCAAACTAGTGCTCGTTGCAGCGTGACAGAACCCGGCCAACGCTGGCCTGACTACCTAGTGTGAGCTAGGTTCGGCTCGGCAGCAAATCAAACAGACCCGTAGGCCATCATACATCTGAACAAACTATTAAATTCCCCATAGCAAAATTTAGGCCTTGTTCGATTAAGGAAAAAGTCAAATTTACTCTCTTAAGTATACCTAAAGTCCACATAGTCGTCCTCTAAACTATATTTGGTTCAATTTATCCTCTAAACTATGTCAGTTTGTTCAAGCTACCCCTTAGTACAAGTTTGTCATTTTTTTCTCCATACACAAGTTAGCTTTCAATTTAAAATTTTGTATGATAGTAGTGTACTTAGTAGTGTACTACCTCCGTTCTTCAATATATGACACATTGACCTTTTTCCTTCATTTTATTATTTGTATTTTTTTACAAATATTTATGTAAATAGATAAGTCAACTAGTTAAATCCAACATATATAATCGATAATAGTTGTAGTGGTACCAATTTTACGCTATTTAACTAGCTAACTAATGAAATAGTGTTGGTCACAGTTAAAATAAAAAGTCATTGTTGTCATATATTTAACAACGGAGGGAGTGCACTATAATGCATGTCAAAAAAAAATTAAATTATATTTTTTAATCATTAGTTTTCATACAATATTGTATTCTAAGGATTACTTTATTATTAAATATTACAGCCTATGAAATCAATGAAAATATATTTTATATTTTCTAACATTGGTTATGGTATCTACTATCATCTCATCAAATTTGAACCTAATACCACACTTATGTATGGAGAAATAAAAAAATACAAATTGTATTAGGGTCTAAATTAAAATAAATGGCATAGTTTAGGGGGTAAAATAAACTAAAAAGTAGTTTAGAGGGTTATGTTGACTTTGGCTATATTTGAGGGGAGTAGTTTGGACATTTTCCTTCATTAATCCCCTTCCCAAGGGGATTGAGGAGGACTGAAGGGGGCAGAGGCCTTGTTTGGATAGACGTGTATTGGAGGGGAATGAAGAAGATTTAATCTAGATCCCTCACATTCCACTTTAATCCATAAATATCCAAATAAGGCCCTCCAATTCCCCAATAAAATCAAGGTGGATTTAAGAGGGATTTTGACTTTAGGAGCATTTAATCCCAATTCCCCCCAAAGTCCAACCCCTCCAATTCCCTCAAACCGAACAATGCCCAAACAACTTCCTATCCAAGCAATATCTGAAACCAACTCTCGAACTCTGAACTTGGTCACATGTTATCTGTCCGCGGCTCCGAAGCTTGAATGCCTAGAACGAGTGTGCGCTCCGCTGTCCAGATATCGTGGACTAGGAATCCATATATGATATACCTAGACATGTAAGTCTCTGCGATGGAGTGGCATTTGTATTCTTATGTGTCGTTACTGATTTATCACCTAGGTGCAACATGTGTAAACGGTAAAAGCAATTCATGCATTTTTTTACAGCCTTGCCCATCTAGCTCAATCGGTAGAGCAGTACAAGGCCATTATGATTAACCTTTTTTTATGTCACATTTTAAATTAACAATGTATACATTTGTCCACTATGTTCAATTAGAATAATTCATGTACGTAATCAACCAAATATTGACATTATTTTTAAGATAAAAACACACATGTTTTAATCTTCATATTAGAAGTTATTGACACAAAGATTTTATTTCAAAAAAGTGAGCACATCTTATATATAGTGAGAAGAATTTACTGATCGTAGCCGTAGCCACAGTTTTATTCAAGGGATAAAAAGGCAAGAATGATATGGGAGTTGCCCAGCTGTTGGAGCCTTACCTTGAAACTCAAATTAGGGTCATGGACGGTGAAGCCATGTGACAGCTGACAAGCCAAGCCTGACACGGTGACGTTCCGTTGCACGTAACGTCATGTGACAGCTGACAAGCAAAGATACTCAAAATTTACAAACATTCATTAATTCTTGACAAGCATATTAGCCAGGGCATGTTGTCACTCGATCGTCAAAATCACAAACAAGGCTATTGGGAACGTTTTCCATTCATGAAACTAAGAGATCAGCTACCTTTTAGAGCTTGATGGAGATTCATGAAGGTTGTGGAGGCACTATGCTTAAACCCTAGAGAATACTTTGCCCCATTGGGCATCTGGAGGCTTTCAACTTGTGGAAAAAAAACAATAGACTTATAAAAAAAAATAGACTACTATATGATTGAGACCGGCCGGTTGTGAGTTCCTTTTGAGACTCTTGCCAATGCGAGAACAATTGTCTCATTTGCTCCTTGCAGAACCTGAAAAGGATACCTTGGTTCTCTGGTCCGGTTACAGAGACCAAAAGCTAAGAGCAGATAATAAATGCTAGAGCAGAGAGCAAAAGCTAGAGCACAGAGCAGCAGAGAGATCGAAGATGGCCAACGCAACCGCCGCCGGCAAGGGCTACCGGCGGACGGTGCCTCCTGCCGAAGCGGCCAGCCACGGGCGTGCCCTCACCGATGCCGAGATCGCCGGCATCGCTGCCGCCGTCGTCGTCGCCGCTATCCTGCTGGGCGCGCTCGCGGTGTACTTCCTCCGCCGCTGGAGGAGGAAGAGGAGGGCGGCGCGAGCTCAAGCGCAGGAGCCGCCACCTCGTCGCCGGCAAGACACGAATCTTGGTATGTCGCATTGCTTCCTCCGAGCTCATCCTTTGTGTGTGTCGAGTGCCCTTCATGGCCGCCGGCCCTTCTTCTCCACAGCGGCAATGCCCCACAAGCGGTTCTTGCAATCTTTCCTTCCATTGCGCGGTTGCTTCCGCTCCCCAGACTGCCCCATCCGGCCATCCCTCCTCTCCGTCGCTTCCCTCACGGCGGCCCTTCCTTGCCCACATTCCCGTCGCTACTGGACGCCGGCTACCGGCTTGCCCTCCCTCGGACCACCCCTTCCCTTCCCTCCTCTCCACGGCGCCCATTCCCGCCTATTACCATAATACATTTGTGTCACATTCCTGATTTCAAACTGTGGAAGTGTTAAACAACGATTAGATTTAATGTGGGATGTGCAAATGGTAACTGTTCCATAATTTATATTCTGGGATGTGTAATAAAATTTGTTTAGTCATCCAACTTTGGCCTACACCAAGGCTGTTGCTGTATCTAGCTCTTCTCTTTGGCTTGAAGCATCTGGATATTTTGTTCCTGCAATGGTATAAGCTGGGATGGTTCAGACTACTTTCAACTACAGGACATGACAAGGGTTTAGTCTATTCATGCACCTATTAAAACTTGATATAAAGTTCACTTTTAGTGTATACATACCAATGAAAATATCCGTTATTAATATTTTGATTTAGTTAGCAAGAGAACTGTATTATTCTCCATTTGATATTTTTTTCTTAATGCAATTTAGTATAAAGTGGACCATTTTGTAATTTTTGCTTCCTACATATTATCCATTTTCAAATTGGGTCATGTTCTTTGATTTATTGTTTGAGTATTTCTAGTCTTCCTTTCTCTAATTCAATTTAGATTTAGCCATATACTTGATTTCTGCTTGTTTCACTGTTGTATTCAAAGACAGACATAGAGCTCCTATATGTCTTTTTATGCGCGCACTATATAATTGTAAGGTTACATGTTTGACACCCAGTCTTCTGTTGAAGGAAAACATGTTGTCAAACTTTGTCACTACATAAATCATGAACCTTGTAGTAATTCTTGTTGGAAGTATTCACAAACAAATGCAAAAGTTCATATTTTCACTCTATCATAAAAAAAAATGTTTGAACACTATACTCAGCTATTATCTATCTATACATTAAGCTTGTTTCTTGGTGATATACATACCTGCTAGTACGTGGGAGGCCGCAGAGCCATACTTTCCTAGGATCGATCCTATCTACCAGGAGCAACTGGATAGTGATGAGGCAGATGAGCAGGCTTAGATAGGGTCATGACGAGAAACTAAGACCACATGTTAGTGGGAAATAATTTCTAGAAAGAATGCAACGAACAAAGAACAAATGATCAGAACTACCATGATGCATACGCATGTATGATTTCTAATTGGCAGACTTGCTCTTTTTGCCCTTGTCAGACTAAAGACCTGGCAGGAGATGGTTTGGTTCTCGCAACAACCCACATCATCCCACAATAGGACTTCTATTTCACCTTTTGCTGTACTACTGTTTACATCGTTGGTAAAGTTTGAGTAGTATAGAATTAATATTAACTATTGGATGTTTTTATACTTAGTATAGCATAGCATTGTGCACCATAAAAGAGCCGCCTTTGAGGTGAAAAATGCTTTCCAAGTTCGAACCATGTTTCAAACCAAAGCTCTTATTTTCGTACAATATTTGAACCACAATAGCTTTGAATTTAAGTCCATTGTATTTCTCGTCATTCACTTGAACAATTTAACCCTTTGCATCCAGGGCCAGGAACAGGAGGTCGCGACGAAGACGGCCGCCATGCCGAGGACGTTCCAGAGCAGCCCGGCGCCGTCAATGGCAGGGGCGACGGCTGCCGGCTATGCACCACCGCCTACAACCTCGAAGCAGGCGAGGGCCCATACATGTTGGACTGCGGCGACCGCTTCCACCTACGGTGCATCCGCCGTTGGATGCGGCATAATTTATCATGCCCGCTGTGCAACGCCACACATATCTCGCTTGTTGGTCTTGGAGAGACCGAGGGTACAAAAACCTCTTTGTGACTCCAAATGTTTCCCCTGATCTGAATTGCAAATCTTCACAGTTGCTTGCTTCGACTCTGTATTTGCAGGCCAAGCATTGAGGCCACAACATCGCTGCAGCACGAGCTATGGAGGGCTTGATTGCCGGAGCAAGGATGATATAGGTGTTGGTCGATCCATCAGCTTCGGTGCCTAAAAGAACTACTGAGGTCAGGGTTTAAAGATTGGTCAAGGCTGTGCCTCTGCATTTTAGAATTCATGTCTCCCTGTCTGTTTTTTCTTTTTTACTCCGAGAGACAAACCTAGCATCTAATTTCCGTTCAAAAAAACAAACCTAGCATCTAATGGCAGTCCGAACTTCGAAGATTGTGCAGTGCCTCTTTGTGCATCTGTATTCATTTCCGAATTAGGTTTAGGTTCTCCATGGTGGATCTTAGCTGTGAAAATGTGATGTGCCGGCTAACAAGATTGTCTTGGTCTTCAGAACAGAGTAATCTGTGAGCTGTGACCTGTAGGCTCGATCCATACTTTCATCCAATAGTTCTATTCTGCCCTAGGCCAATCTCACTTTTCAGCATTACAATGTTGGTATATGGTACACTCGACGCAATCAGTTTTTTTTTTCAGAAGCTCCAATTTCTGACTTGAATCAGCAATCATTAGTCTTACAAAAAGAGAAAATGTCCAACCATTGTACCTCAACATTTCTAGAAAGTATTCGGCGCAATAATGGGCTAGTGCTTCAAATATGTTTTAGCACATGCTGCTTATATCTACTAATCTAAAGTACTGAAGTACAGGCGAAGGGACCAAGACATGTAGCTGATGTCTTGCAGAAGATGGTATAAAAAGCAACTGCATCTACTGCTCAAGTTGATGGGCCTTGTCCAAAACATAGAAATGCATATACAGCTAGAAGGTTAATGATGATGAACTCCTTGATATCTGCTATTCCAACCTACTTAAAATGTCCTACCCATTTAAAAAATATAAGAGGTTTTAGTTTTGAGCAAAGTGCATAGCGGTGCTTAAACTCGTCTCTCTGTGTCATTTAGGTCCAATCCCTTTACTCTCAAATTGCACTTAACTCTTTCGTTTCTTATAAGTCAAACTTTCTCGTCCAAGTAGCAATCAGTGGTCAAACATTTGTCTAAACAATACAAAATACGCCCTCTAATTTGGAACAGAATGAATAGACAACATCAGGTGCCTACTGCAATTTCACAATTTGTCCTTTGCGGGCAGTAATAAACCATTTCTTCTGAAATTATGTGAAGCTCAAATTTTAAGAATTCACAAAAAAAAAAGAGTAAGTGAAAATTCATTAAAAATTCCTGAGTTTGTTTTGAACATATTTGAACTCGAGCTTAAATTTGGGTTGTTACATTCATAGGCACCCCACCGTGCTGGAACAAATTTTCTTTGTGGGCCTGTACTTTAATCTGAAAGCGTTACAATATTGAAGAGGGCAGGATCAGAGACATCATGCGTTGTGATGTAACTTTTTAATTGGCCCGTTGTTGGAAATAACCATTTTATCCTTCTCAGAATTTCATTCCACTTTCCAAAATTCACAAAAGTCAAGAAATTTGTGTAGATGTCATTTGTAATATTTGACTCTACTACAATCGTAGCCTCCTAGGCACCTCCAGGACCACCGTACTGGAAAGCATTTCCGTCAGGACCTGAAACTGAAGACACGATGATGTTGTAGATGGCAGGATCAGAGACATCCTTGGTCAGCCTCGATTTTGCAACATTGGCGCCCTGCACCTTGGCTTGTGCGAATTTAGAGGCGGAGGTGGTCTTGCCAGTCACAGGTGCCACGCCGTTGCCCATGGGAGGGCTCTTCTGGCCTGCTGGTGCATAGGTCATCCCTCCCATTTGTACCTGAGTGGCACCAGTCATGCTGTTGATGATCTCCTTGGGGAAGTGACCAACATTCTCTTGGTTCAGAAACACCTGCCAGTTCCCGGTCTGTTCATCCTGGCATAAAAAAAAAAGGACGAAGAAAAACACTAATAAGATCAACTCTTGTATGTATTGTGGATGAATGAATTGCAACGAGATGCGTGCCAAGGGTCAGTTGTTGCATTCTGCGGGTACCTTGGATATACTGATAGCAGTAATTCCACCTGGAAGGACCATCCCAGGTGTTGAAGTTTGGCTAACAACTACGAAGCCAGGACATTGCACGTTCAAGCAGCCGGTGCTTCTGTAGTCATCAGCCTGTGCCATAAATTGTTTTTTTTTTGGGGCACGTGCCATAAATTGGTTAGGTAGCCCTTCTCTAACCATTTAGATTATGATTTATAACTATTACTATCATATGAAAAATTTCCTATAATAATACATGGAAATCTGAAATAGCCCTTATTTACGATTCTATAATTTATTTCTATTTGTGTCAATATCGGACAAGGTATTGTGCAAATACATATTGAGAAAGGAGAACGCACCGTCCAGTAAGTTGTGAAACGGGTTTGACTGTCAGTTTGGAGTGCAGGATCAACCTAGAAATGAAAACAAATAATGTGAGAGATGTTTCACATAAAAGTGATGGAATTTATAAAGACGGCAACGTATCAGGTGCAAACCAATTACGGTTCATCCTGTGTCATCGCTAGCATCGTTACACGAGTGGATGAAATATTTGCAATGATCATCACTTACACTCCATCCAGCTTGTACGACGTTGACTACGCTAGAGTGGAAGCTGTCGTCGACGAGCAGTATTTGAGCTGACGAAACTTGGCCTACTGGAACAGCGACTGTGTCGACCTCGAGGAGGGCGCTGGCCCCTTGAAACTTGGAACCTGCCACGCTGTCTACCAGCAACTGGGCGAACTGCGCCAAAGGCATGACGGAGATCATTAGCATGTCATTTGAACAGGTACAATTGCTCCGTGAACAAAAGGAACAAGTGCGGCATCTAAATCGGTTATAAAAAATGCTGAGTTAAGGGAGGAAGCCGATTTGGAAAGGTATATCTCTCACATGCTGCCCAGGAATTTCACTGTGATCTTTATTATTTGCTGGTCTGAACCTCGGCGAAGACAGGCTTGCCATCACGAGATCTTGCTTCAGAGTTCGCCGTATTGGGACAGTTCCGTCAGGGCAACTTTCTTGCGGATGGACACGAATCCGTTGGCCTGCCGTCGATGGACCGGTCCATGTACTTTCCGAAGACGGAAGAATCTGGTTTCACGGTTTAAAATGGTGTAAATCATGCATAATTTTTCTTCCTCAGTGCATGCATCGATCAGAAATTTGCACATGCTACCTAACAACATTAAAGAGGATGCATATGCATATTTTATTTCTGACGGGTTTAAGCCGATGTTAAGCCCCGTTTGGATCCTGAGATGGCTAAAGTTTAGCTCTGTCTAGTCAATTAGTAATACTAAACATAGGCGGGCTAATGAGGATAATTGGATTCTATGCACAAATTAGCCTTCTCACATATTAGAGGAATACTTGGCCACATGTTAAATAGAAAAACAAATGTTGAAAATTCAAAATGTCACCTGAAGTTTGTGGTTCTTGAGCAGTGGATGATCGAATGCAGGCTGCTTGTACATATCCACGCAGTCAAAAACTATACCATGCTTATCCTATCATCCCATTAAAAAATATGAATCACAGCTAATAACAAATATACTATGGTAAAACGCATAGGAACGTTAGGGCAGCAAGACATTACCTTAAATGATTTCACGTAGGGTTTGTTAAGCACCTTGAGCTTTCTCTCGAGGGCCATGTCCTCTTCTTCAGAGAGGACCGATCTTCCTGCCCCAGCACTGCGCAGGTGCAGACATGCAAGCATCATGAAGATGAAAGAGCGCCTCATTCTGACTGTGGGTAACTCTCTTACTAAACCTTGTGAAATGATATCAAACCTGTACCGCTAAGCGCACACATATATAGGCCCAAGATTAACTCGTTCCAAATTCTAGTCTATCACACATGGCAACACTTCAATAGTATATTTTTACACAACCTTTATAAGGAAAAATTAACATCATTGACAAATAATATCATGATTATGGCGCATCATAAAAGGCAAGCTATCTAACTGTTCCTGTATCATTTTTTCATCGGTACTCACTCCTTTCCTTGTTCAGATTCTCTACATATATCTTCTCTTTTGTTTTCTTTGCATTGCACCTAAAAGACACTTACATATTCCTCATCTGCCGTCCGCCTGCCCGCCCCTTCACCGTCCGTCTGCAAGGAGCGAATCGTGGCGCTCCGTTTTGTTTTCTTTCAACAACACCCTCCGTCCGCTCCGCCCCGCCCCACACTTCCTTTCATCGCTCCCCCCGCAGATCCGTCAATCATGTTGCATATTTTATTCATGCTGTTGGATTAAGATAGGGAGAGGCTAGGTATAATGCATCCGGATGGGAAAGAAAAAATCGGATGGTGCAATATTGCAACATAAGGCATATGTTACATACAACAACATTACAACATCCTGTAAAATAGAGCAACATCTGATGAAATATTGCAATATCAGGCACATAATATATGCAACATCAAGATCAGGCGCATGTTGCAATCAAATGTTTCAATGTTTCCGATGTTTCCTCCTACCCTTTGTGCTAGGATGTTGCAATTTTTGCAATATTTCAGTGTTGCAATGTTTTCTTTGGATGCTGCAAATATTTTTATGTGGATGTTTAAGAAATCGACAAGTTGCAGTGCAATGTTTTGATGTTTCACCCGGGTATTGTAATTTTTGGGTTGATGTTGCATAACGAAAACTAGGCAGCCAATGTTCCTGTCCAGCAAATTGTTATGTGATGAATTAGCATGCAAATACGTCTAGGCATCACCGCTGGTCTGAGGAAAGTATATCTCCGAGATTTGATCCATTTGGATAGGAAAATACATCTAGGCATCACCGCTGTTAACCTTCTGACTAAATCTCTTTTGGTGCCAGCTGATGTTAGTCTAGCCTCAGTTTAAATGTAATGGGACATTTTCCATCTTTGAAATCCTCGCAGCATGCAGCCTATTTAGACTCCCACGGGATTGGATGATTAGAGTACCAATGCCAATTCTTAGGCAAAATTCCAGGAGATCAACATCAATATTACAAAGCAGAGGCTACAATTCTCACATTAGTTGAAATAAAATCTCCACATTAATCGGAAAGAAAAAAAAAAGAGTATCTGTGTTTAACCGAGCATAGTAACTAACGTGAGATACTACCTCGAACAGCCAAAGTTAAAACAAATCACACTACAACTTTCCTTTCTGGAAAAGTCCGTTTTCAACCTCCAATGATGCAAGAGTCTGTTTTTCTGGGCTAGACTTCACGAGCTCACTGGTGTTAAGCTCCCAGCCTTGAACCCAAACTCATGGGCATCAGCATTACTGGAGGACACCACATGTGGTGAAAATGGCACAACGATCATATTATGTGGAATGTGGTCACTATGGCGGTCTAGGAATGATCATCGACATGGTAAAGCGCCGATTGATATGACTGCAGCGATCAATTAGGCACTTGATGTGTGTTCCAAACTCATGCCGACGAAGGAATAGGGAGACAGTCCAAGAACAATTACAATGTTTGAGCGTTGGATGCGACCACTGGCAAAAACCTCGAAGGTTAATGTTGATGGGGCTTTTGTAGCAGCACAGGCAGCAGGGCAATAGGGGTGGTGTCAAGAGATGCTGATGGCGCTTTCCTGATGGACATGACTCGGCGGCTCCTAGCAGTGGGACCCGCCTTAGCAGCAGAAGCTGAAGCCCTTTGTGCAGGTGTGCAGCTGATACACAAAGTGACGGAGGGACCAGTGTTGATGGAAACTGACTTGCTGGAGTTGGTGGACTTGTGGAATAACATAGCGGCTCAAAAATCGGAATTTGCACCGATCTTCAGTGATATACAGGAGTTAGCTTCTTCTTTCTCCTCTTTCTGTGTAATGCATGTCAAGTGCACGGCCAATATGGTTGTGCATGCTTGTGCTTGTTATATTGCTCTTATTGCTTTTGAAGTATGGGTAAATACCCCTCCTAGCTTCCTCTTGCAAGTTTTGCAAGATGATTGTAATCATGACAATGAATGAATGAAGAAGCTCTAACTAAAAAAAGATATTAAAGACCATCGACCCTTTGAGTGGTTTTTTACTTTACGAAAACAGAAAAATATTATTTTAAACTTAAAAATATATAACTAATTTATTTTAAATTACTAGCAAAAGCGCACGTGCGACACGCACGTGTATAAAAGATGTAGCTGATGCGTAAGGAACCACATTGGCCAGAAAAATATTTATTATTTGGTAGAAACATTCTCCAACTCGTAATTTTAATGAGTTTGCGCCCTCTCCTAGCTCCCTTGCCTTTTAATGACAGGTCCAATATGACAGATATGGTGAGTCATGGGATTTACGTCAGCAGATCTTATGTAACACCCTAAAATTTGCCTATTTAAAATTTAGTAAATTAATGGTTTATTATATTTAAATGCTCATGAAAAATGTAGGTAAAGTAAAATTTTGAATAACTAAAAGCAAATATAGGTAATAGAAACATTATTGTTGCATTCATGCTGGTGCATTTATTTTTTGATTGTTGAATCAAATTTGAATTTGAATTCAAATGAGTGCTTAAGTTTGAAAAAGGAAGGAAAGAATCAAAAGAAAAAAACAAAAACCTTTTATTTTCTCTCTCCCTCTCTCTCTCAGCCCGGCCCAGCTCTCTCCCTCTCTCCCCGCGCGGCCAACTTCTCTTTCCCCTTTCCCTTCTTCACCGCGCAGCTCAGCGAGCGGCCCACCGCAGCCGCCAGCCCAACAGCCAGCGCCTCCCTCTCTCTCTGCGCCGCTGACAGCCGGGCCCCACCGGTCAGCTCGTCTTCCTCCTGAGCCGCTGACACCCCGGGCCCGCGCGTCATCCCCTACCTCCCAGCGCAGCCGAGCCCAACACGAGCTCGAACCCGAGCTCGAGTCCGGGTCGCGCAGGACTCCGTGCCGCGCCGCCACGCCCTTCCCTTGGCCCGCACGCCAAGGTGTCTCCCCAGCTCTTATTTAAGCGCCGCCAACCCCTCCACCGAGCCCTACATAGCGCCGCCGCCACCAAACCCTAGCCGAGCCGCCGAGCTGCCAACTCGTCGCCTCGCCACCCCATTGTCGACGAGACGCCATCCAAGAGCTTCGCCAGGTTTAGAGGAGCACGACGAGCCACCCCTCCCTCTCTCTCTCGCTCTGTAGCGCTTACGCGAGCTCGCCGTCGATCCCCGTCGGCCGCAGCGCGTCGCCAGCCGCCACCGTCGCCCAAACCTCGAGAAGAACCCCCAAAACGAGTTCTCCATCTCCTCCTCTCTCTCTCCCGGGCCAAACGCGGCGAGGTTTGGTGCCCTGTAGCGTCGGGAAAGCCCAACGCCGGCGAGCTTCCGGCGAGGCGCCGCCGTCGGCCGCCGCACCCCGACGACCTAAAAGCCCCAATCAACCGGAGCCGTCAGATCTAGATCCAACGGCTCAGATCAAACCCGAATCGAGTCGGCAATTTTGCAAAAGAGCCCCTTCTGTTTTTGGAAATCAACCCGCAGTCCAGCGCAGTTCAAAAGTAATTACAGTTTAGTCCTTTTTCTTTCGGTTTAGCCCCTGTGCTTTTGAAAAATAGTGCCCGCCGTCCTGAGTGACAGTTTTACCCGTAGGTCCCTCGAGTTTTTATACGAAATTATGTTTTAGGTCCCTGGTTTCTTTCAAAAACACCCCTGGAAGCCTAAAAGCCTCACCAGCAAGCCCCTAGAACCCGTTGTAAGCGTAGTTTCTTCGTTTTAACTCCGATTTGAGTGATTTTCACGCTCACGTGTTCATAGTGAAGCGTACAACAACCCAAAAGCCTTCTTTTAATCATTTGTTTATGTTTGGTGTACTGTTCTAATTAAATGTCTTGTTTGCATGTATGTGTGATGCCTATGTGGTGATTGATGTGAGTAGTTGACGAGCCGTTCGAGTTCGCCGAGACCCCGTTCCCGAAGAGCAGGTGCAGCAGCAGTTCGCTGAGGAAGGCAAGTATAACACGGACAATCCTTGATTACCTATACACCATTTAATCATATATTCATATGCATGTGTCTAATTTTGTATACATTAAGGTTGTTCCTAGTCTTTACCCTATCCCTTGTTTACCCGGGTTATATGCATTATGGTTAGTATTTGCTACGCGCTGCAACCAACATTTAGTTTAATTGTCAATATTGAATTAATGGTTAACTTCAATGATGATTAAAATATGCTTTTTAGCAACATGGTTCGGGGAGCTAGATCATGTGCTTTGTGCGTTGTTCTAGTGTCTCTATAAGGTTTGGTCTAGGGAATTAGAGCATGTGCTTTGTGCTTTGTTCTAATGTCTCTCCGTAAGGTCCGGTTCTTAAAGCGGCAACCCAGGAACTTGTTCACCGCCGTTGGAACTATAATGGCTCTGGTCTTCGATAACTAGCTTGTACGTCTCTAGCTCGCCAGTGGTTACCGAAAGGCGTATGTGGGGAGCATGGGTGAGAGTATAGTTTGATCCATCGAGGACGGATTTATCCGTTGGCTATGTCTCGTTAGGCAAAGTCCCGTGATGTAAGCGCCCGATGTACGGCAGCTTCACACGTTGCGATGATTGCGCTCTCGCTATGGACGCCATTGACCCCCTCACGTTGCGCCCTGAGCGTACGTCAATCTCGATGCCTTGAGTTATGCTGCCTATGTTGAACCAAAACGGCTACTGTGCTTGTTAGGATGTTTTGTGAAAGTCCTCGCAACATAATTTCTTTTGGATTTATGTGACCGGCGGGTAAAGGGCGAAACCTCTGCAGAGTGTTGATCTATCATGATAGCCGTGCTCACGGTTACGAGCGGCCTGGATCCTTTTTTATTAGAAGATGATGTTAGTGGTTGATGTTGGTTATTCGATGATTATTTATACATTATTATTAATGGGTCTATACTTGGGATTCTACTCATTTGTAGTAATTCGGATGATAATAAAATGAAACTACTAAAAGAGCCACTGCAGTTTAACCGTGTCAAGCCTTTTGTTCTTGCATAACCGTGTTATACTTGTTAAGTAAGATGGTTTACTTACACTTGCAACTATTCAACAAAATCCCGGATGGGTAACAGATGGAGCAATGAACGATCAGTCGCTCGCTGAGTTTCCGGAGGATTTGCCGTACTTCTAGCTGTGTTCAACCAGTCAGTGTCCCTGTGGACTTGAGGCTCTACTAGTTATGAAACGTTTGCGTTTAATAAGACTTCCGTTGTGTTATTTGTTTAAGACTATGTCTTGTGTAAAACTCTGATATAAACTATTTTATTCGAGCATTGTGTTCTCTGTGATTCAATATTTGTAATCTATATGTGTTCTGTGGACATCCTGGGCACGCATATAGAAGCATTCGGATTTCTTGGAAATCTGGGTGTTACATCTTATGGATGATGAGGATAAATATATTATTTATCTAATTAGTGATATATGATATAAAATTAAAAAAGTTGTTTTACCTCATGCTAGTCTCGATCATGTCATGTGCAAATATGTTACAAGTTTTGTTTTCAGGATCGGAGCCGATCGAGAATATAATCATATTAATCTTGATTTACTCTGTTGACGACAAAAGCTAATTACAGCCTGACGTACGAATGGTCTCTACTTGTACGTTCCATTTGCTAGGTCACACGTTTTTCTCCAGCGAGCTGCTAGGTGACACGTTCGATTGCACACTATGCAGCCTTTTCATATTTTGCCATCCAGGTGGGTGGTTTCACATCTTCCTTTCGTATTTTTCTCTCAGCGTCCGGAGCCTGTTGGACTGCAGGAGAGTCCGTTTGCCATCTGATTTAGCTAGCCCGGGCCTTGGAGGACTCCTTCGTGACTTGACCAATTGGGGCGGGTGCGATGAGACGCACGACTCAGAACGCGGGTGACAGCGCGGGTAGGGTGTATTATGGTGAGAAAAACAATTGATTTTTGGCAGAAACATTTTCTAAATATCAGTTTTGGTGGGTTTGACCTCCTCCACACCTACGTTGACCCTTATAGGCGGCTCCAGCGTGAGGAGTATGGTGGGCCCAAATTGGGTGAGAAACGTTTTCAATTCTACTCGTTCTTTTATAGATACATAAATTTTGAAACTGGTGCCAAAATGTTTTAAAAATGTAAGGTACCTATTGGTACATTATTTAATGTTATTAGGGTATATCTATTTATATTGCTAACATTTTATTTTTTTGAAAAATATTTGGAATAAGATAAATAATATGCAAACAACCTTAAATGGTGCACCAACATAGAGGTCACTTTTTTAGAAAAACGTTTCACTGGATTCATATTTTTCTAGTTACAAATAATTTAGTTATGATTTTTTATATTATATTACTTTTTGTAATTTTTTAAAATAGACTTTTCTTTTTTTCATTCCTCGAACACATAATAGTTTTTTTTCTCAAACAAGCAAGAGAACTACTTATTTATGTACTATCTTACAATTACGGTGACCTAGAATAATTAGGAAGTTCATGCCCCACACAGGCTGACCATCCAATCTAGCACGACCTAGAATAATTAGGAAGTTCATGCCCCACACAGGCTGACCATCCAATCTAGCACGACCGAGAGTCCGAGACCACCATTCATCAAAGCATGAGTCATCCAACTGAGGAGCTGGCTTTGTCAGTCCAATCTTCAGCAACAGCTCGAACCAGAACTGCCAGCCAAATACGCAACGAACCAGGTAGCTGTGTTTAGATTTTTAGAAAAGAAAAGAGTATTTTTTTTGGTAAGTGTGTTATGTTAGAGGGATGAATAGGAAAGGTGAAAAGGAATTTTATGAGAACCGTGTTCGGTAAGGGAATGGAGAATTTTTTTTAATTTTATTCTTTTTTTAATAATATTATAATAACATCTGGTCCAGACTAATATTTGCATTGGGTAGCCGTTTTGGCCGCGCCACCTCGTCTGGCGTGGCCAAATCGCCGGCAGGGCCGCCACGCTGGCCGCGGGAGCGAGGCGGCCAGTGGGCCAGCGGCTGCATGTGTCTGCCACGCCACCCCACCTGGCGCGACAAGGCCCTGCCGCGCCACCCCGCCTGGCGCGGCAAGGCCGTTTTGAACTGGGCCCGCGGGCTCCTCTTCTCTTTCTTCCTCCTCCCTTCTTTCTTCTCCATGCGCGAACAGACAGGGCTTCTCGCCGCCGGTCCTATTCCGGCCAAATCCGGCCGTTTTTTGCCGGGAAAAGCAGGGGAAATCGTTCCTCTCCCTCTCGTGAAGGTATTCCCACCTTTTTTCCCTTGTTCCATCGTGAAGGTGTTTTAGGGTTTGTGATATGTTTTGAAATTGTAGTGATTTATACGTTTGTTTTTTACAATGTGATGGTTAGGATGAACATAGTATTGGCTATGCCCCCGATTTGAACGTGTAGAATTTGTTGCATGCTTTTATTCTACAATGTTGTGAAGGGATTAGGTTTGTAGGGTATATTAGGAGAAATGCATTTGTGAAAACTCATGTTGTTTGTCTAATTCTGGTTGAAATGGTTATTTTGTAGATGGTTTGTTTAGTCCGTTGGTTTCATGGTGGGGTTGTGAAAGAGAATGGGGAGTTTGAAATATGAAAGATGTCACGCGAATGTTTGAAGTTGCCCCGTGTTTGCATGAGATTGTTGAATGTGCTCAGAGTCATTTTAGTTGTGGGGTAGATGATGAGATCAGCTTGAAAGGCCGTGTTGATTGTGGTAGAGGACTACGGACGTGACTACGTGCCTGACTCGTCGTTGAAGAAGGACAAAAAAGGCCGACGGCAAAAGAAGCGTTTGAAAGGGGACATGGACACTTCACAAGGTCGGTTCGCGACTGATTACGGGAGTGGTGACTTCGATGAGGATAGGTCTCAAAATCAGTGCTCCAAGTGTCACAAATTCATTAAGGACTGCAAATGCCGCACCAAGAAGAAGAGAAAAAGGACTAACAAAACTCCTCGTGCTGAGGTAGTATATTGTTTGTGTGTTAGTAAAATAGAAATGTCGTATTGAATGTTTGTAATGATGGTGTCCTATTGTTTACATTTGTTTACTTGTTAAAACTATTATTTTATAATTAATGTGTTACCTTGTTATAAATTTATTCTAACATGTTTTTGTCATTCAATTTTTCAGGATGGCGCACCCTCGGTTCCCGCTCTTTGGGCTGGCGTACGACGACACCCACCGCGCCCACATGATCGCATACCAGAATATGGTAATAATTTTTGCATATGTTAATACGTTTCATATCCTGCTTATATGGTAAAAATTTGTGCGTACGGTAATAATCGTTCATTTTGTTTCAGGTCCTACCTTGCCTACGCGCACGGGTGCATGCACCCATGCACTGGGACAGCCGCTACACCCCGTATGTGCTTCGGGCTGGTTTCCTACCCATAGCGAGGACGGTTCGTATGGGCCTACCCCCCATAGATGGGGCCCTACTTACCGCTCTGGTTGACCGGTGGCGTCCAGAGACGCACACTTCCACATGCCTTGTGGGGAGATGACACTGACGTTGGAGGACATGGCGATGATCACTGCTCTATCCTTAGAAGGAGCGACAGTAACAGGAATGATCCAGAGCGAGAGCTGGCAGGACATGGTCGAGGAGTACATAGGTATTAGGCTCTCTGTCGTTATATTTCATACTATGTTTTGATTATCTCGTGACTAATTAAACTTTTCTGTGTATCATAGGTGTGCGGCCTCCAAACCCAGGAGCAAAGAAGACTTCATGTGTAACTTCTTCTTGGCTGAGGCAGCACTTCAACGTCTGCCCAGCAGATGCTGACGACGACATTGTTGAGAGGCATGCAAGAGTATGGCTGTGGCACTTTGTCAGCTCTTTCTTGTTCCCCGACGCTGCAGGGAGCACTGTTTCTTGGATGTTCCTCCCCATTCTTGCTCAAGACTGGGACATCATTAGCGGCTATAATTGGGGCTTAGCTGCCCTTGCCTGGTTGTATAGGCAATTGTGTTTTGTTTGCAGACGGTTCAAAGATGGGTCAAACATCGGAGGTTGTGCCTTTCTTCTATAGATTTGGACTTGGGCATGACTTCCAGTTGGACGACCTTTCTGTGAGGCTCCACCGGTACGTATATCATTCTCAATATGATATATGTTAATACGTTCATATATTTTTTGTGACTTATTGGTTTTGATAGGCCTGACCATTTGCTGATTCCATACCCCCGTACGCTTATGTGTGGAAAAATGCGGAGGCTGTTCATGGATCTCCTCGTAGACGCTACACAGCCTACACCAACGAGATTGACTGCTTGACAGGGAACCAGATATACAGGCAGTTACTTCTCTTATGGGGGGCACAATGATTAAACTGCTGAAAACGCCTATGCACAAGTTGAGTGGACACCGTACAGACACAACGAGCTTGCTGCCCATCTGTCCTTCATGTGTACCAGAGATCAGGACTTGTGGAGGACACCGGTACCAATGATCTGTTACTACATTGTTGAGTGGCACCTGCCGCATAGGGTGACGCGGCAGTTTGGCAAGAGACAGATCGTGCCTCCAACTGAAGTGTCTACCTCACAAGCTCTGCACCAGTAATACACCGAAGCACTTCTATTTAATTTCATGCATCATTGGAATATGGTTGTAATATGTTTGTTTGTATAGGTTTGTAAGGACGAAGAGGTACACCGAGAAAGACTGAAGGGTGACCCATCAAGACTACCTCCACATGTGGGAGCAAAGGCAGAGACACAACATCGCGGCATGAGAGGACTGGTTTGCAGGTGAGAACCAGCACTACCTCCTTTGGTTCCACAGAGTGGTTAGGACAAGGTTAAGGCCCACGGCGATGGAGTAGAACATGGAAGATGTGGACACAGACGCGGAGGACGACTACGACGTCGACACTCGCTGGGGAAATCAACCGGAGCGTGCACCTCTACACGACCACATGGTATTCATTAATAACTGTTAAATAATGTGTACGTCCTCGTCCAACTATTCTTAATACATTGTGCATGCACAAAGGGACGACAGCTTTCACGCATCGTCAATGATGCTGGGGTGGCCATGTGCCATGGCAATGATGCGCGATTTCTCCGATCTTTCGTGGAGGTAGAGTCATTCCCAGTTTTGTTTACTTTTGTGACTATTTCCTCAAATTACTAACTATATCTTTATGCAGAGGGTTAGAAGAACCTGCCAAATGATGGCCTTGAAGCTTAACTGCGTGACTGGCAATCCTGTGAACCCCGCACGTGCTCCTGGTGGATCGTCTGATTCTCAGCCCACTCCCGTCCACAGTGCACCTGGTGGATCTTCGGCTATGGCTAGACCTTCCACCTCGCATAGGGCTGGCAAGGCACCTGCATCGCCACAGGCAAGTGACGAGGACGTGCCTGGGGACGACTTAGAGGACTCACCAGCCCCGGGGTTCGCAGATCAGTTCATCTTTAGTCAGCACATGGATGACGCCCCGCCATACACTTAGACCCAGGGAGAGTCAAGCCAGACGAACATGACGCAGACTCAGGGAGAGTCCAGCCAGGTACGTCAACGCTATGTATTATCGTTTACCGTTATTCCTATAAAGTGTTGCATTATTTATTAAGACATTTCCATTTGACATGTTTCATTAATAGGACTCGGACGGCGATGCATAACCTCGGCGACGCCGTCGGCGTGACCGCTCGGACGTTCCCAGCAGTGCCAATCACCTATAGACCGGGGTACGTAGGCAGCGTTGGGTAACAAATGTCTTTAGCCCACCAGATCAGAGGCCGCCACGGTGTTGAATCAAGACTTCGTGTTGAACCATGTGTATTGAACTTGGCTGTGTTAAACTATGATATGTTTTAAACTCTGTGATGAATCATGTGGTGAACCATGTGTATTGAAACCGTGTGTGTTGAACTTTGCTATGTATTAAACTCTGTGATGAACTATGTAGTGTACCATGTTTATTACACTCTAGTGAACCTTATATTCATGTCTATATACATGTTGAATGCCTGTACAAAGACAGAGTTGATCGTCGAACACAACCACAACAAAGCAAAGAATTCTAGGGCGTCTGTTGTTTTGCTCTGCCACGCCATGCCGTCTGGCGTGACCAAAGACTATTGCCGCGCCTGTCGGCTAGGCGCGGTAGGCGTGACGCGCCAGGCGGTCAGGCGCGGCAGCCGCGCCAGGCGGCTAGATACTCTTTGCCGCGCCTGACCGCCTGGCGCGGCAGGGCTGCCGCGCCTGACTGCCTGGCACGGTAGTAGTATTTGGCCGCGCCAGGCGACATGGCGCGACAGAGCAAAACCACATACGCCCTGAATTTCTTTGTTGTTGTCGTGTTTGACGTTGTGCTGCGTTGACAAATTTGTACGACGATTAAACTAAAGGACTAAACTCTAGGTCCGTTACAAATAATAGTTGAAGGACTAAACTCTAGGTCCATAACACAAATACAAATATTAGTTGCAGGACTAAAATCAAGGTCCATTACAGAAATACAAATAATAGTTGCAGGACTAAAGTCAAGGTCCATTACACAAATAAAAATAGTAGCACGATGATACAATAAAAGATACACCATACAGCTAGTCCGACTCACAACCAGAGAGTACCTCATCGTCACCCCAACCATCATCGTCATCCGAGCTGATAACCGCCACTCCCTTGCCCTTGTTAACCGTAGGCTCCACTGGTGCAAATGTCACGCGTAAGCCCGTAGACTTCCCTTTGTCTTTTTCTTTTCGCAAAATAGACCTAGGAACCCTCACTGTGCATCCCTCATCCCAACGAATCCATCACTGCTCCTCCCCAAAGCACCCTTTCTAATTGTCATGTTACATGGCAAGTCCCCAACAAGAGCCCTCATAGCCTCTAGTTGCGCCTCTCTTGCCCGATCCTGTACCTGCCTCTCCAAATGCCTCTCCTCCTCTAATTTCCTTCGCTTCTCAGCCCTCTCATCTCTGGATAAAGGTCTTGGATACAATATCCTATTCAGCCTCCAATACTTGATAAGCATGTCATGAGACTCTAGAATAGGGGTCCTACACCTCTTCTCCTTGATGTACTGGTCAAGAATGGTACCAAATAGAAGCTCATCATCTGGCAATGGGACATCATACTTGTTCCTTATCTTGTCCCTCAGTTCTCTAGTTTCTCTTTCTTTGTCTTGTTGACCCAAACGTCTGAACCTAGCAACAAGCTTATCACGACCACTGAACCAATCCCAATCACATGTCCGGCCCTCCTGCGCAAACAATATCGCTTCATCAATACAAGACTGTGCAACACTGAACTCCAAAAGATAAATCAAACATAAATATCATATCACTCACCCAAAAAGCGTTTCCATTGCCGCAATACCATCCATAACCAAGCTCTGAGGGAACCACACCACGCTTGGCCAAAATACCACACTTGCATCTCCTTTCAGGATACTTCGTACACAGCCATGGAGCCTGACCAGCCTCATACACACGCACCTCCTCTTCACTTGGCCAAACTGACCGCGGGCTCTGAACGTACTCATTGAACTGACATACTGGCCATCCGTCCTACAAGTTTAGTTAGTTTCAGATTATGAACAAATAATATAACTGCATGAAAACATATAGGTATAAGTATTATGCATAAAGAATACAAATGCAAACTAACCATCGTCTTTATCGAGCACCGGAAGAATGGAGAGTACTTTGGCCGACTGCTAGGGGAACCACCACGGGGAGGCACCACCAAGGTAGCACGGACTCCAAAATGGCAGAGCGGAGGATCCTTCCTACACCTTCGTGCAGCGGCCATCCTCTCGTCTACGGTCATTGGAGGGGGGTTTGGTGGGGAGCAACCCAACGCCGAAACTCATGGTATGGCACTAGTTTTTCACTCTCATATGGAAATAGTCGGATCCTCGGATCAAATTTCTCTGGGCCATCAATCCATTGGAAAAACCAACAAGGCCGGGACTCATAGGGCCATGTCCCCAAGTCATATTTGAACCTGCATATATAGTACGCTCGTCCTGCAGTCTTTGGGTGCCTAGATTGTTTGACCTCCGCTGGCACGCCGCAACAACAATTTGGAACGGGAAGGGCCGGCGGAACAGGGCCATGTGCATCCTCCACAGATGGATACTGACCATACCCCCTCTGGCGTAGCAACCTCTCATGGACAACGGCAGGATTATCAAAGTCCATCACAGAACTGCAAATATATACAAAAATAAAGTGAATGAGTACCAAACACTAAGCAAACCATAACAAATGGGACAACTCTTCCATTTCACCATCTCTAAAAACAAAGCATATGAAATGGGAGAACTTTTCCATTTCACCATAAAACCCTAACCAAACTCTAACCAACGCGTTCATTTCACCATCTCTAAGCAAATCATAACAAATGAAATAAGTATTTCATTTCACCATCTAACCCTAACCAACCAAACTCTAACAAAAAACTAACAAATAAGGTCCAAAACACAAGATTCAAGAGGGGAGAAGCTTACCAGAGATGGGGGGACCGATTTCCCCAAGTTTAATCCGCAAAAAATAGACCAAAATGGGGGGTGGAGCTCCAGCCGTTGGGCTGGCAGTGCAGCCCGTTGGTGTGGACAGAGGGGAAGTGGAGGAGGAAGAAAGAGAAGAGGAGCCCGCGGGCCCAGTTCAAAACGGCCTTGCCGCGCCAGTCGGGGTGGCGCGGCAGACACTTGCAGCTGCTGGCCCACTGGCCGCCTCGCTGGCGCCCGCGGCCAGCGTGGCGGCCCTGCCGCGCCACATGCACTGGTGCAGCAGGGCAATTTGGTCGCGCCAGACGGGGTGGCGTGGCCAAAACGGCTACCCAATGCAAATATTGGTCTGGACCGGCTATTATTATAATATTGTTAAAAAGAGAATAAAATTAAAAAAAAATCGGAAATGGATAGGAAGTAAAAAGTGATTTTTGGAACTAGTGGTCTCCTCCCAATCATAGAGCAACCTTGAGGTATGCTGCAGACCTTGCTGTGCAAGATGGTCTGTTGTCCAACACATGTGGGCAACAACCATGTCGAAAAAGCTAAATTTTTTTGGTGCCTAAGTTTTCCTTTTCCAGATGCGCTTCAACGGACTGAGTTTTGGATCCTTGGAAGAGACCTTGATATGCTGATTTTAGTCATGTACTCCCTCTGGTGCAGCAACAGAAGTCCCTAAAGACCCGATTACTCATACCAAGGAGTTATTTAATAGAGGTAATTTTTCCTTGTATGCCCTTAATAAATACGGTGGAGGGTGCCTTGTGATCATCAAAATGTCCCAGCCAATACGGTGGAGGGTGCCTTGTGATCATCAAAATGTCCCGGCCGATTGGCTAGCAGAACACGTCTCGATGCATCGCAGGCATGAGGTCTCCGGTTTGACTCTGTATTTGCTTTTTTTTTACACATTCGGTGGTTTTTAGTAGAACACGTCGTTCGGCGGGTGGGACTACTCCGTTTTTTTCTTCCACTAGCATAGTGCCCGTGCGTTGCTACGGGGCCGAAACAATTGTAGAACAAATCACATTGAACATTCCATAAGACAATAATTCACTGTTACAAGTTTTTTTGTTGCAGAATTGAACAGTTTACTCTATTAAAAATTTAAATCAGAGATGTGATTAAGATATTTTTTTATATCTTCTGGAAGTATCTTTCGATATATAATTGCTTCATTCCACAAGACTTCAGTGACGAAATTCTGTCGCATTACGGTCGAATCCTGTAAACACGAGGAATATATGTGTAAGTATCTTATATATGTCTAGCACAAACGTGTCCCGAATTTTTTGGTATGCCATCCAAATCATTTACGATGTGCTGCAGCTAGAAACTACATCGTTGTCTGGACTATGCTAAAATGGAACTCCAAATACAGTAATGGATTTATTGATTATATATAATTATAATCTACTACTACAATATATAATTGTTCACCATGTGTATACTCAGACTGTCCCATGTTTTGAATAGGGTGTTTGGAGACTTCAGATCATACTGTTGTGGGGTTCAATCCAGCAGGAGATGACTTTCAGAAACTGCATGGTTAGAACGTATACCCCCTATATTAGTTTTTTGAAATATACACTTTTGATTGTAACATTTCGAATTTTTTTATTGCCTTCTTTATTGGTTGAAGTTATTTTTATGATGCAACTTTAACCCTTTGAAAAAATTGGCAAAAGGGCTTCTCAGCGTCAACATGGGTATTTTTTTTTTTGCGAGTAGCATGGGTAATTTTAGGACATTGCATGCGTTGCAAATTACAAGGGAGAAGAGGCGGGCGAGTATTTTTTTTCTCACGCTTTAATACAAATCTGTTTTCGAGGTTTTGAGGAGATTACAACTGCTTGATTTTTAATCATGGCGTCATTTCCATCCACCAACCTGTTGACCCCTATTTTATATAGTAGTCGCTATATCAATAAAAGAGATAACTACTATACAGCATTGTTGAGATATAACTATAAATGAGATAAACACTAACAATACCTTCTAATTGGCTGGAGAATATATTAGGAGTAAGCATATCATTCCTATGCAACCAATCATCATTAGGATCAATGTCTCCTTTTTTTGACGATACAACAGAATCATCTTCATTTTTTTTGCCTTCCCATTATTTCTTGCGTATGCCTCACGACACTTCTTATTTTTCTCCTCCCATTGTTCCTCCGTCAAAGCTGCATTCCGTGCTCGTTCCCTCTCTCGCTTACGTTCTTTAGGATCAATCATGGCATTTGTCAAATCTTGAAACGGACGCCGACCTTGATGACTTTTATCTGACTCCATATATGTTACCGTAACGTTCAACCTGGGTAGTTAATAAGTAATCAGCATCCACAAGGTAACATCTCCTATAGACGACCTTATAAAGAAATCCCGTTACCAGATGTCCTCATACACTATAGGTAGTGTGGTTCAACATGATAAGAATTCCATGAACTGAAGAATTCATACCTACAATAGATTTGTCCCACTGTGGATAGTCGTAAATGAGCTCCCAAAGTACGAATCCAGAGAGCACATTAGAAGTTGTTCCCTGAACATAATAGAACACAAGTCTTTAAGTACATATTTTTTTAGTAGAAAGTGGAGTCAAACCTTTTAACAAAAGCTGTTCCAAAACTTAGTTTACATTGTTCACATACTTTTAGAACATTTAAATGAGTTCAGAAGGATGCAGTTCCAAAATGTAGGACTTGCAGAAAACCCCTCTCCTGATTCTGAGTGAGTACTCCTGATGAACTATGACTTACAGTCCTGCTTCTAGAAGCAAATGGGCTAAATCTAGCTACCGAAAGTCTTCAAGAAAAGAAATACAGTTTCAGTCAATAGTTGCAACAAAGTTCCTTTTGAAAAAGCAGCGACACACACGCGTTTCCTATGTTGCATCAGATCACACAATGTTTACCAATTATATCCAGCATCACTTCTCTAGCTACTTTAGCATAAGGTAACACATCAATGCCTATATAATGCCATGCATTATCTACGGATTGCCATTGCATGAAAAGAAAAATTATAATCCTGTTATTTTACGTGCAACTATCCATGACGCACCATTTATATGGCTGACACTATCTTCTTTAATGTAAATATAGTAGAATCCAAATTTCATACTGTTTTTTACGTCATCATTTATATTCTGAACAGTTAAATGCACTCACAGGAAGACTTGAGCAGACTCAAAAAAAACTTGTAACAGTGAATTATTGTCTTCTGGAATGTTCAATGTGATTTGTTCTACAATTGTTTCGCCCCGTAGCAACACACGAGCACTATGCTATAGAAGTTAGATTAGAAGTTTTAACAGAAACCGGCGATGTAGGCGCATATCTGATTTGCCACACGCCTGCTTGCATCCGTACTTTGGTTCACAAAACCAACCGGCGCTGTGGCAAGGTGCTGAAAACACTTAAACACTACAAGGTAGGACAAATACATAATCTCACCCGGCAAGCGTATAAGGCAGAAAGAGTTGAAAAGCAGCATTCGGGAGTTGGACGTCCAGCCAAGCTTGCTTCAAGATGTCGCCGCAGCACTTCTCTTACTAACCTCCTGTCAAGAGAAGAAATCAAAGATGCAAATGACCAATAAGTTGAAGTGCAATCGAAAGCAAAATAAAAACAATATTATGTCTGGGCGATCGACCACGAACAAACTTGAAACTGTAATCGTTCCAAGGGACAGCAATAGCTCATGCCAGTAGCATGCAGGGAGAGTAACTGGAGGAGGTAGGCGACCTTGGCGTCTTCGTCGTCGGGACGACCTTGGCGAACGTGAGACTGGACGCCGGGCGCTTGAGCGCTTCCTTCAGTCTGGCAGCCGTTAGACCGGTCGCCGGCCGCCGTAGGGCCGGGTGTGGTGGAGCAGGGATCGCCGCCGTGCAGGATCGCGAGAGCGGTCGACGACACGCCGATCGGCCGTGCTGGAGCACATGGGGTGTCTGGGCGCCGCGGAAAGGTCGCCGGCGGGTGCGTGGAAGGAGCCGGTCCCGTGGATGTGCGATGTGCCGAGGACGGGACGGAGCACGATCGCCAGGGCGCAGATCACGATCACTTGTTTTTGGAAGTTTGGAGGATCACGTTGCGTGATAGACGGGCTACGTGGGGGCCGAGGTGCGTGAGGTGCGGAGTTGGTTTCAGGAGGATCAGGCGGAGAATGAGAAGATCGATTCGATCATTAGAAAACCAAGGTGGTGGGAAGGGGGAAAAAGTCCGATGGTTCGGGGCTAACGGCACTACAATGGACCGGCAGGACGATCTGGGGGACGACGACTACCCTCTTCTATCTTTTTAGGAGTAGAGAAGATAGTGTCAGCCATATAAATGGTGCGTCATGGATAGTTGCACGTAAAATAACAGGATTATAATTTTTCTTTTCATACAATGGCAATCCGTAGACAATGCATGGCATTATATAGGCATTGATGTGTTACCTTATGCTAAAGTAGCTAGAGAAGTGATGCTGGATATAATTGGTAGACATTATGTGATCTGATGCAACATAGGAAACGCGTGTGTGTCGCTGCTTTTTCAAAAGGAACTTTATTGCAACTATTGACTGAAACTGTATTTCTTTTCTTGAAGACTTTCGGTAGCTAGATTTAGCCCATTTGCTTCTAGAAGCAGGACTGTAAGTCGTAGTTCATCAGGAGTACTCACTCAGAATCAGGAGAGGGGTTTTCTGCAAGTCCTACATTTTGGAACTGCATCCTTCTGAACTCTTTTAAATGTTCTAAAAGTATGTGAACAATGTAAACTAAGTTTTGGAACAGCTTTTGTTAAAAGGTTTGACTCCACTTTCTACTAAAAAATATGTACTTAAAGACTTGTGTTCTATTATGTTCAGGGAACAACTTCTAATGTGCTCTCTGGATTCGTACTTTGGGAGCTCATTTACGACTATCCACAGTGGGACAAATCTATTGTAGGTATGAATTCTTCAGTTCATGGAATTCTTATCATGTTGAACCACACTACCTATAGTGTATGAGGACATCTGGTAACGGGATTTCTTTATAAGGTTGTCTATAGGAGATGTTACCTTGTGGATGCTGATTACTTATTAACTAAACGTTACGGTAACATATATGGAGTCAGATAAAAGTCATCAAGGTCGGCAGCCGTTTCGAGATTTGACAAATGCCACGATTGATCCTAAAGAACGTAAGCGAGAGAGGGAACGAGCATGGAATGCAGCTTTGACGGAGGAACAATGGGAGGAGAAAAATAAGAAGTGTCGTGAGGCATACGCAAGAAATAATGGGAAGGCAAAAAAAATGAAGATGATTCTGTTGTATCGTCAAAAAAGGAGACATTGATCCTAATGATGATTGGTTGCATAGGAATGATATGCTTACTCCTAATATATTCTCCAGCCAATTAGAAGGTATTGTTAGTGTTTATCTCATTTATAGTTATATCTCAACAATGTGTTTGCTGTATAGTAGTTATCTCATTTTTTGATATAGCAACTACTATATAAAATAAGGGTCAACAGGTTGGTGGATGGAAATGACGCCATGATTAAAAATCAAGCAGTTGTAATCTCCTCAAAACCTCGAAAACAGATTTGTATTAAAGCGTGAGAAAAAAAATACTCGCCGGCCTCTTCTCCCTTGTAATTTGCAACGCATGCAATGTCCTAAAATTACCCATGCTACCCGCAAAAAAAATACCCATGTTGACGCTGAGAAGCCCTTTTGCCAATTTTTTCAAAGGGTTAAAGTTGCATCATAAAAATAACTTCAACCAATAAAGAAGTCAATAAAAAATTCGAAATGTTACAATCAAAAGTGTATATTTCAAAAAACTAATATAGGGGGTATACGTTCTAACCATGCAGTTTCTGAAAGTCATCTCCTGCTGGATTGAACCCCACAACAGTATGATCTGAAGTCTCCAAACACCCTATTCAAAACATGGGACAGTCTGAGTATACACATGGTGAACAATTATATATTGTAGTAGTAGATTATAATTATATATAATCATTAAATCCATTACTGTATTTGGAGTTCCATTTTAGCATAGTCCAGACAACGATGTAGTTTCTAGCTGCAGCACATCGTAAATGATTTGGATGGCATACCAAAAAATTCGGGACACGTTTGTGCTAGACATATATAAGATACACATATATTCCTCGTGTTTACAGGATTCGACCGCAATGCGACAGAATTTCGTCACTGAAGTCTTGTCGAATGAAGCAATTATATATCGAAAGATACTTCTAGAAGATATAAAAAAATATCTTAATCACATCTCTAATTTAAATTTTTAATAGAGTAAACTGTTCAATTTTGCACAAAAAAAACTTGTAACAGTGAATTATTGTCTTCTGGAATGTTCAATGTGATTTGTTCTACAATTGTTTCGGCCCCGTAGCAACGCACGGGCACTATGCTAGTCTTTAATGTAAATATAGTAGAATCCAAATTTCATACTGTTTTTTACTTCATCAGTTATATTCTGAACAGTTAAATGCACTCACAGGAAGACTTGAGCAGACTCAAAAAAAACTTGTAACAGTGAATTATTGTCTTCTGGAATGTTCAATGTGATTTGTTCTACAATTGTTTCGCCCCGTAGCAACACACGAGCACTATGCTATACAACTTAGATTAGAAGTTTTAACAGAAACTGGCGATGTAGGCGCATATCTGATTTGCCACACGCCTGCTTGCATCCCTACTTTGGTTCACAAAACCAACCGGCGCTGTGGCAAGGTGCTGAAAACACTTAAACACTACAAGGTAGGACCAAGACATAATCTCACCCGGCAAGCGTATAAGGCAGAAAGAGTTGAAAAGCGGCATTCGGCAGTTGGACGTCCAGCCAAGCTTGCTTCAAGATGTCGCCGCAGAAAGAGTTGAAAAGCGGCATTCGGCAGTTGGACGTCCAGCCAAGCTTGCTTCAAGATGTCGCCGCAGCAGTTCTCTTACTAACCTCCTGTCAAGAGAAGAAATCAAAGATGCAAATGACCAATAAGTTGAAGTGCAATCGAAAGCAACATAAAAACAATCTTATGTCTGGGCGATCGACCACGAACAAACTTGAAACTTTAATCGTTCCAAGGGACATCAACAGCTCATGCCAGTAGCATGCAGGGAGAGTAACTGGAGGAGTTAGGCGACCTTGGCGTCTTCGTCCTCGGGACGACCTTGGCGAACGTGAGACTGGACGCCGGGCGCTTGAGCGCTCCTTCAGTCTGGCAGCCGTTAGACCGGTCGCCGGCCACCGTAGGGCCGGGTGTGGTGGAGCAGGGATCGCCGTCGTGCAGGATCGCGAGAGCGGTCGACGACACGCCGATCGGCCGTGCTGGAGCACATGGGGTGTCTGGGCGCCGCGGAAAGGTCGCCGGCGGGTGCGTGGAAGGAGCCGGTCCCGTGGATGTGCGATGTGCCGAGGACGGGACGGAGCACGATCGCCAGGGCGCAGATCATGCTCACTTGTTTTTGGAAGTTTGGAGGATCACGTTGCGTGATTGACGGGCTACGTGGGGGCCGAGGTGCGTGAGGTGCGGAGTTAGTTTCAGGAGGATCTGGCGGAGAATGAGAAGATCGATTCGATCATTAGAAAACCAGGGTGGTGGGAAGGGGAAAAAGTCCGATGGTTCGGGGCGGACGGCACTACAATGGACCGGCAGGACGATCTGGGGGACGACGACTACCCTCTTCTATCTTTTTAGGAGTAGAGATTTTCATTGCGCTGGCACGCTGTTTTTGTGTGGTGGCGCTCTTTTTTTTCGCGTGGTCGCGCGGTTTGGTAGTTTCAACGTTTTTTTCTGTAGATGGGAGGAAGGCGAGGTGCGTGTGGGGTTTTATTACGCGAGGACCTGGAACGGGCACGAGAACAAAGCGCAATTACGCAGTGGCATTGTAGTCCAAAACACCGTTAACAAGTGTAGAAGGACTTCTTTTCTGCACTAGACACGGCGGTGCCCAGGTGGACTTCTATTGCTGCACCGAAGGGAATATGTAGGTACAAGCAGCATTATGTCTCCGGATATGTTTATCTTGCACTCCAGGCAGCAATAATGGAGGGGCCCTAAAACAAAAGAGTGCTTATGTAGGAAGTTCAAACTACCATAACATTGATAGAGAATGTAGGGAGTTCAAACTACAAAGATTGAACTCCCTATAAAAAAGATTGATAGCGAATTGCACAAAGATTGTAGATCGTTTGGCGGCGTCCGTCATGGCCGGGTGCAGCGTCCGGCCGGAGACAACGAGAGGTGGCGATGGCGAGCGATCCTTCACGACGGCGCCGGGCGCCGCGAGCTCCCACGTCTCCTGCTCGCTGCCGACGCAAGGATGACTCCGGCAAATGAGGAGCGGGATGTGTTGGAGATAAAATTAAGAAGTGGTCAAAAGCCCATTAGTGAAGGGTTTAACGGGATTAGCGGGAAAGCCCGTGGGCCACTAGCGCCTTGATCGGAGGCGCAACCAACTCATGGTTGCGGCCCCAGATCGCCCAGCGCAAGATAAAAGGGGACGCCAGGCAAGGTTTTGAGCCATCCCAGTGACACTAAACCCTAAGAGCGTCCCCACATCCGCCACTCCGATCCGGCGGCGCTGGAGCCATCTGAAGGCCGTCGCCACCTCACCGCCGTCCCAGGACAGTGCCGGTGGAGACCGGAAGGACGACGGTATCTCCGACGTCCTACACCAAGCTTGGGAACGACTACATCAAGTCCTACACCGGCCAATACAATGGCCGGATCGTCCCCGTGCATCGCTGCTGGTTGATGTTCTAACCTATTGTGTAGTGTTCATGTTATAGTTGCAAAGATCCTATGATATTCATGTCTAAGTCGTGTTTTAAGTTCCTACATTTGGTATCAGACGCCTTTTGCATCTATTCTTGAATCATGAGTACACATGGTTAGATCTAAGCATGTTTTCCGTTAGTTTGATTTTAGATCTAAGTTAGGGTTTCGGTTTCTCCCCATTTCTACCCAACCGAGCATCAAATCGACGCAAATCACAGTACAAGTCGTCGTTTGGTTGTGCAAATTAGACAAATAAGATAAAGACATGATAGGAAACGCAGATCTAAAACCCTTCTTTGCGGATCCATCATACAAGCATGCATACCGACGCAAAACCCCTCAAAAGTCGTCGATTTATGCGCAAATAAGCATTGAGAAGAAACGGAATAGGCAAATCTCAGATCCAATTTGCAAACCCTTGAGAAATCCCCAAATCTTCCAACCCAAACCCTAGAAACTACCACACTCACCTAGCCGCACGCGCATGAGCACAGACACTCGCGCATGAGGGCTCAGCGACGCCTATGAGTGCACCCAACCGGAACCCCTCGACGGAGCCGCGCGCGACTCGGTCGCGCGCGCCTCCGGCGAGAGGAACCGCAAGGGCACAGGACGTCAGCGTGAGGTTGAAGACGACTCATGGAGGTACGCCTTGAGCAGGCGGCGGCGCACCATTAGAAGTCGACGGCGGCGCATCGTGAGAAGTCGCCGGCGGCTATGGTGTGGAGGAAGAAGGGGAGAGGAAGAAATGATTCAGGGTTAGGGTATCCTGTGAACCAACCGCTATTTATACTCACGAAACTCGCGCTGAACCGTTGGATCGCTAGGGTTTTAAGATCAACGGCTGAGATGCAGGC
The DNA here is from genome assembly GCA_015342445.1 of Digitaria exilis. Taxonomy (NCBI): domain Eukaryota; kingdom Viridiplantae; phylum Streptophyta; class Magnoliopsida; order Poales; family Poaceae; genus Digitaria; species Digitaria exilis. Next base: position 3,030,461 of record JACEFO010001795.1, read on the forward strand.
GGGTTGGGGGGTTGGCTGCCGCGCGTGCTGGGCCGATTTGGCGGCCCAACCGTCGGTTTTTTGGGCCTTAGGCCCATGAGGAATGCAGCCTGCGAACGCCAGCCGAGCCACGCGAAGCTCGAGCCGCGGGATGAGCCGAGCCGCGGGACGAGCTGAGCCGCGCATGAGAACCAAGCCGAGCTGCGTCATGAGCCGCGATCTGAGCCCATTCGCGCGGTGGGCCGCACTGCGATAATGGGCCGGTTTCATTGTGCGCCGAAAGCTGGGGTTTTTGCTGGGCCGGATGGGAATGAGTTTAGATTCGGCCCCGATTGAATTATGAATGGTATGTCCTTTATTTCAGTATATTTTTAAGTATTCTCCATGTATTTAAGTTATGATTGAGTATATTCATGGTTTTTGCACTGATTTAAAAAAAAAACCTCTGAGTTAAATTTTTTTATTTCCACTGCGTATATGAGTTCCTTATTAAAATTGAACCAACCAGATATTTTAATTGGGAATTCTTTATGCAAATTTAAGTTTAAGTTCACAACTATAATTCTGACCAACGTTGATTTATAGTCATGTGATATAAGTGAGTTCTAAATTCATGATTATTTTACTTCTGCCCAACGGTGATGTAAAATTGTTTAAGTTATTTTTGTTTCTGCCCAACGGTGATGCAAATTTGTTTAACAATAAGTATTAAGATTCTTTTGTTTCTGCCCAACGGTGATGCAAAAGTTATTAATGTTATTTAATTTTGTCTCTGCCCAACGGTGATGCAAAATTGTGTTATTGATATATTTGTTGTCATTACTGATTAAATCTATCCTGATGTTGTTTTACTCAGATCTCACTCCCTCCAGCATCATAAGCTACATCCAAGGTGTTGAGAAGCTGGGAGGGAACAACTTCACCACATGGAAGCAAAACATCAAGTTGATATTGGGGATTCAGGATAAGGACCACTCCCTGAGAGAGCCAGCTCCCGTTGCTCCAGTTGCCGAAGGGATAATGATCCTACCCTTGCGGCGCGCACTGCAACTTATGAGAAAGAGAAGGAGCGTTGGGAGCACTCTGACAGGGTGGCTCTGATGATTATGGAGATGACCATAACCTCTTCCATGAGGGGAGCACTTCCTAAGGAGCCTACAAGTGCAAAAGCTTTCATGGAGAAGATTGAGGAGTACTTTCAGGGGTCTGACAAGGCCAATGCTAGCATCCATCTCTTTAAGTCAATGAGCACTAAGTATGATGGGAATGGCAGTGTGAGAGAGCACATCATGGGTATGATTAACTCCAGGGATAAGCTTAAAGACCTGGGTTGTCCACTTGATGATATGACTCTGTTGCATTATGTGTTCCTCTCACTTCCTTCTGTTTTTGAACCATTTAAGATCAACTACCATGGTACTGATGCAAAATGGAACATTGCTACACTCATTTCTAAGTGTTCTCAGGAGGAGGAAAGGCTGAGGTCACAGACTCCTGACTATGCCAACCTCATTAGGCAAGAGGTACATAAGGGAAAGGCTAAGAAGGTCATGCACTCCAAGCATCATAAGAAGTCATATCAGAAGCCAAAGAAGAATGATGGCGCTTCTTCCTCTAAGGGTCCTCAATGCTTCCACTGCAAGGACTATGGCCATATCAGGAAGGACTGCCCAAAGTTCAAAGTTTGGCTAGGAAAGAGAGGTAATGATGACATTATTTCATTAGTCGATGAGTCTTATTATGCTTATTTTCCATTAAGTTCATGGTGGATTGACTCTGGTGCCACTGTTCATGTCACAAATTCCTCACAGGGGTTGAGTGGCGCGCGGACTATAAGAAAGGGGGACCGAAGGCTTAAGGTCGCCAACGGAGTTGAAGCTGAAGTCGAGGCCATTGGCACCCTTAGTCTAGAACTTTATACTGGCTTCATGCTTCAATTGAATAATGTCCTTTATGTTCCATCTCTCACAAGAAACTTAATTTCTGTTTCGAGATTAGACAATGATGGTTATGCGTGTCTTTTTTAGAACAACAAGTGTGTAATAAGTTTAGATGGTGATATTATTTGCTATGCACCTTTACATAATCAGCTTTACTTGTTGTCTTTGAATAATGATTGCTCTGTGATGAATGTTGATCATGCCAACAATAAGCGCAAGAGAGGTAAATGAGACCTCGTCGAAATTGTGGCACTCACGTTTAGGCCACATTTCGAAGGGGAGAATGGAACGTCTCATTAGAGAAGAGATACTTCCTACCTTAGACTTCTCTGATTTAGAACAATATGTTGATTGCATTAAGGGAAAATTTGCAAAAAGAATTAAAAAGGATGGAGCTAAGCGCAGTTCAGGAATATTAGAATTAATTCACACTGACATTTGCGGTCCATTTAATGTAAGATCAGTGGATGGTTTCAGTTCCTTTATCACCTTCACTGATGATTTCTCCCGTTATGGATACATCTACCCTATAGGAGAAAAATCTGAAGCACTTAATAAGTTTAAGATCTTTAAAGCTGAAGTAGAAAATCAGCATAATGTTAAGATCAAAGTGGTAAGATCAGATAGAGGTGGAGAATATTATGGGAGACATGCAACATATGGTCAAATCCCCGGCCCCTTTGCTAAGTTTCTTCAAGAAAATGGAATAGTTGCTCAGTATTCAACTCCTGGTGAACCTCAGCAAAATGGTGTAGCTGAGAGAAGAAACCGTACGCTCATGAACATGGTACGGTCTATGCTAAGTAATTCTACACTACCAGTGAGTTTGTGGATGGAAGCACTAAAGACTGATGTGCACATAAATCACCGTGTTCCTAGCAAGTCAGTCCCGAAGACACCCTATGAGCTCTGGACTGGTAGGAAACCCAACATAAATTATTTACATGTATGGGGGTGTGCAGATGAAGCGAAGCTATTTAATCCATTGCTTGGAAAATTAGATCCTAAGACAGAAAGCTGCTATTTCATTGGATATCCAGAAAAATCAAAGGGGTATCGTTGTTATTGTCCTAAGCGTACCACTAAGTTTATAGAGACAAGGCATGTTGTCTTCCTAGAGGATAATGGATGCGCTGAGGTTAGAACAATTGATCTTCAGGAAATGTGGACTTATGATTCATTGCCGACAACTCAGGATCAATATGAGACTATCCCTCACATTACAGTTACATCTTGGGTAGCTAATCCTCCAAGAGAAATTAGGGAGGAAACGCCTACCATAATTGAGCATGAAAATGCACCGATAACTGATGAGCATCAAAATGAGATTGTGGAAGATCCTGCTGAGCAAGCACAGGGTCAAGATGCTAACGGGACACAAGAGATTCAGCAAGAGCAATTAGCTGAACCTGTTCCAATAGCAGAACCACAACCCTTTAGAAGATCCACAAGAGAAAGGAAATCTACCGCATCCGATGACTTCGTGTACATAAGTGAAGAAGGTCATGATATTGGAAAGGTAGATGATCCAAAATCCTATAAGGAAGCCATGATAAGTGAGAACTCACATAAGTGGTGTGAGGCTATGGAAGAGGAAATGAGGTCTATGAGTGCTAATAAGGTATGGGACTTAGTAGAGATTCCCGCAGGAGCCGAAAAGGTAGGCTGCAAATGGGTCTTTAAGACAAAATATGACTCTAAAGGAAAAATTGAAAGGTTCAAGGCAAGACTTGTGGCTAAGGGTTACACGCAAAGGGAAGGAATTAATTATAATGAGACCTTGTCTCCTGTCTCGAAGAAAGATTCATTTAGAATCGTAATGGCATTGGTGGCTCATTATGATCTTGAGCTACATCAGATGGACGTAAAGACTGCGTTCCTTAATGGTGACTTGCATGAGGATATGTACATGGTGCAGCCGGAAGGTTTCATCATGGAAGGCAAGGAACAAATGGGATGCAAGCTAAAGAAATCCATTTATGGGTTGAAACAAGCGTCCAGACAATGGTACCTTAAGTTTGACGGAGTAATTAAGAAATATGGCTTCGTCAGTAATAGAAAGGACAATTGTATATATGTTAAGATCAAGGGGAGATCTTTTATCATCCTAGTACTTTACGTGGATGACATCCTATTAGCTAGTAGTGACAAGAATTTGTTGCATGACACAAAGGGTTATCTCTCATCGAATTTTGATATGAAGGACCTAGGTGATGCCTCTTATGTTCTTGGCATTGAGATTCACCGTGATAGGTCAAAAGGTGCTTTAGGACTCTCTCAAAGAGCTTATATATAGGAAGTCTTTAAAAGGTTTAATATGCACCAATGTTCAGGCACTGCTGCCCCAGTGGTTAAGGGCGATAAGTTTGGGAAATTTCAAAGTCCCAGGAATCAATTAGAAATTGATCAAATGAGGAAGATTCCTTATGCTTCAGCTGTCGGAAGCATTTCGTATGCACAAACGTGTACACGCCCTGACCTAGCATTCATAACCGGGATGCTTGGTAGATATCAGAAAAATCCAGGAATTGAACACTGGAAAGGTGGTAAGAAGGCTATGCGTTACATGCAGAGCACTAAGAACTATATGCTCACATATAAGACAACTGAGAATCTAGAAGTAATTGGATACTCAGATGCCGATTATGCGGGTTGTGTTGATGATAAAAAGTCGACATCAGAATATATCTTCACAATCGCTAATGGGGCAATATCTTGGAGAAGCTGTAAACAAAAGATTACGGCAGCATCCACGATGCAAACTGAATTTATGGCATGTTACGAGGCCGTGGGGCAAGCTTTATGGCTTAAAGAATTCATCCCGGGACTAAGAGTGGTAGACAGCATAAGTAAGCCACTAAAACTGTATTCCGACAATAAGTCTGTTGTCCTCTATGCTAATAACAACAAGTCAAGTAACGCTACCAAATTCATTGAGCTTAAGTATCTTGTTGTGAACGATAGAGTCGAAGATCACACTATTGAGTTAGAGCATATAAGCACTAAGAACATGCTCGCGGATCCATTGACGAAAGTCTTACCTCCCAATATATTTGAAGAACATGTTGCTGGCATGGGATTATTGGAAAGCCTGTGATCTTTGAGAATAGGGTCATAAGTCAACCACTCCCATTATGATAAGTGGTTTTAAACATTGTGGGTACTTGTGTTGCATTGGATCTTTATCGCCATTGTAACACATTATCTCTTTGAATAATTCTACTTTAAGAAAAATGGCATAAGTAATAGGCCTTTAGACCAAAGGGGAGAATGTTGGAGATAAAATTAAGAAGTGGTCAAAAGTCCATTAGTGAAGGGTTTAACGGGATTAGCGGGAAAGCCCGTGGGCCACTAGCGCCTTGATCGGAGGCGCAACCAACTCATGGTTGCGGCCCAGATCGCCCAGCGCAAGATAAAAGGGGACGCCAGGCAAGGTTTTGAGCCCATCCCAGTGACACTAAACCCTAAGAGCGTCCCCACATCCGCCACTCCGATCCGGCGGCGCTGGAGCCATCTGAAGGCCGTCGCCACCTCACCGCCGTCCCAGGACAGTGCCGGTGGAGACCGGAAGGACGACGGTATCTCCGACGTTCTACACCAAGCTCGGGAACGACTACATCAAGTCCTACACCGGCCAATACAATTGCCGGATCGTCCCCGTGCATCGCTGCTGGTTGATGTTCTAACCTACTGTGTAGTGTTCATGTTATAGTTGCAAAGATCCTATGATATTCATGTCTAAGTCGTGTTTTAAGTTCCTACAGGATGTGCTCCCGGCGGCGACCACGACGGCGAGGAAGGTGGTGGCGAGAAGGAGCGCACGGGGGGACGCCATAAGCTCTGAATGGAACGCAGGTGACAGTGAAGAAGGTCAGTGAGAGGGAGAGGGGGGTGACAGGGTGGTGCTCGAGTCCGGACTCCGGAGAGTTTCACTTCTGTCCGGCTGTCATCTTCTGATGGTTTCTGAAAGGAGCAGGTAGCAGTTTACCGTCTCACTCAGACTCAGTCTACAAACATGGTAGGCGTCTACTCGTTTTGCTTCCGAGCTAGTGAAACAATTGTAGGTGTGGCAGGCAGCACATGTGTTCATAGTCGCAGGCTAGAAACTACAAATTCTTGAATTTCCATCCTGATTTGCCAATTGCCATGATTCGCATTCCCATTCAGGTGAAAAAAGCCAAAGCAGCTGGTGCAGTGCTGACTGCTCACTGCTGTCCCAGCTACAGAGTCGCGACCGTCCGGGGCCGTTGCGCCGAGCCGGGCGGCCGGCAACACCCGCGTCACCCAAAAGGAACGGGGAGGAGGAAGGCCGGTCCGGCGTGTTCCTGCCGCTGCACGCCGGGCCACGCGGGGAGGACTTGAGGAGGACGCTGCTGCTAGCGGTTAACCTGGCGTCCATCATGGAGTGAGGCACTTCATGTTGTACCTCTCATTACCTTCATAGTTGGTATACCAGTTGTTCGCTTGTTTGCCATGGATCCTCACTTTCAGAATGTTGGAAGAGGGAACTGGAAGAGGCAAGCAGCTCTTTCAGAATGTTGCGTGCAATAGAATGATTACTGTGGCTCAGGGCATCACAGGGTCATTTCCATGGTCTGTCCTATCATTTGCTCCGATGTGGTTGGAGTTGATGGGTTTTGCACACACACAGGAATTGGAATTCTAATGAGTTGCAAGTTCGCTGGGAGGGGGTTTAGGTGGGAAAAAATTGGGGGATTATCTTGCTAGGTGCAGTTCTCAGATAAGCTCTGTCTCTGTAGTTCCTCTTGAAGCAACTAGGCCTTCCTGATGACGCGTCTACCTTTTTTTTTTTTGCAAACTTTTGTTATTAGTCTTAGTATCTCCTAGAACTGGAATGCTCTTGCTACAAATGTAACGTTCAGAAGGTTACACACAGGCCTACAAACCGGACACACGCACATGGATAAAAAAAAGAATTTTTTTTCTTACTTAGGCTAAGAACAACAACCTGAGAGCAAAAAGAAAGAAGAAATCTCTCAACCTCTAAAGGTAGGGAGAGCTTTTACTCAACTCTCTCCGACCATCGTGCCGGTGTGCTTCAGGGCAGCCAACATTTCCTTGTATGCCAGGTCCCTCACCGCTGGCAGCAAGTCCCTTAGAGCCGGGAAGTTCTTGATGTCCACCACCTCCTTGAAGAAACGTGTATAGTCCTCACGCGCGCCGCTGATATTGACGTCCTCCCCGCCGCTGATGAATCCCAACCTTTTCATGGCGAGGATTTCCCCTTTCTTCGAAGGCTGGACCGTCAAGTTAAGGGAATTTTTGGCCAAGCGATCACTATGGCGCCGGCGTCAGGTCTCTACTGCATGTGCCGGTGGCAAGCCCATCCTTGCAACCGTCGGGATGTTGCCGAGGAGGAGGGAGCGCGATGCGAATGTGATACCTGCAATGAATGCCGAGGTTGCTGCCATTGTTGCCTCTATAGATGGGGCTGCTTGTATGCTCAGCCGATCATACAGTAGCCACCGAAGTAGTCGGGGCTTTCTTCATGGTCTGCCAGAGGCTCTTCCTTGTAGGACTGATGGCCCAAAAGCCAGGTTGGTTCACACCCGTCAGTGAGTTGTCCACCAGGTGGACCGTCTCGTCCACCCCAAAGTCTAGCCTCGTCGGGGTGAGAGGTGTGGTCCGTCTCCTTTCCACTCTGGCTGCATCAGGGGTAGGACGAGGGCGTCGTTGATATGTTAGAGCATCTCCATTGGGAGCTCCTAAATGGGCTCCTACTCTAAAATTTAGGAGCCAAAGCAAAAAAATCTTCTCCAGTGGGGTTTCTAAACTCCCTCCTATTTTACATGCCCTCCCAAATTTCCCCTCCAAGCCCCTAGATTTGGGAGCCTCTCATCCTCCGTCTCAAACCATCATCCTTCTTCTCAAACCATGCATCCCACCATTTTTCATGCCTCACTAGTGTATGGATGCATGCCCTACTGGAGTTGGATGCAAATTTAGGCTCCTAAATTTTACATGTGGACTTCTAAAATAAGATTTGGGAGCCCAAATTTGTATACCCCACTGGAGATGCTCTTAGAAGAGGTGCTGGAGCAACCATGGTGCTCCCGTGGTTGTCGGACACGAGATCTTGGATGGAGAAAGAGAAAAAGAGTTGTAGATATTGAAAAGTTATAAAACTTTGTAGTTGTCAACTTTTTTATTGGAAATCATCTGGTCGAAGAAAACTAAGTTTGAAAGGGTTCAAATTTGAAATTCAAATTCTGTAAATGACCTCGGATGGAGAAACTATCAAAATAAAAGTTGTATATCTCGAAAAGTTACGAAACTTTGTAGTTGACAAGTTTTAAATTTGAATTTATTTAAAGCCTCAAACAAATGATATATGCTTGGGTTAGTATAATATGTGGTTAAAGGAAATGAGTAGGAAACACAAATGAGTGTGTGGTGTAGTGGTAGAGGGGCTACCGCGCGAGGGGCAGGTCGCGGATTCGATTCCTCGCTGCTGCGGAGTGCCAGAATTACCAAGAAAAAGGGTGACGATGGGGACAAGACCTGTATGGGGGGGCCTTCTCTAATGAAAAATAATAATTTGCTATTTTTTGGAGGTTTTTTTTGCCGATGGTTAATTGATTAAATTTGCTATTTTTTGGAGGTTTTTTTTTGCCGATGGTTAATTGATTAATGTAGATGGACACGTTAAAATGACTGCCTTTGTTAATTGATTAACGGAGGTGGACGCATTAAAATGACCGTCGTTGTTAATCCATTAACGGAAGCGGTTAATATGTCCACCTTTGAAAATGCCTTATTAATAGAAGCACTAGCTCGGAGGCGGATGTGAAAACCGTCTCCGAAAATGCAAAATGCCTGTCTCTGAAAACCTTTTTTTTGGTAGTAGTGCCGCTGGCTCGAACCACCCTTTTTCGATCCTTGCTGCCGGAGGAAGAAGCTACTGGGTTCCGCGGCTGCTTACAATATTTGGTGATGTGCCGAAGACCACGACAGTGGAAGCAATGCGTGTGGGGAGCTTGCACTGCCAGAGCAAGTGCTTCGCAGACATTCAATGGGACACCAGTCTAGACATTATGAAAATGATAGTGCATTCAAGAAGATCTTTTGCTTCCAGAATTTTCAGGGAAATCGTTATAGTTGTGGCCTAGGCTATTTGGACTCATCAAAATGAAGTGATCTTTGACAGAGTGCCTCTATCTCTTAGAAGATGGAAGCATATCTTCAAAGAAGAGTTTAGTCTCATTTTGTGTAGAGCTAATTCTTCTCTGAAGCTCGAGTTAGACTATTGGTTTTGTAATTTCCACTAGTTTTTCTCTTTTTTGTCTTTGGGTCTGAGGCCTTGTAACATGTAAATACTATGCTTTCATTTAATAGAAAAATCAGTAGGGGGCTCTCCTGCTGTTAGTTTTTTTTAAAAAAAAAGTGGTTCGTAGACAGGCAGTTCAAGCATCTATACTCCTCCTCCGGCCGCCGTCTCAGTGCTGAGTCTGCGGCTGGAGGTGACCAGGCCTTCCCGCCACATTGTGCGAGGTTGACGACGACGCCTGTGGGAGCGCTTGCCAACAACCACCCGCCGTCGTCGCAGTCGGGTGGATCTGGAGTCAGCAGCAAGCACAATTAATTGAGTTATCCTCACAATATATCTATATTCCTGTGTTATGCCTTAAGCGGCACTACTCAAGTTGCTACTGCATCACAAAATGTAGTTTGTTTTGGTTTTGACATAAATGAAACTTGTTTAATTTCGATAAGTTCATAACATCAAAACAATTTTCAAAATTCACCATAAAATATGTCTCCGCCAGTGACCCTGTTACTGAGATATTCTTATAATATTTCTTTCTTTTCTTAAAACCATTTTTATAATCTTTCTTTATTCATGTTAGAACCGTTGTTTAACCTGAACATCCTTATTTTACATTGTCGTCACTGGAACATTGATTATAATAATAATTTATCTACTATATTTAGAATTATAATACTAAATTTGAGAATTAAATAAATCTTAAAATGTCTATATGATTCTTAAAAAATAAACATCCATGACTTCGCCGATGACACATACAATGTGATTGGTTATAAACAAATTAATTGCTTAGCCGTCAATGATTCCTTCAAACATGTCGCTGTCCTTCCATCTAGAAATGATAGTCATATTAGAGTTGGGGAAAAGTCTTTCATGGTTTTGACTCTCAATTTCTCTTATAATATAATATCAATTGCTAAAGACTTAATGTCATCTCAAAATAGTTTTGAGTGCAAATATATTTATGCAAAATTTATATACTAAATGTACTTATATTTTAACTAAAGATTGATCAAATAAGTTTGTTAAGTTTGACTTTTGACCGATCCTAATACGACTACCATTTCTGAACGGAGTGAATAGAACACAAACATCTTGAAAATATCGTCTTATTCAAAAATTTTATGAAAATATTATCTACTTTGTTATAATTTATTTAATCATTAGATATACTTTAAACTTGATTTATTTGTTTTGATGTTTTGACAAATATTTTGAATAAGTCGAAGGGTAAAACATAATATTTAATAGTTAATAAATACTTATATTTTTGAGAAAATTCCTTCTATAACCAAGAAAATTGTACCAATCCCTTCTATAACTAAAAAATTTATAAAATTCCTTCTATAGACAAAATTCTAATTTCAATCCCTTCTATACCCAAACCGTCACTTTTGGTGTCAAGTATGGGCTGAAAAGACCATTTTGCCCCTATATGCAAGTAACTATTTTTATGATAATGTTTTAACATAAAAACATATATATCTCAAACATATTTTCAGCAGTTCATATAAAGTTGATATAACAGGCAACCAATGATGTCCATAGAAGCATTGTTAATAATAAAAGCATCCACAAAAGTACTAGCAATAATAGTCACTATCTCAACAAAAGCAACTGGTAGCACCCAACATCTTGTACAAGTTCCATAAAAGACCAATAAAATAAAAGTCTAGAATCAACAGCTTTTAACTAGACATTCAATTTGGAAGTTGAAGCTTCCTTCTGTTTTCTGGTATGAGAAGAAGCGCTCCGGCAAGGAGAAAGAGGGGGCTCCGGTGGGCGCCGCCAGCTAGGGTTAGGCGTCGGGAGGCGTCCGCGTTCACTTCGTGTCGGGAGGGCATCCGCGTCGCGTTCGGTCGAAGCCGAGAAAAGCAGGGGCAAAATTGGATTTCTGTTAAAAGTGTTGACGCCGTTAAGCCAAAAGTGACGGTTTGGTTATGGAAGGGATTGAAAATTATCATCTTGTCTATTGAAGGGATTTTGTAAATTTCTTGGTTATAGAAGGGATTGGTACAATTTTCTTGATTGTAGAAGGAATTTTCTCTATATTTTGGGACAGAAGAAGTAGTAGACTAAGGCCCCGTTTAGATTGCAAAACATTCCCAAAAAACCACTATTCATCCAACTTTTCCCTATTCATCCCACCTCTTTCACTCACATAACACTATTCATCTACAGTGTTTTTTTTATGAACATTGTATTTTCGGAGAATCTTTCCCCAATCTAAACACACCCTAAAAGCTTCACGGCAATAGGAAGGTTTTTTTTCTTTTTTTTTTTTGCATGGGCAATAGGAAGTTTGTTGTAAACTAAACAATGTTTTCAAGTCACAATACAAAATAGATTATAACCATCTTTGTTCTTGTAAAATTTGTTCACATAAATTACACCTCGTAAAAAATAAAATTATCTATTGTCCTCCTGATACACAAATAAAATTTGGCTTATATTCCAGAATATTTTATATAACATTAGTTAGTAGGTAATGAAGGCAACCACACATAAACAGTAAAGAGAGGTTGATAAATTACATAGTTGCAAGATATCTGACGCTATATACAACGAACAGATAATCTATGCAAATGAGGTGAGTCAACTAAAACATGTATTCACGATTCACATGGCACATCCCTTGAGCAAAAAAAGAACCCTAAGAGCAATGGGTCATAGGTGCCATGCAGAGAAAGAAACATGTAGCAATAGATTTCAAAAGTTATCATGACACCATCAAAGATAATTAGCAGTATCGCCCACCAAACACTATTGTTGGCCCAAATGAAAATCTCATCTCATTAACTTAATAAGCCCATAGGGCAAGTCTTACATATATAGGGGGAACTCAAGCTTAGGTAACAGGACACTAATACCCCTGGATAGACTTACTCTAGTGAGTAGAGCCGAACACACATAACACAAGACTTAAACATAATTAACGGATCTAGTGGTGCTTTTAACATGGGCACCAGCCTTCTTCCATCAATTATAAAGCAGTTCATTGACCATTTGAAGTATAAAACTGAGGATTCTCGTTATAAACTTCAGGATGATTGCAGTTCTTTAATCAGTTTGCTTTAGTAGCAGAGAACATTATATATGATCCATTTCTGACAAATTTGAAATCAACCAGTCCGCATGCTTTGCAAAGATCTTCAAACTCCACTTCAGATAAGAAGGTATTATAGCCAGTGATTTGGCTAATGTACTGCAAGATAATTCCGAGAGATAGTGTAAGGCCAACGAAGCAGCGCTAAGTAACTCCACATATAGCAGCAGCAAAAGATTATCCAAAGTTTAGTTTCCCATGTGCTGACTTGGAGGTGATGAAACACTAAAGTATCGCTTTGGGATTTAACATTAGTTGATTTGTAGTTGTCACATGAGAGCCATTATGTGGATAATTAGGAGTAGGCGATTACCGGACGTCCGATCCTCAGCAATGGAATAGCTGGCGGAATAACATCTGCTACAAATGTAGAAGCAACCAAAACTCCCCCAGGGCGAAGGACTCTACTAATTTCTGCAACCTATGAGAAGATCATAAACATAATAAGAATTTTTCACCAATTGTCACTAGCTAGTGGGGGAAGAGAAGTTAGATAAAAACATTGTTGATGGATGGATCAATGGAATTAAATGAACATGCTGGAGAGGAAAATAGGTACAGAAATATAAAATGAATCTAGAATCCAATGTGCAAGAGTGATGTTTGTTTGCATTTGTATTTTCAAAGAGCTCTATGTAAGTAGAAAATTAGCACAGTGGCATGTATGTTGAAGTGTACAGAATAGGTTAATATGGAAAATACATCATTGGAACTATTTTTTATGGACATAGGCAAAATAGCATGCCTCCATTACTTTTAGCATACAGAAGAATGTTGATTAATATCGAAAATAAATGATGAAAAAAACACTCTATGCCTAATGTAACATTGTTAAGCATTTTAACATTGCAATTAGGAGACATGTAAAGCAATGCGAAGTTTTTTTAAAAAACATAAATTGTAATTCAAATAGGAATCTTACAGCACAAGCTGGGGATGGCCAACAATGAATTGCAGCACCTGCATATACAGCATCAATTGATCCATTCATAAAAGGAAGCCTGGATATATCAGCCCTCACCAGTGCTAATCTCCTAAAACAGAAGCAAAGTGACATTAGAGTCTGTATTTGGCATTGAATAAACTATTAAACCATGACTACAAAACTCAAAAGCATGAATCCTGACATGATGGAATAAATTATTACTGCAGCTCAATAAATAAAACATGACTAGTAGTTACACAAAGAATGTTAATGATCAGAGTCATACTCATCTGAAATGCTTTCCTGCCTCAGGTATTCGTTGCACTGCTTCAACATATTCTCCGAGAAATCAAGTGCCACAACAAGAGAATATAGCCCGCTCTTAACAAACAACCTCGAAAACAGGCCACTTCCACAACTTGCATCAACAATAGTCCCTCCAATTGTTGGCTTCAAATAAGCTATAGCCGTCTCAAACTGCAGGTATAGCAATGTTCTTCAGGAAATTATATGCTCACACGATGATACATAAATGGTTAAATGCACACCTAAGGTAGCAAAGAAATTGAACCTGGCTCCAGCATGGTTTGTGGGTTAGTTTAGGGACAAGCTAGACTGACATTAGAGGCTTGGTTACTAAGAGACAAGGCTGTGGCCTGACCAAAACCCAGCTCAACTGAAAACGAACAATTCTGGTGGCCCAGCATCAACAGCCCAACATCGATGCAACAAGTCCATTTTTTCTAGCATGGCCTACCCCCAGAAAGTGCTCACTCCTCAGGTCTAAGTAAAAATAATCACATGTTTTTCAAGACTTGGTTACAGTTTACCACCAGACGAAGTACTGACTGACACAGCTACTAATAAAATTGCATAGCAATGACTGAGACTGTTGCGCAAGGAAACCACTCCATATAAAATTGTGGTGCTATCCTCTCTTGCAGAGAAATGATACCAGTGCAGTCCTGTTTGAATAATCATCTGCGAGGACTAAGAATAATCTAGGTAGAATTAAATGAAAACGCAGAGTCCTATTCTTGGTCCCCCAGCTCCCGAGAAAAAATAGTTTGGCAGACATTGATACAAGTAACAACTTAAAACCTTTCATTAGACCTTTTTTCGAACAAAAATTTATTGGATTATTCCCTGTGTCTTTATGCGCAACAAAACATGTATGTGGCAACAGTTTTAAGGCTACATAAAGACATAAGTCATGCTTTCAGCATAGTTAGTAGGAGCAATAGTTAAAAGTACCAATTAAGAGCTCTTGAGTATGATGATAGTGAGATAGATGGTTGACAAATGCAATTGAACATCCTTATTCATACGACATAGTTAAGCAGTATGACCTCTCTCTCTAGTCCTGGAAAACCACCCCATCTGAAATTTTGGCGCCATCCTCTCTCGTAAAGAAATGATACCAGTGGAGTCCTGTTCGAATAATCATCTGTAAGCACTAAGGAGTACGGAATAATAGAACCTCCGTAGAACTAATAGATAAATGCAGAGTCCTTCTAGCTGCACCAGTTCTTAAGAGAAACAGTTTGGTAGACATTGATACTATTAACAACTTTGCAACGTTTATTTGATTACTCCATATGTGTCTATGTGAAAGAAGCCATCTCTGTTGCAACATTTTCAAGCTTTGTAAAGACGTCAAGAATTTTTGTACTGATTTAGAACCTTAGGGACAGTTTCAGCATTAAGTTATTAGCTAGGAGCAATTCCAGAAGAAACAAAAATCGTTACCTGAATAATTCCGTTATTGCCGGCATGGACTCCGAGTACTCGGTCGAACCAACTGCCACTGTAAGGTCCCAGTAATCCTGCTTATTGGGGTAGACTTTTTTGCAGGAAGAACACTCGAGACTCGAAGTATCACTAGAAAGGAACAAACCGTCAAAGCGGGAAGCAGGAAGCTGCGCGATAAGCAATTGGCAGGTAAGGTGAGGCGCGGCGCACGAACTACCAATAACTCGCTTACCCTGACTGATCGCTCGCTCCCACGAGGGGGCAGTAGCAGATTGGGCACGCCAGCTTGCTCAGCTTCGTCTCCAGCGCCGGTTCCACCGAAGGTTCCTGAAAATAATAAGCCCGCGTATTCCGCTGAGCTGCCTGAGGAGCGTGCGGTCGGAGTGTGCTCTTTACCTGCTCGACGGAATGCATCAGCGGAGCGGGGCGGGTCGAGGCACTCACCGTGACCGTCTCGTCCGGCGCGTCGGCTGTGGCGATGGGTGAGGCGCACGCGCGCAGCACGAACCTCCAAGCTGGGGCGGCCTGGCTACGGCTCGCCGCGACAAGGTGCCGTGGGCGCCGGTTGTTGCCACGCGGCGCAAAGGGAGCTGCTGCTTCTGCTGGGGTAATCGCGGTGCCCAGGGCTGCTGCCATGTGGGAGGCTGGGAGCGGTGGGGGTGCCCTGGAGGCTGGACGTCGAGGGAAGTGGAATCCAAACGGCAGCGAGGGAGCAGAGCAGGTGAGCGCGGGCAGTGAGGTCTGAGGTGTCTGGGCTCTGGGCGCGCGGCATATATTTATCATTGCGCGCGGCATGGGCCTCTGGGCTCGCAATGCTGAATTCACAGGCGCCACCCACGGGAAATAAATTGTATGGGGACGGGCCGCACAGAACCTACCGTGCGGGCCCGGTTTGTCAGATTGCTGCCGCGTGGGCACTTGACCAAATTGACGCACACCCTTCGTTCGTTGCCGCGCGCGCTCTTGGATTCGCTCACAGCACACGCGGCAGCAATCTGGGCCGGCCCAGCCAATCACCTGATGCTGAAGGGGCAGAAACAGTGAAGCATAGTGGGGTCACATTGGGCCTCGTTTTTGGTGGTTGAGCCTAACAGTTTTGGTCCGACAAGGAAGTCTTTCCTCTTCCAGATGCCTCTCGTTCCTTCGCTCAAAAAAAAAAAAAATACCTCTCGTTCCTGTCTACAGTAAATACTAGCGAACCAACGGCTCTTCACTTCCTGACGTCGATTCCGTCGACCTCTTTTTGGCGTCCGGTGGTTGTTCTGCCGCCTGAGGTGAAGAGGAGCCGCGGAATCGATGGCTAGTGTTAGGCCTGCAAGGGGTCCGGGTCGATCCTCCTACGAGGTCGGTCCGCTCCTTGAATCATACCGTGGATCGAAGCGGGGCAACCCGAAAAAAAGGTGGAGCAAAAGGATCGGGATCCTATCGACCCCTGGAGCCCCTGGGATCGAACCTCATTGGCTTGAGTTGCAGCACCGGTCATGCTCACCGTGATGCCCGCCATGGTCGCCGGCGACGAGCTTGAGCTCGCCCGCGCCGAGGCTGCCGGACTCCGGTGCCGGGTCCTCCGTGCTCGTCGCGCCGCCGTGCTCGCCGGCGATGAGCAAGAGGCCCGAGCTCGCCCACGCCGGGGCCACCGGGCTCCGGTGTCGAAGTCTCTGTGCTCGTCTGGGCAATTGCTCCTCACGCCGACCATCGTGCTCGCCCTGGACGAGTGAAACTGACGATCGTCGTGCTCCATTGCCGTTCCGCTCCGGCAAACGACCTCCTCGCCTACCTGCTATCCAATTAACGCTCAGCCTCGATACTGTCTGCCGTGGACCTTCTCATTCCCTCATCTCGTATCGATTCGAGACGTCGCATGCTTCTTCCTAATCCACAGTCCAGAACTCCATCTGCCCAGAATGGCAGCCGTCAGCGAGGAGCAGCTATTGACAGCGCAGCCGTCGGGCCGTCCACGGAGGCAGGGCGAAGCGCCAGTTGGGGTCCAGGCCGTCGCGCCAGAGGAGGTGCAGGGGGTGCAGGCTCCGTGAGCCGCTGCGGAGGCGGAAGCGAGTCCATGGCGGAGCTCCGAGATTTGCACTGTGGGCGGTTGGTATAGCTCCGCCGATGCCCGTTTTGTTCCGCCGCCGGGCTCGCTGGGCGGAGCTCGAAATCGCCGCTGCCAACGCGGAGGCCCGTCGCGGGAGGTTTGCCCCTGGAATACCCGCGGGTCGCACGGATTAGTCGTGCAAGTGGAGCGGTTCGGCCCCTGAACCTCGTTTGACGATGATGGAGCGGAGGGCCAGGAACAGGGGCGAGCCGCTCCGCACCATTGGCAGGCCTAGCTAGTGTACATACGTACCTCTTGCTAGTTTGGAGTTTATGTCCAGGACCCTCTTCCACGGCGATGGTGTCGGCTTCGACTTCGTCTCCGATGATGTGGACGTCTGACAAGGACCCGGCTTCTGCGGTTAAGAAGGGGTATGTTCTCTTACCAATCTGTGAAATCGGGTTGGTTGTTTGCCCCACCTCCTAGTGACTAACTTCCCCTTCGGATTGCTCTTGTCCGGCGAGACGAGGTCGCCCTTTGAGGCGTTAGGTCTCAGGTTCTGGCGGTGTGGCGTTTGGCTTCATGGATGGTCGGTAGCCACTTTTCCTGGCCTGTTCGCATCGTCTTCAAGGCATGTTGGGTCTTCGATGTGCTGCTCGAGATGCCTTTCAAAACTTCATTCCTTCGTCGGTGTGGTGGTCAGCTTCTTGGATGGCTATGATGACTGTCGACGACGAGGAAGACCGAGGATTGCAAGGATCTAGATGTAATTTCTATTTCTTTGTGGGTTGTCTATGTAAGTTGGGTTGTAAATTGACATCTTTTTTTATATAAGTTGTAAATTGTCATCTTTACACCCCAGTTTCTTAAAAAAACAGTTTTGGTCAATATGGACCCTGCAAAAGCTATTGGGCCTGTTCGGATGATTTGAAGTGGCTGGGCTGGGGCTGGAGAGCGGCTGAACGGAACGAGAGACAGACACTGGTGCATGGGACCTCCACCTTCTTCCAGCCAGCAGGCCACCAGCCCAGCAAACCGAACAGGGGATTGCCTTCCCAACCTTTCCTTGGCAGGGGCTGAAGATTTTATTGCGTGCTTTCCAAAAGAGCAATTCAGTCGATGCAAGGAAAAGCTGTACTTTCAGATTTTAAAAAACTATTTAAAAACATAATACAGACATAAAAACAATTTGGTGAATTATTTCTCATGCTAAAAATAATCCATAGTGTTTTTTTAATCTTTTGGAACGAAACGGACCCGATATCCACGATCCCGCGGGCTCATCAAATCATACAGCTGCCTCCTGCCGCCGTGAAAGGATTGGTGCCTGAGTGCCTCACGCTTCTCCCTGATGCATCGTCAGATCTTTCCCGGCGATCTACCGACTTGTCATCCAGGAGACTGTCTCCTGTGTGGTTGCTGACGGTGCTACTGGATCACAAGCAAGCCATGGCTGCTGTGTGGTTGCTGACGGTTGTACACCCTCCGTCCCAGAAAACATGCAACTCTAGAGTTCAAATTTTGTCCCAAAAACATGCAACTCTAGCACCAATGATTAGTTCTGGACGCGCCAATGATTAGTTCTGGACCCACGTACTATTTATGCAGAACCCATGTGGGACCAACATTCTATGTAGGTGGACCCGCTTATTGTTAAGGCAGGACCCACGTGGGACCCGCGTATTGTTTAGGCGGGACCCACGTGGGACCCACTTATTGTTAATGCGGGACCCATGTGGGACCCGCGTATTGTTCAGGCGGGACCCACGTGGGACCCACGTATTGTTCAGGTGGGACCCGCATATTGTTAAGGCGGGACCCACGTGGGACCCGCTTATTGTTCACGCGGGACCCACGTGGGACCCGCTTATTGTTCACGCGGGACCCACGTGGGACCCGTATAGTCTTTATGTGGGTCCTATATTGTTTAGGTGAGATCTATTTTGTCTTTTTTATAGGGGCACATGTGTCTTTTTACACTTTCCTTGGTATACGTGACGAAACCTAGAATTGCATGTTTTTTGGGACGGAGGGTGTATGATGCTTTGCATCGAACAGTGAGGTCGGTGGCCATAAAATAGGAATAGGAATGGCTGTGCTGGAGTCGCAGCACGAAAGCCTCTCACGTCTCGTAGCCATCCGAGCATCGCATTATTTTAAGCAGCAGCAGCTTACTCTACTTCCTCGAGGTGATCACATGGAGTACTCTTGTTGCTTCTAGATTCTGGTTACCAGTTGCTATCAAGAATTGAAACGCCATGGCCACGACAGTGCAGCCATCTGGAAGCACTTAGAGAACTGCTACGTCCTGAATATACGGGAAGCCTGAAAGACTCTGAATTTGGAAAAGGCAGACTCTTATACAAGATAGTAGGGCCTATCCGGAATGGGTATTGCTTGTATTTCATTAAGGTCAAGAAGAGAGAATGTTTTTTTGGTAAAAAAATACCTTACCGGAAAAAGGGAAGAGTTGTAGGCGTGGGAGAGAGCGTCACCGACGAAATGACTAGAACGGTTTATCGATGGTTTGCCGACCACTGTTGAGAGAAATAATGTCCCAACATTTTGTAAATTTGATATTGCATTAGAGGACATTCGTTCCACGTTCAAGTTTCTCCAACTCCAAGTCGAATGAATGGTTCACAAAGTCATGCACCTTTTCTTTTTTGAGATAAATAAAGTCATGCACCTGCCTGCTTTTCTCGCCTTAAATATTCTTTTGGCCAGCCCAAATCCATATCTGGGCCGGATTTGAGTAGTAGCCCAATAATGGAGCCCATCCCATCCATGTCATCCATTTCTCAAAAAAAAACATCGCATCCAATGTTTCTAGAAAACATATTAAAAATCATTCAACCCTATTTCAAAATATTACAAAAATTGCAAATAATATAGTCAAAATGCTGAAGTTGTATATTCAAAATCTTGAAATACTATTTTTAAATGTCCTGAAGCCAAGTTCAACATTTTGCAAGCAGCCATTCAGCAACACTTCTGCGAAAAAAAAACAATATATTTTTACCCAGATGTTGAGATAGCGTATCAGCCGTGCGGTGAAGCAGAACTGCAGGTGGCTGAGAACTGTGTCACGGGAATGTCGTTCCATATCACGTTTCAGGAACATTTTTCCCCCATAGTGTTAAATTCAGTCTCAAGCAACAAACCACGTCCCATGTTCCTCGATCCATCGATTCGAGAACTGTTGCGACTATGGACAGCAATGGCAAGCATGATTTTGATGAGCTAACCGCTTACATAATCAGCAAGGCGATTAGCGACGCTCCATGGATGCGCTAGACCATCCTTTCTGTCATAATGGCAGAACTCAGTGATCCCCCATGTATGAGATGGTAGCTCTGAGCACATTAGCATAAAAAAGTCAATCTCCAACGCCCAACGACTTGCAGCGCCCTCCGCCCGCTGCACGGGCCGCCGGCCTCTGCACACCTTGCCCTACGTCCTTTTCTGTTTGCTGCTCGTCTCCAACCTTGCCACCATGGCCGCTAGCTAACGTGGTCAACTTCCGCCAGCCGCCGACGATGTCGTCATCGTCGATCCGTCCTCCAAAGCATCCGACTGCCTTTCCAATCTACCTCTCCAATCTACCTCACCTCCGCCTTGCTCCCTCCTCCCGCAGCTGGTTATATCCTAAAGTGAAATCCTAGCTTGGTCGTTGGTCACATTTTAGCTTATTAGGCAGAGCAGAAGCTTTTTTTCAATATTTTAGGTCATGTTTAGTTATGTAAAGTTGCACAAAAAATTAGACACCGACAGACATAACCCTTTCATACGACTTACACGAAAACAGGCCCTTTTTTATAAACACCAAAACATGTTTGTTTTATATAAACACCAAAACAGGTCCTTGGGCTTCCATGCCACAAAATGTGGCGCCAAATTTGACCACATCAACTTTGGGGCGCCAGCCACGGCGTGGGCTTGGCCCCCCAGCGGCTGCTGATACGGCCCATGAGACATTACGCCTTACACGCGGCAGAATATTCCGCAGCACCCAGAAAAATCCCCATTTCCGTGGAGATCTCGGCGCCTTGCACGGTTTGCACCCTCGTTTCGCTCTCTGCGGCTATACCGGCCAAGCCGAGCGTACGGAAGATCGGTGACGGTCAGCAGACGATGAATTTTGATGATTTGCCTCCAAATTACCACAAATCCGGATGGTTTCACCAATATCTTTTCCTTTCGTCTCACTCAGACAATGAAAATGCTATTCGTTTTGCTTCTGAACTAGTGAAAATTTCATATGTGACAGGGAGCACTTGTACTAGTCGTAGGCTACAACTACAAAGTCTATAATTTACCCGCAAAGAAAAAAGTCTAATTTGGAGAGTGTTAGATGAATTCCATCCAGATTTGCCATAATTCGTCGCATTCCCGGGAGAGTCAGGTGAAAAAGCCAAAGCTGCTGGCCTGCTAGAGAGTAGTAGAGCTTTCCCAGCTACAGAATCGCGGCCTTCCGGGGCCGTTGCCGCGTTACGCCAAGCCACAGCCGGCGGCCAACACCCGTCACCGAAAGGAAGCGGAAGAAGCGAGGAAGAGGAAGGCCGCTTACGCCAAGCCAGCCGGCGGGCCAGGCAGGCCGCTCCGGCGTTCCCGCCGCTGCCTGCCGGCGATGGGAGACGCGGGGAGGCGGACGCTGCTGCTGGTCAACCTGGCGTCCATCATGGAGCGCGCCGACGAGGCGCTCCTCCCGGCCGTGTACCGGGAGGTCGGGGAGGCGCTGCGCGCCACGCCCGCGGCGCTCGGGGCCCTCACGCTGTGCCGCTCCGCCGTGCAGGCCGCCTGCTACCCGCTCGCCGCCTACGCCGCCGTGCGCTACGACCGCGCCCGCGTCGTCGCCGTCGGGGCCTTCCTCTGGGCCGCCGCTACCTTCCTCGTCGCCGTTTCCGACAGCTTCGCGCAGGTCGGTCGGCCACGGCCTCAACTCTCTCTCGAACCTCTGTGCAAAATTTGTTTGGTTTCCTCTTGTAATTGCTCCAATCTTGGTGTGCATTTAGTGCTTAATTCGGGTGTTTTCAAGTTGGGGCTGTTTTGCGGTTTGGCCTTAGATTTAGATCCCGCGTCCTGTCAAATTTTTCGATTCGATCAGTTCAGAACTTCAGATCGAAATCGAATTTTAGAGTCGTTACTGCCATCATGTACCTCTTTAGGACTCCGCTCAGTTCAGAACTTCAGATCGAAATCGACTTTTAGAGTCGTTACTGCCATCATGTACCTCTTTAGGACTCCGCTCAGCTGGCCTTGAACAGAATTGTTCAACAATTGACCAGTCAGTGTGAATATTCCTTAGTAAGAATACATCAACGCCGTGCAAATCTAACCGTTACTTGTGGACGACTAATTTTCCATTCACATTTCACAACATATGCGGTCAGGGTTTTCCTGACTTGAATATAGTCTTACTTATCCACTGTAAAAGATATGACCACGAATAGAGATCTTTTTCCGTCATCATTTATGAAGCATATTAAATATGAACAAAGACAACATTCTGACTTATAACATATACAATCGTAAGCCAATGTATACACCATTTGGCAGCTACTAGATTCAAAATGTATGCAATAGGTACATTCTAATTGTGCAAAAAAAAAAAAAATTTGAAAGATTCAAAATGAATGTAAGGTACATTGTAATTGTGCAAAGTTATTTTTTTGAAAGCCCTGCCAAGATATTTTGAGCTGCTGGAAATCATAGTCAAATACTGTAATTGTTTTGGCATGGTCTCCTTTTACTAAATTTGTAATCATTTTTTAATAGGTAGCTGTAGCAAGAGGAATGAATGGTATTGGACTAGCACTTGTCACCCCTGCTATTCAATCTCTGGTGGCAGACTACACAGATGACAGCACACGTGGTTCAGCATTTGGATGGCTTCAACTCACTGGAAACTTGGGATCTTTGATTGGAGGTTTATTCTCGATCATGCTAGCATCGACCACATTCATGGGCATTGCTGGTTGGCGTATTGCATTTCATATTGTTGCTCTCATTAGCGTCATAGTTGGTATACTTGTTCGCTTGTTTGCCATGGATCCTCACTTTCAGAATGTTGGAAGAGGAACTGGAAGAGGCAAGCAGCTCTTTCGCAAGCCTGCATGGAGTGAAATGAAGGATTTAGTGGTAGAAGCTAAAGCTGTCATCAAGATACCATCGTTTCAGATCATTGTTGCTCAGGGCATCACAGGGTCCTTTCCATGGTCTGCCCTGTCATTTGCTCCGATGTGGCTGGAGTTAATGGGTTTTACACACACAGGAACTGGAATTCTAATGATCACATTTGCAGTTGCAAGTTCACTGGGAGGGGTCTTAGGTGGAAATATAGGGGACTATCTTGCTAGGCGCTCTCCAAATTCTGGTAGAATAATCCTTTCTCAGATAAGCTCTGCCTCTGCAGTTCCCCTTGCAGCTTTGCTGCTGCTAGGCCTGCCTTATGACCCATCTACCAGTTTTCTGCGTGGTGTTGTTATCTTCATCGTGGGTCTTAGTATCTCCTGGAATGCCCCTGCTACTAATAAGTAAGTAATCACATTTCATGATCCTTTAGTCTATTTACTGTTACTAATTTATGCAAGATACATTGGATGAAGTATTGTTCGATTATTACTATTTAGTGCAATAGTGGTGTCAAGGTGGCAAAAATAATTTGTAGTCCAAGGTACAATATAACCATAAAATGTAAAGCTATAATAGCGTCTCACTAATGGACTAGCTATTTCATTTCATGGTCTCAACATCTGTTGATCCGATGCATCACATGAGTAGTCTGATCATGTAAATAAATTTGACAGTTATTGGTCTATGTGAATCTGATGCCTACTTTGAAATTTCTTTTGGTGACAGCCCCATATTTGCAGAGATTGTTCCAGAGAGATCAAGGACAAGTATCTATGCACTCGATCGTTCTTTTGAATCTGTCTTAGCGGCATTTGCTCCACCAGTTGTTGGATATCTAGCAGAGCATGCTTACGGTTACAATCCAGTCACTTCTGGAGTTGGCACCACCAGCATCGCAAGGGACAGAGCAAATGCTGCAGCGCTAGCTAAAGCTCTTTACGCTGCGATAGCAATCCCAATGCTACTCTGCTGCTTTATCTACTCCCTGTTGTACCGAACTTACCCACGTGACAGGGAGAGGGCAAGAATGGATACTCTAATATCGTCTGAGCTGCGGAGGATTGAGTTGGAAAGATCTCAAGGGAGGGGAGAGTATTATCAGGGAGAAGATGTGGCGGTGATTGATATTGAGTACCAGAAAGAATTATTGGATGCTGACTATGATGAGAAAACAATGATGCTTCATAAAATTGAACAAAGGTGACGACCATCTGACTTTTACGGTTACCTGCCCACTGTTAAACCTGACAACTTACCAGGTTGGCTACAAATATGACTGTCATTTGTTTGCGGAGATGCAAGGCTGACTTCAGAGACTAGTACTAACTTCAGGAAACATATGTATGTTCATTTAATTCTTTTGCATAGTCGTTAAACAAGAGTTTCAGGAATATGGAGGGAAATAGGGTGTAGGACAGAATGAGTGCTTTCCTGCCGTGCTCCTCTTCTTCCTTAGATGAGTGCATCAATGTTACAAAACATACTACACAGGTGGCGACGGGGTGAGCCTATAACCGATGAAGTTCTATACATAGATATCGTAATATTATGGTATCTCCATTTGTCGCCATGTCTGCCGAGGGACCACTGTACAAGTAGTCTATTTGAAGACAACTGGTGCAACTTGTTGTATATGATAGTCTCTCCCAGCCAACAGCAAGCCCGTCTAGCTCAGTCGGTAGAGCGCAAGGCTCTTAACCTTGTGGTCGTGGGTTCGAGCCCCACGGTGGGCGTATGTTTTTATTTTTCTTACTGCTGATTTTGCAGTAACTTTGTTTAAGTGAGCGTGTGTTCGGCACCCAGTCATTTTTCTTACGATGCAGAGCAAAGGTTTGTATAAAACTTGGATTCATCACATTTGTGCCTTCTGCGTCGCATACTTGCTGGCAGCTGATGTCACTGTCGTTTAAATCAGGAATTCAGACCACGCATTCCACATGAATAGCGAATGCTCAGCTCAACACAAGCAGAACTGATGACTGTAGCGAGATATTTTGAGTCTATGAATTATTCATTTTCAGCTATCGCCAATCGACAAGGCTCAGTCAGCAGCACGTCCTCTAGCTTTTATTTTCTAATGCAGATTCAGTTGGGTGACGCTTACGGCTTATCCTCTCCTGTCCTGATCAAGCTTTGAGCCGTTGACTCACTCCAGTACAGTTATTTTAACTTTCCATACCAGTAAATACTCCATTCCCAGCCTGAACCTTGGCAGCACACACATAATTAGTCTACGCAATTACGCATGTCTGGTAGTACTTTCTATCCAAAATCATACTGAACAACCAGCATAGCAGTAACAATCTAACAATGCACGCAACAGCCACCAAACTTGGATCAATCCCCGTGCGAGTGCGATGGCGATGCCACCTGCCAAACGGGAAACTCGGTGGTCGCATCGATTATGTTATGTCAGCTCCAGCTCAGCCTTGGCAGTTGCTGTTTGCTCACTTGCTCCCTCCCCCTCATCATCCTCATCATAGCTCGCTGTGTCGGTCGGAGGCAGCTGCGGTCAAAATCAAATCCCCAATTGGAAGGAATTGCTCCTCCGCCCCCTCTGCTCCAGCACCCCTCCCCCGCCTCCCCGTTCCAGCAAGCGGCTCCGACCCCCGCCGGTAGCCGCCGCGGAGGAGATGGCGAGGGGCTCGGACGACGCCGCGGCGGCGGCGCGGCGGCGGTGGACGCTGGTGCTGGTGAACCTGGCGTCGGTGCTGGAGAAGGCGGACGAGGTGCTGCTCCCGGCCGTGTACAAGGAGGTGGGCGCCGCGCTGGGCGCCTCCCCGACGGCGCTCGGCTCCCTCACGCTCTGCCGCGCGCTCGTCCAGACTGCCTGCTACCCGCTCGCCGCCTACGCCTCCGCGCGCCACGACCGCGCCCGCGTCGTCGCCGTCGGGGCCTTCCTCTGGGCCGCCGCCACCTTCCTCGTCGCCGTCTCCGGCACCTACCTCCAGGTCCGTCCGTCGCCCCATTCCTTTCCTCCTCCCCGGTCTCCTCTGTTCCCCACCTCTTCCTCCGCCTGCTCCCACCTGTCGTCGCTCAGTCTCTGACATGCCGGGCCTACCAACACATGTTTTTAATCCAGTTTTCCACGGCACCTACTGCCAGTAGCGGTTGTCCGAATATTCCATTTCAAATTTTCAATTCTATGCAAAAAAAAAAATGTCAATTCCCTTCCAAAAAAAATTTACAACACAGGATAAAAAAATAATACTATTAAACAGATACTATTTCTGAGTGTCACTGGCATGTGGGCCGCCATAGGTGCTATGGCCCATGTGTCAGTGAAAGTAGAGGCTTTCCGGAAAGGCGTTTCTGACTTGTAGCCGATGTGTTGCGCGCGCGCTTGGTTTGGGTGGTTTGGTTGGCCAGATGGCCATCTCGCGGGGCTTGAACGGCATCGGCCTCGCGCTGGTGCTCCCGGCGATCAGCTCGCTCGTCGCCGATTACACCGACGACCACACGCGCGGCGCCGCCTTCGGGTGGCTGCAGATGACCTGCAACCTGGGCTCCATCCTGGGGGGCTCCTTCGGCGTCCTGCTCGCGCCCATCGCCTTCCTCGGCATCCCCGGGTGGCGCCTCGCGTTCCACGCCGTGGCGTTCGTGAGCGCCGCGCTGGGCGCTCTCATGTGGCTCTTCGCCGCCGACCCACGCGCCAAGCCCAAGGGCGCCGGCGCCGCCGCGTCGGCGGCGGAGGAGGCGAGGGAGCTCCTCGGGGAGGCCAGGCGCGTCCTCAGTGTGCCCACGTTCCAGATTGTCGTGGCGCAGGGGATCGCGGGCTCCATCCCTTGGTCAGCGCTCAACTTCTCCGCCATGTGGCTCGAGCTCGTCGGCTTCACGCACTGGGAGACCAGCGTCATCACCGGGCTCTACCTCTTCGCCACCGCGCTCGGCGCGCTCTTCGGCGGCCTCATCGGGGACCCCGTCTCCAGGCGGTTTCCCAACACCGGCAGGATCGCGCTCGCGCAGATCAGCTCAGCGTCGGCGCTCCCACTCGGCGCCGTCCTGCTGCTGGCGTTGCCCAATGACCCGTCCACCGGCGTCGCGCATGCCGTTGTGTTCTTCATCATGGGGTTCGCCATCTCCTGGAACGCATCTTCTACAAACAAGTATGTCAGCACACACTCATCTTATGCTGCAAGTATCCAAATCTCTCTCTATGCAATTTTACTAGATAAACCTTGTATGGTATTTTCTCATTGTTCATATCGTTCTTGTCACTGCGTGATAATGCAGTCCCATCTTCGCGGAGATTGTGCCGGAGAAGGCGAGGACGACAGTCTACGCACTGGACAAGTGCTTTGAAGCCGTATTCGCGTCGTTTGCGCCTCCCATCGTCGGTGTCCTTGCAGAACGCGTGTTCGGCTACAAGCCTGTCTCTTCCGACACGAGCGTGGACACGGACAGAGAGAATGCTGCCGCATTGGCCAAGGCGGTTTACACGGAGATCGCCGTGCCCATGGCCATCTGCTGCGTCACCTACACATTCCTGTACTGCACGTACCCGCGAGACAGGGAGCGTGCTCGAAAGGAACTCCTGATGGCATCAGGTGACCAGCTTGGTGAAGAAACTACTGACAGTGAGGCAAGTGCTGCTCGCACACGGGAAGACGAAGAATCGTCTGTCAGTTCCTTAAATCAGAGGCTAATATCCAGAGGAGAGTAGCAGGCAAATGGGAAGGCGGACAACCAAATGTACGGCTTTGCATAGTTTCCTAGATGATGTAATCCATTTGTTGCTCTGCAATTTCAGATTCATCCAATGGATGCGCTTCGGAATTATTGTTACCATGCCAGGAGATGATGCCTCTGAACACTAGAAATATTGTTGTGCATAAAATCCAACATGATAAATGCAACTCTGTATTATGAAAGAAATTAATTACGAAACGCTCATAGAAATAGCGAAATCCAAATGTCATGTGGAGTTGTTTGGAAAGAGAAATAAATGAAAACATGTCTTCTATTATATGCATGTGGTTATTTTTAAAAATAGTTGCTTTTAAGGGGAACCACAAGAGTATAACATAAATTAAATAATGGATAAGTGGTACTAGCAACCATCTTTCACTAAATCATGCATCATCCATTCCAAATAACTAACTACATATCTGATATGGATAACTGGATAGGTGTATAGTTATCTAGGATTTTTTGGGGACTCATGTTTTGCAACTTTTTTTTGAATGAAATGTTTTGCAACTTTGCTCCAAACCATCTAGCCAAACATCCCTAGCTCCCCAAGAACTCCAACACCAGAAAAAAATAGATTATTTTCCTAGAGCTCCTCAAGGTTGATCCAGAAACAATGTTTTTTTACCTCCTCACGGCCACCAATGTCACTGGTTACACAAAGTAGCCCTTCTCGAAAAAAAAAATCCCCATGATCTTCTCCTCCCTCCGTTCCCTTTGTGAGGTTTCTTAGTCGGCGTTTTTTTTCTTCTTCATGAGGTTTAGGGCATCGGAGTTCTTAAAGACAGCGGAGATTTACCCCCTCTTCCGCGCGCCACGACATTTCAGAACGACGTGTCCGTCAGCGCAGAAGCCACGTCCTTTCTTTTCCAGTTTTGCAAAAACACCCTTCACTTTTTGTAGAATCAACCCGCACTCCAGTGATCCAGCCCAACCCTAGCTCTCCACGATGCAACCCTCTCCCTCCCCACGGCTGCCCTCTCCCTCCCCACTGTCGCCGCCGCCGCCGCCGCCTCCTCCTCTCCCCTTGTCCTGGCCCTCCGGCTCTCCATCTCTCTGGACTAGGGCGTCGCGACAGCCAAGCCATGGTGCAGCACGGCGGAGTCAACCTCCATGACGATGCTTCTCCCACCCCTACCCCGTAGGGACAGCCTCAGATCCAGCCTGCCCGCCCCTTCCTCCTCCTCGTCCTCCCGCACTGCCTCGAACGCCACCTGCTCATGTTCCCTTGGGAGTGCCTCCTCCACGTCGGGTGCCATGGCCTGGCGAGAGGATCCTGCGCGGGTTGATGCTGCACACGAGCTTGGACGACGACGACGGGTTGTGGAGCGACGGCGCCAACGTGGATTTGGGCGTCTGCCTCTTCGAGGACCCCAACGGCCGGCCCCGGTTCCTCCTCACCAAGCGCGCTTTCTCCCTCAACTCCCACTCTGGTACGTTTCTTGCCTTATTGAGTAAATCTTGAACTTTTGTTGTTCCTATGTTGGCCGATTCGTTCATTAGAAAGGTTGAATTTCTTGGAAATCGCTAGGGGAGGTGTCGTTACCTGGAGGGAAGGTGGAGGAGGGGGATGCAGAAGCGGAGGTGATGTAGGAGATTAGGTTGGACCCGGCGCTTGTCTCTGTTGTGACTGTTCTTGAGCCCTTCCTGTCCAAGATAAATCACATTTTTTTTGTTCTGTTATGATACATAACCTACGCAACAAATGCTGAAATTTACAACCAGTTCTCTATGAAGAATCGAGTAATAGATCAGTTCATCCATAGTGCACTTATATTTGTGTGGCGTTGCATATATAGTGTGTTTTTCTGTTGTTTCCTCATGTGAAAAAAGGCTAAATAAAAAGGGGCAGAAGATTTATATTCTATGATAGGGCTGAAACTTTTTTTATCTGCACAGCTTAAATTATTTAGTCATGAGTTGGCAAAGAATCTTGAATAGCTTCTTTTGTTTTCTATTCATGTTTATGTTTGTTGAATTACCTTACTTCAATAGGATTTGCTAATTAACCATAGTTCTTTAACAACTGCACATATCTCCATTCTCCAGTCCTAGATAATCCCCATTGATTGAATGGCAGTCAACAGATATCTTAATATTTCTACTTTGTATTGTTAACCTTTTTGTTACATTGAAAACAAATTATTTTCTTTGTAGGAGCACTCAGGGTATGTTATGCTGAGAATATCTAAACATCATTATGGTTAAGGTAAGATATTCTTTTCTTCCAACTTTTCTTCTTTGATCTGCTTCTTCTCTTTTAGCTGGGGATTGCCCTCTTAAAAGGTTTTGCCTTTGTGCAGACCATCATGTTTGTCAAATTTCTTCATCGAGAGGGATAGGTCCGGCTCTTGGTGCTTGCTGGCTTGTATTGTCTTATGATTGAATTGAATATTGATGTTGGTGTGTGGTTAAGAACCTTCTCCTGCCGTCATGATCAACTTAGCCATGTTTGGAGTTGTGACAATGATGCTAATGACATTAGTGCATCATGTTGACTCCATGTAGGTATATAATCTCTATACCAAAAGCAATACTTTTTGTGTCCGCTGTTTTTATGTAAATCTGTGCGATCACTGTTTTTTCTATTGAGTGGCCCGAAAAGATGTCTTCACCATGCTCACTGAGATTTCAGCTTTTGTTTGCTGCTTTCCCCTTCTCATGTACTTTGCCCTTGTATATGTGCAATTCTAACCGGTAGAATCACTTGAATGACGGAATGCTTCCACCAATTTGTTTTTTTTTAAATATAGATCATATAACTCTGTTCTTTCAATTTAGTACAACAATGGCTTTCAGGCTTGAACCATCTCTATTTTCTCCAAAGCTTTAGATGATCAGATCCATTCTTACATTGCTATAAGATGATAGCGCTGTTTGGTTTTGCATGTTTGTAAAACAGGACATTTTTCTATTTTTCCAGCGCGCCACCTTGGTTTCTCTGCTGCTAAAGCATAATAAAATATCGGTAAGCAAAGACTTGAATAAAATAAGCAGTAGAAAAAAATCTTTGCAAACTGAATAATCGGGTTTAGCATTTTCTTATGTATTATTTCTTTCTTTTTTTAGGAAGAATATGAGTTTCAAATTGTTTGGTGCTGCTTAGTGGAGCTTTGAGCAGTGCCATCTCGTGGGTGCATCTACACTACATTGCAAGGGAAGTTACCTTTCATGCTTGGTAGAATCTTCTACTAATCTGGTGTAAAAGACTGAATATCAGTTTTGTGCATGTTGCCTATTAATACCAAATGCTAATATGTTGGCTTTCTGCAAACTAAATAGTATTATCATCTATATTTGATTTTGACTCACCGGCCAGATTCATTTGTTTGATTAATATTAATAATCATAAACACGCGAGAGTACATTAAGCTAATTAAAGTATGTTAGTTCCAAAATAAAAGCAAGTAAATATCTTGTGAGCTGATTGAAAATTGAAAGCAAATTTTAGATTTTAAACTATAAAATATGGTTCCCAATGTATGTTCGTACTGATAGTTGTGCCTAAATGTAACCACAGCCATGGAGCTACTGGAGCAGCTAGGAGCAGAGACCACATTGGGATGGATATCAAGGTGTTTTTCTGTTACGGTTCAGATTTTTGGAACATTGACATAGTGCTATACAAGATCGTGACTCGTGACTAATCTATGTTTGTTAAAAATCAATGATTAGTGGAAAAGGAAAATACTTGTTTGACGGTATGATCGAAGCTGTCAGGATTGATCTATTATATGAAATGGCATTGGCACTATCTACATGGCATGTTTCTTAGATCTTATTTGTTGATACAAAATGACACTCTCCATTGTTTCTCTTTTCGTTCACTCCATTGTTTTATTGACTGTTGGATTTGTATCAAATGTGTTCTAGCGACCTTGTATATCTTGTCACAATGAAAGTTCATTTCTGTTGCCGCTAAAGTTCTAAGAAGATAAGGGTGCGCATAGCGCGCCCCATGTTCTAGTGTATGGAAAGAAGGAATAGAAAATAGAGGAATGAGAAAAAAACAAAGGAATGGGGTGGAGAACTGGAGATGTAGTAGCAAAACAGAGGATCAGAATAACAAAGGAATGGACCAGAAGATGTGCTTGGAACACAGAAATTTTAATCAAGGGATTGAAACAATATGCAGCGATAAAAACCATAACCATCAGATTAGTTGACATAATTTTGCACCATGCTGTTTGGTTTGCATCATGCAGCCTTTCTTCAACACATCCATTTTTTATAATTTTATTTGTTATTTCAAAAGCATGGTTTACGTTCCTTCTCATCTTCCATGCGGCAGGCATGAGCTCTGCCTCCCTCTCTTGGATTCCTCATATCTCTCAAGTCGCGAAAGCAGATGGAGCGCGGGAGCTAGATAGAGCGTGACTGCGACCCACTACTCCAGGAGGCGCATGCTTGAGGAGGCCATGCGGACAAGCTGCTCGAGACGACAGAAGAAAACAGTGGCAGGCAGCGACAACGCCGGCGGCCCGATTTGATGGCTCTTTCGTGCCTTTGTTTGCGCTATTAGCTCTCTTCTTCTCCCACTCTTCGTGCACACTTTTCTAGACCATGGGCGAAAACTTTAGGTTACGTTGGATGCTTTTTCCATATGTTATGTTTAGGCCCTGTTTTTTTTTGGAATTGTTTAGGTCCCATTTAGTTTCAGAATTTTCCCTAAAAAGGCATTATTCATCCAACTTTTCCCTGTTCATCACATCCCTCCCACCTAAAGAAGCACTATTCATCTAACTTTTCCCTGTTTATCACATCCCTCCACTCACAGAATACTATTTATCTACAATATTTTTTTTCCTCTACAGTGTTTTTTCGGGAATCTTTCCTAATCTAAACACACCCTTAATTTTTGAAGAGACCAACACTTTTCTTTGGAACCGGGAAGGTCCATTCCTACGTTCAAATGTCTGGCGACGTCACGAAAACACATGAATAGAAATCCTATGAAATTCCTTTGAAAATACTCCATTCCAAACAGCCCTTCTTCGTTGGTGGGTTTTTTCCATAGCATATAATACCGCTACAATTAGTGCCCACCCTCTTTTCTCTCGGGTTCATTCTTTCTATGGTGAGCTGACGTTTAAAATGGTGTGTATTTTTAATTCTAGATCCAATTTGACTTCAACCAATACCATCCAACAACTAGGGGTAAGTACAATTCTGATAAAATCTTACACTCTAAAGAGTTGGTATCACACTATTAGCCACTAGCGAATCCAGCCATGAAATTAAGGGGGGCTCTTCTCCCTTTCTTCATTCTTCCTCTTCTTCTTTCTTCAGGGGGACTCCATAGGTTTTGGGGAGGTAGGGGGATGGAGACCCCCTGGATCCGCCCTTGCTATCAGGCAAACAAATAAATTATCACCATGCTTTATTGATACTAGAGGAGTAAAACTGCAAAAAACTGAAGTTGATTGAGTGGAGCTGTCCCAGGCTGCCCCAAATATGACAAAACGATTTGCAATTTGAAAAAAAAAGAGGGAGAGGAAAGAATAGTACATAAGGATGTTTGTTGAGACCTATGCATCAATGGCTTGTTTTTAGCTTCTATATATTGTTCATGGTTACTTGTTTTACCTTGTGCATGTACAACATCCCTAGGCGGATACAAAAGGGGGATAGGGCCATATGGGGCTCTATGGATTCCCCCTAAGCCCTCCTCCCCCAACATTTTTTCCGATGAGTAAATAGGAGAAGATGAAAAATAGAAGGAAGAAGAGAAAGAGGAGAAAAGGGAAGAAATAAGGGGGGAGATCAGCCCCTTTACTAAAACTCGACCTGCGGGGGGTAAGACCGCTCCCCCCCACGGCTTTCATTTGAGAGAGAAGACCTTCTCACGTAGGTCGAGAAAACCCCCGAACCCCTGCCCCATCCTTACATAGCGGCACCGTTGCCTATGTGAGATGACCATCGACCTAGGACGGGCCTTAGACCTATGCTTTGGTATGATGACAGACGATGTGATTTTTTTAACCTCAGCCTAAAATTCGCTCCCACGGGAGTCGAACCTAGGACCTAAGGAGTGCTACTGAGGCTATCTAACCAATCTAGCTAGAGACCCTTTCGCGATCAGCCCCTTTACTCATTGTCCAATTTCACCACTAATCACCCGGACATTCGAACTAGTGTATTGTAGTAACATTGACAAACCAAAAACTACTGTAGATGTAAGATCTATCTCACAAGAGCATAGAGGAGGTGACCACTGATATTACCTCCGACGAAGAGGCCAGCTACACCCGTGAGTTCAGCGATGGTGAGATAACCAGCATCGTAGTTGCGGTCATCGCTGCGGTGTTGCTCGGCACACTCTTTTTGTGCTTCCTCGTCCGCTAGAGAAGGAAGAGAAGGGCGGCATGAGATCAAGAGCATGGCCCAGATCCATGTGTGCCACAGAGCCTAGTCGCCGGCAAGACGCCATGGTGAGCCTTGGTACGTCACATTCCTCTTAGTCTGTTAAGTTTCACTACACATTTCATCATCTCCATTGAGATATTCCTCTTGTTTCGTCAAGTGCCAAAACATAGCCGATGACCCTTTTTTGGATGCTAATAGCCTAACATAGTGGACCGCCACTGCTGATCATCCTAGATATTTTGACGAAAGAAAGACTTGTAAGCTGGATGCTCGCATTGTTGCATGAATGAGTACTGCGCACCTAGATGTCATATGTTTGATTATTCGTTTCATCCATGATCTAGTGATTAAAATGTTTAATGATGGATTGTTATAGAACAACAGTATTTGATGATGGATTAATTAGGCTTAATAGATTTGTCAACTAAACAAGGCCTTAGTTTCTATAAACTGTACATGGTTGTTACTTGTTTTAGTTTCTACTGTAATCACCAAAGGTCCAAAGCACTGGGAGGCAGCAGGAAAGCCACTGATCCCTTGATCCACCGTAACACCAACATCTACAGAACACCAATCTCACCTGCTTGAATTCCTTCCCTTACGTTCCTGGTAACCATTGTCCCGCCTGTTCCCAAACCACTCTGCCTGACCGCATAGTACATAGAAAGAGCATAGGCCCTTCAAGTCAACATCCCTATCATTTTTTTTTCATCGCCTGAAAAGAAATTGACAAAAATAAAATTGTGGATGCAATACTAATCTTTTTAGGATGAACATGCCCAACTGCAGCACAAGGACATAGAATAGATAGGCCATGAAAGAAGCCTACTAATTGGCCCATCTACATCGGGGCCTCTTCCACTTTGACTTGCAGATCCTATGTCTCGTTCTCCCCGCCAGCAAAGCTCCTTTGCTCCAGTGCCAGCCTGCCTCCATTCAATTGCATGGGACAACAGTCTCCATCCATGGGTGGATGCACATGGGGGCTGGGGGGCTCTAGCCCCCCTTAAGGCCTAGAGCTAGATCTGACACTGTCTCCATCAAATCCAACATTCCATTGCCATAACCAAAGCTCGTTTTGTGTCTAGAAATGGAGGATGAAACCGAGTAACAAACGACTATTTCCGTTTGCCATGGGTGAGCTAGTACAAATGGAGCCTCGGGCAGAGTCTAGTCCAACAACATTCTTCCTAGTCCTCAGTCCTCTCACCCTCTCCTTCTCGTCCCATCCCTCCCACCCTTAGTTCATTCATAGCCCAAAAATCCTCTTCTTCAATCCTCAGTTGAGTTGAGTGCCATGATCGTTCCTACCACGTGTGGCTATGGCCAAACAGTGTCCAATCAAAACCCTCAATATGGGTTGTTCACCTCTGAGCATGAGAGTCATCATCGTCATCACCTGCGGGGTGGCTGCCACTATGCTTCTCGTTGGGATCCTCATCTGCTTCTGCTGTAGGAAGAAGAGGAGGACGACACATGCTGGCGAGCTACGTGCGACGTAAGCTCTCGTAGACATTCGAGGTATGTTGGCATCGCCTGCTTTCGCCAGATGCCCTGATCTTGGTTTCAACGGTAGATCCAGCGTGGGGGCAAGCCCCCTCCTCCCCTAGAAATGTTAGCCTAGACCTTCTTTTGGCATCGTCAGCGACGAAGATGCCCGTTGTCGGATGTGTCGACATCCAGGCGTCCTCCTTGAGTGGGACCACTTCTTCCACCGCAGCTGCATCCGATGGTGGATGCAGCATAACTTTAGCTGTCTGAACTGCAACACGACCCACATCACGTTGATCATGTCATTTTGAAAGTTCCGCGCTCTTATCTTAACTTGGCTTCCCTGCTAGCGTGGATTGTCGGGGTAGCAGGGATGACGCGATAGAGGTGAGAGGAGAACAAGGTCCTCCCAGTTCTGAAGGCAGGAGTGATTTGGATCCGCAGGATGTTGGATGGTAGTTGCAGTGTTGGCTTTAGTTACGGTTCGAATATTCCTTGGTTAGAACTTTGAAGTTGTTTAGAAGATTTGTTTGGAGAGATTAAGTTGGCTTAGTACAGGAAATTAATTTGTTGGGAGTGGCAGTGGGCATTTTTTTAAGAAATTTACTTTTGTGCAATTCCCATTCTCCTACGACATGTGGCAGTGGTCATTTTGCGAAGTCCAACGTTTAGAGTCAGCAGCGGATCTAAGGGGGGGGGCTAAGCCCCCCTACAACTGCTAATTGCATGTAAATATAGGGAGGGTGATGAAGAAGAAGAGGTGGAGGAAAGAAGAAAAACTATAGAGATAGAGGAAGAAGAAGAAGTTCAACCCCCCCTTCAATCTCATCCTGCATCCGCCACTGTTTGTAGTGGTAAAAATCCAAATTTCTCCAGATCTACCAAAGCTTCGGGCTGTTGTGCAATTGTGTGATATAGGAACACTGCTGATGAGTTGTCTTGTCTTCCATAAAAATAAAACTCTTAAAGGTAATCAGATCCCAATTCCTTGCTGGCAATAAGACAACAATCACCAATTCCTCATGAGAAATCAAACCAACGGAAAACATTAAAAAACTGTATGAACAGTGAAGAAAACTATCTAATCCAACGGGAACCGTCTGCTAATCTAGAGGAAACGGCTGTTAATCCAAAGGGAATCATATCAACATTTACTTGGTATGGCAGATTTGCAACATTCGAAATACTTGCCACCGCTGGCCTGGACAAGGAACAGCCAGAACAAGTGACACCTAATCGAATTTTAGATAGTCATTCCTTGGATTTACATGGATCCCAAACTACAGTTAATCAAAGAAGGTAACGCTAACGGAATCACGCACGGCAAGGTATCGATAGATGTGGATCTGCTAACCTCAGGATTCTATTCCCTCTATGCGGATATATGGGGATTAACCGGCCACCAGTGCACCAAGAGGTTGGCAGGCAGGTTGCTGCCATGAAGCAGTGGCACGCTGCCGGTGGAGGAATGCTGTGCAGGGATGGGTTGTCCGTTCCGGATTGTCGCCGTTGGCGATGTCACCTCCCCAAAATTGCGCCACTCCCCATTTACCGTCATCCGAACCCACATCGCCGATTTTATCCTCCAATAGACACGCCGCCGGAGACGATTCCGTCCTGGACACATCGCCAGCTTCAAGTCAGCTCGTCCAGCCTTCCGCCGATGGAGCCGCGGCGAGCCGGCACCGGCCTCGTCGTCCCACACAGGGGACCTCGTCAACTGATGGTCTCTGTCGCATGTCTGTCTCTGTGTTGCAACAAGCAAACTGGTAGAGCCATTATGGTTGTTGTTGCATTGCTTGAAGGGCTCTTTTTTTTTTCTTTGCACATCATCTTAGTCCTGTCACCTTGGTAATTTTGTGATCACATTTTCCCATATTGTAACAAGCTTCCATTGTAAGTATGTTCTAGTAGTTTTTTTCATCCTTCCTTGTCATTAATTCAGACATAATTATCTGATGTATAAAGAACTATATTGTATAGTCGTGA
Source organism: Digitaria exilis (assembly GCA_015342445.1). Taxonomy (NCBI): domain Eukaryota; kingdom Viridiplantae; phylum Streptophyta; class Magnoliopsida; order Poales; family Poaceae; genus Digitaria; species Digitaria exilis. The sequence goes on from JACEFO010001795.1 coordinate 3,068,153, forward strand.
AGCTTAATTCACTGCACACATGGCCTGGTTTTTTAGAGCCTGCAAAGCTCTGATCATTATGTATGCCTAGGTGGTACTTCTTCACAGATTGTAGTAAATTGAATATGCATGCCACTGTGATAAATCGATTGTGGTACTTCTTCACAGTTATTATAGTAAATCGATCATGCCAATAGGATCATTCTATTGTTGTAAATGACTCTGATATTTGGTCGGTGGCATTATAGTTCATTGAATATGCCAATGTGATGACAGCACTAAAATAGTAACTTATCAGGCAATCACATGTGTGTAGGTTATCATATTTTTTTCAACAGATGTTGTAGTAAACTGAATATTGTGGATTGTGGTATTCATTGTAGTTATAATCAAATATACCATCTTGGTAGTGCTATTCTGCACCTAAGGTACACCTAGCACAATATTAGATGAACCCCAGTACAAATTTGTTTGGCGTCAAATATTTCTAGCTGAATGTGATGTCATGGGCATGGGTCACGGCGTGATAATTATAACGACCTTTGAGCTTTTAATTGTTTCTTCACCGTATATATCCTCTGAAAAATCAGATACTACAAACAATTGAACTATGGATATGTTAAGAGCATCTCCAGCTGCCATTAAGGAAGTAAGGATATGCATGTTACCTAGCTAGCTAGCTAGCACACGCTCTAACTACTACTTGGATAGGTCGTCGTGTCAGCGCCAATCTCCTTGAACGCCTCAACGAGCCGTGGAATGATGTTGGCGAGGGCAAGCCTGAACCCCGCGGAGCTTGGCCGCTCCTTGCTCAGCTCCGTGGGACATGCCTCGCCGTCCAGCGAGCCAATGGTGCACCCATCCATGTAAGCCTCACACGCACGGAGGATACGCCGTCCACGGCGGCGGAAGTGGCCCTTGACGAACTCCTCGAACCCCACCGGCGGCCGGCGCAGCAGGTGCAGCATGGTCTGGAGGCTGAGCAGGTAAGCGTTCTCGCTGTATGGGAGCTCGTTGCGACGCCCCTCCGGCTCGCCGGAGTGGGCCACGAAGCCGGCCTCGTTGTAGTACGGCAGGGAGGTGAGCACGAGGCCTTGGATGGAGACGAGGACTTGGAGGACGGTCGATGCCTCCGGCGACCAGAGCTCAGTGCCTTTGCCGCCAAAGGTGTCGAGCAGGCTCAGGCACACCGTGCCGGACTCGTAGAGGTTGGGGTTGAGCCGGAGCCCGAACGAGCGGTACCTCACCAGTGGCGGCGCTGCAGGGTACGACGGCGGGAGCTGCAGATCGAAGAAGAAGAGGCCGTCGTGGTACGGCGTCCCGCTGGCGCCCACCATTACCGCGCGGAACAGGTCCATGCGGTCCTCGAACGCCCGCACGTAGATGGTGTCTGGATGTTGCCAGTGTCAAAATTATGGGATTCCTTCGGACGATACAGTACGTGTTACAAAGTTGTGGAACGTATGATGACGAGCTTAATTACCCGGCAAGTTATCCTCGCCGAGAATTTTCCATTCCTTTTGCAGTCTTTTTGTCCACTTCGTCCTTCCACCACCAGCGACCTAAATGAATCGGTCGGTATGAAAAAAGAAAAACAGAAATTAACCACTAGTCGTAGTCATACAAAACAAAAAATAGTTTGATTGCTTGGCGGCACAAACTGACAAGATATACATTGAGTATTGAAAGTGATATAGACGTAGGCCAAGAGGGCATCAAAATAGGATATGTCCTGTAGCACTCTTATCATCTTTAGTTTAAAAATCTCTACAACGCCTACCCTGCAATTGCTAACTCTTAATTTCAAACATTACCGTTATAAACATAAAGCATCTTTTACTTACTTGTTGATTAATATACATTAATAAAATCGTACTCAAAATGTAGTAGTACCGCCGTTGGATAAAATATAAATATGGTTCTTGGTTGCCAATCGTTTGATCAACATATATTAATGTAAGTTTACTACCACTGTAGGCGCACCAGTGTTATCAAAGATTTAAGTAAAGGAAGTAATTAGCCTTAACTACTTAACAACAAACAAAGTCACGCACCTGCCCCAGCATGTTGTCAAGGTAATGGTGATCGGGAGGGCTCAACATAACATCAAAATGCGGGAAGCCCAACAACTCATCATCATCATCATCTGCCTCCTCCTCCTGGCCGTGATGGGCAGCAGAGCCATCTTCTCCGATGCCCCTCTCATCCGGAGCTACAGCAGTGGCAGACTCCTGCGTATCGCCGTCACCATGGCCACTAGACCTCGGTGTTTCATTGTTCTCAGTAGCTGCTGCCACCGCCGTCGACCTGCTTACGAAGTACCTCTTGGTTTTGGCAAGCGCATTTCCGGCTAGTCGGATCATTTCTTGGGTGACGGCAACTGCCCGGGCCATTATTCGCGCAGCTGCTGCAGGACCATCTTCTCCATCACCATGGCTGTTTGAGTTGTCATGGCCTTCTGCGCCGTTGTCGTTATTGTCCTATATAATAATCAAACATATATAACATAGTCCATCCATCAGTATGGTTTAGTACACGGTGCAATAGTGGAAATTCATGTTTGGAACTTTTGGATGGTTATATGTACCATGGCGGCGGGAGGATCTCGAGGCTTGTCTTGTGCTTGTGGACTGTCCACGGCGTCGCCATCATCATCCATCCAGTCGTCACCCATTTCACGGAGCATATCCTGAATTCTTCGCATTTGATTAACGAGGACTATTTCATGTGGCAACACCTGCACGAACAGTTTTGATTGGAAGAGATCAAGTATATACCAACGACGATACTCCTTTTGTATGAGTTTTCTCGACGGAATATAAATATGGTAACCTCTAACTGAGCTACCACGGCCTGCTAACTTCTAAGCCAACCGTGGTAGCTTTTGATTTATATTTTGGTTTTTGATAGGCCGGTTACCATAGACTTCGGGGTTAATCCATTAACCGAGACCATCGTTTACAATTATCGTCACGATTAACTGATATTAACCGAGGTGCTTACTTTGAAAAAAAAAAGTCATGACTATTTTTTTAGAAGGAACATGTATTGATCTTAGCATATTACACCGGCTCTTTTACAAACAAAAACCGAGAAAAAAGGAAAATCAAAGAAGTTTAAAACTCCTAATCATCTTCCTCGATGACTTCACGGATCCGTTTGTAACCGCCATCCAAACCGCTTCCCAATTATTGCTAGACGCCAGAGCCGATCTCCACAAAGTAGAGGCCGCAGAGGAGGGCTTACTGCTAGGCGCAGATGCCAAGTACACTGCCTCCCAGGTGCATCGGCCAACTCCGGCCCCCACGACGCAACCTTCAAATCCAACGCCGGTCACCCGAGCAAAACTCGGATTTCCACCATAGATCATATTCCTCGTAATTAAACAGGTAGCAACATCATCACCTGAAGAAGACGATGATGCGCCGGCCCTGGATTCCAACACAGGTCTCCCCGGCCTCTCCATTGGCGTCGGAGTAGATCGCCATCGGAGAACGGAAAAAAGGCAGGAGAAATTATTCCCCTGCAACGCCGTCGCTTCCGCATCGCCGACGCCACCAGGAATAAGAAGCCGCAGAGGAGCCATGCTCCTCCGGCAAACCCTAGTTCCGCCGCCAAACATCGACGGCAAACAAACCTAGACCTAGGAGGACTCGACTAAGAACTCGATCTATTAAAGGATGGACCCCCGCTCCTCTGGCCACCGGCTAGAAGGCCGGCGACGGAGAGAAACGGGGGCTGGAGGCGTGGACGGCGGCGGCCGCCCGAGTCGCCCCTACGGGCGTCGCGGGGGCAGGACACGGCTGACCGTTTCTAGTTAGGTCATGATAATTACCAAAAAAGTCATGACTAATATTTTAATTGAGGTGGACCGTTTACAACAACCATCATGGTTAATTGCCCACGGCTAATCATTTTTGTAGTAGTGTTCTCTATAATAGGTATTAGGATTTTTTTTAATAGAGGTTGATGGGTTATTTTATTTCTTTTTTGACGGAAATCGATTTGTTATATCTATGCATGTTCCTAGGATATATTTATACACATAATTATTCAATTTGATTAATATATATTTAAAAAATTATTATTGGAAAGAAAAGGAAGCGTTGGCAATTTTGATGAGAAATTTGAGTGATCATACCTTTGACGTGTTGCCGTCACCCCACTCGACTTGTATGTATGGCGCATCACCGATGAGATCACTGATACGTCCAACCCATGAAAGATCCTCCTCCTGCTCCTTGTCGTTCTTCCTTTGTTGCTCTTCAAGAATTGGATCCCTGCTTGCTGGATTATTATTTGTTGGTCGCAATAAGCGGATGACAATATCTCCGTAGATAAAATCGCGGTCGAGATCCGGAGGGAAGACCAGGGAGTAGGCGCTCAAGGTTTGGTCAGATCCGACCTGTCTGGGCTTCCCCTCCTCCACGGCAGCCTCGAGGAACCAAGAGACGCGCGCCGTCATGTCCTTGTGGTTGAAGCTCCGGACGATGCCAAAACAGGAGGAGGATCCTTCTTCATCGGTGGCAGTTGAAGCAGTGCTGCTGACGACGCATTGCCCCGGGACGCGTTCGTGCTTGTTCCACACCACGAAGGGCTGCAGCGACGCCGACGGCACGCCGTGCTGCCGCGTCCCGTCCTGCCACAGCACGTCCACCGTCGTGCGGGTGTTGGTCACGACGCACAGCGACTCGTCGTCCTCAGATCTAGAGAGACCATGACCGCTGCCACGCCGAAGCCGAAGCAGCCGCCGCCGCTGTCGCCGCGTTGCTATCTTCTTCCTCCTGATGAGCCCTTGAAGACTTGGGTCGTGAAAGGAGCAACGGCTTCCTACGAGCCAAAAGTTGAGGACATGGTCGGGGCAGAAAAACGTTAGGTTGCGAGAGTCGTGGTGGTACGCCGGCGGCGGCGGCACGGAGTCTGAGGAGGTGGAGGCGAGCCAGTAGACGAGGACGCCGGACACCTTGCTCCTGGCAACGGTGCCTTCCTCTTCCCCGCGGCTAGGCTTCCAGTAGCCTCTGATCCACCGGGACGCCTTGAGCGCGGCGGCGGCGCAGTCGTCGCCGCGCTGCAGGGCGGCGGCGACTCGCTGCCCTGGGAAGAAGGCGCCCATGGCCAGGTCGTTGTAGTCCAGTGTCCTAAGCTTGCTGGCCGCACCGGTGACCCTGCAGATGGCACCGTCGCCGTACCGGACGTCGACGTCGAGGGACACCTGGACGACCCGGCCGAGCCATTGGTGGTGCACGACGTAGTCGCCCGGGATGAGCTCGACGCCGCGCCGCAGCTGTCCTGATGCTGTCCTGATGGCCTTTTTCTTGTCTCCGGTAAGGATATGCTGCAGGTCGAGCTCCGTGGCACAAGCCGTGACGATCCCGCCCTGGCCATCGGGGTCAGACGCCGAGGTGACGGGGATGCCGGGGTAGAAGTAGCTCCGATCCACGACGGTGACGTCGCGGCACTTGACGACCACTTTGGCGCCGTCCGCGCATAGCGCGACGAGCGTCTCGCCGCCGCCGGGCAAGTCCTCGTCGAACGCCACCCCGCGGTCGCCGTGGGCACCCGCGGCCTTGAACATCAAGAGGTCATGCCCATGGATACCCTGCCCCGTCGCGTCCTCCATCCGGTGTATATACTAGTAAATAAAATACTGTACTATTAGGCATCTCGTTACCTTTTTGCTTCTTTGGTTGACGAAGATATATATATAGGAGTCTCTTTATTTATAGCCTAGGCCACCTTAATTAAGTCGGTATAGTATGGGGTTAATTGGAGTCCCGGGCGAAAGCGTCGGTCTCGCCGAAGAGGAAACCCACTCGTACGTTACGCGCCCACCGTGTGTTGTAGCCGTCGCTAGCCACGTTGATCACGTACAGGATTTCAGTCCGATAAGTAAACGTCACCGTTGAGATTTTGTGTGCATGCCTATGGGGTCCAGAGCGGCGATCCCTACTCGATTGAAACCCCGCGCACCCTAAAGCTTGAGAAGTCACCCCAACCTTTTAATATACAACTCTTAATTCATAGAAGAATCATGGTTCACTTGTGTATTTGGATCCTCTCATCAAGCAATATACTCAAAATTGGCGCACGGAGAACGAAAATTGGGAGTGGCAGCATAGTTCCTTTTGGCTTAGCCCCCCTCCAAAACTTCCTTTTTCTCTCATTTGTGTACATTGTTTTGTTTCCCTTTTGGCTTGGTCCATTTTATTTGTACCTTTCAACAACTGCTTTCGATCTATAATGAAAGACAGTGCCATTACGTTAATGTATTTGGATCCTCTTGTGTCCTTGAAATTTGAATACCTTTTAATCTTGTGTCCTTGAAATTTGAACACCTTTTAAATTTGTGTTGTTTTCCTAACACATTTAAACCATTTCCTTTCTTAGAAAGAGTTTTAAATCATTTTTTCGGAACGACTTTAATCATTTCCTAAACCATTTTTTTTTTTGAGAAATCCTAAACCATTCTAGTTTCCTGGTCGGAACATTGTTCCTTTTCGTAGCCGGCCCAAGCCCATTGGCTTTTCCTTTTGTTTTGGAAAAAGTCCTATTGAGGTTCCTCAACTTTGCCCAAGTCCGGTTTAGGTCCCTGAACTATAAAACCTGGTAAAACGCGTCCCTCAACTTTTAAATCCGTCCATATTACGTCTTTCAGCGTTTTATACGGCTGTTTTGCTACCGTAGCCGTAGCCGTGGGTTTGCTACAGTTACTGTAGCTTTACATTTTCTTTTATTTATTAATTTTACTAAATATTTGAAAAACTATAGTAATCACATAAAAATCATAAAATTAAAACTCTAATTTTATTGGACTCTATATGAGTAGATCTACATACTAAATATATATTATGGTCTGCTTTAGTACAAAATTTTTGTTGCACCTTTAGATCTATGCTCGTCTGGAAATAATATAAACTGCATCTATGAATTGGTGCAACAAAAATTTTGTACTAAAGCATATCATAATATATGTTCAGTGTGTAAATCTACTCATATAGAGTCCAATAACATTAGAGTTTTCATTTTATGATTTTTATGTGATTTACTATAATTTTTCAAATATTTGGTGAAATTAAATAAATAAAAGAAAATGGAAAGCGGCAGTAACTGTAGCAAACCCATAGCAAACCCACGGTTACTGTAGCAAACAACCGTCTAAAACCGCCGAGAGATGTAATATAGACGGTTTTAAAAGTTGATGGACGTGTTTTATCCGGTTTTATAGTTTAGGGACCTAAACCAGACTTGAACAAAAGTTAGGCTTTTTGCTTTTGTTTTCCCCAAGCAGGGCCGGTCTCCACCTTCCTCCTTTCCTTTGGCCCACTTTGGCTCTTTACGCTCAGCCCACTCTCTCGCGTGCCCCGCCGCCGCGGCAGCACAACCATCTGTCGTCCCTGATTCATCTACCGGCTCCGAGCAGATTGACTGAGGGGACGAGGACTTAGCGGCGAGGTGCGAGAAGAGCGACACGGCGGCGACTGGTGAAGCTTGGTATCCGCCGTCGCAGACCCACTCGTGTGGAACAGAGCTGGGCCAGCCGTCTCCGTAGGCCCCGCTCGCGAGGAGCTCGGCCGCCGCGTTCCCCTGTTCTATTCTGTTCTGTTCTGTTCTGGAAAGAAAGGATGAAAGCAAGCAAGCAATGAGCCAGGGGCAAGCTAACTAGGTGATGCAGCACGGAGGGAGATGAGATGCCACGCGGGCTCATGGAGCCTGGTATGGAGAAGCGCCGCGCTAAGAGGATGCTTTTCCAACCATGAGTCCATGCGCTGTTCATGGATGCGCAAGCAACGCTAGCTTGACCGATTTGCACTATGGAACGAACACTCAGCCGAAGGCCGGCGGTGACGGATTTGGCAGTGCCGCGCGAGTCCGAGCCGAATGAATCCTCCTCCCGTCCTTGTTAATGTCACGACGCCTCACTCTGTTGTTGTTTGTTGTGCTGTGCTGACGCACGCTGACGGCCTGACGCCAGCGCTGTGGAGACGGTGGTGCCTGCGCCTCTTGACTCTGACGGAAAACTAGGTGTTCGACGGAATGCAGCGCCGCGGTCTGGTCTGGCGCTGAAGTACTCCATGGACGTGGGCGTCAGCGTGGTGGACGCGGACTACCACGGCCCCGTCGGCGTCGTCCTCTTCAACTGCTCCGACGAGGGCTTCGCTGTCTGGCCCGGCAACCGCGTCGCGCAGATGATCGTCGAGAGGGTCGCCACGACGGAGGTGGCCGAGGTGGAGGACCTCGACGCCACGGTCAGGGGTCTTGCTTCCTCTGTGTCAGACTGTCAGGGCAATGCAATTCATTAACAACAGCAAAACGCAGTTCAATATCTGAGTCCACTTGCTTCAATATCTCAGTTCAATATCTCAAACAAGATGAATGCAGATCAAAAACAGACAGCAACAAGTTCGTTATCCCAGAATTCGTGATCTGCCGACGCTCAGGGGACGAACAATACGAGGCACAACTATTCAAGCGTTGTTTACTTCGTCATAACAAAAAGCGCTCAGGGGATGCCCAGAGCGAGGACTGCGGCTGGCGAGGACGACGAGGAGGAGCAGCGGCGCGGCGGGCGCGGCGCGGGCCGGTGAGGAGGAGGGCGGCGCGGACAGAGTCGGCGCACGCGAGGAGGACGAGGAGGAGGCGGATGCATCCACGCGAGCGGTCCCAGGTGCACGTCGGCGACGAGGTCGCGGTAGACGGGGCCGAGGGGGTGGACGCGCGGCGCACGCACGAGGGCATGGCGGAGCGCGGCGCTGGTGGCCGCGGTGGCACCGAAGAGCACGCCGAACGTGCACGCCCCGCCCCAAGCCCAGGCACCGAGGCTGAAGTTCTGCGCGCGCGGCGGGTCGCGGACGTGTGGCGGGGGCACGGCGTGCGACGCGGCGAGGGCGAGCGCGGCGTGGGTCGCGGCGACGGCGACGGCGGCGAAACCTGCAACAACATGCTCGCTCACGGAATCCGAATCCGGTGGAATGTAGCGCGGGAGAGGAAGGAGGAGGAGGGTAGGCGCTTACCAAGGGTCCCGTCGGTGGTGATGTCGCGGATGCCTGGGGCGGTGGAGAGGTCGATGGTGCCCGACGCCGCGTCGGTGGAGAGGTCGATGAAGCCGCCCGCACCCGAAGCATGCAGTGGTGAGGCGGAGAGCATGTGGAGCAAGGTGACGGTGATGGCGCCCGCCGCGCCGAGGAAGATGAGGACGGCGGCGCCGCCGACGTAGGGAGCCAGCCCCAGCCTCGCGGGGTCCTCCTCCTCGTGCACGGGCGGCGCGTGCTCGACTGGGTCCTCGTCCTCCTGCACGGGTGGCGGGTGCTCGACGGGGTCCTCGTCCTGATCACCATCCGCGAACGCCTCGGGGAGCTCCTCGCCTCGGAGCAGCGCGGCGGCGGCCTTTGCGTCGCCCTCGTCTCGCCCCTCCCCGTCGAGGTTGGTGAAGCTGTAGTGCTCTCCGGCGGGCCTGAGGTTCACGGGCGCAACGATCTGACCGCGAGCGTTGTAGGCGGGCAGCGGGCCGGGGGGATTCGCCATCCGCTGCGGCGGGGGTGGTTGCTGACGGCGGCGCGGTGCTTCGCCTGCTGCTCGCTGCGCTGCGCTGCGAGGATTTGGGGAATGGCGGTGGTGGCGCGGCGCGTGTGGCGACTCGCCACCAGGGTTTTTTTTACGGAACCGGACGGCCGAACCGCCGGGCGGCGGTAGCGGTAAACCGGTCCGTTTGGACCGGTTACCGGTGGAAACCGAATGAATTCAAATTTTGAATTCAAATTCCCGTGTCGTCGGTTAGGACCGGTTAGCCGACCGGTTGGGACCGGTTAGCCGACCGGTGGCTTGGAAAAAACGGTCACCGGTTAGCCGACCGGTTGGACTGGTTAGCCGACCGGTTTGGCCGGTTAGCCGGCCTGGTGGCTTGAAAAAAAATGGGCATGACCAATCCGCAAATTAATGGAAAAATTGACCATAAATGCATACAAATATCCATACATATAATTGTGCATACAAATATCCATACAAATAGTTTAGTAGTCCTCTGATACAAATAATTGTTCATACAAATAGTTAGTTTTGTAGTCCTCTCATACAAATAATTGTTCAACGGTAGCATTGCGAGGCCATTTCATACTCCGCGGTGGACATCACATTCAAACCCTGCCTTACAAGCAACTCAGCTTTGAACTCTTGCCAAGTTTGGCCCGTCCAGACCGATGTCGTCTGCCATTCCTGAAGTAACATATTATACCAATGAGGATCTTGCCATTCGTACACCCATCTCATCGGTGGCTGCATGCTCAACTCCGGTATAGGATAGTGATAACTAGACTATGAGGATTCCCTGTAGGAGGAGCTAGAAGAGAACTGTGGAGAGCCGTAATCCGTCGGTCCAACCGTTCTCCTCTGCGACATCGGTGCTCCATCGTCAATATCCTGGGTTGCATGTGTGAACTCAGTCTTTCCTACAATCAACCATATAGTATAATTAATACTCATAAGTCAGAATAATAAAAACATGTTCATATGGACGTACACTTGGTACCTGTAAAATGGAGACCAGCAGGTGGGTTTGAAGGTGACACGCCTCCGCCCCCGCCACCGCCAGCAGCACCGCCACTGCCCCCACCACTGCCACCACCATCATTGCTATCATCACCATCATTACTATCATCACCATCATCGGCAGAGCTGCTGTCCTGAGACTCCTGATACTCTGGACTTTTATCACCCTCACCATCATCAGTTTCTTCATCACTCAGGACTTCTACTTCTTTCTGTTTGCCTTTTCCCGTGGCCTGGCCTCGTTGGCGCTTCGGGTTAACCTTGCTAGGCGCGATGTGGTACTTCCGCTTCCCTACATGAGTGTTACCTACATGTCGCCGTGCCCAATCACTGAAGCAATCATCCCCTGTAGAAGTACGGAAGTCCGCCGGATTTATTTTATCAGCGACAATATTAGAGGGGAGCGGTGTGTCACCTTCATCATCGTCCCCGTCTAGAACAGAAGCTTTGTTTGACCTTCCATATTCCATCCATTCCCGCACCGGATTTTTAGGATCATAGAATGAAAGATGGGCCAACTGCTCAACGAAATCACCTTGATCCCGTGGAGGATCGGCAACATCCGCAAGTCGCAGGCGTAGGTTGTAGTTGACATAGACAAGCTTGTTCAGTTTTGTGAGTGACAACCGATTGCGAACCTTTGTATGCAGCAAGGCAAAAGTACTCCAGTTCCGCTCGCATCCACTTGACGAACAACATTGAGAAACAAGCCGCAAAGCAAGGCTCTGCAGCTTGGGAGTTCTGTTGCCGTTTATCATCCACCAAGAAGATGCAGTTGTCTTTGGATCAAGCGCCATTTGTTGTGCCAATTGTGTGCCAAAGTCACCACGCCATTGTCGAAACAGCTCAGCCTCTTGCAATGCCTGGATGGCGCTCGAGATATCCGTCATGCGCTGAAAAGCATCCTTCAGTGTACTCCACATTTCTGGAGTTGGAATAAACGAATAGGCATACCTCGGATTCAGGACACAAGCTGCAAAATAGAAAGTACCACGAATGAGCATAAGGTGTATGGAACGTGAAAGTATAAACTTTTGTTCACAATGAGCAGAAGCCGTCTTACCTGGAACCACACAGGTGTCAAAGAAGATGTCCTGCAACCTTCCGTTGAAAATCGCTTCATACTCTTTGAACATGGAAACATTGCGGCCAAAGAAAGATTGCATTTCATTTCTCACACTCTGTACGGTAATACATACCTCGCACATGTTCGCCCGCTTGTCCTGATCAGCAAAGCGAAGTAAGCTGTATATTGGTTGGACTGAGTCAATGACAAATTTCATTCCCTCCCACCAGTCTAGACTTGAAAATCTCGTATGAGTAAATCTACCCATATTTGAATTGGCCCATTTGCTCTGCAAAAATTCAGGAGATGCCATCCACTGCATAAAATGATCACGTTTCCGATACATGCTGTCTAGGAACATGTAGTTGGTCCCAAAGCGAGTTGCACACCACTTCACCAACTCACCACCAATCGCCTGCCTCATCATTGCATTCAACTGACCATGATTGTGTAACCACACTGATATTTTCTTGCATTGATCGATCAAATCTTGATGTTCGTACCTTTCACCGATATCCTTTAACATCAAATTGACAGTGTGTGCTAGACAAGGTGTCCAAGTAATGTGTTCATATGTATCTTGAATCCCCTTGCAGGCTTTCTTGTAGTTGGAGTCGTTGTCCGTGATCACATGAACGACATGCTCTGGTCCAATTTCGTCCACCACCTTCAGAATCTCCTGGTAAATACACATATTCTTTAGCAACATCCAAATCATATTCGGATCGAAATGAACTAGGTACGGGGTTACCTTCCGCAAATATGCAGAATCTTGAGATTTTCCAGTCGCATTAATAGACTTGTGGAACCACATGACCCCATTGCAATATATCAAAAAGTTAATGACACTCATCTTCGTCGGCCCAGTCCACGAATCACACATCAACGTGACGCCGAACATAGGCCACTCTGCCTGAAACTTTGCGTACTGAACCTGCAAGTCTCGCTCGTTTTGATCCAGGTACTTGCCATCAATATCCCGTCCAGTGGGTGACGCGATACCTTCACCTGCAAAACATATGGCACTCATGAGATTAGATCCAAACATGTAGTTGCGTAGCCATTATTTCGGCTGCAAAGAAAACATACCCCACTTCTGTGTCTCTCTGACCGCACTGACAAAGTATGGACTGTCAGCTTATCTTCCAGGTACTCCCGCAGTATGGAAAAACTTTGACCAAGCTTTCCCAATAGCTTCCTTTGCATTCTTACTGTAGCGATCTTACCCGAGAAATGGGCCCACTTAAGTATATTCCATCTTCCGTTGGTGCTAATACACAAAAATGTTCCCAAATGCGGGTACGACCGTCGAGTCGAGCTCGACTAACTGCAACTGAAGATCGTCCGTTCATACGCTCACTCGAAGGTGAGTTCCAAAGATCACATCAAAGGTCACAATTCAAATTACAACAAGTTTCAGAGTTATTACAACCAAATTGAAATGATAAATAAAATAGTTTGAGTTCATGCAGCGGAAAATAAACGAGATACTAGCGACCATCCGTAGTATCGTCACGATGAAGTCAACCGTGACGCTACTCCTCACGATCCTCGGGAGAGGTCGGCTCCCACTCGATGCTGTAACCAGGAGGAAGCTGGGAGGCCCAAGCCATAGAGGCAGCTACCTCCTGAGGGGACGGTCCTGAAAATTTAGCCACAAGCAAGGCTGAGTATACTAGTTATACTCAACAAGACTTACCCGACTGGTGATCACTACATCACCGACTCCTAAAATGAGAGGCTGTTTGGCTAGTAGGGTTCTTTTGCCAAAAGCGACTAAGCTGATCTCTAGCTTATCCATCTTGCTTTTAATTCCTTTTAGCCTATCCATTCTAGGTGAGCCTAGCTAGACAACCAAGTTTAGCAATACAATTATTCCATACAAAGATTTCATCCTTCCAAGTTCACTTCATAATATGTCATACATCGGTCAAGCAGTCTCATTAACCGCGAGAAGCGGACAGTTCGAACCGAATTTACTACCTGGCCAGGGAAAGCCCACACACACGGAATGGTTGGAAATGCCAACACACCCCAATCCTTTCTCCTCTCTCTGCGAGTGGCTCCCGAGTCCCAAAGCCTCGGGGTAGAGGTTCACCACTACTGGGACTCACGCAACTATCCCCATGTGCCCATGGGATAACGTTTCCAAGATAGAGAGCTGTCGGACCTGCTCGCATCGATCGGGTACCGGGACTTACCGGCCCCATGGTCCGTACATATGTGTGGTACGTTCAAAAGCTTGACACAAAAGTACCACATGTTTCTGATTAAACCATCGATAGACGGGTATCTACAATCATCCGTCCATCATCTCTAGTGTTTCTGATATGAGTAGACATAACAACTCCTATATCTCGCGGGTGTCGGAAACACTCGACTTCTAACGGTCTTAAGCATAGCGACTATCGAACCTATATACTAGTGTTCAACTCCTTAAAACTTAAATGCACAAACATATAATCAAGTAAATCGCGTAAGTAAAGTTAGGTTATGCTCCGGGACTTGCCTTCCGGCTCGAAGCGGTACTCCTGCTCGGGGCTCGGATCCACGTGCACCACGTTCACCTCGGACTCCTGGGCAATCTCCTCGGCAGCGGGGACTAGCTCGTAGACTCCGTCGGCGAGACCCGAATCTACACGAGATGCATGAAATGTTTAAATATCAAGATTTAATGTAGTTAGGGTTTGCTTAAACCTTGGTTAATGAATTGGAAAGGATAAACATTAATTATAAGTGAATATACCCTTTTCATTTGGAAACTTGGATTTGATTTATGAGATTTAGGTTTTTCTCTATTCTTTTTCTTTTTCTTCTCTTTTCCACCATTTAAGTCCTTTTTCTATTATTCAAAAGGTGAACTTAGGAATATTATTTTCAGGTGCCATTTGGCCAGAGGCTTGCTCATGCCAAGGCAGGAGCCTACCCCAAAACTTGGCTCAAGGGGATTTTTCTATAATTTATTAAAAATGTTCTTATCTTTTTTCCTAAAAACAAACTAAATTCCTACAAAAATAACTCTAAGGTTTCTGTCCACACCACTTGGCACAGTGACTTAGGGTACCAAGAGTGACCTCTCTGCAAGTTTACATGTGATATTGATTTATGGTTATTTTTGTGGAATTTCACCATGTTTAAACTACCAAAAATAATTTAGCCATTTTCCAGTATCCAAAAATTACCATTTTCACTTTTCTACGGTTTCTAATGTATTGATTAAGTTTCTGTGTGAAGGAGGTGATTTTCCATTGAGTGAATTATTTTCTGTGATTTATTTGCCAAAACAGCAAGGTATAAGTTTGGAAAATTCATAACTCTAAATCCACTGGGAATTTTTGTGCACCACTTGGGCAGAGATCCTATGTCACCCATGAGTCTAACATATCCAAAGTTCAGCCCTAGTGCATGAGTGGATTTCCAGCTATGAAGAAAGGTGCTCAAACTTTGTAAATTTTTAAACTGTAAACTAAGCCTCAACTGAGTGAGGTGCAAAGGAAGAAGTTTGACTTCTAGATTCACTGGTCACTACAAAATTTGTTTGGCATTTTTCTGATTTTTCTACGATTTTCTACGAATTTTTGAAGATTGTAGTGAATAGTGCTCAAAGGATAGAATCTATTTACGCCGTGAACCCTGGAAGATTTGAATCCTCACAAAAGGGTCCCTGGAATCTTACAGTCGGCCCCCTAGAAAAAGGTAGAAGACACAGGGAGGTCCCCGAGCTCGTCGGCGTTCGTACGCCGGCGGCTAGACGGGGTCTCCGGCCTCGGTGAGTGGCGCAACGCGCAGAGGAGCTCACCGCGGTTCCTTGGAGCTAGAAGGCGACGACGGGGATGGCCGGGAACATGGGCGACGACGGCGGTGGCGGCTCGGCCAACTCCGGCGAGCGGTGACCGGCGGCGTCGGGGTCGGAGAGGGCCGGGGAAGGGGTCGATGAGCACCAGCGCGTCACGGCGAAGTTATAGGTGCCCTCGGTTCAGCCGGAGAAGGAGCGGAGCGGGCTGTCCACGTGCGCGGCCGGCGGCGGAAGCTCGAGCTTCTCCGGCGAGCTGCGCCGGCGGCTGCGGTGGCGGAAACGGGTCGAGGCTTGGTCGAGGAGTGGCGGTGGGTGATGGGGAAGCTAGTGCGCGCCTTGGTTTGGCCGGAGGAGCAGCGGGGAGGGCTGGCCGCGTGAGCGAGCTCGGCGGCGGCTCTGCGAACTCCGGCGAGCGATTTCGGCGCGGAAGAGAGGGGGAACTGTTTGGGGCTTTAAGTAGGAGGAAGAGGGGAAGGGAATGGTGCTCGAGAAGCACTGGATGGGGGCTGGGGCAGCGCGGCAACGGCTCGCAGCGGCAGCGGCTTGTCGCGGCCGTTTGGCGCCTTGCGCGGCGTCAGCGCGGCGCAGGCGAGGACGGCAGACGGCAGGCGCGCGTGGGCGAGGAGAAAAGGAAGGGAGGGATGAAACGAGACGCGCGTGGTCGCGAAAGTCACACGGCGGACCGGTGGGCAACGGCGGCGGCGGCTTTACCCGGCGGCGGCGCGGCGACAGCTCGGGAGCGCGGCTCGGGTCAGCGCTACAGTGCGCCATTGGCCACGCGACCTGGCCAGACGCGTGCTCCATGATCGGGGACACACAGCCTTGCCATTGGCCGGCTCAGTCGAGGACGGCCGGCGGCGAGCGCGGGCACGCGCGAGCGCGGCGTGAGCGCCCCGTGAGCGCGCCTCTGCCGGTGCAAAGTCAACTTGGTTGGCATGGCTCAAATTCCAAAAATTTGAACATGGCTCGGAAATCTTCCAACATGAAAGTTGTTTAGAATTTCATGGGACACATCCTTGCACTGGAGGTGATGAGAAAAAGATGAAAATTTGGCCGTGATTCAAAACGGGACAAAACCCTGTTTTGAACTAAATTTTTGAAATTCGAGGGGCTAGATGGCAAAATTGGCCAAAGTGCCAATGGAGGCAAAGTTCAGAAATGTGAAGATGTACAACTTTTCTTTTTGGAGATTTCAATGTTCAGTGGTAAAATCTTGAGGTTTGACTAAGATTCCATTTCAGCCTTGAATTTGAATTGGAAAATTCAAATTCCAAGATTAGGGTTTGAATTTTGAGATGCTTCCAAGCATTTTTAGGCTATGGTCTGAAAAGGGAAGTTTCTTGGTTTGACTTATACTCCAACTTCCCCATTTGCACTTTTTCAAGTTTTTATAAAGTTTTCAAAGTTTCCTTATTGCTCCATTTAAATGGTTTTTGACTCAATTTGGATAACTTTTCCTCATTTTCCTTAATTCCACTTTTGAATTATACTTAGCTTAACTTAATCACCATTTTAGTGTTAATTAACACCAGGGGTGTTACACTTACCCTTCTGCGTCCATGAGCCTGTGTCAATCCTTGGCTGCGTCGGTCCACGCGCCGAACCTAAGTTATAGTCCGTCACCCCAGGAGTCTGCCTCGATGAAGTTGCCCTTCGAAGCATCCTCTGCAACGTACCACCCTCTCCCCTAGTACCACTACTGCCTCCATGCTCGTATGCACCTCCTCTCTGTTGCACCCCGCGACGGAACTCCTCTTCTGCTCTTGATTCGTTCAGGGCACGCTGCAGCTCAACCTTCTCATCATACGCTTCATCTCCACCAGGATAGTTACCTTCCGCTGCAGCCTTCTCCTTTCTCAACTTCTCTTGAGCACGTTGAGCAGTTACCTTCTTAGCCCTATCAAGTTCACGCTGAAAGTACTCACGCACCTCCTTTGAAACCTTTTCACAATGGACGACCTCCGTCCCGCGCCCTGCCAATTGTTGTTTCAATCTAGTGGCACCACCTCCTCCCTTGGACTTATGACAATAGTTGCATCTCCAACCGGGGTAAAGATTTTCACCGTGTTCCCATACAACATCTCTATCTCTGCCAGACATTGCGTATCTACAAACATGGAACGAACATAAACATATCAATGTCAACTTGACAACACATAGCTATATCACAATACTTAAATCCTACATCCATTTCCTTATTTCCAAAATCACAATACCCTACATCAAAATATATATACATGGCTTCATAGTTCATAGTTCATACATTCTAAAATCACATAGCTGCAATCAAAATATACCTAAATATCTCCATCACTACATCCATTTCAAAATTTCATAAATCACAAATAGATTCAAAATTTCAAAGTCTCCATACCTCAGTCGGGCGGCTAACCGCCGCTGCCGGTCGGCTTACCGCCGCAACCGACCGGTTAGCCAGCGTCTGCAGGCGGGAACCGGGCCGGCGACCGTTGCCCCGCAACCGGAACGGCTAGCCGACCAACCGGACCGGTTAGCGGGATCTCCGGGGCGGCTAGCCGGCACGCGCGGCGGTTACGGCAGCCGGCGGCGAAAATCGCCTGGAGGAGGTGCGGCTGCGCGGGGGGGGGGGGAGAGAATGAGCGCTGGCCGTTGGGGGAGGGGGGGGGTTAGGGTTTGGGCGGCATTGGGCCTTCACGGGCCTTAAATGGGCCGAGTCATTTTTTCTTTTTCTTTTTTGATTTAATTTATATTTACCCAAGAAAATACCAAATGTGCAGATATTTAAAAAACTTTTACACCACCAGTTTACACACATGTTGAAGTATTTTTAGGAATTTTTTCGACATTTTTTCATTTTTTTAATTCAAATTTAAAAATTTCAAATTTGGACCGGTTCAAACCGCCCCAAACCGGAACCGGTCCGGGGCGGTTTGGTCGGGAACCGGTCAAACCGGACCGGTTCCCGACGGTTCGGGGAACCCTGCTCGCCACACGCTGGCTGCGTTTTATACGCAATCGACCCACCGCTTTGCTGGAGACAGCTGGACCCGGCTCATGAACACATACTCCTCGTCCAGATTTCAAATCGATCTATGCGGCTTAAGATATACTATTTGCTAATAGTTTTGTTCAAAATTTCAGCACCCTTTTCCTAAAAAGAACAGCGCCCTCATGTCAATTAGGCAACGCAAGATGAGTTGATACAATACCAAAGTAGATCTATTGACAATTTGTTTAAAAAGCAGTACAAGTGCGCTTCAAGGAATCCAGATATATGAGTGGGGATGGTTGCTGTGGAAGAAAAAAATGATACTTAGCATCTGTAAATGCTAGAAGAAATGTAAGGTACTACTATAAATATTTCTATTACTACTGCTACTACTATTCAAGTAAATAGAGCCCCTCTTTTTAGTCTTGCCCCAGGCCACCAAAACCTCAGGACCAGGCCTGCTTAATGCTTTACAATTGGTATTATTGTAGAGTAAATTGGCTCCTATTGCAGAAAATCCAGGAACCACTATTTTTTTTAGATCAATTCCATTACTCCATAGCAGGATTACAATCGGACTCGACTTTCCCTAACAACAGCTGAGGGAAGTTCCCGGACCAGACACGGACCAGACACGCTCCGGGCTGACCAACGAAGACAACTTAGCACATTCATGAGCTACCTCATTGCTCTCCCGGTTTACAAAGGAAATATCAAAAGAAGAGAAAAAAACTGCTTAAATCTCTAATCTCCTGCCATAAAACTGCAATGAAGCTTCTTTCGCCCGACGTCAAACTCAAGAGGGCCACCAATTCCTTGTTATCGAGCTCCAGCATGATCCTTTGAAAGCCACTGGATCGAACCAAACACACTCCGTCTCTTGGCGCCATCGCTTCTGCAGTGAGAACATCCGGGACCCTCGCATACCAGTGCGACGCTGCCCACGACAATCCGCCATACTTGTAAATTGGATCATATTGTACAGCAAGCATATTCTGCAAAATGAATTGGTTATTTACTTGTAAATTGTGACCATGAAATCAGTAAACTATTGCAGCATGTCAGGAAAATGAAAACGAGAAATAAGCAAATTAATTATAACAGTGTACAATATTTGTATTTACTCATCGCAGAAACTCAACCTAGCAGAACTATCGAATTTGACCAAGCAGAAACTGAATCTCTTTGATCAGGAGTATGGTTCTTCACGGGCCGTGTTTAGTTGAGGGTGGGAAAAAGTACTTTTTTTCTGGAATGCGTGTTATGTGAGGGAGATGAATAGGAAAGGTAAAAAAGAATTTTTTGGGGATGCGTGTTCTGTGAGGGGATGAATAGAAAGTAAAAAGTATTTGTACGAACTAAACACGCCGTAACGATGCAATCTGACAAGAAAGAAGTACTTCTGATTACTATTAGAAACAGCCATCTCATCAGGACTTCAGGAGCTCACAAAGTCAGAATAAGTCCAAGCAAAGAGGGACATCATACTATCATGATCAAAATTACCATGATACAGGACATCATACATTCATACTGTCATGAATGATGCAGGGACATTATACTACTGTCATGATCAAAATTGCAAGCCAGGTCACTAGAGTAAAGGAATCAAGGCATAAAACGGAGCTTGATCTATCAAGGTACTCAACGGTTTGTGATATGCGGGGCTGTATCGAATCATTCTGTGGAGAAGGATACGGAGATCCTCGGCTTTCTGGGCTGCCGTGGTGGCGCGAGGACACCGGTAGGTGCGTCCGCTTCCCTGGAGAAGAAAATCGACAGGAAAAAGGGTATATAAAACCGAAATAAAAAAGGAAATCAAGCCGAGTCGCAGGAGAAGGATATGGAGAGAGCATAAATGGCGCAGTTGTCGACGACGGTGACGCCGTAGCCCTGCTCCAGCAGGCGCAGCACCGTGTGCGTGCCGATGACCCCGCGCCTCCGGTCACCAGCACGCACATCCCACCGGCCGCCGCCTCACCTCATCAGTTCACTGTCGGCGTCGCCGCGCCATCCTCGCTGTCACCTTCTCGCCTGGGTCGCGAGTCGCGGGTCGCGGCACCCTCGCCCGCCTCGTCGCCTGCCGCGGCGTGCCTGGGTCATGGCGCCCTCGCCCGCCGCGACGTCCGCCTGGGTCATGGCGCCCTCGCCCGCCGCGACGTCCGCCTGGGTCGTGGTGTCCTCACCCGCCGCGATGGCTGGGTCGCGGATGGTGGAGAAGGAAAGGAGGGGCACCTGGTGAGCGTGCCGGTCAGAACCACCGTCACAGCGTTGGTGGGCTCCGAGTCCGAGGACAGGAGCTTCCCCAACCGGGCGGAGCGAGGAGGCTAGGGTGGGGGAGCGGGCGAGGCGAGAGACGGAGGGGGAAGGGTGGAGCTAGAGCTCTGACGTATGATGCCATGGGGGGCGAATCGAGGACCAGAGGAGCACGATGGAGCAGAAGCGAGCGACGGAAGGGGAGAAGAAAGACCAGACAGGTGGGTCCCGCGTGTCAAGGGCATCATTGTCCCCTTGCTGGCTTTGGAAAATGAAAATAGAGTAAAGAAAAGAAGAAAAGTAGAGCAAAGTTGTCTTGCACGAATAAGTAATATACACCAAAATATTTTATACATGTAATATACTACGAATAAGTTTTCTTGCGCACTAGTTTCAAAAAATTTGGATTGATTTACTTTTTTTATAGGTTAAATGGTTTCTTCATGGTGATCAAAATTATATCCAAATTAAATTACATGTACACATCTAATAAGATAAAAAGATTGAAAAACAAATATTGACATGACAATATTTTTTTCCATGAGCTTGCCCTAAAAAGTTGTGGCAGTATCACCCAATTTTAAACCGGCTAGAGTGCGCCATAACATCCATTTAAGGACATTGAATGCACTTCAAACAATTTAAACTGGTAAAACTGTCGAGTGTCCCAAGGACTCCTCGATAAACCATGTTAAACTCTTATTTTTGCCATACGATAGGATCGTTTTCGGTAAGGAAAACACAACGAGCATTACCATTTTACATCAACATAATAAGGTATGAGATAGTACAAACCAATTTTTGAAGTAACCTTAAGTGCAGGTCAAGCCATACTAAAAGTTCAAATACAAACCAATCGAAGAAGTTCTATTATACAAATATCTAAAATCTTCGACTCCACCCTAGAAACATCGGACCACGATGTTCTAGATCTTCGGGGCCTCTGTCGCACCCTCTTCAAAAGCTGCTTCTGAAAAACAACAAGGGAGATCCCTTGAGTACGAAGGTACTCAGCAAGACTTACCTGTCTTACCAAAGAAAGGACTCTTAAGATGCATAGCTTTATAAGTGGTTTGGCTGAATCAACACTTTTGCTAAAGAGTTTACTAATTTTTAATCCTTAGCTTCCATGTTATTACTCCATTAAGTATTACTTAACCATCTAAGTTATAAAAGCTTTTGCAAATACGTGGTATTAAGCTTCATCCAGCATATTGAATCAAGGAAACACATTGTTCAACTTGTTTCCTCTATGATGCTTAACAACTGATCAGGTGCATTCGTAACCAAGAATTATGGCGATCCGTGGATACCTAGTTCCAAGCCATGTACAATTATTTCGCCTGCACGCAACAATCTTTCAGTTGATTGAGCCAAAGACCAGAAATATGCTTACTCAAACCCGGGAACGCACCCTCACATGGGTCCCACATCTGGCGACCACCCCATGAGTTGCAGGCTACGTCCCCTCCTTTCTCCGACCCAGCAAGCACGGGTAAGCAATATTTCCAATCTAGGAGTCAACCAACCTAATTGACTTTGCTGGTCCCATACCCAGTAAGAAACCAATTAAAATCACTTTATCATCAATTAAAACAACTACCGGTCCTTACTCCATATTAATCTTGGTAGGCAGAACTACCGGTTCAAGCTTTACTTAGACACCATTCCAAGCTTCTGCCCACCTCGTCCAAAAGGTTCTTTTCCTTGATTCTGTTTTGAGGAATCAACATGACCTTAAGTTATTCTTTCTAGAGATAGGATTACTAAGCATGACTAAGCATAGGTCATTACTGAGCTTTGGTGTTAAGAGATGAAAAAGTTGTCCTTAAACAAGGAATGGTCCATGCACCAAATATAGGTTTCAATCAATTCCTATACTTAATACAACAATAAGCATAATATTTGGACTCATGAGAATTTCAAAAATGAATAGGTAGAAATGCACTAGGGCTTGCCTGGAGTAACAAAGATGTTAGTTCTTTCAGTTGTCTCTTCAAACTCTGGAGCCACTACAATAAACTCTTCAATTATTCGTTGTTCTCTCGCGAGCTCGACCAACTCAACTTTTGGAGCTTCGGGTCTAAAGCAGAATGCAAGTCAGTGATCAATATGCAAAAGGTATGAAAACATGACTCACAACTTTACTTCTCGATAAAGTAGCAAGCCAACACTAACTACCCTTTTTAAAAGACTAGCCACATTTTTCTTAATTAAAGTTGTCCTTAAATATTTTAATTTTTTAAAAAGAATTATTAATAACCTAAAAAGGGTAAATAAATAAAAAAATAAACCTAGTTCTTATTAATTTGTAATTAATAAATAATTATTCAGATTTTTTTACGTTTTGGAAAAGAATAAGTATTTATTTATTTACCTTAAAGAAAAGGCAATAAATAAATACTTAACTTTTATATTTTTCTAGGGTTTAAGAATTTTAATGCATAAAATAAATAAACCTAACAAAATTGGTTTCACTATTTTTGGACATTTTTATGAAATTCTATGAATTAAATGGTGAAAACCAAAATTTAAATCTAAATCTAAAAACCTAATTCACCTTCTTGGGGAAACCCCCTTCCCTCTCTCCAAATCTCACCCGCGATCCTCCTCCTCCTTGAAACACAACACAGCATTGACTGGCTCCCGCCGGCTTTGACAGGCGTCCCACTTGCCGGCGGCGTGGTCCTCTTGAGCATCTCCTCGACCTCGCGAATCTATTCCACCTATCTTCTCCTTCGATGGATGCCTGGAAAATGGGCGGCGGCGCCGATAAGAGGCTCGTTGGCCGGCCAAACAGCGGTGAGCTGGAAACAACCCTCTAGCCTGAGAGCAACACCAGACCTTGGGGAACCTCATGCGTGTGCTATCTCGGACGGAGGTGGCCTGGGGTGAGCTGACCACGTGCGACTGCGGCCATGGCGGCGGTGGGCGACGGAGATGAGGAAGGCAACGACGCTATGGTTTTGTGGTGGATGAAAGTCGACACGGGTGGGTGCAAGATGTAGAGGAGCTCAAGGCGCAGCGGTGGGCGAATGGAATCGTGCGTTGGAGCTTGGACGGTGGCGGGTGACGATGAACCGCCATTGCTCCCAACCGAGCTCTGAAACAAGATATTGCGGGCCAAAATTCGTCCAAAATCCTTTTCAAAGTTGTCAAACTCCATTGCTAGAACTTGTAGAGTAATCCAAACACTCCAACTTTCCTATTGCCATCCATCTGCTTTGACTTGATTTGATCCGGATTTTGGAGCTCTAAGCTCGGGCACAACTTTTCCCCATTTTCTGAATCCCAAAATTTGAATCTCAAATTACTTTCAAATTCGTATTCAAACTCTCTTTGATGCCCAAAGTGAAGTTGTTCTTGATCACTTCAATTTCATCTTTTCTTTTTGAACCATGTCAAAATTCTCAGCCAAATGCTCAAATTTGGGCTCTAATCCAAATCGGGTTCAAATGTCCATCTCCAAACCCTAATTTCATATTTGAATAAAACTTGAATTACAAAAGTTCTGTGGTTTAACTTGAATTTCATTTCATTTATCCTTTTTGAACCTCTGTCAATTTCTCATTGGTTTAGCCTCAATTTGAAGAAATTCCTTTCAGCGTTTGAAACTCTGAATTTTCTGAACCCCTTTGCTGATTTGATTTTGACCTCAATTTTTCTCTTAGATCCAAACCAGATCTTTGTCTCATCCACACATAAACGTTGTATAATGTACTTTGCATAACAACTTTCCTTTTTACTCCTTTCTCAAAAGACTAATAGTTTCTTCTTAAATTGCCTCTGAAATCAGCAGTTTGAAATGCTAGAAACCCGAAAATCCTATTGATGATTTGGCTATTTTCATACCATGAATAGTAGCTTTTCTCTTTTTCTCAATTCATTTAATTGAGATGCTTACAAGTTTCTTTTTGTCTCAACTTTGTTTCCAATATTTTCCATAGGTCCAATACTAAATTGTTGAATGCTCAACTTTAAAAATCCTCTCTATTTTTGCTAAAATTTTACTTTAGTCAACTTGGCTCCAAATTTATCTCTCTCTCTCTCCCTCTCCCTATCGCTCTCTATTCTTTCTTTCTTTCTTTCTTTCTTAAGACAAAGTTAACTTGTACATGTCCAAAATTGGGGATGTCACAAACACTTAAATAGTTTTTGTAAAGTAGGACCATACATGGTGTCTTATAACACAAGTGAAACTTTGATATTTGAATATTTCATGCTACTTTTTTTTAACTCATATATACATCAAATTTGACACAATCTTATGTTTACCATAATCTTAAAAAATATAAAGTACATAACTAATTGTAGAGCATGATCTCGTTGTGTGGAAGGTACCAAAAGTAAGTATATTTACAAACTGTGGCGTGTAATAAAAGACCAGGCCATCATGGGGGAAAAGGGGCATTGCAAATTTTAAATCGGTTGAAAATTGAGAAAGCTTTGAAGCAACGATCACAACTTTTTGATTTAGATAACTTGATTACAAGCACGAATATTGGAAAAACATCGGATCGACTGCATGCATGTTGATTGAATTTTTTTTCAATCAAAACAAGTAAATATGAAAAAAGGTTGGAAAAAAAATGATTTCATACTACTGCACTATCGAGCACAGGTCGCATACGCACGACCGTAGAACGGACCACGTGTGTGCCGTGTGCGCCAATTCGTCGCCTCCAACTACTGCTACTAGTAGTATCCCGACTAGCAAATTTACTCCTGGATACCTAACCTCAAGCGCGGGATCGAAAACCCGTTGATAGAAATAGTAATATAGCATTGCCACATCGGTTATTTCATCCATAGGAGGGATTACTACCTATTTCTTATTATCATATATTTGTGGATCGAAAGACTCTTTAATTAGATTAAAAACCAACCCACAGATTACTATAAATTCTATATTTTTCAAGATGTCGGAGAACTTAATGTAATTCTGTTGACGACCGAAAATGGCAAGAATGTCGATCTGTACAGCCGGTCTAGACCGCATGTAGGAAAGTGCTCAAAATATAATTTTGACTCCACCATTGCGTAGGGCTCGTCGAGAAGGTCAAAATGCATATGTGGATCGCCTGATTTGGACTCCGGATGAGAGAGTTTTGGCTCTGTCAAGGGTCAACCCTGGGCCCAGGCGGTTAGACCGCCTGTACAGGAGGTCAAACCGCCTGTAGCAGTTCTAATCCGAATTAGAGTTGTATTTTGATGGGACTTCATTATGGAATTGACTCTCCACGGGGCAAGACCACCCCACCCTATATTATGAAGGGTCATGGCCGATTGAGGATCTCTACCCAATCGTACAAACACATCTATCTTTACTTTTTTTTATCTCAAACCCTAGCTTTTCCAACCTCCCTTCTTCTTCCTTCTTCGTTTCCATGGCGGTTTAGGACGTTCTAGGTGGCCTTGCCGACCTTAGAACAACCCTAGGTTCGCCGCCTCCGACGGGGTCCCTCCCGAGACGGCGTTCGTAGGCTTTCGCGGCGCCTCTGCCTACAGGCGGTCTGACCCCCTGTGACAGGTGGCCTGACTCCCTGCCACAGGCGGTCTGACCGGCCCCTACAGGCGGTCTGACCGGCTGCATCAGGAGCTCCGACGAGGAGATTCCGGCTACCGCGCGATCTAGCGCTTATCGTGTGTTGACCCAAAAAGGCGTCAACATATTTTGGCGACTCCGCTGGGGAAGAAGATCTGGTTTTTATAACCGTTCTACTCAACCCTAGCCCGATGGGATTCAAGATCGATCAAGATGATATTCCTACTAACATAGAAGATCTCGATAAGGAAGCGCGCCAGAAGTATTTGATGGTTTTAGCACATCTCCAGAACGAGTTCTTGAAGGGCTTCAAGAAGAATCATGACACGGTCACACGCGTTCAAGAATTTGTGATGCCATCCTTCAAGATGAGCGGTGATAAGATTGAGGTAATCGACACTGTAAGTTCATGTTCACAACTGTCTTCCCCTATTGATACAGTTAGCCCGATTGTTGTTAGTAGTATGCCTAGTATTGATGAACTGTCTTCACGTTTAGATCGACTAGAGATACTTAAAAAGGGGAAATCGGTTCATAATAGTGATGTGCCTGTCATACCATGGTCTCATATTGATAATATGTTATGTGGTATGTTGCCTAATTCCTTTGATGGTCAGACTCCGCCGCTGATCCAGTTGCCCAGACCGAATACAGTCATTGCAATTGGATCAACGCTTGCAAGCGGTCAGACCGCCGGTATGGCCGGTCACATCCCATCGGCGGCTGGTCAGACCAATCTTTCTAGTACTGTGACAGTTGTTCCGGAGTGGCTTACACTGTTAGCCGTTATGCCAAATTCGGCTACTGATAGCCGTGATGGTATGCTGGATGCGATCAATGCTACGTATGAAACAACGTTTCAAGCTTTAGCATCGGTTAAACAAGGTCACGATGAAACCATCTCTCAATATTTTAGAAGATTTAAAGAGATTAAAAACCATTGCTTCAATTTATCAATTTCTGATGTTGATCTTGCTCGATTATGCTTTAGAGAATTAAAATCCTCTATTAGAGAGAAAATTGATAATTGTGATTATCATTCGGTTGCTCAAGTTCACATTAGAGCTGAAGTGGCTCAAAACCAAATGAATAAAGAAAAGGAGGGTCTTAAATCATATCGGTCTAATATGCATGCTATTGATTGTAAATCCGTTGTTTCGACCGATAATGATAATAACGTTAATATTGCTGAATTTTCATGGCCTTCTGTTGAAGCTTATTGTTGTTCATCTCTTAGGCCGGCTCATAAGAGTCGGCAAGAAGAATTGAAATTTACATTTGATGTATCTAAATGTGATCGCATTTTTGATGAATTGCATAAGCATGGATACATTAAGATTTCTCATGTTATACCTGCATTGAAAGAGTTGAAAAGGCATGCATATTGTAAATTTCATAATTCTTATTCGCATGCTATCAATGATTGTCATGCTTTCCGTCGGCAAGTTCAATCGGCTATAAATGAAGACCGTTTGAGATTTCATGATATGCAGGTGGATAAAACTTCTTTCCCAGTTAGTACCTTGGACTTGCAGCAACCTAAGGTTTTGATTCGGCCGCATCAAGTTGAATCGACCAAAGGGAAGAATGTGGTGGTGGGAGATGAAAGACCCACTTTGACGGGGAAGGAGTTGATCCGTGAAGTGACATGTGAGAAAGCTTCTGATGGAAAAGAGACATTCAAAGTTACATTGAGAGCCTCTGGACATGGGGGGGCAAAGGTCGGTCGTTTCACCTGAACCGCAGCCGTCTGGGCCTGCTCTA
Source organism: Digitaria exilis (assembly GCA_015342445.1). NCBI lineage: Eukaryota > Viridiplantae > Streptophyta > Magnoliopsida > Poales > Poaceae > Digitaria > Digitaria exilis. The sequence continues at coordinate 3,096,069 of JACEFO010001795.1, forward strand.
CTACAGGCGGTCAGACCGGCCTACACCATGGTCGTCCAAAGGCACTGAAAACGGAGCGTTCAGAGATTGGAGCTTTGAAAGTGGGTTTGGCTAAAGACAGAGGATTTGGTATAAAGCCAAAGGTCACATTCGATATGCTTCTCGACAAGTACTCCAAGCAGAAGGCCGTTCCAAACGATCGGCCATTAAAAAAAGAAGTGAGATCACCTAAAGGTGGATCTTTCAGGCCAGTGCAGCATTATCATGTGTCTTGGGAATTAAGTCCGATATGAGACGACAATGGTGTGATGTGGGTGCCGTATCAGTCGGTGTCACAACATTCTTTGCATTCTGGATGGATAGAACCAAGAAGACATGTTCTGGACAAGGTTGCACTACCCGTTCATGACCGTTTGACTCTTCGTCAATCTGGTCAAGAGCATTGGCCCCAGGCGGTCAGACCGCCTGTTACAAGCGGTCTAGACCGGCAGTCCAAGAAGAAGAAGACACCTCCTCTAAAGCAGGTGTATCGGCCTAAGAAGATGGAGGAGAAAATTCAGGAGAAGAATGTGCACTCAGTAAAGGCTACTACACTTGATGGAGACAAAAGACCGATTGTTTTGGACAATCTGGTTGAGAAATCCATTTCAGGGGCTCCCACTGCTAATGGTCATGAGGTTAGCCGCAATGAGTCTAACTTTCTTCCTAGATGGTGTCCTCCAGGTTTGACTCGTACACAGAGAAGGAAACTTCAAAGGCTGCGTCTTCAGGAGAGAAAGAAACAAGAGCCAGAGAAGCAAGAGCTAGAAAAGCAAGAGCTTTTCAACAAGCATAGACCTATGCTTCCTCAGAAGAAGGAGTAGAGAGTCAAAAAGAACGACCAGCCGAAGCCAGTAGTATAGGCGGTCCAACCGGTTGTACAGGCGGTCCAGACCGCCAGTTCTACACAGTCGACCGAGCAGGCGGTCAGACCGCCTGCACAGCCGGTCAGACCGGTTGAGGCAGAGATACTGCCGGATGATGTTTCTTCTGCTCGCATGGTTTGTGATGATGAGTTGACATCGGTTCCCAGTGTTGAGGACGATGAACAACTTGTTGATTACAGTTCGTCACCAGAGCATATGGATATGGATGCTAATGTCCCATGCTTGGGTGGTTATATTCTTATGGAGGAAGATCCTAATCATCCTGATTTTGATCCTGAGGAAGCTGTATAGGTGTTTTTATTCCTTACTTTGGTCGAAGGATTATGCTGAATTTACTCGGGGGGCAAAACAGCAAGGAGCTTTTAAGGTAAAATCTTATTTATCTTCGTTTTTAGTTCTTCGGGCACCTAGGAGAAGGGTTCCTTTCGAATTATATATTGCGGTCGAAGAAAGTGCTATTGGTGTTGTTTTGATTCGAAAGACCGAAGGGAAGGATTATATTAGTGCATATGCAAGTAGAAGATTATTGGACGCAGAAACAAGGTATGCTTGTGCTTATATACATCATGCTTATACCAAGTTGAGGTATTATTTACTATGAAATACTTGCATAACTGCTTGTTAAGCCGACATAATTAAATACATGTTGCATATACCAAATATTGAGTGATAGAATCGGCAAATGGCTTATGCGTTAATTGAATATGATTTAGTCTTTGATTCATTGAAATTTATAAAGACATATCGTTGCCGATTTTATTGTTTAACATTGATTGATGAGCAACTTAGTTTAAATGTCGGCTATATTACTTTTACTCTATGCAATTTGCATTTTGATGGATCGGTTTGCAAAGGTGATTGTGGTGTTGGTGTTATTATTATATCACCAAACAATATTATTTTTGAAGCTCTTAACCGATTGGATCATAGATGCATAAATAACCAAACCGAGTATGAGCTTTATTATTCGCGTTGGAGATTTTACATTGCATGGAAGTAAAACATATAAAAGCTTGTGGTGATTCTTTTCTATTGGTACAGCAAGTATCCAAAGCATGTCAATATTTATATGAACTTCTAAAATGTTTATCTTCATAAATGTTTAGACATTATAATTTGCTTGGATGAATTTGTGATTTATCATGTACCAAGAGAAGAGAATCTTAGAGCTAATGTGTTGGCACAGCAAGCATCAGCCTATAATATTCAGAAACGAAATTTTCGAGAAAAGAAGCCGATGTTTTGCGAAGCCGACATGCTTGCTCTAGGACAGGCGGTCCAACCGCCTGGTGCAGCCGGTCTAACCGGCCGGGCCGGTCTAACCGCCATGACAAGTGGTCTGACCGCCTGTGCCTCTGAAAAAACCGATTCGGCTGTGGATGCTTCTCAGTCTGTTGAGGCCGATGTTGGTATTTGGAGGAAGAATCCTATGATATTTGCAGGATACTAGCAGGTCAACGGATCGAAAAGTCCAACGATGGGCTTTCAAGTTTGCTTTGGTTGATAGTGAACTATATCGTTGGACCGCGGATGGTTTGTTCTTGAAATATTTAGATCCTGATCAAGCTAGATTGGCTATGACAGAGGTTCATGAAGAAATTTGTGGTGCGCAACAATCGGCTTGCATGATGAAATAGCTCCATAAGCGGATTTATTCTTATTGGTTTACAATAATCGCCGATTGTTTTCGTTACTACAAAAGAGGTGATTGAGTTTATTATCGAGCATATTATACATGGATTTGGGATTCGTTTGCCAATGAACATCATTCATATCTAAGGAGGTACGTGAGTTCATTGAATCCAATGGTATTAAATTGCTCAATTCATCTCTATATTATGCTCAAGCTAATGGTGAGGTTAAGTTTAGCAATAAGGCATGTTTCTAGACATGGTTCTGCCAAAGTTACTCCATATGAGTTTGCTATGGTCAAGAAGTCCTTTGAGTGACCGGCAAGCGTTTGGAGGCTTTGGAGCAGGTCTAGAAAGAAGATAGCTCGAGTATGTAATGAGAAGACAAAGGTAACATCCTTTCAAGTTGATGGTTGCATGAATTTCAGTTGCCAAGAGCGTTTGAATGTATTATCCAAGTGTTTGGCAAAGTGTTTGAAAGGATTTGACTGATATGTTGATATTGCTCTACGAACAAAATGGCCGACAATAGAGGGTCGCCCTTAGACTGAATTAATGTTTCTTGATACACAAGCTTTACCAATAAACAGGGGGGCATATGTTGACGACCGAAAATGGCAAGAATGCCGATCTGACTCGACACCCGGTCCAACCGCCTGTAACAAGCGGTCTGACCGGCTGTACCCTGTAGCCGGTCTGGCAATGGGCCAGGCGGTCTGACCGCCTGTACAGCCGGTCTAGACCGCCTGTAGGAAAGTGCTCAAAATATGATTTTGAATCCACCATTGCGTAGGGCTCGTCGAGAAGGTCAAAATGCATATATGGATCGCCTGATTTGGACTCCAGATGACGGAGTTATGGCTCTGTCAATGGTCAACCCCGGGCCCAGGAGGTTAGACCGCCTGTACAAGAGGTCAGACCGCCTGTAGCAGTTCTAATCCGAATTAGAGTTGTATTTTGATGGGACTTCATTATGGAATTGACTCCCCACGGGGCAAGACCTCCCCACCCTATATTATGAAGGGTCGTGGCCGATTGAGGATCTCTACCCAATCGTACAAACACATCTATCTTTACTTTTTTTATCTCAAACCCTAGCTTTTCCAACCTCCCTTCTTCTTCCTTCTTCGTCTTCATGGCGTTTTAGGACGTTCTAGATGGCCTTGCCGACCTTAGAACAACCATAGGTTCGCCGCCTCCGACGGGGTCCCTCCCGAGACGGCGTTCATAGGCTTTCGCGGCGCCTCTGCCTACAGGCGGTCTGACCTCCTGTGACGGGCGGTCTGACTCCCTGCCACATGCGGTCTGACCGGCCCCTACAGGCGGTCTGACCGGCTGCGTCCAGGAGCTCCGACGAGGAGATTCCGGCTACCGCGCGATCTAGCGCTTATCGTGTGTTGACCCAAAAAGACGTCAACAAATTCATACTAGCACAAATGCACATACGTTGCTACGGACTTATAAAAATGTCTCGGTCTTTTTTTATTAATTTGTTATCTCGATAGTAAAAGAAAAACATATAATGTAATTGCATTCCCAATTCTAGCTTCAAATGTAGGTACACGGAGGTTTCGATTTTGAAGTGCAACGCGTCCGGTTGCCAGCATCCTTATACATCACCTGTTGTTCTCTACAACTCTCTGCCCAAACGGTGGCTGGCCCTTCTATACCTGTGTAAACGCAGATTTATGCCTTCGCAGTACTCTGTGTTTGTGAGGGGGAAAAGGACTTATTGGAAAGCTTGTTCCGTGGGAGGAATAAATAAAAAAATTAAAAAATGAATTTTATGAAAAGTGTGTTCTATGAAGGGAATTAATAAAAAAATGAAAAGTACTTGTCCCTACACCATGCCACGGACAACAAAATAAATAGCTTATATATGAGTTTGTCTACTATTCTATCTGCATGTTATTTAATTAACGTATTCACCCATTAAACATGTTTATTGACCATAAATATTACTTCCTTCGTTCAACGTTATTAGTCACCTGGTTTCTTACCAGATTCATTGAAGATGATATGAATTTTGACAAGTATATGTTTAGCTTTATAGAAGATGTCATGAATTTAGACACCTAACATGACATGACTAATAATTCAGAACAGAGGGAGTAGCTTACCTGTTAGACCCAAGGAATGAACTACACATAAGAAGCCTAGCAATACTCTTAGCCCAAGCCCATCGACACCTCCATCATCACCCCACCACCTGGTCACCCCAGTTCACCCGATGACCAGATCACATTCACAAATCACACGGCCACAACAAATGGGGGTGTTTGGTTCACCCACCATGGGACGCCACGCCAAACTTGTGGCTGCCATGGTCACTACGGCTGGTGCTTGGTTCTCGCCAAAAAGTTTGGCAGCCATGCTTTTTGCAGAGAGGAGGCACCACCACAGTTGTGGCGTTCGATTTCCTCGCCACATTTTTTGGCGACGCCACGGTGGCGTGGTAAACCTAATTTGATTTACGTAGGTAGTGGGAAATCCGGTGTGGACTCGGGGGTGGAGTGTAGTTCTCCGGGGGGGAGGCGCTAGTAGGACGGCACGACGCGGCGAGGTGGAAGCGCCGGACTCAAGGTCGGACGAGAGAGAGAGGGAGCTGACATGTGGGTCTACATGTAAGGATGGACAAAAAAAAAAGTCAGAACCAATACTTGCTTTAAAAATAGATATAGATAATTACAAAGTGGCTTCTTTGTGAGGTACTTCTGAGCTAAACCCTATTAATTTGATCATCTTCAATTGATCAACCCAAGTAAAAGGATTTAACCCTAGTCCCCCTTCAAATGTGTCCAAATAATGGACGGTACGACACACATCACAAGCACAACCTAGAAACATCTTCATCACAAGCATTGCATATATAGAATCCATCATTACATAAAATGTACAAGTCTTACATACACAAGTTCAAGTTTGTAAAAACACAAAGTTTTGCAGCGGAAGTTTTAAACATCGCACTTAAATATATTACATAGCAAAATAGTTGGGTTCACTCATGCCCTTAGTGACCCAATCAAAATAACTATCACACCGGCCTCAACTTCACCCCCACACCTCCGTCGACGGGGTAGAAGTACCCAAAGACCGGCTCTGACGGTACCTCACATGCAATCAACATAACGACAGCACTGTTAGTATGTTGAGTACTAGCGTAACTTATCATAAAATTGTACATTTGGTGGGTGCAAATACAAAATTGCAAGCGGATTAAAATAAATGGCTAGACAAAAGACATAACATCTAACTCTAAATCATACACCAATATAATTGCATAAATAAAATGATAATGTATCATCAACCATGACTCAATCTTCCATAAGCTCTCTGAATTCTATGTAAAGTCAAAGTCAAATGAGTGTTTCCATAACTAAGAGCATTGCTATTGCAATAGATGAAAAATACTATAAGGGTGTATAACTTTTCCCACACGAGGCGCAAGACCAACGACCATACCCTCGGCCTAGGATAAGTGTTTCATGCCCTCAACCTTTCGCATACCCACACCCGACGATGAGAGGGCGACAATCCATGGATAGTTGTAATGGGAACCGTCATCTACACCTCATCACAACCCGGGTCAAACCGTCTCATAGCAAAGTTCAGTTTATGGTACTTAGTTTACCCTTTCCATATTAAGCATGTGGTTTGTACGAGGAGCATTCAAGTTCCAAAGCGATAGACATCGGTCCTTAACCAATTTAAATCCTAACCATCGGAGTTCCACTTTCAGCATGGCCCTACGTTATTTGTCGAAGTCTCAACTCATATTCATATTCATGGTTGTTTGTCTTTGAAACCCGAGTATCCAATTATATATGAATTTAGACAAACCCTTATAGGTCGTGAGAGTGATGCCATTGTCATTACTACATATTTTAGCCTGCTACAGTCCTAAGCACCCCCTGGCCCACCGTACTGGAACGCATTTCCTTCCGGACCTGAAACTGAAGTCATGACGATGTTGTAGATGGTGGGATCAGAGACATCCTTGCTCACCCAGTTCTTGGCAACCTTAGCTCCCTGCACTACGACCTGTGTAAACCTGGAGGCAAGGGTGCTCTTGCCAGCCTCCGGTGCCACGCCAGTACCCATACGGGGGCTCTCTTCTGGCCAGGTGGCGCATAGGTGGTCCCTCCCATCTGGACCTCGGTGGCGCCGCTCATGCCATTGATGAGCTCCTTAGGGAAGTAGCCGACGATCTGTTGGTTGAGGAACACCTGCCAGTTCCCGGTTTGGCTATCCTGATGGTATCAAATTATATATGGTCCAGAGGAACACTAGTAAGATTGATGCTCATATAATCTCACATTGTGTATAATGAAGCCAGTGCAATGAGACATGAATTGGTTTGGTCGTATTCAAAGTGGTTAGTTACCTTGGATATACTGATGGCAGCAGTTGCAAAGCCATTTGAAAGGACCATGCCAGGACTGGCAGTTTGGCTGAGCACCACGAAGCCAGGGCAAATCACGTTCAAGCAACCGGTCGTTTTGTAGTCATCAGCCTGCACCACAGGGTTTCAACTTTCAAGTCCTCTACGTAACGAATAACACAATCCTACTGTCCTTTAAGATTTGGGTGCCGGGTTTCACGGTACCAAGAAAACCATATACAATATATTTATTCTATTTGTCATATAATCATATAAGAAATTTCCCAAAAAAAAAAGAAAGAAAGTTGGCAGCTTTAGCCTAATTTCCTTTGAAGTAACATCTATACAACAATTTGTGACCAGAAACGTACCGTCCAAAATGTGATTAAACGTGTTTGGCTGTCACCAAAGCGATCGGGAGCGACCTGATTTGTTGTCAAAACAGATAAAACGTGCGATTTTTAGTCGATTGCATAACTTGCATTGCACTATAGCTTGTAACCTAAGCATAGTGACACAAGGATGACAAGGTTAGGTTAAGCAAAGATGACTTACCATCCATCCCGCCTGGACGACGCTGACCCTGCTAGAGCTATCGTCGACAAGCATTATTTAGCTGACGAACGCTGGCCTGATGGCACAGCAAGAATGTCCACCTCGACCACCGCACCGGCTGCTTGAAACTTGGAGCCTTTCTCGCTGTCTATCAGCAACATAGCGAACTGTGTGTACCAAAGTTGATGGTCATTTTCAGTTTTGCAGGTAGAATTGCTTTATGAAGGAGAACTGGAGAAGTGAGATGAGGCCCAGAAGAATTAGTGGATCACTCACATGCTGTCCGGGAACTCCACTGGACTCCTCATCCGGTTGGAACCTTGACAGAGGCATGCTTGCCCCTGTGAGATCTTGCTTCAGAGTGCGCCTTATGGGAACAGTTCCAGTCGGGCAGATCTCTCTCAGACCAACACCGGATGTCAATGGATCAGCCATGGTACTCTTCAGAGATGAGTTTGGCGATATCTGGATCAAAGGTCCGATCAACAGTAGTTATAGTCCTGTGTCCATGTATTTTTGCCGTACATGTCACATTCTATATATACCAAATAATAGTTTTGGTGGAGATGCATAAACATACCCAGCGTATTTCACTGATTAATCAAACAAATATACACGTTCTACTATTTAATACAGTATAGATCTGTAAAATGCCAACCATCTAGTATTAATTGCATATATTATATTGTCTTGATTTGAATACATATTTCGTAAAGCCCTATGAAATGCATGAAGTACTTCATAGATCATGATCTATATTTATGGAAAGAAAAAAAGAAGAGGATAGAAAAGTGGTACTAGTATCCGTCACCTGAAGTGTGTGGTTCTTGAGCAACGGATGGTCCAGTGCTGGCTGCTTGTACATGTCCACGCAGTCAAAAATAACACCATACTCGTCCTACAATTTAATCAAATAAAGACGAAGTCACATCTGCATGGAAGGAAGATAAACATGTCCGGCATTCGTCTCCATGTCTTCCATAAAAAAAGGACGCTAAGATTACCTTGAAAGATTTCACATAAGGTTTGTTGAGTATCTTGAGCTGCATCTTCAGCGCCAAATCGTCTTCTTAAGAGAGAACTGAATTTGTTCCTGCCCCATGGCTGCATAGGAACATGTAGGTGAGCATGGTGAACATATGTTGACGACCAAAAATGGCTTAAAGCCGATCAGGCTGGGACAGCCGGTCTAGACCGCCTGTACAAGCTGTTAGACCGGCTGTGTCCTGTAGCCGATCTAGCAATGTGCCAGGCGGTCTAACCGCCTGTCACAGGCGGTCTGACCGTCTGTCCCCGATTCCGAGTAGAATCAGGTTTTTACACGTTTTTAGATCTGTACAAGGACTTCCTTGCGGGGCAAGACCTCCCCACCCAATAAATATAAAGGGCCGTGGCCGATTGAGGATCTCTACCCAATCGTACAAATCATTGTCTTACTTTTTATCTCCAAACCCTAGCTTTTCCAACCCCTTTGCTTTCCTTCTTCGTCTCTGCGACGTTTTAAGACGTTCTAAGTGGCCTTGCCGACCTTAGAACAACCCTATGTTCGCAGCCTCCGATGGGCTCCCTCCCGAGGTTGCGATCGTAGGCTTTCGAGGCGCCTCTGCTACAGGCGGTCTGACCGGCCTCTACAGGCAGTCTGACCGGGTGCACTCAGGAGCTCCGACGAGGAGATTCTTGACGACCGCGCGATCTAGCGCTTTCGTGTGTTGACCAGAAGTGCGTCAACATATTTTGGCGACTGCGCTGGGGAAAGAAATCTGGTTTTTGAAAACCGATCTATTATCCCTAGCGCTATGGGCTTCGACGTTGGAGAAGACAACATCGTGAAGGCCTCACTTGAAGATCTTACTGTTGAAGATCATGAGAGGTTTATGGCGCTCCAGAAGCACATTGAGGCGGAGTTCTTGAAGACGTTTCGGAAAGATCGTGAAGATTGTTCGGCGAAAAGTGTTCGAGACTTCGTAATGCCTTCCTTCAAGATGAGTAAGGGGCAAATTGAGGTAATTGACAATGTAAGCACTTCTGCACCTCACCCTACTGCATCTACTCCTACAACTTCAGGTTTTTCGGATCGAGATGCGTTGTTTGTACAATTATTGGAACGACTCAAAAAACTAGAGGGTAAATCTATAGATACTCACGAATTACCTGAGCGTAATATTTTCTATGGTATGCCACCAAATTACTTTGCTAGACAGACCCAACCACCACCCAATATGTTCAGACCGAACACGGTCAATGCAAGTGGGTCGGCAGCGGTTGGATCTGCATCCGGTCAGACCGCCAGCACGGCCGGTCAGACCGCGACAGGCGGTCAGACCGTGGCTACAGGCGGTCAGACCGCCAGTTCTGGTGGTCAAACATATTCGACTAATGCTATGGTATTCGTGCCGGAACAGCCTATGCCGCTGGCTACTGTTCCAAACTCAGTCTCCGCTGGCCGTGCTGGTCCAGTAGCTACAGCAGGCGCTACTTATTCTACGACTATGCATACTGCGAATTCGGGTGGTATTCCCTGTGATGTTTTTAATGCACATAGAGATATGCAGAATAGGCAATCCCCTCATTTGAATAATATGAATTTTATGCAATCTTCGGCTCAACAAAACCCCCAATGGGCCGAATTTACTAGATTCAGGGATGAATTGTCTGATGTGATGAGAAATAAGCTAAGTGTTGATTTTGGTAATATTAGAATATATCAAAAACCTTATCATTCTAGCTTTGATACTGTTCCTTTTCCCAATGGGTGGTGCTTGCCTAATTTTGTAAAGTTTAGTGGAGATGATGAGCGCACCACTTGGGAACATGTTAGCCAATATGTAGCTCAACTAGGGGAAGCTGAAAACTATGAAGCATATAGAGTACGTTTGTTCTCATTGTCACTTACTGGTACTGCTTTTGCTTGGTTTTCTTCATTAGCCCCTGGTTCTATCACAAGTTGGAATCAACTAGAGCGTAAGTTTCATGATCATTTTTATAGTGGCAATCATGAGATGAAGTTAGCAGATTTGGCATCGGTTAGACAAGGTCGGGATGAAACTGTCTCTCAATTTATAAGAAGATTTAAGGATATTAAAAACCGTTGCATTAATTTGTCTATTTCTGAAATTGATCTTGCTGGCTTATGCTTTAGAGGTTTGAAATATTCTATTAGAGAGAAGATAGATAATTGTGATTATTATTCGGTCACACAAGTGCATATTAGAGCTGAAGTAACTGAAGGCCGAATGAATAAAGAAAAAGAGAGTTTTAAGTCACGCCGGTCTAATGTTCATATAGTTGATTATGAATCCGATGATTCGACCAATGATGATAATGATGTTTATTAGCAGAATTTGTATGGCCTACTAATAAGAAAACTATGTCATGCTCATCTCTTAAGCCGATTCATAAGAATCGGCAAGAAGACATAAAGTTTACTTTTGATGTGTCCAAATGTGATCGTATATTTAATGAATTGCACAAATTTGGTTACATCAAGATCTCTCATGTCATACCACCTACGGAAGAATTGAGGAAGCGTGCTTATTGTAAGTTTCATAATTCTTTTTCGCATGCTACTAATGATTGCAATGTTTTCCGTCGACAGGTTCAATCGGCTATTAATGAGAGTCGTTTGAAGTTTCATGAGATGCAAGTTGATGAGACTCCTTTTCCGGTCAACACCATGGAGTTGCAGCAACCTAAGGTCTTGGTTCGGCCACATCAAGCCGAATCTACCAAAGGGAAGAACGTGGTGATTGGAGAAGAAAGACCGTCTTCGAAAGAGTCGGTTAGAGAAGTGACTTATGAGAAGACGGCTGATGGTAAAGAGGCATTCAAGGTCACTGTGAAATCCTCTGGACAAGGGGGGCAAGCGCCGATCACTACTCCTGAACTGCGGGCGATTGGGTCTAGTCTGCTACAGGCGGTCAGACCGGCTGCGCCAGGCGGTCAGACCGCCTGTCCCCATGGACGTCTAAAGATGCTAATTCCGAAGCGTCCAGAAGTTGGTACTTGAAAGATGAACGTAGCAAAGGAGCAGGGTGTTTAGAAGCCCAAAGTCACGTTCGATATGCTTTTTGACAAGTACACCAAACAAAAGGCCGTTCCGAGCGATCGGCCGTTAAAAAAAAGAATGAGATCACCGATTCAGCATGAAAGGATTCCTTCTCCTCCTCGCATGAACTTGGATCCGGTGTGGGATGACAATGGAGTGATGTGGGTGCCATATCATTCAACAATGCAGCCTTCGTTTCATCCTGGCTGGGAAGGTTCAAGAAGACGCATTCAGGACAGGATTGTATACCCCAGACATGACCGATCGGCTTTCCGCCAATCTGGTCCAGGACGTTGGACACAGGCGGTTAGACCGCATGTTGTAGGCGGTCAGACCGTCAGACCGCCCGTCAGGGTCAACTGCCAAGAGCTCCTTTGAAGCAGGTTTATCGACCCAAGAAGAAGGAGGAGGTGCAGAGCATGGATGTGGACTCAGAGAGGACTACTGAGTTCGATATCATTCAAGTTGGAACTATGGATGTTCCTATTGAGAAGAGTCTGGCTATGAAGCTGACTTTCAGTGAGAAGGTGGTGGAAGATCAAGGGTCTAGTGCTAACAAGACTCAGCAGCGCTTTCTTCCGAAGTGGTGTCCTGACGGGTTGACTCGCACACAAAAGAGGAAGCTTCAGAGACTTCGTTTTTGGGAGAAACAAGAGCAAGAGTTGGAGAAGCAGAGAGATGAATTCTTCAACCAAGTCAAGCCCATGATTCCACAGAAGAAGGAGTGGAAACTGAAGGAAGGACAACAGGCGGTCCAACCGGCTGCATAGGCGGTCCAGACTGCCTGTCATCCAGAGCCCGCAGCCCAGGCAGTCAGACCGCCTGTACATGCGGTCAGACCGGGTGACGCAGAAGCGCCCGGTGTTTCTTCTTCCAGTTCTTCGGCTCGTGATGGCAAGTTGACATCGGTTCCCACTGCTGAGGACGATGAAGAGCTTGTTGATTATAGTTCTTCTCCCGAGCGCATGAATTTTGATGTGAATGTGCTTCATATGTCCATGAATGGGGACATGCTTTCGGAGGAGGAGGTTGCTCATCTTGATTTTGGTCCCAAGGAAGCTATATTCCAGAAGCCTAAAGCTAAAGACAATCATTTGAAAGGTTTTATATCTGAAGAGACATATCAATGGGAAGTCAATCTCGTGGATGTTGGTCGATGGAGGGGCTATTGTGAACTTAATGCCCTATTCTTTGTACAAGAAGCTTGGTGGTTCAGATTCGGAGCTGATCAATACCAATATGACTGTCAGCGGTATTGGAGGAAGAGAGCCTATTGGTGCCAAGGGGGTGATTTCTATGGAGCTTACTATTGGGAGCAAGACCTTGGCCACTGCTTTCTTTGTCGCTGAGACTCAAGGTAACTTCAGTTTAATCTTGGGTCATGATTGGATTCATGCAAACCAATGCATTCCTTCTACTTTGCATTAATGTTTAATTCAATGGGTAGATGATGATGTAGAAGTTGTGCATGGTGATACTTCTGCTTGTGTTGCTTTAGCTGATAGCTCTTTGATTGGCATTCATGATGATGTTAGATGTTTGTCAGGCTTAGATCTTTCTGAATTTGAGTTTATCAGCTGTACTAAGAATGGCTTCATCCCTGCTGTCATAAAGCCGATGAACAATTGGTTGAATCATCTCATATGATTTAATGGATAATCGAGAGTGGTTGTAGCAGAGACTTGAACACTATCGGCCGCATCAGAACGATATGTGTGAAGTTATTAAAGATTTTGATGATATAAGCAAGCTAGGATGTGGTTTTACGTCGGCCGATCCTCTTGAGGAGGTAGACATTGGTGATGGTTCTTTGCCCAGGCCGACGTTTGTAAAATAAGAATTTAGATCCCGCTTTTAAATCTGAATTAATAAAGTTGTTAAAAGAGTATGTCGATTGCTTTGCTTGGAATTATCATGAAATGCCTGGTTTAAGCCGAGAGCTTGTTGAGCATCGGTTGCCTATTAAGTCTGGTTTTAGTCCTTATAAACAACCAACTAGGCGTTTTAATCCTGAAATTTATGACCGAGTTAAAGAGGAGATAAATCGGTTATTAGAAGCAAAGTTTATTAGGCCTTGTCGATATACTGAATGGATTTCTAATATTGTGCCCGTAGAAAAGAAAGGAACGGGTAAGATTAGAGTGTGTATTAATTTTAGAAATCTTAATCGTGCTACTCCTAAAGATGAATATCCTATGCCAATAGACGATATGCTTATCGATGCTACGTCTGGACATAGAATGATTAGCTTTCTTGATGGTAATGCTGGTTACAATCAAATATTTATGGCCGAAGAGGATATATCCAAAATGGCTTTTGTATGTCCAGGCTTTGTTGGTTTGTTTAAGTGGATTATTATGACTTTTGGTTTAAAGAATGCCGGTGCTACTTATCAAAGGGCGATGAATTTAATCTTTCATGATTTTCTTGGTATTATCTTGGAAGTTTATATCGATGATATTGTTGTTAAATCGGCTGGAAGTGGTTCTCATTTGGCCGATTTGAGACTTGCATTTGAAAGAATACGTCGGTATGGTTTGACGATGAATCCACTCAAGTGTGCTTTTGGTGTGTCGGCCGGGAAGTTTTTGGGTTTCATAGTTCATGAGAATGGCATAGAGATTGATCCAAAGAAGACCGACACTATTGGCAAGTTGCAGGCGCCTAGCTCTAAGAAAGAGTTGCAAAAATTCTTGGGAAAAGTGAATTATTTGAGAAGATTTATTTGCAACTTGTCGGGAAAGGTGAATGCTTTTACTCCTTTGCTTCGGTTGAACGATGATGTTGAATTCACTTGGGGGGCAAAACAGCAAGAGGCATTTGATAAGATCAAGCATTATTTATCTTCGCCTCCGGTTCTTCGGGCACCTAGGAGAGGAGTTCCTTTTAAATTATATATCGCGGCCGAAGAAAGTGTAATTGGTGCTGTTTTGATCCAAGAAACCGAAGGAAAGGAATATATGATTGCATATGCAAGTAGAATATTGTTGGATGCCGAAACGAGGTATACTTTTATTGAAAAGTTATGCTTATCATTATATAATGCTTGTACAAAGTTCAGGCATTATTTGTTACTAAATACTTGCATAGTTGCTAGTCAAGCCGACATAATTAAATATATGTTGCATAGACCTATATTAAGTGGTAGAATCGGAAAATGGGCTTATGCTTTCATTGAATATGATTTAGGGCCTGTTCGGATGGCTGTTTTGCAGCCAGCACTGGCTGCAAATGAGTGGCTGACAGGTGGGCCCGGGGCCGCACGGGTCCACCTTTCAGCCACTCATTTCCAGCCAGGGCTGGCTGCAAAACAGCCAGCCAAACAGGCTCTTAGTCTTTGAGCCATTGAAATCTATGAAAGGATAAATCGTTGCCGATTTTATTGTTGAACATAGGATTAGTGAACATCTTGATTTAAATGTCGGCTATATTACTTTTACTCCATGGAAATTGCATTTTGATGGATCGGTTTGCAAAAGTGGTTGTGGAGTTGGTGTTATTCTTATATCACCAAATGGTGTTGTTTTTGAGGCTCTTAACTGATTAGATCATAAATGCACTAATAACCAAACTGAATATGAAGCTTTATTATTCGGGTTGGAGATTTTACATGATATGGGCGTAAAGCATGTTGAAGCATATGGAGATTCTCTTTTGGTAGTGCAGCAAGTATCTAAGGTTTGTCGACGTTTAGATGGATTTTTGAATGCTTATCTTGATAAGTGTTTAGAAATTATATCTTGCTTTGATGAATTTGTCATTTATCATGTACCAAGAGAAGAGAATCTTAGAGCTAATGCGTTGGCACAGCAAGCATCAGGCTATAATGTTCAGAAAAGAAATTTTCATGAAAAGAGGTCGATGTTTCGTGAAGCCAATGTTTCTGCTCTGGAACAGGCGGTTCGACCGCCTGTTACAGGCGGTCTGACCGTCTGCACCTCTGAAAACACCGATTCGGCTGTTGATGATTTTCAATCTATTGTGGGTGATGCTGGTGATTGGAGGGAGCCTCTGGTGAAGTATTTACAGGATACTAGCAGGTCAGTGGATCAAAAAGTCTGATGATGGGCTTTCAAGTTTACTTTGATTGATGGTGAACTATATCATAGGACGATGGATGGATTGCTTTCGAAATGCTTAGATCCTGATCAAGCTAGATTGGCTATGGCGGAGGTTCATGAAGGAATTTGTGGTACCCATCAATCGGCTCGAATGATGAAGTGGCTCCTTAGGCGGGCTTGCTTTTATTGGCCTACGATGATAGCCGATTGTTTTCGTTACTACAAAGGATGTGAAGAGTGTCAAAAGTTTGGGCATATTCAGATTGCACCTGCTGCGTTGATGCATCCGATCATTAAGCCATGGCCTTTTAGAGGATGGGGTTTAGATTTTATTGGTAAGATTCATCCTCCTTCATCCAAGGGTCATTGTTTTGTGATTGTGGCTACTGATTATTTCACCAAGTGGACTGAAGCAATTCCCCTCAAGAACATGACACATAGGGAGGTGATTGAGTTTATTACTGAGCATATTATTCATAGATTTGGGATTCCTCAAACATTGACGACGGATCAAGGGACGTCGTTTATTTCTAAAGAGGTACGTGAGTTTGTTGGATCCTATGGTATTAAATTGCTCAATTCATCTCCATATTATGCTCAAGCCAATGGTCAAGCCGAGTCTAGCAATAAGATTTTGATCAAGCTCATAAAGAAGAAGATTGAAGAAGGTTACTCCATTTGAGCTCGTCTATGGTCAAGAGGCCGTTTTGCCCGTCGAGGTAAATCTGGCTGCTTATAGATTGGCTAAGCAAAATGATCTTGATGCTAGCACATATTGTGCTTTGATGATGGATAATATTGATGATGTGACCGACAAGCGTTTGGAGGCCTTGGAGGAGATTGAAAAGGATAAAAGAAGAGTGGCTCGAGCATATAACAAGAAGGTGAAACTCAAATCCTTTCAAGTTGGTGATTTAGTGTGGAAGACTATTTTACCTATAGGGACAAAGAGCAACAAATTTGGTAAATGGTCGCCAAATTGGGAAGGACCATATCGTATTGTGAAGGTTTGTTTTAGGAATTACTATATGGTGGAGACTTTGCAAGGGTTTCAGTTGCCAAGGGCACTCAATGGGAAGTACTTGAAGAAATGTCATCCAAGTGTTTGGCAACATGCTTGAAAGGATATGGCCGATATGTGATATAGCCCTTAGGGAAAAAATGGCCGACAATAGAGGGTCGCCCTTAGTCTGATTAAATATTTTGTGGTAAACAAAGTTTTACAAAAAAACAGGGGGGCATATGTTGACGACCAAAAATGGATTAAAGCCGATCAGGCTGGGACAGCCGGTCTAGACCGCCTGTACAGGCGGTTAGACCGGCTGTGCCCTGTAGCCGATCTGACAATGTGCCAGGCGGTCTAACCGCCTGTCACGGGCGGTCTGACCGTCTGTCCCCGATTCCGAGTAGAATCAGGTTTTTACACGTTTGTAGATCTGTACAAGGACTTCGTTGCGGGGCAAGACCTCCCCACCCTATAAATATAAAGGGTCGTGGCCGATTGAGGACCTCTACCCAATCGTACAAATCATTGTCTTACTTTTTATCTCCAAACCCTAGCTTTTTTAACCCCATTGCTTTCCTTCTTCGTCTCTACAATGTTTTAGGACGTTCTAAGTGACCTTGCCGACCTTAGAACAACCCTAGGTTCGCACCCTCCGACAGGGTCCCTCCCGAGGTTGCGATCGTAGGCTTTCGCGGCGCCTCTGCTACAGGCGGTCTGACCGGCCTCTACAGGCGGTCTGGCCGGCTGCACTCAGGAGCTCCGGCGAGGAGATTCTTGACGACCGCGCGATCTAGCGCTTTCGTATGTTGACCAGAAGTGAGTCAACAACATCAAAGAGTGCTTCATTCTGACGTGCCGTATTGCGCACCTAGCTCTTGACGCAACTTGAAATGCTTTGTAATGCTACCACATTAGTATATATACAGTGCCATCCCGCTTCCCTACATAAGAACTTTAATTATGGAGAATGCGGCACAATTGTCGTTTTAGGAAAATACTAAACGTCATTTTCTTTCAAGGAAAATAGTAAACATTGTTTAACAAACAATCAATAATAAGCTGATTTTAATATTTGCATGTTATGATGAGTACAAAAGTAGTATTGTGTATCTGTACAATCAATTCATTTTTACTTCTTCAGGTCCGATTCCCCCCCCCCCCCCCAAGTTAATATCAGCAACCGTCCCAGTAATGCGATGTTTTGCTCTTTATTGTAAGGGATTTGTCTCGTATTTAAGCAGCTCTCCTTACCAGACTTTAAAAAGGCTGAGCACTAAATATCTATAGTAAAATAAGAATCTATGAGCTCTTAAAAAGAATAAAACAAGACTAAATGTATCATCCAGTATTTTTTTTTTTGTTGAGAGCTCAATTACTATGTACTTTGGAAATATATAATTTCATTAAGGTAATACTCCTTTTGGTACGAAATTAGTAAGGTTATTTTAGGATTTATAGTTGGGTGCTTTTTTAACTTTCCATCAATCAATATATTAACAAATATACTTTTGAACAATTCCATATTATTAAGAAATAGTTAGATTGAGAACATGTATTCGATGCTCCTAGATTCACCATATATAGTCATTTTTGTCTTGGGTATATAGCTATAAAATTGCTAGCCAAACTTTCACCAAGTAAACATGTCGACATCCAAGACAATTTTGAAAATAAATATCAAGTAATTGTATTTTTATTAGATGGTGTAACCCTTTCATTATAAAAAAAATTTTGGTGCCACTGTCAAGATTTCTTTGCTAGTTATACTTGCTCATGATCATATGGTTGTGAGTTTTCATGCTATGAACTATGAAGGATACTGAATTCTGGATTCTGACTTCTGAGTATCTTCCATGACTTCACCTGACGCACAGCGTCCTCCCCATCGTACTACAGAAAGGTCCTCCCATGTGCTTGGTTAAAGACAAATAACTCAACCACTATGGGAAACTCCTTTTGAAGCATCCTGTGTTCAGCCTGGTAGGTGGTTTCTCAGATACATGCTCTACCAACAGAACTACTACTTGATTGTCAATGATTCGTTGAAACATCTCGCTGGTATCCAGAAAATATTGTCGATTGACATAGTAGACTACAAACTTCCCAGCAACAGGAAGTGTGTTGTAAACCAAACAACGTTTTCAGGTAATAATTTAAAATAAATCATAACCATTTTTTCGTTGACTAACGACAAAAATGTAAAATTCTGTACAAATAATTTACACAAAGTAACAAAATAATGTTTTTTTAACGGAAACGGCACGAGCTTTCATTGACAAAATAAAATTATTAACCGTCCTGTTGATAATTCAATTTGGCTTATGTTCCAGAATAAGTTATAGCACATTAGTTAGTAGGTAATCAGAAGGAGAGCCTTGGCGCAGCGGAAAAACTGCTGCCTTTGTAACCATGAGGTCACGGATTGAGTCCTGGAAACAGCCTCTTGCAGAAATGCAGGGAAAGACTGATCAAGGCAACCACACATATAACAGTAATGAGAATTTTATAAATTACATTGTTGCAAGATTTCTAAGGCTGTATACAAAGAATTGATATAATCTATGCAAATGAGGTCAGTCAACTAAAATATGTATATTCATGATTCACATGACACGTCCCTTGAGTAAAACTATCACCAAGCAATGGGCGCCATGCCATGCACAGAGAGAAACCTGTAGCAACAAATTTCAACATTTATCATAACATCATCAAAGATAATTGAAAGAATGGTCCATCAAACATAATTATAAAGCAGTTCATTCACCATTTGAAGTATAAAACAGAGGACTCTCATTATAAACTTTTGTATAATTGCAGTTCTTTAATTAGCTTGATTTAGTAGCAGAGAACATTATATAGAATCCATTTCTGACAAATTTGAAATCAACCATCCCGCATGCTTTGCAAAGATCTTCAAACTCCACTTCAGATAAGAAGGTATTATTGCCAGTGATTTGGCTAATGTACTGCAAGATAATTCCGAGAGAAAGTGTAAGGCCAACAGAGCAGGGCAAAGTAAATCCACATATAGAAGCAGCAAAAGAAAAAGATTATCCAAAAACAATTTCCCATGCGCTGACTTGGAGGTGTTAAAACACTAAAGGAGTGTAGTTCTTACACGAAAACCATTATGTGGATGATTAGGAGTAGGCCATTACCGGGCGTGCGATCCTCAGTAAAGGAATAGCTGGCGGAATAACATCTGCTACGAATGTAGAAGCAACAAAAACTCCCCCAGGGCGAAGGACTCTACTAATTTCTGCAACCTATGAGAAGATCATAAACGTAATAAGAATTTTTCACAAACTGTCACTATGTGGTGGGGGAAGAGACGTTCGATAAAGAACATCGTTGATGGATGGACACTGAACTTAAATGAACATGTGGGAAGGGGAAGATAGGTGCAGAATCTGGAATCCAATGTGCAAGAGTGATGTTTATTTGCATGTGTATTTTCAAGGAGCTATATGTAAGTAGCAAACTAGCATGGTGGCATGTATTTTGAAGTGTATACAATAGGTTAACATAGAAAACACACTAGGAACTATTTTTTATGGAAATAGGCAAACTAGCATGCCTCCTGTTAGAGTATATTTGGTAGTTTAGATATACGTATCGTAGACTGCCATGTGTATCCGGTGGGGTTGCCTTACCCCCCAAGTCATGTACTCCTATATATACCGGCCGAGGCCTCAATGCAATACAATCCATCTATTAGACACAATCCTATTCCCCTACATGGTATCACGAGTTTAGGGTTCTGGGATCCTAGGGTAAACCTTCCGCTGCCGCCGGCCGTGCCCCTGCCCTCTTTGCGCCGCCGGCTGTCTCCCACGGTGCCCATCCAGGGCGCCTCCTCGACGTCCTCCTAGCGCGCCCCCGGGGAGATCACCCATGTCGATCTCCGCCGGGGGCAGCGCCCTCTTCAACCTCCATGGTGGATCTCGTTAGTCCGCCGCCTCCATAGCGTCCAGCAGCAGTAGATCGCAACGTACCTCGCCATCTGACATGGAAACCATCGCCGACGACCTTGACTCCCGCTGCCATAGTGGCAGGAGGGTCTCCATGCGGTGCTCACGTCCTCCCCAGTGCTGCCGTGGTGGCAGCAGGGGCTCCCGTGCGGCACCTCTACCTCCCGTCATCGTTGGGTTCCTCCGCCTGCACCTCGTCCCCCTCATTGCCGCCGCCCCTGGTGGGGTCGCCTCTTGAGGCCCGGTGGGATCCGCCGCCGCCGCCTTCTGTCCCGACGGGATCCTTCTGTCGTCACCGCTACCGGCGAGGTCGTCCGTCGCCGCCGTCCCTAGTGGGAAGCTGACGGCCCGACGGGATCCGCCTGAGGCCGCCGCTCTTGGCGGGATCCGCCGCCGCCACCGCATCCTAGCGGGGAGCTGCTCCCGACGGCGGGATCCGCCACCCCCGGCACCCCTGGCCTCTCTGGCCGGATTCGTCCTGCCCCTCCATTGCCGTCATTGCAGACCCCCTCCACTCCTCTGTTTCTCTCATGTGGCTACGGCTGGCAGAAAGAGATAAGGAGTGGGGTTCTGTGCTACACGCACCTAGGGTACTACACGAGATACTGCTGCATGTCTTTTCTTTTGCACGATCACTGATTTGGGATTGCGTCGCCCACCGCCCGTCGACCCCTCGCATCTACCTCGACGTCGGCATCGACTTCACCGGCTTCTTCCTCGTCTCCGACTATGCGGCATGGCCACATGGATGGCGCCCTCTCCTGGCTGCTTCTCCCGCACGTCGATCCTTGCCGGCCCGTCTTCGCCTCCACCAATCGGGACGCCTCCATCGACTTCGTCCATAGTCGCCTCGCGCATCTTCGGTCTGATCAGCCGACGTGCGTGATCCACCCGGCTCCCGTGACGTCCGTCTTCGTACTACGCTTCCCGAGTATGGAGGGCTACCGCAGCGTCGCCTCTTCGGGCTGCAGCGGTGCCACCCGTGGTCTCATTCGCCGTTGCATCTTCACCGCCGTCGACTACGTCATTGACCTTTGTCTTCGCCTACGTCAGTACGTGTCTTACGCGTATGGTCTTCATCAAGCTGTTCGAGTTCTTCGCCGTCTCCTTTGAGCTCCGCCGCCGCGTCATCCAGATCATCTTGCCTTGTACCAGATCGTCCGGGTTTACCTCCTCGCTTCGTCTAGCACAACCTCGTCGCCAGCGTCGCCGTCTCATCTACCCCGTTCGTCTACTCCAGCAACTGCGGGTTGCATCGGCATCTTCTACCCCGACGTTCTTCTGCACCTGCGACCGCCTTGGAGGTCTTCTCTGCTGGTCTCTCAGACGAGGGTGTCTGGTTGTGCACTCTTCCTCGCACGTCCGGTCTTGGCAACACCAGTGGGTGCCATCGTCCCCGATGCGTTCGCGGGCCTGGCAAACCCGTGGGCGTATCGCCCGATGGCCCTGACTGCGTCGACTTCGGCATCGTCCGTCCTCTACGACTGCCTCGATGTGTCGCCATCTTCGTCTTCGGCGTCTTCTCTGTTACGCCATCACCATGGCGCCTCCTCGTGCGCCCGCGGCTTCATGTGCAGCTACCTCGTCTTCGGCAACCTCGACAGCTTTGCGTCTACCACGGCTACTCTACGCACGGCATCCTCGACCATGACTCCTCACCCTCCAGCTCGGCTACCTCGACATCGGCACAAAGGGCTATCATCCGCATGAGTTACTCGCCGGTTCTCTCTAGTCGCAGCGTCCGCACCGCACCGACGTTTTGTCTGCAGGGGGATGTCAGTACGTCGGCTCCTGCCTTCGGCTTCTTCTCCAGTCTCACCGTCTGCGGTGCTCCCACTGTGACTGCGGGGGAGTGTTAGAGTATATTTGGTAGTTTAGATATACGTATTGTAGACTGCCATGTGTATCCGGTGGGGTTGCCTACCCCCCAAGTCATGTACTCCTATATATACCGGCCGAGGCCTCAATGCAATACAATCCATCTATTAGACACAATCCTAATCTCCTACACCTCCATTACTTTTAGTGCACAAAAGAATGTGGAGCAACAAATAATGTTGGTTAATATAGAAAATACATGATGATAAAAACATTGTATGCATAATTTATTATTGTTAGGCACTTCAACATTGCACTTAGGAGTAAAGCAATGAGAAGTTTCTTTTCACATAAATTTGTAATTCAAATAGGGATCTTACAGCACAAGCTGGGGATGGCCAACAATGAATTGCAGCACCTGCATGCACAGCATCAATTGATCCATTCATAAAAGGGAGCCTTGATATATCAGCCCTCACCAATGCTAATCCCCTAAAACAGAAGCAGACTAACATTAGAGTCTGCATTTGACATTGAATAAACTATTAACCATGGCTACAGAACTCAAAAGCATGAATACTGACATGACGGAATAAATTATTATTGCAGCTCAATAAATAAATGTGTCAAGTAGTTACACAAAGGAACTTAATGATCAGAGCCATACTCGTCTGAAATGCTTTCTTGCCTGAGGTATTCATTGCACTGCTTCAACATATTCTCCGAGAAATCTAGTGCCACAACAAGAGAATATAGTCCACTCTTAACAAACAATCTCGAAAAGAGGCCACTTCCACAGCTTGCATCAACAATAGTCCCTCCAATTGTTGGCTTCAAATAAGTTTTTGCCGTCTCAAACTGCAGGTATAGCAATGTTCTTCAGAAAGTCTGAAAAATTATATGCTCAGACAATGATACAAAAATGCTAAAATGTATACCTAAGGTACTAGCAGGGTTTGTGGGTTTAGGGCCAAGCTAGACTGGCATTAGAGGCTAGGTTACTAAGAGACAAGGCTGTAGCCTGACCAAAACCCTGCTCACCTGAAAACGAACAGGTCTGGTGGCCCAGCATCAACAGCCCAGCATGGATGCAACAAAGCCAATTTTTTTTCTAGCATGGCCTACCCCCAGAAAGTGATCACTCCTCAGGTCTATGCAAAAATAACCACATGTTGTTTAAGACTTGGTTACAGCTTACTACCAGACAAAGTACTGATTAGAACAGCTACTAATCAAATTAGTAATGACTGAAAAGCTGTTTCGCAAATGCAATTAAACATCCTTATACAGCATGATCTGTCTCTCTAGGCCCAGGAAACCACTTCATACGAAATTTTGGTGCCATCCTCTCTTGCAGAGAAAATGATACCAGTGCAGTCCTGTTCAATAATCATCTGCGAGAACTAAGAATATCTAGGTAGAATTAAATGAAAAACAGAGTCATATTCTTGGTCCCCCAGCTCCTGAGAAAAAAAAAAACAGTTCGGCAGACATTGATAAAAGTAACAAATTATAAACTTTAATTGGATCTTTTTTTTAACAACAATTTATTGGATCATTCCCTATGTCTTTATGCGTAAGAAAACATGTATGTGTCAATAGTTTTAAGACTACATAAAGACATAATCGTGCTTTCAGCTTCAGTTAGTAGGAGCAATAGTTAAAAGTATCAATTGACAGAGCTCTTGAGTATGATGATTGTGAGATAGAGGGTTAACAAATGCAATTGAACATCCTTATGCATACAACGTTAAGCAGTATGACCTCTCTCTCTAGTCCAGGAAAACCACCCCAAATGAAATTTTGGCGCCATCCTCTCTCGTAAAGAAATGATACCAGTGGAGTCCTGTTCAAATAATCATCTGTAAGGACTACGAAACAATCTCCATATAACTAATTGACAAATGCAGAGTCATTCTAGCTGCACCAGTTTTTAAAAGAAACAGTTTGGTAGACATTGAGACTATTAACAACTTGCAACCTTTATTGGATTATTCCCTCTGTCTCTATGTGAAACTTGAAAGAAACCATTTCTGTTGCAACATTTTCAAGCTTTGTAAAGATGTCAAGAATTCATGCATCACTGATTTAGAGCCTTTTTTTAGGGCACACTGATTTAGAGCCTTAGGAACGGTTTCAGCATTTAGCTAGTAGGTGTAATTATTAAAAAAAATGCAATAATCTTTTTGACGAGATTAAATAAAAAATGACGAGAAAGAAAAAATTGATCCTAAGCAAAAGGTTAAGAGAATCGTGCCTATCTGAAGCCGAAGTTGAGTGAATCATGCCCGCACTTAGGAAACACTAGAATTTGAAATTACAGCAGGTCAAATTCCTCTTATTATTCACTCAGCCCCTCGTTTCAACTTTCAAACATACACGCCAGGCTATGGAATTTCAGAAGAAACAAAACTCGTTACCTGAATAATTCCGTTGCTGCCGGCATGGACTCAGAGTACTCGGTTGAACCAACTGCCACTGTAAGGTCCCAGTAATCCTGCTTATTGGGGTAGATTTTTTTGCAGGAAGAACACTCGAGACTCGAAACATCACTAGAAAGGAACAAACCGCCAAAGCGGGAAGCAGGAAGCTGCGCAATAAGCAATTGGCAGGTACTAACTAGGTAAGTTGAGGCGGGGCGAACTAGAATAACTCGCTTACCCTGACTGATCGCTCGCGCCCACGAGAGGGTAGTAGCAGATTGGGCACGCTAGCTTGCTCAGCTTCGTCTCCGGCGCCGGTTCCACCGAAGGTTCCTGAAAATAAACCCGGACTCAGCTGCCCGCGGAGCGTGCGGTCTGAGTGTGCTCTCCACCTGCTCGACGGAAGGCATCAGCGGGGCGAGCGGGCCGAGGGCACTCACCGCGACGGCCTCGTCGGGCGCGTCAGCTGTGGCGGTAGGTGAGGCGCTCGCGTGCAGCGCGAGCCTCCTCGCCGGGGCGGCACGGCTACGGCTCGCCGCGACGCGGTGCCGTGGGAGCCGGTTGTTGCCGCGCGGCGCCACGGGAGCTGCTGCTGCGGGGGTAATCGTGGTGCCCAGCGCCGCCGCCATGGATGGCTGGGAGCCGTGGGGGTGCCCTGGAGGCTGGAGGCTGGAGGCGCGCCGTCGAGGGAAGAGGCGAAGTGGAATCCAAACAGCTGCGGGGGAGCAGGTGTGCGGCGTACGGCGCCGGAGCCCGGAGGGCCTCGGGCCTCCACGACAAGAAGATACTGTTTGTTTGTGGACCTTTTTTTTTTTGCCATTATAATTTTTATATAGGTTGAAAATGTGCCACCTCAGTCGTTGACAATGGTATATTTCAAATTCTTGAAAAATATAATTGCATTTTTTCAATGGGCGTGAAGCCACCTAGTTATTGCCGGTTAACGAAAGGTGACAGGAGTAAGAAAAAATCAATCGATTTGTCCATCAAAGTGGCCCGATTAACAAGCGAGTGAAAACCTTGAACTGGGTCAATCGAAATAAGGTAACGCTTGGTGAGGCTGATGGCCCAATGGCCTCCTCCAGTGGGCCGGCCTGCCTATGCACGACGCATCAGGGCATGTTCCTCATCAGAAAATAAGCTCCAGATTTTCAAAAAAAAAAAAAACTCCAGTTTTCCAAAACACAACTCATTCGGCATAAAATTTTCTCTCTTCCCATGCATCATTTAGGAATTAGCATAAAACAACAAGGATATGCACATCTTTATGTATGTCATTAGTTGAGAGCTTGGATTAATATTTAGTAGATTACACTACATGAAGGTTGATTTGGTTTGTCGTTTGAGTCTGTTCTAGCCTCTAGCTAGCATTTTGGGTTAGGTTGACCACTCGTAGCACGTTCTAAAGCTTTAGCAAAAAAATTACATTTCCCACTAAAATTGTGACTTGACGAAAATTGGATAGTACAGAAAATTAGAAACATAACAAAGATTGTAGTTTTGGATTAGGTATGCCATTGTTTACAATACAAAATTAAACATACATTACACATTACAAAAAAGTTGCTTGAAAATCTCTTAATTAATAAACTAAACTATAAACATAACAAGAATAGCAAGATCTTATCTTGGATATAATAAATAAAAAAGTCTCCACTAAATTGATGTAGTATAAAAATGTTACAACCCAAAAAAAATACAATGGAAAAGTAACTTTCACATGGAACGTTGACAGTATTTAAAATATACATATTAGATCCCGATCTACAGATCAATCATAATACTACAAAAGAATTTTATTTTTGGGTCCTTCTGAAAAAATAGACACACAAAAGTATTTGGAATATAAAAAACCAGTAACTGCCAGCGAGCATTGCACAACATCAGCAGCCTTCTTGCGGTAGCCGGTACCTTGGCAGGGAACAACAAAAATGTGCATGCTGCCAATCGCAGAGTACGGGCCGCATGTGCACATGCATGATGATGGGCTGGGCTCCAAAAATTTAGCAATTGGAAGCAGTAGAATTCCACGAGGTGACATGGACAGAACATTAAAAAATCGAGTGATTGATGAAAACCGTAATGACTCGAATGACAGTTTGCAATACCACATTTTATTTGTTTTGTTTTGGTGTTATACAACATTTTCTTCCAATAGATTCAATATTTTGAAAAACAGCTCAGCGTTTTGAAGAAACTGATTCAACATACTAATAAAAATGTCGAATCAGCTTCTAAAAATGTTATAATTACATATACAAAATGTTGAAACATTTAAATAAAAAGTTTAAAATAGCATATTTGATTTTATTTTGTAGTATTAATTCAAATGAATATTATGGTAAACACGAATTTTTAATTGGATACCTGACTAAAAAAATATCATTCAAAGATTGGAATTTTGTTAGACTCCTACCCTTCTTCCCTTCTTTCCCCACTCATGCTTTGTCATGTTTGCTTTTTTTTTTTGACACGATGCTTTGCGAGTATTGGAAGTTATGGAAGTAAAGATCTTAAGAGGATAGGATCCCCGTCATGGATTTAACAGTTGGATCAAAATTTTAGGGTGAGTGCATGGCACATGTGGCTCACAGTGTAGCTCTGCCCGGGCCGACCTTCTCATTTTAGTGGGCAGATTTTCTATCTATTTTTCGGTAAATCTTGGCTTCCATACTTTTCGATGTTTGAGTTTCAAGCAAACAATCAGAGCCATTGGACGAGCCGAAGGGGCTGGTGGGGCCTCCCAGCATTAAAAAAGGATTTTTCAGGGTTTTTTTTTCTATTTACATTTTGATGAGTGTTTTTTTTTTTGCCAAGTGTCAGTTCAACTCATGGCATACTCTCAACCAAATGTTCAATAAAAAAACTCTCTACAAAGAGCACTTTGGTGTCACAAGCTTTGTTGTGGTGGCACTCGGCAAAGGCACTAGTGGCACCCACCAAATAAAAGGAATCTGTTAGTGCTCCCCGGTCCCACCCATGCCGGCATTGGAGAAGAAGCCCAAGCCATCAGATTAACTCAACATTTTGACTTCGGAAAACCAACATTTGGATTTTGTAATTCCAACATTTTATCTTTATAGTTTCAACCTTCTAAACGTCAAATGTGCTTGAGAGAGAGATGGCTTGTCTTATATAGCACAAGATAGATATGAAGCCCATGCATGCTCTCGCAGCAAAGAAGATACATACAATGCAATTACTAGTAGGTTCCATTTACAAAGCGCGTCGATCGATCGGTATGCAGCAATAATCATCACTTGGCCGGCAAATGGAAACGTGCACGTGTATGATGCGCGGAGCGCCTCCGGCCGGCCAGGAGAAATTAAGATGCTGGCCACTCACATCTTGAAGGCCTCATACTCAGATCTTGAAGGCCTCATCGACGTCATCTCTCCGCATGCCGGCGGCCTTATACACGCGCATGAACTCGCGGTAGGTCACGGCACGGTACCGTGGCGGATTGTCATCGCCGTCGACGAGCTCCTCGGCAGGCGCGAGGAGGCAGTCCTGCGTGGGCGCGACGAACACCCCCACCGACGTGCGCGCCGCCGCCTTGTCCGGCACGGCGCGGTGCTCGACGCTCTTCACCACCCCATTTGTGGCGATCTCGACCGGGTGTCCGAGGTTGACGACGAAGGCGCCGGGCACGAACGGGACGGGGACCCATTCACATCCGCCGCCACGGCACAGCAAGACCTCGAGGCCCGGGATGCCGCCGCTCCCCTGCCGGAGCAGCGTGATGAGGTTGCGGTCGCAGTGTGGTGCCAAGCCCAGAGCCCGCTCCGGCTCCGGGCATGGCGGGTAGTGGTTGATGTTGACGAACACGTGGCCGCCGCTGAGGTCACCCTCGAAGTAGTCCGGGCGGAGGCCCAGGCCCTCGCACAGTAGCCGTAGGAGCTCCATACCCAGGGCCCGGGCCGGCAGGACGAAGCCCTCGACGGCTGCACGGAGGCGGATGGGCTTGTTGGGCCACTCGCTTCGGGCTACGTCGTCGAGGGGGAGTGGGCAGGTGAGGCGGAGGCAGTCACGCCAGTAACGCTTGCCTCTGGTGTTGTAGTTGCCGCCGGTGAAGAGACGGTTGGGGTTTTCCTCGTCGGAGGAGTAGAATGCCGCCTTGTCCTCCGCGGGCAGCCGGAAGAACTCCTCGCAGCTGGATTCCATGGCACGCACCACTTCCTCCGGCACGCCGTGGTTCACCACCTGATCGATCGGCCGCCGGCCGGTACGTACGTGCGCGCGGCATCACCACCGTTAGTTGTTGTGGCGGAGAGGTTTGGAGAGCTAGAGGTAGAATAAAACGTGCCTGGAAGAAGCCGAGTTCCTTGCCGGCTTGGAGGATGGCACGGCGGACCTCGTCGCGGGGTCGGGCGAGGTCGATGACGGGGAGCGCGACGGCGGCGGAGGACGCCGGCGGGCGCTCGTCGGGCGTGAAGACGCAGCTGTCCGGGAGCGCCTCGTTCCAATTCCACGCGGCGGAGGAGAGCAGCTGCGTATCCATCGCTACCGTGCCTGCCAAACGATGGCAACCAATGGATCGGAGCAGACAAGTAACAGTACTGTAGGATTTAAGCAAGGGAAGGAAGGTGGGTGCCGCAATCCTTGGCGCAAGGAATAAGTCTCAGATTCTCGGCTGGTTTTCGTTATACATCTATATTTTTCTGATGAGTCCTTTTTTTCAAGCTTCGTATTCCCATCAACTTGATTACTATATGTTATCGCTGTAGGTCTAGATGCAAAGCTTCATAGAAAATGGCAAGTACTCCTAATCTGCATGTGCATTAATCATGGAGCCACTCATGTAGCGAACCAACGACGACTTTAGAAAAACTGTTGGTCGTCGTTTTAGATTTTTCGATATCTAGCCCCAATTATGACTTTTTTATGTGACAATATATTTAATAGGAAAGAGATGACAATTGTATCTGGAATAAATACAATTTTAACATGGTTTCTTATGTTGTGGCATACATAATGTCTAATAGCATGGATCATCCACTCCCGTAGACACATCCGCACAACAATTAATGTTCTTGGATACTAAAGTATTATACTATTCAATACTCATTGTTGATTGTAGTGTATCATATTTTTAATATATGTCAAAAAGGGTGATGAAAGTTTCATTGAGCTATGCACACAAACATAGGTGTGGGCCTCTGGGCTGCTTCTTCTGCGCGCAAGTGCTAATGGGCCGACTAGTGCTTTGATGACGAGCCTGGCTCGCGCGCTTGCAGTTCCTTTTATTAAATGGGCTTTCATTTGAAAGTCATGGGCCATAGGACTGCCGTAGGATTTGGATATATAGACGGATTAAAAAAATTTGAAGCTAAGCTTCATTTAAGAAAAGGGGAAAAGAATAAGTCATAGAACACTGAGATCAAGCTTAAAGCCGAGTTCGAGCTTAGATAGTGCTGCTAGGAATAGACTTTTGATGTAAGCACTGAGAAGTCAACTTTCAAGCCAAGACCAGCTTTCATAGAAGGCCTGATGAACTTGAGGGAAACTAGGTACGTAGCCTCTAGTTCACAACCCTACATTTAGAACTTGGTCCATTGTCAACTATCATTGGCATTGTGTGAACTGTTGTCTCGACGACTTTCTGTGTAAACCAAGTTCAATGAACGATGCCTAACCTCGTTCGATGAAATGTTACCAAATTATCTCTAACCTATCGCTCCCTCAGTTCCTTTGTGTTGGTCGCCGTAGTTCAACTCACAAATATTGCAAACTTTGACGCTGTAGTTCCTTTGTGTTGGTTATGCCAACTGATATAGTGATATGCTACTTGTTGTTTGCCGGTTGGACACATTTCATATGCCGTGTTTTAATTTTCGTTATCTCTGGACCTCGTGTCTACATCTTGCAGGGTAAACTGATGCTGAAACTTCATCTTGTTAGAATGACAACGTCACTTATCAGATACTGTATGGCAAGCACATTTGAGGGAAGCTGATTGTTTGTAACGGTGATCACCAATCAGAATCTGCAGCAGCTATATGTGTCCTGTGAGACTGAACAAATCTGTTAAGAACAGCACCAAGAATCCTCAGGGAAAGAAATCTACGAAGAGTAACAAATTGACCATACTGATGAGGTCATCAGATTCATGCCTAGGCACAGTTAGTATATCTTTAGGACTTTATGACGTTGTTGGCCCGAGATTTCTCACCCTGAGACGACACAGGGGGCAGCAATTATTGTGCCCACAAGTCATAGATAGAAATGAAAACGCCTTAACGGATTCCGCCTCTACTCTACGGATACGGGTGCGACACGACCCGCGAGGGCGATTTCACCCTTTGCCCCTCGCTGGCGGCGGCAGAGGGCTGTACTCCGCAATTGCCCTCCCTCGGTTCGGCACCGCCTCACCGTCTTTTCTTCCCTCGACGCCGGAAGTCGGGTGCTTGCGCCGCCAGCGACCGTCCATCGACCTTGTTCCGCGCCGCCAACTTCGGGTGATGGCAAGGTGACCTCTAAAGCTCCTTTCCTTTCCCAATTGTAATCTTATCTTCCCTGTAATCTGTGTAAGATTAGCCATTGGCTTGACCAATAGGTATGTTTGTCACTTGGGAAATATTGTTGATGGGCTACATTCGACCTGCATAGTATCACTTGGAGCCAGTCTTGATTACTGAGTATTAGGAATTTCCAGTCGCTCCTAAGAAAGCCCCCTTTTTATTGACTTGTCCCGGTCCAAGAATGCAACTGGAACTTGCGGACCATACTCGAGAGGACTAAATGACACTGCCCAAGAATGCAACTGGAACTTGCGGACCATACTCGAGAGGACTAAATGACACTGCCCTATTCATCCCTGTCTTGGCATCCCCTTGTCTATATGCTGAACTATAGACAGCAAGCAAGTAACAGAAGATAAACATTAGTTGATGCATGATTGCCATGCGCGATGTGTCCCATGTTAGTGAGGCTTCTTTGTGCTTGCAAATGATTTACCAGCTTGTTGCTTACTATTTCGGTGTGATACATTGCTAGTTGTACTGATATATACATTGCTAATTTCTGGGGGCACTGTTTATTGCCAACTATATGGCTGACTGTTTCATTGATGCACACTGTACTTTTGCTCGAAATATACCAGAGCA
The DNA here is from genome assembly GCA_015342445.1 of Digitaria exilis. NCBI lineage: Eukaryota > Viridiplantae > Streptophyta > Magnoliopsida > Poales > Poaceae > Digitaria > Digitaria exilis. The sequence goes on from JACEFO010001795.1 coordinate 3,127,971, forward strand.
AAATCCACCTCTGCTAGAAATCACCGCTTTTGCTTGACATTAAGTTGATAATCTGTTTTTTCCTTTTGTTGCTAATGCCTTGGCTTTTAAGTTGATAATTTGTTTTTTCTTCTTTAGTAGCTATTCTGCTTATCTATTAGTTCTTTCAAGGTATAGATCCGGTTGTAGATATGATGCTACATTTTGTAGATAAATAGTTATTCTAAACTTGCTTTCATTGTTGCCCATTTACCTTTGGGTTCCTATTGTGCATCGGTATCATTTGTACCTCCAGTTCAAATCACTTTATTTTTCTTATATATGATAATAGGAATCTTTAAGGTCTACAGATTCATTTGGACTAAGGGCTTATAGTTTTTATTTAGCTGGTGCAGATTTTTGTAGCACCATTTGATAAGTTTTTAACAAATTGTGCTGCAGAATCACTCCTAAACGTATTTTGAAAATGACAATTTTTTGAGTTGCTTGAGCACAAAATGAAAGCGAAAACAATTAACTCCCATGCTAAGGATTGCTCGATATTTGGATCTCTTATCTTTGTGCTTCAGGGTTCGAAAAATGCCTAACTCAATAGGTGGCAGCTCAAGCTCACATAAAAGGAAGAAAGCTCGGAAAAGTAGAAAAATGTCAAGTGAGTTACTGATTCACTTTTGCTAGTTCTTCTTTTACATGTATTTAATGACAAGCTCCTTGACTAGGAAACCTGTTGGACGATGGCAGCTTAAGTGAATCTAGTCAAGGCACCTTGAGTGAACTCAATCAAGAAGTTGTTTCGAAGTTATCTGAAACTGTTGTTTCACTGGCTTCATTCAATGGTGATAATACAAATCAGCCACTACCGGAAAATTGATGTTTGCCGTGAGTAGGAATGTTTGCCGTGAGCCAAAAATCGGGCTCACGGCAAATACATCTTTGCCGTGAGCCTTAAGCCGGTAGCTCACGGCAAACAAAAACTCACGGTAAAATTCCTCTTTGCCGTGAGCTTAAAAAGAGAAGCTCACGGCAAATAAAAACCCACAACAAAAGAGTTCCCTTTCCGTGAGCTTACAAATACAAACTCACGGCAAAAGCAATCTTTGCCGTGAGCTAAAACAAGGCTCTCGGCAAAACTTTTTTAAATTATTTAAAATATCGCCTCCCCGTGAGGTTTGTAAAGCTCACGGCAAAGGCACTGTTTGCCGTGAGCTTTCTCTTTGCTCACGGCAAAGGCATTGTTTGCCGTGGGCTTTCATATGCTCACGGCAAACATGCTCTTTGCCGTGAGCATCTAGAAAGCTCACGGCAAATATATGTTTCATAATTATTTAAAAATATCAAAACAAAGTCTAAAACTCGATGTCTACTGGTATCAGACACATTGGTTGTGGAGAAGGTTTGACACGGTTTCGCATAAATTTGTTTCGTACGATGCACAAAATTGAAAATGCTCGTAGAAGTTTCATAAACATGAGAAATGATTTTTAGTTTTTGAAGTCAAAGTGAAGCTTAAGTTTGAGTTTGAGTTTAAAAACATTGTGTATATGATATAGACACTATAATATGGTCTTTCTTAAAGGTTAGTAATTTTTTAGATATATTTGATATTTATTTGTATTCAAAATATGCACGAAATAATGAAAAATTGTTAAAACGTGAGAAAAATAATGAAATAATAAGCAAAAAAATATGAATAAAATTATTTAAATGAAAGTCCACGAAATAGTTTGATCATTGTAGTGACTTTCTAAGAAAGAAAGAACATGAAAACATGTGAAACAAAAATAAAAAGTGGGTGGTTTACATGTTTGCCGTGAGCATCTACTTAGGCTCACAGCAAACGTGATGTGTGCCGTGAGTCTCCCCTAGCTCACGGCAGACATCGTTTTTAAGGGTAGAAAAAATAGCAGAGAATAAAATTTAAGGGAGAAAAAATAGAATAAAATATAATTTAGTGGGCCAAAAGAAAAAAAATGACACGTGGGGGGCTTTGCCGTGAGCCGCCAGATATGGCTCACGGCAAAACGACCGCTTTGCCGTGAGCCAGATCTGGCGGCTCACGGCAAAGCGGCCAGATACCCTTTCCTCCAATGGTAGCACAAGAAATTTAGGGAAGCAAAAAATAGAATAAAATAAAATTTAGCGGGAGAAGAGAAAAAAATGACATGTGGGGTCTTTGCCGTGAGCCGCACGATCTGGCCCACGGCAAAGGCCCCTTTGCCGTGAGCCGTTCGATCTGGCTCATGGCAAAGCAGCCGGTTTGCCGTGAGCCAGATCTGCGGCTCACGGCAAAGCCGCCAGTCTAATCCTTTTATCCTCCTTTACACTTCACACACTACACTTCACACACTTCACACACACGGCCTCCTACCGCCTGCTGCCTGTCGCCAGCCGCCGCCGCCAGCCGCTGCCGCCTCCCGCGTCGCCAGCCGCCGCGCCAGCCGGTTGCCTCCTGCCTCCTGCCGCGCCAGCCATCGCCGGCCACCTCCCCCGCCTGCCGTGCCAGCTGTGCCGCCAGCGCTAGGTCGGCCAGGCCGCGCCAGCTGCACGTGGCGCCCGGCCAGGCCGCCAGCGCGCCTGCCGTGCCGGCCAGCCGTGCCAGGCCGGCCGCGCCTCCCCCGTCGTCCGCGCTAGGCCAGGCCAACGCCGGCCCCGAGGTCTGCTGCCCCCGACGACGCTGGGCAGCCGTGCACTCGAGGTGAGAATTGCTCCTCACAGTGCTTGTTAATTCGTATATATGTTAATTGTGTGAGAATGCAATAAACTCTTGTGAATTGAATTTGAAATTGTTAGAATTCATAAAGCATGTGAGTTAATTTTGTAAGAATTGATGATGAATTGTCGGCCATCGTGCCCATCGTTTGTGTTATCATTGTCGGCCGTCGTGCCCTTAGTTTGTATGTTGATTGTTGTGGGTCTTAGATAACTCACCATGCAGGGTAGATGGTGCCAAAATTTGCTTCTGATATTGTTATTTTTTTATGTGTAGGTAGAGGCCGCTTCTGACTCGTGACCTTGCACGACGGCGAGGTGAGACATTAAACCCCACCTCTCTATATGTTCATGTTTGTATTTCACGTAACCGAGTTAGGCGTCTCCCGTTTGGAAGAGATATGGTTCGAAATATGCTGAGATATCTGCATATTTAAAACTGTATCTGTTTCGAATTATCCACGTTTTTGGACAGCCCGAGGATGCGTCGATGTGGCTAGTCTCCATGTTCTACTTCTATCCGGGACAGAGTTTCGGCAATATCTCCCTGTTGTTCTCTGGATACACACTCTCCTTCCAAGGACGTGTATCTAAAGAACAACGGGGAGGTGCTGCCAAAATTTTGTCTTGGGTAGGAGTAGAGCATGGAGACTAACCACATCGGCGCATCCTCTGGTGGGATTAGGACCTATCTTCACCTATTAGAAAGTATAAGGAGCGTGTAGATACTTAAGATTTTTATATTGCTCGTTGATACTTTAAGGATGGACGACCGTGAGTGGATGTACATGGGGCGTCCGAGTAATCGTCAGTTTACAGTCGAATGGATTGAGAAGACCGAGAAATTCATGAAACTAGCATTTCAAAATGCTAAAGGAGCCAGCAGGACTTGGTGTCCATGCAACATTTGCAAAAACAAGAAACGCCAACCAAAGGATGCCATGAGTACACATATTTGTAAGAATGGATATGTTGCCGGCTATACACGGTGGAAGTATCATGGTGAAGTCGACGATCGTGTGAGAGAGGAGGTCGTGAGACAACGAGTCATGGATTATGATGCTGAAGCTGGGGTAGGGGACATGTTAAATGACTTTGGTGAAGCACACTTCAATGGGGAACCTATGGAGGAGGAGCCAGAGGCAACCGCAAAGGCATACTATGACATGTTATCCACGGCTCAACAACCCCTTCATGGGCATACTAAGATTTCTCAGCTGGATGGCATTGCACGCCTTATGTCCCTAAAGTCCCAATACAATCTTGGGCGGGATGCCTTCGATAATATGTTGAAAGTTGTTGGCAGTCTGCTTCCAGAGCCACACAATCTGCCTCCGAACATGTACGAGGCAAAAAAAACTCCTTAATGCACTAAAGATGCCCTATGAGCAGATACAAGCTTGTCCAAATGGATGCATCTTATTTAGGAAAGAACACGAGAAAGCGAATTACTGCCCAAAGTGTAAATCCTCTCGGTACGTGGAGCAAGACTGTGGTGATGGTTAGAAGAAGCAGAGCAAGCTCCCCATGAAAATCCTACGGTATATGCCGTTCATACCGAAGATCCAACGGCTTTACATGACCGAGAAAACCGCGAAACAGATGACATGGCACAAAGATGGACGTCGATACAATCCCGACAATATGGTACATCCATCCGACCAGTGAATCATGGCAACGATTTAATCAAATTTATCCGTTGAAAGATAATGAAGCCCGTAATGTTCGTGTTGCTCTGGCTACAGATGGGTTCCAACCTTATGGGATGGGGTTTGCCTCATACACTTGCTGGCCTGTGTTCGTTATCCCTCTCAATATCCCCCCCCCGGCGTCTTATTTACTCGGCAGAACATATTCCTGTCGTTGATAATTACCGACCAGCTGGGGACTAATATGAATGTGTATATGGAGCCTCTGATTGATGAATTGGACCGTGCTTGGGAGGAAGGGATACTGACATACGACCGAGCTACAAATAGAAACTTTATAATGCATGTTTGGTATCACTACTCCCTGCATGACTTTGACTTCCTAGCATATGGGATATTCTGTGGCTGGTGTGTGCATGGTAGGATGCCATGCCCAATATGCAAGTCAGCTTTGAAGTTTATTTGGTGGAACAAGGGTGGCAAGTATTCCGCGTTCGACAAACATCGGCAATTCCTCCCTCTGAATTATCCATTCAGGCGAGACATAAAGAACTTCACGAAAGGTCTTGCAGTTACAAACCCTCAACCGCACATTATGACCGGGGCTGAGGTTTGTGCTCATGTATCTGGTCTACAGGCCAACCAACAAGGTGGTTTTGTAGGATATGGTCAGGATCATAACTGGACTCATAGTTCAGGATTGCGGAGGCTCCCCTATATGGCAGACATTCTTCTTCCACATAGCATTGATTTGATGCACACTGAGAAGAATAATGCCGAGGCTTTATTCGGAACCGTCATGGACATTTCTGATACTACAAAAGACAATGTTAAAGCTAGAGTAGATCAAGCAATGTTGTGCGATAGGCCAAAGATGAACATGGTGCCTCCCACTAGTGGCAAGACCTGGAAGAAGCCTAAGGACGATTACGTTCTGACGAGGGCACAAAGGAGGGAAGTACTAGAATGGTTCCAAACATTAATGTTTCCTAATGCATATGCGGCCAATTGGAGGAGAGGAGTTAACTTTGCCACCATGCGAGCCAATGGGCTCAAGAGTCATGACTACCACATTTGGCTTGAGCGGCTTCTTCCGGTGATGGTCTGAGGCTATGTCCCCGACCGGGTCTGGCTAGTGTTGGCAGAGTTAAGCTATTTCTTCCGCCAGCTTTGTGCAAAGGAGATATCTCGAATCGTGATACAAGAGATAGAAAAATTGGCGCCGGTGTTGCTCTGTAAACTGGAGAAGATCTTTCCACCCGGTTTCATTAACCCGATGCAGCATATGATTTGGCACCTCCCGTATGAGGCCAGAATGGGTGGGCCTGCCCAAAACCGTTGGTGCTATGCAGTCGAGAGATGTCAAAAGACTCTTCGAAGTAAATGTAGAAATAAATGTAAAATTAAAGCACCCATTGCGGAAGCATTCATTCTGGAGGAGGTGTCAAACTTCACAACGAAATACTATTCAGACAATCTCCCTAGCATGCATAATCCTCTTCCTCGTTACAATGCTGGGCCCAATGAATCAAATCTTAGCATTTTTCAAGGGCAATTGGGCAGTGCAAGTGGCGCGACCAATAAGGCTTTGAACATGTCAGAGTGGCGCAAGATCATGCTATATATCTTGACCAACCTCGACGAAGTGAAGCCGTACATGTTGTAAGTTCTCAACCTAACTTGTTTTCGAGTAGTAACTATTCTGCAACCCTTTGTGTCTTGTTGGTACAGGGAATTTCATCGTCAATATTGGCATCGTTCCAGGGAAGCAACGCCTCAGGAATCTGATAGACTTCTTAGGTAAGGTGTGGGATCAGGAATACCTGATTTCATTTCTTGGTTCAAACAGAAGGGTGGATCCGATTCTACCATGAGTGCCGAATTGAGACAGGTTGCCAATGGCTTTGGCAATAAGATCAGGTCGTATACTAGTTATGATGTCAATGGATATCGCTTTCACACAACAACACACGAGTGTAGTCGGCCCAATCGAAGAACCACTAATAGTGGAGTTTTTACGATGGGCTCTAATGGGGTCGAGTATTATGGAAGAATCGAGGAAATATATGAATTGAGTTTTCATGGTCGTCGAGAATTTAATCCTGTCATAGTCAAATGTCATTGGTTTGATCCCCAACAAGTGAGACGAAACCCAAACCTTGGGCTAGTCGAAGTCCGATAATCATCCGTGTATTGAGGAGACGATGTCTATATCATCGCTCAACAGGCCGCACAAGTTTATTTTCTCCAATACCCTTGTAAGACCGACATGCGTCTTCAGGGGTGGGATGTTGTGTACAAGGTATCACTACATGGTAAATTATCTGTCCCAAACAATAATGATTATAATATATATCCAAACACATATGAGGGAGAATTCTTTCAAGAAGATGGACTTGAAGGGAGTTTTGTCATAGATTTAGCAGAAACGATTGGAATGGAAGTAGACAATGAAGATTTAGGTGACGAAGACGATGGAGATGAGGTTGAAAATGTGATGGACTTACAATTACTTGAGCGATTGCAATTAAACGATGACAGTGATAACATTCCTCCTTCGGAGCATGACCATGATGATATCGACGCACGTGATAGTGATTATTAGTATTACCAACAAGCTAATATTGATGATGATGATTATTATTTCTAAAAAATTGTACGTGCCTTAATATTTTAGATTATTTGTATTGCTATGTTAATTTAATTCATATTCTCCTTATTTTTCTAATTTCTATAGTATATCTTGTTTATTTGTGCTAATTTGCCTATTCTTTTTATTAACAGGTGATTGAAGAGATATGGCGGGCGGGAAGGTAAGGAATGTGAACTCCGTGTACCAAAGATCGAATCAACTACTTGAGCAGGGGCAGGGGTCAGGCGAGGGGCAGAGGAGGGGCAGGGGTCGCCCGAAAGGCAGTGGTGAGGGGTCCGAGAGTGGTCAGGGGGCTGGTACAGGACGCAGGCGTCGAGGGTGGAGGTCACCGCCAGCTCCACTTGAGGAGGAGGAGGAGTCTTCTGAAGACGATGACTTTGTACCACCCCCACATCACCCAGAGTCAGAGGACGAGTCGGTAGAGGCGGAGGATGGGGAGGGGGAGGATGGAGAGGAGGAGGAAAGAGAGGATGGAGAGGAGGAGGATGGGGAGGAGGGGGAGGAGGAGGACGGGGAGGATGGGGAGGGGAGGAGGACGACGATGGGGAGGATGGGGAGGCGGAGGAGGAGGCCGATGAGGAGGGTGAGGGGCACCAGGGGTACGAGGAGGCCGTTGGGGATCCACCGAGAGTTTGGTTGCGAGGTTCGTCGACCCTTCCGAAATGACCAGCTCCTCACAAACGCCCGGTGATTAGGCCCTATGGGCAGAAGTAAGCACTTTTGACTCGATCAATATTCTTCATATGATATACTGCAAATCTCAAAAAAATTAATCACATTTCAGGAGTTGGGAGATTGTGGGCGTAGGTGATCATACACGGCTTGTCAATGGCATACTAGGCCTTTTGTGCAGGTAACACTTCCCTGGCATGGTTTTGCATGGTGGTGTGTACGAGCCGGCATTGACTTTTGAACACTACTACTCAGCGGTGGACCAGCGAGATCTTTTGGAGCGGGTGAAGGGCGAGTTATGGGTAAGTTGACCTCACACTACATTACTCTATTCATTGCATTCAGAGCATATATGCATTGTATGTATATGCAGGATTTCTTCAGGTGCGAGGATGGATATGAGGCAGACGCGCAGGGTAATGCTCATAGAGCCTGGAAGAAGCTAGTGCATGACATGCATTATGAGGCGCGCATCCAGGCTATCATTAACTACAACGCACAAGTGCTTCACACGAGGTCACCAAGGAGGAGGCAAGAAAGATGACGCTGAACAGGGGGCAATACCTCCAGGTAACTAACAACCTTGAAGACTCTTCTTTTCTGAGAATAAACATGCTTCATTTCATATTCTACGTTCAATTCATGTCTTGTAGGCGCCTGTTAGTTGGTGTAATAATCACGCACAAGCCTGGGAAAGAATGGTGGATAGGTGGTGCTCTGCTGAATGGCTGGCGAAACACAAACTTGCCCGGGAAAAGCGTTTGAAGATGCAAGGACCAGTGCACCATCAAGGCAACCGAAACCTCAGGGCATTTGCGAAAACATGGGTAAGCGGATACCTTTCTTTGCTGTAATGTTAGACATAGTGATAAATGTCTAACAACCTTACACTCATTGTCCGCAGTCTGATTCACATGGTGGCCAGCCTTGTGGCAAGGTGAAGGCGTACGCTTTAGCTCACATGGGCAAGGCGACGACAGACACTGACTTCAGCATGGAGACACCGGCCTCAGCGTACACCAATCCGACAATCGCCCCACGACTTAGTGCATACACAGAGAGGGCAAGGGAGGTCCATGGGCCGGAGTACGATCCAAGCACCCAGAACTTTGATGGACGAATCGTCATGGAGGTAGGAGGAGGCAAAAAGCATGGGCGTTACTGGATGGGTGACGGCATGATCGACTCGGCCTCGACGCCAACACTCTCTGAGATTCGAGCAAGGGCGTCGAGCGGAAGCGATGCGATACGCCCAAGACAAACCGTTGACCAGATGCAGATAGCGAGTCTACAGGTTATTTCTGTTTGCTTCGGCTTTTTTAAATTCTGACACTATTAATTTGAATTCTAACATATATTACGTTGCAGGCCCAGCTACAAGAAGAGAGGAGCCAACGGAAGCAAATAGAGGCCTCCATGAGCCAGATGTACCTTTGGAGGCAGAATGTGGGTGCGCAGATCTCTATACCTCCGCCACAGATTCAATTGTACCCAGCGCCTCGTCAACACACACCTGTGAGTATATATGAATGCTTTAGTTTGTATGTTGGTAACTTAATTCTTTTCCCACATGTGCAATATATTATTCTTTATGCAGGTTCTATCGGCGGCATCAAATGATCCTGCTGCTAATGTGTCGCCTGGTAGCTGTGTCGCCTTGGGGGACTTGGGGATCTCAGCCGACGCCACGAGGCCCACCTGCTACTATGTCACCTTGGGGGCATTGGGGCTCTCAGTCGTCTCAGCCGTCTCCACCGCCGGAGGCAAACCCACAGGATCAGGATCTATCCACACCCTCCCCCTCCAACCCTTGGGAACGAAGGCCGCACTACTAGGTAGTGAACTTGTTGTCGTTTGATTGAACTTGATAATGTCGTTGTTGAACTTGGTTTGGATGTCGTCGAACTCTATTGTTTATCGTTGAATGTCGTGGTTGAACTTGGTTTGGATGTCGTCGAACTTCTAGTTTACCTTTCTCGTTGTATTAACTATGTGTGGTTGTGCAATGTGTATATAAACTGCCTGTAATGCTCATTGTGATGACTATGTGGTTGTGCAATGTATATGTAAACTGTCTGTGTGATACATTTTTGATTGGGGTATCATATACCAAAAAAAAATAGAAAAAAGTAGGCCCAGGTGCCATTGTTTGCCGTGAGGAAATGACCCAGGCTCACGGCAAAAGGCTCCTTTGTCGTGAGCCACTGGCCCAGGCTCGTGGCAAAGAGCCATTTCTGGGATTTTCTGGGCTTTGCCGTGAGCCTCGGCCCTGGCTCACGGCAAAGGAGCCTGTTTGCCGTGAGCTAGGGCACAGGCTCACGGCAAACAGACCATCTTTGCCGTGAGCCATGGTCATGGCTCACGGCAAACAGGCTTCCAAGCCGCCGCCTTGCTGTTCTGCCAGGTGGGCCCGCACGGATGTTTGCTGTGAGCCACGGCACCTGGCTCACCGCAAAGAAGGCCTGTTTGTCGTGAGCCAAGGGACAGGCTCACGGCAAAGATGGCCTGTTTGCCGTGAGCCAGGGCTTTGGCTCACGGCAAACATGCCTCCTTTGCCGTGAGTCAAAGCCCTGGCTCACGGCAAACAGGCCATCTTTGCCGTGAGCCTGTACCTTGGCTCACGACAAATATCCGTGTGGGCCCCACTAAAGCCGTTGACGTCCGTTCCTCGCCGTCATCGTAAAATTTGTTTTGCCGAAGGGGTTTCTTGGCTCATGGCAAAGGTTTGCCGAGAGGGTGATATGTGGCTCACGGCAAAGATCCCTTTGCCGTGACAGGTTTTTTGCCGTGGGGGCTTTGCCGTGAGCCGGCTCACGGCAAAGGCTTTGCCGTGAGTTTTTGGCCCTTTGCCGTGAGCATTGAGGCTCACGGCAAACTAGCCGAATCCGGTAGTGAGCTTTCATTATTGAGGGCATATCATGTGAAAATAGGTGAAGTGTTGAAAATTTGAAAGTTCTTCAAGAAGCATATTTGCAGGTTTGAGAATTGTTTGAAACTCTGCATATCTATTGATCATGTTATGACATACTTTGTGACAAAACGACAAAATATGAGATCCAAATTCCTTCTATATTAATGCATATGAAAATAACAAACTTGGTGTTATGCACTAGAGGACAGTTTTTGTATGACATGCTGTCATAAAAGATGAGATCCAAATTCCTTCTTGATTAATTCATATGAAAATAACAAACTTTCGTTATTTATGCACTATAGGACAAATTTGTTATGACATACTCTGTCATAAAAGATGATATCCAGATTCCTTCTAGATTAATTCATATGAAAATAACAAACTTGGGGTATTTATGCACTAGAGGACAAATTTTTTCTCCTAGTGCAAAAGAAACGAAAAATTTAATATTTTTGTATGATAAATCAAGAAAGATTTTGGATCTCGTCTTTTGTGACAAAGTGTGTCATAACATGATCAATGGATGTGCAAAGTTTCAATAAATTCCAGAACCTACAAATATGAAAGAATTTTCAAATTTCCAACACTTGACTCGTTCTCACAGGATATGTACCCTTCCATGTTTGCATCTGATATTCAGTTCTAATGATTGAAATGTTATCTTGAGCAGGAGATCAGATTCACGTTGTCTGCACAGGCACAGTTGTAAAAAATGATGGATATGGTACAAGTATCCTAACTGCAGCAACCCTAGTTACATCTTTCAATATTGATAATGGGTTCAAGATTATTCCGACATTGAGGGTTGGTTGTGCACTTTCTTATGCATTCCATTTATTGCGTATTTAATGCATGGTAATTATCTACTCTTGCTTTATTACAGATTGAAGTGGACATTCCAAATCAGCAAAGTGTCATAGGGTGGTTGGTGCACTATGACTTGAATTACAATGTTGCTGTTGTCAACATCAGTCATTGCCCTGGCTTTCGAGCTGCACATGTTGATCAGCACATGCGATCTGTGTCTGAGAGTAAGGTAGTAGCTTTAGGGCGTTGCTTCAAAACAGGCAAATTGATGGCCTCGTCTGGGATAGTGACTGATGAGCCCGGTGGAGTTTATCGCAAACACCTTATGATCTCCACGTGTAAAATCTCTATGGTTTGTTGCTGATTTCTCTTGCCTCTTCTCGTTATGTGGGAATAAATAGTTGTCTCATGATATGAGTGGCACAATTTATCATTGCATGAACTGGACTATATCTTTTGGGGCATCAATAAATATTTCATTTTCTTTATGACTTTTTTTTTCCAATGTGGCTTTATTTTTTATGCTTGGCAACAATATTTTTTGTTCCAGATAATGACTGGAGGGCCCCTTGTTGATTTGGATGGGAACTTTATTGGCATGAACTTTCATTCCAAGGATAGGACTCCATTCCTAGCAATGAACAAAAATTATAACTTCTTGGTGGATTCTGGGGTCTGGTATGTCTTACACTCTTTTATATAGATCTATCTGAACACTGGGTGGAGCTAGGTCTGAAACTAGGGTTGGAAAGCTTACAACTGCTTTTGAGCCTGAAGCTCAGCCTTACCAATAAGCCATTTCCCAAAGTCTGAAAACAGACAAAGAGTCACATACCATCAACTACCTCTCGAAAATCTGGTCTTTTAATACAATGAAAGGTGTGAATGTGCTAAAACGCAACTAATGTTAGTTTCAATAACCAGATAAAGACAATGACTTCCAGATGACACCTAAGAGGAACTTGGCATCTACATTTTAGCCAAAGAGGACATGAACCTAGGTGGTGAGGGTAGCCACACCTTTTACTTACTAAGCTTGGTTCATTTCGTACTTCCCAGTGACCATAGAGCACATGTGCTACTTGTGATTTTATTGTTCAAGCCTGAATATGGAATCTGTTGGAATAAGATAAGTGGACATACACTACATTGGTAAATGGCAACTGCGGTTGTTTGAACCAGAAGCAATTTCCAAACTCATTCATCAGTGTAGTGTCATAGTGTGTACCGGGTAAGGCATGCTATCTTAGCTTTCAACCCTGCTATACATACGACCCATTCGTAGGGCTCTGTTATGACCAAGAGATCAAATGGTTGAGATCACTTGAGTGGTTGTTCCCTTATAAATCAAAGGCCCCCAAACACCTGATCGTAACGGAGTCATACTAATGGGTTGTATCTGAAGCTTTTGAGCTGATTCTAGCTTTCTAGTTCTTGCATTTGAGCTACAATTTGGTTTTGCACATTTGTAGCTGAGTTTTGCACATTTGCACATTTCATAGGAGGGGACCTCAACGGACATATGGGGGCAACTAACGTAGGGTTTGAGCGAGTGCACGGGGGCTTCGGGTATGGTTGCAGGAGCCAGGAGGGAGAGGATGTTTTGATTTTTGCGCTGGCCTACGACTTGTTGATAGCGAATACCTTTTTTAGAAAGAGGGAATCCCATCTAGTGACCTTTCATAGTGGACAACACTCGAGCCAGATCGACTTTATCCTTGCGAGGAGGGACGATAGACGTGATTGCCTAGATTGTAAGGTGATACCTGGGGAGTGTGTTGTCCCTCAACACAAGCTTGTGGTGGCGGACTTCCGTTTGCGGGTACGTGTCCATCAGGACAAACGTGCCAAGATGGCAAGAACGAAGTGGTGGAAGCTTAGAGGAGAAGCGGCGCAAACTTTTAAGGGGAGGATGGTAGAGGAGGGGCCCTGGGACGAAGGAGAAGATGTAGACGACATGTGGCTAAAGATGGCAACATGTGTCCGGACGGTGGCCGCAGAAGTCCTTGGTGTGAGTAGGGGAGGCAAACAGGAAGGGAAAGACACCTGGTGGTGGAACGAGGAGGTGCAGAGGGCTATTAAGGAGAAGAAGGAGTGGTTCAAGCGCCTCCACCTTGATAGGAGTGCAGCTAACATCGAGGGCTATAAGGTAGCGAAGAAGGCTGCAAAGCGAGCTGTGAGTGTAGCAAAGGGTAAGGCTTATGATGACCTATATCAGCGGCTAGGCACGAAGGAAGGAGAGAGGGACATTTATAGGATGGCTAGGATTCGCGAGAGGAAGACAAGGGATATCAACCAAATCAAATGCATCAAGGATGAGACAGATCAACTTCTGGTGAAGGATGAGGAGATCAAGGACAGATGGCGAGAGTACTTTGACAAGTTGTTTAATGGGGAGATTGAGGGTCCTGCCCTTGAGCTAGATGACTCATTTGATGATATTAACAGATGCTTTGTGAGAAGAATCCAGGAGGCAGAGATCGGAGAGGCTTTGAAGAGGATGAAGGGCGGTAAAGCGATGGGCCCTGATGGTATCCCCATTGAGGTGTGGAGATGCCTAGGTGATAGAGCGACGATATGGTTAACTAAGCTTTTTAACCTCATCTTTCGGTCTAACAAGATGCCTGCAGAATGGAGGAGAAGTATATTAATACCGATCTTTAAGAACAAGGGAGATGTTCAAAGTTGTACTAACTACCGTGGCATTAAGCTGATGAGCCATACCATGAAGCTCTGGGAGAGGGTTATTGAGCACCGTCTAAGAGGAGCGACGAGTGTGACTCAAAATCAGTTTGGGTTCATGCCTGGAAGATCAACTATGGAGGCGATTTTCTTAATCCGACAGTTGATGGAGAGATATAGGGAGCAGAAGAAGGACCTGCATATGGTCTTTATTGACCTCGAGAAGGCATATGACAAAGTACCGAGAAATGTCATGTGGTGGGCCTTAGAGAAGCACAAAGTCCCAACGAAGTACATTACCCTCGTTAAGGATATGTACAAGGATGCTATGACATGTGTCCGGACTTGCGATGGCGACACCACTGACTTCCCTATTAGGATAGGCCTACATCAAGGGTCAGCATTGAGCCCTTATCTGTTCGCTTTGGTGATGGATGAGGTCACTAGAGATATACAAGGGGATATCCCTTGGTGCATGCTCTTTGCTGATGATGTGGTGCTAGTCGATGAGAGTAGGGAAGGTGTTAATGAGAAGCTAGAGCTATGGAGACGCACATTAGAGTCGAAGGGGTTCAGACTTAGCAGGACCAAGACTGAGTACATGATGTGCAATTTTAGTGGGACTAGGCACGAGGATGGAGACGTTAACCTCGACGGACAGGTGGTCCCCCAAAAGGCTACTTTTCGGTATTTAGGATCGATGTTGCAACAGGATGGCGACATTGATGAAGATGTTAAGCATAGAATCGCAGCAGGCTGGATGAAGTGGCGTCAAGCTTCTGGCGTCCTCTGTGATCGGAGGGTGCCACAAAAGCTGAAGGGGAAGTTCTATAGGACGGCGGTTCGACCGGCGATGTTGTACGGGGCGGAATGTTGGCCTACTAAAAGGCGACATGTCCAGCAACTGAGTGTAGCAGAGATGCGGATGTTGCGATGGTCTTGCGGGTACACAAGAAGGGATAGAGTTCGGAATGAAGACATTCGGAGAAGGTCGGGGTGGCACCCATTGAGGAGAAATTGACCCAACATCGGCTGAGATGGTTTGGACATGTCCAACGAAGGCCCTCGGAGGCGCCGGTGCGTATTGGGGTCCTAGGGCGGGCCAATAATATAAAGAGAGGTAGAGGTAGACCTAGATTGACTTGGGACGAAGCGATAAACAGAGACCTTAAGGAGTGGAATATTTCCAAGAAGGTAGCTTTTAATAGGAGCGCTTGGAGACTAGCTATCAACGTTCCTGAGCCTTGAGCTTTGTTTCTTGGGTTTCATCTCTAGCCTACCCCAACTCGCTTGGGACTAAAGGCTATGTTGTTGTTGTTGTTGTTGTTGTAGCTGAGTTTTGAATCCATAAGTGCAATGTTTGCCTACTTTGGATTGGTAGCTCTATGCATTTGTTCTAGATGACAAAAATTGAAAGAAACACAAGTGAGGTACAGGAATTGTTGACACCCCTTATGTGCAATGTAGACGGTGAGTTAAAGCCTGTTCACTTTTCAAAATGGTTGAAATTATTCTGTCAGGAAATTCATCTGTACCAACTTTAATCATTGATCATCACTTACATAGATTCTTCTCCTGTAGATTTAGCCTTTAGGTATATTAATTATGGGGAAAAATAAACTTATTTTGCTTTGAAATATGAAATATGCCCTATATTTTTGAATAGTAATATTTTAAAAAACAAACACTACATAATTTGTCCTAACTGGTTCATTGTAAATACGTGGTTGTTATGAGAATCTTGATGCTCTTGATGACACATTCCATTGTTTCAGTTATGTTCATTGTTCTTTCTTTTTCATTTTCTATTTTAGGTAGCTCAAGTGGGAAGAGGAACAAGAATCAGAAGCTTTCCGAAACTTATACAAGTTATTCAGACCATAGTCACAAAGTTCCCGGGTCGATGGGGACGAGGGATGGGGTCGAGGAACGTGGTCATTTTTGCATAATGATGAAAAAAATTACCTCGCGTTCCCGGGTCGGGGACGATGTTTCCGGGTTGAGGGACTCTGCCACTTACCCCATTTCCGGTGACTATGATTCAAATGGTGAGAATCAAGCTGGGCCACTTAAATCTAACATTATTAAATTATCATGCAAACTGTCAACCAATGTGGATACATGTATACTCTATTTTCCAGAAATACCCAATACATGGATTTGTCTTGGTATTTTTTAAAATGCAAATACTAAGTCACGGATATTAGGAGCAAAAAAATTAGCTTCTGATTAGGCCACATTTCTCTTTTTCCAAACCTTCCATTTTAATGAGCCAAAACAGCCAAGCATCTCAATTCACCAAAGGCCCCACCTGCCCATCCAAGACTAAATAAGAATCGATACAAGTGTGGCCATTGGGGTAATGGCAATCTATGGCTGCGGTTACCCTTATAGTTTTGGTTGAGGACTTAAGGGCCAAGATAGGCAAATTTGGTCTCTGGGTGGCTATGGCCAAGGCAATTTGGCTGATGACACCATCCCTCAACTGCTAGAATGTCTGCTTTGGGAATTTTATTTTGTGTCATTGCTTCCAGCAAAGAACCTGCACTTCTTTTCTGTCTGGGATGTCTGGCTGTACTCACTGATTAGTCGCGGCTGGTAGGTAGTCATCCACCAATCAGGGGAAGCGTGCAGTGGTCTGGTCTGGCGGCTATGTTTCAAGGCATGCGGTGTATGTCTTATTACTTGTTAGGTTTTAGGTTATTACTTGTTAGGTTTTAGGTTGTGGCTAGACTAGGCTTTATCCATGGAAGTATCCACCAAGCAAGTATTCAGCCATTACTAGTATCCACCAAGTAATACTTGTGTACGTGTCGGATACATACATGTCTTTATGTGTCTTGAGTTTCCACCATTACTAGTCATGGTCATCACTCATCACAGCCAATTATTCCTTTGCTTAGTAGCCACAATCGATGTTGGGCCGTGACTGCCTAGCATGATGCGTAATAACGCATCCTGAGCATTGACTGCTCTGTAACGAGAAGATGAGATAATCCACCATATCTTAGTCTCCTGTCTCTTCTCAAGAGAAGTCTGGTCACTATTCTGATTGTTTGGTCTCCCCAACCTGTCACCCCTACGCCATGCAGTTCTTTGATTGGTGGCCTGGAGTGGTAAGTTCTATGGAGGCTGATTTGAACTCCTTGATATCCTTAGGGGCTTGGATAATTTGGAAACATTGAAATGAGTGTCTTCAATGGGGTATTGCCGCACGCAAAGAATGGTTCATATTCTTATACAGCTTATCCTCAATTGGTATCTCTGCTCGCATAGGGTGGTTCAGATTCCTACTTTGGATCATGGCCGTGCCGTGAGTGTTGGCACAGCTGATCATAGTCCAGATTTATTTTTTCTTGGAGAAGTCACAGGTTGTTTGTGTTTTGGTGCTGTATGTATTCTTCTTAATGCTGTATACAGCTCTCCTGCGTATCGTAGGGGAAAGAAACCTAGGCTCTGGTCATTCATCGCTTCACCACATTGCTTATTTCATTGGTATGTCAAGTGGGGAGAGTGAAATTAGGTATGAACTTTCCGCATCAAGTGTTTCAGAATGTGAATCAAGCTGGGTGACTTCCTCTTTTTTTACCGAACATGAGCCACTTAAGTTCTAATGTTATTATCATGCGTGCTGTCATCATGTTGTAAATTATAATGTTGCTTGTTGATCATTACTGGGACATGGTCATTGATTCATTCAGCTTGGTTCAGCAGAAACCGTGGATGAGGAGCTCTGCAGTTTCCTTGGTCCTACTCGCTTGCCAGACGATGGTTAGTAATTGCTTTCAGAATTTGTAGCTATAGTATCAGTGAACAATACCCCCCCCCACCCCCCCCCCACACACACACCACACACCAGCACCACGACAATAATAATCATCTCTTTGGCTGTGTGCCAGATTTCACGAAGCTTCTGAGAAATGATCTGAAGCCCCGTAATTATCCTATGCCAATTAGGCTTGAGGGTGAGTGATTATTGGTATGCCTTTCCTGTCTTTTTTTTTTGCACATTTTGACAGTCTGTTCTAGCATTCAACTGTTGTACTACCTTTGTTTTTACCCAGGGGGTATGCGCTTGATTAATACTTTTGAAGAGGAATTTGTCGAAGATACATGGAGCAAACTCAGTAAAAAGAGTGCTTCAGATTTATCCCAAAGTGTTGTCTCGCTTCATTCAAAGGTGATTGCATAAGATAATTTACTTTTCTGCATATGTTTGCTTTCTTATTACATCACTTAACTATGGAACAATGTTCTTTGTAGGAGAAGAAAGGATTTTTGCTTGCACTGGTATATTTATAGACTTTGATGGATCCACCTCCACCTCAACAGTTCTGACTTCAGCTAGTTTGGTTAGAGCTTCTGCTGATGAATACAAGATAGCTGATGACTTAAAGGTTGGTACTGCAAACAATTATGTACTCCTTTTGTTTGTTCATTAGTGATACTGAGGTTAATTGTAACTCATTTGTAGCAGATTAAAGTGTACCTTCCAAATAAGCAACTTGTTTTTGGGACATTGGAACGTTGCAATTTGAGTTATAATATTGCTGTGGTGAGTGTCAAGGGTTTCCGTTGTCTTCGAACCGCAGAATTGCACAATCAGGTGCAAATTCAACCTCTTAAGGTCAAGGAGGTAGTAGCTGTAGGGCGCATCTTTGAATCAGGCAAATTAATGGCCACAAGTGGGATACTAGCTGAGAAAGGAAGCAATCTCGACTGCAAAGAACTTAGGATTTCCACTTGTAAAGTGACAAAGGTACACTGTTGATTTCGTTATGGTGGAAAGAAATAGCTGTATCAGAATATGAACAATATTATTTATCACTTGAATCTGCATTTCCATGGTATTAACAATAATAAATATCCATCTGTTCGTGTGCATTTGCTTTTGTGCTAGGCGGGTATGGGACGGCCTCTGGTTGATTTTGATGGAAATTTCATTGGCTTGAACTTCTACGGTATAGAGGAAACACATTATCTTTTTTTTTAATAAAGGAATCGAAATTCCTGCCCCTCTACACCACCTGGGTGTACACAGCACGGTTTGAAACATTCGAGCACTTAGACTCCCACTATAATTCTCTCCTTTCATAGCTCTAACAGAGAGAGATGTGCAAAGGAATAGAACAACCTCGGGAAGCATCCCGGACGGACACAAAAGTTTAAAAATATAGGAACTAAGCCTCAATCCTGCTAGCAGAACGCCAACCAAACTTTGTAAGAATCGCCCTTACAATCATCTCCCACCTTCGGCACCCCAGCTTCAGCGCTTCCTGAGATTCTTCATCTTTAAGCAGCATGGACCAAGTTCTTGCCCAGTATGTCGACCGGAAAACAACCTGCAAGATAGAGATAGAAATGGTTTTATTAAAAACCATATCATTTCTACACAACCATAAACTCCACAAAAGAGCTGAAACACCTACAAGTACTAGATTCAACAGCTTTGTGTCAAATTGAGAAAGCCAAGCATTGAACAAGTCATTAACAGATGTTGGAGGTTGTATACGAAAGGTTCAAAACAATGAGTTCCAAGCTAGATGCGCCAACTGACACTTAAAGAAAAGATGTTGGATACTCTCGGTAATCCTACAGAAGCAGCATGTAAGAGGTCCATGCCATCTTCTCTTTGCCAGATTATCCTTTGTGAGTGTGACCCCCCTAAAGAGGTACCAAAGGAAGACCTTGATTTTGAGCGGGATCTTGATTTTCCAGATTTTGCACCTGAGAGGTATAATCCCTCTGTGTATTAGAGACTTATACATGGATTTAACTGTAAAGTTGCCGTTACCACTCAGGTTCCAAATAAAAATATCTTTTCCTCCATTAAGAGAGACACCAAGGACCTTTACCACAAGATCAAGCCACTGATGGAGGAGATCCCCCTTAATCCCTCGTCTAAAGGAGACATTGAGTGGCCTAGTGCTCATCACCTGAGCCACCAATGCATCCTTTCTGCACACCAAGTTATAAAGGGCGGAGTAAGCGTAACCTAACGGCTTGTCCCCAGCCCACGTGTCCTCCCAAAATCTGATCTGGGTCCCACTTTGAATGTTGAAACTACCACCCCCAAAAACTGATCATTAACTTTCATCAACCCGGACCAAAAATGGGAGTCACCAGGTTTCTTTTTTACCTGAGTGAGTGTTTTGTTAGACAAGTATTTCCTTCTTAGAAGGCTTTGCCACATTCCCTCTTCATTAAGCAATTTGAAGAGCCATTTACTTAGGAGGCAATTATTCTGGACCTCTAGATTTTGTACCCCTAAACCTCCTAAGTCTTTTGGGATAGTAATTATACTCCATTTTGTAAGCCCGTACTTTTTCTTGTGCTCATCACATTGCCAAAAGAATCTAGACCGGTAGTAATCTAATTTCTTTAGGACCCCTTTGGGCACCTCAAAAAAAGATAGCATAAACATAGCAATGCTAGTTAAGACGGAGTTGATGAGGACTAGCCTCCCTCCCACCGACAAGAGATTACCCTTCCAACCAGCTAGCTTCTTTTGGAATTTCTTTTCTATCATACTCCAATCCTTATTTGACAGTCGCTTATGATGCATTGGGATCCCCAGATATCTGAAAGGAGTGCTACCCGCACAACACCCAAAGAGCTGAGCATATTCGCGTTCGTGTTCTTTGGCCTTGCCATATCAGTAAAGCTCACTCTTGTGAAAATTGATCTTGACACCAGATAGCTGTTCAAAAACACTTAAAACTAGTTTAAGGTTTTTGGCGTGGTTTAAGTCATGATCCATAAACAAAATCGTATCATCCGCATACTGTAAAATTGAAAGTCCGTCATCAACTAGATGCGGGACGACCCCCCTAAAATCTCCATTCTTCTTAGCTCGATCAATAAGGATAGCCAACATGTACGCTACTAAATTAAACAGAAGCGGAGATAGAGGGTCACCTTGTCTTAGCCCTTTCATTGTCTGGAAGTAATGTCCAATATCGTCGTTAACTTTAATGCCCACACTTCCTCCCTTAACAATTTGTTCAACCCATTTACACCATAATGGTGCAAATCCTTTCATTCGCAACGTTTGTTGAAGAAATGACCAGTTGACCTTATCATATGCCTTTTCAAAGTCTAGTTTGAGGATAACCCCATCTAGTTTCTTCGAGTGTATCTCATGAATAGTTTCGTGAAGAATCACTACCCCTTCCATGATATTCCTTCCGGACATGAATGCGGTCTGTGATGGTCTGATAATCTTTTGTGCGACCAATGCCACCCTGTTCGTCATCACTTTAGTGAAGATTTTGAAGCTTACATTTAGTAAGCAGATAGGACGGTACTGCTGAATCTGCTTTGCCTCCGCCAATTTGGGTAAAAGGGTTATAATACCAAAATTTAAGCTAAATAGGGGAAGATCACCTCTATGAAAATCACAAAATAAACTCAGAAGGTCTCCCTTAATTAGCTCCCAGAAAGACTGATAGAACTCAGCCGGAAAACAATCCGGTCCCGGTGCTTTATTATGTGCCATCTGAAAGATGGCTTTTTAACCTCCTCCTCAGTGAAAGTGGAGGTTAGAATCTCATTCTCTTCATGGCTCACTTGAGGAATATCCTCAGTCATCGACTCAGCCATAGAGAACCCATTAATTTCAGAAGGACCAAAAAGACCTTTATAATAGTTGGTGATGTATTTTTTGAGGTTCTCATCCCCCTCAATTACTCCTTCCTCCTAGTCTAGCCTAAAGATTCTAGTTTTCCTGTGTTTACCATTGGCCACTAGATGAAAGTATTTAGTGTTGCAATCTCTAAATAACAACTTAGTTGTCTTGGCTCTTTGATACCATTTTATTTCTTCCTCCCTCAGCATATGTACAAGTCTCTGATTAAGGCAGTTCTTGAGATCTATCTCTGCTGCACTTAAACACTGGCTCTCAGCTTTCTTATCTAACTCATCAACCTTAGCAATAATTTTAGCCTTCTCCTTCTTATTTGAACCACTAGTGTTTTTTGCCCAACCCCTTAGAAATTGCCGGAGTCGTTGTATTTTAAATTGCCAACGTTGCAAAGGAGTCAAACCCCTATTTTCTTTACTCCACACCTCTTCCACCAGATCATGAAAGTCATCCCTAAGAAGCCATCCCAGTTCGAAACGAAAAATGGGTTGTTTCTTGGAGTTGCATTTTGTACCGGTATTTAAAAAGAGGAGGGTATGATCTGAGATCTCCCTAGTTAAGGTTTGTACCGTCGACAATGGAAACTTATTTTCCCACTCAGTACTTACCAGAATTCGATCTAAGGTCTCATAAGTTGGCATTTCTCTTGAATTTACCCATGTATATTTACGGTTAGAGAGCTTTAGCTCCCGTAAATTTAGGCTATCAATGATGGCATTAAAAAGAAAAGGCCACCGGTCATCATATCGGTCATTGTTCTTTTCCTGTGGATTCCTTATTATATTGAAATCTCCCCCCACTAGGAGTGGTAGATTTTCTTTTGCACACGTTTGCACCAACTCAGAGAGGAAAGCTTCTTTGAATTCCGGTTGGGCAGCACCGTAAACCGCCACTAGAATCCAACGGAAGCCATCTTTTATGTTCCGAAGATGAAATTTAATATAAAAATCACCTTCATCCACTCCTCCTATGTCATACGTATCCAGGTTGATCCCAAGCAACAATTCCCACAGATCTACCATGGGGTGTTGTCCAATGCCAAAAATAATTTTGACTTGCACAAATTTTATTAAGAATTGCCTTGGAATAATCTTTCTTACATGTCTCCAACAGAGCAATAAAGTCTAGCTTTTGCTCTTTGCACGTATCTGCTAGAAATCTATGTTTAGCCAAGTCGATAAGACCTCTGCTATTCCAAAAGATTCCTTTCATTTCGAACTCTTTTTATTTTTCCTAACTACTTTAAACTTGGCATTTTTATTCTTTCCTCTAGCTTTATTCTTTTTGAATACAGTTTGGAAGTCACAACTTAGGTGATCATCGTCCTCATCCATCACCTCCTCCATAAGGTCACCACATAAATGACCAAGAGTGAGGTTCTCAAATTCAAAATTTTCCTCCTCGTCCTCCTTACAGGACTCATCAGAAACATCATGCCCTTCACTACGACTTGCCAAAGATAAACGCTCATGTTCTAGACGCTTAAAATTATTAAGAGAGACCAAAGGTTCTACCCCATTGTGATCTAAAAGAACACATAGGTTGGAAAAGGAGGACAACAAACATGAATCTTTATAAGAGAGAAAGGAATTACCTTCATTACCCTCCAGGTTCTTCCAAGCCGTCCTTTTCTTAGCCCGGTCAAGCACCCGGTCCCCCGTAACGCTGGCCAGCCTTGGGCTCGCCCGCTGTGCAGCGCCAAGAACGTCCATCACAGCAGCGGCCTCCTTCACCTCCTTGCTGCACACAACCGGGAACAGGTCCACGCCGGCACCCATAGGAGGCACAGCAAGCCCCCCGTCCGCAGCCACCGAGTCAGAGCCGTCGACCAACTCGGCGACAACGGCCTCCAACACCTCCTTGCTGTACACAGCCGGGAATGGGTCCATGCCGGCACCCGTAGTTGGCGCAGCAAGATCCCCGCCCGCAGCCACCGAGTCAGAGCCGTCCAACCCAGCGACCACCAGAGAGCCACTAGGTCTCCCCCGAGCCAAGACCGGCATGGCGCCGGGTGCAGCCCCATTGGCCGGCAGACCCTCCATCCTCTCCAGAGAGTCAAGGACAGCAGGGACCACCGAGGTCACCGCCCGCACGCCATGCAGCACTTCTGTAGCCACAGGTGAGAGTCCAAGCCGATCCTCCGGCCGCAGCAGATAGGGTAGCTCCCGGCATTGAACCGCCGCAGCAATGCGCCGCATCACAGCATCAACCACGGCCGGTGACGCCGCCGAATGATCCACCATATTACCTGCAAAACACTCGTCCTTCTCCGAGAACTCACTATCCATTTGATCAACCTCCTGCTCCCCCATAACTTTATCAGCACATTTATTTAACACTTTGTCACAAGCCCAATCAAGAATATCCTTGACCATGACCTGAATCTTCTCCTCCACCGCCGGGTTTGGATGTACTGGAGGATCATGAGGTGGTTCACTACTCGATTTATCAAGTGTAACACCATCCTCCATAACGGTGTCCTCATTGCGTGAACGCTTGGACTCTCTGTTTGGGGCTTTTTCATTTCCATTTGGGTCTTCTTCCATCCCCTGATCATCTCCATTTCCCCCCACAAAGTCCCACTCTATCTCATCTCCATTCTCATCCACACCTTTTTTCTCAATCTCGAATTTCAGCTCAAAATAGCGGTCACCAATGACCACATCAAGCCCTTTGGGCAGCAGTTTTGGATCTAAAACTGCCACATTAATCCTACCAAAATCGTTCTTCCGAGTAGTCTTCATATCCACCACTTGAGTTGAACCAAGAATCGATCCCACAGCCCAAAGGTTGAGGTACTCCCTGAGTGTTTTCCGGATACCGGAGACTCTCACCCACACTTTTGGCAGAAGGAAACCCTCATCTTTGTCATGCCATTCCTCAAATTCCAAGCGAGAGCCGGTTGAAACCCCAATCTCGCGTATATCCATGCTACCATAATTTATCGACGTTCGCAATTGTGCCTTTGATGGAAATTCCACCACAAAAGAGCCATCAGACTGCGCCACTGGTTCCCATTTCCATCTTCCCAGTACAACCTTTTGGAGTTGAGTTACTAACTGCTCAGATGACAAAGATCCCCCGACCACCTTGATTAGGGCCGTCTTAGCGTCCCGTTTTTTTGACAAGGGTGGATGGGGGATGTGGTAGAAACCAAGCCCCTCGACAGCGAACCCCACAGCATGAGCTACTGGTTTCGGCATTTTAAGCACAGGGCACCTGTGGTTCATATGCTCGTCATGAGCATCACAGATGTCGCAGTACATATGTGTCGAGCATTCGGCCGTCACATGATTTTTAGCCGCACACCTCCCACAACCTCTCCCTCTGGTCTGCTGTCTATCCTCCTCTTCCCCCATCAGATCATCCTCATCAGCGTTGAAGTCGTCCAGAGCAGGTGCCGCTGCAGGCCGAAACGTGCGAGCCGGTGGTTGAGCTGCTGTAGGCGCGCCACCACCACCAACTGGCACAGTCGCCCGCACCGGCCCCCGGCCAGCGCCCGCACCGGGAGGCGGCACTGCATCCGAGCGTCCGCCGCGCCCCTGCAGACCCCCACGTCGGGTTCCAAAACCCCGGGGGGCCCTTGGGCCCCGAGCTCGCGGAAACCGGCGAGGCCTTCCTCCACCCCGGTTCCATTGGCCATGATAGCCATCGGACCCCGGGTTGAAGCTGCCATGCTCCACGTGAAAGCCATCACCACCGAAGAACTCGCCCTCCTCCGCGTGCCAGTCGCGGTCGCCCAGCGCCGCTCCGCGGGCACGGCCACCACCACCGGCGCCCATGGCAGCTCCTGTCTGTCCGCCGTATGCGGCATCCTGGACAGGACGCGGCTGCTCCCAGCGGGATGAACGGCCGCCAGCACCAACGCCTGAGGAACCGCCAGCCTACATCTCGCCGTGAACCTGACGGTCGCGCGCTCCACCCGACGATGTGAGAAACGAAGCGTTTCGGGAAACCCTAGAGCAAAGGCGGCCAATCCTGCTCAAAAGAGATACGACGCCTTGGCTAACACAAAACTGGGCTGAACTGCCCACGGTGACCACCTTTCTGACCTTGTCAGGTCCAGCAGAAGCCCACGTCGAGGCCGGGTCGACCACCCGACCCACCACCCGGGATTCCGGATCTTGCCTCCTAGTTTCAAAATTTGAAACTCCCGGTGGAGAAGTAGACGTCGGCGCCGCCGTCCCCGACGCCGACGGCACCGGTGACCAGCTGGCATCGATGACTGAGCTCCTAGGTTTGCCGGACCGCCACCCTTTAGCCTTGTTCAAATGGTCACCGAGCGTCAGCTTAGCTGATACCCGTCTTGGCGGCAATGGTCCCCGCCATGGTTTGCGAACTGAGCCAGAGCTCACCGCCGGCCCTGCAACTCCACCGGAGGTCCAAACCTGCGGTGCAACATGGACACCGGGTGACAACTCACCTACCGTGGTAGCAGCCCCAATGGCAGAGGGCACTTTGCGCCGGACCGTCGTCACGAAGGACTGGCCAACCGGTTCGCCCCCCACCACCGGCACCGGCGAGTCCACCATCCCTTCCTCCTCGCTGGACTCATCGCTGGACTCAGCTAGCTCGTCAGCGAGAGCCCAGAACCTGCCGCCGAACCTCCGGTCTTCCTGGCAAACCGGACTCGCCGCCGGCGCGAGGGTCAAGCGGCGCCGCGCCGGCCGACCACAGACCACCCCCTCACTGTCACCCTCACTCATGCCGCAGTGAAATTGGTTGTTGCTTTACTATCATTTCGGAAACACATTATCTACCAAGGACTATGGTTCAAAAACTTTTTGAAAGGTATTCCTTTACATATCTTTTTCCTAACAGTCGGCAAGTGCTATCCATGTGCATGTTCCCCTCTTCCAACCAAACTTTTGGTGGTAATTGCAAAGCATAGGGTCTGTTTCGTGATTCTGTTTTGGTTCGTGTTACTTTGTGTTTAAAATTCTTGTCTATTTTTGCTTTAACCATATCAGCATTACAAATCTTGTTTGTGCATATCACAAAATGTCTGAACAGATTCTGCATTATTTTTATCCTCTTCTCAAGGGGGCTGAAATCCCTGTACCACTAACCTGAGCCGAGATTGTATAAGCCGCTCAAGTGGCCCCAGGCCCCAGGCCTCTATTTATTATAATCTCGAGCTCACCTTTTGTTCTTTGTAGGTCTGATGTTGATGATGCAAGCTACGAGAAGCGATACAGGTATTCTTTGAAGCTTCTCGATATGTTTTGCTTGCTTTATTTCATAAAACAATTCATTGGTTGACTATTAATACATTGTTCATTAACAGATGGCCTGTGCCCAAGCCACGTTGGTCCTATCCTTCTAAGGTACAGCCGTGGTACAAAAGTCTCGTATACGATTGAAATGTGACCTTATTTCAGTCTCGGACGTCCTAATTTGAACTGTGAAACTCTACATGTGTGATAGGGAGGGTAGAGATTTTCCTAGGTCTCTTTGCATTTTATTTTATGGCTTAAATTTAAAGAACATTTTATGTAAGTTAATGTAACTTCATCAGAGCATCTCCAACAGAATAGCTATATTAAACTCTCTATATTTTCATTTGCCTATCCACTCTATAAGATTTTCTATTCATATTTTAGCATGCTCCAGCAAACTAGCCAAATCATACTCACCATGCATATAATATTGATATAGATTTTCTTTAGACTTAGATGCATATAAATAGGCACATTTTCTTGATTTTTCTAATTAAATCAATAACCTAAAGTAATCAAATAATTTATAAAAGCAGTCAACTTTGGAGATTTTTAATTTAAAATCTGTATAAGATATTGACTCAGATCAGGTTAAAATGGGTTATTATTTATTCTATCGGCATAAAAAATTGGTGTGATTTTAAGAGCCTAATATAGTCCTCTTTTGAATTTATAAAATGAGTGAAAAGAGTTTCGACGCAAATAAGTACAGCCCTAGCTGTCAGCCTCACATGGTCACAGGATGGCGAGCCGAGAAGGGCCGCTATTTTTGCCGAGGGAGCAAGGTAGGACAGCGTTTATACTGCTAGCTAGTCTGATGGCCAGTCCACTGTAGAAGTAAATTTCCAGAAATAGCAATGGCGGCCCATTTGCATTCTCTGGATGCTCTTAGTTGAGCTGTACGAACGAACCGCTCAAAATGCAAGTCATGATTTATCTGCCCCAAAGGCCAGAGCAGAAACGGATAAATCTTGGTACAGTAGTTGGATGATCTTGGTACTGTTTTGTGAAATTATCTGGCTCTTCAAGTGATGATCTATGGTCGAACCTATTGATTGAAATTTGGCTCGATTTTGGCCTGAATTTAGGGTGTGTTTGGTTAGGTGCATCACATGATACATGAATGAATGATCCTGGATGGGATGGTTCAACCAAATCCACCGATTTGGTTGAACCATTTAGTTCACTCTAACTAGTAAAACAATGTATTAAGTGGGATGGTCTCATCCTGGATGAGTTGGTACAGTTCACCCAATCAAACAAGAGAATCATTATTATTTTATATCATGCAATATATGAATCAAATGGTTCAACACACCCTTAGAAGAACGAATGGTACACAACCCAACTGATTCAACATACTTATAGGAAGTCGCCCTACAATTACAAGTCCAACAAAGCAACAACTTCAACGTCGCTGGACTCAAGCTGCTGGAGATGGCACATCCAAATACAGAATTTACATAATAAGCATTAATAAACAGAATATCCCTGATCGCAATCACAGGGAGAGATTATCTCTAATCGCAAACGCAGACAGAATAGCTTTAATCCCAATTCCAGTGAGCAGTTGAAAGCTACAGGAGCAGAGCAAACAAATGTGGAGCAGTACGCTACACGGCGATTGGAACTAGCGTAGGTACAATATCGATCTATTGCGCGCGGCATGGGCCTCTGGGCTGCTTCTTCTGCGCGCAAGTGCTGATGGGCCGACTAGTGCTTTGAGGATGGGCCGGCTAGTGCTTTGATGATCCTCGCGCGATGTTTTGATGATGGGCCGACTAGTGCTTTGAGGATGGGCCAGCTAGTGCTTTGATGATGGGCCCTGCCTCGCGCGATGTTTTGATGATGGGCCTACTAGTGCTTTGATGATGGGCTGATTAGTGCTTTGATGATGGGCCCTGCCTCGCGCGTTTTGTTGCATGCAATTCCTTCCTTCTATTAAATAGGCCATATCCTCCTTTTATTAAATGGGCCATAGGACCTTTTGTTAGAGACTCTGTTGTAGAATTTGGATATAGGCGGATTCAAAATTTTCAAGCTTCATGTAAGAAAAGGAGAAAAAACTAACTCATAGAACGCTGAGATTGATACAAGCACTGAGGAGTCAACTTTCAAGCCAAGGCCAAGCTTTCATAGAAGGCCTGATGTACTTTGAGGGAAACTACGTAGCCTCTAGTTGACAACCCTAGATTTAGAGCCTGGTCTAGACGTCTAGTGTCAACTATCATTGGCATTATGTGAACTGTTCTCTCGACGACTTTCTGAGTCAACCAAGTTCAATGAACGATGCCTAACCTCGTCGGATGAAATGTACCAAATTATCTCTAACCTATCACTCTCTTTGTTCCTTTTGCGTTGGTCGCCGTAGTTCAACTCACAGATATTGCTAATGTTGACGCTTAGGTAGTGTTTGTTTTTACTCTGCATTCGGCTGACTGAATACATCTTGTTTTCTAAATGTTACAATTATCTTACACTTTTTTATGAACTACATGTGTAATTATTTGCTATTGCCAACTTTGTAAATGCATTTTGAAAGGAATCCTGATGACCCTGATTCGTATAATAATAATTATTACTACATATATACTACATATACTAAAGCTCTTAGTTTTGGAGAGCTCTCATGACCTTGGCCCCACGTGGGACCCGCATGCTATTTAGGTAGGCTCCATATCATGTTTAGGTGGGACCCACGTGGGGCCCATGTATTAGGTGGGACCTAGACCGCATATTATTTATATGGGACCTAAGTACGTTCGGTGGGGCCTACCTAGTGGGACCCACGGTACTATTAAACGCCTCCATTATTTTTTAACAAAAATTATCGATGATGCTTTTTCATTATTTGAAGTAGTATCGTATATAAAAGTATAAATTATTTTTCTATGTACGAAAATAATAAATAACTCCTCTGTAATATGTCTAATATTTTTTTTTATTTTTGCTTTCAGTTCATAAATTTGAAAACTTGATTGAATTATCATTCATTACTAATTTTACCTGAACATGTTTCGCATAGACGCACATCGCGCGTCAACCTAACTAGTTGGTTTCTAAACTTCCAGGGAACACATAACTATGACTGATCGATAATTAATTTTGTTGATTAAAGCATGACCTCCGGTTTCTCCATAGATGCATTGCTTGATGAAGCGACTCTGTCCAGTTCAAGTTCGACATCCCCTAGTAGCCTGGCTCTTCCGCGACACCAAAACGGTGATGATAATTATCTTTCGACCGAGCGTCGTTTCGAAAAACTTATTTAGTTTCTGATCGTTTCTGAAACTACCAAAACATAAAACTAGCTATTTCTCATTCTTTTTAGTTGTATATTATGATTCTCGCATAATCTCAAAATTGACTAATATGTAACCAATGTTCTCCAGCTTCACAATCATTCAGAAAATTCAGAGCCGTAACCAATCTGCTCTATCTCAGCTGTCTCTCTTGCCGGTCGACCAAGTGACCGTTTTGCCAACTGATATGCTACTTGTTGGTTGCCGGTTGAACCCACTGATGCTGAAACTTCATCTTGTTGGGATGACAGCGTCACTTATCAGATACTGTATGCCAAGCACATTTGAGGGAAGCTGAATGTTTGTAACGGCGATCACCAATCAGATCTGCAGCAGCTACAATGTGTCCTGTGAGACTGAACAAATCTGTTAAGAACAGCACCAAGAATCTTCAGGGAAAGAAATCTACGAAGAGTAACAGAGTAAGTGACCATCATGATGAGGTCATCAGATTCATGCCTTGGCACAGTAAGTATATCTTAGTGATCTGGAGTTTAGTAACGTTAGGACTGTATCCAGCTATTTAGCACTCAAACAACTGAGCAGCTCAAGTTGTACTTAATTTCTTTTATAAATTATGCTTATGCGAAAGGGTCCTTAGCTGAATCGGTTAGGTGGCCTAAGTAGCACTCCTT
The DNA here is from genome assembly GCA_015342445.1 of Digitaria exilis. NCBI lineage: Eukaryota > Viridiplantae > Streptophyta > Magnoliopsida > Poales > Poaceae > Digitaria > Digitaria exilis. Next base: position 3,158,834 of record JACEFO010001795.1, read on the forward strand.
GGATCCTAGGTTCGACTCTCCGTGGGAGCGAATTTCAGACTGAGATTAAAAAAATCCCCTCGTCTGACTCCGCACCAAAGCACGGCTTAAGGCTCAGCCCACGCTTACATGGGCAACCAGGCTGTCGTGTCAGGGTGGAGGAAAGGAGGTTCGGGGGTTTTCTCGACTGGCGTGAGAAGTCTTCTTCTTAAAGCAATGCACGGGGGCGTCATACCCCCCGTAGGTTGAGTTTTTTTTTTATAAATTATGTTTATCTCTTTCCTAAAGCTACTCCTTCGTCCCCAAAAATATACAATTCTAGCTATAGTATTAATATACAATTCTAGCTATAGTATTAGGTGTCTACATTCATAATATCTTTAATGAACCTGGACAATCTTTTGTCTAGTTTCATTGAAGATGCTATGAATCTAATGAATAGCTAGAATTGCATATTTTTTTGGACGGAGAGAATATATCAAAAAATTTAAACATAATTGCCTCACACATTAATTTGAAACTATTCAACATTATGCTCACGATGAGTTTGAGAAATCAGAAGTAGAAGACTTGACAGTGGCAGCAGTCTGAGATCAGCTAGTCCTTAGCGATAACCATGTGATCGGAAAAGGTACCATACACAAAACTCCTAATAACGAACTCAGCATTCCACTTTGCTCAGCTACGGCCTACCGGCAAATAAAATAACTTGCTCTTTCTTGCTTTCCCCAAAAGAAATTAGCAGAAAATAACTTGGAATTTATTCTGTTTGACTCATAGTTTACAATCCTACAAGGATGCTAATGCTACTTCTTTATACCACAAGAATAGTGTGATTCCCTTTTTCTTGGGGAAAAAGTCTATTTTTCAATCTCCAACTATTAGAAAGTCTGATTTTGAACCTATAATTCTAAAATCGGACATCGAGGGTCATCCAACTATCAAAGCCGGGCAAAATTGATCTATTCGGTGGTTTTCTATTTTCTAAAAAATATATAAATAATATAGTATTAAAAAATCATAAGTACTTTACAACTTTTTTTTAAAAAAAGTGACATGTATGTTGGTACACTATTTTAAGTTCTTTACATATTATTTATTGTATTACTAGTATTTAAAAAAACAATAAAGCACTAGCAGTACATACATATCATACCCAATAACATTAAATATTGTGCCATTAGGTAGGTTACATGGTGTCTGATTTTGTAGTTGTGAGCTAAAAAACAAACTTTTTGTAACAGTTTGATGGTGAAACCGGACTTTCCCCTTTTCTTTCCTTTTCTTTTCTTTTTTTGGCTATTCTTGTAGGTGTTAAAAGATTGCAGAGGAAAGAAGTACCAATAAACCCAAAGTCCAAACATCTACTCCCTCTGCAGTCAGCAGCTAGAGCTAGTGTGGGCTTTGTGTTAAGATTTAAGAAAGGGAACTCCTCTCAATCTCCTGTGCTAGCAAAGCAATCTAGTCCCTCCGATCAAATTTTATTTGACTAACTTGTGAGGATCGTGCAACGATTCTGCAATTCCACTCGTGATTCGTGAACTGTGAAAACTTTTTTTTTTGTGAACTGTGAAAACTTGGAAGGGAATACATTCATGAAGAAAAGTTTTAATACCATTTACCAACAGGATTATACAAGAGTCACTAATGCGACGACCATGTAAAGATTGTCAACTGTAATTAGGCAGAGAAGAAACGAAATTACAGAAAGCTAATCCCTCTAGCAATTTTTTTTTTGGGCCTAACAGTGCCCAGCAGCATCACATGACACATTCACTAATCTGCCACCCAAGTTAATCCTTGTCAGTCATTAAACTCCCCGTCGTCCTAGCACGCTAGGGGCGGTAGAGTTTGGCCGCTCGCCGCTTGACGTTTGCCTGTGGGAGGCGGAGACGCACCACGTGACCTTCGTACCAGCTGTACCAAACCATCCTCTCTCTCTTCCCCATCTTCTCACCTCCCCTGCCGCGGCGGTGGTGTGGTTCGCCTCCCACTCACTCACTTCACACTCTCGCGCACACAGTTCCGCTCGATCTCCACCCGTCCGTATATAAACACGCCGGCGATTCCTTAACCCTCCCTCACGCCTCCGTCCGTCCGGACCCCGGATCCACCACCGCCGCGCCCTCTCCCCCTCCTTCCACCTCAAGATCTTCCGTGCCGGCCTGCCAAAAAGAGAGGAAAAAAAAATGGCGCCTTGGTCGGCGCGGCCCCTGCTGGTGCTGGTCGTACTGCTCGCGCTCTTCTGCTCCCACATTGCGCTCTGCGCCTCCGCCGAGCCGGGGAAGCCGAAGGCTACCGGCAGCCGCAAGGCGCTGCTCGCGGCGTCCGCCGCGGACGACGACGGCGAGGATGCGCCGGCGGCCAAGCCGGCCAAGAACGCCGCCGCGGCGGCGGGAGGGAAGATCAAGAAGAAGCTCGCCGGCGACGGCAAGAACCAGACCAAGGTCGCCAAGGCCAAGAAGTCGGATTCGGCCGCCGCCGCGAAAGGGGCCGCCAAGAAGGCCACCGGGAAATCCGCTGCGGGCGCCGACGCCGCCATTGGCAAGGTCCCCAAGGGGGACAAGGCCAAGGTCCCGAAGCCGGACAAGGCGGCGGCCGCCAAGAGCAAGGGCGCCGATTCGACCAAGCCGACCAAGGTTAAGGGCGACGATTCGGCCAAGCCGGCAAAGGTTAAGGGCGACGATTCGGGTAAGCCTGCCAAGGTTAAGGCCGAGGATTCGGGTAAGCCTGCTAAGGTTGCGAAGGCAAGCTCCAAGGCGGGGAAGCCGGCGAAGACGGCAAAATCTGAGGCCGCGGTGGGGAAGGCCAAGAAACCGGCCAATTCGACCGCGGACGCCGGTATCAAACCCGCCAAATCCGGCAAGAAGGCGCAGCCGCTCGCCGAGACGAAGGCGAATGCCACCGTCGTGAGTAACGAGGAGACGACGGCGAGGGCGGAGGTGGAGGAGGACGTGGTGTTCGCGGATGAGGCGGAGGGGACGGGCGACCTCATCTCCGAGTTCCGCGGCCTCCCCGCGAGGCTACAGGAGACGCTCATGCCGGACCTGGCGCGCCTCTCGCACCACTCCAAGGCGTACCTCTCCGCGGCGAACGCCGGGATCGCCGACGGCGTGCGGCCCATCCTCGGCGGCCGGTGGGCGGCGGCGGCGGCCTCCGCGGCGTCGGTGGTGCTGCTGCTGCTGCCGCTCTTCATGCTCACGGCGCTGGTCCGGCGGATGGGCCCGTACCTGCCGCTCCTCCACCGCGCGCTGCTGCTGGCGCAGGCGTACCTCGCCATCTACTTCGCCACGCTCGCGCTCGCCGCCGCCGCCACGGGACTCGAGCCGCTCCGGTTCTTCCACGCCGCGTCACCGGCGGCCTACGCGTGGACGCAGGCGGCGCAGTCGCTCGGGTTCATGGGATACCTCGTGCTCCAGATGGTGGACCTCGTCGCCGTCTTCTCCGGCGCGGCGTCGCCCCCCGAGGAGGACGGCAACGGGGACGCCACCAAGGCGCTGGGTCTCGCACAGATGGTGGTCGGGCTCGCCGTCGGCCTCCACTACTACGCCGCGGTCTTCCACCGCGCCGCGGCGGGGGAGGCGCCCCGCGCGAATTGGCGCGTGTACGCCGTGTACGCGGCGTGCTTCGTCGTCGTGTGCGCCTGCGCGCGCGCCGAGAGGAGGAAGAAGGCCTACCTCGCCGGCACCGACGGCGCCGCCGAGGAGTGGAAGAAGAGCTGAACGGGACAGAGTGGAGGCACACGGTAACAACAGTGGGTTACGGGGCTTGTGCGAAAAATGAAAAGATAATATGGCGGGAAGCAAAGGGCGTGGGCGTAAGAATGCCCAGAATTTAGCAAGGAGAAAATGAGGTTATAAAAGGAAAAGTGGAAGGGGGAAGATGTGTTTTTCCTTTTTTTTTTCCTTTTCTACATTTATTATTTATGTCTCCCCCTTTTGTTTTAAATTATTGGTTTGGGTACAGAGGGATAAAATTTGATAATGGGGGCAGAATAATGATGCTATTACTAGAATTGCTTACTGATGTGTATGGAATTGCGTTGCCCGGCGGGAAAATCCCCCCGAGGCGACTCACCGATGTCAAATTTTGTCAGAAAAATTGAGGTGTGCTTTTGGTGGTGTCCTGGTTGGTTGTTTGTTCATATGCGAATCGTGCTTGTTTGTATTGGAGCACTTGAATTTCATGCTAATTTTGCAAAATAAATAAATCGGCTTCTGATATGCATCTGTCCTGAAGAGTGTTTAACCATCAATAGTGCATGTATGTATGTTCGCATGTCTCCCTCTGCACTTCTTTCACAGAAATAAATCTGCATGATTTCTTTTGACAGGGACGGATAAACTAGAAACTAAACTGAAAATGGCCAGTCGAGATGCGGACGGACTGATTGTAGGAATCCCTCCCGTGAGCGGTGGTGAGCTGCTTCGGAGAGCGAAAGGAGATGGGATCGTTCCCCTTGGCCGGAAACGCGGGGTCTGCTTTTACAGAGTCCCCACGACCACGAGATCCTCGGGAATAGCCGGCTGTCATCATGCTCTTCCATCAAGTCGGTGTGTGGTGCCACCGCTGTGTTTAGATTGGGGAAAGATTCCCTGAAAATACACTGTTTACCAAAAAACACTGTACATGAATAGTGATATGTGAGTAGAAGAGGTGGGATGAATAGAGAAAAGTCGAATAAATAGCGGATTTTTGGGGAATACTTTGGAATCTAAACGGGGCCAATAGTTTGGCAAAATGCAGAAAAGCCTAACTACCTGTGACGCTCATGCCATCTGTCCAAGATGCAGGAAAGCCTAACCACGTTTCAAACCGTCGGCAGTGCTTTCCGGCCAGATCAAATAGACCCTAAACACTTGAAGAGTAACACTTCATTTTTCTCAAGAGAATTCAGTAATTAGCCATTTACAGATTTTCTCAAGAGAATTTTGCCCCAGGCCTGGGCGTTGCTGTGCCATGCTAGGGCTGCTGCTTCCTGGTTTGGTTGCTCTGCAGCTGCAGCAATCATTCACTCAGCTTCCTGCTGTTGCCCTCAGACATGGGGGATGTCAAATGTGTCATGGGGCCATGGACGACGCGGTGGATTCACTGAACATGCAGACGCCGAGCGTGGCAAGGTGCGGGCGGCCATGGGGGACCCGTGAGTTGGGGGCTCTTGTCCTTGTGCTCGTGGCGCGAGGATGCGTGCCGACAGTAGCGTGCACCGCCGGTGCACTTTGCAGTAAAAAAAAACGTAAACTTGTCCTGGTAGAATCGCCAGGACAGAATCAGCATGTTCACGGTCACAGCTACCGGCACAAGGACGAGAATGGAAAATTTCGAAGGATCCGTCCCAAAGCGAGGGGAAGTTCTCGGTAAGTGGCGGCTGATGTTGATGCCACTGCATTGCACGCTGCTGCTGCTGCAATGGCGCCGAACAGTCGTTGACCGGCCGGCCGCATGGGGCCGTCAGATGTCATCACGGGATGGGGAGACATGTCAGCCTCCACGCCACGCCCGGCTTTCCCGTCCCGTCCGTTCCGTCCGTGCTCGTCATAGTTGCCGCTGGCCAGATTCCGTTAGGTGCGTCGCATTTGCTGCCTGCGCTGCACACTGCACGTTCCATGGAACCAAGCGGGAGTAAGGCCTTGTTCGTTTTGTATGGAATGGGCTCCAAACCATATAGAATGTCTTGGCATGGAATCAATCCCAATCTACCCAAGATATTTGTTCGGTTAGGCATGGAAAGGTTTGAAACCTAACATGGTTTGGTCCCGTTCCATGCCAAAAAGGCATATTTCATTCTATAAGTATGACCTCATGAAACCAAACCTCATAGTTGAAGTGACATACATGGAACCACTCAAACCATGCATGGAAATATTCCAGCTTGGAAGCCATTGCTAGGTTGGCCAACAAGCCCTAATTGATCGTTCCGGACGACCGGAGTTAAACCAGCCTCGCCGTACATACCGGTGGTGAAGTGAAGCCGTGAATGAAGCGTACAAGTTGAGTAGTATTTACAAGCGTACAAGCCGTGAATGAAACGTACAAATAGTAGCCAGTAGGGAACAGAGGGGGAGCAAAGAAAAGCGTCGACCCGGGCTGCTCGCCCGTTAATTAATCTTTATTACACGCATTGATATGAGTTTAGTGAGGCGATAATTACAGACGGATGGAACGGAAGCGCATGAACAAGTTGGCGCACGGTCACCTTTCCATGCAGTTCCACTCGCGATCGCATGCGCGTGGCGTACCCACCCACCTCTCGCTCCGGCACCCGGGGCCCTCCGAAGCCAGCGTTGCCTGTTCCTCCTCGCTCCATTTCGTATCTGCATGAAGGTTGCACGACACGGTGGAAAGGAAAGTGGTCGACCCCGTTGCTCCGATCGGGGCAAGTAGGGGAGCATGGCTTCTCTCCGGGCAGGACAGGGGAACAGAACTTTGGCTGTCGAATGACTCTTTCATTATTGGCTTGTCCGTGATCCAATCGGCTTTAGGATTAAACAAAAGAAAACGCCAGTAGTAGTACACTAGCAAGTACATGTAACGTGCAAAGTACGCTGGCTGGACGGATTTTTCACGCCTGATATTTGTTTAACGACCGAGGTTGATGCTGCCCGCACTAGGAGATAGAAGAAGGAAAAAGGGAGACACGATCGACGAAAATGATGGGTGGAATGTGCTGTTCGGGCCCTGCGAAATCTAATCCTGGTCCGGTCCAACAACAATTAGCGTCGCTTGTTTCGCTGCTCGCTGACTCTCGCCGGTGCCACGGCGAGCCCTTGCACTCCCGGCGACCGGCCGGAAATTTGGGCCAGCGCCATTAGCAAAAGGACGCCGCAATGAAAACGTACCTACCCCACCACTAGTGAGTATACTCGGTTTGAATTGACAGTGGGTACTCAGATTGTGTGTGCTTCCGCCGGGGCACGTGCCGATGCTGCATGGATCGTGATAGATGTCGTGGTGGACTGGTGGTTAATCCACTCTGCTTAACGCGTGAGAGCTACGTACGTGACGCTCGAGAGCCGCGGCTACATTAGAGCCTGACGCCGACGCGACGCTGGCGAGTGAGCACCGCTCGCGCGCGCATGGCCATGCCTCTCGGCTGCCTTCCTTCCTCGGCGAGGTAATGTCTCGAGATCTACCGGTACGTGGCGTCGTCACACGCCGATCGGGGGGACGAGGCGGTGGCGGGGTCACGCGACGAAGCAGAGCGTCGCCTTCCCCAGCCGATTGGCGGTGGAGCCGGGCAGTCCACACGCTTCGGAACAAAGATGGCTTGGAGATAGGGCATTGAGCACACTATTGTTCCAGCGCTTCCATATCATCTAGCAGGATGTAGGGGTCATCGATTAGCGTGGGGGCAGGGGGCACCGACGTGACCCCCGCGGAGGGTACTTTTAAAGGGAACGGGCGCCAAAGTAAGGAAATAACACCATGATCGACTATGGGTCAGGCGCTTCCGTCCAGCCCGACCTCCGACGCGCTTGGTAGACCCCGAGGTCAGGGACTTCTGAAAGGATCAATATGTCTAAGAGGGAGGTTGAATTAGGCTTCTACAAAAATTTAAGCGATGCTACTCAGAAATAGGCTTCTACAAGAACAATCCTATGTAATAAGCCAATTCACCCCATGTGCCTACAAGTGTGGTTTGTGCCTAGCTAGTGTAGAAAGGAGTTAAGCAACCTAGTTCCAATCCTACTCTATCATGGCAATTCTAGGAATAGAAATGGGGAATGTAAACTTGCTCAAAGTAAAGAGAAGAGTAGGAAGCCGATTTTTCCCGAGGTATCGAGGAGTCGGCAACTCCCCCCTAGTCCTCGTTGGAGCACCCGCGCAAGGGTATAGCTCCCCCTTGATCCGCGCAAGGATCAAGTGCTCTCGTAGGGGATATCCATTTCCCACTCCGGGACGGCGGATTCCAAACCGTGTTCACCTTCTTGGGGCTTCACACAATCTCCACGTGAGCTCCCAAGATCAACACCACCAAGCCGTCTAGGTGATGCCGAATCACCAAGAGTAACAAGCCAAAGATCTTCACTTGAACTAGACTAGACCAAGAGCTAGATGGATGCACACTTGCTACTTCCAAGCACTAAAGAGAGACCTTAATCTTCTCAAGATCAAGAACACCAATGAATCTAAGTGCCTCTCTTGCCCTCAAACACTCCCCAACAGCAGCTGGATGAACAGTGAAAACGTGTGGCAAGAGAGTCTCCAAGGTGAGAGTGAAGGGGTATAAATAGCCCCCACTCAAAAATCCAACCGTTATACAAAACGCATAGCCGTCGACTAATTCGATGGTGACACCGTCGAATCAGTCGACGCTTGCTTTCCATTCAAACTTTGAATAGTGCAACGGCTAGTTCCCTCACCGACTAATTCGATGCAACCACCATCGAATCAGTCGGTGGTACCCAGAGTCATGCGCCACGTGATCTTCACACAGATCAGAGACCATCGACTAATTCGATGCCGCAGCCGTCGAATCAGTCGATGCTACTCAGAACCATGCACTCTGGGGTCTTCATGTCTTTGAGCACCGTCGACTAATTCGATGGGCAGACCGTCGAATCAGTCGATGCTACACAGAACACCACGCCACCAACTGGGTGGAAACTAAGGGCCGTCGACTAATTCGATGGTCTCACCATCGAATCAGTCGACGCGACTCAGAGAGCTGTGCCAGTGTCTGTGTGAGAAAACCAGGGGCCATCGACTGATTCGATGGTGCCTCAGCACCCCGTCGAATAAGTCGATGCATCTGAGTTTTGTGCAGTCTTCTTCTCTTTCGAGACCGAAACTCGTCCAATTCGACTTCTTTGAGTTTCTTAACTTCTCAAGGGCTTCAATGAAGCTACCTAGTACTAGATTTCACAAGTGTGCACCACACCTAACTTCTAGTCTTGCCTAGGTCAAGCTAACAATCCTCGATCCCCCTTAATAGTACGGCCAAAGGAAAACAAAGACCTAAACTACTCTAAGTGCCTCTCATCATCCAAACGGCACTTAGAACTAGCTTATCCTTGATCTTCGAGCATATCCTTCGCGTCAATACAATCATTCTCAAATGATGGGGGCCAAGAATACCGTGAAAGCCCATCATTGCACTAACTTAAACTTTGCCTCTGCAAAACACTTGTTAGTCGCAATGATTATGTTGTCATTAATCGCCAAAACCGAATTAGGGGCCTAGATGCTCTTTCAACTTCCATCTCGCCCGGCCCCGGGTCCCCTGGGCCGCAACAATCCGACTCGGGGGGAGGGAGGGAACCTCCATCTCGCCCGACCTCGTGGCCAAGGCAGGGGGTTGGGAGTCGCGTAGCGGGGTCAAAGGCCAGGCAGGGAGAGACCCACGAAGGGAGGAGGCATGCGACCAATGCTTCCTCCTCGACCGTCAACCGACAGCCACGGCAGGTCTGACACCTGAGAAAGTTGTTTTGCTGCCCTGGCGCGCAGGATAAAGGTGATCGTGCGCTTTACGTGCCACAAGCGGACGAGGAGGAAGCAACCACGAAGCTTCCCAGGAGCCTGACGGTGACACGCGGCAACCGGCAAGGGGGTCGCCAAGACGCACTCAGCCGATCAGCTGCAACCGCCGGAGGCGCCGGCCTCCGAGGGTAGTTTAGTAAATACTAGTGTACCAAGTCCTTCACTCCGCCTTTAAAAGGGGAGGCCTCCCCTTGCGTGGGGGATCCATCTTTTTGGGGACTCTCGATGTCTAGGACACTTAGTCCCCTACACGCACTTGACATCCAAGGCTTGAACCGGCCTTCGTTGTAACCCATCGCCAAGAGAGCAATACAATCCGAGCCACCCCCGACTGGACGTAGGGATTCATCCCCAACCAGTATAAACCTCATATCTTGCGTCTCTTGAACCATTCTCCACCGTGACGTGCGTGCTCTGTGATCAACACTCGCCGGTGTGAGGTACCCCGTGTACCACCTGCCGACACTAGCCAAAAGTAGGGCATGAATAATGCTTGATATGAGCATGATCTAGCCTCCTATCTTTAGAGTTACAAAAATTGAGAAATCATGTGTGTTAATACCCATGTTTTTCCACACAACACAGGAGAAATAACACTTAAAGTATCAGATTATCAATGATTTTTGTTACTGTTCCAAGACTAGACATGTGTCATCATCAATGATATTTCTTGTCTTCAACATGTACCGACGCTCGAGGATCAAAACACAATTAGATCGAGCATGTTAGATATCTAGGAGTAAGTTCCACAATGGGACGGAGAGGGGGGCTTGAGCCCCTACTATCGAGGGAACCTCAGGAGCCTTTAAACTACTCGCACACGCCTAATCATGCATAGCCGACAATTGATAGAACCTTAGCATTAGTGACCAGTTTAACATTCTTTTCCTTTTGGGTATCAGTAGACTTAGGCAACCTAGGATCAATTACAACAAACTTTGCAAAAGAGACAACAATTCATATTATACCTTTTTCCAATCGCTAATCTCTGGTGCATATTAGTCGAGTTATCTGCTGACCATATATAAAAATTTCTTGATGAACCCATTGCTGGTGTTATCTTGGTTGAGTAGCATAACGTTCTTGATACCATACTCGATGTCATAACATAACTCTTTCAAGTGGTTCATCCAAACTTGTGTATGAGGGTTTTGTTATTCTGAATTCGACAATGTTTTGAGGATGCTATTCATGCTGCTTAGTTGATCTTGTAAAAACTCAATCTGATTACACACATTTTTATCTTATCAAATTCTAGCAGCAACATAGAAGAGAGGTTACTCAGAAGTGGCTCAAGCACCCCATCAAATAGGGGCAGATCCATGTTGGAGCTAGTGAGAGAGGTTGCTTAGAAGTGGCTCTTTTTTCAACATCCCTGTCAAATAGGGGTGGATCCATGTTAGAGCTAGTGAGGGCACATGCCCTCACTCGAATGCTATTCAGAACATATTTCTATAATTATTCATCATAAAAATCTATCTATTTTATGTGCTTATGTGTAGTATGCCCTCGCTCAAAATTCATTCTGGGTCTGCCCTTACGATCAAAGTGCTTGTTGTGACCCCAACCACACCCTACTGGTTGATCATGTGTGGTAGCACAAATGAAAATGAATTCACATTACATGGGAATTTGATGTGGGAATAGTGATTGCAGATTTTGTTTGGTTTCATAAATGTAACGGTATCATATATGTATCCTTTCATCTATAGGCACATAGGCAACTCGTCGAACACCTTTCGTGTGACAACGATGAGTAATACATTCAGTCATTCGCCTCCTTCGCACGCCAAGTAACAGAGGTAGCGGTGATGCTGCGAGTCGCCCCTACCTTACGTGCCCTTCGTACCTTGGGCTAGAGTTGATGACTGCAGGAACGACGTGGCGGCGGCTGGCCCCGACGAGCCCGAGCTGTGCTAAGACGACGGGCAAGATCCGCAAGGCGCTGCCATCCGTCTTTTCTCAGTATGTCATGAGTTTGCACCGGGGTGGCGGATGATCTTCCAGGAGAAGATATCATGGAGCTCCTCAAGCAGGGCAAGTAGAAGGGTCGAACTACTCGCCTACTTAGTGCCTAGGATGAGAACGAGTGGAATCAGAGGATGGGGCATGTGCGAAACCACTTGCGTGCAAGAGGAAGAAGAGAGTGAAGTCGATGAGTCTCTTCCCATAGCCATCATATCATGATCTCATATAGAAAAATCCCCGAACCTCGACTACGCCAACGAGGGGATTTTTTTTAAAAAAAACAATACATAAATCCGCTTCCGTGAGGAATTGAACCTGAGTTGGTGCGACCATACCACCGGTCCCTAAACACAATGTGATCTTCTGCCGGCGTATGACATACTCCCTCCGTTCCAAAATAGATGTCATTCTCGCTTCCCAATAAAAATAGCATCTTTGAGCATTAGCCAATTATATATAAAATAATATTAATATTTATAGTACATCATTAGTACCATTAGATAGATATTTGAATCTAGTTTTTTTAACAAATTTATTAGAGATATAAATATTACATATATTTTTTTACAAATTGAGTCAAAGTTGAGAAAGTAACGTGTGCACGTATACCATAGCGTCGTCCTTTTAGGGACGGAGGGAGTAGACTAACTAATGTGTACTACTGCTAGCTGTCCATGAATGCTGACAACCAACATCAGGTTGCCTTTGACATGAGCATCGACTCGATCTACACTTGTTAATTGCAAACATGACGATCAGTAGCTAGCTTTTAGCTGCTAATTGTTCCCAATTTCAACAGGATTGGAACTTCTCCTGTCTCCAATCCCATCCATATAGTTCATATTTATGACTTCTCAATCACGTCGGCACTCGGCAGTGCTTTCCTAAACACTTCATCTTCATAGCAATGCTTTCCTGCCGAAAGACACAGATCCTAACGCTTGATCATGGCAGTGCTTTCCTGCCGAAAGACATCGATCCTAACACTTCATTTGCTCAAGAGAATTCGGTGATTAGCCATTGCAGATTTTGCTCTGTTTGTTAGCCTGGGCGTTCCTGTGCCATGCTACCTCGGCTGCTGCTTCCCTTTGCTTGCTCTGCAGCTGCAGGCTTATCACTCGGGTTCAGACGCGGCGGATTCACCGAGCAGACAGATGCCGAGTGTGGCACTGGCACGGTCCGGCCACGAGCCCACGAGGGACCCCGGGAGTTGGTGGCTCTTGTCGATTGTCGTTGTGCTCGCCGTGAGCGTGGCAACCGTAGCGTGTACCGTCGGCGGCTCGGCGCACTTTGCAGTAAAAAGGTACGTTGTCACTGTAGGAACTTAAAAAACATGACTTAGGCATAAATATAATAGAATCTTGCATCTATAACATGAACACTACACAAAAGTTAGGATCACAACCAGCAACGATGCACGGGGACGATCCGGCTATTGTAATGCCCGATGTGGGACTTGGTGTAGTCGTTCCCGAGCTTGGTGCAGAACGTCGGAGATCCCGTCGTCCTTCCGGTCTCCACCGGCACTGTCCTGGGACGGCAGTGAGATGGCGACGGCCTTCAGATGGCTCCAGCGCCGCCGGATCGGAGTGGTGGATGTGGGGACGCTCTTAGGCTTTTGTGTCACTGGGATAACTCAAAACCTTGCCTGGCGTCCCCTTTTATCTTGCGCTGGGCGATCTGGGGCCGCAACCATGGGTTGGTTGCACCTCCGATCAAGACGCTAGTGACCCACGGGCTTTCCCGCTAATCCCGTTAAACCCCTCACTAATGGGCTTTTGACCACTTCTTAACTTTGTCTCCAACATTCTCCCCTTTGGTCTAAAGGCCTATTACTTATGCCATTTTCTTAAAGTAGAATTATTCAAAGAGATAATGTGTTACAATGGTGATAAAGATCCAATGCAACACAAGTACCCACAATGTTTAAAACCACTTATCATAATGGGAGTGGTTGACTTATGACCCTATTCTCAAATATCACAGGCTTTCCAATAATCCCATGCCGGCAACATGTTCTTTAAATATATTGGGAGGTAAGCCTTTCGTCAATGGATCTGCGAGCATGTTCTTAGTGCTTATATGCTCTAACTCAATAGTGTAATCTTCGACTCTATCGTTTACAACAAGATACTTAAGCTCAATGAATTTGGTAGCGTTACTTGACTTGTTGTTATTAGCGTAGAGGAAAGCAGACTTATTGTCGCAATATAGTTTTAGTGGCTTACTTATGCTGTCTACCACTCTTAGTCCCGGAATGAATTCTTTAAGCCATAAAGCTTGCCCCACGGCCTCGTAACATGCCATAAACTCAACTTGCATCGTGGATGCTGCCGTAATCTTTTGTTTGCAGCTTCTCCAAGATATTGCCCCATTAGCGAGTGTAAAGATATATCCTGATGTCGACTCTTTATCATCAACACAACCCGCATAATCGGCATCTGAGTATCCAATTACTTCTAGATTCTCAGTTCTCTTATATGTGAGCATATAGTTCTTAGTGCTCTGCATGTAACGCATAGCCTTCTTACCACCTTTCCAGTGTTCAATTCCTGGATTTTTCTGATATCTACCAAGCATCCCGGTTATGAATGCTAGGTCAGGGTGTGTACACGTTTGTGCATACGAAATGCTTCCGACAACTGAAGCATAAGGAATCTTCTTCATTTGATCAATTTCTAATTGATGCCTGGGACTTTGAAATTTCCCAAACTTATCGCCCTTAACCACTAGGGCAGCAGTGCCTGAACATTGGTGCATATTAAACCTTTTAAGGACTTCCTCTATATAAGCTCTTTGAGAGAGTCCTAAAGCACCTTTTGACCTATCACGGTGAATCTCAATGCCAAGAACATAAGAGGTATCACCTAGGTCCTTCATATCAAAATTCGATGAGAGATAACCCTTTGTCTCATGCAACAAATTCTTGTCGCTACTAGCTAATAGGATGTCATCCACGTAAAGTACTAGGATGATAAAAGAGCTCCCCTTGATCTTAACATATATACAATTGTCCTTTCTATTACTGACGAAGCCATATTTCTTAATTACTCCGTCAAATTTAAGGTACCATTGTCTGGACGCTTGTTTTAACCTATAAATGGATTTCTTTAGCTTGCATCCCATTTGTTCCTTGCCCTCCATGATGAAACCTTCCGGCTGCGCCATGTACATATCCTCATGCAAGTCACCATTAAGGAACGCAGTCTTTACGTCCATCTGATGCAGCTCAAGATCATAATGAGCCACCACTGCCATAACGATTCTAAATGAATCTTTCTTTGAGACAGGAGAGAAGGTCTCATTGTAATTAATTCCTTCCTTTTGCGTGTAACACTTAGCCACAAGTCTTGCCTTGAACCTTTCGATTTTCCCTTTAGAGTCATATTTTGTCTTAAAGACCCATTTGCAGCCTACCTTTTCAGCTCCTGCGGGAATCTCTACTAAGTCCCATACCTTATTAGCACTCATAGACCTCATTTCATCTTCCATGGCCTCACACCACTTATGTGAGTTCTCACTTATCATGGCTTCCTTATAGGATTTTGGATCATCTACCTTTCCAATATCATGACCTTCTTCACTTATGTACACGAAGTCATCGGATGCGGTAGATTTCCTTTCTCTTGTAGATCTTCTAAAGGGTTGTGGTTCTGCTATTAGAACAGGTTCAGCTAATTGCTCTTGCTAAATCTCTTGTGTCCTGTCAGCATCTTGACCCATGTGCTTGCTCAGCAGGATCCTCCACAATCTCATTTTGATGCTCATCAGTTACCGGTGCATTTTCATGCTCAATTATGGTAGGTGTTTCCTCCCTAATTTCTCTTGGAGGATCAGCTACCCAAGATGTAACTGTGATGTGAGGGATAGTCTCATATTGATCCTGAGTTGTCGGCAATGAATCATGAGTCCGCATTTCCTGAGGATCAATTGTTCTAACCTCAGCGCATCCATTTTCTTCTAGGAAGACAGCATGCCTTGTCTCTACAAACTTAGTGGTACGCTTAACACATAAAAACGATACCCCTTTGATTTTTCTGGGTATCCAATGAAATAGCAGCTTTCTGTCTTAGGATCTAATTTTCCAAGTAATGGATTGAATAGCTTCGCTTCAGCTGCACACCCCCATACATGTAAATAATTTATGTTGGGTTTACTGCCAGTCCAGAGCTCATAGGGTGTCTTAGGGACCGACTTGCTAGGAACACGGTTATTAATGTGCACAACAGTCTTTAGCGCTTCCATCCACAAACTCACTGGTAGTGTAGAATTACTTAGTATAGACCGTACCATGTTCATGAGGGTACGATTTCTTCTCTCAGCTACACCATTTTGCTGAGGTTCACCAGGAGTTGAATACTGAGCAATTATTCTATTTTCTTGAAGAAACTTAGCAAAGGGGCCGGGGATTTGACCATATGTTGCATGTCTCCCATAATATTCTCCACCTCTATCTGATCTTACCACTTTGATCTTAACATTATGCTGATTTTCTACTTCAGCTTTAAAGATCTTAAACTTATTAAGTGCTTCAGATTTTTCTCTTATAGGATAGATGTATCCATAACGGGAGAAATCATCAGTGAAGGTGATAAAGGAACTGAAACCATCCACTGATCTTACATTAAATGGACCGCAGATGTCAGTGTGAATTAATTCTAATATTCCTGAACTGCGCTTAGCTCCATCCTTTTTAATTCTTTTTGCAACTTATCCCTTAATGCAATCAACACATTGTTCTAAACCAGAGATTTCTAAGATAGGAAGTATCTCTTCTCTAATGAGACGTTCCATTCTCCCCTTCGAAATGTGGCCTAAACGTGAGTGCCACAATTTCGACGAGGTCTCATTACCTCTCTTGCGCTTATTGTTGGCATGATCAACATTCATCACAGAGTAATCATTATTCAAAGACAACAAGTAAAGCTGATTATGTAAAGGTGCATAGCAAATAATATCACCATCTAAACTTATTACACACTTGTTGTTCTGAAAAAGACACGCATAACCATTATTGTCTAATCTCGAAACAGAAATTAAGTTTCTCGTGAGAGATGGAACATAAAGGACATTATTCAATTGAAGCATGAAGCCAGTATAAAGTTCTAGACTAAGGGTGCCAATGGCCTCGACTTCAGCTTCAACTCCATTAGCGACCTTAAGCCTTCGGTCCCCCTTTCTTATAGTCCGCGCGCCACTCAACCCCTGTGAGGAATTTGTGACATGAACAGTGGCACCAGAGTCAATCCACCATGAACTTAATGGAAAATAAGCATAATAAGACTCATCGACTAATGAAATAATGTCATCATTACCTCTTTTTCCTAGCCAAAGCTTGAACTTTGGGCAGTCCTTCCTGATATGGCCATAGTCCTTGTAGTGGAAGCATTAAGGACCCTTAGAGGAAGAAGCGCCATCATTCTTTTTTGGCTTCTGATATGGCTTCTGATTCTTCTTAGGATGCTTGGAGTGCATGACCTTCTTAGCCTTTCCCTTATGTACCTCTTGCCTAATGAGGTTGGCATAGTCAGGAGTCTGTGACCTCAGCCTTTCCTCCTCCTGAGAACACTTAGAAATGAGCGTAGCAATGTTTCATTTTGCATCAGTACCATGGTAGTTGATCTTAAATGGCTCAAAAACAGAAGGAAGTGAGAGGAACACATAATGCAACAGAGTCATATCATCAAGTGGACAACCCAGGTCTTTAAGCTTATCCCTGGAGTTAATCATTCCCATGATATGCTCTCTCACGCTGCCATTCCCATCATACTTAGTGCTCATTAACTTGAAGAGATGGATGCTGGCATTGGCCTTGTCAGACCCCTGAAAGTACTCCTCAATCTTCTCCATGAAAGCTTTTGCACTTGTAGGCTCCTTAGGAAGTGCTCCTCTCATGGAAGGGGTTATGGTCCTCTCCATAATCATCAGAGCCACCCTGTCAGAGCGCTCCCAATGCTCCTTTTCTTTCTCATAAGTTGCAGTGCGCGCCGCAAGGGTAGGATCATTATCCCCTTCGGCGACTGGAGCAACGGGAGCTGGCTCTCTCAGAGAGTGGTCCTTGTCCTGAATCCCCAATATCAGCCTGATGTTTTGCTTCCATGTGGTGAAGTTGTTCCCTCCCAACTTCTCAACACCTTGGATGTAGCTTATGATGCTGGAGGGAGTGGGATATGAGTAAAACAACATCAGGATAGATTTAATCAGTAATGACAACAAATATATGAATAACACAATTTTGCATCACCATTGGGCAGAGACAAAATTAAATAACATTAATAACTTTTGCATCACCGTTGGGCAGAAACAAAAGAATCTTAATACTTAGTGTTAAACAAATTTGCATCACCGTTGAGCAGAAACAAAATTGCAAACATCAAATTGATTAAAGCTTAAAACAATTTTACATCATCGTTGGGCAGAAGTAAAATAATCATGAATTTAAAACTCACTTATATCACATGACGATAAATCAACGTTGGTCAGAATTATAGTTGTGAACTTAAATTTAAATTTGCATAAACAATTCCTAATTAAAATCAGAATTATAGTTGTGAACTTAAACTTAAATTTGCATAAAGAATTCCCAATTAAAATATCTCGTTGGTTCAATTTTAATAAGGAAATCATATGCGCAGCGGAAACAAAATTTTTTTTAACTCAGAGGTATTTTCCTTTAAATCAGTACTAAAACCATGAATATACTCAATCATAACTTAAATACATGGAGAATACTTAGAAATATATTGAAATAAAGAAAAAAATACCAATCATAAATCAATCTGGCCGACTCTAAACTCATTCCCATCCGGCCCAGCAGAACACTATCTCAGCCCGCGCTAAAACTAGCCCACTGCCAGCCCATCAACTCAGCGGCTGTGTGTGCGGCTTGGCTCATCCCGCGGCTCAGCTTAGCGCGCTGACTCAGCTCGAGCTTTGGCTAATGGCGCGCGGCTCGGCTCATGCGCTCGCGGGCTGCAGTTCGTCATGGGCCGGAGGCCCACAAACCGACGGCTGGGCCGCCGAATCGGCCCAGCGCGCGGCGCGCATCATCCCTGCCCGCAGTGATCTCAGCCGTTGGATGGAACCCTAGGCGATCCGACGGTTCAGTGCGAGTTTCGTGAGTATATAATCCTGATGCACCGGTTCAAACCCTAAACCTAATTCATTCTCTCGTCTCCCCTTCTTCCTCTGCACCCCAGCCGCCGGCTCGCTCCTCACTGAGCGTCGCCGCCCTTCTCATGGCGCACGGCCGCCTTCTGCTCATGGCACAAGGCCGCTCGTCGCCTGCTTGCTCATGCCGACGCCTTGCCCCTACGCGGTTCCGCTCGCCGGAGGCGCGTGCGACCGAGTCGCGCGCGGCTCCGTCGAGGGGTTCCGTTCGGGTGCACTCATGGGTTTGCCGGCGGCGCCGAGTCCTCATGTGCGTGACTATACTCATGTGCGCGCGGCTAGGTGAGTTCTGGTTTGTGCTAGGGTTTGGATCTACTCGTGGATTAGAGGATCTTATGGATTTGCAAAAGTGGATCTGAGATTTGCGTATTCCCTTCCTTCTCGGTGCTTTTTCGCGCATAAATCGACGACTTTTGAGGGGTTTGCGTCGGTATGCTTGCGGTTATGACAGATTCGCAAATGATGGTCTTAGATCTGCGTTTCCTTTTATGTGCTTGGGCTAATTTGTCTAATTTGCACAACAAATCGACGACTTGTACTGTGATTTGCGTCGATTTGATGCTCGGTTGGGTAGAAATGGGGAAAAACCAAAACCCTAACTTAGATCTAAAATCAAACTAACTGAAAACGTGCTTAGATCTAAACATGTGTACTCATGATTCAAGAATAGATGCAAAAGGCGACTGATACCAAATATAGGAACTTAAAAACATGACTTAGGCATAAACATGATAGGATCTTGCATCTATAACATGAACACTACACAAGAGTTAGGATCACAACCAGCAGCGATGCACGGGGACGATCCGGCCATTGTACTGGCCGATGTGGGACTCGGTGTAGTCGTTCCCGAGCTTGGTGTAGAACGTCGAAGATCCCGTCGTCCTTCCGGTCTCCACCGGCACTGTCCTGGGATGGCGGTGAGATGGCGACGGCCTTCAGATGGCTCCAGCGCCGCCGGATCGGAGTGGCGGATGTGGGGACACTCTTAGGGTTTAGTGTCACTGGGATAACTCAAAACCTTGCCTGGCGTCTCCTTTTATCTTGCGCTGGGCGATCTGGGGCCGCAACCATGGGTTGGTTGCGCCTCCGATCAAGGCGCTAGTGACCCACGGGCTTTCCCGCTAATCCCGTTAAACCCCTCACTAATGGGCTTTTGACCACTTCTTAACTTTATCTCCAATAGTCACAACTACGGGAACACGGACGAGAAAGGAAAGTCAATGATCCGTCCCCACCAAGGGAAGAAGGCCATGTTCAGATTCAGGAAAAAGTACTTCTCTGACTAATTTTTTCTACTCACCCCCACAGAACACGTTTTTCAGTGTACTATTTATGTAAAACTAGTTCTTTCTGCTTCAAATCTGAACGCAGCCCGATGGATCACGGGCTACGGATAACAGCGTGGCTCAGCCACCGTGGATCGGTAAGTCGCGGCTGAACTGAACTGCTGAGCTGGACTCGCCGTGTCGTGTCGATGCGACCAAAGGGAAGGCCGCTGCGTTGCGCTCTGGTGCTGCGATGGCGCCGAACAGTCGGTGACCGGCCTAATGTGGCCGTCTATGTCATCGGACCGATGGAGCCATGGAGGACATGTCAGCCACGCCCAGCTGCCGTACCGTACGTCCCCCAGCTCGACTCGTTGTTTGCCGCTGGCCAGATTCCGTTTGGTGCGTCGCATTTGCTGCTGACTGGAGTAGTAATCGATCGATCCAGACGACCGGACCCCTAATCAACCTAGCTCGCCGTACACTCCTTTCTCTGTACCGGTGGTGAAGTGAAGCCGTGAATGAATCGTTGACCTGGCTGCTCCCCCGTTAATCCATAATTATTTCACGCTTTGATATGAGCTTTTTTTTTTATCAAGAGTAGTGAGGCGATAATTGCAGACGGATGGACGGGCATGAACAAGTTGGCGCACGGCCACCTTTCCATGCAGTTCCGCTCGCGATCGCATGCGCGTGGCGTACCCACCCACCTCTCGCTCCGGCACCACGGGCCCTCGGCAGCCAGCCCTGCCTCTTCCTCCTTCCATTGCGTACCTGCATGAATTCCTCCTCCTTCCATTGCATACCTGCATGAAGGTTGCAGCGAGCGACACGGAGAAAGTGATCGAGCCCCGTTGCTCCGATCGGAGCCAGCAGGGGAGCATGGCTTCTTTTCTCTTCTACTCCTACGTTCAAAGTTTTCTTCTCTGGACAGGACAGGGGAGCATGACTTGGGCTGACGAATGACTCTTTCATTATTGGCCTGTCCGTGACCGATCGGCTCTGGAGTTAGGATTAAACAAAAGAAAACGCCAGTAGTAGTACACTAAATAGTAAATGTAATAACGTGCAAAGTACGCCCGCTGGACGGATTATGGAGGATCACGCCTCGGATTTGTTTAAGGACCGAGGTTGATGCTGCCCGCACTAGTTGTAGTAAAAAGGCGACACGCTCGCTGAATGATGGGTGGAATGTGCTACTCGGGCCCCGTGAAATCTAATCCCGGTCCGGTCCATCAAAAACAGTCAGCGTCGGGTCGCTTGTTGGATGTTGCTCTGCTCGCTGACTCCGGCGAGAGCCAGCCTCCCGGCGACCGGCCGGAAATCTGGGCCAGCGCCATTAGCAAAAGGACGGCGCAATGAAGACGTACCAACCCCACCCCCACCGAGTGTACTGGGGTTTGAATTGACATTGAGCTGCGTGGGTGCTCCGTGACCCGAGCTCGCCACCTGGGCGCAGCACCACGAACGCGTGCCAAGGGCGGTTAAGGCCAGTCTTAATGGGAGGTTTTATGTAGCTGCGTGGGTGCTCCGTGACCCGAGCTCGCCACCTGGGCGCAGCACCGCGAACGCGTGCCGAGGGCGGTTAAGGCCAGTCTCAATGGGAGGTTTTATAGAAGTTTTATGGACATTAAATACACTGCCACATCAGCAGTTTTGCTGACATAGCAGGCTAATTAAGAGGAGGAGTTTCATGGGATGTGGGGGGAGTGTCATCACCATAAAACCCCTGTGACACAGTTACCTAGTTTCTAGCCTAGGTAATTGTGTGCATGAAACCCCACCGAGACTGGCCTAATGGCATGGCGCCCACCATAATCTCCTGTCACCTCCTTCTAAACCCTGGCCGTAAACAAAATCTCATGCCGAAATCTACCCCCACCCCACCCACTAGCTAAAAACGCCACCGTGCCTCAGATTGTCTGCTTCCGTCGGGGCACGTGCACGTGCCGATGCGCATGGATGGTGATAAGAGGTCGTGCCGTCGTGGTGGACTGGTGGTTAATCCACTCTTAACGCGTGAGAGCTACGTGACGCTCGATAGCCCGCCGCGGCTACGTTAAAGACTGACGCCGACGCGACGGTGGCGAGTGAGCACTGAGCACCACCCGCGCGCGCATGGCCATGCCGCTCGGCTGCCTTCCTTCCTCGGCGAGGGAATGTTTCGAGATCTACTGGTACGCTGCCGTCGCGGGCGGCGTCGTCACGCGCCGATCGGGGGGACGAGAAGGCGGCGGGGCGTTGGCGTGCGCTGTTGGGTCACAGGCGCGCGTCAGGACTCGGGACGCGTCGATGCAGCGTCGCGTTCCCCGGCAGGTGGGGTCAGGCAGCCCCACGCGCTTCTCTGGACGGCGGGCGCGCGCGCACGCCGGGATCCGAATCCGGCGATCCGTCACCGACACTCTGCCATTTACTACGGCCCAACCAACTCGCTGCTCTCCCCAGTGGCGCCTCTCTCTCTCTCGCGCTCATGTACTGATGTACCTGACGTAACTGCGTGCGCTCAACGCCGCCGCAGTTTCTATCACCGGGACCTACAGCGTGGTGCTCTCCGACGGCGTCCACACGCTGGGCCAGTTCAGCCTCTCGACCCCCTCTGAAGCACAACATCAGGGGCGGCCGCATCCGCAAAGGGCACCGTCCTACGGCTCATCAACTTCTGCTGCAACGAAATATATATATATATAATATATATATATATATATATATATATATATATATATATATATATATATATATATATATAAAACTTCTGCTGCAACGTGATGGGGTCCGGGAGGAAAAAAAAATTCTATGCAGCCGTGCTGCAAACTCTATCCCGTACAGCCCTGCTCTTGATGAATGACACGTGAAGGTCCAGAGAATCCTACGTCCGTCGCCTCCCGCTCGTCGTGTGGCTTCAAGCGCAGGTGCCCACCAAAACCTGCGGCTTGGCTCCAGCCTGACCTTGGCTTAGTTGCGAACATAAAAGGCATCACCGGCGTCTGCCTTCTCCACAGTGAAGGCCGAGTACATGGCGCCATGGCGGACGGCACTTTGGTGCAGTCGTCGTGGTCGTGGGCCTGTATGGAGTCGAGCTTCTGGATGTCATTGATGTGCATTCTTTTTAATTTGCATCTCGTCTGATTAGCCCAGATCATCGGTGTCATGGCAATACACATACGATCTCCAAAATCGGGTGGAATACAGGATTCAGGCCATGGAAACCATTGACTAAGCTTTGAAAAAGATTACTTCGTTCAAAAAAGAAAATATTAAAGTACTATGGATAGATTTTCTTTAGCGGCCTCACGACAATTCAAGCAGCGGCCAGGTGCGTTACTGTGTTAAAAATGAGATCAACATAAGGACTACGCACGAATCCAGCTAGGGCATGGCCACCGGTGCTCTTGGTGCACGAAGGACAAGAACTCACCCATCGGGCGCCGGCAGCACCTTGATAGAGCCCTTCACGTGACAGCACCTCTCGAAACAATGGAGATCGATATGCTACTCCGTGCGGCGGCGCGCCGACCCTACACCTCCGATGGGGGAACCAGGCGGTCAAGGGGCATTGGAGCCGAGCCACGGGCGTCAGGCATGGAGCCGATTAGCCGAAAGACGAGCTCGCAGGAGACGCGGAACTTGCAACGTTGGATTATCTGACCCTCCACGTGTCATTCATAGAAAGCAGGGCTGTACAGATGGGAGTTTGCAGCACGGCTGCATTCATAGAAAGCAGGGCTGTACAGATGGGAGTTTACAGCACGGCTGCATAGAATTTTTTTCCGCCGGGATGGCCAGCGGGTCTGTTCTGAGAAAAGAAAACGCAGCGATCCGACGCGGCACCAACCGGCCCAAGCAGACGCAGACCGAGCGTAGCTCGGTTGGTGCGCGCTCCAGTTGGGGAGGCCACTCGCCCGGGCTCGAACCCGGGTGCTGTAGGATTTTCCTCTGATTATTTCCTGTAGGTCCTGTATTTCGCGTGGCGCCACAATGGGATTACGACGTGCCCGTCGTCTACGAAGTCGGTGAGACTTCGGTAATCTCTAGAAGGACGCGAGTTGTGTATGGGTTGTAGTTCTAGGGGTGTGCATGGGTGTGGTGTGAGTGTGTGTGGTGTAGAGTTCAGATACTACAGCTTGTATACTAGGGATCCAGGCTAAAAAAAAAACCCGGCCCAAGCAGACGGCAAAGACGCCAATGCCAGTGAATGCGCATTGGCCATTTTAGGCTGTGTTCAGATGGGTTACTGGAATGCGTGTTATGTAACGGGGATAAATAGGAAATGTGAAAAAAAAAATTTAGAGATACGTGTTCTGTGAGAGGGATAAATAAAAAAATAAAAAGTACTTTTGAAACCTAAACACCGCCTATCTTACACGCTGGGAATATACCTTGGCGTGATAATGTGCAGTCCGGCTGCAAAGGGTCTCCCCCCTGCAGCCCCGGCCTGGACGAATGTCCTGTGGACAACGTAGACGCCTCCAAAGGACGAGGCAGGAGGCTCGTGTGGGTTAGCGAGATCCTCTATGATTCGGGGCTGCTCAGCAACTGAGAAAATATAAAATCAGAAATTAGGCATGACCTTAATTGATAGCACATAATCATGATAACGATCAGATGGTGATGGTTGATTTATCAAGGTTTGCTAAAAAAAATTGCCAACGCGTGCCTTCGGGTGATCCGCCGCTGTCACCTAGAGGATAGGTGGACAAATGAAATGCTATAGTTAGGACTAATGGTTTTATACTTTGTGGAGGGCTGTGATACATGGGATGGGCTAAGAATTCAATTTGGGCCATAATCATTTGGCTGGTTTTATGTTGTCTCGAGCCCAAAAGAAATGACGAACTTCACCAAGATCAGGCCCATTCTGTCCAAATCCCAAATCCACCTAGTTGAGAGGCGCTTGAGTGTGGAACTGGAAAGGTGGCTGATGCTAGTGTTGAAACCAATGCCTACGTGCACAGGTTGTCATAACAGTGAAATAACAAACATATGTCCTCAATCCTTGGAGCTGATCTTTATTCAAATTTCATGCTTAGGCAACCATATGAGTCCATGCGACAAAATAAGAAGACCTTGGGACACTGGAATCCATGGCATCTTATGCTCACATTGTCTACAATGGTCTCTGTTATGTCAATGTTAATGTAAGCTCATGATCACAATGCTTATAGTAACTCAACACGTCTTCAACTTTCAGGTTCCCCAACTGAATTTGTAAATAGAAAAGTTGTAACATGCTGGGATTCCATCTTGGGAGCTTAGAGTAAAGGGAACCATTGCATCCATGGTAAATCTGCGTACATAAGGGGTGTATGTGCGTCTCATATATATATATACAACAGAGATCACTACCCTGCACGTATATAGAGATCTGATGTTGTTGTCTCCCAATTTGCAGACGTGGTCAAAGATTATTTCATGATCTCTTGATCACTAATTCTTTCAGCAGTTTTCCACCTTATGCTAAATACCTTCAATTTGTTCAATTTCTTGCAAGACCTCTCTAGTTTTTTTTAATTACATTCAATGCTGATAGCTCTTCAAGTGCTTCCATGTTACCAATGCCTTTTGGAAATTTTACAATAGGAGGGACAAATAGGTACACCAGTTATACCCACAACATTAAGATGGGACCGTACGACCCCAGTCTAGAATACTCTCTCAACCCTGATCGATGTTCGTATGGGGCCAAACCGAACTTGGGTTGGCGTACTAGTACTTTTAGTTGTGTAACTCTAGTACGCAAACGCTCTATTAGGTAAATCTGTGGTCCAACATTTTCGATAGCTTCAGCCTCCCAATATCTCGCTCTAAAATGTTTTAATGTTGCCATCAATCATTGTTATAATTAGATCGAACATGATATCTAGCGGTAAAATTAGGGGGGGGGGGCTTGAGCCCCTACTACTGTCGGTGCCTGATTTGGTCGCACCGGCACCAACAAGTGATTGCGGTGCTAATCCACTCGTTGCCCCGATGGCGGATGAAGAGACAGGGGTTTTTATCCTGGTTCCGGCCACGGGGCCGTACGTCCAGCAGTGGTGCGGTGCACCAGTTTACGTGTTGCTCGTAGTAGGGGGTTACAAGCAAGGTGGGAGAAGGAGATGAGCTCCTAAGTCCCCAGCTATGTGGTGTGTGTTCTAGCGTGTGTGGACTTGAGTGTCACTCGTTGTGGTCGTCTTGCCGTGCCCTTTGCATGGGCTTCCCTTCCCCTTTTATAGACCAAGGGGGGCGGGGCGAGTACATGTGTCAGTGGTGTTGACGTTGCTAAGTGCACTGTTCTGTCCATGCCGCTCACTGTGCGAGCGGGAATCGCGCCTTCCTACTCCGGCTGACGACATGGAAGTGGCTGACGTGATGTACTTCCCTTGTGACGGCTCACGGCGTCGAGGGTGGCAACTTGCGTACGGCATGCAGATCGAGTCTCTGTAGCCTCCTTCGAGGGTCGCCTTCGAGGACGGTGGCATGCCCGAGGCGAGCGAAGTCAAAGGAGTGGTTGGCACAGTGCTGCTGCCAAGGTTAGGTCTGGCCGTGCAGCATGGCGCTCAGAAGTCCACTGTTGCGAGTGGATTTGACCGACGTCTTCTCCGAAGCGTGGGTGGTGGCGTGGCGCAGTGATCCCCTGCTTTTTGACTGCAGAGGAGCGTCATCATGACTTGGATTGATGGGTCGCAGAGCCTTGGGCGTCATTCCCGGTGTGGCTGACCCGAGCTCAGACCGCAGGCTCGAGCCTGCCGGCAACCTCGAACGAGACGGAAATCACCCGCTCGAGGGTGAACGTCTCCCTCCAGGTCGCCGGACCTCGATCGTCCCGGACATCCTCGCTCGAGGGTGTTCGTCTACTTCGAGTGGGATGGGTGCCGAGGAGTTTTGCGATGGTGGGCCTTTGCTGGGCTGTAGAGCCAGGACAATGTCGTTGTGGGCCTTCTCGCCAAGTAGTTTTAGGCCTAAGCTAGGGTACCCCTTTTACAGGTACCCGACAGTAGCCCCCGAGCCTCCGTGGGAGTGAGATTCAATCCTGCGGAGGCTGGTGTTCGTCGAGGCTTTCGAGGCCTTTGTTCCTTCGTGGGTTCTAGGAATCCGTGGGGGCGCGCTAGCGCACCAGCGGGTGTAGCCCCCGAGGCCTTGGGAGAGTGGTTGATACTCTCTCAAGGTCTCAACTTGATATGAAGAGCATTCGCTGCTTCCTCAGGTGTGGGTTCGTCCACTACGCCTGAGGTCCTCGATCCTAGCCTTGTTTGGCATGGTAGGAGAGATTTCAAGCTTTCTTCGTACCTCATGCTCCTCGTTCGAGGGGACTGAGGAGGAGGTGACCCATGATTCCCTCGATGGGATCGAGCCATGGATGCCTGGTCGAGCTGGTAACGGGTGGTTCGAGCGGACGTCCCTGCCCCGTTTGATGAGGGTAGGCTCGTGGCCATTGGACACGCCCGTTAAAGCTTTTCGCAAAAGTAAGCTAGATGGGACTCGACCTCATTCGATAGAGGTCGAGGGCTCGACGCTCCCCCTCGAAGGGTCCCTCGATCTAGGCACTTTGCCTGGCCTCGAACATAATCGGTTGGTTTCCTCGAGCGTTCGAGGTTCGAGGGTACCGTCGATCATCCCTGACTCAGTTGATCTGGGGCCCTTGTCGAAACCCTTCGAAGGTCCAAGGTTCGAACCCCTGATCAGTAGCACGATGGCTTCTTCACTTCGAGGAGGAAGCCTCGAGCGTTCATTCCATGGGTTCCGCTCCGCGCGGGGTAACGAGGCTTTCGAGACCTCTGTCCCTCGAAGGGGCTTCCTCGAGCCTTCGAGCTTCGAGGCCTTTCCTTCGAGGGTGGGCGCCTTGAATGCGTCCTTCCTTGTTCTGCGCGGGTCATGATGACCACCAACGAAAATTTCGTGGTTTCGTGGGAGAAGTGGGCGCGTCTTTTCAGGCGAGGCGTGCGGGCGCAGTTTGACACGACCGTAGGTCTGCCGCGCCAGACTCCTCGAATATTACGGCGTAGTTAAAGCGGTTGTGCGGTTGACGCGGCCCGCGCCGTTACGTCTCCCGGGGCTGGCCTGACTGTCAGCCTGGGGGGCTGTCGTGTCACGGCCGGAGTCCTGCCGCGCCTCGCTCCGTGGGGGGAGTATAAATAGCACGACAGTGCTCATGCCAAGGGTACGCCTCCCTTAGCCTTCTAATCTTTGCCTTCAGACTTTTGCATCATCTTCTTCCTTCGCCTAAGCTCCTCCTTGCCGCCATGGCCCAACTCGTCGACCCCGCGCCGTGGAAGCCATCGAATGCCACTAAGACCTATCTGGATAGTCTTGAGGAGGTTGGAGTGCTGCCGCCAAACGTCGACGGTGAACCGCCCGTTTGGATCTCGCCGGGGGCCGCTGCGGAGCCCGACCCGCCGGCGGGCTACGTCGTCAGCCTCGTTCGTTTCCATGAGCGAGGCTTCGGCGTTCCGGCGGGGAGATTCTTGCGAGCATTGTGCTTCCACTACAAGGTGGTGCTGCACAATTTCTCGCCCAACGCGATCTCGCAGGTGGCGGTATTCGTCGCCGTCTGCGAGGGTTACGTGGGCATCGAAGCCCACTGGGACCTTTGGCGCCACCTCTTCTTCGGCGAGCTTTTCTTGGAGGGCGTCTCCAAGGGGGTCTGTCGCCCCGCTCGTGCTGGTGGCCTCGTGCTCCAAGTCCGGAGGAGCCGCAAGGATCTTTACATCCCTTGTTCCATGGTTGCCAATAACCAAGATTGGGACAAGGGGTGGTTCTACCTTCACAACGACGGAGGGCGTCTGCCGCCCTACACCGGCAAGCTGCTGACAAAGAAACGGGACCACTGGTCCTACGGGGTGTCACCACCGGAGCAGAAGGACAAACTTGCTCCGTTGATCGAGGCACTCCAGCGCCTTTCGAGGCACGGCCTCACTGCCGGTGGGGTCATCGCCAACTTCCACCGGCAGCGGGTGCTTCCCCTTATGCAGAGGAGGCTCCCGCTGTTTGGGATGACCCCTGGCGCCGACGTCACCGGCACGGCGATGGCGGCGGAGCCATTGCCTGTCACCACCGCCGTTCAACGGGCGCGGCGCGCCGTCGACAAGCTGCCGGATGACCCGTGGGCGGTGCCCATGCGGCCCGAGGATGGCCACCTGAGCTTCGTAAGCTACCTTTTGTCCCTCTTTTTTGCTTTTCGTTTTGGTTTCGTGTTTTTGACCTGTGCTTCGCAGGGCCTGTCCCGCAGCCACTATTCCAAGCCCCCTGTCCCCGAGGACAAAGCCGTTAACTGCACCCTCGCCGAGAAGGCGAAAGAGGACAAGGATCGGAGGGAGGCGCGGCGGAAGCGGAAGGATCGGAAGAGGAGGAAGCATTTGGCGGAGAATCGTGAGCGGGAGAGGCAGGGGCTCTCACCGCTCCTGACGCCGGAGTCTTCCCTGATCCCGATGGATCCGAGGAAGACGGTGGGGCGAGGAGTCCATCTCCTTTCGAGCTTCCCATCTCCTCGCGGGCTTCCCCCATTGGGGCCGCCCAGGTTGCAGCGTCTGGGGGCGGCGGCTGAGAGATCGTCGACCTCGAGACACCGCCGTCGACCGTGGTGCCCGCTTCTGGGAGCCCGTCGGGGGCAGCGACGGCTGCTCTCGAGGAACCCCAGGATCGAGGCGAGGCACCCGAACAGCCAAGCGCCGTCGAGGAGGCCCCAGCCCGTGGGCCAGGAATAGAGGCTTCGCAAGGAGAAGCCGGCGCCCCTACGGAAGGCGAGGGGGTTTCAGGGCTGACTCCTCGAGAAGGGGCCGGCACCTCTACGGGAGGTGAGGCCTCGAAGATGGCTCCTCAAGGGGAAGCCAGCACCTCCACGGGAGGCGAGGTCCCAGGGGTGGCTCCCGTCTCAACTTCGAGGCCGAAGCGGAAGCTCCCCATCATACGGTAAGTTTTCTTCGTTGCTCGCTTGTCGTTGATACTTCATCTTTGTTTCTGACCGAGCTTTTTTCGTGTCGCAGTCGGTCTGGGGGGCGAAGCGTGCCTTCCCTTGCGCCGACCAAGGCCCTCAAGGTCGGGCCAAACTCGTCGCCTCACTCGTCCTCGCAGCTCCTGGGCCTGGCGAATGAGGTCGTGCAGGGCTTCATCACCTTCTTCGACGCTCAGGCAGGGCTGCAGGTCGAGCAGCAGCCGTGCGAGGAGGCGCCCCGGGTCCTCGAGGAGCCAAGGCCGCCTCAACTCCTCGAGGGCGCTGTCGAGCCCCGCGCCGAGGCTGCCCGGTCCAAGGATGCCACCCCCGCGCCTGGGGAGGCTCTTCGCATCGAGGAACTGTCTGCGGCGCCCGTGGAGGCGGACGCCGCGGTGGTCCCCCCGCATGAGGGGGGAGAGGGGCGAACCCTTGGCGGTGGGTTTCCCCTTCTGAAGGAGCTGGCCGAGGCTCTGCGGGTGGGAGCCTCCGTGACGCAAGGGCGCGAGAGCGGCGGGGCCGTGCCGTCGACTCTCATCGTGGCTCCGCCGGGGCCAGCGTCGGCCGGACCCAGCGGGACGCCTGCCCGTGGATCCGCTGAGATGTGGCAATCCCACAGCGAGCTCCCCGAGCAGTTCGTTGGTGAAGCCGTGGCGGAGGAGCGCCTGTGGGACGTTCAGTCGTCGCACGGTCAGGACGTTCGCAGGGCGCTGCGAGACGTTCTCCGTCTTCATGATAAGGCCGGCAAGATCCACCATGTGCATTTTGGTGCAGCTAGTGTTTTTGTCGTAATTTGTTCTTCAAAAGAGGCTTAGCTCGTCTTTCGCAGGAACTCCGCCAGCAGGCGTTCGCGAAGAACGACCAGATTGCGGCGCTATATTTGGAGCTCCGCCGCTTGTCGGGGGCGGTCGAGACTCGAGACCACCAGCTGGCTGACCTCCGAGACGCTCGGGACCGGGTTGTCACCGAGTGTCGGGAGAAGGGCGAAGTCATCACTCGTCTAGATGGCTCGGTCAGCGCCCTGCGCGAGCAGCTCGCGAACAGCAGCACCTGGCTGGACAACGAGCGGGACGCGCGCAGTGCGGCGGAGTCGGCGCTCGAGGAGGAACAGCGCCTCGTGGTCGAGGCTCGAGACCAGCTTGAGCTAGAGCAGGCGGCTCGCGCTACGACGGAGCGGCAGGCTCGAGACCAGCTCGAGCTGGAGCAAGCGGCTCGGGCTGCGGCGGAGCGGCAGGCTCGAGAGGGGGAGAAGGCCCTCGAGGCTGCCCAGGGTCAAGTCGAGGGTAAGCCGATTTGGCTCGGGCTTTGATCTTTTTTGCTTTGTTACTTTTTCATTTCTGACTGCCTTGTTGGTGCAGCGTTGAAGCAGGCGCTCCAGGCCGAGACGGAGTCGAAGGAGGCCGTGCTAGTGGCACACTCGGCGACCCAGCGCGAGCTCGATGAGCTGGTGCAGGCCGCTTCGATTGCCTTCGAGCGCTTGGGGGGCACTTCACCTCGCGTGTGAAGGGGGCCCTTCTGCTCGGGGTTCGGAAGGCGCTTGGAGTGGTCACGACCCACTACCAAGCGGACCTCTCGAAGCTCGCCGCCGAGTACGTCGTCGCCGACGACCTTAACGACGAGGAGGCAGTGGCGGCGATGGAGGAAGCCGATGCTGCCGCTGACGGAACGGCGCGAGTGCTTGCTGGCCACTTCGAGGGCGTACTCTTTCCTGGCGAGGATGGCGGCGGCTGGGACGACCTTGGCGGCGGGGGCGATCCCTGAAAGTCTCGGGCCGTCGAGCCCGAGTGTAAAAAGTAATTTAGAGATTTAGACTTTTTTATGTAAGACTAATTCCCTTACATTTTGCTAAACATCGTTTATTTTTCTTTAAACGCGATGTTATTTTTATACGGTGTCTTCGCGACGCGCATTGTGTCCGATGCTTGTGCCTCGAGAGGAAAACGTCACTAGATCGATCGTACGTGAACGACTTAGGCGGAGGGAAGTGAGGTGTTGCCGTAGCCTCGAGGCGTAGGCGAACACTCGGCTCAGGCGACCCTGCCCTTGTCCGTTTCACGCCTAGCGCGTTCCCTTCGAGGTTTCGCAAAGGATTTTTGAAAAAAGTGACGATTTTTTCGGGGGTTCCTCCCCATTTAGCCCCCGAGGGAGGGATGACTCTACCAAGGGTAGAGCCAAACCTTCCTTGAAGCGTGAATGGAATAAAATTTCATTTTATTTATTTCCAAACTGTGGGGGTAAAACGTCGACACTTGATTCAAAAGACTTGTACAAATCTAGAGTATGTACAAAGGTTTCGAGGGCCACGAGCCACTCTAGGGATAGAAACGACGTAGCTGTTGGATGTTCCAGGCGTTCGTGAGGATCTGCCCGTCCTTGTCAGCTAGCTTGTATGTCCTGGGCTTGAGGACTTCGGCGACGATGTATGGCCCCTCCCATGGGGGTGAAAGCTTGTGCCGACCTCGGTTGTCCTGTCGAAGCCTTAACACGAGGTCTCCTTTGCAGAGATCTCAATGCCGGACCCTTCGAGCCTATTGTCGACGTAGGCTTTGCTGGTACCTTGCCGAGTGGAGTAGGGCCACGTCTCGAGCTTCGTCGACCTGGTCGAGCGAGCCCTCTCGAGCCTGGCAGTTTCGCTGCTCCTGGTACGCTCGGAGCCTAGGGGACCCATATTCCAGATCCGTGGGGAGGATGGCCTCTGCCCCATAGACGAGGAAGTATGGGGAGAACCCTGTCGCTCTGCTTGGGGTCGTTCTCAGACTCCAGATCACCGATGGTAGTTCTTGTACCCACTTGTGCCCAAACTTCTTCAGCTTGTTATGAATTCTGGGCTTTAGGCCTTGTAGAATCATGCCATTGGCACGTTCTACCTGACCGTTCGTTTGTGGGTGGGCCACCGCCGACCAATCCACTCGGATGTGGAAATCGTCGCAGAATTTTAAGAACTTCTTTCCCGTGAACTGGGTGCCGTTGTCGGTGATGATGGAGTTGGGAACCCAAAACCGATGGATTATGTCGGTGAAGAAAAGCACCGCCAGCTCAGACTTGATTCTACTGATGGGTCGAGCTTCGATCCATTTGGAGAATTTGTCGACCGCCACCAGTAGGTGCGTGAAGCCCCCGGGCACTTTCGCCATTGGCCCGACAAGGTCGAGGCCCCATACGGCAAAAGGCCACGTGATGGGGATAGTTTGCAGCGCCTGGGCAGGAAGGTGTGTCTTGCGTGTGTAGAACTGGCACCCTTCGCAGGTTCGTACCACTTCCGTGGCATCCGCCACGGCAGTGGGCCAGTAGAAGCCTTGTCGAAAGGCGTTACCCACGAGCGTGCGTGGGGCGGCGTGATGTCCGCACACGCCCGCGTGGATGTTGAGGATGAGCTCTTTTCCCTCGGGTATCGGGATGCAACGTTGCAAGACCCCCGAGGTTCCCCGTCGGTATAGTTCCCCCTCGACGATGAGGAACCGTTTAGCTTTCCTCGCAACGCGCCTTGCCTTCGTTCGATCTTTAGGCAAAACGCCTCGATCGAGCCAGTCGAGGTACGGGCTCCGCCAATCTCGAGGCACTGGGGCCTCGTCAATTTCCATCGCCTCCGCCTCGTCTTCTTCTTCCGAGCAAGCCTCGTACCCCATAGGCTCGTCCTCATCCACCAAGAGCTCCGCGCTCGTGGGGTCGAGGGCGGCTGCTCGAGTGTCGGGTGCGGTCGAGGCTCGGGCCGAGGTGGCGACGGTAATCGAGGGTCCGTCGATATCCTTGGCGAATACGTCCGGCGGAACGGTGGCTTGCCCTGACGCGATCTTTGCCAATTCGTCAGCCTCCTCATTATATCTTCGTGCGATATGATGGAGCTCGAGGCCGTCGAACTTGTTGCGAGTCGCCGCGGTTGTCGAGGCGCTTAATACCGAGCTCGAGCGCGATTTTCAAGCCGGCAAGGAGCGCTTCATACTCCGCCATGTTGTTGGACGCGGGGAAGTTGAGTCGCACGACGTATCGAAGGTGCTCCCCGTGGGGTGAGATGAAAAGTAGGCCGGCGCCGGCGCCGGTCTTCATCACCGACCCATCGAAGTACATTTCCCAGCAGTCGAGGCTGGACTTCGAAGGGGGGAGCTGGGTGTCGGTCCATTCGGCTACGAAGTCCGCCAGGGTCTGAGACTTGATGGCTTTCCTTGGCGCATAAGCGAGGGTCTCCCCCATCAGCTCCGTTGACCATTTCGAGATTCGCCCAGAGACCTCGCGGTTCTGGATGATTTCGCCCAGCGGGAATGACGACACGACGGTTACCGGGTGAGCCTCGAAGTAAAGTCGTAGTTTTCGTCGAGCCAACACGACGGCGTAGATCAGCTTCTGGATGTGGGGATACCTCGTCTTGGTCTCGGACAGGACCTCGCTGATGTAGTACACCGGTCGCTGGACCGGCAGAGAGTGTCCTTCCTCGGTTCTTTCCACCACTATGACCGCGCTGACGACTTGAGTGGTCGCTGCGACATAGAGGAGGAGAGGTTCGCCCTCTTTCGGTGAGGTAAGGATCGGCGTGTTCGTTAACGCTGTTTTGAGTCGATCGAGAGCTTCCTGGGCCTCCGCGGTCCAGGCGAAGTGCTCTGACTTCCTCAAAAGTCGATACAGAGGCAGCCCCTTCTCCCCGAGACGAGAAATGAAGCAGCTTAGGGACGCTAGGCATCCCATCACCCTCTGTACACCCTTTAGGTCGCGGATCGGTTCCATCTGCTAGATGGCCGTGACCTTTTCGGGGTTGGGCTCGATGCCTCGTTCGGAGACAATAAAGCCCAAGAGCATACCTCGAGGCACACCGAAGACACACTTCTCAGGGTTGAGTCTTACTCCGTGCGCCCTGAGGCAGCTAAACACAACCTCGAGGTCGCGTACCAGGTCGTTCGCCTTCCTGGTTTTTACGACGATGTCATCGACATATGCTTCTACGATACGACCTATATGATCCCCAAAAACATGGAGCATACAGCGTTGGTACGTGGCCCCGGCGTTTCGAAGGCCGAAGGGCATCGTAACGTAGCAGTACATGCCAAAAGGGGTGATAAAGGAAGTCGCGAGTTGGTCGGACTCCTTCATCTTGATCTGATGGTAACCGGAGTACGCATCAAGGAAACATAAGAGTTCACATCCCGTCGTGGAGTCTACAATTTGATCTATTCGTGGCAAGGGAAATGGGACTTTCGGGCATGCTTTATTCAAGCTAGTGTAATCCACACACATTCTCCACTTCCCATTTTTCTTCTTCACTAGTACAGGATTAGCTAGCCACTCGGGATAAAACACTTCCTTGATGAATCCGGCCTCCAAAAGCTTGCGTACCTCTTCACCGATCGCCCGCCGTTTCGCTTCGTCGAAACGGCGGAGGCGCTGCTTGACCAGCTTGGAGTGGGGCGGATATCAAGAGAGTGCTCGGCGACCTCCTTCGGAATGCCTGGCATGTTGGAGGGGCTCCACGCAAAGATGTCAGCGTGGGCGCGGAGACAGTCGACGAGCACCACTTCGTATTTGTCACTGAGGGAAGAGCTAATCCTCAACACCCTGCTGTCGTGGTTGTCGGGGTTGAGGGGGACAGTCTTGGTGTCCTCAGCGGGTGCGAAGCTCCGCGGCTGCCGTTCGTTGGCGTCGGGGGGCGCATTGACGATCGTCTCCAGATCAGCTACGAGGGTCTCATCGAGGGCGAGAGCCTCCACGAGCTCAATGCTCTCGACGTCGCACTCGTAGGCGTGCTCGACCGTCGGGCCGACCGTGATGACTCCGTGAGGCCCTGGCATCTTCAGCTTGAGGTAGGTATAGTTGGGGATGGCCATGAACTTGGCGTAGCACGGTCTTCCCAAGATGGCATGGTAGGCTCCTTTGAAGCCCACTACCTCGTAGGTGAGCACTTCCTTGCGGAAGTTTGCCGGGGTTCCGAAGCAGTCGGGCAGGTCGATCTGCCCGAGAGTTTGCACGCGTTTTCTGGGCGCGACTCCATGGAAGGAGGACTTGTTGGTCCGCAACTCGCTGATGCTGATCCCCATAAGCTCCAAGGTTGGAGCATACAGGATGTTGAGGCTGCTGCCGCCGTCCATGAGCACCTTGGAGAAACGCGTGTTGCCGATGACGGGGTCGACGACGAGGGGATATTGCCCGGGGTTCGGGATATGGTCGGGATGGTCTTCGCGACCGAACGAGATGGTCTCTGATGACCAGTCGAGGTATGAGGGGGTCGCTGGCCGGGCCAGCAGGACCTCCCTGCGTTCCCTCCTCCGCTGTCGAGGTTTTAGGTTGGCCGCGGGGCCTCCCGTGATGAAGAACACGTGTTCCACCTCGGGGTATCCGTCGTCGTCCTTGCCGGCGCCATCCTTGGGCTGACCGCCATCCTTTCGAGGGATGCGGTTGTAAAACTTCCGCAGCATCTCACATTGCTCGAGGGTGTGAGCGACTGCGGTCTTGTGATATGGGCATGGCTTCTTGAGGAGGTCGTCGAAAACGCCCCCACCACGCGGGGGACCTCGAGGTCCCTTGTGGTTAGGGTCGACCGCGAGGGCCTCATCTTCGACGTCGCCCACTCCGCGGGGTGCCCGGAGCTTCTTTCCCTTCTTGCCGTGCTTCCGCTTCTTCGAGGGACCCTTTGTCTTGTCGTCCTCCGTGGACGCCTCCTCGGGACGCTTTCCCTTCTTGTCATGAAAAATGGCATTGGCCGCCTCCTCCCCTGAGGCATACTTCGAGGCCACCTCGAATCACACCACCTCCTCCCCTAAGGCATACTTCGAGGCCACCTCGAATAGCCGATTTGCGTCGGGGGGTGGGCTCCTCCCCAACTTGCACACCAGGCTATAGCATGTGGTGCTCTCAAGGAAGGAGTGGATGATCTGATGGTCGGTGATATTGGGAAGCTCGGTGCAGCGCTTGGAGAAGCGCCGGATGAAGTCCCTCAAGGATTCGCCGGGTTTTTGCTTGCACCCTCGAAGGTCCCACGTGTTCCCGGGGCGCACGTAGGTGCCCTGGAAATTCCCCACGAAGGTCTCGACCAGGTCGTCCTAGTAGCGGATATGGTTGGGGGGCAGATGCTCGATCCATGTCCGCGCGGAATCTGCCAGGTGGAGTGGCAGATTGCGGATGATCATGGCGTCATCTGTAGCGCCGCCGAGCTGACATGCTAGGCGGTAGTCGTTCAGCCATACCCTGGGGTCCGTTTCCCCAGAGTATTTGGTGATGGTGGTAGGCTGTCGGAAGCGGGGGGGAATTGGGGCGGTGCGGATGTTGTGGCTAAACACCCGCGTTCTCGCTGGCTCCGGGGCCGCATCCCGGTTCCACCCAACATCGGTGCGCCCGTGCTGGTGGGTCCGGGCCCCCTCTCGCTGCCTTATTCGGTTCAGCGTGTTGCGGGCGTCGCCATCGTCGATAGCGCCTCGGGTGTCCTGGAGGCGTGATCTCGCGGGCACCCTCGCGGGAAGTGTTCCTGCTTCGGGTGCACGTGGTTCGCCGACGTGGCGTCGCGCGATGTCCCAGCGGGAGTCGCCCCGGGACTGTGCTCGTGCCCTGCCGTTAGGCCGGGGTGAGCGTACCGATGACTCCCCTCCTCGTTCGCCCTTCGAGGCTGACGAGCGTTGAAGGCGGGAGGCTAAGCTTTCGACTTGTTGTCGGGTGGCGTTCTCGACCAACTTTTGGGCCTTGAGATGCAGCTTCCGCCCCTCGGGGGTAGCTGCTTCCGGCATGGCTCGGAGCAGCGCGGCCGCCGCGATGAGCTTTTGGCTCGTTCTGGGAGCGAGGTCGTCATCTTTGCCTTCGGCAAGGATGCGAGCCTAAGCTACTCGCCCCGCGCGCCGTGCATCCGTGCTGTGTTCGTGGCCTTGTTTGGGCGGCTCGTGGTCGGAGCGCGCTGGTAGTGAGACGTCACCGCTTCCCAAGTCGCGGGGGCGAGCAACTCGTGGCAGGTGGCGCGGATGCCGCTCGTCCTCGGAAGGAGAGTGGTCCGATGGGTCCGGTGGCTACGCGCCTACCGGATCCATGCCACTGTTGCCTCCCTGGTCGTCATCCTCGCCGTCGTCGTGCGACGTCGATCCCTCGCTGACCTGCCCGTCGTTGATGACGAAACACTCCCTGGTTGGATCATACTCATCATCGGAATAGCCGAAGCAATAATCCGCCGCTGTTTGGAAGGCTAGAAAGGCCTCTGGGTCGCGGAGACCCGAGTAGTCCCAACCAGGGTGTTTACGCTCAAAGGCGTATCCATCTTCGGACTCCGTGCGGGAATCGTTGGGCGCTGGAGCGGCGAAGTCGTGCTCCGAGACTGGATGGCAGCCTGGCTGGCCATCATACGCACTCATGGCAGTGCGGACGAACGAGGCGTACGCGACCGTAGGGCCGCGTAGCCCGTAGGGATAGGGACGTGCCGTCGTAGCACGTGGTGTAGACATGGGTCCCGGGAGGAAGGGAGTAGCCCTCTCCTGTGACCCTGACCGCAGGATCTCCCCTTCCCTCGCGGGAGGAGGGATGCTGAAGTCGGCGGCGCGCCTTGCGGCGCGCGCTTGTCGTACACGAGGTCCGGGACGACTCCGTCGTCACGGTGCCGCCGGTAGCAGATGAGGAGGCTCTAGTCGGTCGCTTGGTTCCTCCTGGAGGATGCGCATGTGGTAATCATCGCCACATGTCTGGAACCGCAAGCTCCCGAACCAGATCTCCTGCCCCACTGGAAGCAGATTGCTCTCGCCCAGCGGGGGCCGTCCTTGGCCGAAGTTTGCCATTGGGAACGAGTGTTGCGCAGCGCTGGGCCCCTACCTGGCGCGCCAACTGTCGGTGCCTGATTTGGTCGCACCGGCACCAACAAGTGATTGCGGTGCTAATCCACTTGTTGCCCCGATGGCGGGTGAAGGACAGGGGTTTTTATCCTGGTTCCGGCCACGGGGCCGTACGTCCAGCAGTGGTGCGGTGCACCAGTTTACGTGTTGCTCGTAGTAGGGGTTACAAGCAAGGTGGGAGAAGGAGATGAGCTCCTAAGTACCCAGCTATGTGGTGTGTGTTCTAGCGTGTGTGGACTTGAGTGTCACTCGTTGTGGTCGTCTTGCCGTGCCCTTTGCATGGGCTTCCCTTCCCCTTTTATAGACCAAGGGGGGCGGGGCGAGTACATGTGTCTGTGGTGTTGACGTTGCTAAGTGCACTGTTCTGTCCATGCCGCTCACTGTGCGAGCGGGAATCGCGCCTTCCTACTCCGGCTGACGACATGGCAGTGGCTGACGTGATGTACTTCCCTTGTGACGGCTCACGGCGTCGAGGGTGGCAACTTGCGTACGGCATGCAGATCAAGTCTCTGTAGCCTCCTTCGAGGGTCGCCTTCGAGGACGGTGGCATGCCCGAGGCGAGCGAAGTCAAAGGAGTGGTTGGCACAGTGCTGCTGCCAAGGTTAGGTCTAGCCGTGCAGCATGGCGCTCAGAAGTCCACTGTTGCGAGTGGATTTGACCGACGTCTTCTCCGAAGCGTGGGTGGTGGCGTGGCGCAGTGATCCCCTGCTTTTTGACTGTAGAGGAGCGTCATCATGACGTGGATTGATGGGTCGCAGAGCCTTGGGC
Organism: Digitaria exilis; assembly: GCA_015342445.1. Taxonomy (NCBI): domain Eukaryota; kingdom Viridiplantae; phylum Streptophyta; class Magnoliopsida; order Poales; family Poaceae; genus Digitaria; species Digitaria exilis. Next base: position 3,198,154 of record JACEFO010001795.1, read on the forward strand.
GTCATTCCCGGTGTGGCTGACCCGAGCTCAGACCACAGGCTCGAGCCTGCCGGCAACCTCGAACGAGACGGAAATCACCCGCTCGAGGGTGAACGTCTCCCTCGATTTCGCCGGACCTCGATCGTCACGGACATCCTCGCTCGAGGGTGTTCGTCTACCTCGAGTGGGATGGGTGCCGAGTTTTGCGATGGTGGGCCTTTGCTGGGCTGTAGAGCCAGGCCAATGTCGTTGTGGGCCTTCTCTCCAAGTAGTTTTAGGCCTAAGCTAGGGTACCCCTTTTACAGGTACCCGACAACTACCAATGAAACCAATGCCATCAGTTTCTGAGCCTCTTCAAGTAGGGCCCACACAATCTGGGATAAATTTCAACAGTCTTTGAAGAGGAGGTGAAAGTATCAATTATACCCTCTTCGATGACCTTTGGTGCACGCTACTTGAGCTCTTTAAGCTAATAACCAATGTCATAGTGTTGTTTTAGACCAATGACCATATTTAAGAGTTTCTTAATGAACCCATTGTTGGTACTATCTTGGTTAAGGAGCGTAAAGTTCTTGATACGACCCTCGATGTCATAACATATATCTTTCAATCGGTTCATTCAAACTTGCGTCTGAGGGCTTTGTTCATCTGACTCAGACATTGTTTCGAGGGTGGTGCTCATGCTGCTTAGCTCATCTAACAAAATCTCAATCTGATTACAAACATTTTTATGTTGTTGAAGTCTAGCAACAACATATAAGAAAGCTTGATAAGCGGTAGGGGCTAGAGCCCCCCTTGTGTGGACATCTCACAGTTGTGATTATCAATCATGAGTACCTTATATGAATGTGGGTAAGTTTATTCCATTAGCAAAAGGAATTGAACAGATCTTAGTTGGGGAATTACTTAAGAGAGCTTACATGAGTTCAAAATCCTAGGAACTAGTTGTTTGAACTGCAGCCTCTAGGCTCCAACACGAAACCGGTAGCTAGTCACTATGTTGTAACTCACACGAGATACTCCTTTGGAATTTTGGACTCAGCGTAGTGTGATCTCCGATCGAACTAGCCGTCGGTGGGGTGTAGACTGATATGGATGGGGTCACTACTAAAAAAACATTTTGTGATGCACTTCAAATTCGGCCTCAGAGGTAGACACATCCATCCGCCTCCGTTAATCCTAGGCATCAATGGAGGCGGATACTTTTTATTTTTGAAGCGTTTACTATGGTCCGCCTTAGAAAACCGATTAACAGAGGCAGATGTATTAAAATATCCGCCGCTAAAAATCATTTATTTTTGTAGGCAGTTGTCTTAAGGTGTGCGCCTCGAAAAATCGATTTTCAGATGTAGTCACTTATAAGGTCCGCTTCCAAAAAGGTCAAAGCCCTAAAGACCCATCTCAGCCCAATAAGCATACCTATTATATATATTTTGAACTCAACTCATCTAACCCTAAAACTCTCTCACCCTCCCTCTCTCTTCCTACCCAGCCACGTCTACTCCCATCGTGTCATGCCGTCCCTTCCCTCGTGGCGATCTGACCTCCTCTGGTCCTCCATCGGCTCCCTCGCCTCTTCCGCCTGCTCCCTCACTAGATCTAGCCGTGCCACGGCGGGGCAGGACGTGCTAGCGTGTCCATGTGAGGTGAGGCGAGGCGAGGCGACGCGGGCTGGTGTGGCAGCGCGGCTGGCGCAGCGGCGCGACTGGCGTGGAAGAGGCAAGATGGCACAGCAACGGCGTGACAAGGTAGCACAATAGAGGTGGCGAGGCGCGACAACGGCACTTCGGGGAGACCTCCTCCCTTGACATGGTGGCATGACAGAGGGAGCCTCCTGGCCAGGAGCGGCTGCACAACGGCGAGGCGCGGCTCCTGCTCCTCCCCCGCATTAGATCCGTCGGCAGTGGCAGTGGCCACAAATCTGTCTCCGAAATTGCCTCATTTATAGAAGCACTAGCTCGGAGGTAGATCCAAAAAACGCCTCCCAAAATCGATTTTGATGGCCGCCTCCGAAAATTGTTTTTTAGTAGTGGGTTTGAGATAGCTGAAACTGCAAAATATTGGCTTAATTTACTTTGTAGTCCTACTCACATGGGCTTAAATTAGCCCTAGTAGTATTGGCACATTGATTTTCCTATATGGATGTGGTTATGACTGTAGTAACACGTTCAGACGCCAAGTCAGCACCAAGGCCCAATCACCGAGCTTGTAATGCTAACCCGTTATTTGCCTAGGTGTGTTGCTGTGAAAGCATCTAGGCCCCTAGTTTAGTGTTTTGGTAATTAATGACAACACCTTATGGACTAACAATTTTATTGAGCATATGAATTTAGGTTTGTCACAAGAATGCGCTATGAAAAGCCATGGAGATGGTGTTATAAGATGTATTGGAAAGAAAAGAGCTTGTATGCTTCGGCTATGCAAGTTGATAAGAAGTGGTGGAAGACTCAAGGCAAAGGTATAAGATAGGTCTTTTATTTTGCCGGTCAAGTGGTGATTAGAGAAGTGAATTGACCGGTTCATAGGCTAGATAGCCGTACTATCAAGAGGGGTCAATTTACATTTGCTTGACGAGTCAATAATGCCATATTGCTCAATAACTTATGTTGCATGCATATAGGATGAGAGTCGTTCACTAGCTCGAAAAATCCTATCTAACAAGTGGTAATGCCTGGCGGACGGTCCGGTTACGCTTGACAGACGGTCCGCCTCTGACTCAAAAGTTGGATAGAGGCTGGGTTGCTCTCTGGTAATTTTTATCGCTAATGGTAGACGGTCCGGCCATGGGGACCGAACGGTCCGCCAGCTAATTTTCGGACTTGTCTTATCGGCCGACCGTTCTGAGTAATTCGTTTTTGAATGGCGGAGAGTCCGGCCCCTGGCGGCGGGCCGTCTGGTTTTTGAATAACGGTCGGCTCTGACACGCTGTGATGTGGTACATATCCGTTGGTTTATAATGGCAGACGATCCGATTCTGTAGGTGCGGACGGTCTGCGAGTTCGCAAAAAAAACAAGATTAAAACATAACGGTTGGATTTGAGGTCCCTCTCTATAAATAGCAGGGTGGCTGGTACGGGGAGGTTCTCTTTGCTATCCTACTCACTTAAGTAACACATTTGAGCTCTTCACTCCCTCCCTCTCACTCACTTTGCTTAGGGAATGCATTCTTAGTGAGGAAGAGAGGATTCTAGTATATTGCATCCATGTTGTTGAGTTTTGGGGCACTAGAGAAATCTTCAAGTAAGTTTCTTTGGCTTATTACTCTTGGAGGTTGCCGCCTTCTAGACGGCTTGGATTTTATTGAGCTCTTCAAGAAGATTGCGAAGATACCTTTGATTGATTTTGTGAAGAGGTTCTTTTGCCTCGCCGGAGTGGTGAAAATCATGTCTAGTGAAAAGAAGTTTTGAGAGGTTCATTGATTCCGTAATTGGCTCATACACTAAGTGGATTAGTTCATTTTTTAACTATAATCAACGTCACAGAAGCCAGACATAGTCTTCTTTGTGCTACGCAAATAACAAATTATTTATTTTGTCATCTATAAATGGGTTGTAAGTGGCCATTCTGGCTAATCAGTTACGTTCTAGGTTGTGTACTAGGTCAAATTGCGTCGACACGAAATTTCTAGTTTCTAATAGACGCAATCGTAAGAGACAATGATGCTATCCGATCAATACAAGCTCTTGCAACTTGCCATTAAAAAATGTTCCTCCTATCCATTCTTAAACAAAACACAAAACATGTTACATGAGAGAAGGTCCTATGTTTGAGTATTCTGACAGGGAATGTATGATCTAACAAGCCCGGTCGAATGATCTTAGACTTGCATTATTTTTAATACGTTTCTTGTCTGTATTGCTGTTTAGGCCAACGTATCAGGTGATAATAATATCTTAATTTTAGTTAGATGGAATTCAATTAATGATAGCTACACGACAACAGTTGAGTAAATAAAAAAGTGCACTCCATAGTGGACTTAGGCAACTGTCCCTTCTTTAGGCAACCTTCCACGAGCTCAATGGAACAATATATTCGTTTTGGCCCTGATGAGGTGGGTAATATATGCTAAAAAACATGAGGTTGATTTATTTTATCTGTGCGATAATTCTACGCTTCATTTTTCTTATTATTTCATCTGTCCGCTTCAATTTGCCAAGAGAACTTAACTCGTCGTAGTGATTGAAAGTTTCATTACGGGGGTCCACTTGCATGCTTCTAGCTGAGTCTACTTAACCTACTCTACTGATTTTTTTTAATGAAGAATTTTCGTTGATTAAATTGGCCGCCACATCCCCTAATTTATAAAGATCAGCTCAAAACAGAAGAAAAGGACAAATACATGAGGATCTCTTTCTTTTGGCGAATTGCATCCGCTTCTTCATTGTCCTCGCTGGCGAGATGAAGCTATCGAGTGTTGTGTTTTAATGCCCCGTCGTCCATGGTTTATCAATGAAGATAGATTGTAGCAAAAAAAAGGAAAGATTCAAACTTAATAGGAACATAGGAGAGAGGCACATGATCACAGGTTCAAACTATGCATCGAGATGGCAGAAACCCTACATCATATGTGTATTGGTGGTTTGAATTGATTTACACAGTCGTCAAAGAGATACTTGCACCTTTAGAAGTTTGGGGCTCTATGCCTCTAGAGGATTGGATTACATGTTACCGGATCTATCTTTTAACCCACCACCTCTTTGTTTGACTTTTTTGACCTTCAAGTTGACCACTCATCTTGTTAAAAAAATTATGCAAAATACATATTTTTTTTGTAATTGCTTGCTTTTTGTGGTACGAGACTAATAAGCTGGTCATTTTTGGAACAAAGTTCTACCTACCAAAGCCTATACACATATGTTTTTCATGATGAAACCTTTAGATTACAAACTTATATTTTGATGTGTTCGATTAAGATTGATTTTTGTGGTATGAGACTAAAAAGCCAGTCATTGCTTTTTGTAACCTTTTTATGCTAGATCTTTTATCCATGCATTGTGAGTTTACACTAGAAATTTCACAAAATTCATTGGGCATCCACCCAAGAACCCAAATATATTTTTTTGTGACTACCTCCTTGACCACAACCCAAGTTGAGTATGTAATAATTTTTCGATGAAAATTCGAATTTATACCTTAGCTCGGTGGTTATTTTTCCTCTCTTTTATGCTCTAGGATGAGCATTGTTCAAGCATACGGGGAGGAGTCATTGCATATATCTGACTTCCGCCGAGTAAGTATCATGTTGTAAAAGTTCTAAGGAGCAAAAAGAAAAAAATAATAAAAAAGATGCATGCCCAGAGAGAAGGTATGCCACATGCCCACAAGGCGTGTCAAAACAAGAAAGAAAAAAGAAGGAAAAGAATAAAATACTCCCTGGTTCTCTTTTCTTAATATTATTCCCATGTGCCTTGAAGATAAATTCATACTCAAATCTTCCAACCATGTGCAATCCGATAACGAGAACTTCATTCGTATCTTGGGATCACAGATTTGCCACTTGCACATCTCACCTATCTAAAAAGTGTGTTCCATCTTTCTCCCTGTCTAACATTATTTTCCATGGCCTTTTTACTAGTCTCTGTAATTCCAATAGATCTCTCTCGTAGTTTAACAATATTTCAAGTACAATGTTTTGCGAGGATTGCTCTTATCTACCAACCTCCACATAGCCTTCCACTTCCATACATGAGTAGAATAGGTTGAAGACAATCTAGTGTAGGCTTGAGTGAATTGATGAGATGCGTGTTCCATGAGCTGTAGTAAGAGAACCTCACTTATGTTGGATATGCATCTTTTTGAAAAATTCTTCACAATGGAACAAGATAAAGGTTTGAAGTTCACTAAAGTTTGAGAGCATTACATTAATTTTTTAATTCTGGATTGTTCTTTATTGCTAGTCTATGTTCCATAATGTAAAGTGGCCGATCACAACTTGAACTTTTAAATGTTGAACACGTGAGAGAGCAATGTGTCTTGTTGTGTATGACTAAGTGCTGGGAGGACATTGAAGGGCAACGTTGATTTCCTAGTTAAGCAAAAATCCTAGACTTACTTGAGGATGAGCAAGGTTTAAACACGAAGGATTATTGGTGCTCCTTAGCAACACCTTTTTAGTGCTATTCAGGTGCAATTTTTGGACTAATTCATATACTAACCCACCACTTGGCACATAAAATAACCCTATTTTCGTATATGCATTTATTTTTGGAGGATTTTGGTTTACGCAGGTCTTTGAGCTATAAATGTACACTTTTGGATGAAGACCAAGATCATGACCAACCTCCAAGGATGTGCAAGGGCAAATTCTTGAAGAACACTCTCGGGCGACATCAGGATCAAGGCAAATCAATCGGACATTTGAAAAGTTATCAACATAAGCTTCTAAAGGATCAAGTAACGAGGACATGACACCATCGGATACGAACATTGTCATAAGGTGAATTTGTTTCACCATTTGGATCATGATATGTTATACAATTCACTTGGTTCCACATGTCCATATCATTATTTGACTGAAGGTACAAATGCACCATTACAATGTCGTCGCGTGCTTGTTATTCACACATGGGATCCAGGCCCCAGTTGGAGCAGGCCCCAAACATGTGAAAAGGACTTCAAAGATGACCAAGGACATACTTCCCCTTGGCCACCACCTTAGGAGACCAGCAAGGGTCGGCCATGCTATGTGAAGGCCCAATACAACTCTGAGTTCGAGTCCACCTCGGAGTCCAGGAGCTGCCTTCGGTAAGACGGACGCCCAGGCCACATACAGAGTCCGATTTCGATGATCCACATATAGTTGGAAAGAAGATTTCATAGAGCTGTCAATGGTGTTGCTTTGAGGCCCAAATTCATCCTGATTTGTCGGTAATAATTTGAACAATGTGGCATCTAGAATCTGTCCTGGTGTTGCGTCACCGTCTTTTGGCCTTTGGGCCGTGTATCGTCATCGAGCCCATTAGGGGCGTGTCCAGAGGGTCTACCACGACCCTAGGACCTATTTTACAGCAGCCTCTGCCATCTTTAGGGTTTGGGTTTTGCTTAAATTAATCTGTCCAAGAACAGTTTTGCCGTCATCGGTTTGTGAGACCCAAATCGTGAGATTAATCATACATCTGCAATTTGGTTGCATCCTTTCATATTCTTGCTTGTGTTCTTCGATTCGCAGGCATGGATTAGCCTTCTTGGCGAGGTCAACCGTGCATCCATCGGTCGATAACCGGAGGAGACGTGGTGCTGCGATTGCGGGGCTCAGAACGTGTTTGTTCGAAAGCCGGATAGGCGTGTGTCGCGACTCCACAAAATCGTCGCTTATCTGAACCTTTCGGAAGATCGGGAACCCTAGTTTCCATCATCAAGATGCTTGGATGCAAAGATGAGGCCGAGCTGACCCAAAATAGGGTGGGCCGACTGGCCCAATGGGTGCTAGACCGACCGGCCTAGCCCTTTTCTAAGGTGGTTCGGCCTCCCCTTTGACCTAAGGTTTCCTTAGACTATTTAAAGCCCTGAATTAGAAGATACATGCATCAAATTTTCACCACAAGTCGACAAATCAAGGGACACACGTCAAAGGAAGCCGACGACCACCGCAAGTCCTTGACATTGCCTAGGAGATGGCTTAGGTTAGACCCTACCCGCCATGATTGGCCTGCGTGTTGAAGCCATGGTGGAGTTGTAGAGCCATGCGTTGAATTCATCAAGGCATATGTACATTCGATGGTGATTTCAATCTAATCTTGTCTTGTATACTTTGATTTTCTAAGATGTATGCTTTCTCTTACATGTCTAGCTAGCTAGCAAATGTTCTTAGTAGGAATAAATCTAGTCATGATGATTATTATATGTCTTGCGGATTCATCTTCGTAGTGCGTGGGAAGTCGATGGTTGCCCTTATGTGGTGACATGATGCGGGAGGGAAAAGGTCGAAGGAACGTGTGCTGTTGAGTAGGATCGATGGTGAGTACCATGGGAGTTGTTGCACCGGCCACCAAGAGGAGGAGCTTCGAGGAAAAGTGATTGGTGGTGTTTGGGGTAAAGCTTTGAAAAACCTTAGGCATTAACACGCACCTCGCAAGGGCGCCCAAGGGAAAGTAGGCCTTGCGAGCCCCTTTCTTAGAGATAACTCTTTATCATTGTACGAGTTTAGATTAGTTACCACTTTGGCCGGAGTTGCAATCTAGAAGATGGTTGGCTTGTGCCACATTTGGTCATGCCACCTCATGTCGACCAGATAAAATCTATTCATCCATCCATACCCATGTCAACCATCATATGCAATCTATGCTTAATGCTAGGGTTAGATCTGTTTGGCTAGATAGAAAACACTTGGTAGTTCTTTGTGGATCTACGAATTGATAAACCTTGGGAGAATACACTAAGAGAAGAGCTACAATGATATATGCGCTTGCGGTTCACAATTGATGTGTGTAAGGGCCATCAACAAAGTTGTTTACTATTTTTAAATGTTTACATGATTTTAAGCAAGTTTATTGACATTAACTAGTATTTGATCTAAAATTACACAAATATGATTAACAATTTACATAAAAATGACAATAAGGAAGCATGTTCCATTTTATCTCAAATCATGAAAGTACATGGGAAAATTCACAAGTTTGTTAATGTATTTATCACTTCTGTTACATCTTTTGCTAGGAAAGCTTTCTAATAATATCTAAATATGGTCTGGAAATTATATAAATTGGTAGGGTGTCATTTTGTGAGTCCACCACCTTGACAAAAAAGTTTTAATATGTTTTACAAAAATTAGACTATACAGTGTTTAGAAATGTAAACTTCACTAACAACGTTTCATATAACTCAAGTCACACTTTAATCTTGTCAACTAAGTTACTAAAAACAATTATCATATAGACTATGCCTAGATACATGTCAAATTTTGCGTTGGTGGGCAAATTTGATATACACTATGTCTAGATACATACTAAAACCTATGCATCTAAAGATGCTAAAATGATTTACATTTTTGGAACTTAGGGAGTATTATAATAAAGTTTTATACACACAAAAAATCCAATGGTCATAAAGGCCTAGTAGGTTTTTGTATAATGCAAGCTTGTTGTTAGAGCGTATAGTGGATTAGGCCTAATTCGCTAATTCAATGACCCGACGCCCACCGGAGCCTACAACTAACCATGGTTTTAGATCTAACTCAATAAAAAAAGGAAAAAAGTGTGTTTTTCATCCTTGAAGTATTGCCAAAGTGTGACTTTCATCCTTAATGTTTTAAGTGGTGCAAATCTATCCTTTAACTAATAATACCGGTGCACTATTCATCCCCTCCTTGGTTTAATAACGGTTTATGCCACATAACCACGTCCAACAACTCCATCAACACTCAACATTGCTTCAGGAAGTGAAAATGAGCATGTCCCCATGGACTTAGAAAGGAAAAGAACAATCTGTCACAACTATGTCAAGAAGATTGATATGGAAAATTAGTGTCCTTTTATCTATATTTATTGTGCTACTTTTGTGAGCTTTGGACATGTATGGTTTATTTAATTTTAGTTTTTGATAGATTTGTTAACTCTATTTAAAGTGCTGGTTAAGCCATATTGTACTTGTCGATGCCATCACATTCACTAGCACTCGCTAGCTATGTGACGTGGATTCGTCAGCGTATGACATGACGACTAGTTAGATGAGTATGTGGCATAAACCGTTGTTAAACCATGGTAGGGATGAATAGTGCATCGGTTTTTATTAGTTAAAGGATTGATTTGCACCACTTAAAACCTTAGGGATGAAAGTCACACTTTGGCAATACTTGAAGGATGGAAAACACACTTTTTCCATAAAAAATACTATCTTAATAAGCAAATGGTGCCTCATCTGATGTGTTTTTGCTCCTTCTAGTCATGATCATGTGACATTGAATCCATGATTTGATTTTTTTTTTATCTTCGGCTTAGATAATGCTTGACATACTCTCTTTCAAATTATAATTTGTTTGGATTTTTTGACTCCATTTTTGACCACTATCTTATTCAAAAAGTTGTGTAAAATATAACATTTTATGTTATGGATTACTTTAGCAATAAAATTTATTCAAGAATGACTTAAAGTTGACTATGTTTGCAGAAAGTTTTAAATAAGACTAGCGGTCGAACTTAGGATAAAAAAGTTCAAATGAATTGGAATTTGGAATGGAAGGAATAAAACACCTTTATGTGACATAATTTCTTAGAAGGTTTTGGTTAATCTCATCAAGTTGAACAATCAACCAAAATTTGCATTCTTGTGTATGTTAAATTTGTAGCAATTTTGTCGAATAGATTATGAATATTATCAAGGAAGAAGTTCATTTTTGGCCATCCCAACTATCGCCTCAGTTTGATTGACCATTAAACTGCAAAACTGTGAATCTTTGGTCATCCAACCCTTAAAACCGTTCATTTTTTTTTACCATTGGATGGCTTTGGTAAGCGGCTTTGTTGCTGTGGGCTACACCTGGTGGTGGGGCTCACCTATCACCTCTCTCTCTCTCTCTCTTCTATCCTCTCCCTCCTCTCTTTCTTCTCTCTCCTATCTCTACCCTCCACCGGCCACCCCCGCACCAGCTCCAAGTTCTGTTCGGAGCCCTTTGGGCCATGGCTACGACCTGGAGCTCCCTCGTCGTAGGTGATGACCGCTGCCCGGAGCTCCCTCGTCATGGATCATGGCTGCCGCCAGGAGATCCCCACCACCGCCAGGAACTCCCTCGTTGCGCCCGGAGCTGCGCCACCACCACCGGAGCTTCAACATGGGCTGAGCTGCACCGCCGGAGCTCCGTCATAGTGTGAGGGCGGCCGATAGAGGAGAAAGAGAGAAGGAAGAGGAGAGAAGAAAGAGAGGGAGAGGGGGAAGAGGGCTGACAAATGCCCCCCACCACCACGTGTCGTCCACATAAGCAAAACTACCTACCAAAACCACCCGATGGTAAAAAATAAATGGTTTTATGATAGATCACGACAATTAGAAGCAAATAATTATGCTTCATGTTTTCTTCCTGGTATAGTTCATACCAACCAAGCAACTATCAAGAAAAATCGACTGTGTGTGACGCATGTGTGATACATCTCTTTTGGAAATCAATAGTGTAGATAACTGTATTTAAAGTGAGAAATGAAATTTCACTTGTAAATGAATAATTAGTAAAAGCACTTCAATATGAGATATTTGGGTCATTACTTGTAATGGTTTCCCCATAATGTAGTTTATGGTTACAAAAACATGGTACGAAAGATTTCTTAAAGTTTCTTTCATCATTAAGCATTGAGACCCATTAATACTAGCATAACAAACTATATGATGCCCGACACCTTTCCGCAAGAAAGTGCTGAACTTATAACCGTGTTGTTGACTTCGTATCGGTGTCGAGGTACAAGAAATTAAGAGAATGCTACTTTCTTTTAGATATATAATGGTCAGCACCTGTACCTATAGGAATGCATGTAACCATTTCAAAATGAAGGCAACATAAATTTAGACCCTAGTGTGCGTACGGTAATGCACTGACGACAACTCCACCCCGCACCAAGATGCTTCGTCCAATAGTGTTCTTTGCCTTTATTCCTCTAATTTAAATTAGTTTGTTTAGAGCATATATCACGTGGATGGATTGGCACGTGTACTAAAAGATAAGGATGGTTGGCTTTTATTATAAAGGGCAGTTCCAACTCAGACTCTACCCATAGAGTTCATATGTCAAAGACTCCATCACAAGAAGGCTGTGTTCAAATGGAAAAAGTACTTTTTACTTCCTATTCATCCCCCTCACATAACACGCTTCCTAAAAATTCATTTTTCACCTTTCCTATTCATCCCCATCACATAACACGCTTCCCAGGGAAAAAAGGTACGTTTTCCCCTATCTTAGTTAACACAGCCGAAATCATAATCTCCAATGCAGATTTTGTATCTTAGAGACTATCCAATCATTAAATCACAGTCCTCTCCAATCATTCAACCAGATTTCTCTCGTTTTGCGCGTAGACTTGGTGTCGTTTTTTCCTCTCTTTTCTCGTTAAATTGCTTGCCACATCAGCAAAATGCCTACATGGCAATGTAATTAATATAAATAGACTCTACCATGGAGTCTGGGTTGGGACTGCCATAAGGGGTTTTAGGTTTTGTTAGGTTAGTTATATACAATCTGTTTCTTAATAGCATATGTGGGTAACTACGATAGAGAAACAGGTGTTTATTTTAGGGTAATTTTTTTTTTACAATGCCATAGGTGGGTAGTTTTTTTACAAATGGAGTGATCTGATGGTTATTATTATCAATTATTATTATAGTTTAATTTGCCGATTGATGGTTAGTTGTTTTGCTTTCTGATAAATGTTTTAGGATTTTTGTTCTCTTCTTTTTAAAAAGTGCCCACCTAAGATCCTAAATGTCCTCACCTAAAGGCTTTATAAGGAGCCTTCAATTATTTGTAGTAAAATGGAACGTGGTTATATGATGGCCAGCCCCTGCACCTAATAGGAATAAGGAATGTATATAATCATTTCGAAATAAAGGCAACATAAATTAAATCCTAGTGTGTCTACGGTCATGCATAGACGACGACTGCACCCCGGCCACACCTATTCCACCCCACACCAACGGCGGTGCTTCCTCTGAAAGAGTGTCATTTGGCTTTATTCCCTTATAATAAATAGGGTCACAATGTTACTGTCAAGGTCACCGACTCAAATCAAACGAGCTTAGTCAAAGAGTAGATCGAGGTACAGAGAGTTCATTTGCCGTTTAGTGCAGAACTGCAGATATAGACCGTTCGCCACAACCATCATGCCAGCCTTTCCCAAGGCCAACGACGATGGAGAGCTGGTCTGTGTGACCGGAGCAGGTAGCTTCATCGGGTCTTGGGGTGAGGGAGCTTCTCCTGCGAGGCTACCGTGTCAGGGCAACTGCAAGGGACCCTGGTGAGTATGCATTATGCATGGATTTACTAAATACTACAAGCATTGAAGCATATATGCTATAAGTATTTACGTACTGTAAATGTGAAGGGGACAGCAAGAATGCGCACTTGCTTGAGCTGGAGGGCGCGAAGGAGAAGCTGTCCCTGCTCCGTGCCGACATCATGGATCCCAAGTCTCTCCGCGCCGCGTTCAGCGGCTGCCATGGCATCTTCCATGTCGCCTCCCCGGTGTCCAACGACCCCGTCTGTTCACAACCACACTCGGCCGATTTCAAATAAATTTTCAACGTCTTCGCCATGTACATGGTTTAGGATCGGTGCACGTACGTGACCATGAACTGCGTGCAGGAGCTCGTGACGGTGGCCGTGGATGGCACACGGAACGTGATGAGCGCCGCGGCGGCCGAGGGCGTCCGCCGCGTGGTGCTCACCTCCTCCTACGGCGCGGTGCACATGGACCCCAACCGGAGCCCCGACGCCGTCATGGACGAGGCCTGCTGAGCGACTACGACTTCTGCACACGAACAAGAGTCAGTCAGCCTCAGCTCCCCTCCGATCCCGTCACTCTTGAATCTTGATCATCGACATGCTGCATGAAACTAACCTTACCGGCGTCGTGAAACTGAACGTGCAGAACTGGTACTGCTGCGCCAAGATGAAGGCCGAGATCACCGCGACGGAGGAGGCCGAGATCACCGCGACGGAGGAGGCCGAGAGGCTGGGGTTGCACCTTGCCGTGGTGCTGCCGTGCATGACCATTGGCCCGATGCTGCAGAAGGAGCTCAACGTGAGCAACCACCACGTTTTGCGCTACCTCATGGGAGTCAAGAGGAGCTACCCAACGCCGTCGCAGCATATGTGGACGTCCGCGACGTCGCCCGTGCGCACGTGCTCGCTTACGAGACCCCTGGCGCGGCCGGACGCTACCTCTGTGCCGGCGTCGTGCTGCACCGTGCCCAGCTCGTCGCCATGCTCAGGGACCTCTTCCTATAGGTGGCCAAACGGGCCGTGCCGGCCTGGCACGGCACGAGCACGACCTCGGCACGACACTACGTGGCACGGCACTATATGGTACGGCAATGAACCGTGCCGTGCCTTATAGTGTTGTCGTGCCGAGGTGGCGACACTAGCACGACCCTACAAGGGTTTAGGCATGCTGTGCCGTGCCGGCGACACTATGAGCACTACCGTGCTGAATAGAGAAAGAGATCGACTCAAGATGAATCAAAGAAAATATCACATGAATCACCAAAAATCCATCACATAAACCAAATCGATTACACAAATCCATCAAGAACTTCATCTCTCATGCCAAATCTAACAAATTGATTGTTTCCATGAATCCCAGCCGGAGCCCTTGGCGGCGGCGGCGGCTGGCACGGCTCCCAGCAGGGAAACCTCGGCAGCTCCGCGAGGCAGTCGGCGACCCGGCGCGGCCACGCGTGGCTCGCGACGGCGACTTTCGGCGGCGGAGGACGGCGACTCCCAGCGACGGACGATGGTGCGCAGGCGCGCTCTCGAGGGCAGGCAGGCGGTGGAGCAGAGGGGTAAGCACGGTGGAGCAGAGGAGTAGATGGGGCGCCGGGGCGGTGGCTGGGCAGAGGCAGGCGGCGGGGACTCCCAGCGCCTGGAGCTGGATCCAGGCGGAGAGGGATAGGCGGGCGGCTGCGGCTGGCTGTGGGGAAGGGGGAGGAGTGAGGGAACTTAGGGTTTGGGAAGGTTTTATATGGGATAATCGGGCCGTTGTCGGGCCATTAACGGGCCAACATCGGACCGGCCATTTTTCGTGTCGTGCTCGCGCTAGTGCCGCGGGCCAAGGTGGCGGCCCAAGCACGGCACTGGCACTATAGCCATTGGGCCGGGCTGTGCTAGGGCCGTGCTAGTGCCGGCCCAACAGGCCTGGCCCGTTTGGCCATCTATATCTGTTCCCGAAATACCCCGTCACGGCTAAGTATAGTATATTTATTTAACATTCCCTCGCTCGAACGGGACCTATAATAGAGTAAATTGCTTATGGCCGTCACCGGGCAGCTTATTCTGACTAGTTGTTGAATTCGTACTAGGTGTGAAGATGATAGCAAGCCAAGGGAGATGCCGTACAAGTTCTCCAACCAGAGGCTCAAGGACTTGGGCTTGGAGTTCACTCCCCTGGAGAAGAGTTTGTACAAAGCGGTGATATGCATGCAGAAGAAGGGACACTTGCCTATCATCGAAAAGCAGCTGCGTGCAAACTTGTAGCTCAAGAATATATCACGCTGGATTTGGTTCAAAATGAAGCTTTTATTTTTCTACATGTTTTTCCCCATATTCTTTTCGCCAAGTGAAGGAAGTAATCATGTTGTTGATCAAAGGATTATGATCAGCGCTCCTATTGTTCAATACTTCATGTTGTTGATCAAAGGATTATGATCAACACTCCTATTGTTTAATATTGAATAAGAGAGCTGTTAAAATTGAGATAAACGATCTACATTTTGGAGTGGGGAGAGTATAAATTTTTGCTATGCATTAATTTATTGTTGCTATTGGATTTTTGTTCCAAATTTTTGTTTTAGTAGAATGCTAATTTTATAAATAGATATTGCTTATTGTGTTCTATCCCTTCTGTCGTCTAAAATTGCCAGCAAGTGAAATTGACAATATTAGTTTTTCCAGATCATATATTTTTAGACTATCAAAATTTATGGAAAATTTGCCGTGTAGGGCACACCTAAGAGTTGCTTGCCTTTAGGACACCAGTACACCAATATTTCCCTGTAAGGTAACGCTCATCATTTATGATTTTCCTACAAGACACCTTTAAAAAAATATGAATTTGAAAAAAAATCTAAATTACTCCCCTCAAGTATACTCAAAGTCCACATAACACCCTAAACTATCTCTTGGTTCAATTTAACTCTGTAAACTATGGCATTTGTCAATTTACCCATTAGTACTAGATGCAGAAACAATTTGTACTAGATGAGCATACCGCAATGCATGAAACAACTAGCCATCGTTAACTGAAGCCAATGTACTCTTACAAACATTGATGTTCATCTTGTTCCTTCTTCCTCCTCCCTCCATCTCACGCTTGACATCCATGGCCGCGGCGCAGTCAAACTGGTCTATGTGCACGTTGGACCACATCCAGTAGTCCAGGTGGATGAGGCCACAGCACAAGCACGGCCTCGTACGTGTGTGCACACGTTCCCATGATTCACGGTCTTCGTGAATGAGATGGCACCGGCGACATATAAACGCGCCCGGCGGCAAGGAGTTCTGCAACTTGAGCTCGGAATCCATGGATGCCGGCACGACGACCTCGGAATCCATGGACGCCGGCACGACGAGTTCATAGTCCATGGACGCCGGCGCGATGAGGTCGGAGTCCAGCGACGCCGGCACCTCCTCCAACTCGTCCAGCGATGCCAGCACCTCCTCCAACTCGTCCAGCGACGACGGGGCGAGCACCTCCTCCGACTCCCGCGTGAGATCCATGGGACGGAGTGCTGGAGGCTTGGCGCAGGTGCTCCCTAGTAGGAGTAGTAGATGCGAACGGCCGAACGGGCCTCCGAGCGCAGCGCACGAACGATTAAGAGGCCGCAGCGCGGACGGGAAACGAGGAGACGCAGCTAAGGAAGGGCAACGACGACCAAAATAGCGCTTGCAGGGTGGGAGCGGCATCCTTTGCGCAACTACGCGAATCCCCACGACGTCTTCTAAAAGCGATACAGAGGGAGTATAATTTATCTATTTGTTTCTCTATACGCAAGTTGAATCCCAATTCAAAATTTTGCATGGTTGTAGTGGACATTATAATGTATGTCAAAGAAATATATTACAAATTTGTCACCATTATATTCCGTTTAATGTTGTATCCGAAGGATTAATTTATTATTAATATCATAACCTATCAAACTAATGATAAAAAATATGTTTATGTTTTTGTAACATGGCTTACGATGTGTACTATCATCTCACCAAATTTGGACCTAATACCACGTTTGTATGTGGAGAAGTATAAAATAAAAAATGCACTAGGGGGTATATTTAACCAAATGGCATGTTTTATCGTTTATGGGGTAAAATAAACTAAAATATAGTTTAGGGGATTACATGGACTGTGGCAATACTTAATGGAGTAATTTGGACTTTTTCCAAGAAAACAATATGTCTATAGAGCACTAGTCTCAGCTCCATTTTACAAAAATTTTAAGGTACTATAAGAAATGGAGAATACGACTATACTCTCGTCACCTCAAGAATATCTTGTGCATCGTACATTGAAGTCATATATACTCTACAGCTTGGAATTTTCCTATATGTCTTCATTTCCTACTATGGGCCTTGGCCCTTTCTATGGTCAAACATAAGTGGTTTCTGATGCAGTTCCTAGATTGGTCATGTGTCGTCACAATAATATTGCTATGCATAATTAGGATCACGAGTATCACATTCTAAGGTTTTATTAATGCACTAGTAAAGTTGGAGGGGAGGAGCTTCAGTCATGCATGTGAACGATTGATGTCCGCTGTCCGCCGCAATCGAGAGTATGCAGTCAGAGAATTCTACAAAACGTGGACGCCTAGACTGGATCAATGATTTGAGAAGTAGATGAGATATCAATCTTTTGTTTTTCTTCTATTTGGTGGTTGAGATTTATTTTCAGATTAAGAGATACGTATAATCAACAAGTATCATTTGTTTTATCGATTAAGTAATTAATTTGTTTAGAGCATGTATCACGTTGATGGATGGGTACATGTACAGAAAAAAGAGATGGTCGACTTTTCATGTATGGTTTGGTGTATACTTGTTTTGTTAGATTAGTTATATACAATCTTCTTCTTAATGGCATACGTGGGTAATTAAGATGTTGATACGGTGGGGTTTATTTTAGCAGGTCGGTATTTTACAGGCAACGTATCCTATGAGAACTCAACTCCTATTGGGCCACATGATCTTGATCCAAGGGGAGCGCGTAGAGAGAGGTGGGAGGGGGGATTTGCAAAAGTATGATTAACTTTTGCAAATTCCCCCTCCCACCTTCCCCTTGGATCACCCTTGGATAAAGATCATGTGGCCCAGATGTGAGTTCTCATAGTTCTCATGGGAGTTGAGTTCCCATAGGATACGTTGCTTTTTTTTTACAAATGGATGGATCTAATGTCTATTACTATCTATTATGATTATAGTTTACCGATTGATGTCTAGATGGTTTGCTTTATTTAAGAGAATTTTTATGATTTGTAGCTCTTAGAATGTCCATCCAAGAGGAGGTGACTTGACCTAAAGACTTTAAAAGAAACCCCCCTTTTTTTTGGGGGGGGGGGGTGATTCCTGGCATACCATAATCGGAAAAAGTCTTTCTAACCTCCTTGGACAATCGACCGATTGTAAAATTTCTTCTTACACCACAAAACCAAGTAACCGGCCTCCCTAAAATTTTGAAACCGTTCATTTTACCTCCCTGGGCTCGAAATAAGCGGTTTTGTCATTTTTTCTTAATTTTGGCTGAAACTTTAAAAAATCACAGTAAATCAAAGAAAAATTGTAAAATGAAAAATCCAATTTTGTTGGACTCCACCTAAGACATCAACACAGAAAATATATAATATGGTACGATTTAGTACAAAGTTTTTATTATATATTTAGATCTATTTTTTTCATAATTAAATAGAATAATTCATAACTGCATTTTTTGTGATCCAATCATGGTGAAATTTTTATGGCAGCCTAGTTATTGTATGCTTCAACTATATTAAAAATTTTGTACTCACTGGATCATGTATAACTTAGTTCTATATTTATTTAGAGCATGTTTTGCCCTAAATAAATCTTTAAGTAAGATATACATGATCCAATGAGTTTAAATTTTTTTAACACAGCTGAAGCACACATTAATTATCTCATGATAAATTTTCATCGCGACTTGACCATAAAAATGCAGTTATGAATTATTCCATTTAGCTATAGTAAAAAATAGATCCAAATCTATAAAAAAATGTTGTACTAAAGTATATAATATTATATGTTTTATATGTTGATGTACTTATATAGAGTCCAACAAAATTAGATTTTCTATTTTATGATTTTTTTTAATTTACTATGATTTTTTGAAGTTTTAGCCAAAATAAGCCCAAACTAGTCGCTCAAACCTGATCGGTGCTCCTTATCGAGCTCTATGGACCGATAAGCCCGACTAATCGCGATTAGTCGGACGACTTGAAATCACTGAACTCAAGAATACATATGTTGTGCAGGATTTGGTTCAAGAATATATACGATGAGCGAACTGAGCTGTAGCTCAGCTGGCAAGGTTTCTTGTGGTGGAACGAGCCCACCAGGGTTCAAGTCCTCGACTCGGCACTGGTGCTTGCATTTTTCTGGATTTATTCCAGGATTTAACCGGCGCTCTTTTAGTGGTAGGCGACGTGCCCGTCGATAGCGAAGCGCCTGTGGTGACTTTGTCAATTTGGAGGATTTGCCGGCCCAGTCTTTCGGAGGTGCTCATAAGGGTAGGGTTGCATGCGTATGTTTGTAGGGGCAAGTGTGCGTGCGTGTATGTAAGCGTCTGCGTCTGTACTGTGTGATTCGCAAAAAAAAAAGAATATATACGATGAGGAAGCATACCGAGTCACTGATCACTATGAGTGGGACAACAGGACGATCTCCATTGAATCTGACAAAGGCACCTTGAGAGCATCCGGTCTCCATGAACCACTTTCCTGCACCCTTTATGGGGGAAGAATTCACATAGGAGGGATGTCTAATAAGCATGGACGCACACGACGACGTTTGATTTGATGAACACCCACAGAGAACACCGGCATCTGTACCAGCAAGGAGTCAGGGCAGCGTGTAGTGGGAGTGATGTTGATGGATGCTTCCAAGGAGGAAGCAGCGTTCGCAAGCATCGGCGTCCAAGCTTTCGCTTTGACCTCAGCCGAACCATCCATAGGAGGACCACCGGCGCCGTAAAGTTGTCCACCAGGGTAAGGATGTTCGGTTTTTAATGTAAGGTATGTTCTACAATGGTTTTTTAGGTTAGTTATATACAATCTTTTTTTCTTAATGGCTGGGTAATTAAGATATAGATATGGGGGTATTTTAGGCTAATTCTTTATAATGACATAGATGTGTAATTTTTACCAATAGCGTACATCTAATGGCCGATTGATGCCCAAATGTTTTTTTAGATACTTTTTAAGATTAGTGTCCACGGAAGACTCTAGGTCTAAAGGCTTTAAAAGGAGCCTTCCATTAGAAATAGTAAGATGGAATGGAGATCTAATAGGAATGCATATAACCATTTCAAACACTAGTGTGGCCACGGTCATGCACCGATATATGACGACTCCACCTGACACTAAGGTGCTTCCTCCGATAGAATGTTATTTGTCTTCATTCCCTTATAAAAGGGGTCACAATGCAACTCTCAAGGATCATAAACGTGGAGAAACTCAGATCAAACGAGTTCGGACAAAAGAGTAGATCGAGGCAACAGAGAGCCATCGCCACAACCAGCATGGCACCCAACGATGGAGAGCAGGAGCAGCTGGTCTGTGTGACCGGAGCAGGCAGCTTCATCGGGTCTTGGGTGGTGAGGGAGCTTCTCATGCGCGGCTACCGTGTCAGGGGAACTGCAAGGGACCCGGGTGAGTAAATTATGCATGGGTTTATTAGATCGCAAATGCTATATGTACAGTATATATCTGCTAAGTACTGTTAACACTGCATTCGTGCACTTATACGTACATGTACTGTAAATGTGAAGGGGACAGCAAGAACGCGCACTTGCTTGAGCTGGAGGGCGCGAAGGAGAAGCTGTCCCTGCTCCGCGCCGACATCATGGATCCCGAGTCTCTCCGCGCCGCGTTCAGCGGCTGCCACGGAGTCTTCCATGTCGCCTCCCCGGTGTCCAACGACCCTGTATGTTCATAAGCTAGCCCACTCGGTTTCAATAATGTTTCAACGTCTTCGCCATATATACATGGTAGTTAGCATGGTGATCCGTGCACGTGCGTGATCATGAACTGCGTGGTGCAGGAGCTCGTGCCGGTGGCCGTGGATGGCACACGGAACGTGATGAGCGCCGCGGCGGCCGAGGGCGTGCGCCGCGTGGTGCTCACCTCCTCCTACGGCGCGGTGCACATGGACCCCAACCGAAGCCCCGACGCCGTCATGGACGAGACCTGCTGGAGCGACTACGACTTCTGCGCACGAACAGGAGTGAGCCTCAGCCTCCCCTTCCACATCATCTCTAGCTAGCTAAAGCTCTCTTGATCATCGATATGCATGAAATCTCACCGGCGTCGTGGCAAACGTGCAGAACTGGTACTGCTGCGCCAAGATGAAGGCCGAGATCACGGCGACGGAGGAGGCCGCGAGGCTGGGGCTGCAGCTTGCCGTGGTGCTGCCGTGCATGACCATGGGCCCCATGCTGCAGAAGGACCTCAACTTGAGCAACCACCACGTCTTGCGCTACCTCATGGGCGTCAAGAGGAGCTACCCCAACGCCGTGGCAGCGTACGTCGACGTCCACGACGTCGCCAGCGCGCATGTTCTGGCCTACGAGACCCCTAGCGCGGCCGGACAACGCTACCTCTGCGCCGGCGTCGTGCTGCACCGCGCCCAGCTCGTCGCCATGCTCAGAGACCTGTTCCCGGAGTACCCCGTCACGGCTAAGTACAGTGCATTTAACATTATTCCCTCACTTGAACGGGACCCAACAAAGCAAATTGCTTGTCGTTCGTCACCGGGGCAGCTTATTCTGACCAGATGTTGAATTATTCTTCCTAGGTGTGAAGATGACAGCAAGCCAAGGGAGAGGCCGTACAAGTTCTCCAACAAGAGGCTCAAGGACTTGGGCTTGGAGTTCACTCCCCTGGAGAAGAGTTTGTACGAAGCGGTGATATGCATGCAGAAGAAGGGGCACCTGCCTGTCATCGAAAAGCAGCTGCGTGCAAACTTGTAACTCATGAATATGTCACGCTTGATTTGGTTCAAAATGGAGCTTTTATTTTTCTACATGTTTCCCCCCATATTCGTTCGCCAAGTGAAGGAAGCAATCATGTTGTTGCATTGCAAGTTGCAACCAGCTTAACTGTTGAAATATAAAATGAAATTGGTGCTCCAGGAGTTTATAGACTGCAACAGTTATGGGTCTTGATCAAAGGATTTTTTTTTTTTGAAACGAACGGGCAGGAGAGCTGCCTGCTATATTAAAAAGAAGGGAAGGCCAGATGACCCAAATTTACATGTGTACAATGATCAAAGGATTATGATCAATGCTCCTATTGTCTAATTCTCCATACACAAGTTGAATTCCAATTAATTTTTTTTTGCATTATTGTAGTGTTCATCACAATGTATGTCAAAGAAATATCAAATTTGTCATCATTGTATTTCGTTTAATGTTGTATCCCAAGGATTAATTTATTATTAAATATTGCAACCTATCAAATTAATGATAAAAAATATGTTTATATTTTTGTAACATGGGTTATATTAAACAAAATGGCATGGTTTACGTGGTAAAATAATAAACTAAAATATAGTTTAGGGGGTTACATGGACTTAGGCGATACTTGAGGGGAGTAATTTGGACTTTTTCCAAAAAAAACAATATGTCTATAGATCAGCACTAGTCTCAGCTCCATTTTACAAAACTTTGAGGTACTATCAAAAAAGGTAGAATACGATTGTAGTCGTCGGCTGAAGAATATCTTGTGCATGGTAATTGAAGTCATATACACTCTACAGCTTGGAATTTTCCTCTATGACTTCATTTTCTACTATGGGCCTTGGCTCTTTCTATGGTCAAAGATAAGTGGTTTATGATGTAGTTCGATAGATTGGTCATGTGTCGTCATCTAGGCAACACAGCGAAAGGGGAGGAGGGGAGGGGCTTGAGCCCCTACTACATAGGGAACCTATGGGTAACCTATGGGTATTTAAGAGTTTCTTAATGAACCCATTGCAGCTGTTATCATGGTTGAGGAGCATGAAGTTACTGACATGACCCTCGATGTCATAGCAAAGCTCTTTCAGTTAGTTCATCCAAACTTGTGTTTCAGAGCTTAGTGCTTATGCTACTTAGCTCATCTAACAGAAACCCAATCTCATTATGCACATTTTTATGTTGCCGAAGTCTAGAAACTACGTAGAAGAGAGCAGTGTTTATGAGTGGCTTCGGTAACCCCATCAAGGCGGAACCATGTTGGAGCTAGTGAGGGCACATGCCCTCACTCAAACCTATGCACAATAGAAATCTTTTCAACATATAAACCTATCCATAATAAAAAGATGTTTTATGACTAAAATGTGTCTTTTCGTCGTAAAACTTATCAGATCTTCTTTTTTCATAATTCATGATGTCTGCTTTAATTTTGCCAGGTACTAAATTAAATAGCATTTAGCGATATGGTAGTAAATTAATATCTGTGTAGCGGATTAGGGATAGCTGGCGCTATAGCGGACGCTAAGTCCAAATAGCAGAATTAAAATATTAGTTAAATTTATGGAACATATTTGAACAATTAACCTCAGGCCTGCTGGACCGACTACGACTTCTGCGCACGAACAGGCGTACGTCAACCTCCCCTCCGATCCCCTCTCTCTTGAATATTGATCATTGATATGCATGAAATCTTACTGGCCTAGTCGAAACTGAACGTGAAGAACTGGTACTGCTGCGCAAAGATGAAGGCCGAGATAACCAATACGGAGGAGGCCGCGAGGCTGGGGCTGCAGCTTGCCGTGGTGCTGCCATGTCGCTGCGTACGTCGACGTTCGCGACGTCGCCCGCGCGCACGTGCTCGCCTACGAGACCCCTGGCGCCGGCGTCGTGCTGCACCGCGCCCAGCTCGTCGTCATGCTAAGAGACCTGTTCCCGGAGTGCCCCGTCACGGCTAAGTATAGTACATTTAACATTCCCTAACTCGAATGGGGCCTAATAAATTAAATTGCTTGCCGTCGTCACCGGGCAGCTTATTCTCACCAGATGTTGAATTATTCTTCTTAGGTGTGAAGATGACAGCATGCCAAGGGAGAGGCCGTACAAGTTCTCCAACCAGAGGCTCAAGGGCTTGGGCTTGAAGTTCAGTCCTCTGATCGAAGAAGAGTTTGTACAAAGCAGTGATATGCATGCAGAAGAAGGGGCAGCTGCCTATCATCGAAAAACAGTTGCGTGCAAACTTGTAACTCGAGAATATATATGTTGTGCTGGATTTGGCTCAGAAGGGAGGGTTTTTCTACATGTTTTCCCCCATATTCGTTTCTCCAAGTGAAGGAGCAAGGTCATGTATCTTGTTCCACTGTAACCATCTTATTTGTTGTTCAAATCTAAAATGATGCTGATGGTGTTCCAGGAGTTTATCGACTCCAACAGTCATGAATCACGAATTCACGACACTCCTAAGTGTTTGCTCCTTGGCAGCTACTAATATAGACGATGAGACCCTTAATAAAGTTGGATATGTAGGAGTTGAATCAAACACCCTGTCACATAACGGTCAGGCAGCGCGAGCATCTCGTCCCATTTCTCATCCTTAGGCCTATCACCCCTAATCCATATCGTTAATTTCTCCTGCACTTGGTTCCTTAGGCCTCCTCCAACAAGGGGAGATGTCGCTGGCTTATGCTAAGCTGAGAATTGTTGCACCAGCTCTTATCTCGCCGCTAGGCTATAACAAGTTTGCTGATAGAGAGCGGGAACACAAAACGAGGACAGAATTGGTTTTTATTGTTTACTAGCTTCATCTCGGTTGACGATGTCGCCGGTGCCATTGGACACAGCCTCAGCCTGGTGTTGTGTCCTCACCACGCCCATCACACCTTGGGCCTGTTTAGTAGGGCTCTAGCCTTTGTCAAAATAGTGGTTGTAGTGTCTTTACTAAAATGTCTTCTTGGATAGGGTTGGAGCCGTTTTGGAAAACGTTTGGTAAAATGGTTTTTTTTTCCGGCTTCACACTATTGATTTGACCAAGAGCCGAAGAACTGACAAATTTTAACTTTATTATCCATTTTGTGGCTTCATCTCCGGCCTTGATGCCGTTTTCAAAAATGTTGTTTGATATAGTTTCGGGTGAAACCATCAGAGAAGTTGGTTCGGAAGTTGCACCAAAAGTGTCCTATGTCCTCCTCCTTCACCGAGTCATCCCGCATGCGTGGTAAACACTGCATATTCTGTATAGTTTAGCAATCTTGAATTACATGTAGATATTGTACTTGGTTTTTGTCTCGTTAATGTATACAAATTTCAACTATGAATTGAATCCTTGTTGCTAATTGCTATTGGATTTTTTTTTCAACTTTTTGTTCGATCGACTTCGCTATTGCTAAAAATGCTAGTATATCATAGTGACCATAAAATTCATGCTTTGTTGGACTTAAATCTTCATTAATTGTGCTGAGTTAAGGACATGCTGGAGGCTAGTGGCCTCCACTAGGCTCCACCCCTGAACCTGATGATGGGTAGGGGTGGTTAAGGGCTTGATGTTTCTTTGGAGTTCCTCTGCAGTTACCATTGAATTTGGTGTTTGTCAAACAAGAAGGAATGTGTACTTTTACAGCTTAAAGACTATAAGTCTGGTATTTATCGTAGAACCCAATTTCTTTATGGTTCTTGGTTACTCCCTCCGTTTCAAAATGTAGGTCGCTTGACTTTTTTCACCCAACTTTGACCGCTCCTCTTATTAAAAAAATCGCACAATATCATTTTTTTTTGTTATGGCTAGCCTTAGTAATAAATGAATTTCAATAATGGCCTAAATTTGGCTACATTGACATAAATTGTTTGAATAAGACGAGCATTCAAACTTAGGCTAAAAAGGTCAAACGGCCTATATTTTGGAACAGAGGAGTAGTAAATTTCCTTGCTAACTTAATACATATATATTTTTTTAGCTATGCATTAAAATATTGTTGCTATTGGATTTATTTTTTCTTTTCTTTTTGTCCACGTAGATGGATAATTTTGAAAGAGATACTGCTTATTGTGCAGCTATGCCCTCAGTTTAATTGTACTATTTTTTTGTGAAAAAACTGAAACACACACATGGGGAATATAGCATGGCAACGTTCCACATATTTTAAGGTAATAAGTTATGTGCATGGAAAAGAGATTTCAAATAAGTAAGCTGAGGGAATAACGCACGACTCCTCCAATGTATTGGGAGAGATATATTTGATTTCCATGTCTTAACGATATCATGGAGGCTCTTGTAATGTGTCCTATACAAACAATTTCTTTTTCCAAATATATGTGTCAAGGACTCGTTTTGTCCATAGGGATTAAATCTGGTGCAATCTCTTTCATGTTCTCTAGCTTACGATGAAATAAATTTTAAAAGTGTTATATGCACCCCCCCCACCCCCCACCTCGACACACACACCCCACAAAGTTGTTTTTATTGATTAGATTTCTGAAAACATTGTACAATCCAAGAGGCTCATAAATACGCACAAATGGTCATCTTTACAAAAACACGTGCATAACTTTACCCCAGTGAAAATCTTTTTTTTTCAAATTTGTTTCTATTGAGATTCAACTTTTTTTTCTTCAAAACACAGTGGAAGATGCTCAAAAACACGCAAACACTCGCCCCTATAAGTAGGTTTCATACTCTATCTCTACGAGCACCTCCAATAGGCTGAATAAACTGATTTCGATATTGTTGAAATCACCACATCTATCTTGCTATCGATTAGCATCACCTACTTTTGAAAGTATAACACCGATTAATTTTTAGAATAAATTCAGAAAAAACGAGCCCCTTACCACGTCGAGAACTCAACCTAGATGTCAGTTGGTCGTGAGATGTGACTTTTTTTTTGACCTACCTGTTTTATGAGGAAATAAAATGACATGAACGACGTCTCATATTTTCATTTTCAGTAGATGAAAAGACTCAAATATCACCATAAAAGCGGCAGAAAGTTTTTTTTTGTTTTTTTTGCGAAACGCGGCCGAATCAAAGGCTGGGAAGAAAATCTCAAAGTCTCAAGCATACAGAAAAGAGCCGGCGAGCATAGATAAAAAAACAAAAGTCAAAAGTCAAAACCGATGCCTGGTCGGGCCGGTTTAAACTGGGGTGTCGAGGCCCAAGCTGGTAAAACATTTCAGGGCCCAAGAGTCTAGTTTTCTACTGGCCAGCCCAAGCATGGAACGAAATTTTTTCCCGATCCCTAACGGCAGGCAGCGAGACGGCGACGGCCGACCTGCGAGGCAGCGCAGCGGAGGGAGCGGACGCGAACAAGTCAACGGCGACCGAGGCTCCGGCCTGTGCTGCTCGGATGTCCTCGGCGGAGGAAGCGCGGAGGAGGCGAACCCCGCAGGGCCGCAGCTTTCAGGCCGGGTAATCGCGGGCCATCAACAGTGAGTGCTATTCTTCCGAACTTTTCCTTTTTTGAATTACCCATCCGAGTTTATGAAATCTGAACTTGAGCGTCTGAAAGTGAAACCACCGTTGCTGCCATTTGTTACGGGTTTGTTACTTATTCTGCAGTGGAGCTATGATATATTAAGCCATGATGTTGCATTTGCATCCTGTAAGAGATTATTGTCCATTTTGTTTCTCCCATTGGCAAGGAGCGAGAGAACTGTTAATTGGCACAGCTATTCATAAACAGAGGAAAGCTGTGATGCAAATAATTGAGTCAGTCAGTCTATGCAATAAAAGAAAAATAGGTAAGTCTTACTTCCGGCTGCCACGGCACAAGTACAGGATTATTTCAAATCCATGAACTCCAAACTGAATGGTGAGGTTATAACCCTTCTACGTATGTATGTAATGTGATTATAACTTGGTATATGTATCAACTCAGTATGTTTATGTATGTATCTGTGGCCAACCCATGCGTCTGTCAGTGCCCGAATTGCAACTTATCTGCAGTGAAGTTATGATATATTAAGCCATGATTACTGCCCCTTGGTTCTTTCATTTGGCAAGGAGCGAGATAACTGAAAGTTTGGTTAATTGCACAGTTATTCATAACCAGAGGAAAGTTGTAATCCAAATAATTGAGGGTAATATTAATCTATGTAATAAATAAAGTTAGATAAGTCTTACTTCTGATTGCAAAGAAACAAATAAAGGTTTATTTCAAATCCAGAAACTGCAAACCATATGGTGACGTTAACCCTTCTGCTTTTATATGTAATTTGACTATAACTCAATATTTATATCTGTGGCCAACCATCTGTCCGCCGCTGCCTGAATCTCTAAAGCACTGCACTCTCTAGTCTGAATCAAGGCTTGCATCTTTCCTTTCAAAGCGTGCATCTAATTTTTCGTATCCTCATCGTTCACATCTTGTCCTGAAGATACCCATCATTTCTAGTTTTTCAGAACCAGATAAATCAGAAAAAATGACAGCTGAACTCCTTTTACAATATAACAAATCAGAAAAATGCTCGAGCGAGCTATGGTTTTATACTTTTATGATAACTCTGTGGCCATATATTGTACATTATGCTCCTATGCTTCATTACCTAGAATTGCTATCTTGCTTTCTAAAATGATGATGGGACACAGACCACAATAGTTTCATTTTTTTTTCTGCTGAAACTTCACTTTATTTATTGTTGATAGAAAGATAAAAGAAGCTATGTTTCCTTTTGGAGAGTAATATCAAATTGTGGCATAGCTTTCCTTTTATGGTCTCTTCTCTTTATGCCAGAAGCAATGTTGGAACTTTGTTTTCACATGATATTTTTCCATTATAAGAAGTCCCAGACTCCTAGGAGGTCAGACTTACATTTTTTGACTTGAACACTAAAAATCTTATTCAAAGCAAGCATTGTAATTCCCCTCCAGGTCAATACTTACAAAATAATTGTCCAGAATGGCACAGATGCTTGACATTCGCAATCATTGGAGAAGTGGAAGTTATCTCTATGACAAAAAGTAAGTCTTCAGATGCAATTGTTGAAAATTAAACACTAAGTCCCACAAGGCTAGTTCCAGATGTCATTTATTCCTTGTGTGGTGAACTGGTGGCAGTATGGTCATGGTAAGGGTAAAATTTTTAGCCATGCATAGTTGTGGTGTTTACATCTGAAACTAGTATCCATTTGGACGTTTTCCAGTCATAGTGACATATTTGTACCTTCATTTAAATCTGAAGAAATTACCGAACATAGATCTGATTATTTGGATAAAGTTATCATATCATATACAATGCCAATAATGAAACTGGTGATATCATAAGGGGGCATGAGCCTAATGGTATTTAGCTGTTTATACTAGCGTAACTTTCAGACTATAAGGAGAATATCTTTCCTTATGGACGTTTTGACTATTCAGATTTCAGGCTTTCTGCCTCACTGGTCAGGAACAAAATTTGATAACATAATATGTATCAGAAAGCATGCGAGGTACTACTTTAGAAATTTGTACTCTCTGTTTCTTTTTACAGTAATCTTTTGAGACAAAAGTATACAAACCTATTGTGGAGGGCCCTTGTAATATAGGGTTAATTTGATTTATAACACCGGTTTTGAAATATGCGCTATAATGTATGATTGGAGCACTCTGCAGAGAACATGCTATTTTCCATTGTTGTTGCTTTTTGTCCACTAAGACAAAACTGATGACTCCTGGATGACAGCAAAGGCATACCCTGCTACATAAGAAAAGAGAATAAATACTGGTGCAGTAAACTGTGTTTTAAACACAACTTCAAAGGAAGAAAGAAAGAAGAAATATTAAACACATTCAGACCCTTACTCTGTTATGTGGGGACACTATTTGGTTGGTCTTCACTCTGCAGCCCTACTGTCCTGCTCCTCATCCTCTACATATCTTCTTCGCCAAATGTATGGATTTCATGCCTTGGACGGTTGGGAAGGAGAGCTGCTGTATTTGTAATGATGGCCTTGGCAACATCCACCTCCCAAACCATTGCACCCCGACAATTAATACTGACCCAGAGACATTTGAGGGAGGAAAGGAGGCTAATGCCGAAGTCAAAGTCGGCTCCATATATAGATAGTGTATCATGTCCAACGAATCTAAACCAGAGCCGGTTGAGCCTTGGCATTGCACCTGCTTCAAATATCAGGCTCATCATTCCCTTCTTCTTTTTCAGGTACATAGAGGGACGAAAATGAAAATCCTCAAGACACTGAAATCCATTGGGGCTGATAGTGAGCGAATCCTTTGGGTATTCTGTTGTGAAAATTTGGAGACAGCGCAGAGCAGGCAAGTCTTTGAGAACATCAACATCTCTGCAGTCGACTTCTTCTATAAAAATAACTAAGTTGGTGAGTACTGAGAGGCAGGATATCCACTTTGGGAGCCTAGCGAAAATGGGTCTGTTGCTAGACTTCCGCATTTGACATGGATGAGGGCATAATGAATCAAACAAGAAATCCACAGAACAACGCTCCGTAGTATCAATCCTTCAGAGAGTGGAGGTTTCTTTCTCCAAGATTACGGAAAGATGATACCAAAGATTTCTTAAAGCTTCCTTCATTATTAATTGCATTATAACCACACCACTTAATCCCAAGCACCTTCAGTTTGTTTAGGTTTCCTAACTCCTGCACAACTTCTGGGGAGTTTTTACTGGCATCAAACATTGAAAGCTCCTTTAGAGCTGTCATGTCACCAATCCCATTTGGCAATACTACACCATTAGGCACACATAGGCGCACTAATTGGTGTAATTGAGCAATAGTTGCTGGCAGTTCTTTTATTCTGGTAGCTCTGAGATCGAGTGTTTGCAAATGTTGCAGCTTTCCAATTTGGCTTGGGATCTTACCAATATTGCTATTATAGAGACTTATATACCTCAAGTGGCTCAAACGTCCAATATTCTCAATGTCTCTGTCCTCTAAGCTAGGACAGTTTTGTATATCTAGGGCTCGTAAAATATGAAAATTCAATAGAGATGGTACCCTCCCAACATCACCAAATGCAGTAAATGACCTAACTTGATACAAGCTGTGCGCCCCTAACCTGATGCTTTGTTCTGCACAGTTTCCCTGGAGTGAGAGACGCCGAATTTTGTTGGTCGAAGGTGTCAACTTATGATCAGACATTATAGTAACAAAATTTTCTTTAACCGATAATGATGTAATAAGATCAAACATTATATCATGTACCCTGCAAGCTCTTGGCTTTCCACTATAGTCAGTGCCTACTGGTTCGATCATGTTTCTATTGATGAGCTCACTAAAGTAGTTTTCTGCAGTATCTTCTAAGTTTTGTCCTTGTTGTTCTGCAATAAATCCTTCAGCTATCCATTTCCTTATTAGGCCCAGCCGACCTATCACATGATCTTCTGGAAATATGCTTAGATCCAAGAAACATATCTTCAAATAGTTGGGTAGATCACAGTAGCTAAGAAACAATATCCTTTTAACTTGTTCCATCTCAGGATCTTGTTCAAGTGCACATCCAAGAGAATTTCGCACCCTCTCCCACTCCCTTTTGGAGTTTGGTTTGGTTGCTAATAGGCTAGCAATATTAACTATAGCTAGTGGCAAACCATGACATTTTCTTAGTATATCATCAGTAAGTTCATTCAATTCACGAGGGCAATCATCTTTGTTAGAGAAGATCCTTTTCAAGAACAAACTTTTTGAGTCATCACAATCAAGGGGCATCATAGGGTAAACATATTCTTTGTGTGGAAAGCTGCAATATTTAGCAACATCTTCAACTCGTGTAGTTGTGATTATTTTACTTGCATTGTTGTTTTGGGGGAAAGCACATTGGATTTCTTTCCAAGCTTGTTTGCTCCATAGATCATCAATTATGACAAGGTACCTATCAGGCAATGAAGATGAAGCATAGCATTAGTAGCATCCAAGGAGTGTGTTCAATCACCACTAAATAATAAAAAAAATATGTGAGGGTATATAAGGAACTATGCACTCGATAATTACTTGCATATATGAGCATCCTACAATGGACTTTAGAAATATACATATAACTGTTAAAGTATGAAACACAGATCCTAAAGCCAACATATGCTGCCAATTGGCCAATAGGGCATTCTGAATAGTCTGCATATAGTTGGGAACACACTTTCTGTGTGGTTATATGTGTGTTTTAACCATTTTTTTCTAGGGTGCATGCAAGTCTTCAAATCTACAAATCCGAATGATGTTTTCTGATCTTATTTCTAAAAAAGAAAGAAGTATTTTGATCTAGCAAGTGTTGGATGTTTTGCAGTAACTTTGGGAAACTTAGTTGAGCTTGAATATATGTCTTGTTTCAAGCGCCATTTGTTGAGCCATTTCTTTTGAAGAGGTACCTTGTTTAACCTTTCTATTCAGGAAATAAAATCTATATTCTGTTTGTTTTTTCCCTTTCATTGTGCATGCACACACAAAGTGAATTGAGTTTACAAAGAGACAGGGCGTAGCCAGAAACTCAAAATTTCCCTTGTTAATTTAGTCGAATTTTTATTTTTAGCAGATAGTTTGACATGCTCCTGCAAACAGTAGGATTTCATTTGCCATGCTGGAGCTAAGCGATGTTTCATGTATCATTGCGTACCTTTTATTCTGAAGATAATCTCTAGTCATCTGCACCATCTGTGGATATTCAAATGTTTTGAGATAGAGATCTTCGTGCACCCTTGCAGTGTCTTGGTTTTGATCTGCTGTAATTGGGCCACTCTTAAGAAACTGCAGTAGTGTGTCATTGAGAATCTTCTTGAGATTAGGGCTTCGGGTTACGGATACAAAGGCCATGCAGTCGAATTGACTGCGAACCTTTTGGAAGACCTGATCAGCAAGTGTTGTCTTGCCTAATCCCCCAAATCCCACAATTGACACAACCTTGCGCGGTGTGTGCAAACTAATGCCATCAGTGAGCCATTGGACAAGCTTGTCCATTTGGTTATCTATACCCACAAGTCTATCTGCCGCCTCAAAGAGGGCAGGCAACCTGGGATCGATTGCCACAGACTTTGGAAGTAAGGTGGACGGATCGATCCTATACCTTTTGCGCCTATTACTAACCTCCATCACACGTTCCTTCAGCTCATTAATCTGAATACCGATATGATAATGTGCTTTCAAAGTGATGACCTTACTTATGATCTTCTGGATGAACCCTTCGCAGGTGGCAACACGTCCATGGTGGTGCATGAAGACCTCAATGCAATCCTCGACGTCGTAGGAAAGCTCCCTCAACTGATGCATCCAGTCCTTTATTTGTGGCTCGCTTCTTCCGACTCGGACACCATCTTCAGGGTGTTGCTCATACTGCTTAGTTCATCTCGCAGGAAGATGACCTGCCGATGGACTTGGAGGTTGACATCCTCCCTCTCCAACAGGCTGCCGAGCCTGCCGAGGAGGGGATTCATCACCCCCAGCAGAGCACTCGCTGTCACCCCAACCATTTCTCCTGTGCACTCTATAGAAGTTTTGACTAGAAATTTGTTGTAACGGATACTGAATGACGCCTGGATCTCTTATATTCCAGCACTTGTCATGTGCAGGAAGTTTCGTCTGCCACCAACGCGAAAAAAATAGGGGCTTACCAGGTCGAACACTGTCAGTATAGTCGTGTAGGAAGGACTTGAGAAAACCACTAGAAATTACGTACCTTACGCGTCGTGGCATTTAAGAATATACAGCACAGCTTGTTCTACGCGATTGCCACACCAGATGTCCAGATCTGCTAACAGTTGGTACCAAAACTGCTCCCTCGATTTTTATACATATGCCTTCTTTTAGAAATTTGATGAGTCAGTCAACCGTTGATAACTACAGAACGTAACTATCTAGATCACTCGTGTGTTGCTTTAATTTATCATTTTATTATGGGAATTTATGTTCAAAGTTACTCCTTCCATTATCTCCCCCCCCCCCCCCCCCCGCCTCCATTTCCTTTTGATAGTCATATTTCATCCTGACACAATGAATAAGAAAACAATCTTGCTTATCATCTAATTAATGCAACACAAGACATTTTAGTTAGCCATCCAATATTTTTGCTGAAACATCTCATTACTGGTGCTATATGTTGTCATGGTCCATGTCAATTGCAAATCAAAGTCATTTATGAATCTTTCGTTTTTAGAAATAGGACTATCAAAAGAAAGAATGGAGGGAGTAGTACTATGTGAAAACCATGTCTTGATGCAATTCCAAACCATTGTATTCTTGTTAACACAGGAGTATGTTTTTCCTTGTGTCTGATCCTGGCATTTGTCATTGGAAAAAACAGGTAAGCGAAGCACAGTTAATGTCTACATTATACTGGCGCGTCTTAAGGTGACTCCAATATAATGGTCTTAGGTCATCCCCAACCCAAGACACTATTTTGTAGTGTCTATGCATCCATGTCAACTAGACACTACACATAGAAACTACCTCCCAATGCATAGTTTCCTAAAAATAAATTATCATCCAATCATATGTCTTCTCTTTCCTTTACTCTCTCTATCATCTTGATTTCTTTCTTGGTTCTTGTGTAAACATGGTTTCTCATGCACCATGTCCTTCTCTCCCCTCCTTAATTACTTTGCCATATCATCAAATTGCTTATGTGGCAGCCTATTTAATACTAGTCATTGGGTTGAGGATGACCTTACAGTCTTCTAGAAACAATCACCTAATCTACTGCCTTAAGGTCATCTATTTGAAATTTTGCGCAGCCCCTTTCTAATGTTTTTCCTGCCTGTGTCGTGGGCTGTAAAACTGGATCTCTTCCTTCCACTGTCCGTTTAATGAAAGATATCAAATAAGTAAAATTTGGGTGGTAAAAAATGCCCCATGTTACAATTACGAAACATTTGATTTCCGGAGTTGGTTTTTGAATCCACATAATACTGTAATGACGATTATAGGATTACAGCCAATTATTATGTTTTGATTTTGACATCGCAGTTAGGCAAAAACAGACAAAGACAAGTTTGAGATAACAGCTGAGTGGAAGAGATGTCAAAGCAAGAATTCTTGACTACAAAAGATTATTATACCATGGCCCTATAATCCCGTCACATGTGAGTCAAAAGTAGAAATGTAACAACGAACGGTCGGTTGCTAGAGTTCTCTAGCAAACCATCAGTCAAATATTTCTAGTACCATCAGAAAAAGTGATAACTTCTTTCCCATCTTTGGTTACAGAGAATTGTCTGGTTTTCAAATTAAGGCCCACGGGACTGTGTTCATATATCCAATTTGTGCCCAGCACGACATCATAACCTTTAACCTCCAACAATCTCAAATCTAATGAGAAGTTGTGCCCTTGGATAGAATAAGGACAAGATAAACATGCTGATGTACTTTCCATCTTGAGTCCATTAGCAGCAGTAACTTGCAATGGTTGCACATTAGTTATGACACATTGTTGTTTGAGTGCAAAAGTAGTGCTGATGAAGGAAGCATCACTTCCAGTATCTACTAATGCTATAGCCATAGCTTTACCAATTTGTAACTGCAGAGTAAATGTTCCCACAGCTGCTGGGGTGCCACACAAAGCATACATTGATATTCTGCTGGTTGGATTTTTTCAGCATCATGGAACTCAACTTCCTCAGAAGTGGAGTCCTCCTCAACTACTGTCATTTCGTCTTTACCATTTTCTTCCTCTACAATCACCATAGAAAAAGCCTGCTTAACTTTACAAACCTTTGCATGACCAGGAACCCAAGGTTCCCTACACTTGAAACATTTCCCAGCAGCTTTCAATTCTGCCAAATTAAAATTATCAACATCCTTTGTTTCCTTTTCCTTGTTCCACACTTTAGCTGTTCTGACCACAGTGTTTGGCATACTCCATCTCTTAACTGATGGATTTGCTTGCTCTAACCTCTTGGCATACCAGTAAGCTTCACTCAAAGCAGTTGGTTTGTGGCATTGCAAGTGATATTGTATATTATCCTTTAATCCAGAGATAAAACTTGAAATGTAATAAGTTTGGGACAAAGAGGGATTATTCCTCTGGAGAACACTCACCAATTCCTCAAACTTATCAACATAATCACTGACTGAACCAACTTGTTTAAGATTATGAAATTGACCGACCAGCTCACATTCAGAGATGGTATTGAATCTGTCATCAACCATTCTACAGAAATGATGCCAAGGAAGTCTATTGGAATTACACCCAGTGCCTCTCCACCAATATTCAGCTTTTCCAGTGATGTACATAACTGCTAATGGAACTCTATTTTCATTAGGAACCCCCACCATTTCAAAATACTTCTCTGCCTTCCTTATCCACCCATCAGGATCATCACCATTAAACTCAGGAAATTGAAGTTTAGGTCCTCTAGCTATTGTTTTGTGTTGGGATAACATTTGAGAATCATAAGTAGTATGGTGATGCTCTCTATACTGCTGAGGTTCAGTAAAGGAATTCAGCTTCATTTGTGGTTTCCGCAAGCTGTGCTGATTGTGAGCTACAGGATCTGGGGCATTAAAATACTCCAGGTGTTGTGATTCCCTGTGCTCATCCAACTGTTTGAAAGTTATACTGCCATCCTCATCCTCATATCTATCATCATTAGAATATGCAGCATTTTGACCATGAGTAGACCAATTTTGCTGATCACCACCATATACTCCCTGATTAGCAGAATTTCTATGCATCTGTGCTTTAAGCTTAGGTGGTGGGGTGTAATATTGCTTAGGTTGCTCAGCTAATCCTCTAGTTCCAGTCACTGACTTGCTAATGTTCAAAATTGGTTGTGATGGTTTAGGTAAGAATTGGGGGTCTGGAGTATGCACCTCATTACCTTTCACTGCGGAACCTTTATCCTCCGGTGTAAGCAGAACCTTGTCAGCCACCAGTTGATTAACAGTAGTAGTCAACTTCTCGATGCTTTGAGCTAGCAAGGTGTTGTGTTGTTCCTGCTTCTTCATGAACTGGTCCAGGGTGCGCCGAATACCATCTACCTCCACTGCCGTAGCAAAAGATTGATCATCACCCAACTTGTCGTCGACCGTTGACATCGTATCACTGAGAATCGGTTCAGGCAAGCCCTCCCCTTAAGATTCCAGTGTTTCCTCAACTCCAAGGTTGCGGATTGACTTCCGGAATTTTGCGTTAGAACTCGTCTAACAACCCTCAGTCAAGGCAGCCTTCCACCAACGCCACCACAGAACCAATTGACTTTGGTTTCCGGAATTTTACACAAGGACAGGTGCCTTGCAACCCTCACCGTGTCAATTGCTCTGCTAATTTTTGGGAAGAGTAGGTGTTTTCCACGGATCCAGGTGGGAGGGAGGGATTTTAAGCAGGTGAGCTGCAACCTTCCAACCACCGCGCCGATCGGACAAGATCCGGGGAATCTGGCTGTGGAAGAAAATTTGTGCCAAGAATCGCTGGCTCTGAATACCAATTGTCAGGATCGAGTGGGGAATCCTGGCAAAGAGTTGGCGCAAGCAAGCAGAACAGGAAGAACAGGAAGCTAGAACAGAGGAAAAGAACTGAGGGAACAGAAATTCAAGCAGAGGGCAGCCAAATTACTTCATACGAACCATCAATTCACAGTTCATCGGCATCGCCAAGACAGCTACCAACTACTCTACTAGGGTTTCTTACCCATTTTTCCCCATAGCCACCCTCACGGGCACCGTTCCTTACTTGTAGATGCAGAAAGAAAAGTTACCGCGTTGAAAACGCTATTCACCGTACAGCACGGTAATAACCAGGATAAAAGTAAAACACTACTTTGTGTTGTAAGCCGTTGGATGCTTGATCAACGGTTACTCCTCCTCCTTGTAGTAGCTGACTCTGCTTCACCTGCCTGTAGGCCTGACAATCAGCGAGACAAGTCTGTTCATCTGGCTGGTTATTGATACCAACAAGTTCTTGAAAACCATGTCTTGGAAAAATTTATACGCATTATATGCACATGTCGAATTTAATTGACACTTCCGACAGACAGAACTAAATTGCAGCTCATTTTGGTGCGAAACATCAATTAAATCCAACCGGAGGAAGTTCTAACGGAGTATGTTTTTCTTTGTGGTATTGTTTACCATTTAAGCAGGTTGGAAGCCCAACCAAAGGCACCCCGAGTCAGAGTACTCTGTTTGCAAATCTGTCAAAATTGACTTGGACTGATGGAAGCTGGATACCAATCCGGCAAAGACTAAAGCAGTCAACGACACCTTTAGCCTTTAGATGAAAACCAAATCAGAGTACGCTGTTTGCAAATGCCTTCTGAAGATTCTGAAATAGCATCCATTTGGTCAATTGTCATTGTCATTATCACTTGACCACATCAGCTCGAAAACTCCATCCAACTCAGCCGACTAATAATGAATGCACGCAAGACGCAAGAACGAATCTAACTGTGTAATAATGAAGGGGGCGGACCAAGAAAATTGAAAGCTCAAATTTCTTGCTGTAGGTTCGTATATAAGGGGAGGGAGGTAAAGGGAAGGAGAGACGCTTCCATGGCGCCTAGTTACCTAACTAGTACTGAACTAAACATCCAAATATGAAGCAGCTAAACTGGAAGGGATCAAGAGCGGACATAATTGAACTGTCGACAGAGGGGAAGCTCTCTAGAAAAATGGAAATGCTCCGTCTTGTAAATGTGGTGCATAGCTACGCTTGCTATGGCGAATATCTCACCAACAAGAGCGTGTTAGCGTCATGCCAACTGCCACTCTCTGAACATTTCTACTGTTGGTGACAAACAACGTGGTGAAATTGGCAGACCTGTACTGGTTGAGGTTGAGGGACGCTAAAATGAGCTTTACTGACTGCTGAAATTGTAAATTGCGACGGATTCTAAATGCTCAAATAAATGCCTGAATGCTTATTGGATGGATTATGAATGCTTACTGGATGGATTCTGAATGTCTAATTGTTTACTGGATGGATTCTGAGTGCCCAAATGAAGAATCAATGAACACTGAACATTAGAATGTTCTGCTCCTACATTGAGCAGTATTCTGAGTTACTGCACGCCTATCCCAAATAAGGCTGAATAGGGACCTACAAATATGCGGCCATGCTCCCAGAATATTTGCTTGCAGAATAGAAAAAGAAAGCTAAACTTATATACATCCCTATTGCTGTCAATTTGAGGGTAGAACACCGAACATTGTTAATTTGGTAAATATAATTCTGCTGGTAGAAGATAACGAGGTGTGCCAAAATTCAGTGTCACCAGATGGTCATGCTCCCAGCACTGAGCATGCATACAGACATACAGACTTGTATACTGCTTGCTTGCAAAATGAGTTCTTGCTTGCTTTCACCAGAACACAAGCTCTCCAGTAAAATGATCATCGCTGCGAACTGTACAGGGATCAGTGCTTGTGCATTCATTGATTTTGTCATCAATTTGCTTACCAAGGATGTCAAGTGCGCTATCTACTAACATGGTGCATTCTGGTAGGTTGGCTGCTCGATGTGCCAAATTGAGAAATTTTTTAGACATAAATTTGTAGCGAAACATAGCATCCATTGGATTTTCAGTAATATTTCTTCCCTGGTTGTCTTGTATAGTTCCCATCCATGCTTCCCATGTCCATCGCTTTAACACATATTGTGGCGGTAGTAATTTGATATTCATCAAATCAAGAACTTTAAGAGCATGGGCACATAATATCCCAGTTCTATCAAAGTGTCCACAGCTGCATAAAACTGTTTGACTCAAAGGATCACCAATAACTTTGTATTCCTCCTTCAAGGTAAATTCTCCCACTAGATATTCATTGTTACCCTCCAATGCCTTGGTGCAAGCTGCCAAGGATTTTTCATATTCACCTATAAAATCTTCAAATACAATAGGCGTATACAGCTTGCTAGCCTGCACCAACATAGGTGGTGGTCTTCTCATACAAATTTGAGGCAAATTTTTCCTTGAATCAAATTCTGAATTCATTTCCTTATTCCTTTTTCCTTGCACCACCCTTTCAAAATGCTTGAAGAACTCGATGATATCAAAATCAGATGTGAAATGGATTTTCAAGTCATTGCTTAGAGACTCCTTCAACTGTGTACTTCTCATTCCTAATGTGAAGACATCATTCATGTAACATTCTGCCCATTTTTCTTTCGACTTGTATATACTATCCAACCAAGTTTGATTGCTCACCTTTTTCCTCATGAGGTCAAATTTATGTTCAAACTCTGCCATGTCCACATAATCAAACATGCATGCGCTAAAATCTGATAGAATACTTGTGTCTTCATTCTTCTCTTCATGTAGATGTTTAACAACATTTTGTGTAATGTGAAAGGTGCATAATCCATGCCATGCCTCTGCAAACACTTCTTCAACTGCCTTTCCCATTGCAGAGTCTTGATCTGTATAGATTGTTTTAGGTTGCAGACCATCGTGAGCTTTTAGAAAGGTCTCGAACAGCCACTTGAAGGACTCAAAGGTTTCATCATGCATTAGAGCAGCACCAAAAACTACAGTTTCTCTAAAATGATTGAATCCAACAAAGACACCAAAAGACCTGCTCTCATTGTTTGTTTCAAAAGTAGTATCAAAACTAACAACATCACCAAAATGTGCATAGTCTATTATCATCTTAGCATCAGCCCAAAATATATTTGTTATTTGTTCTTCACAGTCCATTTGCAATGCATATTGGAACGATGGATTCTCAGCAATTTTTTCTTGAAAATACTTAAGCATGCTACCTGCTTGGCCATATGCCATCTCTCGTTTGCGCTTGGTCGGCAGATAGTTCATGTGATCTTGGAGGGCGTACCTAAGATTGAGTGATCTGCCAACTTGGCCACTAGCCAACTCATCCGCTGCTTTTGGATCAATTCCAGCATCATCTCTAGCCATTGGCCCAATTCCAGCATCATCTCCTGCTTTTGGCCCACTTCTAGCATCATCTAGTGCTTTCGGCCCAATTCCAGCACCATCAGCCGCTTTTTTCGGCCTAGTTCCAGCATCATGTAAATCTGAAATTTTCTTTTGTGACATCATTAACTGTAACATTTCTGGCAGGAATATTATGTGATTGTGCTCCAAGACCAGCTCAAACACTTCATAATTGCCCTTCTTCCGGTCCAGTTTAAGACACATGTGAACTTGACAGCCGGTTCTAGTTTCAATTCGAGGATGCTTTGTTAAATGATCCCTTTTGTCTTTCTGTCGATAACCCTCTTTTGCACAAACAAATCTACATGATGTAACCATGCCATCAGATGGGCTTTTGTTTGTATACCTTTTCCTCACCTCAAAGCCTTTCTGCCCACCATATCTAAGCCAAAATGTCCAAGCCTCATCTGAATTTCTAAATTCCATGCCAACATAAGGTGCCAAACTAGGCATCAAGGTCTCACTGTATTAGAGAATAAAACACCAAGTATGAAATTAGTGTTTACTGTATATACATGCCATAGGGTAGGGAACATGCAAGGACTAGCAGTACTTAGGGACACCTAAATTCCCGGATGTCACTTAAGAAATGACAGGATTGAGTTGCATGACTTACGTATTGGAATCATGGCGCACCGTGTTAGCCCCCGCTTCCATCTCAGTGGCACGGAAATATTTTTGGCAAGGAACTTGATATTCAATCAATCGCTTCTTCATTGCATTTGGAAGTGCAATGAAAACCTGCAGCAATTGACGCTATTTTGTCCTCCCGCCATCAGTTATGTGTGTGCTGTAATGCCGGACAGAGACGCGTCACAATAGAAAACTGACTCGCCACTCATTGTTGCCGTGGGCGCTGACTTCCTGCCTTTCAGCCTTTGGATGTGGAAAGAACGACGACACAGGATTAGAAGATCCTCTGACGTAAAATTCCCTACATTTCAGGGTATGCCTATCCAAAAACTCCGGTACAGAATACGATATAATCAATACAAAATCTGGTAGCACGAACTACAAAATTCTCCCACAATTAGGTATACAAGTACAAAATAATCAAAGGTACCATAGTATATTGAAAAGATCTGCTAATACCTTGAACCAACAAATAGAACTAATGAATCACATTCATATGTTAACGTACAAGCCAATCTCAGGCTATAAGCTAAGCAAATCTACACTTGAAATTGCCGAATTGGAGTATAAAGTAAAGCCCTAGAGCCGTCTGCAGTCCACTCACCAGTCACCAGGTATGCAGAGCAGAGCAGGGAGCTGGACGGCAATGCGGGGGCGCCGGTCGGAGACAGCGGCCAGCGCGGCCGCGACGGCGTCACGTCGGGGTCGGACCGTCGGGCGGCGGTGGTCCCGGCACTCGGGCACAGCTGGAGCCGCCCTGGAGGAGTGGACGACGGCTCCACGGAGGACAGCAGCCTGACGGCGCGGCTGGATCCTAGACGTCGGGACTCGGGGCCGAGCGGCCGTCGCGTGGCGGCTTCGACGTCGCAGGGAGCGGAGTCGCGGAGCCGGGGATGGAGGCCGGGGCCGAGACGGTTGGGGGATGGGGAGGATGTGCTAGCCTGAGCAGGCCGCTGTCGGGCCTATTCTCCCAGTTTTGGGCCATCGAAATCTTAAGCAGTAATGGTCAAAATAATCTAGGCAAAATTGATTCTCAAAACAAAAACTAGGCAAAATTTGGCAAAGTGATTATTTTAATATATCTATGGTACTCTCTCCGTATCTGAATATTTGTCACTGATTCTTCCTCACAATACTTAATCAGACGTACTAAAAAGAATCTTTGGTGATGATTCGTTAAAAATATCTTTGGTGATGAATTATTTCAGAATACAAACAAAATGAATGACACTTACATATCTTTTTTTTTACATAAGACAAAGGACCAAATGCCGTAACCAAATGTCAACATCAATAAACATTTGGGTACCCGAGGTAGTATAGGAGAAATGATCATTTTAGATTGGTTACCAAAGAAGCAAAGCAATCGATGCTCATGCTTCCAATCTCACTCATGGTGCGACATCCTGGCAAAGCACTAGCGAGCTCTGGCGACCAAAACTTTTCATGGCAGTGCCAAAGTTTGGTCTTGATCCAAGTGAGAGTTCCTATTACAAAAATCAAAATGAGAGCCAAAATTGTTGGGCATGGCCAAAGTTTTGGCTTGCAATTGGCGTCACGAAGACCTCAAAATTCAAATCAAACGGAGCCCTGACTGTCGAAACAGGAAAACCCACACCAAGGACCCCATAACCATAAACGTAAAGAAATATAAACAAGCAAGCACCACTGCCCCACTCAAAATTTTGAACTCCCCGTCTCTTCTCGTACCTCCAATAATGGGCATTGCATGGCTCCGTCGTCCACACAAGCACCCACATCGCTGTAAATTGTAATGTTAGTTTGGGGGCGGCGCAGCTCAGGCTAGAGGCATGCAGCTGCCGGTAAACTAGGAGAAATAATCATTTTAGATTGGTTACCAAAGAAGCAAAGCAATCGATGCTAAACAGCAGTATTAGGACACAATATTGGGGAATGGGCGGGTATTTGGAAATTCCGTGAAATGTGCTAAACAGCAGTATTAGGACACATCGAAGCCAAACATTATAGCCAATACATTGATATGATGACTTGTAATAAGTGGTCAGCACTGGGCACACATTATTGGGGAACATGAAATTCATGAAAGATCAGCCCATCATGAGGCTCTCATCTCAGGGACTCTCCCAGCACGGAAGCGAGCACGGCCCTAGACTTGGCAGCTATGACCAAGTTCCGCAAGTGCGACGACGTCCGGCCGATGCTGACCAGCTTCACGGTACAGTGGTCCATCGCCACACCGGCATCGGTGAACCCTTGTCTGAGGTGCGCGAACTCGCAGCGGCGCAGCTGGCCCTCCATGGCGGCCATGACATTGAGCGCCCTGCGAAGGTCGCCATAGCACCCGGACAGCATCGTCCACTGCCTGTTGGTCAACAGCGACCCGTGCCGCAGCATAATGCTGATGGTGTTCGCCGTGGCCTCGCCGTAGTGCGCCGCCGCCTTGACCACGATGGCCGTGTAGGTCGAGACCTTGCTGTCCGGCGGCGAGCTGGCGTGCAGCGCCTCCAGGCAGACCTCGTGCATGTGTCGGTCCGTGCTCGCCGCCGCGTAGCACGCGTCTCCGATGGACTCCGACCGGACACCCTCGCAGCCGTGCCCGGTGGCGAAGAGCGAGGCGGCGACAAGGGTCGTCGCCGAAAGGACGAGGATGGCCTGAGCTCTGTAGTTCATGGTTCGGTTCTGGCTTTTGTGTTCCTCGGTGGGATGGAAACTGTGCAGCAGTGCAAGTACAACCACAATGAAAAGAGTGGGCGGCTTTTGTAGTTGGTTGTAGGATGTCCTGAATTTATGACTAATTTTTTTTTTCCCACAACGGGGATTCCCCGAGTTTCATTACTAGGGGAGTAACGAAATTACAAGAGTTTATTTAGATTCTAAGAATTAAATGCATCTCTCTTCTGGATTATGATATCTTGCTTGGTTTATTCGTTTTCTATGAATGCCATATTATCCCAGGGATGTGTGGAAATAGTGGCGGACTTGTGATCAGTGAGTACTATATAAAA
Organism: Digitaria exilis; assembly: GCA_015342445.1. NCBI lineage: Eukaryota > Viridiplantae > Streptophyta > Magnoliopsida > Poales > Poaceae > Digitaria > Digitaria exilis. The sequence goes on from JACEFO010001795.1 coordinate 3,242,446, forward strand.
CATCATTCTGAACTGAAACTTAGTTTCAATGTTACAAAATGTTTAAGTTTGGAGCATCTAAATGTTACAATATGAAGTGAAATTTAGAAGTTCTAAATATTCTTCTTGCAACTAATTGCCTACACAAATCGCAAATTTCTAGTCGCCAGTGGAGCAAAGTACTGTACGAATCGAAGGCAAGACTTTAATCTCAGGCACACACGTAAATAATGCATCCATCACTACCTCAACACTGATTCTTGAACTATGAGTCTTCTGATTGGTTTCGATGCAAAACTAGGGCATCCTAAAATTTTTAGCTGAAGTTATGGCAAAAATAAGGCCAAAGTTTTGGACTTCAACCAATTGGATGCCAAAGTTTGGTAAGTTATGCCCTGATTTTAGCTTGGTACACTTTGCCACTCAACCAAGCAGGCCTTATATGACCAGCAATCAAGTAAACTTTCACGGAAAAACCATGGATGCATGTCAAATAAAAGTTGTTCTCATTGCATTTCGTACTTCAAGCATTTGTCTTTTCATTCATAAAACACTAACTTAAGACGACCAAAACAGAAGTACATTGTTGTTAACTGCCATCCCCTCATCGCTGTCTTGCCCATGTAACATCCACTACAGACAGGGTACAGAGGATCCATCAGCCAGCCTTTAAACTACTGTTCCTCATCAAACTTGATCCTTTTTGCTGAAGGCTGAACGCTCCCAATCTGCAGAATCAAGAAAACAGTATATGATTACCATCCAGAGAGAATCTATCATATACCACAGCAACAGAACTGGGCTTGTCTGTTGCTGTAGTAATTCAATTTTCTGTTTGCAACTTACTCGTGCAAATTAGAAAATGACACACACCATTGAGTTTGTATCCGCCCCACAAATTACATGTTCTAGACATATGATCTATCAAGTAATTTTCAGTATTTCTAAGGGTACACATTTTTGGTGCAGTTGAGCTATCGAACTGGGAAAAAGTATAACTGGGATTCAGAATTCAGAAACAATAGGGCCAAAGTCACTTTATCTTAAGATGACCAAAACAGAAGTACACTAACTTAGGGCCTGTTCGGCTGGCTGGTTTCCAGCCCAGCCTGGCTGGTTCTGGTGGCAGTTGAGAGGCTGACTGATGGGCCCAGACGATCAGTCCAGCCACTCAAGCCAATCAGCCCAGCCAGATATGGGCATCCGAACCGGAGGCGTATAATTGCCTTGTCCATCATCAAAGTTACAAGTATTTTACTATGTTTAGGAGCTAAAATACAGTAAAATAAACAACACTATGATAATATGCAATTTTCAAATGTTATTCAGAAACATGAAAGCATCAGACTTGTACATCTGACCAACCAATGTTATTAAATAAATCAACAGGAGCAAGGGAAGGTTAACTTACAAGGGCTGGGCACTCGTAATCAATACCGACAGCCTTGATTCTTTTGCGACGCTTTTCATCCCGCTGAATGATTCCTTCAACCATCTTTTTGTGCTCTTCGGCAGTTTTTTCCTGGAAACAACATATCTATTTAATACAATGCACATATTATCTTACAACTGTATTTAGGAAGGCATTACCTTGTTGTGTCTCTTCCGTTCAATTGCTACTCGATCAATTGGTATAAATCCTCTTCGTACCCCTTTCCATCTGAAGAAAATTCATAATAAAATAGCGAAATTGCAAAGGACAAGAATTGCACCCGTTTTTATGAATATAAGCAAACAAACAGACACTATGTACAGCTAAGGACCTACTGATAAAGCACATGTACACAACCATTACTCGTTACTGACAAGTGCTGAATGTGCTAAGTTTCCTGACAAGCACATTAAAGGACAAGGATACAAGAACACTGTTTCTTAACAAGTCAAGAATTTATATCCTCAGCCTATGAACCTTCTGCAGAGGTTTTATTTTTTTATGAGTTACATGGTCATTGATCCAACATATGAAGCCCATTCAGCATGGTTCAGAAGGCGTCACCTAGGAGACAAGGTTGTGTTTGTCTAAGGCGTTGCCTAGGCGATAAGGCGCCCACAGAACGCCACAGGACGCCTCACCGCCTTAAGAACCAGGCCATTCAGTGCAAAGACACCACCAAATTCTTTCAAGTTACAATTCCGCCACCTAGTTGATCGTTGCACTAACCATGTATAGGCATAATTCAGAGTGTAATAGATTTCAACCTTTCTTCACTACTTAAACATCTGAGTTAGCAGTGGTAGTTCTGAGGATCTTTTGTGGATTGACCTTGTGTGTGCATGGATATGGTGTGGTGGATTTTCATAGAATTATGACACTAATACATATGTCACATTATATGAAACAGTATTGTGTAAAAACGATTATATTGTATGCTTAACAAATCAATATATACTACATTTAATTGATTTGAGATCCGTTGCAATGCACAGGCACTTTGGCTATACAGTAAGTATAGTGGACCTATTAACAATGGTGTTCACCATCCTAATCTACTGTATGCTGATCCAACTCTTATTTCAGCAGGCACATGAGTGCTTATTGAAAACCTACAAGTCACTATTAATACCAAATCATACATCAGGAGTATTTTTGTTCACAGGCATACAATTTTCAAAAATTAGATGCATATGTCCAAATTAATATCAGACCACTAGGAATATCAAAGCTATTTTTCCTTCCTTCTAAAAATCTGAAAGCAAATCGTTTAAAAAGGGGAAAGAAAATGGAATCAAGTATTATCAATTATCCAATCAGAAGAATATTTGGAGATGCTTACAGTTTTGGATGAACTTTCTCTGGTGGAACAAGTGTAATTCGCAAGGTATGCTCAAACAAGAGATAGTTATTTATCTCATCTGCTACAATCTTCGCCACCTGGTACACCAAAACACATGAACACAAGCCCAAAACCATAAGTAATTCGCCTCTCAACATGCATTCACGGAAATGACATCTAAAAGAAAGCACTTACAAGAGGGCTCTCAAACTCAATGAATCCATAGTGCTTAGACTTCCCTGTCTGAAAATATCACCAGGCCACAAGTTAGCAGCTTATATAAAAAAAGTACAGAAATCATTGAACAAGAAGTATCACACGATACCTTGCGGTTCCGGGAAATCCGAAGCCTCTTGATATCCCCAAACTGTTTAAAGAACGCTGCAACAACAAAGAGAACATTAACGCAACGGCCCCTGCATCCAGTGAACTTTCTCATCATCACTGCACAGAAGCATACCATGCATCTGGTCCTCGTAGAAGCCGTGGGGGATGTGCCCGATGTAAACAACAGTGGCGGTGTTCTCCGGCTCCTCTGGCTGCTGCAGCTGCTTGCGGTTCCTCTTCCCCTGCCCATCTTCTAGCGGCTGCACCGAATGGAAACACAACAAAAGCAACACCAGGATTAGCCGCCGACCTCTTGGTTCACATGAGACGCCGGATACACCAAAATCAGGCAGAGCGCAGCAACGCACCAGGAAGTCCTTGCCCTCGCCGGAGCGGGGAGCCGCGTTGCGCCGCGCAAGCACCCGCTTCTGGTTCCGCTTCTTATCCCGCATCCCCATCTCGGCCGGCTCCTCCTCTCTACCTACCCTGCTGCAGTCCTGAGAGGCGCCGCCGTCGTGGGAAGAGCGAGAACAGAGGAATATGAGCAACGCAAGGGACTTGGACTTGGACGATGATTGAATGGAGCGGAGGGATTTGGTGCGTGTTCCATACCTTTGATACGGCGCTCCTCGGGTGCGGCGGAGGCGGGAGGCGCCGGCGTCAGGGACGGGAGGCGCCGGCGGTGCGGGAGGAGAGGCGGGGAGCCGTCGCGGGGAGGGGAGAAAGAGGGGTTAGGGTTTGCCGGTGGGGGAGATGTTTTGATGGAACGGCGCGGAGGTTTGGGCCTTTGGCCCAACAATAGAAAGCCCTACTGGGCCTTTACTTCTTTTAGGATTTACTTGAGACAAGGCCCAAGGCACTGCAGCAAACCACTTAATAAATATAAAGGATTTTGATCTAAAAAATATATATAAAAAGGATTTAAAAATAAAAAACTTAATAAAGGATTTGAACAGTAGCAAATGCTGAAATGCACTTCGACAATGGAGTATTACTTATTTGCGGTGCAGTAAGACGGGAGTTGAGAACATTGAGGAAAGAATCAGGAAGTCTCCAGGGGTGATTTACAGAGATTGTGGAGCTCAGAAGAAGAAAAGAAAACATTGTAATTGTAATATTGCTTAACATGCACGAGGAGTGTCCGAGTCTGAATTCTCCTAGTATCTCGTATCATCACCTTGAGGCCATTGATTCGTTGGAACACCATTTGACCTATCATTTCTAGTGTAGTGTTTTTTCTGATGCACCTTTTCTCGATTATGATAAATTTACTTCCTTGTTGTTTCATATATGTTTTCCAAATGTTGCAACAAAACATGTGCTCGGCTCTTATGAAAAAAAAAAGTTGTGCTCGATGTATGATTTTATTGTGGTAGCAACAATTGTAGGGCACAATTCAAACACACATATAGGAAAATCAAATTGAACGCAGTGCCCTCTAATTCAATGCTAAGTTTCAAATTGTGCCCTCATTTAATTAGAGGGCACAATTATCATATGCCGAATTTCAAAATTCAACATGATTTTTTTCATATATTTTTTCCGAGTTCCAAATTAAAAAAAAAACAACAATTAGGTCGGGGGTGACAGACCAAAAAAGACAAGACGGCCACATGGGAAGAGCGAGAAACGGGGGTGACCTTCACCTTCCCAACTCCTCAACAGCAGCGAGCGACCCAGCCGGCCAGCCAGCCAGCCAGGCGCCCGCTCGCCGCCGCTTCCTCTCCCTCCTCGGCTCCTCCTCCTCCCCTTCCGTGGGCGGCTGTTCAGCTTCGCCGGCTCTCCACGTCTCTCTACCCGACCGGGCGTGCTCGCCCGCGATCTGATAGGGTTTCCTCCGGCGGGGCCCACCCATGTCGTCGTCGTCGTCGTCGGCCTCCGCGGCGGCGGCGCTCCTCCTCCTCCCGCTCCTCGCCGCCGCGGGAGAGGGGGCGGTATGCCCGAGGCCGCCGGCCGCCGCTGCCGTCCTGCGGCACGCGCCCGCCTCCTGCACGGCGGCGGACGCCCCGGGTCCCCGGCGTCACCACGCCGGCGTCGTGGAGGTGAGCTTGGACTTCTTCCTCGTTTAGCGACGCCACCACGCTTGTAGAAAATGGCTTCCCGTTGCTTGCGGTCGCTGGGTCGCCTGTTTGGAGCGCGGCAATTTGATGTCGTTTTGTTTCTGTTCACCTTTGCGATTTCTCTCTTCAAGGAGTGAACCGCATAGCTCGATTAATCTGCGCCCAAGATGAATTCGTAACGTATTGCAACTTTACAAGTTGTCACGTCCGTGATGATGTTTGGTAACTCAATCTGATGAGAGAATTGACAATTGTCTGAACCTTTTCTCTTGACAGCGTGTTTGACTATTGTATGAACAGTGAATTTTTGTCCCCACTTTTTTTATTCGATTGGAAAGCAGAAACAAGGACCCGTTGATTTAGAAACTTAGGCACTTGGTGCCTCTGCAGCTGCTTCTCAGGATGTGATGGGTGCCTTAGGTGTTGATGATTGTGGTGCGGGTAGGAAGGTATTTGAGGGCAGCAGGGATGAGTTGTAGCTGTTTGACTGTGTATCAGAGATTGTTTTGTTACCTATGAGCGTGCATGATCTTTTAGCACATGATGGTTCAACTGGACTCTTTTATTGTATTTGTGCTGGGCTGATTGTCATGGATGTGACCAATTGGGAGTAATTGATCACCTTCAGGGTTGGACCTCCATTTCTGTACCACATGAATAATAGCTGGTCTGAACATGGATTCTCTGTTCTTTTGCATACGCACACCATCGTGATAAATATACCCATTAATTAAGTGCCTTGTTTGCTTCTCTTTCGACATCTATAATTTTGATTCCTGTCTGCTGTCAAAATATAAAATTGAATTACACAATTCACGTTGTGTCAAGGATTTGTTTTGATTATCTGCTGCACAGAGGAACACATGATACTTTTCAGAGAGTACTAAACTCTACCAATATGTTGGGTTAGGCGTCCATTTTATATCACTACCTTGGCGGTATATTCTTACTTTGCTACTTGTACATTCAAATTTATGTGTGCAAGTTGATTAGCCAAACTATGCATCTAATCAAAATTTTCAGGCCTTGGATTTTGTTTTTAAATCTTGGATGGGTACTCTTCTTGTATGTTACCTCACGTTCCATTTTTATGCACCAGGGGGATGATGGGGCTCTGCAAAAGGCAATAGCACTTGTGCTACATAACAGGGAAGATTTTGTTGCAATTCTTTTTTATGCTTCGTGGTGTCCTTTTTCTAAAATTTTCAGGACAGATTTCCGAAAGCTATCATCCTTTTTCCCGACAATTGCTCATTTTTCATTTGAAGAGTCTCATATCAAACCAAGGTGCATCTTTCTGAAAGGAATAAACTTTTACAATTAGATGTAACTAGATTTTTGCATACAGCTCACGTTATATATAAATTGCAGAATATTGTCAAGGTATGGAGTTCGTGCCTTTCCGACTCTTTTTCTTGTGAATTCTACAGTGCGTGTGCGCTATCATGGATCTCGGACCATGAATTCCCTTGCTATGTTCTATAAAGACGTTACAGGTATCATTGCTCAGTGTTATGATTTTTTTAAAGTAATTAATATTTACTTTTTTTTCATTAAATTCAACAGAAAAGTTGATTACTTCTTGCCACACCTTAAGCATTCACATCTTATGTGCTGCAGATTATGCTTGTATTTTTTCTTAGAAATGTCTTATAGTAGGAATTCAGTTTCCAATTAGCCACTCCAGCATTTATTCACTGTTCATACAGTTTTCTTATATTTCACCTTCTTTTTGAAATTATCAAGGTATGAATCCTGTGTCGTTGGATGCAACATCCCTGGAGAGAATGGAGGATGCAGTAACTAAAATTGATAGTGACAAAAGGACCAAAAAGGAGGGTTCTGTTTTATTGTGGGCAAGATCACCAGACAGGTTACTTCATCAAGATACATGTCTTGCATTGGCTAGCTCGTTCGTTCTATTGCGGTTGCTTCATTTCCTTCTTCCCAAGCTCAATGCTTGCATGAAGGAAGCCTGGAGGATGCGACTTTATGAATTGAATAGGTTGTTTCCTAGCTTGTCTTTAGGAAAGGAATGTGGACCGGGAATAAGTGATGCATGCAGCAAACGGGATAACGAGTGGTTGGGTTCTGTCAATGTCTGCTCCGAAGTTAATCAATACTGTTGCTCATGGAGATAGTTCTAGCAGTTCTGTGTATCCTGAAGATCTGATCAATAGATATATCGTATGACTTGTCTCGAGCTCTTTCTGTGTCAACTATATTGGTCGTTCCTTGGAGATATCTCAATACAAACTTGAGTAGTATTCTTGGGAAATGCTGACGTGAATGGTGATCATCTGTACCATTTGCCATCTCGGCGCAAATTTAAATTTATGTTTGTGATTCAAATTTTAGGTTAGTCATAGGCATGATTGATATGTTTGTTATTCAAAAAGTAGAGGAGGCCGCACTGTTTGTGTGTATACCTGGTGTAATGGAATTGCCGGGTCGCATCAAATAAAGTAATATAACCTATGATGTAATCTGACTTTAGATATTTTTCTTTTGTTGGTCTGTGATGTAATCTTATCTGAAAGTTTCATACCCGATATGGTTTTTAAATTTAAAAAATCAGTGCATGCGTATGTGTTTGTACGCTTTTCGACTGTAACGGCAGACCCAACTCGGTGATCAGGAGGAATTCAATGTTCTTTGCACGTGTTCCTCAAGCATAGTATCCAGCTTCTTTTACCCTGCGGCCCGCAGCTCCTGCTTCAAATTTCAAGTTCATCCTGGTTTCCGTAGAAACAAAGCAAAACCTTCAATCTACATGTGCTTCGCTCCCAATTGTTCCGCCTAAATCTGCAAGCAGTAGATGGTGCTGCCGACGAACAGACCATTGCCCATGTCAACGATGAACTCAGGGCTCTCAGTTGGTCTCCACCCAGTGCCCCATCTCTAGTAATTTAGAATTTAGGGCCCAGGAGCGAAATAAAACTATCGGCCCTAAATTTTTGTTTTTGGAGGGAAACATATATAAAATATGCTAAGGCATAGTTCCACACAACATGTAATTTTAGTGTGTTATTTTGTATAATATATATGAATATATATACTAAAGTAGTAAACATAGTACTGATGTCGTGTTCTGCTAAAAAGTATATTTTATCTAGTACTTCCTATTCTATGCACGGGGCTTATTTTCTACTGTACGATTACATACCTCCCTAATGATTACTGATTAATCAATTTGGGGGCCCTGTGCGGTAGACCAACTTGCACACTCTTATCGACGGCACTAGAAATCGACACCATTGACAGTATAGACTAAAAACACCGCATATTCGAAGATTTGGGGCATCCTTGTTAGGGTTATGGTCTTATGGAGATAGCCTGAGCATCTTGTACTTTCCCGTGGATTCGGGCCAATGAGAGACAAACTTAGCATTGGGAATTAGGGTGAGCTCTTCTTTCTCCTTCTTCTGAGGGGGGGGGGGGGGGCTCCTGCACCCCCTAGATCTACTGGCAAATGAGACACGTCCCACCAGAGTCCATGTTAGCAATCTCACAGAGTCCATATTAGCAATACTAGCACTAGAAGAAGACTGAAAGATGGATTAGGGCTCAGATCGTTGGGACGCGATGAGAGGAGTGACATTGACCTTTACTTAACAAAGATGTGAAATGAGATATTGTTTGCCCCTATTTATTAGACAACTTTAGTGCTAATTGGCTATTACAAACATACACATGGACATACTAGTTTATAATGTGCTAAAATGATAAGAATTGTGAGATAAATTTGAGTCACACAATGATCTTTTTAGGGATGGCCGAGTTTGGTTTTCTGAACCATGGTACACAAACACCGCCTTCAGCAAGATCACAAACAATAGAACATCGTAGCTTCATCTCATTGATAACCCGTTAAATGACGGCAAGAGATTAGCATCCTTAGGTATTCCGTCTGGTTCTAAATATATTAACTAATAATATATCATATATTTCTTATAATAAATCAGGCCAAACATGTTGAAATGCTTGCAGGACCTACTAAGCAGAGACAAATAGATAACGCTAAGCTTCATACGGGCATCGCTAATTCGCTACATTAGTTTTAGAACTTTGAGGCTCAAAACTGCCGACACTTGACTAAACGTTTTCCAGCAGCACACACATAAAGCAATCAGGCAGCATTATACATTGAAGGGGAAAAAAAGATTGGGAATTGGAAATAAGATAATGTGCTACACACCGGCAACCATGCTCTGTATACCCAGACACTCAGCCAGCAGACTTCCCTTATACAGAGCAACTTGACGGACTCCCTTTCCCATTTGTGAAAACAACTTGGTCATGGGGTCATACAAGAGCAGAGTTCCGTCACACCCAAGAAAGAAGACAATCCTCCCCTCGTCTAGCAACAACAAAGGTTTCACAGTCATCTGATAGATTTGGATAGCTGGTAGTCCAGGATCTTGTATGCAGTATTCTTTCACCCATAGACGCTTCTCGATATTATTGAAGGGACCGTGACACCCTAAGAGGGGGTGAATTAGGTGTCCTAAAAACTAAGGCTCTAATTGCACATATGAACACCTATTTCAATTTCTATAGGTTTTCTCTATGTGTTGCTATCTCTACTGCTACAAAGTTTTGCACCCTAGGTCCAATCCTATACTAGCATGGCAAGTCTAGGAAAAGTAAACGCGGAAAGTAGTGCAAGTATGAAATGCGGAAGCTTAAAGGGTAGAGAAGAGCAAACTCCCGGCACGACGATTTTTACCGAGGTATCGAAAAGCTCACGAGCTTTCCACTAATCCTCGTTGTTGGAGCCCCTCTCAAAGGGAATGCCCATGCAAGGGCATAAACTCTCCGGTCGAGTAACTCCGTGGGTGACCACAGTACTTCCCCACGCGCAAGTGGGTCTCCGTTCGTCCCTCCCCGGATGCTCCTCGCTGCCTTCACTTGGTAGAGCTTCGGACAAACGCCAAGGGTTTCTCCTCCCTTGCACAAGCACCGGCGGCCACTCCACAAACTCGGTTGGAGGGTCTCGCAAGACTACAAGCTCCGGATTACAACACTTGATGCGTGCAAGCACCGGTAAAGCAAGAGGTATGCAGACCTCGCTAAAACCTAGGCTAAACACCTAAGAGATGCGCTAAAGGGTCTAGACTAGCACTAAGCACTTGGCTAATCACCTAGATCTTCTGTTTAGCACTTTGGTGGATTGAGCACTTAAGAATGTGGAACACTTGCCAATAGCTTCTCCCAGCTCAAGCACACTTCAAATGGCCGAGGCAACCCATATTTATAGCCCCAACCAAAGGAACTAGCCGTTGTATAGCCGTTACACACTTCTGGGTAGGACCGACTCATTCGGTGACCTTTCCATGCCACCACCGAATCAATCGGTGCTCACCAGAGCCGAATAGCATGTTCCAGGCATAAGGACCGACTAATTCGGTGGGAGGATCAACTAATTCGGTGCCCTTGATGAGGTACCACCGAACCAATCGGTGGTAGGCCTTTTCGCTGCCCAAAAACGCCTTCCTCTGGGGGGACCGACTCATTCGGTGGGGTAGCACCGAAGCTTTCAAATGCTACTGTGCCTTATCCGCAGCACTGTTGAGAGCACGGTTTTGGCCGTTTTTACGTTATTTTTTCACCGATTTTCGTCCCTTTTTTTTGACACTTTTATATGAGATAGAAGCACATTTCTAACCATTTGCATGACTAAAAACTCATCCTCAAAAATCTACAAAAATACATCTTTAAACATATGTTAGTCCAATGACTATGTTGTCAATCAATCACCAAAATCACAAACATGGCCTAGGGCCATTTTTCTTACAGATATCTCTCAGAAACCACAGATCCAAACTGGATGAATAACGGCAATTGCTGTGTGCCAGAACTAAGTAGCCTTTCAGCTCAGCTAAAGCAGACTTGCGCAACATATCATATCAATGTACTTATCGAGCTTGGCCTCCACGTTGCTGACGTCATCGTGGTTACCATTGCCGTCATCCACTAGGAGAGGGACCGGGATAGCACTCCAATGCTCTGTCTCGAAGTTGAAAGAGCGATCAAGTCCGGTGTGTTGTCAGTTTGTAGGGCTTGTGTATGAAATTCAGAATCGTCTGCTAAGTAGTAGACGGCCCCGCCGAGAACCACACCTCTGTTCATGGTATCCATTCCAATGAGGAACTCAGGGGACGCGGTTGATCTCCACCGAGTTCCACCGCCGGCTCCATTGACAGTAAGAACATGATAGCTCTGCTGATCCTCATTAAGCTCAGCATATGTAAAGCATGAAACCATGAGCACCTTGTACACACCGGTAGAGTCCACACGCCCAAGTGCAAATAAACTAAATGCAGGGTCCAAGCACTCGTCATGGTCCCCATACGACGTGCAGAGTCGATCTTCGAAACAGTTTACGTCCAAACGACAGGAAACCTTTGTGGCCGGATCGATCAAGTAGCAGCTTCGGCTCGTGTCATGGTAGCTTCGGCTCGTGTCACAGTCACCGACGCAGATGAGGCCAAGGTGCGAGCACATCAAGGTTTGCCATCTTGGGATGGGCACCCGCTTGATGACACCGCCGGACAGGTCCATGACATGGACGAGATCGCGTTTGCGCTGCGCCACGATGAGCGGCTCCGGGTGGCGGGCTGCGTGCGCCTTGATGAAGGCCGGGTCGGAGGTGAGCGATCGCCATGGCCGGCAGATGGCGCGGAGGCGGCAGATGTCCTTGGCCGGTAGACAAACAAGGACGTCGAACACCACGTCCAGAGGAAGGACGCCATGGCTGGTGGCTGTGGCCACGACACGAGTATTACGACGGCTCTCCATCACTGACCTACACGTTGAACAAAGCCAAGATGGATTATTTAACTGGGGGCAGATGATGGGACGCCATGAGAGGCCGGTGGCGGTGATGACCTTACCTTACAGATGAGAGGCGGCGGCGGAACGTGGCGGCCGGATGGGTGGATGGGAGCGGCCTGGAGGGACTTCACTTCCGGCAGCTTTGGTGGACACACGGCGGACAAGGCCTTTGGTGTGGTGGGAACGTGCAATATATAAGGGTATTCTTTGCACGATTTAGAGGTTTATTAGTTTGGGGACAAGTGGGATCCGATGAGATCCCGTCCCGTCTCCCGTCCCTGATTTTTGGTATCTTTGAAGGGATTTTGGCAATTGATTGATCTATTACCAGGAAAATGAAATAGCTTCTTTTTCTCCGTCCATCGTGCCTGGGCGGGACTCTACTGATGGGCCAGGCCGGCCATGGCTAACAAAGAGAGGATTAGCACGTTTGCTTAAAAAAACCACAGCCAAATCCAGACAATAAGCACAATATAACCTTAGATTATTATTTATAATTTGGTGATCGAATGACAACATGCCATTTTGGTGATCCAGATAAGCATGATAGATACGTTTGTGATTAAAAAATTAAAGTCGTGGAGTTTGTACTGTATGTGTATACCTCACAATCTTGTTGACCAACTGGTTGTTCTAGTGAAGTTTACTCATACTGCATGTAATTGAATTAAGTTATTTTTTTCTTTTGCTTCTTTTGTTGGCCTGCAATGTAATCTTATATCTGATAAAAGTTTCATACACGACATTCTTTATATAAAAAATCAGTGAATGCGTATGTTTCGATGATATGGATAGTCTCAACCCAGTAACTACTAACTAGGATGATTTCTATGCATTAATTAGTATGCCATGCCGTGTCAAAAAAAATAGTATGCCATGTTAGCAGTTTGTTGATGTGGAGATGGAGATGGCTTCTTTTGCAAGAAACATGTCCACATTCTAATGCACCCAACCTCGGAACCGAAATGACTCGAAAGGAGTTTAGCTGGAGTGGGTAGGTGCTAGAAATAAAGAACACATCAAAGAATCAATTAGCGACTACGAGTGCACGCTCAGAAAGTCCAGCCATAGGAAGAAGCGATCGACCATTCCATAGCTTGGTGCACAGAAAAAACAATATATCGATCCCTTCCAAGTGTTTTCTGGAGAGGGGATGTGTATGATGGACTTTGTCACCGAAATGAAACTCACGAAGGCCCAACTACGAGGGGAGGACCATGTCCCAACCACCACCCCGAGTGATAGAGCTCCATGAAAGTTGGGGCAACCTCTAGTGTGTCCAGAACTGTTGAAATACCTTTATATCGAGATGTATGCATTTCATCAATGACATACAAAAGTATCGGCTGAAGATCAGTCCATACTCGGTGTACAGATCAAAGATGAGCATTACTTTCGAGGGCCAGATGAGATATGGATATATTTAAAGGAATTTAGTATTTATTTAACCAAGATACCCTAGAAAAATCACTCATAAGTGCATGGGTCTTGTAAGTGTTTCCACTCGATTTTGTATACTACTTCTATTAAATGTCCGTTGTCTCATTCCTCTTTTAATTTGTATTATGTAGAATGGCGATGCATACTTGCTGAAAAAAGGAATATAAGAGAGTGGGCTTCATGGACCCGTATCACATCCACGAGAATAATGTGAGAGACTATCCAAATAGGACTACGAAGAATATATACAACTTCTTGGGTAGACAACATGACAAGTGGTTTATACTGATGTCGTACAACTTTCAGTGAGTACTTGACGGTCCTTAAATGCTAAATATTTTCATCAACATCTCAAGAAAAAAGGCCGCTTTACTATCATATTTTGTTTAGTATGACTTGGTTCCACTTTTATTTTTGCCTTTAAGTGATTTTTGGAACTAGGAGTGAAAATTGATAAAAAGAGCATAAAAAAATAAAGAATATTCCGCCCTAGAAAAGCTCTGAATTCAAGTTCAGGCTATCGTCAACACAGAAGGCCAAAAGATCCAACCCACGGCCCACCACATGAAGACGGTGGACGAGAGGCGGCGCTGGAGGATTGGCCGGGCCCACAGACCGACCAGCCCACCAGTAAGGCGGTTTTCTCTCCCCTTTGGCGAGGTGATTGTATGTCGCAACGCCTACTACCATATCAGGAGGCATTCGCACCGACCTTGGAGGTCTATATAAGCAGAGGCATACCTCCTGCCTCTTAGATGAGATAGATTCAACAATTCATTCAACTCAGAGATCCAGATAGATAGAGCCAGCCAAAGCCCCTTTAGTTCTAATTAGCTCTAGTTCTAGGATTAAAGGAGTATTAGTCTAGTTCATCATTGAAGATCAAGTTGTCGGGGTCATCATTGATGTTGGGTAATGACTTTGTATCCTTTTTGTCAGATCTTTATCAATTCTTTAGAGTTATTATATGAAGTTTATGCTATATTTATGGTAATATTCTTCATATCCTATGCTATCATGAGTTATAATTGTTATGTGTTGAGATAAATCATCTATGCTATTATACGGCTCTGGAGTGCTATATGCATAGTTCTAGTCTTGAACTTTTGATGACTGGATAGAGAAAATATCAAGCTACATTTAGAGAATTTGCAAAAGTAAATATGCTTGATTATGATTTTCTCACTGCACCTGATAGTCACAACATTCTCATGGAAGATGATCTTAGTTTGGTTGATGAGGCTAGATTTTAGAAACCGGCTTGCACTGGCATTAGAGCAGCACCAGGGCAAACCACTGGGTTAAGGCATCATCCAGCAGTGATAAATAAAATTCTCAGAGTCACTATCATGCAGCCAGGTCCAAGTTTTGGAATTTCATATATCATGCTATGTTTAGTGAGAAAGTGAATGTGATACGTTTGATTCTTGATCAAATGGCTGATATGAAAGTGACATTGGATGCCAATATACCTTTTGCTCCATATGTCATGTCTCTCATCAAGGCAAAGACAAGGTTTGTTGATTCCACACCTTCAAAGCAACATTCAGGCCTTTTCTCAATTATAAACTTTTCTCCGAAGGGCTGTGACCCCTTTTCTTGATGAAGAAGAAAATGAGCCTCATATTGATCCACAAGGTGATGTAGATGCTCATGCTATGCCTCCACCACCAGTACCAGACATGCCACGTCCTCCTATGCAGGGACATTGAGCACCTCTTGCTGGTTACATAGATTCATATTTTGCTAATGTGCAGCAGAGCTCAGTGCCCAGTTTGGGTAGCTCATGAACAATGGTTTTGAGGATATGCAACGAGGACTTAGACATCATTTTGAGTAGCAAGTATCTAGTGGCTTCAACAATATGCAACAAAATCTCTGTAATCAAATGAATGTTGGGTTTCAAGTCTTTGGGCACAAATGCAAAATACAGTCTATCAGCCAATCATGACTCGCTTAGATGGTTTACACTCTGACATGGTTGATCTTACTGAGAGGTTTCAGGGGTTGAGCACCACCCAGCAGCACATCACTGATAGACAAGATAGCCTTGAGGCTGAATTCAGGGGATTTGCTGACCACTTCTTCTCCATCTACCCAGCTCCAATGCCTCCTCCACAGCAGTACCCGTTTCCACCTTACTATCCTTCTCCACCGCCGCCTCAGGATGATTAAATCCTTCTTTTAGGTCATTGATGACAAAAGGGGAGAAATCTGAGGGGGAGAGTGATGAAGAATTGGATTTCTTGAAGATCTTGGTGGATGGGATTCATGGATGTAGGGGGAGCTCACATTTTTCTTAGTTGTATATGCATCATCATGAACTTGAACTTATACATGTTTACTTTTCGTGCATGAACCTTAGTGAATTGTGGCTTGTAATAATTTTATGCACTCTTTGCTACATGTGATGCTAGAACTCTATGTGTGGTGAACTGTTGCTTATTTATGGACTCGGCGCAGGCGGCAACCAGGGTCGCAGGGATGAGACTGGGTAGGTGGGAGTGGGAGGGAGTGAGGAGGAGATATTTTATACCTAGGGTTATAAGGTTGTAGTGGGCTGGGCTGAAAGTGGATGTTATTAGGCTTAGTTTTACACTTGAGTTACTTTGGTAGCTGAGAGCCTGAGCAAACTAACTGAGAAACTTCGTTTACTGAGGAACAGGAACTAAGGGCTGAACCAAACTTCTCAGTTCTGGTTCTTTTGGTTTCGGTTCTCGGTTAGTTTAGTCGTCCTTGGTTCTCAGTTATATTTGCCCAGCCCTACTTGTGACATGGCACTGGTATTTATCTTTTAGCTGGCTAAATCATTAGTCTTGCTCTAAGGGGATGTCACTTAATTAGGTCTATGAATTAAAAAAAAATGCATTTATGGTCCATGAAGTCATGGACTTGTAAAATATACTAGTGCGCTTATTATAGCCTCACTTGTAGTCAAATATATTGTGCACCGAGGCTCTCCTACACCTGCTAAAGACTAGTAGAGTATAACTTAGATCAGCTTTGGATACAGCGAAACGTCTAGTGCAACATTAGTCCTGATGACAACAGAAAGTACAAAGGCGCTCATTGGATAACCTATATCTGTCGTTTCACGTAACGTGAATTGTGTAACCAACAAATCCCTGGACCACGCAATAGCACCTCACTTCATCACTCGATCATTAGAAGTTTAGACGTTAGAACAAAAAAATAAGCACTCACAAACAGCCAACAGACCTAGTCAAAGCAGGCGAGGCATTGCAGCGCCTGGTTAATTTCTACTAGTAAACATACTAGGGTCACGTTCATCGATCTACAGACAATTGAGATTACCGAAGCATCTATGGCGTATACGCAAAAGGACCAAATACCCTCTAATAAAGAAGTAAATAAACTTGCGTGGGTGCTCCTGGTCGGACGGCAGCTAGCATTAAGCTAAGGAATTGAATGATCTTCCAGCTGATGATCTGCTAATACGCATCGGTTTGTCCGTCAGTTGATTAATTGGTAGTAGCTAGTTGGAAACATACAGGTACGCTGCTGGAATGTAGCTAGCATAGCAGCAGCGTGCAACCAAACACACCTTTAAGTGTATGCCGGCCGGCGTCCGCAACCGTAGGCCACACACTGTTTGAGCCATGCGTGAGCTCAGAGCAACCACCGTGACATGGAAGCTTCTGGTGCTTGCCGCCGCCGCCGCGGCAGTGATGGCACTGGCATCACCGTCCCAGCTCCCGGTGGCGGGCCAGGCCCCGCCGGTTGGGCTGCAGGCGAACTGCACGACCATTTGCGGGGACGTGATCGTGCCGTACCCGTTCGGCATCACCGCCGGGTGCTACCTGCCGAGCTACAACCTCACCTGCGACACTCGCCACACTCCGCCGCGCCTCTTTCTCGGCAACGGCGTCCTCCAGGTCGTGGGCATCTCGCTCGAGAACTCCACCGTGCGCGTAGTTGGCCCCAACATACCCATGGATCCGTACACGGCCAACGGCACCTGGGGAGGCCACGGCTGGGGTCTCAGCGACGACGGGCCGTATTTCCTATCGGAGGAGTACAACGAGCTCGTTCTCGTGGGGTGCCAACTCTCGGCGGAGCTGTCGGTGATATTGGACTGGGACTACCAAGTCATCAACACCTGCGGCTCCTTCTGTGGCGAGGGGATCAACTTCAACAAGGAGTGTCAGGCGCCAGCGAAAAAGCAGAGCCGCCGCTGCCAGAGGTGCTCTGGCATCGGCTGCTGCCAGGTGCCGGTCTCCATCGGCCGTTCATCGTACAAGGTGCGGCTGCAGTCTCTCATGACGCCCGGAGCCGTGAACATGCCCAATTCGGTGTTCATCTCCGAGGAAGGCTGGTTCCAGGAGCCATATGACCATTCTAACATGACGTCGTCTGGGATCCCGGCGATCCTGGCATGGGTGATCGTGTCCGAAGTGGTGCCCTACGTGTCCGACCCTCGTGACGGGAACACAACGTGCCCCAAAAACCTAGGAAGGACCTCATGCCACAGCAGTTACAGCACCTGCAGAAACACCGACAGCCGGTATGATAACAACTACTCTTATATCAGCGGTTACACCTGCAGCTGCTGGGACGGCTATGAAGGGAACCCTTACATCCCTCACGGATGCCAAGGCATATCTCTCTCTCCCTCTCGTTCTGAATTATATGGATCAATTTTGTTTGCATTAAACTTCACTAGCTAGGTCCTACCAACTTTATTAGAAAAAGGGACGACATCGAATCAGTTTTCTTTCAATCAACCATTAAATATATTTTAATAGTAAATTTATATTTATTTCATACTATAGGTGTTCATATATTTCTCTAAAAAATATGGTTAAAGTTAGAGTAGTTTGACTTAAAAAACAAGTGAACTGAAATTTCAAATGAAAAAAAGAGTTTCATCAAGTCTGTGAATAAAACTTTGTGGTTTAATTGTTTTTCTTGTTAGATATTGATGAGTGCAAGCTTCACGATATATGCTATGGCACTTGCACAAATATGCCTGGAAAGTATTTATGCGAATGTCTGGAAGGAAGCAGCGGGGATCCACGTATTCCTAATGGGTGCGTAAAAACACATGCATCACGTAAAGGTAACTATATATGATTACTCTGTATAAGCACGCAACATTTTCTACTGTTGTCCAAGGCATGTAGAAATAGGATAGATTATTACATACTTGTTCTAGAAAAGATCAATGCAATTCTATTGTCAGGTGTCACAAATACTTAAATGAAATGATCATATCCAATAGCATCAAAATGTTTTGTTTATAAAACATAAAAAAACATATGTGTAGATAAGCCTTGAAAAGTACTTTCATAGTCTGATCCCGCACTTAGTAGAAATTGACATATTGTAATTAGATATATTGTATTGTAGTTTAAGAAAAAAGGTTAATGATAAAGTTGAAGACCGTAAGAAAAACAACTATATGACACCATTTGTGACAGAAGGGAGTAATAGGTTAATTTTGTGCGCCTCTAGATTCTTAGGGCCGAGAATGCAAGGGCCGCTACCGTCATTTTTTTATATGTTGCATTACATCCGAGTCTCACTACGTTTTTCGGACATTGCTCTGGCTGTATAGAGAATAACTGACACCCCGTACCACAGCAACATTTATCATTCAGAAGTTGAAGTTGCAGTTGATGTATGTAGGGACAGTGTTGGGATTTCCTCTTTTACTTTTAGCTTTCCTCCTCAAGAATGATTATTGTAGAAATTTTCTATTTCAAATGACACAACTTCTCTCAAAAGCAATGATCCATGAAGGTTATTCTTTTCCTAAAATAAGTTCATAAAATGCGTTTGTTTTTATTTCAACATCTTTAACAGTCAAGTGTGATGTTGTCTAAGCAGCATCCATGATCGTAGTGAAAGTAATTATTTCTTAAGCAGTAAACTATTCAGCTGCATCCTGTTCTGAATTAATGCCGAGACTGAACTTTATTTTTTCTAATGTTGTTTTCTAGTAATTGACATTTTCTATCTATATACACACACCCAGGTCTCATCCTTGCTCTAGGAACCGGAATTGGAGCTGCGCTTATTTTTCTAGTTCTAGGAACAACATTTCTAATCCGTAAATTCAAGGAGCGAAGGAAGACGATCCTAAGAGAAAGGTTCTTTAAGCAAAATCGTGGGCAGCTACTACAACAATTGATATGCCATAGGACAGATATAGGTGAAAGAATGATCATTACGTTGGAAGAGCTGGAGAAAGCCACCAACAACTTCGATAAATCTCGCAAGCTTGGTGGTGGAGGACATGGTATAGTATACAAGGGAATTTTGTCAAGTTTGGATGTCGTGGCCATTAAAAAGTCTAAGATTGTGATACAAAGAGAAATCAACGATTTCATAAACGAGGTTGCTATCCTGTCTCAAATGAACCATAGAAACATTGTGAAGCTTCTTGGATGTTGCCTAGAAACAGAAGTCCCTTTACTTGTTTATGAGTTTATTTCTAATGGCACCCTCCACAGTCATCTTCATGTTGAGGCTTCAATATCAATATGTTGGAAGGATAGATTGAGAATTGCAGTTGAAACTGCTAGGGCTATCGCATATCTCCACTCATTTGCCTCAACGCCAGTAATCCATAGAGACATCAAGTCTCCGAACATTCTTCTTGATGATAATTTAACGGTGAAGTTATCGGATTTTGGTGCTTCAAGATATGTTCCAATTGATAAGACAGGTGTGGATACAGCTGTGCAAGGAACATATGGGTACTTGGACCCTATGTACTATAGCACAAGACATCTCACTGAGAAAAGCAATGTCTATAGTTTTGGTGTTGTTCTTATAGAACTACTTACTAGAAAAAAACCAGTTTCTTACAGATCCCTAGAGGGTTATGATCTTGTAAATCATTTTGGAACTCTACTGTCAGAGGGAAAGTTAGCTGACATATTAGATCCACAAGTATCCAGGGAGGGAGGGGGAGAAGTTATTGACATTGCTCTTTTGGCAGTGATATGCGTGAAGTTTGTAAGTTCAGAACGGCCAACAATGAGACATGTGGAGATGGCGCTTGAAGGTATCTATGAGGCGAAAGTGTATATCTCGAGTGACATATCCGATGATGAATCTAAATAGAACTACCAATTGCATGATGTATCTGCTAGTGGGAAAGATTTGGATACTATCAGTCAAGGGTTGTGACGACACACAGGAGTCAAACCGGTTGGTAAGAAAACGGCAACAAATGCCACACAGGGGATGCCCCTCCCTATTCAGCTCCATCACCAAACAACTTGCACTCACATGATCGACTGGCCAATGCTAGAGTGCTTACAGCTCACCAGAGAGACCGTGGGGAGGTTCTAATTAATGCATGGGCAGGGGATGTGCAGGTCTTCGTGGAAACCTCATACGTCCCGGATATCTCATCAAGGCATTTTCAAGCTTGAGCAGAGAAGCAATCGACTTGGCGGTTCTTCCTGCACGCACTGGCTTGCCCTAAATCAGCATTGCTGATGGATATGTGTCGTTGCTTGTCTTTACTGTTTGGGAAGTGCTAGCGCCCAAACCTCTGATGGGAAATTCCTATCGGACACTCCGTGGTACATCAAAATAAAGCATCTACAACATTAAAAATCTATGGGTGCAACATTGAAAATATGCAAAAAAAAATTAATTAAGTCGTCTGATTCGTGGGCTTGGAAATTTCTGTTGCAACATGAACACTATGTTTAATGCAACATTTATTGTGAAACATTAATAAACAATAGTTGCAACATCAAATATTAACAATTAAAACATGTATCAAACCGTATGATTTTTTAGAAAAATTCTGGGCGTTAGGGTCTTAGCATTATCGGTGTTGTTTTACTTTGTTTCTTCGCAGGCTATTATCCAAACTTATTTGCCATCATTTGGACATATGACCAAGGAAAGTTTTCTTCAATCATTTGGATGGCTTCTAAAATATCCTTGGTAGCTAAAATATATGCAAAATACATCTAAGACAAACATGTTAGTTCCAATAACGGCTATGTTGTCATCCGATCATCAATATTATAAACAATAGCTTAGGGTAATTTTCCTTACAAATACAATGTCAAATCTGGTTCCCAAACTATCTCATGGCCTGGCCCTGTAGAGGCCCGCCCTGTTGATGCATCGGAAGTAAGGGACCGCCTTGTAAAGTAATTGGGAAGCGTTGAACCTCCCATAGGAGGCCGCACCTTTGTTATTATTGACACCGTTTTTTGACACGATGTTTGAAACAGTTTCAAGATGAGGCGAAAGTCAGTGCGAGTTGAATCGGAACCAGAATCCGATGGAGAAGCGGAATAGGAGATAGTGCGAAGGTTGGTGACGTGGTCAAACCGAAGCAGAATCGGAGACAGCATAGAAGGTTGATGACATGGGTAAGCCGGGGCAGAGAAGACCGTCGGTTGGACTAAAGACGGACCGAAATAAAGAGTCGGTTATTGTAGATAAGGAATATCTTCTGTCCTAGTTATAGAAGGTCTATGCAGTTCTTTTCTTTTGCGTCAAGTTTTGTTTACCGTAATCGGTTAGGAGTCGTGGTTCTTTTCTTTTCACTATTCTCACATGGTGAAATCTTGTTTACACGTGTTCTCCAATCATAGTGCCCAACTCCATTTTCTCTCAGCCCGGCTACTCCTGCTTCAAACTTCATGTTCATCCTGGTTTCCCATAAAAAAAAAAGCAAAGCCTTCAGTTTCAATCATCTTCATGTGCCTCGCTCCCAATTGTTCCTCCCAACCAGACCACTGCCCATGTCAAACAATGAACACAGGGTTCAGTTCGTCTCCACCCAGTGCCACCGGCTCCATTGACATTGACAATAAGAAGTAAGAACACTGCAGACTGGGGCATCCTCCTCAGGGTTATTATTGTACCCAGCCAAGCATGATGTGGGAGACATCTCACCAGAGCTTCATCTCACAGTGAATTGAGCCCAGCTCAGTTGGCAAGGGTCCTTGTGGTGGAACCTGCCCATCCGGGTTCAAGTCCTCGACTCGGCACAGGTGTCACATTTTCCTGGATTTATTCCAGGATTTAACTGGCACGGTTCTTTCAGTCGTAGGCGACGTCCCCGTCGATTGCGAGGCGCCTGTGGTGACTTCGTCAGTCTCAAGATCAGCTGGTTCAATCTCTTGGAGGTGCTCACAGGGGTAGGGTTGCGTACATGTATTCATAGGGGTGAGTGTGTGTGCGTTTATGTGAGCGTCTTCGATTGTACTCACCAGGGTTGATTCCAGCGAACTGTTTCGGGCTGGGGCAAATGGGAGACAACCCCGGTGGCAAATGGGAGACATCTCACCAGAGTTTCATGTGGTACCATATTACCAGTAACAGTAGTAGTCATAGTAGTAGAAGAAGAAGCCAACAAAGATGTGAAATGAGATATTGCTTACTCCTATTTGTTAGTCTTATCTGGTGTTAACTAGCTACCACATGCCTGCACATGCACATACTAAATACTAAATGTCGTAAAATGATAAGAATTGTGAGATAAATTTTGAGACACAATGTTTTTTTGGTTAATTGGATACATGCCACTGCAAATATATAAGTTCATATATATACCATTACAATTCACTTATTTGTAAGCATACCATTACAATTTTTACGATGTCTGAAATATGCCATTTTCTACGTCTTTGGCATCGTCAGGCCCACATGCAGGCTAATGTATTTTTGTACTGACCATAATGCCCATGCTAAAGACTCTATCTCCACTCATTGACATGTGGGTCCATGTATCATCCCCTTATCCTTCCCCGGTCATCTTCCCGTCACACACCGGCACACCGCCGGCACCAAGAGCGCCTTGGCGAGCAGCACGGGGTGTGGCAGCGGCTGTGAGGAAGTGGGCGGCGGAGATCCCAGATCTGCACAAGGCGACACGCATGCGGACATCTTCGACATCGCCGAGCCCGCCACCGCGCCTATGATGGCGCCGCGCGCAGGTTCGGGGCAGCTTGCGCTAAGCTCTACTTTTTGGAGTCTGCGACACTCCCATCCCCACCGCTACTATATCCATCCCCGCACGTGCTGCAACCACCACCGCCGTCCAGGCCGGGCGCGCTGCTGGAGTTGAGCCGTTTCCTGCCGGCGGCTTGGAGCCATACACGGAGGACGCCAGCTCCTGCAGTCTGCAGTCCTTATCCTTCCCCAGAGATGAACTCTGTCTGTTGTAATCCGAACCTCATGCTGCAACTCCCTCACACGCAAGGGCCATCAGTAAAGCACCAGCGCTGAGCTCACCAAGGCCTCCGGGAAGGATGATGGAATGGATGACATGTGGGGCCATAAGTGTCAGCAGAGTGGGATAGAGGGTTGCAGGCTTGCAGCAGGGACATTTTAGACCATACGAAAATACAGTGGCCTGTGGGTGGGCCTAAAGGAATCAAAGACATATAAAATGGTATGATTCAAATTTAAAGCGAATTGTAATGACATGATTCCAAATTTGTGAATTGTAATGATATATCTTCGAAGTCGAGTATTTGCAACAGCACCAATCCAATTAGCCCATGTTTTTTTTAGGGATGGGAGAGTTCGATTTTCCGTACGCAGAAACATTGCCTCAGCAAGATCATAAACCATAGCAAATCCTAGATTCATCTCGTCACCCACCTACATGACCAAAAGAGTTTAGCATCCTTGGTATTCCGACAGGTAGTAAACATATATTAACTAATAATATATCGTATATTTCATATAATAAATCAGGAAAAATATTTTGGAATGCTTGCAGTACTTACAAAGCAGGAAAAAAAAAAAGAGATAATGATAAGCTTCATACGGCCTAGTTGCATTGGTTTTAAAACTTTAAAGCTCAAAACTGCTGGCGCTGGACTAAACGTCTTTAAGCAGCACGCAAATAAAGCAATCAGGCTGCGTGATATACTGAAGGGGGAAAACACATTGGAATCGGAAATAAGATAATTTGTTACACACCGGCATCTATGCTTTGTATGCTCAGGCTGCACTCAGCCAGCAGACTACCGGTATACAGAGCAACTTCACGAACTCCCGTTTTCATTACTGAAAACACCTTGGTCATGGGGTCATACATGGCCAGCGTTCCCTCAAAGAAAATAATAAAGAAGACAATCCTGCCATCTTCTAGCAACAATAAAGGTTTCACAAACTCCTCATGAACTGGGATAGCCGGTCCAGGATCTTTTATGCTGTATTCTTTCACCCATAGACTGTTCTCCATATTTGTCAGAAACCATAGATCCAAACTCGAAGAATAGCGACGATTGTTGTGTGCCAGAACTAAGTAGCCTTTCAGCTCAGCTAAAACAGACTTAGCCCACATGTCAATGTACTCATGGAACTTGGCGCCCTTGCCGACGTCATCGTGGTTGCCATTGTCTTCATCCTCTAGATTAGGGACTCGGATAGTACTCCAATGCTCTGTCTCGAAGTCAAAAGAATTGATCAAGTCCAGTGCACTATCACTTTCTAGGTCTTTCATCTCAAATCTATCATATGAATCCACAACGAAGTAGTAGACGGCCCCGCCGACAACCACACCACTGTGCATGTCATCCCTTGGAAAGTGCAACTCAGGGCTCGCCGTTGGGTCTCCACCGAGTTCCACTATCAGCTCCATTTACAGTAAGAACATGGCAGCTCTGGTAGCCCTCGTAAATCACGTGACCACGCCGATACCTCGTTTTTGAAACCCTGAGCATTTTGTACTCTCCGGTGGAGTCCACGCGCCCAAGTGCAAACACACTGCATGCAGGGGAACAGTTTGTGAGCAAACGGGACGCGGCGCCGGTGGCCGGGTCGATCAAGCTGCAGCTTTGGCTCTCGTCGCAGTCAGCGACGCAGATGAAGTCAAGGCGCGAGCACAGCAAGACTTGCCAGCTTGGGATGGACACCCGCTTGATCACAACGCCGGACAGGTCCATGACATGGACGAGCTCGCCGTCGCGTCTCGGTAGGAAGCCACGATGAGCGGCTCCGGGTGGCTGGCTGTGTGCACCTTGATGAAGGCTGGGTCGGAGGTGAGCGATCGCCATGGCCGGCAGACGGTGCGGAGGCGGCAGATCTCCTTGGCGGAGAGCCGGAGGAGGACGTCGAACACCAGGTCCAGAGGAAGGACGCCGTGGCTGGTGGCGGTGGCGGCGACACGAGTATTACGACGACTCTCCATCGCTGATGCCTATACGTAGAACGCCAAGATGGATTAATTAACTAGGGGGCAGATGATCGATGAGACGCCATGAGATGAGAGGCGGCGGTGATGACCTTACCTTAAGGCGCCGGCAGGACGTGACAGGATGGGTGGACGGGAGTCCACCTTCACTTCCGGCGGCTTTGGTGGACACACGGCGGCCGGCCTTAGGTGGTGGGAACGGGGAATTCTCTGCACGATAGGGTTTATTGGTTTAGATTTTTTTGAGGGACGGGTTTACTGGTTTAGTTTGGGGACAAGCTGGGATAGGATAAGATCCCGTCCCCTCCGTGATATTTATCTTTCACGGGATTTGTGAACTGATTGATCTGTTACCAGAAATATGAAAGAGCTTTATTTTTCTCCGTCCGTTGACGGCGTTGACGGCCGTTGCTCGCCGTCATTGTAAAATTTGTTTTGCCGAAAGGGTTTTTTGACTCACGGCAAAGGTTTGCCGAGAGGGTGATATATGGCTTACGGCAAAGATCCCTTTGCCGATATGTTTTTTTGCTGTGAGGGCTTTGCCGTGAGCCGGCTCACGGCAAAGTCTTTGCCATGAGGTTTTGGGCCTTTGCCATTAGGGCTCACGGCAAAAAAGGCAAATCCGGTAGTGCAGCATGCCAGCCTGCCAGGCACTCGCTTTCCCTCTACTGGGCCAGGCCATGGCTAAAAATAAGAGAGAGGATTAGCACGTTTGCTAAAAAAACACAGCCAGATTTGGATAGTAAAGACCTTAAATCATTGCTTAGGTTTGTGATCATCGAATGACAACGTAGCAATTCATTATTGAAAATAGGCTCTTCGCCGTGTGTTTGGACGTTTGCGAGTGTCCATCTAGAAACACTCAGCAATGTATAAACACTCGGCAAACATGATCTTTGCGGAGTGTCGGGCAATACCAACACTCGGCAAAGTATAGAACACTTGACAGAAAGCACTGGGACAATCGGCAAACAAAATCACGTGTCCCGCACATGCGACGGTTATTAGCACTACCGCCAGCCATTAGGCTGTTTACCGAGTGTTACAAGAGACATGTTAAAAAGTGCAACGCCTAAAATATAAAAGTATCCTCGCCTTACTAGTCTTAAGTCATCTAATTTGTGCCTCTTTCATGTTTTTGGGTAACCTGATGGTACCCGTGGGTAATATTTCTTACCCGTGTCCTACAATTTCAACATTAATTAAATGCTTGCTTGCTTCTCTATCGACATCTATGATTTCGATTCCTGTATGCTTTCAAAACATACACAGTTTGCATTGTCTTAAGGACTCATTTTGATTATCGGCTGCACATGCACATCAGAGTAGCACACATGATACGTTTGAGAGAGTACAAGACTACCAATATGTTGGGTTAGGCGTCCATTTTGAGAGAGTTTATGATCAGGTAGCAACTTTGGCTCGTGTTGCAGTTCCCGACGCAGATGAAGTCAAGGTGCGAGAACAGCAAGGTATGGTCGCTTGGGACCGGCACATGCTTGACGACATGGCCGGACATGTCCATGACTTTGAGATGGACGGGTTAGCCTCGATGATACTGGTTCTGGGCATGGTAGTACACGATGAGTGGCCCTAGGTAGTAGCGGCTGCGTGTTGGAATACCTAGTGATCGAGTCATCGTGTACATAGTCAAGTTAGAGTGTTTGTTTCTATTCTTAGCTTGTCAACGGGCTTGACGCGTGCTGCGTTCACGCAGGGCACCGGCACTCCTTCTTTCTCGCGTCGTAGGAGTTATGCGCGGGCGTTTGTGAACATGGGATGGCATGATCCGTTAGCGGCGTGCGTGCCGTGCATGTAGGCAGCATGGCTGCTATTTTTAGCCATAGGTTTCCTTTATAATCTTGGAATAAACCTCAGAAAACGCTGCCGCATTCTAGCAGCACAAAACTCAGTGTCCATCTGTGTTCGTGTGCGTTCCCGAGAGCTCGCCGGCGTTCATCTTCTCCGGCGATCTCCGATATTTGGTATCAGAGCGGTTAAGGTTCTCTGGGCGCCACGGCCTCTGGAGACTCGCGCGTGTTAGCTCCGCAGCTCGGCGCACAATCGCCTTCTCCTCCGCGCCGACGTCACCTCTCTGTCTCGCCGCCGCCACGCCGCGGCCGTCGCAGCTGGACGACCATCGTCGAGCGCCTCGTTCCCCAAGCCGGCGGCAACGTCGTTTACCCCATGCTCACGCGCACCAACTACCAAGAGTGGGCACTGCTGATGGCGGTGAACATGCAGGCCCAAGGCCTGTAGCACGCCGTCGAGCCGGAGGACGGCGACAAGATCAAGTACAAGGAAGATCGTCTTGCGCTGGCGGCCATCCTCCGCGCCGTCCCACCTGAGATGCTCGGCTCGCTCGCGCGCAAGCGTACCGCTCGCTCTGTGTGGGAAGCCATCAAGACCGTTCGCGTCGGCGTTCACCGTGTGCGCGAATCCACGCCGCCCAACTCAAGAAGGAGTTCGCCGAGATCACCTTCAAGGACGGCGAATCTGTCGATGACTTCACGCAGCGCATCGTCGGCCTCGCCAACGGGAGCCGCGTCCTCGACCACCAGGTGAGCGATGCCGAGATTGTGAAGAAGCTGCCGCAAGTCATCCCCGACAACCTGTCGCAGATTGTGATCGCCATCGAAACGTTCCTCGACGTCGACACCATCGCCCTCGAGGAGGTCATCGGTCGGCTGCGCCAGGTCGAGGAGCCGGGAGAAGAAGCGCAAAAACAAGGGCGCCGCCTCGTCGTCAAGCGATCGCATCGACGCGCAGGGCCGCCTGCTCCTTAATCATGAGGAGTGGATGGCTCGCCTCAAGCTGCGCGATGAAGGCGGCTCTGCTAGCTCAGGTGACAAGAAGCGCGGCGGAAAGGCTCACCGTGGTCGTTCTTGTACACGCGACTCCGGCCACCGTGGCGGCTCGTCTTCATCCAGCCGCACGAGATCTCCACCAAGCCCGTGCCTGCGGTGCACCAAGACCGGACACTGGGCCTGGGATTGTCCGACCAAGCCCAAGAAGGAGCAAGCCCATCTTGCCCAAGGTGAGGAGGACGAGCCCACGCTTCTTATGGCCCATGCTTTTGTCTCCTCCGCTCTTGCCTCTGCCTCTTCCCCGGCGAGATCCAGTCGCTCCGTCGTCAACGCTGCCTCAGATCCACTGTGCCAGCAAGTCCACCTCGACGAAGGACGCGTCTTCGCCCAGCTTGGTCCTCGGACGGACCAGGATCCAGAACTCTGGGTCCTAGACACTGGGGCCACCAACCACATGACCAGCATCAGGGGCGTCTTCTCCGAGCTCGACTCCGCCATCACCGGCACCGTTCGCTTTGGGGATGGGTCGGTGGTGGAGATTGAGGGCTGCGACACCATCGTCTTCAACTGCAAGAACGGGGAACACCACGCGTTGGCCGGGGTGTATTTCATAGCCTGCCTGACAGCCAGCATCATCAGCATTGTACAACTCGATGAGGTGGGCTTCAAGATCAACATCTAGCACGGTGTCCTCAAGATCATCGAGCCGAACCGCAAGCTGCTCGCGCGCGCCCAGCGGTCATCGTCACGCCTGCACCTGCTGGAGCTCAAGATTGGGCGTCCTGTGTGCTTGTCTGCCCGGAGCGAGGAAGCTGTGTGGCACTGGCACGGACGGTACGACCACCTCAGCTTTCAATCCCTCCGTCGCCTGGCGTCTCGCGACATGGTGCGCAGCCTTGCACCACTCGATCAGGAGGACCAAGTCTGTGATGCCTGTCTCGCCGGCAAGCAGCATCGCGCACCCTTCCGCGAGCAAGCACGGCGTCGCGCCGTGAACAGGATCGACCTCATCCACGGAGACATGTGTGGACTGATCACGCCCGTCACACCGAGCGGTAACCAATATTTCCTATTGTTGGTTGATGATATGAGTCGCTATATGTGGCTGGTCCTTCTTCCAAGCAAGGATCAAGCCACGACTGCAATTCCAGGCGTCTGTCGAGGTGGAGACCGGGCGCAAGCTGAAGACCCTACGTACTGATCGTGGAGGGAGTTCACCTCCGTCGAGTATGGACGGTACTGCATGGAACACGACGTTCAGCGGCAGCTCACCGCCCCTTACTCACCCCAGCAGAATGGGGTGGTGGAGCATCGCAACCAGAGCGTGGTCGCGATGGTGCGGTGCATGCTCAAGGCAAAGGGCCTCCCTGGCTACTTTTGGGGGGGGGGGCTGTTACTGCTGTGGTACACGTCCTCAACCGAGCTCCGACGCGCGCCCTCGACGGGATCACTCCCTTCGAGGCTTGGCACGGCGAACGACCGCCAGTCCACTACCTCCGCACGTTCGGATGCATCGGAGATGTAAAGGCGACGCGCCCTCACTTGAAGAAGCTCGACGACCGCAGCAGCCCGATGATCTTCGTCGGCTACAAGAACGGCTCCAAGGCGTGGCACTTCTTCGACCCAATCATCGGTCGCGTCACCGTGTCGCGCGATGTCGTGTTTGACGAAGCGGCACGGTGGGAGTGGGAGGATCACGACGGCACCTCGGACGACCGCGACGAGCCGTTCGTCATCGAGTAGGTCCACACCGAGGACTACGCCACTGCGGGTGAACGCACTCAGGCGACACCATGCACCCCGTCTCCAGCGACACCTGCGGCTGCAACACCTGCTCCCGTCACGCCTCCACCGGACTACGCCGACAACCTCGACGTCGACCATGACGACGCCGCGCTGCTCCGCTTCCGCACCATCAACAACGTCCTCGACAACGCGACGCCACCTGGCCTCGCGGACAGGCATGTCGACGAGGCTCTGCACTTCACTTCTGCAGAGAAGCCAACATCATTCCGTGAAGCCGAGCAGTAGGCGTGTTGGAGCGGAGCCATGATGGAGGAGATGAAGTCCATCACCGACAACAAGACCTGGGAGCTTGTCGACCTTCCATCAGGCCACAAAGCCATTGGACTCAAATGGGTCTACAATGTCAAGCGTGATGAGAACGGAAATGTGGTGCGGTACAAGGCACGTCTCGTGGCGAAGGGGTACGTGCAGCGCGCCGGCGTCGACTACGACGAGGTCTTCGCTCAGTGGCTGGCATGGAGTCCATTAGGCTGATGCTCGCCCTCGCCGCAAACAAGAATTGGGAGGTCCACCACATGGACGTCAAGAGCGCCTTCCTGAACGGCGACCTGGAGGAGGAGGTGTACGTCTCCCAACCAGCCGGCGTCGTCGTTGATGGAGCTGAACACAAGGTACTGCGCCTTCACAAAGCTTTGTACGGCTTGAAGCAGGCGCCCAGGGCCTGGAATGCCAAGCTCGACGCTGCCATGGTGTCTCTTGGTTTCCAGAGGAGCAGCTTAGAACATGGCGTCTACACCCATGCTGGTCATGCATCTCGACTCATCATCGGTGTCTATGTCGATGATCTTATCATCACCGGGTTCGAGCCTGCTGACATCCAGGCGTTCAAGGAGGAGATGCAGAAGACCTCGGGCTACTGTCGTACTACCTCGGCATCGAGGTTGATCAAGGACGCCACGGCATCAAGCTTTCCCAGCGCGCCTACGCCGACAAGCTGCTGGAACGCAGTGGCTTGATCAACTGCAATGCCGTGGCTTCTCCCATGGAGTCACGGCTCAAGATGGGCAAGCAGCGCAACACTCCGCTGGTGAATGCCACGGAATAGAGGCGCATCATTGGTGGACTTCACTATCTGGTTCACACCAGACCTACTTGGCGTTTGCAGTGAGTTTTCTCAGCCGGTTCATGGAAGAACCACACGAGGAACACCTAGCTGCTGTAAAACGTGTGCTCAGGTACATCGCTGGAACACGTGGGCATGGCCTGCACTACAAGAGGGGTGACGACGACCGCATGCAACTGGTGGGCTACAGCGACACTGATCACGCCGGGGACATCGACCAGCGCAAGAGCACCAGCGGCGTCGTCTTCTTCCTCAGAAACAATCCCATCACCTGGCAATCAGCGAAGCAGAAGGTCGTGGCACTCTCCTTGTGTGAGGCGGAGTACATTGCAGCAGCCATTGCATCATGCCATGGCATCTGGCTTCACCGGCTACTCACGGACTTCATCGGATACGAACCAGAAGTGCCAGAGCTCAAGGTGGACAACATGGCTGCCATTGCCCTCAGTAAGAACCCTGTCTATCATGATCGCTCCAAGCATATAGATATTCGCTATCATTTTATCAGGGAGTGCATCAAGGAGGACAGGATTTTCATCGAGCATGTCTCCACGGAGGGACAGCTAGCTGACTCACCAAGGCGCTTGGTCGTGTTCGTTTCATTCAGTTTCGTTCAGAGATTGGCGTCAAGGATGTCAGTGTTGACTCGTTCACAGATTAGGGGGGAGAACTGTTGGAATACCTAGTATCAAGTCATCGTGTACATAGTCAAGTTAGAGTGTTTGTTTATATTCTTAGCTTGTCAACGGACTTGACGTGTGCTGCGTTCACGCGGGGCACCGGCACTCCTTCTTTCTTGCATCGTAGGAGTTATGCACGGGCGTTCGTGATCATGGGATGGCATGATCCGTTAGCGGCGGGCGTGCCGCGCATGTAGGCAGCGTGGCTGCTATTTTAGCCATAGGTTTCCTTTATAATCTTGGAATAAACCTCAGAAAACGCTGCCGCATTCTAACAGCACAAAACTCAGTGTCCATCTGTGTTCGTGTGCGTTCCCGAGAGCTCGCCGGCGTTCATCTTCTCCGGCGATCTCCGACATGGGCCTTGGCGAAGGTCGGGTCGTAGGGGAGGGATCGCCATGTCCGGCAGACGGCGCGGAGGCGGCAGATCTCCTTGGCCGGGAACCGGAGGAGGACGTCGAATAGCACGTCCGGAGGGAGGGCGTCGTGGCTAGTGGCGGTGGCGATGAAGAGATTGTTACGACTCTCCATCGATCGCTGATGCCTACACATCGAACAAGAACCCAAGATGGATGATCATTAACTTGGTGGTAGATGACGAAACGCCAGGAGAGGCGACCAAACCTTAGATGGGTCCGTGGATGGGAGCAGCCGGGCGATCCACCACCTCTACTTGTGGCGGTGTTGGTCAACGCACGCCGGCGCAGGGCGGCCGGTGGTAGGAATGAACGTGAAATAAGGGTAGTCTATTTCTTTGCGTGTTTTAGAAAGTGTTGGTTTTAATTTGGGTAAAAGTTGGGATGGGATCTACAATGTACTAACATTTATGATATCAAATAAATATCATTAGTTTTTTTCATACTATATATATTCGGTGTCATAATTAATCTTCGTGATCCACTCTATAATATCGGTCAAACATAAAAAAAAGGGTCTGTCTATTGATAAGGTGACTTACATTCTGCTTCTGTGTAAGTCACTGTGTTATTGTATAGGTGACTTACATTTACATATCTTTAAGTCACTGTCTTTTGGGGTGTCTTTTTGGGTGACTTACAGTTTGTTAGATGTAAGTCACTGTGTATAGAAATAGTAAGGCAAAATTCGAATTCTACATCTCGCGGTTGAAGCAAGCAGGTCCGTTTGAATTGTTGCCGACCAGGCAACATTGAGCCCAACAGGAGGCCCAATAATCTATAGCTGCCTGCTATTATAACTGTGGGCTTTTGTCCTTGTCCTGTGGGTTTTTGTCCTTTCATATTGTGGGCTCCTGTTTTTTTGGGCCTGCACACAGGGCCAACAAAAAATCAATGGAAATAAAGAAAAAAAGCCCAACACGGTAGTAGGTGAAAAAAGGGCGGCAAAAGGCACAACCAACAGCCGCCAAAAAAACATAAGGAGGGATCCCATCAGCAACCCTATGCCAGAAGCAACCCCCCTCCCGAAAAGGAAACAAAGAACCCACGGCCTGCCGCCAGCAGCCATGGAAGAAGAAACTATTCCAAAGAGCAACAGGAGGAAGAGGATGGAGCAGATCTGGGACAAGTCAGATGGGGAAACAAGAATTGTACCTGAGGTAAAGTGTCAATCCCCTTTCTGTGACATGTTTTCTCACACGTGAGCCCTTGGACCACCAATCTACTTGAGGCACCAATCTGGAAACATTAGATTGTGAGTAGCCCTTCGTGGATCTGTGGAAAATAGATGCAAAACATTAGTGGTTTAGAAGGAAATACACCTCTGAATTAGTGGTTGTTCTAGGTACATGATACTTACTAAATAATAGAATTACAGCATCACTTAGTTGTGTAATTCCCTAGATTTGGACTGTAAGACTCCATACTGTTCCCATCACAGTCATGGAGCTGGTTATTATCCTAATAGATGAAACTAACACTATGCAGTGTATTCAAAGAATGGAAGACAGAAACATGCAAGGAAGACAAGCAGTTTCAGAGGTAAGCAGAGGAGGAATACCTGAGGTAACATTTGAATACATCTTCTCTTGCTGTTGTGGAGATTTGATTGGTCAATCTTTTGATTGGGCAGCCTCATATTACTAGTTATTATTGTACGCACTCAGTTATTATTGTTGTACATGTGAAGGATATTAAAGTACCTAGAAAAAACTTGATTACCATATGTATGCTTATGGTTTGTAAAACTAGAACTACTCCATCATTCATGATAGTAATTTACTAGTTTGTAACTTTAAAAATGATGCAGGGGTTCAATTTTGATGACACAAGCCTTGACAACAATGCTATGGAGACTATGATGACTAGCATTATTTACAATAACAGTGACAAGCAGATTATGGAGAGCTGGAACAATATACAATTTGAAAAGCTATTACAAAATGATATACACTTTGAAGACATGGTGAGCAAGTGAAGAACAACAGCTGCATTATTTCAAATCATCTGGATCAAATTATGTTTGTTTTCAAATTCAATTCATGTATAGGGGATGAAATCTTCATTCGAACAAATATGTTACAATCAGTTTGATGGGATGCAACATCGACCAGAGGCATCTCCATTATGCAATGAACAGAATCTTGTTTCACACCAAGAGAGCAACTGCTACATGTCGGATAGAGCAGAGATGCGTCTAGCTTATGAGGTAATCAAACCATGTTTGACAAGAATAAATTGAGCATCTAACTTTAATGGAATAGTGCTGCATATGATGGTCATACACATTACTAATTCAGTATTCTAACTATCATGCAATGTTTAACATAGGCCCCAATGGGTTTCTTCACCAGCATGCTATGCTGCCAAGATGGGGTGGATGACTTCTTTGGTACTAGCTTTGAGGTAATTTAAAGCTAAAATTACGCACCAACACAGTACTGTCTTTTCTCATTTTTTGGATGTAATTTCCTTGTTGCAGTCAGTGATTACATTGATGTAATTTATGTGCTAACCTTCTGATTGCAGCATGATTTGCATGTGACGACGAGTAGGACAGCTGAAGCAGAACTTGTGCCGCTAGTATGTGACAGACATCTGTTGACAACAACATATTCCAATGAGCAACTTCAAATGAGTAACAAGTCACATGAAGATGCATATGTATCAATTGAAGAGCAGAGCTTGGCTGAATTTGAAAACAACAACACATCAGCAGCAGTAAAAGGAACTGGCGTACCACAAAGTGGGGTGGATAAAATCATCAGTTTTGCAGGGACAACAACAGCAGAGAAGCACATTGAAAACAGTCAAGAAATCTTTGAAATGTTCAACCACAGCCAGAATATGGCATACTTTGAGATGAACATTACAACAGCAACAAACGTAGGGCAAGGCCAGGAGAATGTAGTGGGAGAAGAAGAAATTGAATTGTTTGAGCACAATTACGGTTTGACAAGAGAGCTGACACCACCACCAGCAGTAGCAGGAGAAGAGCTTGATGATGACATCACCGAAGAGGACATAGAAGTGTTTAAGCAGAATGACAGTTTCAAGGAAGCCTTCTCTTTAAGTCAGGATGGCGAGTCTCAGCATGTTCCAAAGATTGACATGCAGTTTGAAACAGCTGAAGACGCACACAAATTCTACAACCAGTATGCGTTCATAGTTGGCTTTTCAGTGGTCAAGTGTGGGAACTACCACTCTAGAGAAAAAGAGACTATGGGTATGGTGACAAGAATGACATTCAAGTGTAACAAGAGGGGGAAATCTATCGAGGAACAACCAAGCTGTGAGCAGCAAACAACAGGTTGTGCTGTCCAGGTTAGCAGCCTAGCAAAACAGAGAAAGAAGTACCCTATATTGACAGATGAAGCTCAACCAATTCCTGCAGCCAGCACACGCAGGACAAAGGTCATCAACAAGACAAATTGTCAGGCTGAGATGGTGATAACACTGGTGAAGGGGCGTTGGACAGTTACTCGACTAAATCTTGATCACAACCATGTGTTGCTACCTACAGAACTAACTAAGCTACTGAGATCGCACAGATTCTTCTCAGATGATGAAAAGGCTATTATCAGGTCTTTAGTGAAAGTGAATGTGCCAAACAGAAAAATCCTAGCATTCCTATCATCGCTGAGAGGAGGAGAAGAATTCAGCAGTGTTGTTAAGACTGACATAAGCAACTACAGGACCAAGATACAGAGGGAAACAGGATGCAATGATATGACGCTAGTGGTTCAATTCCTAAAGGACAAGCAAGCACAAGACCCACTTTTTTTCTTTAGCTTCGATGCGGATGAACAAAACAAAGTAAGAAACATCTTTTGGTCATATGGAAAGAGCAGAGTGGCATATGAGCACTATGGTGATGTTGTCAGTTTTGATACAACATATGAAACAAACAGGTACAAGCTCAGATTTGCACCCTTTGTCGGCATAAATGGCCATGGAGACAACTTACTCTTTGCTGGAGCGCTACTCAGTGACGAAACCATTCCAACCTTCAGATGGCTCTTCCGTACATTCAGAAGCTGCATGGGTGGGAAGGCCCCAAAGTCAATAATTACGGATCAAGATGCACCAATGAGAGGTGCAATTGAACTAGAGTTTCCAGAGACAATTCACAGAAATTGTCTATTCCATATTGTGTCAAAGGCTGAAATGTATTGTGGACCATCCTTCAACAAGATACCAGATTTTGGTAGAGATTTCTATGATATCATCTACAACTCATTGACAACACAAGAGTTTGAGACACTATGGAAACACATGGTTGAGAAGCACAAGGTGCATAATCTAAGATTCCTACAGATCATGTTTGACAACCGAGCTAGATTTGTGCCTGTCTACTTCAAGGACAACTTCTTCCCATTCATTTGTTCTACTTCTAGAAGCGAGGGGATGAACGCTATATTCAAGGACAACATTGGTCCAACAAGTAGTGTGCTGCTGCTTCTACAGGAGTTTGACACGCAAAAAAGAATATAGACGAGAGAGGAAATCTAAAGGACAAGAACAAAGCACATTCTATGGCTCGGTTACATTCAAGATATAATTTCGAGAGGCAGGCAAGGGATCTATACAACACTCAGATTTTCTTTAGATTTCAGCAGATTGTGAAAGCAATTGGTATGTACCAGATAGAGGAACATCAAAAGGACAAAGCATACATGGTGTTCAAGTCTGAAGAGCATGCTGTCAATGAAATCAGACCAAGGAAGTACCTTGTCCTAGTTAATCTACAACAGGAAAACTACATATGCATCTGTGCAAGGTTCCAGAAAGATGGGCTTCTCTGTGCTCATATTCTGAGGACCCTCGTACAGCTGAACAGGTACACGTTGGCAGAAAAATATTTCATTGACAGATGGAGGCCAGTTGAGAAAACGAATAAGAGATGCATCTACAAAAGTTCCACACGACCTAAGAGGTGGCAGCAACATGCTGAGGCATAACTTACTTTCAAGAAAGTTTGTTGAGGTGGTGTTAGATGGGTGCTTAAACTTGGACAGGTGCAACCACATGCTGAAAGGTCTTGATAAGCTGCATGGTGAGATTAAGAAAATTCCAGTGAGAAACCAGTCCAGAAGCAACAATGATGTAGCAGAAGAGGACTACAATGCAGAACAGAATAGTGCTAGCCATGGCGAAACAGCAAAGAATGAAAGACAGCAGTTGAATGGTGATGGCAATAACACAAGTGAACTTGCATCAACACAAATACGGACCATAGCAGCGTGATTCAACTGGATTCACTCAAGAATCCTGATTTGGTTCAAGCAAAAGGAAGACCCAGAACAAAGGTGGGAAATAGCAAACGTTGGAAACCAATTGCTGAAATAGTAAGGACAAAAAAACAGATAACTTGCAGCCGGTGTGGTGCACATGACCATAACATAGCTACATGTACTGCTGAAATACCAGATGCTGCAGGACTACCAGCAAAGAAGAAAGCAACACCTAAAAGGAAAATAGGTACGAAGGCAAAAAGCGAAAGACATTAAAAAAGACACCAAAAATTACTATGTTAACTTTAAGTAGCCGATGTTGCAGGTCAGGGAGGAGGACGAGTTGCTGCTCAACAGAACAAAACAATAAAAAAAACAGAAACGAGATGAAGAAGGCACAACAGGCATAGGTATATGGCCTAAAAATTACTATGTTTTATTCCATGTTCATATTTGTTATATGATTTCTTTTATGTTTGTCCACAGGTACAGGGCAACACAGCGCAGTCAATTCAAGACAATTGCTGGCAACACATCGCAGTCGTCCAAACTGATCAAAGAAAGCAGACAGGATCATAACTTGCACTAGAGTTTTAGGGTGTGATGATCATATTCTTAGTGCAGATCGAAACATATTCAGCATATTAAGTTAAAAGTATTTTGTGCTGGGGAAGTTGTATGGTGCCTAATTGTCATTGCATATGCATTTTAAATATTTCTTGACTGTTTGCAATGCTTTAGAAATTGAAATCAAATTACACAAAAAAATAAAGAAAATTATAGTAAACCAAGTGACTGTAAAAATAAGGAGCTAATAACACGGTGCGACCGTGCCGTGCCGTGGGGCCTGCTAGCGAGCCACGGGTTGCATGGCCACCTATACCAATCTGTCAGGCTATGGCACAAAAAGCAAGGAAACACAGAGCCCAGAAGGGTAGAACATATAAATACGTGCATATAAATGGTGAAGAACCTGACCATAGCCCAGAGGGTTATTTATAGCCATAAAACTGAAAATATAGTAGTAGTGACATCGTAGTTGTATAGGAAATATGATGTGATTTTATTGGCTAAGAACAAAATACAGAATTAATTCAGCATCATGTTAATTTCAGGGTTGGTAAGTCTAGTGAATGAAGACAAAGAATTTATGGATAAAATGTACAGAAAATAGTGAGATTTGAACCTGTGAAACTGTAGTTTCAACACACCAACAAATCCTCTCCTGCAACATCAAATTGCAGATCAGTTGTAGATGAAACAGGAAAAATATGATAAATTACAGACTAGGAGATGGTCAATATACTTATCTTGTAATGTTGAAGAACACCATATAGGGGTAAATTAAACTTTTAAAAAACTAAGAAAAAGGGGCCAGCGAGACACATTTAAGCATTCCAAATATATTACAGACTACGTAATACCAAGTTCATTGTTTGCATGGTAAAACATAAGAGGCGATGTTCTTGAAATATATTACAACCTAAGCATATCCCTAAGACAAATCTATTTCACAAAAGATCTTGAAATCATCACTCGGTTCTTCCTCCGTACTTGCTGCAACAAAAAAATACGGACAACAAGTATTCAGATGATACAGATATTTGCAAATGACAACAAGAACAACAAGTAAAAAGTGATATTTCAAGGCAACTCACCATAGCTATATGGTTGTCAAGCAAATCCTTTGCGCTATTGAGTCTATTATGGGGTGTGAACACCATCTCTCTAACGTACTTGATCCTTGCGTCGTTGACGTTAGCAGCTTGGAACCTAGAATTCATGTCAGCATATGGATCCCATAGTTCAAGGAATTTCATCACGAAAATTCCATTATCATTCATGGTCCACAAGTCGTTCTTTTCCTTTGGAACGGGTGCATAATGTATCACAAAATCTTCAAAGTCGCAGTCAAAAGCAATATATTCTTTCCAAACCCATATAAAATTTGGAATCTAATACAAAACCAATGGGGGGAACAAATGTTACTTATAGTACTCATGAATAAAAGTGTTATGAAACTGAGTGAAAGAGAAACAACAGATGGGACTCACAATGACAGATCTAACTTGTCTTTGATAAGGGTCGTCCTCACCATAAACAGAATCGAGGAAGACGAAATATCCATCTCTTATAGCAGCAATGAATACAAACCAATGCCCCTCGTGGTATATGGGAAAAATAAGCTGCCATTGACAAAAGGATGCAGCTCAAAGGTAATACAAGACAATAGAGGAATAATATATAAGAAAGAAGTGTACTTACATGGTCAGCGTTCCTAAAGTGGAGAATGCCGTTTGATAATGTGAAGGACTTCTTACATGTTTCGTGATAATACTCCCGCGGCCCAGATTTTTTGACAAGGAAATCCTAAGAGAAAGTAAAGACAGTATAATGGCAAAGAGTCAACAAAAGAACGTGACAATGATAAATGAAGAGGAAAACTTCATCAAGCAAACAATGATTAGCGCATTCACATGACCATATTAAAACAATTGAAGATACATTAAAGAATACATAAAATTACAACACTGGGTAGTAGAATAACTTTTAATAGTTGGGCTATAATTAATTCTAGTCAAGAAATATTTGAACAACAAATGCTACCTCAACATATCTCTGAAAAGCAGCAAACATCTGCTAGCCGATGATGATATGTTAAGTCAAGTATATAGGACATGTGACTTAGGAAATCACATTTTCAAACTGTGTTGACAACAATAGGACATGTCACTTGGAAATTTGTAGAAATAAACCCTATCATGCCACAGTCAAATTTAGTGAATATTACCTCTGTTCAGTTTTCAGGATTTTTATAATTTGAAACACACTTTGAGTATGATACATGTTTCTCCAGTGTTTTATAGGAGCAAGCAAACAAATAGGAAATAAAAGGAAAATAGGACATGAAGAAAAATGAATATACTCACACCAACTGTGGAGAAGAAGTAATGACGACCAGATTTAGAGGGGTGGTTTTCTAAGAAGAGCTTGCGGCACAAAGCATTGATAACGTGACTATGAACATGAAACCTAGTTTCCCTCCTTGTTGGTGTTAATTTCAATGATGTCCAAAACTCATGATAAGTGACAACCACTTTGCCATAGTCAATTATATTAGTACTGCAGCAAAGAATGAAAGACATGTGATTACAAGACAACAGTTGCGATTATGCAAGGAAATTGCATCTGAGTAGGGAAAAAATTACACAGTGAAAGATACGTATAATTCTAGCAAAAAAACAAAGTAATTTTGCGTCAAACTATGTAAATTGCAGCCCATTTTAAATGAAAAACCATAAGACATGAGGGAAATGCATAAAAAAATTAAATTAAAGATGACAGTGTACCTGGAATATTCTGGCAGTGACTGATAAAACTCCAAGCATTCGTAGTTTCGCCTCTCTTCTGGATAGACATGGAGCTTTGGACAGTTTATGGTCATTGCAAAGTCCCGGAAATAAGAACTAGGCTGAATAATTCGCCTTTTCCTTTCTGGGTGCTGATTTTTTGAAGTAGAACCAAGACAGATCAAAATTTCGTCCTCCTCGTCATTGGTCCTGTGCAGCTGATCAAAGCTTGAAGGTTGGACATGAAATGTTTCACCCACGACATTTCCTTCGGGTGTTGGTGGGGTGTTCTGGAAAAGAGAAACATAAGATATAAGCAAAACATTTGTAGTAGACCAAAATGAAAAACAGATAATGGCACAAAAACTTACATCATATAAAACAACTCCATTACTATCGACAGCTACAAGA
This sequence comes from Digitaria exilis, assembly GCA_015342445.1. NCBI lineage: Eukaryota > Viridiplantae > Streptophyta > Magnoliopsida > Poales > Poaceae > Digitaria > Digitaria exilis. The sequence continues at coordinate 3,283,781 of JACEFO010001795.1, forward strand.
GGTACTACGTTGTTGAAACAGGCAGTGTTTACATTATTTTGTTCCGTTACTCTATTTGCAGAGGACGGCTCTGGCCTTGGCATAGTAGTTGGCTGCACAGAAAAAAGGAAGGAATAATAAGTAAGGAACTCTTATGAAACAAATAGGTGGAGGAAAAGAAAAAAGGAAGAATTCAACTACCTGACCAACATTTTCATATGGCCTCTCTTCATTTCGAGCTAGTTGAGAATGAGGTGGTACATGTACATCTTGGTCTTGTTGAACCTCTTCAGGTTGAGCTTGTACATGTACATGTGCCTCTTGTGGTTGACTGTTGGCCATTTCATCTTTCTCTTGTGATTCTGAATCAAAACCAAGGTTGAAAGGCGGCCCAGAATAATCCCAAACTTTGGATGGACCAGCAGCATCTTGCAAGGCAGTAGCAGTTGTTTTAGCCTGAAAGAGGAAAAGGAAACTTGGGAATAATATTTAACCATGCAAGTTTGACATGGTAGACACAAACAAAATATTACAAGGTGAATTATACAGTTTGACATTTATATGTGATGTAAACAGCATGGTTTGGGGAACGAATTATAAATTACATAGGATGACGTAATATGCAGTGAAGTAATAGTAAATACATATAGGTTTTGTGCTGTTATTTTGGTGGGAAAACATGTAATTTTCATGAATTACATTTAGGTTTATGCTAACACAGACATCAACAAAATGTTAACACTACCTCTACTAAGTCCTAGTGATAAATTGTTAATTACCTGAATGAAAACACTGGGACCAAGAGCTTCACCAGTAGCAGCTTGACATTCAACCTCAGCTGGTTCATTGTCAGGAATCACACGAGGTACAGATTCCATTACCCTTGACAACCTATCCTTTAGCTTCTTATTGATGATAACCTTTTATGCAAAAGGGGAAAAAGTAGTCGAAATTGAAATAATAATTTTGTACAACAGTGCAGAAATTAAATATAGAAGGAATAGTTACCTTGTCTACATGCACAACATTAGCTTGAGAAGTCAATACTTTTGTTCTGTTTCTCTGAGAAGAAGACTCGTCTACAGGGAGTGCACATGACCCATCTACTTCATTAACGGTAAGAGTCACACCTTCAGCACTGGGGCACAATGGTGATTTCGTTTTTGTGGAAGCTAATGTTCTGACACACCTCTTCCTCAATATAGCTTCTGGGTTATCGACCATGCAAACTTCATTTAAAGAAGAGCTTGGAGACAACGAACTCATGCGACCACGTGTACGAGTGGCAACCGTATGGACAGCGGTGTCAGTGGAAGCAGTAGAAGTCCTCCTCCTTTTTTATTGAAACTAACTTGAATCATCACCATCAGAAGCTGGGTTAACTATTTCTGTTTCTGCATTGCTGTCTAGGGGGGCGGTTTCAGAACCATGGCCAGAAGATGGAATGATCTCTGTGTCACCACTCATGGCTACATTATTATTGTCCGGTAGTGTGGCATTGGTGGTGGTACATTGAAAGGGGACATCACAATACCTTCCGATGCCATGAACAGACTGCAAAAGAGTTGATGTAGCACTTCTCTCCACATCAGCAGCAACACTTCTTTCCACTGCAGCTGCAGCGCTTGAATCCACATCAGCAGCAGCACTCCTCTCCACAGCAGGTGCACCACTTTTGTCCACATCAGCTGCAACACTTCTCTCCACTTGAGGTGCAACATTTCTGTCCACTTGTGCTCCGATAGTACCAGGAGATGCAGTGTGCACATCTTCATGAAATTCTTCAAAGGGAGACGAAACTTGTGGTACAATACCATCATAATCATTGTCTCTGTCGTTGCCATCATTCATCTGACAGCCCCTTGACAAACCTCCAGACACAGAAGCCTCACCAATGTTCCTTGGCTGCACGTTTTCTGAAAATTATCTTGTATGGCTCGCTGGTGAAAATACTCCATTAAATCCACCATGATATTCTTCACAAGTTCTGTACGGTCATCATGTGATGCAGAAGTTGCGTGCTTTGTGTATATAGCAGTAATATCAGCCAAGCTCTACATGAAACAAGGTAGAAAAAATTAGAATGCTTTGTGCAATACAGAAAGTAGCGATAGAGTTTACTACAATGTTTGAATTAGTAAACAATGGAAAATGGAGGTCGTAGTGGTATATATTGTAGCATAAGGTAGGTGTAATTTGTTAGGCATATATCAGAACACATGAAATAAATTATGAGCACAACATTACTCTGCTTATTCTTAATTTGGAGACACAATTAGAGAAGCTAAATTAGAATGTTGGACCACATTTCTATGAGAGAGCATATAATTCAGGGAGGGAAAAAAGCACTTCATACAACAAAGATCAGCCCATGAATTTAACATGCATGATATAAACTGCACTACAGTCTAAGATGTTTTACTCTGGCTACCCAATAAAATAGAACAGCAACAGATAGCAAAAATCATACCCTGGGAGAAAAATTGCCTGGAATTCTTTCAAGAACAACTTTCTGAAAATCATCAATGTTTTCAGTCCTGCCAGCAGCACTTGGAGCATAGCATGTTGATTGAAATGACAAAATCTGCCATTGAAATTGCAAAGCCAAATTTTGAAAATATGTTAGGAAAAAATACAGGTAACACATTAGCAGGAAAATAGCACATGAGCGGTAAAAAAACTTACAGGGCACTTGCCATAAACATGTCTTTGAATACGGTCCAGTTCTGAATAATCCTTGATCATATCCCCCTTCCACACTATGATGCGAGGAAGGGTATGCGGCACCTGCCGGTAAGGACCAGGTTCAACAAAATCAAGGTAAACAACCTGTTTTGAGAACACAGATAAAATGAAGCAGTTAATTACCAAAACACATAGAAAATGGAAAACTGAAACAAATAAGCACAAAATAAAGACGAGTAAGAACTCACACATAAAAGGTACAGACACCCTCCAAGAGAAACTGAATCCAGTTGTTTCTTCTTTAGATTTTGATACTTGCGGATCTGATTCAGCAACCATTGGTGGATAAGCTTGCACCAATCCCATTCATGCACCCTTTCAATGTCAACTAATGGCAACAGATAGTCTGGGCATGGAAATGTGCTTGAATTGGGACACAAGAAGGTCGATAAAGCAACAATAAGGAAACAGCACAAAAGCTCTTCATCATATATGCTAGCTTGCGTTAGCTTATCACCAAAAAATGTGTAGCTTGGTACTCTAGGCAAATTCATGGCAGTGAGAAAGTTCAACTTCCTGGCATCTGAATCTGTTTTCTTAATTTCCTCTCCTCCAATGGGCACATGCAGAACATCCCTAACACTCTGTTCAGAAAAAGGTATGGACCTCACATTGTACACAATGTCGGAGCTGCTAACTTGGACATGGTCAGCTATCCAACTTGCTAGACCCACTGGCACATGGCATCTGTCAAATAACAGCAGTGCTCCAAATCTATGGTTCCTAATGACAGCCCGCTTATCTTCGCTCAAAGACTCGACAATGCCCGAGAAGTAGGTGACATTGAATCTGGTAGTAACTTTTTGGGCAGAATGAGCAGATCTGGTGGATGTGGGAGGTCTTCTAACTCTGCTAGAGCTGGGAGCACTAGTGATAACTTGCCTCAGTGTGTTGCAAAACTACAAAAGTTTCAAAGGTAAAGAAAAAGTCAATTAACCAATGTTATCTAAATAATAATAGATAAAAAAGACAAACATAGTAATTTCTGGTGGCCTTGAACAACAGCATGACAAGATCACTAATTTACAATGGCAACCTATAAAATTATACTGTCTACTCATGTTGTAATCCTAATATACAATATTCATGAAACATAGTTGTCTACTAGATCTGATGACTAGAGTATGCCAATAAAATTTTGAGGAGCAAGAACATGAAATAAATCTCAACAATACATCCTTTATAATTGTACACAGACCAGTAAATGCCAGAATGAAAGTGGAGCTTGTCAAAGCACGAATCAGTACAAATTAAAAACAGAGCTTAACATATCAAAATAGTTTAACAGATAGGTCTGAATACTTACTACTGTTTTCATGAGACCAATCAAATTATCATCATCTAATGATTCGACATTTTGACGGTCACTCCTCCGACCATCTCTTCTACCACAACCAACTTCTTCAGAACAGTCTTCTTCTGATGTGTAATCATCTGTACTTTCTTCAAAATCAATCTCATTATCTTGTTCCAGTTCAGCTTGGCGATTACGTCGTCCGGATGGCATTGAGTCTTAAAGGACCATATTAAATAACAATATACAGTGACAAACAAGTGGTCAGAGTTATTAGAGGAAAAGAATGAATAACACCAAATTATGATTGACAGATAGCAGCACTAGAAAAAAAAAGAATGTACTAAGGCCAATGATAGAGTAAACCGTGTAGTGCCACCACGCCGGGCATTACAGGGCACAAACGATATGGAAGATTACACGGGTCAGACCAATCATTAGGCTTAGATGGCATGTACAAAAACATATGCAGTTTACTTATAACAGAATAATAGAGAGTCAACAGCATTAACAGAAACCTAACAAATCACCAGATGGGCAAAATTTGGACAATGGAGACTAACAACACTTGCATGCAACAAGAGGGAAAAAAGAGCAGGTTCTAAGAAAAAAACAAATCAATTGTTGACTTACCATCAAAGTTTGACAGGTCTAGGGTTGACTTACCTGGCACTTAATAAACAATTCAATATACCACTGAAAAACCAAACTGACAGAATACCTGAATTTTTTTGTGTAATTAGATACTTAAACAACTCTGAACAATATAACAAGACTAAGTTCTGCAGTACCAACTCTGAACAAAACCATGAATATTCATATTTACTGCAATAAATGAGGGAATTATAGGTCTACATGAGTATGGAATTACAGTATTATTTAGTTGTAATTTAGTTGTGAACAAGATAACATGATACAAACTCAATGCAACAGAATACTATATTCAATGCAACAACATAACCTTGGCCATAGAACTTATAGCTCACCAAATCAAAGTCAATTCATATGCAAACAAGGGATAAAAAAAGATGGATGCACAGACATGATATGACCAAAAGAATGAATAACACCAGAACGTGATTGAGAGATAGCAACAGTAAAAAAAAGAATGTACTGAGCCCAATGATAGAGTAAACCATGTAGTGCCACCACGCCGGGCATTACAGGGCACAAGCGATATGGAAGATCACCCATACCCAATCCACTCTGGTGGATTTTTGTTGGCTATGCTTACACGGGTTAAGCAATCATTGGGCTTAGTTGGCATGCACAAGCTATTAGATCAAAGTTTGAGTAACAACACATTCTGATTGACCAGTTAAGTAGATCACATAATCACCAATCCATACTGAATTGATACAGGACACTTCTAAAGTAAGACTGGACACAAATAAACAAGGAAAAAAAATTCTAGTATTGAACATTTGAGAATAATAGGAAAATTTTGTTCATCAATAATATCAGATAGGGCAAACAAACTCTCCAGGAGTGCATACATGAATCCATCATTAGCAGAAACGTACATATTCATCATATACAACACGTAATCACCCAAAGTACAAGCTATATAGCACACATCAGGAGGAATGAAAAGCTAAACTATAGTGACAAACAGACTTTGCATGAAACATAAAGTCTTCATTGGTTAATCTCAACAGAGCACGACATAATAGAGATGAAATATCTATCTAACTTTGCAAGCATAAATAGTATATCGTCACCTCAGTAGAGTTGATAAACCCAACTTGTCGTGAACATTGCAGATTTTGGACAGTAACGAAGGATACCAAAAGTTGAAATGCCTGCAATAAAATTATCTATGCATCATGAAAATTGTAGCTATACATGGCTGCATGTTTTTTCTGCAGTCAGATACTGCAAAAGAAGAATCATATAATCCTATATCATAGACTAGGAATAAGAAACATGCATCATTTTAAATGAAGCTCCGATCTGCCTCTGGCAGCACATTTCCTAATCAGAGGTACTAACAGGCACACATGCACAAGGAGAGCATCTAGCAGCAATATAAAAGAAGAATGCAAGCTTATAGCACAATGAAAGAAGTGCATTCATATTACAGTAACAAAAGTACAAGCTGATCTAAACAATTTGCAGTGAGAAAAATAGAAAATTACACTACTCAATTATGGTGTAACATAATTTTTATAATTTGATATACAACAACCACAAGTGCTAATCAGCTATGCACCTGCATCTACTAGCCAAATTAACACAATACAGTACTCACACTAGGAGCATTCAACGCCCACATTGAGTCACCATAAATTAAGACAAATGGATAGACACACACATGTATTTGAGCACAAGTTCTAATCTGCAGCTTATACTGATCACCAAGCACTTTTGGTTCCCGATTTGACATAAGTACGGAACAACAGATTCCTAGTTCTTAATTCACTGATAAAAAACTAGAAGCCATATAAATGACAGCCAAATGGACACAGCTTATGCTGATCACCAAGTGCTATTTATTAGTTTACAAATGGATTCACACACGCATATAGATGACAGGCATACATGATACTGGAGTAATTAAAATATGGATAGGGACAATTTTTTAGCTTTATAAAGAGGATAAACATTGCCTAAAAATTTTCCTATGCAACTAGACAGCCTGTCAGTGCTACTATTAATTTTTATTTGAACAAAGAAGACAAGAAAAAACACCATGAGAGCAAACACAACAGGTCGTGCACGATGCTGATTAGGTACACGCAACAAAGAACCACCATGGATGCAGAACTAAGCCCTACGCGGTAGCAAGAACAGTAAAAGTTGGATACTCAGATGCTGCAGAAACCTCAACTTGGCAGCCACCAAGACATTCACAGAGAACATTTCTATACTCAGACGCACCAATCAACATTTCTATACTTAAAAAGCTACTTTTTTTAGAACAAGCTCCTAGCGAGAACTGGTAGTAGCAGCACACAAAACATCAAAACAAAACATCAAACCAAAACGAGCAGATCTGGGTACGAACCTTAGGAACAGGATGCACTAAACCACAAGTCCTCCTATTGAAACCATACCAAATCAAAGGAAATCACCTCAGTCTACTTCAAAACCACAGATCCACGAATACCCTAACACATCAAAATGCACGAACAGCAAATCTACTCATAGGGAGACGAAGAGTCTAACCTTCCTTCAAGCAGCACCGAACACCTCGAATCGTCGAAAACATGAACCGTGTCCAAACCCTAACACAGAACAAAAGTCACCGAATAAACCTAAAACAAGCCAACACGAGATGGAGGGAACAAGGAGGAGAAGGGATGGAGCCCACCGTCGACGCCGCCGGTGACCCGCCGTCGAGATCTCGCCGAGAATGGGATGGGGGAGCGGAATCGCCTCGGCAACACCGAGAGCACGACAGGCGAGACGGAAAAGGGGAGAGATGAGAGACGAGTGGAAGTGGAGCGGACGGCAGTCGGCAGCGCACAAACAGAAAGGGAGAGAGAGACCCGTTAATAGGTTGCGCACCCGTTAAGAGCGTCAACCGGGCGACGGCGGGCCCAAATCATGCGTCCAGTGCGTCGTTCCCGTCGCACACGTCCAGAAGCGATCGGACGGCCACGGATGTCGACTTACAGGTGGACAGGATTTCAATCACCTTACGAATAACAAATCTGTAAAAAAAATTGACTCTTAAAAAATATTAGAATGCCTTACGATTTGTAACGGTGGAAGTATCTATTAAGCATATTTTTTAATAAATCAGGCAAAATCTGTTGGAATGCTTGCAAGGCTTACTAAGCATAAACAAATAGATAATGCTAAGCCTCATACGGACTCGTTGCATTGATTTTAAAACTTTGAAGCTCGAAACTGCCGACGACGCTGTACTAAATTAAACGTCTTCCAGCAGCAGGCAAATAAAGCAATCAGGCTGCGTTAATAAGTTATAGATTGAGGGGAAAACATTGGAATTGGAAATAAGACAACGTGCTACACACCGGCAACCATGCTTTGTATACTCAGGGCACTCAGCCAGCAGACTATATGTAGCCCCTATGTTCCTTTGTGTTTGCTTTGCCGAGTCCAGTTTAATCAATAGAAAGCCAAGATACATAAGCAGCAGCTCCGCGGCGTTCGTCGCCGGCAAAACTCCAACGCTCGTGTCTCCCTCGCTGATTTCGTGTTCATGAGTATGAATGAGAGCTTAGATGTTAGGCCAACAAGCCCGACCTCAATCAAGTTACTTCTATGTTTCACCATTTAAGTTTGCCAAACTCTTTAGAAATCAGATGAAACTTGTTTTTGTTACAAAATCAAGGAGACAAATCGAGCGTTCAATTTAAGGGAGCCTTCAATTCTTTCCCTTCAACCGCCTCGTAGGATATCTTGCAAGGGAAGCGGGCTCTCCACGAACACACCTGCGGTCACGCCGCTGAGCTGCTGCCATCCCTTGTGCACATACACCTCCTCCTCCTCGCCGTCCGCCGTTCCTTTGCCGAGGCCACCATCCATGTCGCAGTCGTAATAGCAGAGCGACCCATCCGCTCGCTTCATCAGCATTCTTCCCCCTCGCCGGAGCAGCGGCCGCGGGACGCGCCTCTCGGGAACGTCCTCGAGCCTGCCACCATGAGCCACGCCTTTCCGCCGCCGCCGTCCATGTCGTCGCCGAGGATGTACACATCCATGGTCGCTCTGGTTGTGCGCAGCAGCGAGAGGCAGAGCCGTCCATCCAGCTCCGACAGCGACGCCACCGCACCACCAAAAGCCTCGGCCGTGGCCACCGCCACCGGGAGGTCCACGTGGCCAAACACGTGCGTGGCAAGGTCGAAGCTGACGAGCATCGTGGCGCCGGACACGCACCAGGCGATGTAGTACACCACGCCGTCGACGTGCACGCCGCGGTCGGCCGGGCAGTAGCTCACGTCCGAGACGCTCACCTTCTTCCACTCCGGCGTGACCAACCTCCCCGACGTGTCCCAGCTGCAGCTTTCCTGGCCCAGGGAGAGCACCTGGCACGTCACCACCGTCTGGCCGCAACGCGGCAGCATACGGACGTCGAGGCGCACGACCTTGTAGTAGTACTCCCCGGCGGCGGTGCCAGCGCGGCAGCGGCCGAGGCAGTACCATGGGAAGCGGTCTGCGGCGAACGTCCACGTGGAGGGATCGGCGTGGCGGAAGAAGTGGCCGAGGCCGAGGGACTCGCCGGTGGCCGGGTTGAGGAGCACGGCGTCGCGCTGGCCGCTGCGGAGGCATGCCATGGTGCCGCAGCAGTTCTGCACGGTGAAGCCGTGCCGCGGCCTCCTCCCTCGCCACGGACGCAGCGCAAGCCGCGCCGCCCCGGCCTCCACGTCGACCACCGTGATCGCGTCGCCGGAGCAGAGGAGGACGCTGCGGACGGGAGCGGCGGCGGAGGCGGCGAGGTGGGTCCGGGCGTACGAGTCGGCGGTGAGCATGGAGTGCCAGCGCTTGCAGACGACCTTGAACCTCGTCGCCGATGAGGGTGGCACGCGGGACAGTATGTTGCGGGTCGGGAGGTCCGGGACCCACAAGGCGGCGGCGGCGGTGGGGTGGTCTGGCTCGTCGTCGGCGACGACGACGTCCACCGCCATCATGGGCTCGTCGTCTTCGGATGAGGCGACATTGTCATCGTCCTCGACATATTCCTCTTCGCTTTCCACATATTCACCTTCGCTTTCCATCGGCGTCGTCGTGGACATGGACTCGTCTTCGCAATGGGTGGTGGTGTCGTCGCCGTTGTCCACCGGCAGCATGAGCTCGTCGTCTACGCAAGGGGCGGTGGTGCCATCATCGTCGTGGAAGGTGGGAGTCCAAGCCATGTGACTTCTTCGGATGGATCTTGTAACTGCGGAGGATTTTATCCCCATCCCTGAAGTCGGTTTTGTTGGAGGATGTTCTCACCTTCCCTGAAGCCTCGGTTTTGTTGGGGGTGTAGGGTCATAGAGTTTGCTTCCATCTTCGAAAGGATTAAAACGGATCCGACATGGATCTCTTTTGACGGCACATAATGCGGCAAATAGTTTGGTTTCTGGATTTTGCACGGAAAGGATTAAAGGATTGACAGGTTTGGTTTCTGGGCCGGCCGATGATAGATTATCGATTTGCAGTTTACAAATTAAGCTTATCATTTTATCAGGGTCAAAATACAAGAATTTGACAACTTGTATCTGTATTCATATCCAGAAAGAATATTGGCGATTCCCACAGGAAAATAAAAAGAATATTGACGATGTACAAAAGAAAACAAAATGGCCACGATAAGCACATATTTGCCTTTTAATAAACCGAATAATGCAAGTAAGAAAAATGTACCAATTAACTGCAATCCCGCATTGAAAAAATAACACGGATGAATACTTGTAATGACACAAAAACAGGTATTTTTGAGATTTCCACGTCATATTTTGAAGCATACAGAAACTTCATGGTCACAGAATGAACAATGTTTACATAGCTTCACAAACAAAATTTCATTATTGAACAAGCGACTGCAGCTTTCCATACCATCTTTACTGCTGGACCTCCGGCTCTTTCTTCTCCAGGTACCTGCAAAATTCAAGTTTCAGTATTGAAGCTATCTATGTGCAAACTTCATTGCTTATCACTGTATTAAATATAGAAGTATGAACCTGTAAAAGAACAAAATAAAGGAGTATGATATATGAACAAGAACAAAGCGCCGTCGAAGGAAACAGTAATCGTGACTGACTTTTGGTATTGCATTAGAATACTGGATGGACAAAATCACTTCACAGCCTTACCCCTGTGCTCTGGCCCAGCGAGAGAGCTGATAAAGCTGAACGCTTTCATTGGAAGCATGGCATGCCAGAAGCAAGTAATTTCGCGGCTGTACCATCCATGCAAACCTCATAAAGAGTCCAGAATACACACACATTGCTGTATAAAACCATAAGCATCAATGATGGTTCAATACTTCAATTGACCAACCAAATACGGACAATTATTTCACCTACCTGCTGTCATATTCCCAGATATCATTTCAGGAGGCTTGTTCATATCAACCAAACCCTGGTGGTCAAACAAATAATTCAAAAGAGTTTCAATTGTAAGGTGTGAATTAGTTGGCAGCGAGAAAACATGTCAGGAAGCACAACTTGAGAGGTGTGGCAGCTATATGAAAAAGTGCAACTATCTGAATATATATTATATGCTAATACATGGTTTATACGTTTTCAGCAGAGAATTTTGGCTAGAAATGTAATAATCTTCGCAGGTTGAGGTAAATTACACAAAGTTTCATAATTGAATGACCATGAGGATAAATCATCCCAAACAAATGCCCTGCAACTTTAACACCCCCCTTCCTCTGCACACACACACAGATCTATCCTTGAGGTTTGAGATACAGCCCAGACATCGCAAAAATATCACTGAACAAAAGCAAGATCTTTCCTTGGAAAGATTAACAGATGGAACAAACTCCATGATACAAGTTAACAGCAACTCACTAGTACACTGCCAAACATGATACAATCTATTCACCAAGTTTAGCTCTATAAACAATTTTGAAGCACATCAAAAGATTCTTAAATGAAAATGTATATAAGTTACATAAGTTGATTCAAAGAAAAAGATGCCAAACCTGCTTTATCAAAAATCAGCAGCTGTGTGACCCAAATGATCTAAGAATTATTTACTTGAAAAAGGTTCATTAATATACATGAATATTGAAATTTAAATTTATTTCACCAAAAAGAATACATGTGGAGCACCTGGAGAAAATCCCATAGAGCGTTAACTGAAACTCTGCAACACTAACACGCTCACTGGACCTGTTAATCTCACCAGACATGAATCACACAGATGAGAGATGATGAGGAACCAAGTAACATTTTTCCTAGCTTCCAAAAAAATGACTCTCCTGTTCTTAATTAACTAAGCCAAATCCTGAATTCTGAATTAAATTACCAACCATTCCTCACATAGAAATTTTGTCCAACCCGAATTCTCACAAGAGCACGATGTTCCACTAACTACGACACCACTCCCATCAACATCATATAGCGCAATTAGAATAGGCGCGTTCCGCGTTGTTACAATCGATCAAATCACACAGACATATAGGGAAAAAAACGAAAACAAAGCTTGCCGCAGATATATCTGCAGATGCGTACCGCGATGACGAATCCCCAGTTGGCAACAGGGCCCCAGAAGTGAGTGGTCTTGGGGCCGACGGGGCTGTTCCAGAACGACTTGAGCGCCGTCGCCATGCCGGAAACCTCTCCCTGCAGAAGCTGAAATCACCTGCCCATGCCACGCGCACCGAATCACCACATCGAATTCGAGAAAACCATCGCCAAATCGTGGAAGGCGATCCCGACAGGAAGGAGGATCCAATCTTAGGGTTCTGAAACCGAAGATCCACAGGACAGGGGAGGGATACCTCAGGTTTCTCCGACGGCGGCGGCGAGGGAGGCTCCGATGAGGCGATGAGCACAGGGTTTGGTGGGGAAGAGAGAAGCAGAGGATTTGGTCAAATCGTCGATTAGTTGGAAGAATGGGGAATACTGAAAGTGACCCCCCGAAGCTATCTTCAAATATCCGAAAGTGCAGGGAGCAATATGTAAATCGAGTGCAAATTTGAACCAAATTTAAAAAGATTCTACAAAGTGTTTTCGGAAGACGAGGATATAAATAAGCAGATAATGTATTGTGTGCCAAATTTTGTATCGTGACGAGAAAAATGACGTGTGATGAGCGTGGCAGAACAACATGGTCGAAAAGATTGTAAACCTAGAAACAAGTAGTATGACAACAGGGTTTTCCAGGTCATACTGTTACATTGTTCAATCTGTGATAGTACATAAATTGTAGAGTGTGATCGAAGCATGAACTTGACTCGGTGTTATAAAGTCACTACATGATCTTCAGGACTTCAGGGTCATATGTTTTACTCTTGGGCTTCTGGCTCTTTCTTCTTCCCTAGGAACCTGCAAAAATCCAAGCTCCAACATTAAGTACATAACCTTATACTTGTTGCCCAAACTCCAGCATTCATATCATTCATTCATATAGTTCGTACTTGGTTCTGGTTGATTGTTATGGACTATCCGGCATAAGGCACACTATGAAAGGCAAGGGGCGAAAGCAGGGTGTTGAAAAGCCAATGGAACATGCTGACAGATGCATGTCCATTGCACTTTTAACGAAGTTGTGACAGTAGCTAGGTAAGTTGTGAACTTGAAGAACAAATCCAGTGCAGTTGTCTCTTACCCCTGAAGCCTGGCCCAGCGAGACAGCTGGTAGAGCTGAACGCATTCGTTGCAGCTGTGGGTCACCATGAGGAAGTAGTTCCGGGGCCGTACCATCCATGCGAACCTGACGAAGAGCGCAGAATACACGCACAAAACTGCACAAGAACAGATGGTCGGATACGATTACATTCGCAACTGTGAGACGTAGAAATCCACCAAATTGTTCCACCTACCTCCCGTCATATTTCCGGATATCATCTCAGGAGGCTTTTGGGTGTCCGCCACGCTCTGTTAAACCGAAACGAAAAGTCAGAGGGCTATCTCGTAGCAGTGAGCGCTTCAGTAGTTCAGTGTACAGTCGTGGTAAACGTGCACATCACATGAAGCGAAAATGAAGTCCAGTTTGAAGTTCGATTTTTTTTGTTGCACATATCGTAGGATGAAGACATCTGAAAGATGTCTTTGTGCAATCAGATGGCATTTTCAGATCTGATGTACTCCTACCATACGTGAAATAACATGCAGTTTCTATGTATGTACTTCCATGAGATAGACTGAGCCGGAGGGCAAACAATCTTAGCAAAATAAAAAGTTAACTAGTCGAAAGATAAACTCCGTCAGCGCAATCTAACTTGAACAGTGAGGTGCAAATTGCATAGCCTCTATATTCATTCATCCACGACCCACTATCTTTGTGAGTAATTGGTATATACACACAGCTGGAAAATGGATGGAGCATAACCTTCACCACAAAATCAATCAGCTTGCTGTAAGGCGCAATTCAGTGCATATCTAGGGACAGCAGCAGCAGCCGTTAAAATTTAAACTACTGTTGGATTCAAAAATTGACAAATGACCAATAGTGCGACTCTGACAGACTTAATCCACCAAATGACCTACGAAACTCAGTCAGTCGTTCAGAGTTTCTGACTAACTGAAGTCAAACTACTCATATCAGATGTTATCGCTCGTGTATGGACAAACGACTTTCGAGCTCAGGTCAGGATCGATCTATCTCAAGTTCTCAACACAACGGAGATCTCCATGCTCGGCTACACAACTGAGAGACAACCAAACCACGCGTGTACATGTAGATAAGTGCGCGGAGATGCAGCAGAGCAGTGATGCGTACCGCGAGGATGATGCCCCAGTTGGAGACGGGGCCCCAGAAGTGTGTGGTCTTGGGGCCCACGGGGCTGTTCAGGAACGCCTTGAACGCCGACGACATGGCGGCAGAGGCCGGCCGGCCAACGGGCGACGAGGGAGCCCGGCTTCCTGGGAGGCCGGCCGGGGAAGAAGACTCACCCAGTAGAGTAGGATTCTGCGGAGTTGTTGGAGCGAGAGAAAAGTGATGCGTCGGGATAGTGGCAATCGGAGTCCATGCGCTAGCTGCTGCTACTTTTTTATCGTGCCGTCCGGCGGCTTTGGAAGCAATAGGTTAGTGTTCAGTCAACATCTTGCTGACTGTACTGGATTATGAGTGATCATCGCAAAATGAAAACCAAAACTCCGGCAATCTCAAGATGCATACTAAATACTACTACCTCCGTCCCAAAGAGAATGCAACTTTGAAATAGTACTATGTGTTAGTAGCTTAAGTTTGACCAATTATAAATTAAAAGGTATTAATACCTATGATATGAAATAAACATCATTAGATTAATCACAAAATGTATTTTCATAATAAATTTATTTTGAGTCATAACCATGATATTATTTCCTACTACTTGGTTAAACAAGGATCACTTTAGTTGACCCGCAACCCATAGTTGCATCTTTTTTGAAAAGGCCGCCGAATGAGAGGAATCCTGTTCCCGATTAAGAAAATATCAAATAAAGGAATCTTCTCGCCTAAAGAAAACTAGCAAGCTGCAAGCCTCCCACACGCTTAGCTATATATACATACATTTAAATAAAAATATGATGAAAATTTAAAGATAATAAAGAATTGCAATTTTGTCCAGGTGCGGCCAGCTACAATGTACCTAAGCCTCTGGCTCTAAGCGAGGATGGATATTCGCTGCCGATAATTCATGATGTTCTTTTAAGAGTAAGAGTAAACTTATGCTTGTTGGATTTGATAAGTTTTCAGTTTTTTTTTATAGTGGCTCAGTTGACCGAAGATGTGCAGATTAGGATCATGGACTTCGTCGAATCAGCGGTTACGTGGTTGTTTAGGTTTTAAGTTCTAACACGTTCCTTTGGTTTCTGCTTATCATATTCCTATGCTAGCTTCGACATCATAGGACAGGGTGAGGTGTTTTTTTTTACTTGGAATATGGGTTTCATTAACTGAGAGCGATTGAATATCAGCAGGTGCAGGTACAAGACAGATTACAAAAGGCAAGCGTTTGGCAGAATTTTTCATAATGCACATCTTTGAACGCCGCAAACCAAATTCTGTCTTGCAGTTCAAGTAGGAATGTTCATTATAATGCACCTTACTACCTTCGGAAGTGGGAACTGTGGCCTTGAGCTGTGTGTTACCAAAATTGTTGATGCTGTATCATAAACATTTTTTCTTGGGGCCAAGATTAATTCAGGAGCTCTGCTTGATCAATTAATCCAAAACATAGACCAAAACTTTATTTAGTGGATAGAAAAAAGCCATGTATTTGACATTGGTAGATACTGGCAGGATGTATATACCCAAAGAGGAAGCAACATCACTCAACTTTACCCATCCCGAGTTAGAGGAGCAGTTATACCTCTTCGTTTATGAAAGCATTGTAAATACGAGCTAATTAATGATCAGAGCAACAAAAGGATGAACGAATGAAGGCCATTCTTTCTGTACATTGTACATACAAATTACAACAAGATGTTGCTTGTTTTTACAACAACAGATCATGTCTGTCATTTCTTGTCAGAGATTAAGTTAGATATGACACGACTACCGACCCTGCTCATCGTCTTTGAAATAAGAGGCTGGTGCCGCTTGCTAGTTGAAGTTTCACTGCTGCCCTCCGGACCCTTCTGATATTCCTTCTGAAGCTCTTCAAGGCGACTGGACACCTGAAAAATAGAACAGGAAAGAAGCATGAATCACTTTTATAATCTAACAGGGGTGGCAGTGATGTCAATAACTGGCGACAAAATAATTAATTCCAGATTTGCTAATTCACTCATCCAGATAAAAATGGATAGAGCTGCTAGATTTCTTTCACGTTTGAATGCGAAAAGGTGCGAGAATGAACATGCAACCAAATTGAAACAAGAATTAAAAAATGCAATGGTATCAACATGTTTCGATGCAAACTAATCAACCATTAAAGTATTGAAAAAAATTAGACAGCAATAAAAAGATCAACACTAAAGCTACATAAATAATGTTACTGAACCAACTGGGTTAATAGAACAATTTTATAACAAAGAGAATTTATATAATACCAGGTAGTTATATCATACTAATGAGGTCTATACTTATTATTATACAGGAAAGACAGATTATTATAACAGAGCATAAAGCAACAAATGGGAAATCTTAGGAAATAACACAGAACTGCTTTTACTTCTTTTCATGACGCGTTCAAAACAGTCACGAAATGAACAGCCAATTAGCGGACTGTGGCTCAAGCAATGCAAAATAGAAGATGGGTTGGTGACATAAAACAGTCTCTTACAATAAATGTTCTGATTGAGTAACTTCATATTTGGGATTTTATGGATGACATAGTTCTACAGCATGATGCGCCAGATCATTACAAGTGGAATTTATCTCAAGATGGCTCCTACGGCAGTAAATCAGCTTATGCGGCCTTCTTTGTTGCAACCATCAAATTTGGTCCTTGCCGATGGATTTGGAAAAGTTGGGTTCCTCCACGCTGTAAGTTCTTCATGTGGTTTGTGTTCCACAACCGGGTTTGGACGGCTGACCGGTTGGCTAAAAGAGGGCTGCCCCATCCAGAGGCTTGTCCATTCTGTGATCAAGCCGAGGCAACAATACAACATTTATTGGTAGGCTGCGTGTTCACTCGCCAAGTTTGGGTCCTGATTTTCCAGAAGTTGGGCCTGTTGTATTTGTCACCTGACCCTTCTGTGTCTCGTTTCTCTGACCTCTTCTCTGTATCTCATCAGCTCTAAAGGAAGTTAGAAAGGGTCCCAACTCCATGATCATTTTGGTAGCGTGGGAAGTTTGGAAGCATCGTGGTTGCGTTTTTAAACATGAGGCCAAACATTGAGAGGGTCCTTAGTTCTGTGAGAATGGAGGGTGACCTCTGGTGCATGGTGGCCGATGGGGGCCTCAAAGCTTATACAACTTTTGGTCAGGTCGCTCCCTCCTGCAGCCTAGGCTCTGGAGGGTGCTGGTTGTGCCTATTCATTCGCTTGTAGCATGGATGTAAGTTTGGTTTAGTAGCGGATGTGTGTGTGTGTGCTGTCATGGTGCTCGGGTTGGGTCTTTCTAGACTTGTGTACTTTTTTCTACCATAATGAAATGACGCGCAGTTCTACTGCGTAGTTTGAGAAAAAAAAAATTTCCATGACGTGAAATTAGAACGGGTAAATGAAAAATGTACAAAAGAGAGCACATTTGTACCAAACCAACTCTCATGATAACAAGTCACAAACAATAAGCTAGTGAGAAGCTTATTACCTTAAATGTGAATGCAATTGGCAATAACACATCTGGATCAGTTGCTTCCTCAGGGAAATTTCTCAAAGCATGTAGGAGCTGCTCGAAAGGTAATTTGATCTATGGTAGGATATCAATTGAATCTGTATCAATATCTGTTTTACATATGATTTCAAGCAAACGTGACTGAAGACATAAAAATAACTCACCAAATCATCGTGACAAAATCTCAATAGAGCCAATCCAACTTGGAAAACAACCTTAATACCCTATAAGTATCAACCACCGATCAGAAATAGCAACTAGATAAAAAAATTTGTTAAAGAGGAAAAACATGATAATTATATTTTTAGTCTTACTTTCCCTACAGATGGGTAGCTTAGTAATTAAAATTAAATGAATAATAGTACAACACAACAGACATAATATAATCTTATGAAAGAAATAGATAATCATGTAAAAAAATATGATTGGAGCTGAAGAACATATACAAAAGGAATCACGTTCAACTACGTCACTAGAAGACGACTTAACCGTGTGAATCCAAATCACTCAACTACACCTTAAGTCAAAATATGTTATGTAAGCTAGCAGGGTTTCCCAATGAAAGTAGTCTCACAAATATAAAACAATATACTACATATGAAGGATTGAAAATCAGTCAATGAACCAAGATAAATTCTAAACATGAAATCCATATATGGACGAATTAGATTCTAACCTCATAAAGAAAGACATCCCAAACTCTAAGAGTTAGATGAAATGGGAAGGAATATGAGAAAACTGTGATAAACCATTGGCTCGCATACATGCTTGGGTTTATCATTTCTTCAACGAAGTGTTGTCCCAATTTTGGCATGTGCTCCATAACTAATTTCTCAAACTGAGACAGGTATTGCTGAACAAGTGGCAAACCAGCCTGTTCCAAGGGTATAAACAGTATCAGTAGAAGTTCATAGTATGAATATTTACTCAAAAAAAAGAAAATGTTCACAATATTGCATTCGCTGCATTATCAATACCTCAAACTGAAGTGGAAGAAAAACATGTAGCTATGAACATAAAGAGTACATTTTACTTAGTATTTATCATTTAGATTCATCGGATGAGATAGACAATTCATATTCCAGAAGAAAAGATAGACAATTAAGGCAGACATGAACAGTTGAACACGCATTATGGATCCCTAAAATTGTACCTACTGGAATCCAAATCAAATTCCTGAAGTCCATTTTAGTTACCTGATACAAGCCTTCCATTGGCGCATGGACAGCTCCCTTTAGCAAGGCGACTAATAACCAGAATGCATCCTCCTCACTCATATAAAGAAGCAGGAGCCCAGCCAAAAAGCCCATTCCCTGTGAAATGGTAGTGTAAAAAATAGATGTTATTCTTTCAGAGATTTTTCATTTTTGCATAGAAAAATAAGCCTTAGGGAGTAAACACAAACCTGCACATATCCAACATCCCTATCATAGACAGAATATGCTTTCAAAATGTTATACAAGGATCTTTGACCTGGGCCATGTCTTTGTTGGAAGAAAATATGAGATGGAAATGTACGTGATATGTCCCGAATAATTTCCAATTCAGAGGCTGATGTCTCGTATATAACCAGTGTCTGTCCAAATGATACAACAATGACACGTAAAATTGATGAAGTAAGACTAAAAAATTAAGAATAATACTCTCCACGGTACTACGTACACCAATCATTATAAACTAAAAACAAGCAAACTATAATAGAAACCAAATAATGAAAATTAGGCCAGTAATTCCGTGAACATTGCCATGCTTTAAAGGACTAGCCACAAACTTCAGTGAAATCAGGATTGAGTGTGATGGAGTTAAATGTACAATTGCATATCAAGATCTTCAACTGGGTCCAATGTTCATGTCAGTAATGGTCTTATTATATATAATCTCCATAAAGTTCAAATATTTTATTTCCTAACAACAGTGGTAGGGTTTAGATGATCTAGACCCAAACACATTCTGTGAAGTTTTCCTGTTTCTCAATCCAGTGTAAGTAGGCAAATCACAATCATATAAAATGCCAAAAGATGTAAGAAGAAATTATCATTTGTCACAATTAGAATTAGTACCTCATAAACCCCAGGGTTCAATAGCAATAGATCTCGGCTGCCTGAAATCAACTGCCAAACAAGTCCTCTGAGACAATCAGGAATTCCTTTCCTTATTCGCCGTTTCACCACATGAGGGTTCCTTCTAACATAATGCTTCCAGTCACTACCACCAACACCTATCATCTTCCTCCATTTTCTTATCCTTCTTTCCTCCCTATGGTAACAGCAAAATAAAAATAAAATAAAAGCACCTGTGTAAGGTAGCTTGTTTTAGAGAACAAAAAAACAAGGTACAGTAACTGTCTTCGCAAATAAGAAGTTTGCTTTATCAGCGAAGCAGTGGAACACATTAGAACAATTCTTGTGTTATTATTTGAAACGGCTAAGACCTGAGCTTAAGCACAGAAGTGTATAGGTAATAGTCACTACAAAGTAGAAAGTAATATCTACAATGATTTTACTACAACATACAGGAACTGGCAACTGGCTAACATATTGCATTGTCAGAAAGTAATTAACCAAGAAAGGTAGGTGGCCCCAATGTACCATATGGTGATCCCATAATAACAGGTAAGACTCGCATGACATTTCATACCTCTCACGTTCCTGTATGGATTTTCCTTTTGGAAGGCCATCAGGCGAGTTACTTTGTTCCGGCTTTATAAAACCAAATCTGTCGACGCCACGAGAAGGTGCTGGTCCTGGTTCAGTGTCATCGATTGCTTTCTTCTTATCCATTTCAGTGAGTGTGTTCGAACACCATGTATATATGGAAAACGATATGCTGCCAATTATTTCGAGAAACCGTCCATTAATGCCCTGCTGTCATAACATGAACTAAAGATGAAGCCATGTCGAATATGCATACTAGAAGACAATGCGAAATTAGAAGAAGCAGAACAAAAGGCGGTTGCATGATTTCAAGTGGCTAATATCATGATAGCAAAACACAACATCATCTTTTTAATGCCGTCACTCGATACAGGAAGCACAAATGAGCTGAAATGAACATTTATGACGACAGCAAAATGGGACGCGGTTGACGAAGACCAAAAGGATCAGCTAAACGAGTAGGATCCCCATAATCCCATCGCCCTAAATCTCAGGACCCGATAGTGGCAAGCTAACAATCCAAAACATTGAATTTTCTCACGTGCTAATAGTCCTCCACCCCTCGCATCATCCATTCCACAATGCAGGTGACGGGCCTCCTGCCAACACCCAAATCCGCCCCCAATCCTAGAAATCCGTAACCAAACCAAATCCACCCAAACGCGCGGCCGCCAGCCCCCATGATCACGCCACGCGCCACCGATGCCATTCGGATCGAGCGCGGCCGGCGCTCAACCGTACCAGACCCCATTCCCGCCGGAGCCCCGACGGCCGAAGGAAGCTCGGGCAGGGCACCCACGATTTCAGGAGAGAGGGATAGCTAGGAAGGAGGGGGATCGGGGACCGAACCTGCTTCTGGCGGGGCGCGGCCGGAGCTCGGGAAGAGGACGGGCTGCGATTTCCCTCTTCGGTTTCGTGCGTGGGTTCTTCGGGGACCGCGATCTGGACGTGGAAGGGACTCAGGATTTTTTTTTTTTCTCCTTTCGTTTTCTTCCCCTCTTTTTCTGTTAATTTTTTTTTTCTCGCAGATCTGCTGTTTCTTTTTTCCCAAACGGATTGCAAGTTCCAGGAAGGAAGGGACAGGCACAACCGGACAGGAGCAGGACGGCACGGCGTGTTTTGTTTTTGACTTCTGGGTCTGGAGTTTTGTCCGTTTGGTGGAAGTGAAACGTGCACAAGATCCCTTTGGGACTACGGTGCTTCGCAACAAATCCACCGGGAATTCTTAAATGAAGATCATCGACCAGTGAAACATCTTGGCAGAGGGGCATTCGGGTTACCGAAAAGTCTAAACTTTGATTTTTTTTTTTTTAAAGTTCTACTTCAGATTTGCTTAAAAGAAATAATACCCAACATTTTGGACTTTCCGTAGCACCTGACGACGAGCATAACAAGCCAAGAAAATCGATGAGAACAGAGAAAGAAACTCAAGAAATGTAGCATTTGTATCCGCATCAACACTGGGTACTAGCCAGGACAAAAAAGGAATTTGAATTTGCTTTTAAGGTTTCCAAAGTTTTTAAGAATTGGAAGTTTGCTTTGAAATTTAAATCAAACCTTTAGAAGTTTAGTTTAAACCTCTACGCTCTTGTTCGCATTTAAATTTATTGTTTTGCTCGTAAATGGTACACATGAGGCATGCATGCAACAAAATCGATATAGCCTATGTCAATTTAAATTTAATTTATAAAATACACTTTCCTCAACTGATATTGAAGTATATTCTTTTTATTTATTGCAATTTTAATATATTAATAAATTAAGGGCATCATCATCTCTCCATGTTACACAAGAAGGGACATTAGGAAAGCACACAAGGGATCATGAAAATATTTAAAATTAATAGCACTGATAGGAACTTATAAATTTTATTGTGCATAGAAGGAATGTGCATAAGTTTCGATAAACTTGAAGAAATTTCTCTCCAAAATCCGGATGGATTGTTGTGACGAGCCTTTCACTAATGAGGTCATATGTTCATGTTCTTTTCATTTTTATAATAGGTTCGAGCCATGGCTTCCTTTGTGGTTCGAGCCAAGGGAATAAGAAATCAATCCACTTTATTCCTACAGAAATTATATGAAAATTAATTCTTGGCCAAATAAGCATACAACAAACAAATCCATCCGTCTGATAGTGAAGTTTAGGATGTCGATCGTGCTCAATATGTTTTCAACTTAGCCCCTCATCAGTTTTGGCGTACGTAAACAAAGTTTTGAACCCTTTGTCTTAGTTAGATGGTGTCGTCATGTTACCTTAGGACTTTCAAAACCCAAAATATCTGACTTGACATTGCTTCAGATATTTTTGATTGATGTCAAAACGAAACATTAAATCCAACGCGAAGTGTATATTGATAGTGTATATTTAATTAGTATTGTGGACATTATATTTTCCAAAACAATTTATGCAAATTAGAGAGGTTTAAATTAGATTAAAACTAAAGTGATAATACTTTAAAATATATGAAGTATTTCATATAGTATACAGTTGTCAAAGCGACACGCCAATAAAATATAGTATGAAGAGAATACAAGGTACAACCAATTAATTTAACAAGATAATAAGCAAGATAATTATGGCGGAGATCTAGAAAGTTGGAAAAGGACCAAATGGTCCATATTAGAGTGCATGAGTGATTTAGGAATAAGTCTACTCTACCCCTAAGCTATTGATGTTGGTCTACTTAACCTCCTAACATATAAACCGAGTATTCTACACCATGTACCTGTTGTAATATTTCAAGAATAAGAGACATGCTTTCAATAATAAATAAATTGCAGATAACAATAATATTGACAATTCCTTGAATAACAATCACATTTCTCAGATAATACACATGTTTATAGATTACATACATGAATAAGTACATTTCAAAATAATAGAAACATGAGCCTACTTTATCCATGGTTGTTCTCGAATCCATAAACAATTCAAGTAGATGAAGAAAACAGATCAAAGACCAAAACATAAGAATTATGTTCATAAATTACTCTCAGATAGTGGGTTGCTTTTACAAGCCTTCCAACACTAGGTGTTGTCAAATCCTCGACTAGTATGGCACTCCTATTCAAATTGAACTTAATTCTATACTTTGATTTAGACCAAAAGAGGATTCAGTGACAAATAATTCTCAACAGTAGCAAATACCAGAGTCATAGATATAAACAAGTCTATGCAGGGACTGAAACAACATGCGCATGCTCAGTCACACGGCCAACACTCAGCCGCAGTGGACTCACAGAAGTGTGAGTAAAATCAAAGATCCACCAACATATGCTACTCAATATTTCCAGTCACAGATAATAACCAGAGTATCTCAGGGATACAAAAACAAGTATAGAATTCAAAGGATAAGCCACACTAGCCTCACAATTCACCACTAATCATCATCGAGTATATCTTAATCCGTCTAACCATGCAATCACACCCAAGATTGAACTAGCAGATTGCACGATACTAAATCGAACGAACAGAGAGAGGCAATGAAAACTCACTGCACGTAGAGAGTCTACGTGGGAAGACAAAGCTCAGCGAACAATTGTTCTGTCCCAGAAAACCAATTCCGCCGCTCACGTCCGAGTCGTCGAAGCGGGAGGTTGACGGAGATACTGAGTCGCTGTCGATGCTGGCGGGAACGTCATCGGCAGCAACCCGAGGAGTCGATGTACACTGCACAGAACCGCACCCAATCACCTGGCCAAGATCGACACCGAACGAAGCAGAGACAGCAACACAGCACCACACAGGCGCTGCAGCAGTCACACCACACCGCACAACCACCCTCAATCGAAGACCTGAGCTCGACAGAATCGAAATCGAGCGAAAACAGAGAGTGGATCGGAGAGGAGAGGAAAAGTGAACTGCTATATTCTCAGGAAGAGGAACTTCCCCCAAATATGTAGGCGAGGGAGAGGAGAGAAGCCGCCAGCCCTGGGCCCACGCGCCTCATGAGCTCCGAGAAGCTCGGGCGCCATTGGCCGCCGCCAGCGCCGCTGCCGCTCAGTCCGCCCACGAGCGGAACGCTCGGCCGAGCGTTGACGAGCAACAGCGAAGGGATAAGCTCTATCCCTTGGCTGGCGGCTGGCTCTGGCCTCTCGTTGCTGCTGGCGTGCTGGGCTGCTCGGCCCAGTAATGGGCCTTGTAGCGGCCCAGTTCGCCCAGCAGCCATTCTTTTTTTTAATCCATTTACTAAAAGGGAAAAAACCCCTAAAATGGACAACAGTACCATCCAAAACCGTCTAAATAACCCCTAAGGTGGTTTTAGAGGTGGTTATTGCTGTCATTGCATTACATCTGAACAACTATGTGGCAAAGGCATGTTTTAAATCTACTCCACTCAAAATATTGATTTTTATCTACATAATGCCATCAAACTACATAGTTAGATATTTAGTCCTGTAAATTATTTAATATGATTTTAATCACCCCCTAAAATGGTTTTATGTTTGACATGGACCACTACTTGCAATTGACATGGCGCTAACCTCATATCTATCTATCTCACAAGTATATCATGCGAGTGGTTTCTACACCAGTCTAGTTTATTCTTGTCATACTGTCACATAACTAGATCAAGGTAGTGTGGATATGGCTAGTGAGACATGTTTGTATTTAGGAGCGATGAAGGACCATCCTCTATGTAGTGATCTACATCATGAAATAGCAAGGCTTCTAACATTGCATACCAGTTGAGCACATCCATATCTTGATCTAATTACTTAGGATCTTTCCATAGCATATGATAAACATCACATTCTTTCATCCATGAGCCAATTATCCAATAATAATGATGATGTATTGCAAAGCTTCACCATATAAGCTGTCCGCGAGTGTGCTCGACGACCACGCCATCCCGTTTGAACGGTGCATCCCTGGGTGGCATGTTCACCTCCTCAACTGGGGCGGCCGGCTCACCTTGACGAACGCCGTCATGTCTCTGAAGCCGGTGTACGCCATGGGGGCCGTGCGCCTGCCCCGCTCCACTGTCGACCGGATGGACAAGCCACGATTTGGCATGGTCTGGAAAGGTGCCCCACACTGCTCCGGGGCTTGGACAAAGGCGTGTTGCCTCAAGGAGGAAGACGGATTCGGCATTGTTGACATCGACACCCAGAACATCTGCCTACTCCTCAAGACGATCGACAAGCTTGTGACGGGCCACAACAACCCATGGGCGAACTGGGTGTGCTACTGGTATGTGCCCGGTCGACGCTCACCGCCGACACCCTCCTGACCTACCGTGCCCTTACTTGGGTACAAGAAGCTTGGTAGTTCAGATTCGGAGCTAATCAAGACCAACATGACCGTCAGCGGCATTGAAGGAGGAGAGCCTATTGGTGCTAAGGGGGTGATTTCTATGGAACTTACTATTGGGAGCAAGACCTTGGCCACTGCTTTCTTCGTTGCTGAGACTCAAGGTAACTTCAGTTTAATCTTGGGTCGTGATTGGATTCATGCAAACCAATGCATTCCTTCTACATTGCATTAATGTTTAATTCAATGGATAGATGATGATGTAGAAGTTGTGCATGGTGATACTTCTGCTTGTGTTGCTTTAGCTGATTGCTCTTTGGTTGGCATTCATGATGATGTTAGATGTTTGTTAGGCTTAGATCTTTCTGAATTTGAGTTTATCAGCTGTACTAAGAATGCCTCATCCCTGCTGTCATAAAGCCGATGAACAATCGGTTGAATCATCTCATATGATTTAATGGATAATCGAGAGTGGTTGCAGCAGAGACTTGAACACTATCGGTCGCATCTGAACGATATGTGTGAAGCCATTGAAGATTTTGATGATATAAGCGAGCTAGGATGTGGTTTTACATCGGTCGATCCTCTTGAAGAGGTAGATATTGGTGATGGTTCTTTGCCCAGGCCGACGTTTGTAAATAAGAATTTAGATCCTGTTTTTAAATTTGAATTAATAAAGCTTTTAACGGAGTATGTTGATTGCTTTGCTTGGAATTATCATGAAATGCCTGGTTTAAGCCGAGAGCTTGTTGAGCATCGGTTGCCTATTAAGTCTGGTTTTAGGCCTTATAAACAACCAACTAGGCGTTTTAATCCTGAAATTTATGACCGAGTTAAAGAGGAAATAAATCGGTTATTAGAAGCAAAGTTTATTAGACCTTGTCGATATGCTGAATGGATTTCTAATATTGTGCCCGTAGAAAAGAAAGGAACGGGTAAGATTAGAGTGTGTATTGACTTTAGAAATCTTAATCGTGCTACTCCTAAAGATGAATATCCTATGCCAATAGCCGATATGCTTATCGATGCTGCGTTTGGACATAGAATGATTAGCTTTCTTGATGGTAATACTGGTTACAATCAAATATTTATAGCCGAAGAGGATATATCCAAAACGGCTTTTGTATGTCCAGGTTTTGTTGGTTTGTTTGAGTGGATTGTTATGACTTTTGGTTTAAAGAATGCCGGTGCTACTTATCAAAGGGCAATGAATTTAATCTTCCATGATTTGCTTGGTATGATCTTGGAAGTTTATATGATTGATATTGTTGTTAAATCGGCTGGAAGTGTTTCTCATTTGGCCAATTTAAGACTTGCATTTGAAAGAATGCGCCGGTATGGTTTGAAGATGAATTCACTCAAATGTGCTTTTAGTGTGTCAGCCGGGAAGTTTTTGGGTTTCATAGTTCATGAGAATGGCATAGAGATTGATCCAAAGAAGGCCGACACTATTGGCAAGTTGCAGGCGCCTAGCTCTAAGAAAGAGTTGCAAAAATTCTTGGGCAAAGTGAATTATTTGAGAAGATTTATTTGCAACTTGTCGGGAAAGGTGAATGCTTTTACTCCTTTGCTTCGGTTGAAAGATGATGTTGAATTCACTTGGGGGGCAAAACAGCAAGAGGCATTTGATGAGATCAAGCATTATTTATCTTCGTCTCCGGTTCTTCGGGCACCTAGGAGAGGAGTTCCTTTTAAATTATATATCGCGGCCGAAGAAAGTGTCATTGGTGTTGTTTTAATCCAAGAGACCGAAGGAATGGAATATATTATTGCATATGCAAGTAGAAGATTATTGGACGCCGAAACGAGGTATACTTTCATTGAAAAGTTATGCTTATCATTATATAATGCTTGTACAAAGTTAAGGCATTATTTGTTACTAAATACTTGCATAGTTGCTAGTCAAGCCGACATAATTAAATACATGTTGCGTAGACCTATATTGAGTGGTAGAATCGGCAAATGGGCTTATGCTTTAATTGAATATGATTTAGTCTTTGAGCCATTGAAATCTATGAGAGGACAAATCGTTGCCGATTTTATTGTTGAACATATTGATTTAAATGTCGGCTATATTACTTTTACTCCATGGAAATTGCATTTTGATGGATCGGTTTGCAAAAGTGGTTGTGGAGTTGGTGTTATTCTTATATCACCAAACGGTGTTGTTTTTGAGGCTCTTAACCGGTTAGATCATAAATGCACTAATAACCAAACCGAATATGAAGCTTTATTATTCGGGTTGGAGATTTTACATGATATGGGAGTAAAGCATGTTGAAGCATATGAAGATTCTCTTTTGGTAGTGCAGCAAGTATCTAAGGTTTGTCAATGTTTAGATGGATTTTTGAATGCTTATCTTGATAAGTGTTTAGATATTATATCTTGCTTTGATGAATTTATCATTTATCATGTACCAAGAGAAGAGAATACTAGAGCTAATGCGTTGGCACAGCAAGCATCAGGCTATAATGTTCAGAAAAGAAATTTTCTTAAAAAGAGGCCAATGTTTCGTGAAGCCGACGTTTCTGCTCTGGAACAGGTGGTTCGACCGCCTATTACAGCCGGTTTGACCGGCTCGGCCGGTCTAACCGCCAGTACAGGCGGTCTGACCGCCTACACCCCTGGAAACACCGATTCGGCTGTTGATTATTTTCAATCTGTTATGGCTGATGCTGGTGATTGGAGGGAGCCTCTGGTTTGGTGAAGTATTTACAGGATACTAGCAGGTCAGTAGATCGAAAAGTCCGACGATGGGCTTTCAAGTTTACTTTGATTGATGGTGAACTATAACATCGGACCATGGATGGATTGCTTTTGAAATGTTTAGATCCTGATCAAACTAGATTGGCTATGGCAGAGGTTCATGAAGGGATTTGTGATACACATCAATCGGCTCAAATGATGAAGTGGCTCCTTAGGCGGGCTTGCTTTTATTGGCCTACAATGATAGCCGATTGTTTTCTTTATTACAAAGGATGTGAAGAGTGTCAAAAGTTCAGGGATATTCAGATTGCACCTGCTGCGTTGATGCATTCGATCATTCAGTCATGGCCTTTTAGAGGATGGGGTTTAGATTTTGTTGGTAAGATTCATCCTCCTTCATCCAAGGGTCATTGTTTTGTGATTGTGGCTACTGATTATTTCACCAAGTGGACTGAAGCAATTCCCCTCAAGAACATGACACATAGGGAAGTGATTGAGTTTATTACTGAGCATATAATTCATAGATTTGGGATTCCTCAAACATTGACGACGGATCAAGGGACGTCGTTTATTTCTAAAGAGGTACGTGAGTTTGTTGGATCCTATGGTATTAAATTTCTCAATTCATCTCCATATTATGCTCAAGCCAATGGTCAAGCCGAGTCTAGCAATAAGATTTTGATCAAGCTCGTATAGAAGAAGATTGAAGATCATCCTAAGTGGTGGCACGAGGTATTATCTGAAGCATTATGGGCGCATCGTATTTCTAGACATGGTGCTACTAAGGTTACTCCATTTGAGCTCGTCTATGGTCAGGAGGCCGTTTTGCCCGTTGAGGTAAATCTGGCTACTTATAGATTGGCTAAGCAAAATGATCTTGATGCTAGCACATATTGTGCTTTGATGATGGATAATATTGATAATGTGACCGACAAGCGTTTGGATGCCTTGGAGGAGATTGAAAAGGATAAAAAAAGAGTGGCTCGAGCATACAACAAAAAGGTAAAACTCAAATCCTTTCAAGTTGGTGATTTAGTGTGGAAGACTATTTTACCCATAGGAACAAAGAGCAACAAATTTGGTAAATGGTCGCCAAATTGGGAAGGACCATATCGTATTGTGAAGGTTTGTTCTGGGAATTCCTATATGGTGGAGACTTTGCAAGGATTTCAGTTGCCAAGGGCACTCAATGGGAAGTACTTGAAGAGCCATGCAAAGATTTATAGTCTGGTTGGGTGTAGGCTTACCAGTCATAGGGCTGTCACAGATTTGTGTACATCTTGAATATCGAGGCCTCTTTTTTTGAGAGGCAACGTTTAGTCTAGTTCCCGTTGCATTTGCCCCCCCCCCCAAGCTAGCTCTTCATCGCCTGCCCATATCTTCATGAACTGGGTGAGCTAGAGTGCCGTGATGTAGGCAATAAGTTTGGGAAAGGCATGAATTTGGCTTGTCGGACGATAGTCCTTGATGCATTTCGCACCTCCTTCTTCGGCACAAGGACTATGTTGGCAGTGTTGAGGAGATTTAGGTCAGCGCATCGCAGGTAGTGGACAATGTTAACCACCGCAGTGCCATCAGACTTTAATGATAAGACGATGTTTTTTTTTTAAAAAAAGAGAGACACAGTAAAGCCATCTGGCGCTAGTGCCTTGTCTAGCACCATACCATCTCTGAAATGACATGCAATATTTTTGTTTCAGCAATCATATCATCGAGTCTGGCTAGGTCAAGGGTGGGCATGTTTAGAGCATCCCAGTTGAAATCAATATACCACGTGGGCGGGACGTTCATCAAAGGGGAGAAGTGTTCGTGGATGATCCTTGCCTTTTTGTCGTGGGTGATGGTCCATGAGTTGTCCTTACAGAGTCGCTGAACGAAGTTTTTCCTTCGTGAGCTTTAAGGTTAAAGAACTTTGTATTGGCAATGCCCTCTCGCAGATACCTGATTCTAGAGCACTGCTTCGTCCTAGCTCGTTCCATCACTGCCCAACCGAGGACCCATTGAGATGAGGTAGTCCCAGCGTATAGAGCCAAAGGTCTTCGAGATATCGAGCTTGAGAAATAAAAAGCGGGTTCTGTTCTTATGAAAGCGAGGAGCAATATTCCGCACATAGAGGAAATTATCATATATATTCTGCCCTTTTATATATGAATGCACTCCGGCAAGGCACAGCGTAAGTATGTTTAATATAATCTTTGTGATTGCATGAAACAAACTGATTAACAGTCTTAATAAGTATTTCTCAATAAAGTTCTATTAGGATGTATTAATACCATTTTCATGGATTATTGGGGTCTGCAGGCTGCAGCCAATAATCTCATCCCATTAGCAACTAAGTTAACGAGAGTTGGGATAGAATAGTAGATTGCCCCAAAGGGAAACGGGAGATGCAATGGGAGTATGTTGTTGGAACACTATTTTCCCTTTTCACATGACCTTGGATTGGGGAAAGAGGGCTTCCACAGATGCTGCCCGTCCTTCTTTGGTATAAGGACTAAGAATTTGTTGTCTTGGCCAAATGATGTCCTAATGTTACGTTGTGATGGATTGGAAATAGTTTAGATCAATCCTAGATCTCAAAACACAGTACATCTTTTAAAACTCTTAACTACGCTTTCGATATTTCGATTGTCAACTTAAAAACCATCTGTGCTGATAGGGTACGGTCTATATGTCTTCGAAACTGGTTTGAAAAAAAATTAAAACTTTATCATGCTTAAAGAATATTTGATTTAGTAGTTGTTGAAGAATATTTGATTTGCCAAGCAAACTGCACGGATAAACGTTGACTTGGGCCATGCTTATTTTGGCATGCAGATTGTTTCAAAGTGTTACAATCAACCGGTCAAAACAAGCAATTTCCTGGTTATAACAATATTTGATTATGGATTTGTGGGCTGGGATTCGAAAGGGTCAGGAGAGGAATGTTGCCTGGCCGTAGAGGAGGAACAGATTAATTAAGATCTAATGGTCCATAATTGGAGTGCTTCTGTGATGTAACTTCTCCAAACTCAAGGTCTATTTATTATAAATGCATGCTCTTCTTCACCAAACTAAGCCCTACAACAACAAGGCAAGCGAATCAGTTTAATCCCAAACCAGCATGTACACGACCAAGCCTCCCTCCCTCTTCAAGAGCCACCCTTAGGCGGCAGCTAAAAGACTCCTAACTACCCTTTGGATGTTTTGATTGTCAACTTAAAAACCATCTGGATTGATAGGGTACAGTATATATGTCTTCGAAACTGGTTCGACAAAATTACAACTTCATCATGCTTAAAGAATATTTGATTCAGTAGTTGTTGAAGAATATTTGATTTGCCAAACAAACTGCAGGGATAAACGTTGACTTGGTCCATGCTTATTTTGGCTTGCAGATTATTTCCAAAGTGTTACAATCAACCGGGCAAAACAAACAATTTCCACGATGCAACAATAATTGATTACGGATTTGTGGGCTGGGATTCGAAAGGGTCAGGAGAGGAATGTTGCCTGGCCGTAGAGGAAGAACAGATTAATTAAGATCCAATGGTCCATAATTGGAGTGCTTCTGTGATGTAACTTTCTCCAAACTCAAGGCCTATTTATTATAAATGCATGCTCTTCTTCACCAAACTAAGCCCTACAACAACAAGGCGAGCGAATCAGTTTAATCCCAAACCAGCATGTACACAACCAAGCCTCTCTCCCTCTTCAAGAGCCACCCGGAGGCGGCAGCCGAGCCACCGCCTGAGGGCCGAAACGCCGGTTACCTCATTGTGAAGAGCGTTAGAGACGAGGAAGATGATGAGATCACATGCTTGGACCCGACCAGGCGCATACTAGGGCTGCCGTTCCCGCAGAACCGCGTCCTCGGTGTGCAGAATGGCAAGTTCTATGTACCCATCATGTTCGTGCCCGTCCCTGATCAGCCTCTCGCGTCCAACCGCTACTACATCGTTGCCGCCAGCGGCAATTGCAAGGGGCTCGTGATGGCGTGCTCCCGCGAGGAGGACATGACAATGTGTTGCTTCTGCAAATGCATCCCTGACGCGGCTCCACGGCCGTTCGACCCGGCCGACGTCTACCAACAGATCGAGATCGTCCAGTCCCCACACAAGCGGGGCTGGTTCACGGCGAGGTCGGTTGCCGCCGACGGCTTCCCACCTTCCACCTACCGGAGTAAGTACTGGAAGGTGGACGACTGCGAGTCCAAGAAGAAGATCGTCCTCGGCGAGGCACCGGGCCTCCACGTGGTGCTCCGTTCACGCCGGCTGGCCGATGGCGTTCCAGGGGCAGCAATGGCGGTCGTCGGAAAATGGTACTGCCCGTTCTTCCTCATCAGAGAAGATGGCGTAGTACGACGGGACCAGGTGGGCCGGTTCTACGAGGTCGTGCTGGAGCAGAGATGGGAGCCGGTGCATGGTGACGCCGTGAGGCACGTGGATGACAACTCGAAGCTTGCCAGCAAGAAGGTGCTCGTCGGTGGGAGCGCCGAAGCAAAGTTGGAGGTGGGGAACTCGCGGGATGGCACAACGAACATGTGGTTTGTGGCAGCGACGACCGGGCAGAGGGTGGGCGTGTGCACGACGTTGTGGGAGAGGATGCTATGGGAGGAGACCCAAGGCGGGTGGGTCTACGAGGAGAAGGATGCCGGGAGCGTAGCTGACGGATCGGTGGTGCTGGTGGAGAGGTTCGTGGTGAAGAGGATGGATGGGAGCGTGGTCGTGGCCTTTGATTTCGTTCATCACAATACAACGAACGCTGTGCGTGTTGTCTGATCGAGAGTGAGATCGTCTATACCAGTACCGAGCATATTTATAATATATGAAGGCAGTGTTTGGTTTTGTGGGTGTGCCATATGTCCGTCTGTTCATCATCATGCTTTGCTTTAGGGAGGACTTGTTTTGGTTTTTAGTTTGTGTGAAGTGAGAAACTAAAAGGGCTTAAAGCTTGCTGTACAGAAATTGAGTCTTAAAATGCATAACATTTCATATATAATATATATTTTTTTATCTATATATCACCTTAAAGCTTGTTGGAGAGGATAGAATTACCTATACCTCATCTATAAGTTTGTTGATAAGTCTTTGAATTGTTGTATACCCATATAGTAATATGATTTTTTTTTGCACGTTACGTGAATTCCCTATGCGTTTAGCTAACGCACAAGAAAATTATGAATTTCCCTGTGTGTCATATGAATTTCCTTGTGTGATTTTCATGTGTGTTGTATGGATTTCTCAATGAGTTTAGAAAATTCCCTGTGTGTTTTTTAGAACCGTCACGAAAGTAGGAATTTTCCTGTGTGTATCCATAAAAACACTCAAGAAAATTAGGCACCCACAGGGATTAGCCTCCATCACTTACATATTGGAACCAATTTTGACAAAATCACAATTTTATCATTCTTAAATAATATTTGATTTAGTAGTTGCTGAGTCTCGCATGCCAAGCAAGCTGCACGGGTAAACGTTGATTCGGGCCATGCTTGTATTAGCGTGTATATTGTTTCAAAATGTTACAATATAATCAACCGGGCAAAACAAACAATTTCTAGGTCGTAACAATATTTGATTATGGATTCGTGGAGTGCGATTCGAAAGGGTCAGGAGATGATGAACAGGCAGACATAGCAAACCCAGAAAACCAATCAATGCCTGCATAAGCACGGTCGTGCTCGTAGTGACAACACGCCTCTCGGACAAGCATTTTTTTTTTAAGAAACGGGAATATATTTCAATATTCTTTCGTTGCATTGTGACGAACAAAGTCGAAGGCCACGACCACGCTACGATCCATCCTCTGCACCAGAAATCTCTCCACCAGCACCACCGATCCGTCAGCCACGCTCCCGGCATCTTTCTCCACGTCAATCCACCCGGCTTTGTTCTCCTCCCACAGCATCCTCTCCCACACCGTCGTGCACACGCCCACCCTCTGCCCGGTCGTTGCAGCTACGAACCAACTGAACGCGCCGCCATGCCACGAGCTCCCCATCTCCAACCTTGCTTCGATGCTCCCGCCGATGAGGACCTTCTTGCTGGCGAGCTTCGAGCTGTCATCCGCATGCCTCACGGCATCGCCGCGCACCGGCTCCCATCTCTTTTTTTTTTTAGAACACGCAGGAGAGCTACGTATCATTGATTAAGAAGATAGTAACATTACAACGCGGATCATTCAAGTTACATGAAAGATGGGCTAAAACGCTAAGAAACAACAACGACCAAAGAAAAGACTAGCCTAGTTTAGACGCACGACAAGAGCTCAAATGTCGCTCCCCCAGGCGCCCGCCTGCCTCGCTGCTTCTAGGAGCTCTTCATCCGTCAGATCCCTTGCCGCAGGTAAGAGATCACGGAGAGCCGGGAAATTGCGCACATCCACGATCTCCGTGAAGAATCTCTTGTACTCCTTGCATGCATCCTCGATATCCTGAGTAGCATTACCACCCAGAAATCCCAATTTCTTCATGGCAATCACTTCTCCCTTCTTGGAAGGCCTGACCGCTTGGTTGATGGGTTGATTAGCAAGGCGTCTACTTCTGCGTAGGCCCGAAGTTCCAGCCAGTGTCGAGGCTAGCGAGGGTGGCATGAGCGCAGTTGGCGGAACCGGACCTAATAGAGATGGCTGCGACGAAAGTGTGATGCTTGCGAGGAAGGCCGTCGTGGCCGCCATGGCAGCGGCCGTCGAGGGGCTTCTGTTTGCAGGACTGGAGGCAGCGGGCGTCTGGGGCGGCTCCATGGCAGAGGTGGGCTGCTTAGAAGCACCCTGTCTTTGTGAAGCAGAACCAACGGCCCTGCTAGGGGATGCCTCCTCCGATCCGTTGGCAATAGCCTCGGTTTCAATGTTGTCGAAATCAAGCCTCATCGGGGTGTGTTGGGACTGGACCCGCCCGCGTGCTCGACGCTGGTAGGTCCGGAGCGTAGCAGGCGTGATGAGGTCCGGAGCGTACCGGCTCCCATCTCTACTCCAGCACGACCTTGTAGAACACGTCCCGGCCCATCTGGTCCCGTCTCTTTACGCCATGTTCGTTGATGAGGAAGAACGGGCAGTACCATTTCCCGACGGCCACCGTTGCTTCCCCCGGCCGTATGCCGCCGGCGAGCCGGTGCGAACGGAGCGCCGTGTCCAGGCCGAGTGCCTCGCCAAGGACGATCTTCTTCTTGGACTTGCGGTCATATAACTTCCAGTTCTTCCAGCGGAAGATGGAGGGAGGGAAGCCATCGGCTGCGACAGCTCTCGCCGTGAACGAGCCTCGCTTGAGCTGGACGATCTCGATCTGCTGGTAGACGTCGTTCGGATCGAACGGCCGTCGATCCACGCTGGGGATGCACCGGCACAGACAGCAGTTGGTCACGTCCTCCTCGCGGGCGCACGCCATCACGAGCCCCTTGTTCTTGCCGCTGGGGACAAGGATGTAGTAGCGGTTGGACGCGAGAGGCTGGTCGGGGATGGGCACGAACACGAAGTGTTCAGAATCGTCGCCGTGCTC
Source organism: Digitaria exilis (assembly GCA_015342445.1). NCBI lineage: Eukaryota > Viridiplantae > Streptophyta > Magnoliopsida > Poales > Poaceae > Digitaria > Digitaria exilis. Next base: position 3,319,722 of record JACEFO010001795.1, read on the forward strand.
CACCGTGAGGACACGGTTCTGCGGGAACGGCAACCCCAGCACGCGCCCGGTCGGGCTGAAGCAGCTCATCTCACCATCTTCATCATCTCTGGCGTTCTTCACAACGAGGTAGCCGGCGTTTCGGCCCTCCGGCGGCGGCTCAGCTGCCGCCTCTAGGTGGCTCTTGAAGAGGGAGAGAGGCTTGGTCGTGTACATACTGGTTAAACTATGTTAATTGGTGAACAAGAGCATGTATATAGGCATTGGAGAGGTTATTACTGACAGACACTCCAACAATACCTCCAAAAAAACGGTAGCACTCCAATTATATAGAGCATTGGATCTTCCGGCAGTTTCTTCTCCTCAGTTAACATTCAGGCTCGATCAGCACAGACTAGTCAAGTCAAAGACGTGTTTCCATATGGTTCAATAATGCATCTCTGGACTTTTATTTCATCTTTAATTTTGTATAGTACTTTGACAATATAATTTTGTATCATCTTTCGTCAAATGCATCATGTCCATGAAAGCGAAGCAGGAGGTGGGGGCTCGCCAGACAGTGAAGGCTACATGTGGTTCAGGGCGGCGGCGACGGGGCAAAAGTCTTACAGCTACAAAGACTTGTTTTTTAGTGTTTGGAATTGGTTGCTGCCGTACAGTTATCAGTAAGTGCCCCTTGAAGATAATCACTTCATTCTGTTTTTTGTTATCATCCCAGAGATTATATATTCTTGTACGCAATAGCACACGTAGCAGATCGACCTTCAGTTCTCTGTTGTTCCAGATTTTAGTTTCATCACTTTCGTATTGCCTACCTTATTCGGTACTTCTCTCACAGCCCTCCAGCACTGAGGGGAAACTATAGCAAACACAACCAGGTGAAGCACTATTTTCCCAGGCATTGTATTCAGCCTAATGTAAACTTGCTACGATCATTAGGAGGAGTGCTCCTATATACACACACACACACATAAATAATGTTTGCATCCATCTATCTACAGAGGACGGCAAAAGTAGCCATTATCTCATCAGAGTTAAATGGACTGATGTTTAAAATATCCAGTCAGAGATGTGGAGAAAATAAAGATGGATACTCATACATGGAGCAGAGATATGTTTGTATTTATGGGTAATATATCGGTATATGTTTGTATGTATATATTTACAACTATATGGATCCTTAAATATGCATGGGACAAGATAAAGCTTGCATCCATGTACATCTACTATATCGATACCAATATGTATGGGGGCAAGATTTGCTACCATTTATAAAGAATATATATTGGTGTTTGTGTCTACAACTACATCCATCCTTGATTATGTTCTCTCTCTGTACCAAAATATTTGTCAATGTTAATTTTTCCTCGTGATGTTTGACCATTCGCCTTATCCAATAATTTATTAAAAATATACACAAAAGTCACTCACTCTTAAAATATATTTGATAATAAAGTAAAAAGGTACTCATATACTTTTTTTAATAAGACGAATGGTCAATCGTTGTGGCAACTTCAACACCGATAAATATTATGAAATATCTCCATACCGAGGAAGGATGTTTTAGATAAGTTTATTATTTTAAAATAAACTTGCTTAATTACTTGCCCCAAATGATTTGTATATATAAGAACGGAGGACCCATACTTGATGGATATCCATACTAATATCCCTCTGTTCTTAAACATTTCCATGCACCATATATGTTAGCACTTGTAGATAATGTATCAGTACAATGTTCTAATATTTATTTATATCAGCTATATGGAATTATGGATACTCCAAGACAGGTTCGCTGGTGCTGCACCAATAAAACAAGAGCCCGTGAGGTTCTGCCTGGAATGTTGAATTCAGTACTGCATGATTTTGGAGCGCACCGATTCATTCGATGGTACTAAGAAGATAACATTGAATCAGTTGGTGTTGAAGGGAAAAGAAGGCAAGCTTAAAGGCCCCTCTATGTGGAAACCACCGATTCATTTGGTGGTACCAGGAAGAAGGCACCGACTCAATCGGTGCATGTACGGCCCATGAGTCAGGACCTCAATGGCTAGCTAAGGTGGCATCACCGTCTAATTCGGTGGTACCTCCCCTAAGACCATCGGATTACTAAGTGGTACCCAGGAAGTTGCAACGACTTGTTTCTTGGGTTGGGGCTATAAAAATCACACCCCTTGGCTAGAGGGTGAGCGTCTGCAGGATGGTGTGGGAGAGGATGTTGTGGAAGGAGACCAAAGTTGGTTGGGTCGACAAGGAGGTGGAAGACCGAGAGCGAATAACGGATCAGTGGTGGTGGTGGAGAGGTTCTTGGTGAAGAGAATGGATGCGAGCGTGGTTGTGGCCTTCACAATACGAGGTAAGATGAGCTGGTCTAAAAGTGATATTGTCACTAGTCACTACCAGTACGGAGTATATGCAGGCATTGTTTGGTCCTTTGGAGTTGTGACATATGTCCATGTCTTCATCGTCATGCTTTATTTGCTCAGGGAGGACCCTTGTTATATTTTTGTTTGTGTGAGGTGACAAATTTAAAGAGCTTCTTTCTATATACTATGCGTTCACTACTACGGAATGGACCTGATCAGACAACCTTTTACAGCTAGTTTATTTTACCAACCGGCTGTAATGAGTGGATGGGGCATCACAGCCGGTTCCAGCCACGAACCAGCTGTAACATTAAAGCCGGTAGGTGGTTGGACCCGTTTGTAATGCCCCATATACATTACAAATTTGAGTTTTTTTTCAAAAGGTCTCGGGTGAAGAAAGGATCAATAGGAAAGTTGTAGATTTTGAAAATTTATGAAACTTTGTAGTTATCAACTTTTTTATTTGAGATAATTTTTTCAACAAAAGTATATTTGAAGTTTCTCAAATTTAAAATTTAAATTTCGTAAACAACCTTGAATGGAGAAATGACCAATACGAAAATTGCAGATTTCCAAAAGTTATAAAATTTTTGTAGTTGACAACCTTTTAATTTGACTTCCTTTAGGCTCTCAAACTGGCAAATTTGTCTCGATGTGGTACAATATGTAGGGAATAAAAATGGGTTATGGACGCATAAGATAGTGCAATGCAGTGGTAGGAGACTACCCACGAGAAAGAGGTCTCCAGTTTGAATCCTGCCGGTCGCGTAGCGCGTAGATTTTACGTGAAAAATGCGTGACTTGCGCCTTGCAACTTGATGACGGGTGATGGGGTTTTCCACGGTCTCAAAACCCCTAAAACCCTGCTGTGATAAAAGACATCACTATCGGTTGGTGGTTCCAACCGGCTATGATATTGCCTCTCATCATAGCCTGTTGGAGCCAGATGTATTGCCCGAGGCAATACAATTGCTATATTCGACTTGGCCCTCATAACCGGCTCGAAAGGGGGGGTTACGAGCTGGCTGGAAAGACCATTTGATTATTCCTGCCATTAGTATGTGGATATTCTTCTTTCTATCTCATCGAGGAAATCACTAAAAAAATATTTGGGCTTTGTAGGTTGGAAACCTGTTTTTTGTCATTGGACTTTGTGTGCTACGAAATCCATATAGTATTCTGATATTTCCAAATGATAAAATAAGTCAAATAATAGATGCATTGCCAACATGGTGACGATATAAGCTAAGTGTTGACGGTCCTTATCTCCAAATATTCATTTGTCAAGTGTCATATAAAAAAAATCTTCAAAACTAGAATAGGGCTATGATTCTAATGATTTTCACGAGTTTTGGTGATCTATGACATGCAGGTACCCTCAAGTAAAAGTATAAGGAAAATGGATGTAGAGAGGATTCAAAATTTTCGGAAAAAATTATCGGACCTTACCGAAAAATGTAAAATATTGGGAATATTGAAAAAAAATCTCAAAAAAACCTTTTGTATGATATTGCTAGAACAACTTCTAAACACCATATATCCTAATTATGTGCATAACAATAATGAAATATGTCAAGAATATCATAATTTTAGTACATTTGATGATTTACTGTATGGAATTTTGGTAAAAAAAAAAGTTATCGCTGACTAGCGATAAACACGATATATCTGAAATTTCAGCAAAAAAGTTACAATAAAAGAGTATCATGCACCGAATGATTGACAACATAACCATTGGGACTAACAATATTGTTTTATGTATCTTTGTAGTTATTTTTAGATCGCAAGGATACCATGGAACCCATCGAAATGATTATCAATGTCCAAATACTCAGTGGACACCCAAATAGGTTTTGGACATGGATCTAAATATCTTTGGACATGAAAGATTGGACACCCAAACCATTATAAAAAGTGTCATATTCAAGGAGGTCAAAATTATGGCAAAGAAAATTTGGATGAAAGACCCATGAAGAAACGATGTAGACTGAGCCATCAAAGCATTACACCGATTCATTCGGTGATGGTCATGAACAACACCGAACCAGTCAGTGATGAAGAGGAGCAAGAGTGCTCTTTGTGTATTAGCACCAATCCATCTTGTACTTATCCATAGGGATCATCGATTCAGTTGATGGTGGCATCAAGACTGCTGGAAGACGAAGGCACCAATTTGATGGTCATCCACGAAGTTACTCGACCAGGGAGCTTAGCCCTTGCACGAACATTCCCTTGAGAGAGGATCTCCAATGAGGACTAGTGGAAAGTTTGTGAACTTTCCGATACCTCAGTCAAAAAAATGTGCCAAGAGTTTGAATTCTCTACCCCTTTACCTTCCATATTTTGTATTGCACTTCTTTCCATATTTATCTTTTCTAGACTTTCCATGCTAGTACAGGATTGAACCTAGTGTACAAAACTTTGAGCGGTAAAGATAGAAATATATAGAAAAAACCTAGAACACGTTTGGATAAAAATTAAGATAGGTTTTTATATGTGCATTTGAAGCCTTAGTTTTTAGAACATCAAACTCACCCCCCCTCCTCTTAGGATGACAAGGTCCCTTCGCAGACCAAACTAACTCAAATCAAAGCATCGCACGCAATGCTAGGATGTGGACAAAATGGGAAACCAACCAACCAAAGTTGAGCCTAAATGGGCTAGCCAATGGCTGCCCAATCCACTAGGTTGGCTGAGCCAGGCTAGTGGGCCCAAGTGCCCAATCTTTGTGGGACGGTTCCATGTTGGTTCTCAAGGTTGGCAGAGGCTACTACCATAATTAAACTCCTCACAATGGACCTATGAAGCCTATATAAACAACCCAAAACCCCCTCATTGGGAGATAGGAGAAATCAGTACACCTTAGAGGATGAGGGAGAAGAGAGAAGCTCCTTGTTGTACCTAGGGTAGGGAGTGCGTGAGGATAAGTGTTGGAGAAAGAACCAGATTTATCCAACTCACCTTCTACCTTGTACCTTGTTGGATATGAACAATTGAGTGACTATTCAAGTTCATCTTTTGCATTTTTAAGCTCTTTGCTAGGTTTATTCTTGGTATTGTTAGCTTGCGGGATCAAGTGTCTGCCTTGGCGGGATATTCTAGGGTAAGACCCCTGGTAAAGACGGGTAAGCTGGTACACCGCTAGAATAAGTTATTTTGGGTGTGGCTATGGTGTCTAAATCTAAGAATTTCCTCTTAGTTGCGTTTATGCTCAACAACATTACATGATAGGTGACGGACAGTGACCTTGTTCATTCGTCACCCACTGTGTGACTTGTGTACTCCCTCTGTTGGGCATAGGGTAGTGTTTATTAGTTATTGTCGGAGGGATGTCGCTCAAGCAAACTTTCAGAATGGAATGAAGAAAGAGAGTTCTGGTTACCATTTTCTCAACAGGCCTTAGCTCAATTCCAGCCGTTGTCTGCAGAAATAGTTGATCTCGCTCTTAATCCTTCGAATAATGATGTATGTACATATATTTGGGGAACAAACATTTATTCAACTAAAAAGGCCTATCTCAGTTTGCATGGCTCATATCCTGCTTCCCCTCTGTTCAAATGGTTGTGGCAATCAAGAGTTCAAAATAAGTATGAATTCTTCTTTTGGTTGGTGCTCAAAGATAGGATTAACACAAGAGGTATGTTAAAAAGGAGAATATGTATCTTGATACATACAACTGCGTACTTTATGTGGAAATGCGGAAGAGGGTATATTCCATTTGTTCTTCGAATGCCCTTTCAATCAAGCTTGGTTGATAGTTTAAGGGATTGAATGGGATACATCTCTCAATCATCAAATCATGTTTCTTCGTGCCTGGGAAAAAATTGGTTCAGTTATTTTCAGAAAAATTATCATCCTAGCTATGTGGACTCTATGGGTTCATAGGAATAGCATTATCGTTGATGGAGCTATCCTCTCTTTTGTTGCTTGGTATAGACATTTTATTGAGGAGATAAAGCAGTTACCTTAAGGGTCAAACCAAAGATTAAGGATAGAATTAATATTTGGCTGAGTAGTCTCTTATAGTTTCATCTTTATTTCATTAGGCTTGGGGCCTTGTAACATGTAATATTGTTCATATACAAATAAGAAAGAAAGGTAGGGGCCTCCCCTGCCGGTTTCCTAAAAAATCATTTGTTCACATTAGATAGTATTCTGATTGTAGGCATTTTTTTTTCAATTGAAAGGTGTCATCATAGACCATACATGTATGAGTGCGACCCTTAATTGATTTTAAAATTTGTGCCCCAAATGTTTTGACTTGTATTACTAAACAGTAAGATGTAATGATCCACCCAAAAATGAAGTCATCTAATCACTAAAATTTCTTTAACAATAAGAAACATGAGATGAGATGGGGAATTTCATCAACAATATTGAGATAATAACTCATGCCTTAATGTGGGAGGAAAAGAAACAAAATTATTTCCATAATTCCCATGAATAATAATGACAAAGCTCCCCTTATATTCTTGTGAGGAATACTATAAATGAACTGCATTACAAGAAAGTCTTTGAAAGAAATTGTAAACAATAAACTATCATTCGTAGGGATATGTTCTATTGGTTCGGAATAACCATCATCCATTCAGGATTATTGATTTTATAATAATGTATGAACCTGATTGAGATGCGTGGAGGACAAATGGCAACACACTTACAACAGCTTTATTATCTCAACCAATGTATATTGCATAATGTGATAATATAAAGTAAACTATCATGTACGATTTTTTTACTGCATAGGTTAGTAAATGTTATATACAGGTCAACAGGTGTGCAAGGCTGGTTGAGTTTCACCTACTTACCGGCAATTTCTCCCCAATTAACATTTAAGCTCGATCAGTATGGACTAGTCAAGTCAAAGACGCGTTTCCATATGGTCCAATAACCATGTCTGGATTTTTATTTCATCTTTATTTTACCATATATATCACATGCTAAGCAAGACCCATATAGTATTTTGTATCATCTTTCGTCAACGGCTTCGTGTCAATCAATCGCCAAAGATATATACAGATGTATCTTGTCTTCATCGCTATCAACACAAAGTACATGCCACACAAACCATCAGCCTGATCATCAGAATGTACGCGACCAAGCCGCTGTCCCTGTTCAAGAGCCACCCGGAGGCGGCGTCCCGGCCGCCACCGGAGGGCCGCAACTCCGGCTACCTCGTGGTGAAGGACGCCACTGACGACGACGATGGCGATACCTGCTGCTGGGGCACCTGTGGCGGGACACGCGTGCGTGACCTCCCATTCCCTCAGAACCGGGTCCTCACGGTGCGGTACACGGAGCACCACGGCGAGAGCAGCAGCACCTACGCCGACGCCGTCGTGTTCGTACCCGTCCCCGACCTCCCGCTCGCGTCCAACCGCTACTACCCGGTCATCGCCATGGGCAGGCACAAGGGCCTTGTCAGAGCATGCTCGCGCGAGGAGGACATGGTGCCGTGCTGCTTCTTCACCAAGTGCATCAACGACGCCGACCCGAGGCCGTTCGACCCGGCCGACATCTACCAGCAGATCGAGGTCGTGCACCTCCGGCGAGGGAGGTTCACGGCGAGGTCCGTCGCTCCCGACGGCTTCCCTTACTTCCTCTACCGCAAGAAGTCCTGGCGCGCGTACGCGTCCAGGCCCAAGGACTTCGTCGACCTCGGCGAGGCGCGCGGCCTCGACGCCGCGCTCCGGTCGCGCCAGCTCTCCGACGCCGCCGGCGTCCTCGACGCGTTCCCGGCGGCGGCGACCACCGAAAAGGCGGCCGTCGTCGGGAAATGGTACTCCCCGTTCTTCCACGTCATCGAAGGAGGCGTCACGCTACGGGAGCAGATGGAGCGTGGCGCGTTCTACGAGGTGACGCTGGAGCAGCGCTGGGCGCCGGTGGATGGCGTCTCGACGAAGCTGGCCAGCAGCAGGGTGCTCATCAGCGGGAGCGTGGAAGCGAAGCAGGAGGTTGGGAACACGGGACACGGTGACAGCTACGTGTGGTTCAGGGCGGCGGCGACGGGGCAGAGGTTCGGGGTGTGCACGAGCGTGTGGGAGAGGATGAGGTGGGAGGAGTACAGGGGTGGGTGGGTGGACGACGAGGAGGAAGACGCCGGGAAGGTAGCCGGTGGATCGGTGCTGGTGGAGAGGTTCGTGGTGAAGAGGCTGGATGGCAGCGTGGTGGTGGCCTTTGACTTTGTGCATCTCAACAAAATCAGGGGAAAGCAGCTGTGAATACAGAGCATGCATAAAATTCATGTCAACTCTGGCTCTGCGTCGTGTCAGTGAGAGGAGATATTAAATCATGTACATCGTGAGATAATGGTCCTGGGTGCTATTTGGTTCCTAGCTATTCTGCGTATTAGTCTTATAGCTACAAAACCATTTTTTTTTTTTGGTGTGCTTTGGTTAGTGCTGTACATGTTATCAGAAAGTAAGCGTTCCTAGCTGATAATAATTTTATTGCGTTCTTTGTTAGCATCTGAGAGCTTGTATATTGTTATATTCATTTAAAGCAATACCACTGTAGCAGATCGAGCTGTAGTTTTCTGTTATTCCAGTTTTTAGTTTCATTGCTTTGGCGTTGCCTGTGAATTTGGTAATAGGTCTTTTGATTTCAGTAAGCCTTTTAGCACCTTTCTTCCACCCGAGACATAATGGCAAAGAGGAACCAAAATGGCCAGCGAACCTTGATAAAAATTTCTCAATAAAAGATCATTATGAAATGATGTAGCTTTGAAAGGGTTTTATTACATAGCGGATGCATCTTCTTTCGAACTCCATCAGCGCGAAGATAGCCGTCCCTCTGCAACCTGGCCTGGAACGAGAAACATGGTCAATCCTCATTTCTAAGATTATTACCCCTTTTTATATCACACAATATATTATAGTATGAAATAGATCAGAAATATTTACCAAGGCATGATGACGAGGCGGAGGAGCAGTAGGAAGTAGGAGCATCTTAACAGAGGTTTGCCAGATTCAGGATCCTTGTTGGATTGTACCTCATCCTCTCTCCAACCGAAACTAGTCTCTTAATGCATTCCATGTCCTTGTTCGGTACTTCTCTCACAGCCTTGAAGCACTTACCCCAAGGCTTAGGCACAACAATGTTTCTTGCATTCTTGGAAATGTATTCATAGCAGTCCATCAGGATGGCTTCCTTCTGATCTGGGGTGCATCCAGCTCATGGTGAGGAGAAACTATAGCAAACACAACCAGGAGGAGCATTATTTTCCCAGGCATTGTATTCAGGCTAATGTAATCACTTGCTACAATCACTTGGTGAAGAAGAGTTCGTCTATATATACATACATGCATAATATCTGCATCAATCTATCTACAGAGGACGGCAAGGGTTATTAGCCATTATCTCATCAGAGTTAAGTGCGCTGATGTTGAAAATATCCAGTCAGAGATGCGGAGAGAGAGGGATATACTCATACATGGAGCAAAGATATGTTAGTATTTATGGGTAATATATCAGGATATATTGTATGTATATATTACAATTTACATACAAATATATGGATACTTAAATATGCAGGGGACAAGATAAGATAGCATTCACGGAGAATAGTATATGCTTCTAGTACCTATATATTTATTACACCAACTCTATGCCATATGCATGGGGGCAAGATGCGCTAGCATTTAAAGAGAATAACATAATATTGATGGTTGTGTCTTTATATCAACTACTACATCCATCCTTAATTATGTACCCCCTTTATGTCAAAGTATTTTTCAATGATGATTTTTCACGTTTGACCATTCGTCTTATTCAATAATTTATTAAAATATACGAAAAAATAAGTCTCTCTTAAAATGGAACAAACGGTACTTACTAATTTTTCGAATAAGATGAATGGTTAATCATTGTGACTGTCGGCGATTTATGTTGACAGGGTTCTCGAGGGGTACCCCGAGAGGGAGGTTTAGGGCTAAGTCATCGGGAATTAAGAACCGAAGGTGAGAAGAGACGGTTAGATACGTTCAGGCTGCAATATGCGTAATACCCAACGTCATGTTTGGTGTATCTTGTATTGAGATGTGTTATGATCCGCCGATCTAGGGACTCCTGCCCTCTTTTATATAGTCAGGGGGTAGGGTTTACATGGCAAGTCTCCTAGTCGGTTACAATTGAAGAGTCCTAGTAGGACAATGTCACCTAAAAACAATCCAGCTGAGAGTTCTTGATCTTCACAGACTTCTTTGAAAGCAGTCAGGGTTCTTGGAAGGTAGTCAAGGTTCTTTTTAAAAGATGCCCAACTTGTTTTCGTATCTCGCGTCTGAGTTGTTCGAAGGTCATAATGTGCTCATGAGCATTTGAAGAAAATATATTGGTGTGCACTGTTTAGGTGCACCCAATTAGGTAGCCCCTGAGTCTCGTTTTTCTTTTAAAGAAGGAATTCGAGGGTCTTCATTGAATATTTCCCGAAGAGCTTCAGTTCGATGAACCCGAGTTCTTTTGAACCCCGACGCAGCCTCCGAAATTGGGTACTAAACAAAAAATTTCAAAGAATATTTGACGATGTACCCACAGCCCGCGAGCCTTGATCCGATTAAGAAATCAAATTAAGTATCTGGACTTCAGGACTTGAAGAAAATTTGAAGGAATTCCGAAGGAGCGTCGTTGTCCGAGTAGTTGTGCTCCGGGTTCTTTGTTGAAAAAAGAACCCATCTGGTGTCGTGATCTAGGGTCTTTGTTGAAAAAAGAACCCAGCTGGCGTCAGCCCCCGAGGATGAAATCTCGCGGACCTGTGATGGCGTGCTCAACAGCCTCAAGAATTATCACCGAAGCTTGATCTGCAAATATAAAAAAACTATTATGTAGCACATATCGAAGAATAATAGAAGAACTGAAATTTACTCCATCTAGTCGATGAATCGACAAGTGAAACGCAAGTTGCGGAAAGTGTCTCGATCTCTCGTTGAAGTAGTCGACTAATCGACAAAGTAGAGCGCGGGTCACGCGAAGTCAAGCTCTTCTAAAGAGGAGACAAAGTAGTCGACGAATCGACAAAGTAGTGCGCATTGCGCAAGTGCCGCATGCTACCTATATGCACCACATGTTTTAGCCATTGCTTATACGTGTATGAGAAACGTATCCCGTGTACGCACGAATGCGTGTATGAGAACTTTATCCCCTGTACGCACGAATGCGTGTATGAGACTTTATCCCGTGTACGCGTATAGAGACATTAGTCATGACAGAAGAACCAAAAGGTGACCACAAGGTAAGGCATGTGCACATAAAGAAGCCGCGAGGGCATGAGGATCTCCACTTATAAATGCGGTATAAAAAAAGAAAATAATGAAAACATATAACTTAGCTTGATCAGTGGTCGATTGTCGATGAAGCTGACTACTCAGAGTTGATTCCGAATAGCCGTGGTCGATTGTCGATGAAGCCGACTACTCAGAGTTGATTCCGAATAGCCATGGACCGATTTCTGAGTTGTTTCGAGACGATCTGCGTTGTTGAGGCAGTCGGTGGCGATGTGTCGCAGAACATGAAATTGGAGCAGTGCTGCGGTAGTCGAGGCCCGAAGAGCACGCAGGCGCTGGACCACATGAGATACTCGGCGGCATGCGGCACACCAGCCCTGACGATTCCGTGTGGAGTCCTTGGCCTTCTTGTGGTAGCTTGTCGTGCATTTCAGGGCATACAGAACAAACATGTCATGTACGCACGTGCCACAGCCAAATCTTAATTGCTTGCTATTGCCCTTGGTGGTTCGGACACGGCTCCAACGATTTCTGTGTGGCGCGATGCGAACCCGATCAATAGTCCGAAACAATCGGACCCATCAGATTAGATGCTCGAGTTGCTGATGCTGAACCGCTGGAGAGGAAGACGAGTCAGATCAGATCATGGATGCCGCTGGCACTCGTGCAATCGAGCTCAGTATGCTATCTGTGCACTGATCTTGTACTCGGATTGGACAGACGGAGCCGTCGGCGAGTTGTAGATGAGGTCATGGACAGGTCGATGCCGGCGGATATGAGACGTACGGCGCGGAATCCTCATCCGTTGCAAATTGCTCCGACCAAGGAACACGGAAATAATTCCGTCATGTGTGTTGACGTCAGAACACGACCAGGCGCCGTGCTATGAACTAGATTGATTTTGATGATAACCATCACGCCGCGATTATCCCACAGATGGTGCCAAAGTGTGTCGGTTATTTATGCCGGCAGGGTTCTCGAGGGGTACAACGAGAGAGAGGTTTTGTAACATCCCATGTTTTTTTACGAAAGGGAAATTTGACCAAGGTCAAATTTTGGTCAAAATTCAACAGGAATTTGAAAGAAAGAAATTTGAATATTCAAATGTCATCTATGAAAGGTAGAGGAAGTGAGTTTGAGACAAGAAGGAAATTAAAGCATCTCAATAAAATGGAGAAAGAAAAAGAGAAAGGTTACTATTCCTAATCTGAAAATAGGAAGTTTAAATTTCAGATTTTGGCATAGTGGAGAGCCATCTTCAGAGATGATTTGTGAGCACACTATTCATCATATGACCAAGGTGTAAAAAGGAAATATGTTAAGAAAAGTACAATATACAACTTTTATGTTTGGGTCAGATCATGATCGGGTTCGGATTTATGAGTAACATTGAGGTAAAAATTGAATCAGCAAACAATTCAGCAAATTCAGAGTTTTAAAGGCTGAGATGAAATTTCTGAAATTCAGCTCAAACCGTTGAGAAATTGACAGTGGTCCAAAAATAAGAAATGAAATTCAAGTCAATTCAAAGAACTTTTATATTTCGATCAAGGTTAAGTTCTATACAAATTTTGGAAGTAATTTCAGTTGGAAGTTTGGACTGAACCTAGGGTTTCAGAGATGGATGGGCAATTTGAACCGATCGGTGATCGAGGCTCCAATTCGAGCGTTTGGTCGAGAATTTTGACATGGTTCTAAAATAGAAAATGGAATTGAATTTATTACCAGCAAGTTTTATTTGGAAATCGAGAGTTTGAATGTAGATTCAAAAGTAATTTGGAGAATCCAAATTCAGGAACTGAAAATGGGGAATGATATAGTTCGACATTGGAGCTTCAAATCCGCGCGAGTTATTGATTGATTCATCAATGTTGCAATACGAAACTTGCAGCGCTATGTTTCCTCTACAAGTTTCATTTTGGGATCTTGATGAGTTGAGAAGGAGAATCGGGAGAAATCATGGCCGCAATCTCTCGGTTCAATGGCTCGGAAGGGGGCAATGGTGGCCAACGTCGGTGCGGAGGTCGATAACTCCGGCCACGTGCCATTGTGCATGTAATTCACCGTGTAAATGGCTGCAGCAGGAGGTGGCGATGTTCTATGGCGGTTTTCCATCGATAAAAAGCTTCGCACCGGCTTCAATCAGTTCCTTTTCTGTTTTTCCTCTCTTCCAGTTGTGTCTCGGTCGCCGGCGAAGCTCGTCGTCGCGCGCCGCCATCCGACCTTACCAGCTCGATTCCTTCTGCCTAAACCTTCGCCTTGATGTCTTCTACCAGCTACTCCAGGCCCCATCCCTCACCATCCACCACAGAACCGTAGCGCCGCCATCTTCTTCACCTCCGGCCAGTACCACCGCCATTGTTGACAGCCGCACGTGGACGGCTCACCTCAGGCCAGCTCCGTCTGGGATAACACAAGTTGAAGCTTTCCCTGGGTTGGCTGATGCTCTCGGGCTAGAGAGGAGCCCTCAGCTCGCCGCCGTTTGGCCGGCCGATGAGCCTCTGCTTGGCGCTACCGCCTGCTCCGCCGAGGGCCACCGTGCAGGCGTTAATCGAGGGGGAAAAGAGGGGGAATAGGTTGGCGAGGCCGAGGAGATCGTGTTGGAGGTCTTGCTAAGGCCGGGGAGCCTCGCCGCCAGCAGGAAACCGCTAGTCAAGGCCGGCGGCCGGCCAGTCAAGGTCGGTTTCCGTTTTAAAGAGGAGAGGGACCGTGGGGGAGAAGAAAGGGAAGTTCAGGGGGTTTTCTGCAAAAGTGTTTAATAGGTTTTCAGAATAGATTTAAACTTTGGTTTTTCACTAGATAATTCATAGAAAATCATACAAATGTCCAAAATTGGTGAAATCAATTTTGTTAATCTTGTTTTAAATTCTGTTATCCATTAAAGATGTTAAGTAATTAAGTGTAGATAATTAATTTAATTCTTTTATTTAGATTAATTAAATAAATGCTTTATTCATTTATAAAATGATTTTAAATCATTAAAAATCAACTAAAAATGATTTAGGGCAAGTTTTATTAAAAGAAAATGATAGGCTTGTCTTTAAAAAATCTTGGGGTAGTTAGAGTTGGCTTGCAACTTTATCGAGAAGAGAAAGTTGCATAGCTTCTCTGAAAAGTGTCGCATATCATATCACTAACTCTCATTACGTTTTAGTATCTCAAGCTTCGGAGTACGGGCTTGTTGGACTCTCGGAGCAGCAGTGACAATTCAAGGAAGTGATCGTCGTCGCTCCGGAATCTCGTATCGCAGAAGAATCTAACTTGCTTGTGATTCCAGGCAAGCCCCGGAGCATCTTTGAATCACCTATTTATTTTATAATATTCATGAGTCCAAATCTTATGATTTAATGTTGCATTAGGTTAGGGATTGATTTAAACCCTCTGATGCATAAAATAATCCTTGGTAGAACTATCCTTGCCTAGTTGAGAAACTTGATTAGCAATGTCTACATTGGCTATGCTTAGTAAGGTTAAGTTAAAAGATGATGATCTAGGCTATCACCGATCTTATATGAATCATGAAAGGCTTGGTGTTGAAAGATAGTGGGCAGAAGTTGGTAGGAGGGATTGTGGTAAGCTCGATCCTTAGTTCTGCCTACTTGCTTAAGTGACTAAGGACCGATCCATTGTTTTAACTGGGGATCAAGTGATTTTACCTGGTTTCTTACTGGGTTATGGGACCAGTAAAGCCAATTAGATTAGTTGGTTGAATGATTGGAAATATCGCTTACCCGTGCTTGCTGGGTCGGAGAAAGGCGGGGCCGTAGCCTGTAACTCATGGGGTGGTCGCCAGACGTGGGCCCACGTGGGGGTGCGTTCCCAGGTTCGAGTAAGGATATTTCTGGCCGTTGGCCCAGCTGATTGAAAGGTTGTTGCGTGCAATAGGAACAACTGTGCGTGACTGGGGGCTAGGTATCTCCTGCAGAATGTACATTGATCCGGATCGACACAACTCTTGGTTATGAGTGCACTTGATCAACTGTTAAGCATCATAGAGGAAACAAGTTGAACAAGAAGAGTAACTCTTGGTTATGAATGCTGGGTGAGCTTAGTACCACCTGTATGCGAAATATTTTATAACCTAGATGGATAAGTAACACCTCAATGGAGCTAAAATAAAGAAAATATAAGGATCAATCTTTAGTAATGCTTTTGGCAAAAGAGTCAAGTCAGCCAAACCCACGTAAAGGCCCATCATATTCCTTGAGAGTCTTTTCTTTGGTAAGGCGGGTAAGTCTTGCTGAGTACCCTCGTACTCAGGGGATCTTCCTTATTGTTTTTCAGAAGCAGCTCCTGAAGAAGCGCAAAGGAGTTCCCGAAGGACTAGATCATCGTGGTCCCGGTGATTCTAGGGTTGAGTCGGAGGTTGTAAATATTTGTGGAATAGAACTATCTAGATTGGTTTGTATTAAACTCTTAGTAATGGCTTGACATTGCATTTAAGTTCTCTTCAAAACTTGGCTTGTATTAAGTAAGAATCTTGGTATGTTCTGTAAAAATGGTAATGCTCGTTGTGTTCTCCTTACCGAAAACGATCCTGACGTATGGTAAAGATAAGAGTTAATGTGGTTTATCGAGGAGTCCTTGGGACACTCGACAGTTCCCTAGTTTAAACTGTCTGAAGTGCGTTCAATGTCCTTAATTGGATGTTATGGCGCAGTTGAGCCAGTTTAAATTGGGCGGTACTGCCACAGCTGGTATCAGAGCCATAAATTGGGATAAGCAACGAGCATTATGTTTTTAAACCTTGGGACCATATTTTCTATAAAAGAAAACAGTCAAGATTGTTAGGTGGCAAGTAGTAATAATTCTTTACTTGTTTTGCAGGTGCTAACTGTATGTGCGTGTCGCTAGTATCGGTAGAATATTCATGTTTAGGGAGTGATATACGATGCCACCAATTTCTTGCAAGTGTGAATGTGTCTGTAAGGACGTAGGTTCTGTTGCATCATGTTGCATTGCATGTTTTCAGAACCCTTGGTTTGATGAGTGTTTCGGGGGTTAACCTTGGGGTTCTGGCAGATGGCAGACCAGGAGTACACAGATATGGATGGCTGGACACATGGGCAATATCACCACAGACCAGGCTTTTCTCAATTACTTTGGAAGGTCTTACGGGAGAAAGGTTTTGAGAATCCACCATTATATTACTGGAAGGCGGAAAACTCATGTGCTAAGGTGGGTTGCACCATGTATCTTCATATTCCTGAGTCCGAGTCTCATGTGGGTTGGAATTTAGAAGAAGTAAGAGTTGAGGGCTACGCTTTTGAGGACACTCTTGAAACTGCTGCCATGACTGCTTTGACGAAGTTATGTGTGCAAAACAAGGCAGAAATAGGTTCCACATCTGCTCGGTACTTTCCTTTTATGAATCAAGATAATGGAGTGTGGAAGAGACGCATGAAGGCTGTCAGCAACAAATCCTGAGTGGAGCATGATTTTTTTTAGTGGCATCCTCGTCTGAATATATGACCTCCATGTTCAATTTACATCAGTCATCTCAGAGGGAATACCAAAAGCAACGGGAATTGATGGTGGATTATAATATGATGGAAAAAGGATGGAGGGTTAACATGGGTTAGGTTCGTCAGACAAACTCTGATAGAGAATATGAGTTGGAGGCTCAGTTAAGAAAGCAATCCAGGTTATTGGTAAGAAGGGAAGCAGAATTAAAGCATGCTCAAGATCTCAATAATGCAGAACAACGCACCTCGGCCATGTATAGGGATTATGCAGAGGGAAATATGGCAAGGTTGCAAGCATAGAATGCAGAATACCAAAATGAGATAGCAGGCTTGTGTGTTTCTTTGGATCAAGCCATAGCTCTGGGTCAAGCTGTAAATGCAGGCCATAATGCAGAGCCAACTCAACTTATGGAGAATCCTCCACCTGTCATTGATCAAGTAGAGGAGCTTGTGGATGTTGAAGCTATGGAACCAGAATTGGCTGTACCGCATCTTCCGGGAGAGGTGAGGCAGAATTTGAACAAGAGATTCTTAATGCTTTCGATCTTGCCTTGGATGAGAATGATAATGGTAATATTGAAGGACCAATGGAAGAAGAGTTCGATAATCAAGTGAACAATTGAAGGGCTAAGTCGTCGTGAATCAAGAACCGAAGGTAACAAGAGACAATTTAGACAGGTTCATGCCACAATATGCGTAATACCCTACGTACTGTTTGGTGTATCTTGTATCGAGATGTGTTATGATCCGGCGATCTAAGGACCCCTACCCTCCTTTATATATTTAGGGGACAAGGTTTACATGGTAAGTCTCCTAGTCAGTTATAATTGAGGATTCCTTGTAGGACAAGGTATGTAGGAGTCTAGCTTCCTTAGGGAACCCGGGTTTTCCATACACGTCAGTGACAAAAGGTTGTCAACAGTAAATATTCAAAAAAAATTAATATCAAGGTATCATATTTTAGACAAGTTTATGTATAAGAAACCATGTAATTTGTGATGAATTTCTTGTGATGTTTTCAAAGAACGTCACAAACCATATATTATTCTGTGACGATTATCAATTTTCTATCACAGATCTACAATAACGGATATCGAGCCCATATTACAGTGATGTTTTATTAAATTCATCACGCCCCACTAACTAGTGATGTTTCGCTAGTTTGGTAACTATCAATAAGTTGCCACGTATGCTAGAGTAATCATTTTATGTTGTTTGTTAGCTTCTGAGAGGTCATGTCAATATTTTTTTACCTTTACTGGTTTCACCATTGTCTATGAATTAGGGAATCAGTCTCATGATTTTAGTACGCCTTGTAGCACTATGATTGCTCACGAGAGGACCCAAAATGGCTAGCAAACCTTTTGACAAACATATTTCCTTTAATCTGTCATAACGAACGTGCCTTAGCACGTATTTCATTAAGAAGAAAACAGTTACAACATAATAATTTTTTGTTGAAGGATTTTATTACATGGCATATGTATCTTCTTTCAAACTCCATAAGGGATGGTAGCCGTCCCTCTGCAACGTACATAGCCTGCCAAGAAAAATATTATCAATCCATATTTCTAAGTTTATTGACCTCTTTTGCATACTGCAGAGTATAGTATGAAATGGATTATAAATTAATGTTTTTACCTGGCTAGATGAGGCTGAGCAGTAAGGAGCAGCTAACAAAGATGTGCCAGATTTGTGATCCTTACTCTAAGGACCTGCATCTTCTCATCATTCGTAAGTAGTCTTATAATGCATTCCATGTCCTTATTTATTCTCACATACATGCAGCAGTAACTCTGTTTCTTAGGTGCAACAATAACTCTTGCATTCTTGGAGATGTATTGGTCGCAGTACTGCAGGATGCCCATCTTCTGGTATAGGGTACATTGAGCCATCACTTGGAAAGGAGAGATTACTGCAAACATAACAAGGAGCAGAACTATTTTCCCGGCCATTATACTCAGTCTAATGTAGGTTGTTGAGTTGTTATGATCACCCAATGAAGAAGTGCCCCTATATGTACTAGTGTAATATAATGTTGGTGCTAATAATCATTCTATGGCGACATACATACACATATATCTATATTTATAGCTATACCTATATCTATATCTATACAATATGTTCAATATCTCCGGACATGGAGAAAAATGTCTCCTCTTATGCTTGGAGCAAATATACGCTAGTATGTATTTAAGAAGAATGTCTAACATGTTTGTATGTTATATTTATTTATACAACTACATGGATACTTTTCTATGCATGCAGCAAGATAAGTTAGCATTCATAGAGAATATATATTCTGTGCTTCTCGTCCTAGTATTTATATATTTTACATCAACAATATGAATATCCATATATATATGAGGCAAGAGTACGCATTTATAGAGTATATACTAGTATATGTTTAATTCTAGTACCTATTCATATATCAACTATATTGATGTAACAACTATTTGTCTATACGGATACGTATATACATGCTTGGGCCGGCCAGGTATGTTAGCAATCTACAGTTCTTTTTCCTCATACGGCCTGACGGCCACGTCGCCGTCCAATTGCAGCCGCACACACCTTTTCTCATTTTGACGACTACTTCCCTCTTGCAATAAAGTTCTTCAGGTAGATCAAGGGCTGCCGAAGTTTTCTGCAAAAACAAGTCCGTTCAAATTAAAGTAGACGCCACTCTACGTGTTCTGAATTCAATATAACATTCTGATTTGACTATTGATGTTCAGTCAGCTCAAGGATGCGTGGTGTCCTGTTCTAGTAGTGACCAAATCAGCCAAGCAACTTGTCTCCTTATATGCTCGATCGCATCCATGAACATGAACCGTACCCAACAAAATCAATTGAAACAGAGCTTGTTATTATCATGTACGCGACAAAGCCGCTCTCCCTCTTTAAGAGCCAACCGGAGGCGGCGTCCGGGCCACCGCCGGAGGGCCGGAACTCCGGCTACCTCGTCGTGAAGGGCGCCGCCGATGAGGAGACTCGCTTCTGGGGCCTGTTACCGGACAGGCGCGTGCGTGAGCTCCCGTTCCCGCAGAACTGCGTGCTCAAGGTGCGTTACACGGTAACAAATGGCGACACTAGCAGCACCCATGAAGAAGCCGTCGTGTTCGTGCCCGTCCCCGACCAGCCGCTGGCGTCCAACCGCTACTACGCCGTGATCGCCAAGGGGAAACGCAAGGGGCTCGTCAGGGCGTGCTCACGCGAGGAGGACATGGCGACGTGCTGCTTCTGCCGCTGCATCAACGACGTGGAGCCAAGGCCATTCCACCCGGCTGACATCTACCAGCAGATCGAGATCGTCCAGCGCCGGCGAGGATGGTTCACGGCGAGGGCAGTCGCCCCCGACGCGTTCCCGTCCTCGATCCTCCGCCACAAGTACTGGGAGGTGTACGCGTCCAAGACCAAGAAGTTCGACCTCGCCGAGGCCCTCGGCCTGAACGCCAAGCTCAGGTCTCGACAGCTCGTCGACCTCTTGTCGTTGGCAGATACGGTGGCCGTCGGGAAATGGTACTCCCCGTTCTTCCTAGTGAAAGAAGCCGGCGTCGCGCCACGCGAGCAGATGGAGGGTAGCGTGTTCTACGAGGTGATGCTGGAGCAACGCTGGGAGCCGGTGAACGATCACGGCGGCGCATCGAAGCTTGCTAGTAAGAAGGCGTTCATCGGCGGGTTCGTGGAAGCAGAGCAGGAGTCTTTGATGAACTCGCGGCAAGGCGATGGGTACGTGTGGTTCAAGGCGGCGGCGACAGGGCAGGTGGTTGGGATGTGCAAGAGTATGTGGGAAAGGATGCTGTGGGAGCAGTACAGGGGCGGCTGGGTGGATGGGGAGGAGGACGCCGGGAAGGTGGCCGGCGGATCGGTGCTGGTGGAGAGGTTCGTGGTGAAGAGGTTGGATGGCAGCGTGGTTGTAGCCTTTGACTTTGTGCATCTCAACAAAATCAGGGCGAGAAGCAGTTGTCAATTGTGATTGTAATACAACTACTCCATCCATCCGTTTCAAATTAGAGCTCATTTGACTTTTTGTCTCAACTTTAACCATCATCTTATTAAAAAAATGTAAAATATTAAATATTTTGTTGTGACTTGCTTTTTTATTAAAAAATCTTTAAAAACGCCTTAAATTTGACAATGGTCAAACAAACTTTTGAATAAGACGAGCGGTAAAAGTTATGGCGAAAAAGTCACATGACTTATAATTTAAAACACAGGGAGGATCTGAATCTAATATCTAACTTGGCTAACTAGAAAATCTACGGGTAGATATCTCTCTTCTTATATCGTAATCCGATATCCAAGAAGCTATTTCGATATCCACAAGATTTATCCGAAGCAATATTCTATCTTTTTTGGTCGGCCTATGGAGAACATAATATCTACTCCTTTCGTTCTAAATTATTAATTATCCTGAGTGTCATTTTAAGTGTCTAAATTTATGACATCTTCTACGAGCCTAGACATATAGTTGTCTAAATTCATAACATCATCAATGAATATAGTAAAATGTCAGAATGACTAATTATTTGTAACGGAGGAAATACCTTATTTGCACCCCTACCATACGGATCCGAAGAACTTCGAAGACTAAAAAGGGTGTTGGATTCATAATATCATTGAGAAGTAATTACTATAATATCCATATATTTCTATATATTAAAGCCCCAGCGCTCAGCGCATGGCCAGGCAGGCCACATCGCAACCTTTTTCCGGCCGTCCGATCGGCAGATGGACAGGCGAGATCTACCATTTCTTGGCATTTTAAAAAAAAAACTCAGACTTTATTGAATATAACCGGCTATGCACCCCCTCTCTTAGGATTTTTCTCGAAAAAACACTTGGATTTTCTCAGAATCAACCCACTGTCCACCCACAACCGGCCAAGCAACATTTTCAAAAAGCCCCTAAGCTTTCTTAAAATTGATGCATCATCCTTTTCCTCTCTGAGATTTTACTTAAAAAGCCCTTAAATTTTACTTAAATTACATAACAGCACGTTCGATTAGTTACTTCCCTAGAAGCAATACTATACGTATGCATAGCAAAAGCAAATCAAATAAATTCATATAGTAAGTCAACATATGCATAGCTTAACGTAAGTCTACAAAAAAATATACAATATGTAGCATCAACGATTCAGCATGAAAGTGAAGCGTTCAACGAATTTAGCGTGAAGTGAAAGTGAATTGTCAGGGCGTGCTCCCACGAGGAGGACATGGCGACGTGCTGCTTCTACCACTGCATCAACGACGTGGAGCCATGGCCATTAATTCCACCCGGCTGACATCTACCAGCAGATCAAGATCATCTGCATCCAGCGCGGCCGCACCTGGTTCATGGCGAGGGCCGCTGCCCCGACGCGTTCCCGTCCTCGATCCTTTGCATTGCCACAAGGACTAGGAAGTGTACACGCCCCCTAGCCCCCTCTCGTGTACATCTAGGGCGTACTAATCTCTTATTGATCAATATCCTTTTGTGTCTTTAACCTGCATTGTTACGATGGTTCTTAGGCACATCGCCAGCATGTCGAGCCCTGTGGGGCCGTGGTCATGATCTGCCATCAACCGTCTCTAAGTGGAATTGTGGGGTGAAAGATTGTTGGTACAGGATATCGAACCTTAGTCTTTAGCTTTCTTTTTTAGTCTCTTTCTTGTTTTTGCGTTACTCAGTTTGAGGCTTGGAGTCTAAGTACTCTTGTATGGTCTGATCTTATGGTCGTAGACAATCACTTGTGATTGTTCATGACCACGGAGTTTTCTTTAATTAAAATAAAAGCAGATCTAGTTGTAGTTTTCTATTCTTTTAGTCCCTAATTTAGGGCTCTTTTACGGTGCCTTATACTACTATCCGATAGTACATAGTATAGAGCAAATCAAACCACCCACGTTATAGGTAATTTAGTAATAATTACATACTCCTATGTATTAATTGTCTTATACTACCTATACTATTCATGTATACTACGCATACTACTAGTGAAGCTTTCAATAGTTTACGATTAATTTTGACCATCAGAAGTTTTTGTACTAGTTCTTTTCGAACACTAGTATACACTAGTATAAGGCACCGTAAAAGAGCTCTTAATTTATTGCTTTCGCATTGCCTGTGACTTTGGAAATCTAAGCCTTTTAGAACTATGCTTCCAGCCGAGGCATGCTCGCAAGAGGAATCAAAAGGGGAAATTAGTTTGGTAGCACCGAAAATCACCACTTTCGTGAAATACCGTTAAAAGACCTCGCCTCTGTTTTATACCATGGAAAGGTGCAGCCATTACCCAAAACTACCATTATGTTACTTTTAGTCAAAATAGCAGTTAGTATGGACGAAAATACCCCAAAACGTCTTTTTCTCCCATCTCCTCCGTTCAGCCCTGCATGCTGTTCTTGCTGGGCGCCCCTGCTCTTGTGTCTTGCCTGCATATGCGTGCACGACCTGGGGCCTGGGCTGCCTGCTTGCTGGGCAACGGGGAGGACCAGGAGTAGCAGGCTCTCTGGAGGAGGAGAAGTTGGCACATCGCCGGAGACGGAGGGCCTTGGGAAGCTCCGCCGCCACACCTAGGGAGCGTTGGGCTCAGGCTCGTGCGTCTCTGGATTGGAGGAGAGGTTGTGTTGAGTTAAAGGTCTTTTCCCGTCTGCTTAATGCCGCAAAATTAGATGAAAATAACTTTTCGGTGGCCAAAACTTTTCGATGGTATAAAACGGAGACGACATCTTTTAATAGTATTTCACGGAAGTGATGATCTTTCAATGCTATCAAACCAATTTTCCCGAATCAAAATGGCCAGCCAACCTTGATAAAAATTCCTTAATAAACTATACATGTCTTAATAATGTTGCTTTGAAGGTTTTTTATTACATAGCGGCTGTATCTTCTTTCAAACTCCATCAGCGCCAAGATAGCCATCCCTCCCCAACTTGTCCTGGAAAAACATGAGCAATCCTCATTTCTAAGATTATTAACCCTTTTTGCATATTGCAGAATAGAGCATGAAATAGATCGGAAAATAATATTTTTACCTAGGCATCATGACGAGACGGAGCAGTAGGATGTCGGAGCATCTAACAGAGGTGTGCCAGGTTCTTGATCCTTATTGGATTGTACCTTATCCTCTCGGTAGCCCAAACTAGTCTCCAAATGCATGCCATATCCTTATTCGGTACTTCTCCCACAGCCTTGGAGCACGGACTCCAAGTTTTAGGCGCAACAATTTTTCTTGCATAAACGGAAACGTATTCCTCGCAGTCGACCAGGATGGCCGCCTTCTGAACTAGGGTACATCTAGCCATCACTTGGTGAGGAGAAACTATAGCAAACACAACCAGGAGGAACACTATTTTCCCAGGGATTGTATTTAGGCTAATGTAATAACTTGCTATGATCACTAGCTAGGTGAAGGAGTGCTCCTATATAATACATAATATCCACATCCATCTATCTACAGAGGACGGCAAGAGTAGCCACTATCTCAACAGAGTTAAATGCACTGATGTTAAATATATCCAGTCAGAGACGTGGAGAAAGATGGATAGTCATATATACATCGAGCAATGATATGTTCGTATTTATGAGTAATATATCAGGATATGTTTGTATGTATATATAACATACAAGTATTGGATACTCAAATATACAAAGGGACAAGATAAGTTAGTATCCATGGAGAATATTATGTGCATCAAGTATCTATCCCTACTAGCTTATTATTTTAGACAAGTTTATTATTCTAGAAAAGTTTATTATTTTAAAATAAACTTACTTAATTATTCGTCCTAACTGATTCATATATATAAGAACAGAGGACTTACTTAATACTCAGGTCGCGGGAAGGACAAAATATGTTTTGTTTGGTACAATTGGTAGCAAAAGTTACTTTCTAATCTGCAAATCAGATGAGCACTTGGAGACCACTTGTGTATAGACTTCGTCGATTACATTCCGTTTGAATACTCACATTTCTTGTTTGCAATTTAGATTAATAGGGTAAATGTCCAAACGGGTAACCCGGCCCGGCCCTGGCCCGGGATGCCCGGCGAACTCTGTGCCGGCCAGGCCAGGCACTACACCCCACCATGCTGGACCAGGCTGGCCCACGGGCTGCATTGACAGCCCACGCATGGACCAATTTCCGTGCCGGCCTGGCACAACCAGCTTGTCGTGCACTAGGCCTCGCTATACCCAGTTGTGTGGCCATCGCTGTCCTTGCCCCCTACCCCGTCGGCCATCTCGCCGCCGCCGACACTGCCACCCTACACCTCACCCTCACTCATCATCACCGCTCGCCATCAAGGAGGTGGTGGAGGAGGAGGCGAGGAGCCGAGGAGGGACGAGGAGGGTGTTGACGGTCCTTAAGTACTAAATATTACCGTCAATATATCAAGAAAAAATACTATTTACTAGCATAATTTGTTTATTATGACTTGGTATCACTTGTATTTTGACTTTATATGATTTCAGAAACTCATGTTGATAATTGAGAAAAAAAGCATAAAAAAATAAAGAATATTTCGTCCTAGAAATGCTCAAATTGGTGGAAAAGCCCACAAGACAAGACCAAAAGAAGTTATCGTCGATATAGAAGAGATTAGGCCTCCACCAAAGCTGTGACACCCAGAATTTCATCACATGTTTTAAATAGCAGCCACTTAAATTTTTTTGCGAATTTATTTGAAATCCAAATTTAATTTGTAGGAATACCGCTATGAATAGGCATTTAAATTATTTTTTATAAAAAGAACTAAAATAAATATAGGATCACCCTTTTTTTTAATGCATTTCATGCTGAACATATTTTATTTGAGTGTTGAATTCCAATTGTTTTGAATTCAAGTTTGGTTTCTTATTTGAATTTTAATAAAAGTTTCTAAAAGGTTCAACATTCCAAAACTTTTCTTTTCTCTTCTTCGGCCCAAACCTTCTCTCGGCCGAGCCCGCAATCTCCTCTCTCCCTCCTCTCCCTTGCGTCGGCCCAACAGCAGCCCAGCTTCCACCTTCCTCTCTTCTCACTGACGCGTGGGACCACCCTGTCATCTCCCTCCTCCGACCGCATCCAAACCAGCCTTGAGCCGAGCCTGACCTGCGCCTGACGCGCCGCCCCTCCTCGCGCGGCCCGCACGCCAAGGACCCCTGTGTCGGCCTATATAAGGCGCTGCCGCCTCTCATTGACCCCCCTTCGCCTGCAACACCAAACCCTAGCGCTGCCACAGAGCTCGCGCCACGCCGAACCCTAGCCGTACCGCCACCGCCGTTGACCCGCGCCTCCACCGCCTCTCCTTCGACTAGAGCTTGCTTTGGAGCTTCAGGGAAGGTGAGGAACACGCCGAGCCCAATTTCCATCCCTCTCTCGCTCTTACTCGTGTGCGCAACCTCACCGGAGTTGCCGAGCCGCGGTTTGTCGTTGCCGGCCATCTCCGTCGCCTAATCCCCGCAACTAACCCCCAAATCCGAACCCCCGCGTCCCCATCTTGCTCCAGAGCCAAGAATCGCTCAAAACCATGGCTCCTAGCCCCGGATTTGCCGAGCTCCGGCGAGCCTCCGCCGCGCGCCGCCGCCTCCCCAGTCGCCGGCGAGAAGCGCCGCCCCGCGAAACCTCAACCGCCCGATCGAAATCCAACGGCCAGTAATAGATCCAATCGAGTCAGCCGCCAGTCAACCAGCCGGCCGTGGCGATTTTGCAAAACCACCCCTGTAGTTGTTGCTAATCAACTCGCGGTCCAACCTTAAGTCAAAAGTAATTTCACTTAGGTCATTTCTTCACGTCTAGGCCCCTGAACTTTCATAGATTCGAACCCGTCGTCCTTGGCTGCTAGTTTTACGCGTTAGCCCTCGGGTTTTCATATGTAATTATGTTTTAGCCCTCGGTTTCTTCTGTTTAAGCCCCTGTTAAGTTAGTTTTCTCGCAGTTAAGCCCCCGAACCTTGTTTTAGCCATAGATTCCATGTTTAAACTCCGTTTAACCTCGTTCTTGTTGCGTTAACCTTCTAAAAGCATAGAGTTTAGTTCACCAGTGTTGTTTACCATGTTTTATGTTTTGAAATAAATAAATATTAATTTTCCTAATTCTAATTTAACTAGTTTTTTTAATAAAAGAAAATTAGAGTCCCACCTTCATGTTTTATAATAAAATTAATTTGATTAATCACTATTCATCTAGCCTTTTATAATTAAAATATGGTTAGCATTTCGTGTCTTTTCATAAACTAATTCAATTTGGTTAATGATTATTCAACTGTTTTATGAATAAAAGCTACATAGGTTATAACCCGAGTTTTCATAATTACATGCTAACTTGAATTATACGAATATAAATGTTTTTATAAATTATAATTGACTAGTTGAACACGAATAATAAAGCTACTCGATTAGATGCTCATATACATTTCTTTTCTTAAGTTAATTGTTTAATTGTTATAATTTATATATAATAATTACAAATAAAAATTGATTAAGCTTTAATCCGCCTTTCTTATGAAAGTTTAAATTGGATTAATTTAAAAATGAATATCTCTTTGAAATATTCATTTCATGTCTTTTCTTAATTAAAATAAATGAAGCGTATATTCTTTGCCTTTTCTTATAATATTAATCCTCCGATAGTTGTAGCTTCTCGACCTTAGCTCCGATCTCAGTGTTTCTCGTGTCCTTTTAATCCTTTCTGAGACCTCGACCCGTTTCTATGCTTGATCAATATTGTTGCCCATGTTTGGTGTACTGTTTATTTATTTGTGCATATGTTTTCTTGTATGTGCCCGTGTGACGATAGACGTTGTTCAAGCTGAATTGGAAGATCAAGCTGTGAGGAGTTCAACGAGTTCATTGAAGATCAAGTCTACGAAGGAATTAAGCCATAGCAGATAATCTTAGGATTTAAGGCAAGTGGATTTTCCCCCTCTGCATACTCTCTTTTGACCTATGCAACATCATGTTAATTAACATTTACTTTATGTATGTATATTGCATTAATTTGATGGGTCCTATTTAAGGATGAATAGCCTTTTCCCCTAAGCCTTGTTACACCGGGTTTACATTCATGTTGGGTAGCTTTGCTTAGCTGCTGTACTTGGGAATGGTTCACAGTAATCGTGAAGATAACAATTTTATGTTACCATTTATCAAGCTATTTATATCCATGTTCCGATGATGATGTTAAACAAGATCACTTATGTTAATTCGAACATGGAGCGGCAACCTGGGATTTTCCCGTACAACCATAATACCATATGGCTCTGGTCTTGGCTAAGTAACTAGATGAACTATGTGTTGTGTTTGCACTGCTAGTGGTGGAATTTGGGGGCATTACCGGTTTGGGAGGTGCGGGCATCGGAAGGCGAGGCCTTGCCGTTGTAACCGTGGTCGTCGAGGAGCAAACACATACAAATAGGGATTCTCTGGAAAAGCCTCGTAGCTTCCCTATGCAGTCACACCTTGGAAGTGTGGTACGTGCCTAGCCCGCACTGCATGATTGGGTCCAAAGTTCTTTGGAGCTTTTACGTGAATTGTGGTGAAAGTGTACAACCTCTGCAGAGTGTAAAACTGTTATAACAGCCGTGTTCGTGGTTATGAACGGCCCGGATCCTCATATGATAATTGAACTTGAAGATGAAAATAAATTGTGGTTCCTGGTTAAGGCATGAGTGCTTTGGCACGAATGATGTGAGATTATGTATATCTCTTTATATGATTAATTGGGTTGGTATATACTTATACCTTAGTAATCAGGTGCTTGCTAATAAAACTTGACCAACTAAAATACTGACCGCTCTTAACTCTTAGCCTTTCCTTGAAAGGTTTGCATATTCTCCCACTTGTTGAGTACCAACCATAAGTGTACTCACCCTTGATAAATATTGGATCTGAAGAAGAAGAAGATGTTGAGTTATTCAGTGCATTCATTGAAGATTGCTAGGCGTACGCAACCCCCAGTCAACTGCCTGTGGTGAAGAGTTCAAGATTTCCGCTGCTAGAATATCGTTGTAATGTATTTATTTTATTATTTCCGCTGTAACTTTGTGTTCTATATTCATAGAGTCTATCATATGTGTGAAACTTGATCCTGGCGCACATATGAGATGCATTCGGTTTGTTTTTTTATAAAACCGGGTGTGACAAAAGCCTACCATGCAAAAGAGGCGGCTGAGGCGGTGAGCCTAGGGGCCAGCTAGCCCGGGGATCAGCCCATCCACCGCTATGGCGGTTGGAGCCCCCCTTTGGCAAGGCGGTTGTATGACAGTTTCTTAGGTTGGTAGTGCCTACTATCATATTTGGAGAACCCCGAACCGACCATGGAGACCTATATAATCAGAGGACCCCACCCCAACCTACTCCACCCCCTCGTTTGACAAACAGACCATACAGACAAGGCAAACACCTCTCTAGTTCTTGTAAGCCTAGTTCGAACAGAGATCATAATTGATCTTGGGTGATAACTTTGAATCGTTTTTGTTCGATCTTTATCAATTCCACTGAGATGTTATATGAAGTTTTTTCTCTATTTATATAATTTATCTTCATATCTTATGTTTACATGAGCCGGATTTCTCTATGCTTGGATTAGCGATGTATGCTCTTGTGATGCTTTGGAGTGTTTTATGCTTGATTCTAGTCCTTTACTTGTCCATATGTAGGGTGGGAGTCACCGGTGGGATTAGATCAGTTTTTTGGTGTGTCAGACATGGTGCCCGTATAAAAGAATTCCTTCAGATTTGAGTATTTTTTTTTCAAAAACATAAAAATCACAAGGTTCCTCAACTAATATGTCAAAATTTCTTTTAGAGCCCTATGTAGGATAACCTTCTACACATGTTGTTTGTTATCTCATTGAGTTTTGTCAAATTTTGTGACCCTTAGTGAGATACTTGTTATACTCCCACAAACAAGTCTGATGTTCAGTCAACTCAAAGACGCGTGTTGTCTTGTTCTAGTGACCAAAATCAGCCAAGCAACTTGTCTCCTTGTATGCTCGATCTCTTCCACGAACATGAATCCAACAAAATTAAACAGAGCTTGTTATTATGTATGCGACAAAGCCTCTTTCCCTCTTTAAGAACCGACCGAGGCGGTGTCCGGGCCACCGCTGGAGGGACGGAACTCCGGCTACCTCGTCGAACACCCTAAAATTTGCCCTACTTAAAATTTAGTAAATTAATGGTTTATTATATTTAAATGCTCATGAAAAATGTAGGTAAAATAAAATTTTGAATAATTAAAAGCAAATATAGGTAATAGAAACATTATTGTTGCATTCATGATGGTGCATTTCTTTTTTATTGTTGAATTCAAAATGTGAATTTAAATTTGAAATCAAATGAGTGTTTAAATAAAAGAAAAACATTTTCTTTTCTCTCTCCCTCACTCTCTCAGCCCGGCCCACTTCTCCTTCCCCCTCATTTCCTTCTCCACCGCGCAGCCCAGCGAGCGGCCCACCGCAGCCGCCAGCCCAACAGCCAGCGCCTCCCTCTCTCTATCTGTGCCGCTGACAGCCGGGCCCCACCGGTCAGCTCGTCTTCCTCCTGAGCCGCTGACACCCTGGGCCCGCGCGTCAGCCCCTACTCCTAGCGCAGCCGAGCCCGACCCGAGCTCGAGTCCGGGTCGTGCAGGACTCCGTGCCGCGCCGCCACGCCCTTCCCTTGGCCCGCACGCCAAGGCGTCTCCCCAGCCCCTATTTAAGCGCCGCCAACCCCTCCACCGAGCCCTACGCAGCGCCGCCGCCACCAAACCCTAGCCGCGCCGCCGCGCCACCAACTCGTCGCCTCGCCACCCCATTGTCGACGAGACGCCGTCCAGGAGCTTCGCCAGGTTTAGAGGAGCACGTCGAGCCCCTAAACCCCCTCTCTCGCTCTGTAGCGCTTGCGCGAGCTCGCCGTCGATCCCCGTCCGCCGCCGCGCGTCGCCAGCCGCCACCGTCGCCCAAAACTCAAGAAGAACCCCCAAAACAAGTTCGCCATCTCTTTCTCTCTCTCCTGGGCCAAACGCGGCGAGGTTTGGTGCCCTGTAGCGTCGGGAAAGCCTAACGCCGGCGAGCTTCCGGCGAGGCGCCGCCGTCGGCCGCCGCACCCCGACGACCTAAAAGCCCCAATCAACCGGAGCCGTCAGATCTAGATCCAACGGCCCAGATCAAACCCGAATCGAGTCAGCCTAGGTCAAACCGGCTGCCATGGCAATTTTGCAAAAGAGCCCCTGCTGTTTTTGGAAATCAACCCGTGGTCCAGCGCAGTTCAAAAATAATTACAGTTTAGTACTTTTTCTTTCAATTTAGCCCTTGCGTTTTTGAAAAATAGTGCCCGCCATCCTGAGTGACAGTTTTACCCGTAGGCCCTCGAGTTTTTATACGAAATTATGTTTTAGGTCCCTGGTTTCTTTCAAAAACACCCCTGGAAGCCTAAAAGCCTCACTAGCAAGCCCCTAGAGCCCGTTTTAAGCGTAGTTTCTTCGTTTTAACTCCGATTTGAGTGATTTTCGCGCTCACGTGTTTGTAGTGAAGCGTACAGCAACCCAAAAGCCTTCTTTTAATCATTTGTTTTATGTTTGGTGTACTGTTCTAATTAAATGTCTTGTTTGCATGTATGTGTGGATGCTTGTGTGGTGATCGATGTGAGTAGTGGACGAGCCGTTCGAGTTCGCCGACGATCCCGTTCCTGAAGAGCAGGTGCAGCAGCAGTTCGCTGAGGAAGGCAAGTATAACACGGACAATCCTTGATTACCTATACACCATTTAATAATATATTCATATGCATGTGTCTAATATTGTTATACATTAAGGATGTTCCTAGTCTTTACCTTATTCCTTGTTTACCCGGGTTATATGCATTATGGTTAGTTTTTGCTACGCGCTGCAACCAACATTTATTTTAATGTTAATATTGAATTAATGGTTCACTTCAATGATGACTAAAAGATGCTTTTTAGCAACATGGTTCGGGGAACTAGAGCATGTGCTTCGTGCTTTGTTCTAGTGTCTCTATAAGGTTTGGTCTAGGGAATTAGAGCATGTGCTTCGTGCTTTGTTCTAATGTCTCTCCGTAAGGTCCAGTTCTTAAAGAGGCAACCTAGGAACTTGTTCGCCGCCGTTGGAACTATAATGGCTCTGGTCTTGGATAACTAGCTTGTACGTCTCTAGCTCGCCAGTGGTTACCGAAAGGCGTATGTGGGGAGCATGCGTGAGAGTATAGTTTGATCCATCGAGGACGGATTTATCCGTTGGCTATGTCTCGTTAGGCAAAGTCCCGTGATGTAAGTGCCCGATGTACGGCAGCTTCAAACGTTGCGATGATTGCGCTCTCGCTCTGGACGCCATTGACCCCCTCACGTTGTGCCCTAGGCGTACGTCAATCTCGATGCCTTGAGTTATGCTGCCTATGTTGAACCAAAACAGCTACTGTCCTTGTTAGGGTGTTTTGTGAAAGTCCTCGTAACATAAGTTCTTTTGGATTTATGTGACCGGCGAGTAAAGGGCGAAACCTCTGCAGAGTGTTGATCTATTATGATAGCCGTGCTCACGGTTACGAGCGGCCTGGATCCTTTTTGATTAGAAGATGATGTTGAGGTTGATGTTGGAATGTTCTATAATTATTTATACGTTATTATTAATGGGTTTATACTTGGGTTCTACTCACTTGTAGTAATTCGGTTGATAATAAAATGAAACTACTAAAAGTGCTAATGCAGTTTAACTGTGTCAAGCCTTTTGTTCTTGCATAACCCGTGTTATACTTGTTAAGTAAGATGGTTTACTTACACTTGCAACTATTCAATAAAACTCCGGATGGGTAACAGATGGAGCAATGAACGATCAGTCGCTTGCTGAGTTTCCAGAGGATCTGCCGTACTTCTAGCTGTGTTCAACCAGTCGGTGTCCCTATGGACTTGAGGCTCTACTAGTTATGAAACGTTTGCGTTTAATAAGACTTCCGCTGTATTATTTGTTTAAGACTATGTCTTGTGTTAAACTCTGATGTAAACTATTTTATTCGAGCATTGTGTTCTCTGTGATTCAATATTTGTAATCTATATGTGTTTTGTGGACATCCTGGGCACGCATATAGAAGCATTCGGATTTCTTGGAAATCTGGGTGTTACAAAGTTGGTATCAGAGCCGTGCTGACCGTAGGATCACAGCCTATATAGAACGGACGATTAGATTTTGCTGAACCCTTGCTCTTTTGTTATCTTCTACCTTGGAGTTGAGTTTCTATTGAAAAATGATGATCTATCCTACCTCTGTCCATTGTGAAAAGTTTCTAACTTTTGCTTACTCCTCCATCTTGTTTCTATAGCTGGCGCGCACGAGGCAGACCCCCCGCAGGCCCAAGATGTCGGAACTCCCGTACCGCGTCACAGAGTACCTGCTGAAGAGGCAGAACCCGGACACCTACAGAGACTGGGTGCAGATGCGCAAGCAACAGGAACTTCAGAGGCAGCAGGTCGCAGAAGAGCCACAGCAGGAGCCTGAAGAGGAGAAACCCGAGGAGCGAGAGCCAGAAACCTCGGAGTCCGCAGTAGGTGAGCAAGAAGACCAGATGGTGGCCGCAACTGATGATGAAGAGGTGGACGCCGACACTGGAGACGCGTCCAATGATGATGAAGTGCCACGGAGCCCTACACCTGTCCTGTCACCACGCCAGATAGCTCCACGCACGCCCCGGTGGATCGTCTACAAGTTCGTCTGGGATGGAGGCGACCACTTCTACCACAACAGGCTCCTCCGAGTGCTTCGTACCCGTTACCGCTTCGGTCGCGTTGGAGTAGAGTACCGCAGTGAGTGGTGGACACACGTTCTCTACCGCAGCTTCTGGAGGACCGCAGTGCACGTGAGGGTGACCAATGAGGTGGCAAGGGCTGCTCGCGAGATATCGGTTCACTACGCTATGTCTGACCGTGATACCCAAGAGGCAGGGATCACTGATGCTGCACGCCAAGCCTACCACATCTACCGCCACAAGTGCTTCACCAAGATCAAGGATGAGCCAGAGAGGTACCACCCCCACCGCAAGAGTGGCGCCACAGCTTGCACCATCGCGTCTACCGCCAACGTTCAAGACCCCCAGCTTGCTTCTACAGTGGCGCTTGTGGCTACTCTCAACATGGAGTTTGATGTTGTGTCTGATGAGAATGCCATGTTGAGGAGGAAGCTCACCGCCATGCAGGAGAAGAATGAGGAGCTGCAGCACCAGTTGGGAGGACCCGCACCCCGCAACCCAGAGTACCGTGGAGAGTCACCACAGCGTAGGAGGCCACGCTATAACTCCCCTGCCGCCCACACCACTGTCGACCCCTAGATGCTTCTATGAAGTTGTAATAGGGATCAAGTAGTATGTTTTGAGTCAAAAAAAAGTCGAGTCTTAGTGCGTCGAGTCGTGTGTGAACCATGTCTTTAAATGTTTGGGTGATTTATTATTATGCTTATGTGTGATTTGGATCTTTGTAATGATTGTGATGAGCGTGGATGAAAGTCTGCAATCATCTAGTATTGGATTAAGGTATAAAGAATTTAATGAATAAATAGTTGGGTTCTTAATCTCTTTTGCACATCATCTACTATCTTTCCTATCACCTGAGTACCTTATCTTGTCAGTGGGTTTGCTTCTGTTCTTGACACCGGTTCAGATATGACTGTGAATGTGAATGTTGGGGTTTTGATCAGCGATTGTTTAATGAATGACAGATGGTTGGGACAAGAGGATCGTCGGGCACTGGCAACCAGAACCAGAACCAGCCGGCCACCATGGAGGATCTGGTCCGCATGCAGACACAGACGATGCAGCAGTTGACTCAGGCCATAGCCTTGATGCAGCAGAAGCTGCAGAACCCACCTGTCCAGCCGCCTCACCAGCCCATCAGGGACAGGAGGGGAGAATTCTTGAAGGGGCGCCCACCAAAGTTCTCTCGCGCCAAGGACCCAATGGAAGCTGAAGACTAGATCAAGGCAGTGGAGAGACAGCTTGACATTGCTTAGTGTGATGACAGGGAGAAGGTGCTCTACGCCTCAGGACAGTTTGAGGGAGCCGCTCTAGACTGGTGGGAGGCGTACCAATATGCGCACCCCAATCGCAACCAGATCACCTGGCAGTAGTTCAGTGATGACTTCCGTGCTCACCATGTGCCAGAGGGACTAATGATCCTAAAGAAGAAGGAGTTCCTAGTACTGACGCAGGAGGGGATAAGTGTCACTGCCTACCGTGACAAGTTCCTTGAGCTGGCCCGCTACGCACCAGATGAGGTGTCAACAGACCGAAAGAGGCAGACTCGCTTCCGGGGTGGACTCCAGGATGCCCTGCAGCTGCAGTTGATGTGCATCACCTTTGCAACCTTCGGCGAGTTGGTTGATGGTGCTCTGATGGTGGAGCACAAGCATCGTGAGATAGAGGACAAGAAGAGGAGAATCATGAACCAGCAGTCTAGAAGCAATGTCCGCTCCCGCTACAACCCCCAGCAGGTGAATCAGCAGCGTGCTCGGTATCCACCACCACCACAACAGCAGCAGCAGCGCTACCAGAACGTGCAGCAGAACGCTCAGGCTTCACGCACCACCCAGGCTAACACCATTCCTGTCGGCCCAAGGGCATGCTACCACTGTGGTGAACAGGGTCACTATGCTAACTCTTGTCCCCAGAAGGTCCAGAACTCCCCTGGTCAGAATAGCAACCAGAAGACAGGACCCCAACCAGCTCAGAATGCGAATCAGCAGCAGGCATAGGGGAACCGTGGCCAGCAGAACTACGCCAAGGACAGGCTCAACCATGTGGGAGCAGAGACTACAGAAGGAGCCACAGATGTGGTAGTCGGTACGTTTCCAGTCAACTCACAACCTGCTATAGTTTTGTTTGATTCTGGAGCTTCGCATGCTTTTATATCTGCCGATTTCGTGAAAAAGAACTTGATGCTTATGCAACCTATGGGGAATACCATGTTGGTTAACTCACCGGGGGGAGAACTTAGGGCCACTTTACGTTGTCCTAATGTAGCAGTTAACATAAGGGGGGTAGACTTTATAACGCACCCTATAGTCTTGAACTCTATCGGAATGGATGTGATTTTGGGAATGAGCTAGCTAGCGAAGTATGATGCAGTCATACAGTGTTCCAAGCGGGCAGTTCAGTTAGTGACTCCGTCAGGAGAGAAGATCGAGTATCAAGCAGCTAATTCCGCAGAGCATGGTCAGGCCAATCACGCTGAAGGCACGGAACTGAAGGACATTCGGGTGGTGAACGAGTATCCAGATGTGTTCCCAGATGAATTGCCAGGTATGCCTCCAGAACGTGAAGTTGAATTTGTTATTGAACTTATGCCTGGAACAGCACCCATAGCTAAACGACCATATAGAATGGGGGTAAAAGAATTAAAGAAACTTAAAGAAGAATTGAGGGCCCTAATAGCAAAGGGGTATATTCGTCCTAGCTCTTCACCTTGGGGAGCTCCAGTGTTGTTTGTTGATAAGAAAGACGGGACACAGAGGATGTGCATAGACTATCGAGCCCTTAATGAGGTCACCATCAAGAACAAGTATCCACTGCCAAGGATCGATGATCTCTTTGACCAGTTGAGGGGAGCTTGTGTGTTCTCTAAGATCGATCTCAGATCGGGCTATCATCAGATGAGAATTCGGGTGACAGATATCCCCAAGACAGCTTTCACCACTCAGTATGGCTTGTATGAGTTCACAGTTATGTCTTTTGGGTTGACTAATGCACCGGCCTACTTCATGTACTTGATGAACAGTGTGTTCATGGATTATCTTGACAAGTTTGTCGTGGTGTTCATTGATGATATTCTGGTTTTCTCCAAGAATGAGGAGGAACACGAAGAACACTTGAGGTTAGTGATGCAGAGGCTCAGGGAGCACCAGTTGTATGCTAAGTTGAGCAAGTGTGAATTCTGGCTGAAGGAGGTATCATTCTTGGGGCATGTGTTGTCGAATGGAGGTGTAGCAGTTGATCCGAAGAAGGTCAGGGATGTGTTGAATTGGTTGCCGCCGTAGAATGTCAGTGAAATCAGGAGTTTCCTCGGAATGGCAGGCTACTATCGGCGCTTTATTGAGGGATTCTCCAAGATTTCTAAGCCCTTGACATCGTTGCTAGCGAAGAATGCTAAGCCTCCATTTTATATTTCGCACTGGGGCCTACTAAACTTACATACGGGCCTGCCCAACCGCTACTACGTGTGATTGCCAAGGGCAAATGCAAGGGGCTCGTCAGGGCGTCCTCGCGCGCGGAGGACATGGCGACGTGCTGCTTCTGTCGCCGCATCAGTGATGTTGAACAACGCCCATTCCATGCAGGTGACATCGATCAGCAGATCGAGATCGTCCAGCGCCGACGAGGCTGGTTCACGGCGAGCGTCTTCGCCCACGACGCGTTCTTGTCCTCGATGCTCCGGCACATAGTCACAAAAGTTCCCAGATCGATGGATCGAGGAACGGAACGTGGTACACTGCTTAAAAGTGATTTTAAGTGTATGACAACGAAAATATACTCGTGTTCCCGGTACTGGAACTACGTTCCCGGGACTAGGGGTGGAAACTAGCCGAGCCGGCTCGGCTCGTGAAAGCTCGCTGCAGTGGAGGCTCGGCTCGGCTTGGCTTGGGCTAACAAACGAGCCAAACTTGAGGCTCGGCTCGGCTCGTTTACAAGCTCGAGCCGGCTTGCGAGCTTGACACCAAAAGCATGATAGACATTCCATGGCATTCAAAAGTAAGTTCTAGAGCATGTTCAACCCACGTTAAGGTTTTAAAATATGATCTTACAATAATATAATCTTACAATAGTAGAAGAAATAAAAATATTCGATTTGCAAAATAATAAATAATAATATGAAGCAAGTCCTAATAGACCACGACTCAAATCTCATCCATGTCACGACTCTCCATGTGTCCAAGTCCATGTGGTCAACTTTATGTCTCAACAAGAAAATATTTGTATTTTAAATATTAAAAAATAATTAAACTAATATAATAAAAGATACACACTAGTTACTTTGCACTTGAGCATCGAGCTTGTTTTAGCTCGCAAGCTGCTCGCTGCCTCGGGCTCGGCTCGTTTGGCAATCGAGCCGAGCCGAGCTAGGCGAGCCTGAGCCGAGCTCACGTGTCTGATCTTTTTATCCAGCCTTACCCGGGACTGAGGTAAGCGGCACCGTACTCCGTTCCCGGTGACATAGCTCCGACACAAATACCGGGGAGGTGTACACGTCCACGACCAAGAAGTTCGATCTTGGCGAGGCCCTCCACCTGAACGCCACGCACAGACAATCTCGCCAGCTCGGCGACCTCTTGTCGTTGGCAGACACGGCGTCGGCCGTCGGGAAATGGTACTCCATGTTCTTCCTCGTCATAGAAGCAAGCGTCGCTCGACGCGAGAAGATGGAGTGCAGCGCGTCCTACGAGGTGATGCTGGAGCAACGCTGGGAGATGGTGAACGAGAACGGCGTCGGCTCGAAGCTTGCTAGTAAGAGGGCGCTCGTCGGTGGGGTCATGGAAGCGAAGCAGGAGTCTTTGATGAACTCGCAGCAAGGCGACGCGCACTATAATTCTGGTTCAAGGCGGGGGCGGTGACGGGGCAGGTTGTCGGGGTGTGCACGAGCATGTGGGAAAGGATGTTGTTGGAGCAGTACAGGGGAGGCTGGGTGGACGAGGAGGACGACGCAGGGAAGGTAGCCGGCGGATCGGTGCTCGTGGAGAGGTTCGCGGTGAAGAGGTTGAATGGCGACGTGGTTGTAGCCTTTGACTTTGTGCATCTCAATAAAGTTAGAGCTAAGCATTTGTGATGAATTACTCCTCCGTCCCAGAATTATAGTCGTTTTAGGTATTCGTGCCACGAGTTTGACTAGATTTGTAAATCTTTAAATATATTTTATAAAAAACTAGGTCTAAATACCTATCTAATGATATATATATTATATCATAAATTTAATATATATTATATAATTGACCGTAGTATTTTCTGGGAAGTGAGAAAGACTGTAATTTTGGGACGGAGGAGTATGATAGTAGTATAACTGTACAATGCTAACTACAGAATTTACGTGTATTCAGGGTTAAGATATTTGTATATTACTATTTTTTAAATTGATAGATCATTTTTAGCATAATAAACTGCAGATTCTTTATGTAATAGTTGCCAGCTTCAATCCATTGCAATGAAACTTCCATTTATGAGCACAAAGCATTTTTGTTGTTCAGTATGAAAGTTCAAATTCAAAATAATCGAAAAGGTGCATGTTAACAAAAGTGAAGCCTTCAAAGAAGGCTTGGTCAATAACGGACTTCAGTGAAAAGAAAAGGCTGCCCTATCCACGAAGCTGACGTGCAGTTTCTGCACAATCCATCAGGCCGTGGCCCTTGACTTTTCATCAATGAGGATGAAAAGTGGAATTTTGATATTAAACTAGATTTTTGTATGTTATATATCTCATATAAATACAGTCTGAAACTAATATCTGACTTGGCTATCTAGATTATCTAGCGGCAGATATTTCTCTTTTTATATATCTCATATAAATATAGTCTATTTTTCACCCTCCAACTATTACGACCCACAACTACGAAACCGGACACCGAAGACCCTCCAACTATCCAAACCATGCAAAATTGGCCCTTTGGGTGGTTTTGAAGGTGGTTTTGTATTTTCCAAAAAACATTAAAAATAGTTTTGTATTAAAAAAATTCATAAATAATTTATTTTGAATTAGAAAAATATGAATCTAGTGCCAATGATTTTATAAAAATTTGACCTATATGTTGGTGCACCATTAGAAGTTATTTGCACATTATCTATTTTTATTCTAATTATTTTTAGAAAAAACAATAAGACACTATTAATATAAACATAAAAAACTCAAATAACATTAAATAGTGTGTCAATAGGTTGGTTACATTTTAAGAGAACTTTTAGCACTGATTTTATATTTTTTGGGTCCAAAATGAATTAGTTATGGTTTTTTAAAGTTTAAATAATATTTCTGCTATTTCTATAAAATCAAAAACCACCTAAAGGGCCAATTTTGCACGGTTTGGATAGTTGGAGGGTCTTTAGTGTCCGGTTTTGTAGTTTGAGGTTGAAAAATCAGACTTTTATAACAATTGAAGGGTGAAAACAAACTTTTCCCAAAGATTTATCCGAATCAATATTCTATTTTCTTGGTCGGTCTGTAGAGAACATAATATCTGCCTTATTTGCACCACTACCATACGGATCCGAAGAACTTCGAATCCTATAAAGTGTCTTCTTCAGGCAGGTCTACGGCAGCCGAAATTTCCTACAAAGACTTGTTCTGAGTTCAATATACATTGTTCTGATTTGACGACTGATGTTCAGACAGCCGAAAGACGCGTATTTTCATGTTCTAATCATCTAGTGACCAAATCAGCCAAGTAACTTGTGTCTCCTTATATGCTCGATGGCATCCATGAACATGAGACGTACCCAACAAAATTAAAACAGAGCTTGTTATTATCATGTGCGACAAAGCCGCTATCCCTCCTTAAGAGCAAACCGGAGGCAGCGTAAGGCCACCGCCGGAGGGCCGGAACTCCAGCTACCTCATCGTAAAGGGCCCCGTCGATGAGGAGACTCGATTCTGGGGCCCGTGGATTTGAACTTTGATACTGAGTTACTAACCAACAAAATGCTTTGTGCTCATAAATGGTAGTTTTATTGCAATGGATTGAAGCTGCCTCGTTCCTGAAATCTGATAAAACAGCCTTCCAACCTCCAGGCCAGAGTATTTCCAGAGTATGAATCTTGAAGATGGCTGTCACATGAGAAATTGCAATTCCTTTAATCACTATTGGGCAACTAATACATAACAAATCTACAATTCATTCTGCTAAAAATAATCTATCAAATTACAAAAATATAGTAATATGCAAATATCTTAACCCTGAGTACACACTACACACAAATTTCGTAGCTAGCACTGTACTAATATCACAATTCACAGGCTCACAGCTCCGTGGCTCTAACTTTGTTGAGATGCACAAACTCAAAGGCTACAACCACGCGGCCATCCAACCTCTTCACCACGAACCTCTCCACCAGCACCCATCCACCAGCTACCTTCCCGGCGTCCTCCTCCTCGTCCACCCAGCCTCCCCTGTACTGCTCCCACAGCATCCTTTCCCACATGCTCGTGCACACCCCAACCACCTGCCCTGTCGCCGCCGCCTTGAACCACACGTACCCATCGCCTTGCCGCGAGTTCATCAAAGACTCCTGCTCTGCTTCCACGACCCCGCCGACGAGTGCCTTCCTGCTGCCAAGCTTCGAGCCGCCGCCGTGCTGGTGCACCGGCACCCAGCGCTGCTCCAGCGTCACCTCGTAGAACGCGCTACGCTCCATCTGCCCGCGTGGCGCGACGCCGGCTTCTTTGACGAGGAAGAACGGGGAGTACCATCTCCCGACGGCCGCCGCTGTATCTGCCACCGCGAGCTGGCTTGATCGGAGCACGACGTCCAGGCCCGGCGCCTCGCCGAGGTTGAACTTCCTGGATCCGGACGCGTACACCCTCCAGTACTTGTGGCGGAGGATCGACGACGGGAAGGCGTCGGGGGCGACGGCCCTCGCCGTGAACCAGCCGCGGCGGCGCCGGACGATCTCGAGCTGCTGGTAGATGTCGGCCGGGTGGAACGGCCTTGGCTCGACGTCGTTGATGCAGCGGCAGAAGCAGCACGTCGCCATGTCCTCAGTCGCGGGAGCACGCCCTGACGAGCCCCTTGCGCTTGCCCTTGGCGATGATGGCGTAGTAGCGGTTGGATGCGAGCGGCTGGTCGGGGACGGGCACGAACACGACGGCTTCTTCACGGGTCGTCGTGCCATTCTGGCCATTATTTACCGTGTACCGCACCTTGAGCACGCAGTTCTGCGGGAACGGGAGCTCGCGCACGCGCCGGTCGGGTAACAGGCCCCAGAAGCGAGTCTCCTCATCGGCGGCGCCCTTCACGACGAGGTAGCCGGAGTTCCGGCCCTCTGGCGGTGGCCCGGACGCCGCCTCTGGTTGACTCTTAAAGAGGGAGAGAGGCTTTGTCGCGTACATGATAAAAGCTCTGTTTAGTTTTGTTGGGTCCATGCTCATGGATGCGATCGAGCGCATAGATATATATATATATAATTAAAGGAGACAAGTTGCTTGCCTGATTTGATCACTAGATGACTAGAACATGACAATAC
Source organism: Digitaria exilis (assembly GCA_015342445.1). NCBI lineage: Eukaryota > Viridiplantae > Streptophyta > Magnoliopsida > Poales > Poaceae > Digitaria > Digitaria exilis. The sequence goes on from JACEFO010001795.1 coordinate 3,361,910, forward strand.
GCGTCTTTAAGCTGACTGAACATCAGTCGTCCAATCAGAACAGAGTTTGCCATCAAATCGTCTGCTTTCAACTGACTTGTCTTTGAAGGAAACTTCGGCGCCCTTCACCTGCCTGAAGAACTTTATTGCAAGAGGCTGGCGTGAAAATGACTCGTTTGGATTCCATCGGCTAAAGTTTACCTGCTTTAGCTGGGTGCCTGGGTACAACAACCTAATGTCTAAATTTTAGCCGGGATATATGTAAGACACTAGCAGCTAATTTAGTGTTAAAATTTAGCTCGGTGGGATTCAAAAGGTGCAAAAGGAAGAGAAATTTGAGCAGACCTAGCATTAGTTTGCTCTCTTTCTGGTGCTAAATGAGCTGTAAATTAAGTGTTAAGCTCTTTTAATCTGACTTTTCACCACTAAAATGACTAAGAGGTGGGTGAATTAGGCTTCTAAAAATATAATTGCAAAATGACAAAACTAGCATAAAGCTAATTCACCCCATATTTCTAAACTAAGGTTGAGTGTGACTATCTGGTCGTGAAAAGAGTTATGTAAGCTAGGTCCAACCCTATACTAGTATTGCAAGTCTAAGAATTGAATGATTGAAAGTAAGCTCGCTGAAAGTGAAGAGAAGGGGGTGTGTGCGTGCATCTGGTTGTCCACGCTCCGGCCCGAGCGTCTGCAGGATGGATCAAATATGTGACCATGGGGAGCTTGGGCCTGGCGTCAAGACGGCGGCTGTCCAATTCGATTCTCAGCTCAACTCACCTAGGGACCCTGAATATCTTTGGTAATTCGGAATTCTGATAAAAATTTCTGAGCAAAAACGGTCGGTAAAGCTATTCGAAGATACAAATGCTTTATCGTTTCTGACTTAAATTTCCCATTTCCAAGTTCTACCATTTCCGTTTTCCTATTTCTTGCATTTTTTGGTAAACGAAGCTCGGTCGACCGGGAATTCCCGTAACCGTTTTCATCCACAAAAATAACTTACACAGTTGGTGGAGAGTGACAACAAGACCAAGGAAGACATTGACAATTCGGAGGCCACAGCGAGCATCCTCACCATCTCCATGGCCGCACTGAAGGATGAGGACCTTGTCGTAACTCAAACCGGCACGCATGGGGTACATGAAAGCAATTGCTGGAGCTCTTCGTTCTGCTTGTCAACGCCGACCATCGGAGCTCTGCATTCTGCTCCGCCATCGATGCGTTGTAAAGTTGAATTAGTAGCCCTTCAGGCTGTTTCCCTGAGAAATAAAAGGGAAACATTAATTGATCCTGTATTGCAATTTCTAAAGAATGGTGAGGACACCAGCAAAGGTCAATTTGAACTGATATTCTGATATGACAATCCAAAATTAGTGCCCAACTGTTTCTTTTTAAGTTTTCATAAGAGTAAAGTCCACTGGCGGTCCTCTAACTTGCGCAGCTGTGTCAAGCCGGTCCTCAAAGTTGCAAAACGAGCATTTAAGTGCCTAACACAGTTTGGGTTTCATTGTGGTCCAATCGGGTGCTGACCCATGATTAGCTTATGCAAATAACCCCCTGCTTTGTGTTAAAGCCATCTGCTGAGTCTCGTTCAAGTTTCCGTCGCCGCCGTCGCCGCGGCCACAGCAGCTCGTTCAAGTTTAGGCTCCACCATATTTCGTTGTCGCTGCTGCACTGTCCGCCTCATCGGCATGCATCGACTGAAGACAGGATGCCATGGCTGCCATTGGCATTCATATGGAGAGAAGCGGGAGGGGAAAGAGTTGATGTACGTTTGACAAAAAAAAAAGATACAACGCAAGTGTACTCCATCAGCAAGCATATCACAGATGATATCCATTTCAACATAGGCAAGCATGTTAACAGTTTGCTGGTACTAATTTCTAAGAAATGTATATGCGTTCAACCATAACTACAGCTACTTAACATTCGAATTGTTGGTGCCTTCCTGATGTCCTTTCTGTTCTAAGCTCCCAGATTCCCTTGTAGCCCTAGATTTCTTCTTAGCTCCCCCCACGACAGTTTTTGCAGTTGGTGGCTTCCTCTTCGTACCTGCTGCTGCCTTCCTACTGGCTTGTTGTTCGCTACGAACTGACTGTCAGGCAAAGGTCCAAAGACCTGTGACTGCATTGTAGGTGTGATTTCCTACATAAACAATTGGCATTCAGTACAAGTCATATCAATTATTGAACAAGTTTTGTAGTGTCAACATGTGATCCAATGTCCAGTTACCTGTGTCAACATCTGATCAAGCAAGGTAATTGTGTTGTCTTGTGTGTTCGACACCTCTATGTCATCTTCGGTGAAGACCTGTATACGACAACCGATGGAATTTTTAAAGTGGTATTTACTGATCAAAATATTAGAAGAGAACACATAGGTTTTTGTTGTTCACCTGGTTTAGTGGCTGGTTCAACGCTTCTTGTCCCAACATTTGTTGAGCCTCTGGATTTATTGAAGCAGCTTGTTGAGCAGCCTCCTCGGCCTCCCTTTGTAGTTGTGCTTGTGTATTTGCGACCAGCTTTTTTGCCTCTATAGAAGTGAATCCCATCCTTTTAAGTTTGCAACCTCCACTGTTGTGGTTAGCTTCAGAGCAGTGACTACAATGAATTGTTACACCATGCTTGGTAAATTTTTGTCCATTCTTCCCTTGTACCTCATGTGGTTGCTTTTTTCTAGACTTAGGTGGCCTACCAACCTTCTTTTCATACACTGGAGGTGATACTGTTGGACCATTCACATGTTCCCCCTCACTTTTGTCCCTACAAGGACATATACTAAATCCATAAGCTTTGTTAAATGTTTCAACCGAGTAGCAGTCTGGGAGCACAGACTCTGGTTGGATCCTCTCATGCCTCAAACATGCAATTGCATGGCAGCAAGGGACTCCAGTAAGCTGCGACCTTCTGCAGTCACATGTCTTAGCAAATATGTCAACAATATGACTGTACTCTCTGATCTGTACTTGAAACACTCCATGACCAGAAGGCATAGCGAAGCACAAATTTGCAAATTCAGCATTCCTAGTAACTTTGGAACTAATCTTAGGGTAGAAGTTCCCTACAAACCCTTCTGCTTCCTTTTGCTTGCTATAATGTCTTGTCATGAGTTGTGTTTTAATCCTCTCAAACATGCTGAGTATAGGTACTTCTCTTCCTTCTAGGATATATTTGTTGAATACCTCACAGTTATTATTAAGCAGTATGTCACACTCAGGGAACTCTGAGAAATAAGCTCTTACCCATGTCTTGGGGTCCATCTTTTCCAACCATTTGTGACCATCTACATTCAAGGCCTTCATCCTTTCCATATTTCTATTGAACTGTTGAACAGAAGAGGACCTTGCACAAGCCCATAGTTGGTTCTTCAGGATCTCATCTTTAAATTTTTCTTGAAAGTTAGAGTAAAGGTGTCTCACACAAAACGTATGTTCTGAGCCAGGGAACACCTTTTTTACAGCTGGGATTAGTCCCTGCAGAGAAACAAGAATCAGATAGTCTAGAAAATGGGAATTAGTAAAGAGAATAGAAATGAGTCCATTACATGTTACCTTCTGTTTATCAGTCATTATGGTCCAAGGATGTGTTATCTATCCCAAGTTCAGATTTCAATGTATTCAAGAACCACTCCCAGGAAACAAATGACTCCACCTCGACAACTGCCATTGCTATTGGGAAAATGCAATCATTTGGGTCCATTCCTACGGCTGTCAAAAGTTGGCCTCCAAATTTTGTCTTGATATGGCAACCATCAAGACAGATGAGGGGTCTGCACCCAGCCAAAAAACCCATTTTACAAGCATCCAAAGCCATGAAGCAAGTACTGAACAGATTTCCTGTTAAGTTCAGATACAATGAGCTACCAAGGTTGCTCCTCCTGATCTCTTGTGCATAATCCCATAGACAGTGATACTGCTTGATCTTATCACCATGGATGACATTCATGATCAGTCTTCTTGCTCTAGCTACCTTGCTCCTTGAAGGTGTCAAATTCCAATCTTTTTGAATGACTCTACCAAAACTGGTAATGCTCATCTTCTCATTGGCTCTAAAAGAATCTATGTATTTGTCTGCCAGCCATCTAGAGGTACATCTCCTCAAAACCCACTCTTTCTGAATAATATGTCTTCACCACAAAAGAATTCACTCTGCTATCCCAAGATGCATATAGATTCCACGGGCAACTATCTGCACAATGAGCCCTTACTATTTTATTATCATTCCTAGGAAGCTTGATTTCAACTCTATTCCTAACAGAGTACTCTGTAATTGCTTGTCAGACACTATGAACTAAAGAAAATACAAGTCCGAAAGTTGGGTTGTTTACGTCCTCTTGGTTCCAAGAATTGAATCTCGTTCTCCCTTCTCCTTCACCATTAGACTCACTAAGATATAGGTCATCATCCTCTGTGTCTGCATCATGATCTACTGTAGTCGGTACTCTGATCTCAATTGCCTTCAGCTGGCTGCCCTTTGCCTTCTTATTTTCCCCTTTAACATGTGGCACACTCAAATCAACAGCATCCTCGAATAGATCTTCATCCCCATCACTGATTTTATAGTCACTGTCAACAAAATCTTGATGTTCATATCCACTGTCATCATCAGTTTCTTTGCTTGATCCAGCTTGGTATACTCTGCCTTTCGTCGCATCAGTATAGAACACAGGTAGCTTCTCTGTTGGGTTCCTGTCAACATACACAACTTTATGTGGACTCAATACCTCTGGTAGCTCATTGACAGGATTGGCAACAACATCATCCCAGTCCACAGTGTTCAGTGCGTTTGTATGATCAACATAGACAACCAATTTTTTTACCTTGTGAACTACACTGACCATTGCATTAGTATCGCTATCTGATTCAATCACCCTAAGCCCATCAGGGAAATCTATCCCTGGTAGCAGCCAATAAAACTTGATGTTTGCCACACTCTCATAACCAAGTTCATCAAAGAAATCCTGAAACCATAATGCAGACCATGTATCCTATTCAATCCAGTCAAACCAATTAACTTTCTCATCAACATAAGATCGAAGATGTCCAAACCCAACAAAGAACCCCCCATGGTGTAACTCAATCGTGAATAAATCGCCATCTTCAGGACCTACACTAAGAACAGAAAATTAGTGGATTGCCACAATCGATGGAAACCCTAACAAATCACACCAAATTGGTAAGCCACTAAACCAAATTGATTCTTTCTTCTAACAAATCAATAAAATACATATGGGTATCCATAACCCTAGACCTTGGTTGCAACAATGAACTCACAACTCACCATACGAAGGCAATCCTTCTGCTTTCCCTCGCAGTCGTGGCGGCATCCTTCCAACAAGATGATGCAGGCGCCTCTAGCGTGCCCGACTTCAAGCCCCGCACCACTTCTCTGTCCTCCGACCACCAGGGGCGGGCTTGCACCCAGGCCACTTTGGCCTTGGCCCTAGTCGTGGTTCAATAAACTCCACTACCACTTCCTCACTTTGGCGTAAAACTAAAGATTTAGTCTATCAAATAGGCTTAAAAACTATAGGTTTGTTTATCATGTTGGATTTGGCCCTAGTCTTGGACCAAAGCTGGGTCCGCCGCTGCCGACCACCAACACCGCCGATCACCGTCGTCGCCCCGAGCCTTGGAATCGCCTCTGCCACCAACGAACACGAACAATCGTGGGCATTTTTTGCGGAACTAGGAGATATGAGATGGACTTAGCAGATGGCTTTAACACAAAGCAGGGGGGTTATTTGCATAAGCTAATCACGGGTCAGCACCCGATTGGACCACACTGAAACCCAAACTGTGTTTGGGCACTTAAATGCTCGTTTTGCAACTTTGAGGACCGGCTTGACACAGCTGCACAAGTTAGAGGAGCGCCAGCGGACTTTACTCTTTTCATAACTACACTGGCCACTCTCAAATACCAAACTCAGAAAAGGGAAGACATCTTTTATCCATTCAAATTTCAGAATAATCACACCCAAATACATCCACAGTCACAATGAGCAAGTTAGCATTAAGGTTATGCCATTGCCTGTTCAATAAAACATGTACTTGTTTGACACTACATGCAATGGTGTTAGTACTATAAGTCAGGTAATTCAGATAAAAAATCAATAATGTTGCTTATGAAAAAATAAAATAAAATGATTTGTATCAGCAATAACTTCCGTTTAGCAGCAAATTGCCACTCTAGCTTGAAGAAACTAGTATGCTACTCGGTGTCTGATTCTCTATAACTCGTAGAGTAAAAATTTATAAAGCAGAACCTGAAGGACAGGGGCAATGAGATTCAAAGACCAGCAGCTAGGAGACCAGACCAGTGTCACTACTCACCAAAAGATCGGGCAGTAGCAAATTTCTCCATAAGTGACAACATTAGAAGCCCTCGCATCCCCTCCCTCATCTTAGCTTGTCGTTGTTGGTACTCAGGCCAGGAAGGTCATACACAACCTCCATAAAAATCACTACATTAATGACATGTATCGGCTAACAATTCAAAATTGTCCAGGTATCTAATCCATAATGTGTTCCTACATTGTATTCATTTGTTTCTAACTAAACAAACTGAAAACTACATTAAACTATACCAAACCGAAGAATGCAAAATTCAATTATCAGTGACCAACCATGTCATCCCCTCCATGTGCAGAACGGCAACATGCTGGATAGGACCTTTTGATATCTGAAACGGAATTTGTTCCAGGAATAGACTAAATCAGGCTTGCAGCAAACAATCCGGTGTCAGATTTTTTCTATAGCTGAGAAGCAGCAAGGAAATCCAGCCCCTCCCGACAACACCTCAATTGTCCTTCAAAAGAAGACTTCCTCCCGTGGAACAGCAGAGTTGCTGGGTAGATTACCAAGGCTGCATATGCCAAGAGGTGCAAATTACCACTCCAAACACTTCTGTCACAACAAGCATATTCTTCAAGTGGTTATGCATACATTGTATATCTGATGGTGCGCTTCTTTAAATCCTGCCTGTCTTAACCTATCCTCAAGCTGCCCATTAAAAAACTATGCAGCTCCAAAAGCACCCGTGGGTGTGTATTTGAACTATTTTATTCCAAAATCACATTGCTCATTTTCTTTGCAGCCCAACTTAAGCTTGATCGCCAAGTCATCCAAGATGGCATATATCTCCTGATTCCCAGGGTGCTTCTTCCTAGCTCTGAATTCATGAATGGTCTCATTTAAGTTTACCAGAAAATATCCAAGGCTGAACCTCTCATGTGTCTCCTTCATGGTAGCCTTCACCCTGTGCGCTTCTTCCTATCTCCCTGCAGCAGCATACACACTGCAAAGTAGTGCATAGTGAGCATTGTTGCTTGGTTCTAACTCAATCAATCTGAGGGCAATCCGTTCCCCATTCCCCCGGGAACCAGCACTCAATCCCACCCATTCCACATGAAACCCAACTAATCCATGCATAACCGAACAAAGCCCAAGCAAACCACCCAAAGTCCGTGCCTTAAGGTCCTCAGGGACACTCTGTAAGAGGGCCTCAGCTTCTTCCACAAGCCCAACGCTCCCATATAGATTGGCCATGCACCATTAGTGCGTGAAGCAGTGGAGGTCGTCGACGTTGCTGACGGCGGCGGAGTGGGAGGAGGTAGAGGTTGCCGGTATCAGGGCCGGTCCTGGGGGCTGCGGCGGGCGGTGATCGGCGCGGCGGTACTACACAAGTGACGCAACAGAAACAAAGTAGTGGCAACTGGATTGGGTTCTCACAGGTTCGAGATAGTTGATGGGCCGCATGTATATGGGCCTAGACGTATGTTCCCGTCCAAGAAACATTGAACCCATCAAGTTCAAACCCTTTATTTTTAAAATGTAAAACGTCCATGGATAAACTTACTTTTATTTTTACACGTGTTTTTTTATCAAGAACTTTTAAAAGATTTTTTTTTTGCGTGGAGAACCCTTAAAATTTAGTACAGAGCGATCACGAAATTGACATCGAGGTTTTGTTGGATGCTTGTTCAGTTGTTCTCCTCTGGTGCTGCTTTGCTGGTCTTCTCTTGCGCCCAACACCTATTCATTGAGGTTTGTTAAAAATCGCTGCTGATGTAAACCTGTTCTTTGCCGCGTCAATCAGAAAAAAAAATGGTGTTTAGCCAAACATTATTCAGTGCTTTGATATTAGTGTTACAGACTTTACAATTATAAGCCAAACGTATTCATGATCATGTGTATCACTCCTTTCGAGTTCTCGTTTGCAGCGTCGGTGTAACGTTTGTGTGACTATGCTATCTTTTCAATCTACATGAATTTTTATCTATCGATGTCAAAACTACTCACAGATTTAATCTCTAAAAGCATGATTAAAGAAACCAGGCAAAAATCATGTTAGTGCACTACTGCACTAGGATAGGACGACAAAAACTAATACATCAAGATGACGAAACAAATAATGTTCCCTTAAAGTTTCACCGAGTAACTAATCTACTAGCCATACAGCGACTCGTGGTTCATGGCGGTCTCGTCGTCCTCTAACTCCGTGATCGCCATGGGCTCCTTCCCCATGGGCGCCGCGATCATGGGCTCCTCCTCAAAGCCCCCTCCAAAGCCCCCGCCGCCGCCCTTGAACCGGTGCGCAAAGAACTCGTACTTGAGCACGTCGATGTCGCTCACGCTCCGCCGCGCGTTCTTCAGGGCGCCCAGGAAGTGTCCCAGCCCGATCTGCGCGCCGCGCATGGCCGCCGCCTTGCCGGCCGTCAGGCTCCGCTGGATCACGTCGCGCACCGCCAGCTTGCACGCGCGCTGGCAGATCTCGGTGATGTCGGCGCCGCTGAAGCCCGCCGTGATGCGCGCCAGCGCCGGAAGGTGGACGCGCCGCGACACTGGCGACCTGCGCAGGCACGACCTGAAGATCTGCAGCCGCGACGGCTCGTCGGGGAGCGGGATGTAGATGAGCTGGTCGAGCCGGCCCGGCCGGAGCATCGCCGGGTCGATGATGTCGGGGCGGTTGGTGGCGCCGATGACGAACACCGTCTTCTTGGCGCTGATGCCGTCCATCTCCGTGAGGATCTGGTTCAGCAGGCGGTCCGAGGCGCCGCCGGCGTCCCCGGCGCTCTCGCCGCGGCGCACGGCGATGGAGTCGAGCTCGTCGAAGAAGAGGACACAGGGCGCCGCGGCGCGGGCCTTGTCGAAGAGGCCCCGGACGTTGGCCTCGCTCTCGCCGTACCACATGGTGAGCAGCTCGGGGCCCTTGACGCTAATGAAGTTGGCCTTGCACTCCTTGGCGATGGCCTTGGCGAGCATCGTCTTGCCGCACCCGGGCGGGCCGTAGAAGAGCACCCCGCGCGACGGCGACATGCCGAACATCTCGAACATCTCCGGGTGCTCGACGGGGTACTGCACCGTCTCCTGGAGCTCCAGCTTGACGTCCTCGAGGCCGCCGATGTCGTCCCACGACACCTTGGGCACCTCGACGAGCCCCGTCTCGCGCAGCGCCGACGGCTTGGTCACCTCCATGGCGTGCTTGAGGTGGTCGTTGCAGACGCGGAGCGAGTTGAGCACGTCGACGTCGATGGTGTCCTCCACGTCGATCACGTCCATCTTCTCGCGGATGAGCTGGAACGCCGCCTCGGAGCAGAGCGCGGCGAGGTCGGCGCCGACGAAGCCGTGCGTGTCCTTGCCTATGCGCTCGAGGTCGACGTCGTCGGCGAGGGGCATGTCCTTGCTGTGGATGCGGAGGATCTCGAGCCGGCCGACCTCGTCGGGCACGCCGATGTCGAGCTCCCTGTCGAACCGGTCGAACCGCCGGAGCGCCGGGTCGAGGCTGTTGGGGCGGTTGGTGGCGCCGATCACCACCACCTGCGCGCGCGGGCGGAGCCCGTCCATGAGCGTGAGCAGCTGCGACACCACGCGGCGCTCCACCTCGCCGTGGGTCTTGTCGCGGTTGGGCGCGATGGCGTCGATCTCGTCCATGAAGATGATGGACGGCGCCGACCTCTCCGCGTGCTCGAACACCTTCCGTAAATTCTCCTCGCTCTCGCCGGCCATCTTCGACATGATCTCCGGCCCGTTCACCATCACGAAGTTGGCGCCGGACTCGGACGCGATGGCACGCGCGAGCAGCGTCTTCCCGGTGCCCGGCGGGCCGTAGAGGAGGATCCCCTTGGGGGGCTTGACGCCGAGCGTCTGGAACAGCTTGGGGTGGCGCAGGGGGAGCTCCACGAGCTCGCGGATCTGGGCGAGCTGCTTCCGTACGCCGCCGACGTCGTCGTACCCCGGGCCGTCGAGGCGCTCCTCGTCCTCGCGCTTGACGGGCGCGTCGGCGTCGCAGAAGACGACCGTGTCGGCCGCGACGACGACGACGTCGGCGGGCTCGACGGCGGTGACCTTGAACTCGACGGCGCGCATGTTGCCGCGGACGAGGAAGCAGTCGCCCTTGCAGAGGGGGCGCTGGTAGTTGAAGAAGTAGGGCTTGAGGTAGGCCTCGAAGAGGTCGCCGGAGATGCCGTCGATGGAGTCCTCGAACGGGGTGACCTGGACGCGGGTGCCGTTGGGGACGTCGAGGCGGCGGGTGACGCTGACGACGTCGCCGAGGCGGGCGCGGAGGTTGCCGCGCACGCCGCGGGCGACGCGGACGCGGCCCTCCGGGCAGGACTCGTCGGGGAGCGCGTAGCAGACAGTCTCGCGGCGGCGCTTCCCGCGGAGGAGGACGAGGTCGCCGACGTAGATCCCGAGCTGCTCCATGGCGGACGTGCTCAGCGTCACCGTGGAGTTGTCGGGGGCCACCTCGCCCTCACCGTTGTCCACCAGGAGGCGGTTCGGCGCCCTCTTCCGCTCCAGGATCGCCGTGCTCAAGTCCTTCTTCTCGGCGGCGTCCATTCTGCTGCTGCTTCCGCCGCCGCCGGCCATGGTAGATGGAGATCGGTTTCGACGACGACGAATCGATCGATAGATTTCTAGGCCCCTTCGGAGAGAGGGTTTTGGGCGTGGCTTGTCTCAATTCGGAAAGGCGTCTGATATATATTGGGCGTGGCTTGCTTTAATTCGGAACGGACTCTTGTTTTGGAATCTGCTGTCGTCCGAGGTGAGTCGGTTGGGGATTTTTTTTTTCGGGCTGGCGTGCGCATATATGCAAATGAAACGCAAATTAGGGGATTTTGTTTTCGGGAGGATTTTTTTTTTTGACGGGACCTGTTATGCCACGTGTTCCTAAATCAAGATCGGCAGGTTAGCATATAGTAAATGCAATTGATACGCAAATTAGTTATTTTTTGTTAGAATGTTGTGAAAGTAAGAGGTCGAACTCAATCATCAATGATTGGAAGGGATTTCTTTCCCTGTTTTACGACTAAAGCTTGCCATTGTTTTTTTTTTCTTTTTTGGTCTCTGCTTCCGATCACTTAACTGCCCTATTGTAATTGAGCTTCTTTTGATGAAGTGATGAATGAGTGAAACTCTGCTTGTGATGTGAATTCTGTGCTGAAGGATACAATCTATTTATGTAGTTATAAGAGCATAAGAGAGGATGACATGGCGGACGTAAGGTATCAAATGAATGAAGATAAAGAGCCTCCCGTTTATAGTAATTGGAGCACAAGCAAAAATGTTCGTCGCATTGAGATCCACTCTATAGAAGGTTCATCCTAGAGCAAAATTCTCTAATTTTAACAAAGTTTATAGAAGAATGCACCGTGTGTTCATTTGACCTGAGGACTAAAATACATGACAATCAGGGCGGACATAGTCTGGCCTCCAATGGAGCAAAGACAGAACAAGGCCACCGTTAGCTAGTCCAAGTAATACTGGTGATCAAGTGTTAACTTGTGCCCATGAGCTAGTTCAACAAGGTGCAGCGGCGCCAGGAGTCCCCCTTTGAGAATATTTTTTTAGTGGAATAGACAATGACCGGTCAGGCAAGAGAGATCTACTGTATAATTAGCTTAAATTTTTTACTGACAAGTGTGCAGAAAGTTGGAACAGTGAAGCTTACAACTGGATTTATATTTCTTTGAACATGCTGTCAGTTAGCATGCTGTCAGTTAGCTTCCTAGGCTGTTCCTGGAAGTTAGAAAGTGCCAAGATTTGTAGGTACATGATTTAATTAAAAAAGTCGAGATGGAAAGAAAATCTGTTGCATGTCCGCCAAAGACACAATCACAAATTCACAATCCAAAGTGAGGAAAAGCAAAATTAACATATCGTATTCGTACCTGAATTTGGGGGTACAGGTGTCGCAGAGGAAAACTATCGAGCTCATGGTCTGCATCCTTATGACTGAGGAACGGGTGTTGTTGACTGTTGAACAATACCTGTGTTCAGGCAAAATTGCTTGGACGCCCAACTATGGTCCTTCGTCGCCGTGGATTGTTGATCATTATACATGTTCGTGGGTTGCTGGAGACTTGCCGTGGTGGAAAAAGATGGATGGTCCTCGTCGTGGCGGAGGAAGATGATTGGAGCCTCGCCGTGTTCGAGTGATGGGAATGAGTAGAACGCTCGAGTGTTCTTTAGATACATGAATTGAGAGAGCCCATAAAACACATGCACATAACACCAGGATTATTAATGTATATAAAGACGGCTTGGATTTTTGAAAATCAACGAGGGGACAACATTTTCTGTAATCAAACAAACTACTCTCCTGTTAGGATCCATTTGGTGTATGGACTAAAAATGAGGGACTAAAATTTAGTGCCAAGGATCCAAACAGCCCTAGAGGAGAAATTAATTGCTATACAGCATGTACACAACTTTCTGCTACTGCAATGCTGTGTTCTTCATTAGTTAGTTCCATAAAATGGATTCGATTTCCACCAAGCGAACAAAAAAAAACATGTCAAGAAAATCCGGCAGAGACATTCAATTCATACCACACTATTGGGCTCGGTGGGCATGTGAATGCCGAGGCCCCAAGGGAGCGCCAGAGCCCAAAGGTGAAGGCTAGGACATTTTAGCAATGTTACCGCATCTGAAATTGTAGGGCACAAAAAGAGAGAGTCTAATGGCGATGCTCATCGAATTGCTAAAAGTTCGGTTTATGAGTCTATAGGTAGGCATGTTTGGTTTTTAACGCCCCCTGATGGAGTTTGTACCTACTTATCTTTAGATAATTAATAAAGGCTGGTGCTTCCTTATAAAAAAATAGCAATGTTACCATAACCTGAAGCATATGAAATATTTTTTTACAAGTACTTTTCGCTATAATTTGTTTGATTTGCATGATTTAACATTGGATGTTGTAATTGTTGGAGTTGAACATCAACCAATAGACGCGAACTGATCATTGATCAGTCGGTTGGGTTCTTTGTGGTGCAACCTACCCACCAGGGTTCAATTCCTCGATTTGGCACCGGTGCTCGCATTTTCCTAGATTTATTCCAGGATTTCCCGGTGCTATGCATTCGGTGGTAGGCGACGTCCCCGTCGACAGCGAGGTGCCCGTGGTGAGTATGCGTGCGTATTGAGCGTCTTCGTTGTACTGTGTAATTCGGAGGTGCTCATAGGGGTAGGGTTTGCGTACCTATATTCATAAGGGTGAGTGTGCATACGTACTAGGCGTCTTTGTTGTAATGTGTAATTCTAAAAAAACATCAACTAATAGACAAAGACGAGGTTTTTGTTTTTTCTTGTTCACCACCAAGTTTTCTCATTGTTTTTTTGTCGCAGCTTCCTTATCGCCAAGGCAAGTCTGCTTTTACCTAGAATATTTCCCATTTAAACTTGTCATATGAAGCAATGAATGAGGTATGCTTGCCATGTGAATAATTCGAACTGCCTAGGATATGAATTTGCTTTTAAACTTCATGTGACGTAACGGGGCCTTTCCATGAATTCAAGAGGCCCTGAGTCTGAGAGGAACTAATCTACTCCTTATCCGTATAGGTTTTCAGTGTGAGCTCTTTTACAAAACATAATACTATTATCTAGTAGTATATGGTATGAATCAACTTTAGCCATTCATTAATCAGGAATAAATTAGTACTTTACACTTAACTAATTTGGTAAACAGGCTTTCTAATGTGTCCACTGACATATTCTTCTCCGCCGACAATCGTCAAATCATCCGCGACGGCGCCCCATGGAAACTCAAATTGGTGTTGCTTCCTATACCTACACTCTCGGCTGCACCTGCACGCAGAGGAAAGGGATGGGTAGCAAGCGCACGTTCGATGGTGGCGAGCGCACGCAGAGGAACGGAGGCTGGGCTCCAGTCCAGTTGCTTGTGCTGGGGTTAGGTCGGGGGCCGGAGACGCCGAGGCCGCCGTCGATGCTGCTGCCCAGGCCGACGGGGACCGCGGGAGATGCCTCTTGCTGCTCCGAGAAAACAGCCGCAGTTGGCAGTGGTTCGGGTGGTGAGGCACCTGGATTGCTGCAGCTTTCGCGTGAAGCTATTGTATCCAGGGTTCAAAAAACCACAACAGTACCGGTTTTTTGAAATAGAAAAACCCATCCGCTAACCGGTGAAACCGGCCGGCTAACCATGGAAGCGGTTTTATAGTGTCGGTTTGGGAGCAGTAACCGGGGTTTTTTGTAACCGGGCCGGACCGGTTCTCGCGGGAACCGACCAGTTTTGACCGGTTTTGTTAACCCTGATTGTATCGCCGTTGCCGGACCCACCGCGACTGCGGCACCTCCTCCTCTGCCTACACGTCATGCGAGTTCGAGGTGTATGGCTGCAGAGCCTTCGTCTCCTACTTCCTCAGCGCCAGCCACGAGGGCAGCACGCCCCGTGCCACAGAGCCCGACTGTTCTCTCCTCTGCTCGCCGCAGACTCTCCCCGTTGATCACCGTCACCTACGGCACGCCCCTCCCGCTCTCCATTCCGGTGCCCACCACAGTGGCAATGGAGGCATCGGCGTCGTAGGCCCTGTTGTGCATGACCTCCTGCTGCTGCGCGGCGAAGATGTGTTTTTGTTCGTGATGGCCGTGGCTCCACCGGGCGATAGAGCGGAGGTGTCGGTGGTGGCATGGTGCTCTTCCGGGGCACGCCCAACCCGCCGAAGAGGCGCCATGCGCGCCGCCGCCCACTCTGTCCGCGGCCGCATGCGATTGCAGCCCTTCGCATCCGCTCCTTTGCCGTCGGTAGCCTGCCTAGCCAATTGAATTTATTTTCTATATTACATTTGTACTACCCATACTACTTTCATATACCGCCTATATCATTGATGTGGTTTTGAGTAGTATACATAATTAATCTCAACCGTTGGATCATTACATACTAGTCTTTTTTTAGAAAAAGTCTATTTTTCATCCTCCAACTATTACAAAAGTCTGATTTTCAACCTACAACTACAAAACCGGACACTAAACACCCTCCAACTATCCAAACCTTGCAAAATTGGCACTTTGGGTGGTTTTGTATTTTCCAAAAAAAAATAAAAAATAATTTTGTATTAAAAAATTCATAACTAATTTATTTTGAACTAGAAAAAATAGAATCTGGTGCAAATATTTTTCTAAAAATATGACCTACATGTTAGTGCACCATTAGAAGTTATTTGCATATTATTTATTTTTATTCTAATAATTTTTTTAAAAAACAATAAGACAATACTAATATAAATATATAATACCCAAATAAAATTAAATGATGTGCCAATAGGTTAGTTACATTTTAAGAGAACTTTTGGCGCTGAATTTATATTTTTTGGGTCCAAAATGAACTAGTTATGATTTTTTAAAGTTTAAATAATATTTCTGCTATTTTTAGAAAATCCAAAACCACCATCAAAACCACCCAAAGGGCCAATTTTGCACGTTTGGATAGTTGGAGGGCCTTTAGTATCCGGTTTTGTAGTTTGAGGTTGAAAATAAGACTTTTGTAACAGTTGAAGGGTGAAAAATAGACCTTTTCCTTTTTTTTTACGCTAGTATAACCTAGTATTGTGCGCTGTAAAAGACCTCTTTGGGTTTTGGCTTGCTTTTGCACTTCGTTTAGTTCCTTGCTTGCTGCCTGGGTCTTTAACCTCAGAAGATTCTTCTGTCTGATTCCTTTCCTCTTCTCATAGTCAATGGAGGAGCACCGCCAATGCATTAAGCTGAAGGCAGCAAAGCGCATTCCATTTCTTTATAGCTGGATGAAGAAGAAAAAAAAATATAATAAAAGTGAGACATGGCGGCTGCTAGTTTGAGGCAACGGCAGTCTCTGTCTCAAGAGCCTGCCTGCAGGTGACACGGATATGAATTGCAGGGGAGCAGACACTGCACGTACAATGTCAACCATAGGTCTCTCGTCTTTCTGCTTTGGTTTGCTGTAACCCGTGGCCGACGAAACTTCTCTCTGTTCATTTGCGAAAAATTTTCAGAGATGCTGAATGGTTGCTGCACTTCAGGAGCTGCTTCATATCAGGGGCGATCAGGGAAGTCTGGATTGATCAACCAGCCCATGGCTTACCTAGTCAGTACCTTTGTATGGTCATCAAGCACTCAAGCGTCAGGGGACTAGGCTGCGGGCCTGCAGCCTGGCCCTTATGGGCACCATGAACCGTACTCCTCGATGGCCGCCTGCTTGCACCAATTTGATTGGAATTGAGAACTCTGGAAATTTTTCTTATACATGGTGAGTGGTGACTATAGCAGCTAGTAGAAGCTATAGAAAATGATCCTAGCGATGTTTAAGCCGTCTCCATGGGCCATGCACTAATCTCCAATATATATCTCTGTGTGGCAAAAGTATCTAAAGTTACCTCGTATACTAACGATAGAATTTTGAAAAGCAACATTCATTGTTAGTGCATCTGTATGATATTAGAAGGGGCACTAATGATCTACCCGCATCTATAGCGAAGTGCTAGACCACATGATGGCCATTGCTCGATGTAACCGAATCGAATCCCATGCCTTGCTCCTCTCTACGCCTTCCTCGGTTTTTTTTAATGTAAAAGTAAAGCTCCCGGCCCTCTCCCAGATCGAGCCAGCTGACAAGGTTTAGTAGGTGCTGGTAACTGGTGATTAGGTTTGCTCTTTCATTAGTCATTTTAGTTCCTTCTTTGCTCTGCCGGGGCCTGAGGCTTTGAGATCCTTTCCCCGCCTTGCTGTCGAAATTTGCCTGCTCATTCCTCGAAGAACATAGAGGGGTAGGAGCACTGTCCATGCACCAATAAGAACAAGGGACATAGTGTTGCTGTTGATACAGAAAGAAGAGGAGCTCTCGGGGCGTGAGATTTCTTCTATCTACGATCAGGACATGTGCCTCCCGTTCGTTTCTTGGTAACACTCTCCATACCTTCGATTAATCGATTCCTTAGATGGATGGGATGGGAGCATTCAATCCATGCGTATTTTTTTTTCATCTTTTACGCTTAATTTGGTTTGATCTGCTTTCTGCGCAGCCGCGATCCTCTAGGTTTGAGTCCTTACCACGACAGCTTGGATGGAATCGAAGAGATCAACCACTACGCCATGTTCATGGGCTACGTGTCCAAGGCCATCAGGGGGCTACGCTACCTGGTGCTTACATGGACCACCGTTGTCCTCCTTGGTGGTTTCGTTTCTCTGCTTCACAAGAAGGATTTTTGGGCTCTTACAGTAATCACGCTTGCGCAAACTGCTGGGTTAGTCTCCTTGCATCCATTGACCTTATGAAGCGTCCTTTTTTTTTAAAGAAAACGAAGCGACTTTGCTACCATGTTTTGCCACAACTAGGGTAAGTTTGGGTTAGAAATAATCTATCAATGCATATATGAAATAATTTTTTACTTGAAAAATATTGCATATGAAATAATTTTTACAAGTACTTTCGCTATATTTTTTACTTGTGATTTAATATTAAATATAAAAAATCGCACGGCATGAAAAAAAATAAGTTGCTTAATATCAAATATAGTCTAGGGGGTCATTTAGACAAAAAAAAATGATCGTTTAGAGGCAAAGTAGACTTTAAAACATGTTTTTGTCATGTCATTGTCTAATTGTGATGCCACATCGGCAGAACAACCTCCAAAATCACTTAGGAGGTTATTTATATAGTTTTAGAGCAGTAGTGAATCTAGCCATGAATCAAGAGGGGCTCGTCTCCCTTTCTTCTTCTTTTTTCGAGAATCAGTACAATAGAAGGCACTCATATATACACACACTCACCCCTATGAATACATGTACGCAACCCTACCCCTATGAGCACCTCCAAGAGACTAGGCTGATCTTGAGACTGACGAAGTCACCACAGGCGCCTCTCCATTGACGGGGGCGTCACCTACCATTGAAAGAATAATGTCGGTTAAATCCTGGACTCGAACCCAGGTAGGTAGGTTTTACCACAAGGACCCTTACCAGCTGAGATATGCTCACTTCGCTCCCTTTCTTTCCTCTTCCTCTCATTTTCTTCCTCTCCTTCTTCCTTCTCAAAAAATGTAGGGTCGGCTTAGGAGGAGCTCCATGGGTTTTGGGGAGATAAGGGGCTAGAGCCCTGCACCCCTTGGATTCGCCACTGTTTTAGATAGTTTGGGGTGTAGAATACCCGGTTGTATAAGTTAGTGGGTGATGTAATCCACCCTTCGTAGGTTAGGGGGTTAAGTAGACCTTTTTCTATTTGTATAAGACATGGATTCAATGGACACTAGACGAGTAAAATATATTAATTAATTTACAATTAAATAACTAAACTAATTACAAATATCAGAAGAGATAAGAATAAGAATTAACAAATTCCTAAGGCCATCCCAACCCAAGACACCATCCTGTAGTATCTATGCATCCATGTCAACCAGACACTACACATAGAAACTACCTCTCCAATGCATAGTTTTCTAAAAATAAATTATCATCCAATCCTATGTCTTCTCTCTCCTTTACTCTTCCTATCATCTTGATTTCTTTCTTGGTTCTTGTGTAGACATGGTTTCTCATGTAAGACACCATGTCCTTCTCTCCCCCCTTAATTACTTTTCCACATCATCAAATTACTTATGTGACAGCCTATTTAATGCTATGGACACCATCCTGTCATTGGGTTGGGATGGCCTAATACAGTAATCTGGCTGGCCGCCGTCTGCAGGATGCACACATGCAGCACTGTGTCTCCCATTTGCTTGTTCCAGGCTACTGCGGCCGCGTGGTTTTGCCATCGTTTTTGCGGAGGCATGAGGCGTAGCCAATCGGCGTCGAGATGAAGTGTCTCAACACGAGGAAAGTGGATAGTGGAGGAGTTGGCCAGGCATTCTGGCATGCGGATGGACTCGGAGGGTTGGGGGAGCGCACCGCATGAGTTGCCAGAGCCTAGGGAGCAGCATGCTTACTGTTGACGCACATGATGTTGGGCTAAAGAACTGGGCATAATATATATGGCAACATATCATGTGTAAACCAATATATCCGTGCAAACTATGCAAACTTTAATCTGGACCACACGATGTTGATCCAAGGGAGAGCTCAGGTGAGTTGGGAGGGTGATTTGCAAAGAGTGATTAGAGACACTTTTGCAAATCACCCTTCTCACCTCACCTGAGCGCACCCTTAGATCAACATCATATGACGAAGATTGAAGTTTGCATAGTTTGCACGATATGTTGGTTTGCACCTGATACGTTTCCAATATATATAGCATATAAATTAGGGGGCTCGAATTCGGGGATAACCCGCACGCCCTTATGCCTGACCCTATTCTTAAGACATACCTAGCATATTTTTCGTTAAAAACAGAGAAATTTATACATAGTTTGAGCAACTATAAGTGAAAGGACAAAACCAACTGGCAAACAATAACACTACCAACTAAAATAAGCTAGGGCTTAACAGATCCCTAATGTCTAAGAAGCCCGCTGGCACCCATAATCGTGTCTCCACCATGATGACCGCCTAATAAGCCACTGGCATCAATGACGTGTGATCATGCACCATGCAATTCCTTTCTTTTCATAGCGACCAGGTGACTAGCCAAACAAAGAAGTTGAAACCCTTCTTATAAAGCTTGACGATCCACTTCCTCGTCTATATCCACCAAACTACCATAAGTGGCTCCTCCATTGTTGTCCCAAAATAAAAATGCAAACCAACAAAAACAAAGGGCTAAGGAAAACCCCAGAATCAAATAGGTCTAAAAAATGTATCAAAATCCATAAACTCAATGTTTGATGTCTTATTCATTGTTTTCCCAAGGTTATGACTCAATAAATCGATGCTCATATGCTTGCTTTCGGCTTTAGAATGTCAGTGCATAAATTTGAAAAAATAACCGACTCATTTTGTGAAAGAAGCGTCGAATCAATCTATCCTAGGCCTCGGGCGTGGGCTAAAAAGCCTCGTGTTCTTCTTTAAAGCTCTCATAGTTTAGCCAAACTTGAAAGTGGCCCTAAATCGTGGCCAAGTAGCAAAATCATGGGCCTAGGCGCCACGAAGAGATTACAGCTGAGCATCCCCAGTTCGCCGAGGTCCAAAGATTTATCGATAACATTATGGATATTTATAACTATTTGTCATCCTTATGGTTGATACCTCTTCAGAATGCATTCTTACAATTACCTCTATATATTTGTTTTTACTGATGTAGCGTGCCAACTCACCTTGCCAGCATGGAAAAGAGACACAAAATGACCAAACTGCCCGCTGGGTTTCATGTTAGCCATCTCAACTCCTCTCTCATGTACCCACGTGTCAGTATCATCTTCAACCTCAATGCATCTCTCCTCTTCTTCCTCGTTGCAACTCTTCCGCTCCACCTGCTGAACCTGGTTAGTGCTTGGTCGTGTGGGAGAACCGGAGAGGGATGATGATATCAGATCCTTCTCCTCGCACTCCCCCCAAATCCACAATTGGCGGAGCTCGGCAACCCCCTACCGCCGTATCGCCTCACAGATCGAACCAACTTATGAGGGTAAATCAGGCAGAGGCGCGGCCGAACAGCCCAAACTGATGAGCTGCGCTGCCAAATCGGAAGTCGATCGACTGGCACTCCGGCAACGCGGCCAGCCGCTCCTACACGCGGGGCATGCCGGTCTTGTGGGTAATGATGCATTGGCCGGCCACCAGAATTAGTACTGCAGAATCATGCTTGCTGCCATGGGATTCCAGAAGTCAAGGTTACCCTGGCTTCGGTGAGTTCCTTGCCTTCTTATCCCTTCAGATCATCTTCTTTCTCCATTTGTGTTGCAATTGCAACTGCTCCAATCCTTTGGATCCTCCTTTTCAACTTTGAAGATAAGCTAATGTTGCTGTTTAAATTTAAATGTATTACTAGAGAAGAATCCCGAAATTATCCGTAGCGACCGGCTAGGAGTGAACCAATGTAGCACGTCACCTTCCCTCAGCCATAACTCATTTTTGTCTGAAGTCCAATTAGGGCCATTCACGAGAGCTATCCATTAGTGAACCGAAGTATACGATTTAACCCTCAGAACCAATAAAATCTGAACCAACTTATTCAGATACATCCCTTATCCAAATTCCAATTAGGGTC
The DNA here is from genome assembly GCA_015342445.1 of Digitaria exilis. Classification (NCBI taxonomy): domain Eukaryota; kingdom Viridiplantae; phylum Streptophyta; class Magnoliopsida; order Poales; family Poaceae; genus Digitaria; species Digitaria exilis. Next base: position 3,383,236 of record JACEFO010001795.1, read on the forward strand.
AACCACATGTCCATACACCATCTCAATGAAAGCTATGCATGAAGCCGAGCATGCAATTTGACATTGACAACTACACAACAAGACTGGCACACACAGAGGACCGAATCAATCAGTCCTTTTGCACTGCTTTTCGAAGGCTATATCTCTCTCATAGTCGCATATGAAATCTGATTTAATTTATTCATATGTCCATTTCAATAGTTTCGAAGAGAGCTAGGAGCTATCCTTTGGTGAGCATCAATTTGTAACTTGCCTCCGTGTTCCCCTTGGTCCAAGGCAATATTTGTATTTTTCATGCTTCCTTTCGCAATCAGGCTAGATTCAAGTCATATTAATGAACTGTGCTTTTTTCCGAAACATTTCTTTATGCTTTTATGTTTTCAATCTTTTTGATTTGTCACTTATCTTGTCACGATCTAATTGGCAGGGTCTTCAATGTCTCTCCAAAACGGAGGTTGAAAAACGTCAGGGATTCCTTGATGGGCTTCATGGTTTCAATGTTCCACAGTAAAGCTGGTTCAGGGGCACTCGTGGCATTAGTAGCTGCAGCGGTGCTCCAAGTGATGGTCGTTGTTGTTCTAATGTTCCCCCTTGGCGCTGTCTACGTGTTGGGGCTGTACATCTCCACTGGGATCTCCCTGTGGCGTCTAATCCAGCGTGATTATGGCGCCACAGAAGGAGATCCCAACACGGCAAACTTGACACCTGCCCTGAACATCCTCTACTTGCTGCCTCTGGTCCACGGCGTGCTCTTGTACTACAGGGCCATCTTCTTTGTCTCCAACAGGGATAAGGTTGTGGTCGATAGAACCTTGGAAAGGTACAGGTTTGATGAGGATGCTGGATGGTCAGTTTAGGAGTACTTCAGAGAGACCATGGCCGGATGTGAGAAGGACCCTTCCTTCGCTAGAGGAAGGAACTTGATCACATACGCCGTGGACCTGATGGCGATCACTTCGCATGAAAGCTACCTCTCTGGGCTAAGGATCCTGGACATGCTCCTCGGGCGCTGCTCGTACAAGCCGCGTGACCATACCATGGTGGAGCAGAGGCCACAGCTATGGAGGATCACAGCCAAGGTGCTACTTGAATCGGTGTCCGGCACCCAAGTTATCTGGAAGCTGCTGCGAACACTGGAGCAGAGGGTCAAGGTACTGACTAGCTGATGGCATTGCAGGTGCTCAGAGAAATACTACTCGACATCCATGCGGGGCTGAGGGCAGTAAGAGAAACTTACCCAAATAGGACTATACGTGTAGGCCTAGTCGTGTGTTGGTTTGATTCCGCGCGGTGTGGAATTGGATCTGGTGCGCCGCTTCTGGTGGGCAGGTGTGCTGGAGGCTCGAGGGGAAGAAGTACGACATCGCGAAGAAGCTCCGGACGCGCGTCGTCAGCCACCGGTGGTTCCTGGAGTGTCTCAGGGAGGGGAGGCGTCTCCCGGAGGGCCCCTACTTGATGCAAAGGTAGGAATGGCTCTCCATCAACTGTTGTTGCAGATATGATCAGACATGTGCCTTGTAAATTGTAATTGTTTGATATGGGGGAATGGGTGAACTGCAGTCATAATGGGGGGAAGTGTGAAATTGTAATTAGGATTTGTGTTTGCGTAGACGCGCTGCAACAGCAGCAGTTATACTGTGTCGATAGAACGAAATTCCTGTGGGATGTTCTTTTAACTTGCAATCATTTCACACTTTTATTTGTAAGCTTATGCTTGTATCAACTGACACTACAGACAAGGCAACGTATTCATGACTCGAGTCACAGAATGCCCAGGACCACATTGAAGCAGAAGGGAGAAAGGAACGATCTTACAGAAAGTGATAGTTTGTCTGACAGCATCAATGAATCTCAGAATATGGATACTTTGTCTATAGGGGCTCGAAGAAAATTTACCAAGACAAACAAATCATCATCATCCTCACTTCGACAAAGTACGCTGCATTTCTCAATGTATGGGTATGGTGAAACTAGTAGGTATGAACCAGACAGAAGAGAAGAGCTAGAAAACGTTGACCTAAGGGAGAATTCAGCAAGCTTGCCTCCATGTGATTTGTCTGGACAGGAACCACCTTTCTGTACTCAGGAGCAAATAAATAAATGGAGCCTTGGGAGGTGACAAGAAACGCACAGAAAAATTATCTAATTTTGAAAGGCAAGAAGAATTATCATGTGTAATATGTTGGACAGATTTTTCTTCTACAAGGGGCATCTTACCATGTGGACACCGATTCTGTTATTCATGCATTCAAGGATGGGCGGGTTGTCTGGTATGGTTTAATTTGATTGTTGCTTCCTAACTTTTGCCTATATTGTGCTTCCTTGTACTGAATATTCTGGAGACATATTTTCCTTACTACAACCCACTTGGCTTCTTGAACTTTATGCTTGTGGTTTGGTTCAGACTAAGACCGTGCTGGTGGTTTGGTTCAGACTAAAACCATACTAAAGTAGATAATTTACCAATGCAGATTTAAGATAGTACTATGCCATAACTGAAAGAAATGCCACCAACTTATAAGATTTAGGAAACACAACTAATACATTACATCAAACTAATGGCAAGTCCTGGACCAAAGGGATTAGTAATCACCTGGCTTTGCTATAGTTTTTTAGGGTTTTCCCCACCATTCATGTTGGACGAAAAAAATTGTTATTCTCACAGCTGCACCTTTGTGTTTCAGGCTTCCAGGGGGAAAGTCTCAACATGCCCCCTTTGTAAAGCCAGTTTCACATGGATCAGTAAGGTGGACGAGGCAGGCACCACCGATCAGAAGATTTACTCACAGACCATTCCTTGCGAAGCATCTACGGATGTTTTTGTGTTCCACAATGAAGTCTATGGCTTCTCTCAATCCTTGGTGAGATCCTATCTCCTTTGCTGCTCAAATCAGTTTGGGGTTTCTGGGCTTAAATCAAGTGGGGGTCACAATGCTTACCCTCCATTATGTGGGCTGGGCAAGGAGCCTGCTACCAGTGCCATTGCCGGGAACCTGAGGAGCTTCTTCTATGCTGCCATGTCTGCAGGTCTCAGTGGGTACACTCGTACTGCCTTGATCCTCCACTGACCCCATGGACATGTGTGCATTGCAGAGATATGCGTATGATGTATCACCGTTTTCGCTAGTACGATATTAGAATACTACTATCATAGTCCGAAAGTCACTCATTTTCCCATACAATAATCTGTTCTGAGGTTGCAGCAAGATCCTGTATCTAAGTTCTTGCCATTTTTCATGAATGACACATTTTATTATGAGGAAAAAGGAAGTGTGACCGGCATCTTGAGCAGATTGCAGTTTTGTGAGTTCTTGCCAAAGTTGCCATGGAATGATTTTTTTTTTTGCATTATGGAATGAATAAATTTTGGTGTGCATGTAACATTGATCGGTTATGGGATCTACTGTCAAATCTGACACAATATAGAATCTTTTCTAATTTCTCACCCAGGCAACGGTTTATGCCGATATTAAGGAAGAGTCTGATAGCTCAAATACTCCATATTGATTATTTTTTTTAGCAAGATAATGCGGTGAACACATTGTTACATCAACATAGGCAAAAACTAGAATTAGCAACAACTGAACACTCTTGCATCACCAGTGAGACACTTGGAAACTTTGCCAAAAATATGTGCCTGTCAGCAACATTAAGGATCTGCATTTCAGCATTTTTTTGGTTTTAGCTTGGGAGGCATGATGTGACCACACGCAAACTCTGAAAGTCATCTGCTGGTCAGCACTGCTGACTATGTGCGAATTTGGTCAGCACTGTTAGATACTTGGATGAAGTGGTGTACGACATCTTGCTTCCATTTTTTTTTCAGCAAAAAGAATTTTGTGTAGTACATGGAAGCAATAAAACCACATGGAACTAAGCAACATATAAGATATGTACAGGGAAGAAACTCAAGTGGCTATATTTCTCAAACGAAGTATCCTGTGTTGCATATAAGCTTGAAGTCAACACGACACTTCTTACTTCAATTGATATGATAGTCTATGCTCCTAACTTTTACACATAGCAGTAAATCTAGTTAAAAATTGGTTGCAGCTCATACCTGTATTGGAAAAAGGGCTAAGCCCTAGTGTATGAAATTAAAACTAAAATACCTTAGTTTGCTTCAACGAAGGCAAAGGACAAACCGTTAACTAAGGAGTTGTTTTTTCTCGAACACTACATATCATTATATTAAAAAGAAAAAAAAAGGAGGGGGTTGAAACCCTGAACAACGCCACATACCCATCTTTCACATTATACAGAGAACATTCCCTCGCCTATTTTGCAGTCCTTGACCACTAGCAGAGATTTAATTGGTGGCACTAGAGCGAGAAGATGAGAAACTGTTACAGTGGTTGCAGCTCCTCAACGGACACCAGGATTACGTTTATGCGAGGATGAATCCTATCAAACACACACCTGTTACAGTGGTTCCATAATCCATACTGACCAAGCTCCCAAGGCGACGACAGAATTCGGCCATTTGCTTGCCTGACCAGACACTTTACTATTTGTGGATGCCCACCAATCATCAAAGGAAATTTCCTCAGGCTGGGGAGAGAGGGCTTGCAGCTTGCAGGCCAACCTTCTGAAGAATCATGTGTAACATATAAACTCATATATGACTACACTGACTGCAATAAAGCTATATAAGATCAGTAAGAGCCATATCTGACATGACACCAATCAACAATGCACAACCCTTACAAGTGATTAGTTAGGTTCCTTCACACTTTCAGACTTAAGGGCACAACCTGTTGAAGACATTCACTGAAAGCATATGCAAGTTAATATTGAATGACATCACATCTTCAAGAACACCAACTGTTGGAGTACATTGCCTATATGAGCGCACAAACAAAATGACCAGACATATCAGAATACTCACCAATTTGGACAAACAAAGTAACCTTAGCCTCTGAGGGACCATCGACTAATTTGATGCCCTCCTTTGGGTACCTTCGAATTGTCGATGGCCTATATCTCTTTGATATCCAACTGTTACTAACAACCATCGATTAATTCGATGCCCTAATTTGTGCACCATCGAATTAATTAATGGTTTCACACAGAGAGCATGTCAAGTGACATGGGCACATGGCTCACCCAAGGGTCATCGACTGATTCGATGGTCCACGCATGCACCCATCGAATTATTCGATGCTCACTATCTCAACAGTCAGTCAAGGGGGTCACCGACTAATTCGATGGTACCTGTAGCAGCCACTGAATTAGTCGATGGTGCTACTGAGTCAGCAGCCACCGACTAATTCGCTGCCTTGCACCAGGCGCTACCGAAATAATCGGTGCCTCTATGAATTTTCTTCTTCACACTTTTGAAGTTGAAACTTGTCCAATTCAAATTCTTTGAGTTTCCTAACTCCTCTTGGGCTTCATCTAAGCTACCTAACACTAGATTTCACAAGTGTGCACCACACGTAACTCTAGTTTCGCATAGGTCAAGCTACAAATCCTTAGCCCCCCCACTTATGGTATGACCAAAGGAAAACAAAGACCTAAACTACTCTAAGTGACTCTGATCATCCAAATGACACTTAGAACTAGGTTATCCTTAATTTCCAAGCATATCCTTTGCACCAATACAATCGTGTCTTCATGATGGGGGCCAAGAAGACTATGAAAGTCCATCATTGTACTAACTTAAGACTGGCCTCTGCGAAACACTTGTTAGACGCAATGATCATGTCATCATTAATCACCAAAACAAATTGAGGGGCCTAGATGCTCTTTCAGCCCCCATGATTGTGTTATGCTAAGACGTGGAAATATAATGTACTACTTCGGCCAGCATATCCAACTGTGCAATGCTTGACCTAATACCATTTCACCATCACCACCTTCGATAGGTCGAGGTCCTCCCAACCGGGTATTACTCTGTCAACATGCATGGACCCTTGCATATCTTGCGGGAATTGGAACGTTGTGTATCACCCTGCCTACAATAGCGACCTCAGCAACAACATTTGCTACGTCTTTTGTCTTCTTTGCCAGTATTGTACTATGAAGCTCACAGGGTTTTCTTTATGTGATATAGTCCACGGAATAGCTTTAGATTTGAGGACCACCTTGAGCTAGCTCTGTGGATGCAGATCTAGGAACTGGCTCCATGGAAGCAACACTAGACATCACATTGGAGGCGGGGCTGATCGGCGAGATTTCTTGACCCGTAGGTCTAGCTTCAAGTGCAGAGACTCGTTCTCTAGTGCATGCATTTTTTCCTCCTGTTTAGCCTTGCTTTTGCTTTTGCTCCTGCTTCTGTAAGTCTCGAGAAAGACGAGCTATCATACACCTAGTGTGTTCAGGAGTCTCCAGGGCGTATGATCCCGAATAGGCATGCATTTTCCTTCCGCCTTAGCCTTTAGCGCAGCCTCGAGTCTATCTACTATTACTCGCAATGCAGAATGGCATGAAACGATCCATGCGCTCGGTTGACCAGAAGTGGGTCTCGGTCCGTGTGCCCTTGCCCTGCTTGTCAGAAGTGGGCCCTGGGCCACATTGTCAGAGTGGACCGTAATGGGCTACGAGGCATTCATATCCATCAATATGGGATGACCATTTTTACATGATAAGCTTAGCATTTTACTGATCATATACTTTCCAATTTAGTAATATTGCTCTACATCTATGTTGTCCGCATCTTTTTCTCGTGAAGCTAAGCAGTTTATTGTTACCCCTTAGTATTTTGGTAATATGACATAAAGTTTGGGATATGTCAGTTGCACTTCTTGTATGCCTGGCTGAAACCTTGATATTGCTTGCTCCTTCCGTAGACCATCTTCATTGATCTGATACTGCACAAGACAAGGGTGTACCACCATATTCTGTTCATTAAGCTGAGCATGGGATCATCTAGACAAGGTATGAATCTATGATGCCTGGACAGACTCTGATTGATGTTTCACATTATTGGAAAAGTAAAGTGGATTTGGCTCATATAAATATTCACATATGGCCTTGATCTCGTAGTCCTATATTTGTGCGTCACTACTATATGGTATGCATTTTTTAACATGGCTTTGGCTTATTGATTGCCGGATTTTTATGTGTAAGCAACTTAAGCTAAATCAAAAGGTAATTTATTCATTTTTAGTATAGCAATTTTGATTTTGTGTTTTGGTTCGAGCATTTTTCATGTATTTTTATCTATGCTTCCTGAATCAAGTTTGGTAATCAACTCCTGCTGAATCAACAAGCAAGGTAGTTACTTGAATTAGCAACGTTTTATTGATGTTTACGAACAATTGTAGGCAAAAGCAAGCTTCCATTCCCAGAATTATGTTTGTGTAGTTCATCAATCTTTGTATTTTTAGATTTGCTGCCTTGTTGTGTGTCTTCAGCTAAATGGATCATGCCATTATTGAAGCCAGTACAGCATGTAGAAGCTTCTTCTTTAGCCTGATTTGACTTGCTATTAACTCTACTATATATTCTTTGATTATTCATTTCTTTGTGATGTTCTGAAATGAAAAGCGCAAGCAAAAAATACTTGCAGGTCTGTAGCACGTTTAATATGCACTATGTAAATAAGTACATATGTGATGTGACAAAGTACATTATGTGTCTCTTTGCATAAATACAACCATTTGGAGAAACATTTACTTTACGAGGTTTACTTGTTCTCTCTTGAGTGTTTAGCAGCACTAGGAGCCCATCTCTACTCAATTTGATATGTGTTCCTGTAGCAATTTGGTTTGTTCTTTTGGCTTGCTTCCAAATGTACTTTGCTGAATGATTTGGGTGATTCTGCTTAACCACGCATGAAGCTTGATTTGGCTTGTTAACTTTGTTTGGGTGGTTCTTTAGGTTTTCAGTGTTTAGCAAATACAGCGGCATACTATTGTTTTCTAATTCATCTTAGCATTTTGATAGTAGCAGATTGATTTTTAACATCTCATTATTGAAGTGCCATTTTTAAGATTGGTGTATGGTAATTCAAGGGGAAATGCTTTTGTCCATGTTCTAATTTGCTTACAGTTTCCTAAACTTTTCTTAGAAACTCTCGCAACGTTGCCTACCGAGGCTTCCCAAATCACACTGTTATTGTTTAGCCGAAGTAATACTACCACTAATACCGCGGGAGGAATCCGTGAAACCAGGTGAGTTCCGTATGAGATTTTTTTCCCTTTTTCCTTTTTTTCATTTCCCAAATTTTCTTCTCTTTTTCCGTTTCCCTTTTTCTATTTCTTCCCTTCTTCTTTTTTTCTTCTCCTTTTGAATTTGTACCTACATTGCTATTTTTTCTATGATAGTAGAGAAATTTTCAAGCCTACGGAGATCTTTATGTCCTTCGCCTGCTTTGTGACAGTGCGTGAAATTTACTGCAGCACAAAAAGATACGGCCTCCGCTCCGTGCTTTGTTCAGGAAACATGTTATGTCCCTTCCAGCGTCCACACAGATAAGCCTTTCGCATCGTCGGTGCCTCGCAAAGAAATCAATGAGTCAGCAGTTCAGACAACCCTTATATTAGGTACCTGGTTCACAGGGGCCACAAATAGGCCCTTTCATATGCAATGTTCACATGCTATTTACGAGGATTAAATATAATTTAATCGTGACGACAAGTAAATCTACCATAGTAAAAAAAAGATAGGGGCCTTCACTCCGCTTTCTATTCGAGAAACGCACTATATCCTTTGCAGTCTCCACGCGGATAGGCCTTTCTTGTTGTCTGTGCCTCATGACGAAACTGAGGAGTCAGTCAGCAGACGACCCATCTATTGGGTGTTTGATTCTGACTCTAAATAGGCTTTTTTTTTTATATCGAATGTTTAGATGTTAATTATGATGACTAAATATAATTTAAGGAAAAAGTGTATATTATCCCCCTAAACTCTTATAGAAGAGTAGATTACCCCCTTATACTTTAAATCGTGTACTTTTAACCTTAAACTCTCTAAACCGTGGAGATTACCCCCCACACCCCCCACAAGGCCTCAAGACCGATTATGTTCCATGCTGTTTCCTCGGACTCACACTACCTAGGCACTTCAGGACCGCTTCTTTGTTTTTGTCATCGTCATATACAAATAATAAGGATCCATACACTTTAGGATCATTTATACTTGCAAAATCACTTCATAATTTCTGACTGGCCACATCTGTTGCCACTAAGAATTAACAGGGTGCATGCAAATCAATCTGATTACCTGGAGAAAGCACTATTATGTCCACGACTCCACGCCTTCGCGATATAAATCGATTTGATTACCTATCTAAGAAAGCACTATTGTGTCTACATCTTAGTTAGAAAAACCAAGATTAATACTACTTCATTCCTTCATTCCTTGGAGAGTAACATTGAACCAGTCTTAAGGCCTTAGGGGGGTAATCTCCACTATTTGAAGAGTTTAAGGTTAAATGTACATGATTTAAGAGTACGAGGGGATAATATACTCTTTGGTAATAGTTGAGGGGGGTAACGTACACTTTTTCTATAATTTAATTACAAAACTAATTGAGCGAGACCAATATATTAATATTAATTAACTTATAATTAGGATATACTCAGCTGAGCACGTCATGAGGTATTAGACTTAATAGATTCCTGTTCCGAAAAAAAAAGTTTAGGCCTTGTCCTAGCTATAGAGCTCAGGATTTCGCTGCCTCTCCGTGGCCTGTTGCGTGCGCATTCGCTGTGTGGCCCCCGCGTCGCGCTGGCGGCTATCCGTTGGTTGCGTCCGTCCGACGCACCGCCGAAGGAGGCCCCACACGTACGCCTATGCCTCATCCCTCTCTGGCGAAGAAATCGCCGCCTTCTCGCCTTTCCTCCTCCGCCACCGTTGGTGCCTCCGAGCCTAGCCGCCTCACCGGCCCCCCGCCGATCCCTCCCCCTCTCTCGCCACCTGTGCCCATTGTCTCTAGCCGCCTCCCCGCAGCTGCCGCCGTGTCGCGCTCGCGCATAGGCGATGCCACTCGCCGTTCCTCTTCATTTGCTCGCAGCTCGCGCGAGTAAAGCCTGTCCCATCTCCGGTGAGCTGGAGGTCGGAGCGGTGGAGCAGGCGACCTCGAGGTGGTGAAATCCCAGGTCTGCTCAACCTCTGCTGCAGCGGCATGGGGCATGGGCGGCCTCAACCTTGGTGTCGGCAGCGTCGGAGGAGACGTGCTCCAGGCGGCGCGTGGGAGCTTGGCCTTAGCTCCTGGTGAGCCCTACGGCGGCGCCGGCGCGAGATCCCCTGCGGTGGCGGCGCGGCCGAAGCTCCCCTGCGGCGGCGGCAACAACACGAGCCTGGAGCTCCACTGCGACGGTGGCGCGAGCTCGAGGTCTGCACCCACCGAGTCGTGCGGTGGAGGAGAAAAAAGGAGCGATACGGCCGCCACGGGACATGGTGCCTTCATCCAGTTCCTTATTTCTCCACCGTGCTGTCTTCCCTACTCATTTCTGTTGCCACCCGCCATTGCCACATCCATCTCACCGAGGTCAACTCCCATGTGGCCATGTCGTTGCCCTCCTCAGCCTCCACTGGAGTGGCGCCCGCTCCAGTTCGTAGGGCCTGCTCGGTTGAGCTGGCTGCAGCTGCCTGCGGCTGCAGCTGCAGCAGCCACAACAGTACTATAGGAACTATAGGATATGTAGCCGGTGTAAACAAAACCAAGCAGCTGCGCAGTAGACTAGGCCTACAGCCGAGCAGCTGGGCTGCACAGCGGCAGCTACAGCCATAAAAAATAGCAGCCGAGCAGACCCGTAGAGTGTGTCACGACTTCATCTGGACCTCGATTTCCACAATTGATTGGATCTGTCCCTGAGTCTTTGCTGCTCCGATTTACTAACAGTGATTGGTTGGATTGAATCCTATTTCAGAGAAACCAGGTACTTTCATTGCCTCCTCCCTCTCTCTCTCATGATTTTCTTTGTCAGTATGGGATTTTGGGGTGCCTGCGCTGATAGCAGCCGGCGACCTGGTGCTACCCTATCCAACGCCGGCATGAAGCTGACCCCTAGCGCTGGGATGAGCAGAGGATGGGTCATTAATGTCTAGATTTCGTTGTTGATTGCTTCATGAAAGTCACTGCAGATTGCCTAGGACGTGTGCCTGAAATTGTAATTGTTGCTATAATATCCAATCAATTCCTCTATGCTCAGACCGAGGTCGGAATACAGAACCTCTGCATCTACCCTCAAATTGTGTCCACACAGAATTAGCTCATTCCTATTGTGATGGTTGTAGCCTGGCAGCTTCATCAAAATCTTCTGCGGTGGTAAGAGTAGTTCACTATTTTATTAGAGTTCTAGCTTCTGCAATAAAAAAATATGGTGCTCGGCGGCTCGCTCTTTTTTGCTTGATCGAGGAGGTATTGTTGGCATCCTACATGCTTTCCCAATTCACTAATTTTACAGATGGTTAGTGGTAAGAAAATGCTTCTCCCCATAAACAAAAGTGAAAACAAAGATGGTCAAAAGGGCACAACCTCCTCTGTTCATCAGAGACAGTTGTCTGCATGAATTATAATATATAGAGATACTTAACTTCTCAATATTTTGAAAACATGCATCCAAATAGTGTGTTCATACACAGTGCCTTTAGTATGTATCTTATGTTCAGATTTTTCTTTTGCCCTAGCTAGAATTGGCTTGGTTACATACATAAATGTATATAGACTGGTGCCATTGATTCTGAATGCCGCAAACACCATACTTAGTTATTCTAAGATATAATCAGACACATATTTTTTTCATTCATTCAAGATTACGTTTAACCATATAAAGGATGCCTCATGACATCTGTGGTTATGAAAATAGTAGCATATAGTATTGTGCAGGGTGTTTGTGAGCCATATAGTTGTGAGCTAAGTATTTACCCTCAGGCTTCATGTTTTTATCCCTGTTCTGAAAGAACTATATTTTTATTTACAGCTGACAAAAACTTTCTTATGAAATTGCATGGTGAGCTCAGGTGACCGATATAACAACAGCACGGCAGTGTGTTGTGTGATGGATCCCTCACTGAAAGCAGCAATAGGGATGCCTATATGGATCAACTATCATAAAGCATTATGCCACATGGTGTGGCAGTCGGCACAAAGATACATTTAAGATAAGCTTCTTATGCGCTTTTTGCTCATGCAAGAATACTTGACAGGGTTGTTTTGTTTCTTTTCTTTTTTCTGTTAAGAAGTCTGTCGTCCTTGTAGGACTATTTAGTCGCATTGCAATACTGAACACTAACATAGCTTATTTAGATTCAATAGTTTGATGTTATCAGGCTGCAGGACTTGCATTATCATTTCAAAATATCAAGGTTCTAATCTATTTATTATTCTACCCCAACTCGCTTGGGACTAAAGGCTATGATGTTGTTGTTGTTGTTGTGAAGATCCGTAGACAATAAGCATCTACATGATTGTTTCAAGTCACTTACCATATGGCAAATTGGTTGCTATTGTTAAAATGTGTCATGGACCGCAGCGGCGAGCCGCGAGCGCATCGCCTACATCCAGTTCCAGCAGCGCTTCGAGGGGCATCGACCGTTCCGACCGCTACGCCAACAACAACACGGTCTTCTTCGACGGCAACATGCGCGCCCTCCACGGCCTCCAGGGCCCCATGCACGTCGGCACCGGCTGCATGTTTCGACGCTTCACCCTCTACGGCTTCGACCCGCCGCGTGCCACCGAGTACACCGGCTTGTTCTTCAACAAGAAGAAGAAGGCGTCGTCGTTCGACCCGGAGACGGACACGCAGTCGCTCAAGGCGCGCGGGACTTCGACGCCGAGCTCACGTCGATGCTGGTGCCCTGGCGGTTCGGCGACTCGTCGGCGCCCATGGCGTCCATACCGGTGGCCGACTTCCAGGCCTGGCCGCTGGCCGACCATCCGGCCGCCGCTGGACCGCCGACGGTGGCCCGAGGCCTTGTCGGTGTCTCGGTGATCTCGTGCTGGTACGAGGACAAGACGGAGTGGGGCGATCGTGTCGGGTGGATCTACGGATCGGTCACGGAGGACGTGGTCAGCGGCTATCGGATGCACAGCCGCGGGAGCCGCGCGACGCGTTCGTGGGCACGGCACCCATCAACATGACGGACAGGCTCCACCAGGTGCTGCGATGGGCGACGGGGTCCGTGGAGATCTTCTCACGGAACAACGCGTTCCTCGCGTCGCGGAGGCTCTTGTTCCTGCAGCGGGTGGTTTGCCTCAACGTCGGCAATCCCTGGTGGCCGGAGACCACCGTGCTTGCGTACAACCTTCACCGTCGCGGCCAGCGTGGACAAGCTCCACGGAGGCGCGCACGAGGTGATTCTGGGATTAGTTTAGAAGAAGCGCTGCCGTCCAAAGGAGATCGGACGGCTAGCCCACGATCTCCGCAAAAAGGTTCGAAAGCCATATTCTAGGAGCAGCGCGGGAACAAAAGGTAAGCTCGCAACCTGGTAGCATGTCTAGCGATGCTGGAACCCTACCTTGCTCTGTGCTCTTGGTGTTCCGGGACTAGAGCTGTGCGTTGACCACGCGTTCACAGTAAACTGGGCATTTCCAGGACCAGGGACAGCTAACATACAACGGACAAACAAAGGAGCACTACAAGATATGATTTTTTTTAATGTCACAGTTTTCTCGGTACAATGGAAAAACAACCGGGCAAAGTGCAGCTCATCTTTCACACATTGCGTGGCTGAGGGTGGAAAAAAAGTTTACATCAACCGTGACAGACTATAGGACTGGCATCACCAAAAGACTCTACAGCTATAACTACCAATTCTCTTCACCAATCACTCTTTCGTAGACTAAATTAAAGAGTAACCGTAACCGTGTTAGCTTCTCAGAAAGTAATGCACGGCTGGGATAAGAGTGGCGAGCAACCGTGATATGTTCAAAGACATAACAGATGTTAACATCAACTATTCGTCCACACTTAAGCATGTTCTGTAGGCAGCGTCCATCTAAGCCGGCCAATGTTCCCTTCCTTCTATAGTCCCGCCTTCGCTTCTCTGCAGAGTAAAAAGAGCATGGAATTGAATTGTCAACAATTCCAGATAACCATCAAATCAAATTTAGCCCTACAAAAAAAATACTTACTCAAGTTGATTTTTATAAATCTCATTATCTGGTTCCAATACCACACATGCCTTGGATGCAAGCAAGAATGTCTCGTCATCAGAAATGCAAAAGGTAAGAATAACACAACGCTTCTAATCTGTATATAGAAAGTGAAGTACCCCAGCTCTTTTCGCAACGAAACCCAAATATTCAATGGTAGGGGCAACACCAAGTGTGTAGATTGACTTAAATCCAGCAGATATAGAGAATTTGCATAGGCTATCATACAGGTCCCACTCATCTCTGTCCATGTCGACATAGAGTACCTACACAAGAGATCAGCATTGAACCTTGGCGCAGAATATGAGAAGGAATCTTCCTCTTTATTAATACAAAGATACGCTGCGTATTCGAAAAAAAAAACTGAAAATCCATTGATATACCTTGCATATCAAATCAGCAGCCAAACATTTGTTAAGTCTAATTTCCTTAAGCAACCTCTCTTTCAAATGATACACTCTAGATTTCTTGCGAAAACTTTCGATCTGAAACAAAGAAAAATAAAACAAATAAAAATATATTCCCAGTCCAACAAGCAAACAAAACATTGCATAAAAGCATAATCGTACCGTATCTATGTAATAGTCAGTATGAACATACTGTATGACGCCCTCTACTGTCCAATCAACTCCAGGAACTTCATTTGTGGATTTTAAAAGGCTCCCAACCACATTTTTCCATCCCCTCTTTGCAGCACAAAAGATGGGACGATCCTCAAACAAGATGGCCTATATTACATTAGAAAAGGTAGGTGTCAAAACTGAAACTAGGTGAATGGAAAAAAAAAAAAAGAGGTAATATGTTTAATGAAGGGTATATGAGACATTTTATCATACTTCATAATCCATCTTAGAAAGGCTAAACATAGCTATATTTTGAAACGGAGGTAGTATAACATAAATTAAGTATTACTCCCAAAGCTACTCGTTTAGCATTCGAGGGTTCAATATTATTTCATGGAAAACATATACTTGATTAAAAAGTAGGGAGCAAGGAAGAAACCGCGTCATAGGAGGAATTTGGATCAACACCATGATCAAGAAGAATTTGAACACGCTCCATAGCTGCTTCTTCAGTTTCAGCACAGCAAATGACTTTATGCATTAAAGGTTTTGCTTTTACATCAGCAACCTACAAGATTATATTATTTTAAGAAAAATTAGTGTTAGTTGCAAATAAAAAAAAATCAAACAATTTAAAAAACTGAATCACCTCGACGAGGTACTTGAAGCAATCAATGGATGGATACAAAGCTGCTGCAACTAAGGGAGTGCAGAAACCATACAGCTCAGTGTTCACAGCCTATACATCCAAGAAATTGTTTAGGAGTAATAAAAGAACATAAAACATTACAAAAAATGTGGATCGTTTGTCGAAGGACTTACATTGGATATTTCTTATACAACACCTTGATAGCTTCAACGTTGCCTCCAAATATAGCAATGTGTATTGGTTGGCCAAAAAATGACTCCACTTCAATAGACACGTCATATTCCAAGAGTTTGCGCAGCGAGTAAACTTGATCTAATATGAAGAACGAACATGGCACATAAGTATATAGGTAGATACAAAGTTAAGATGGCATGGATATATCCACCAAAAACGGTAACTCGTGTAGGAAGATGAAACAGATGCATGCAAATTAGCAAATCAGTGGCAGACAATTCTTAGCAACCAGTATCAGATAGGAATCCATAAATGGAGTACGATTCACATCACAACCTGCACATGCAATTGTCTGCGGCAGATGTGGCAAACCTGGGCAGTCCTGAGAGCTGCCCCCAATCCTGTTATATGTTCAAGGTGTAACAAGGACATTTGTTTCATGTCTCTTCCTAGGAAATACCCATGGGATTGTATACAGTGGGTTTGCAGAACCTGGATTAGCCAATTAGGATTGACTTCAACGAAAGTGCACCATGATCAGGGTACTCATAACCATTACACAAGAAAATGTTTCCACAAGACAAACTGAACTTGTTCAAAGCAAAGTGGGTCCAGAATCGACATGGCAGTAGTATGCTGAAATACTCAAATGAAAATGTTTATCAAATTAGATTTCCCAATGGGAAAATAGTGCTAAAGGATGTAGCGTGGATCAGAATTAAAGGCATTCCATATGAGTAACTCTATGACTGGAGTGCAAGCAATGTAGGCTCCTTTGTTGGCCTAGCTTCAGAAGTAAATGAGGACAATTTAACAAAATATGACTATGTGACAGTCAATATAGGGTCTAGGAATGTACTAAAGTACCTGCTGTGCTGGATGGACTCCATAATTGAAATTTCTATGACTTACTGCCAAATGGAGGTGGTTCAAGATGGTACTACACTACTACTAATCCTGCTAGTAACAATGGGGGTGTGATAGACCAGGTGGGCATCATCATTCACCTAAGAAGGCCAAAATTGGCGGTAGTAACAATCAGAACCGGTCCAACTCAAATATCCAGGCTGGTGGTGCTGTTTCTGACAAAGAAAAACACATATATCTAACCAGCTGGTTCAGCCACGCGAAAATGCAGAAATGCCAAGACAAGAACTATTAATTCGTATAAAACTTTTAGAGTGGCTGGAAGTGAAGATGGACTAATCGTGGAACACAATCTCAGCACGAGAAGGGGAGGGGGGCGACAAGGTACACAATGTTGTGCATACAGTATAATCTACTCAATGCTATTTGTGATGATGATTCCTCTGTTATTTCTAATCTTACAAAGTTAACTTTTATTCACAAACAAATGATGGGAGAATCAGGCAAACATAGCAAATTTAAGAATATGCAGTGAACTAACTAAGAAAAATAAAACTTACCACTCACTATGGCAAAGCATAGTGGAGTTGTGCCACCCTTGTCTCCAACGTCCATGTCACAAGCATATTTTTCGATCAGAGACTCAATCATTTGAATTTGCCACCCGGCTGCAGCATGGTGCAGAGGAGTTGTACCTACAGAATGACATATAGTTAGTATCAAATAGTCTTCAAAGATGAAAATAAAACAAATTTAAAACAAAGAGGGGGAAGGGGGGTAACTCTACCATCAACTGAATCTGGAATATTCGGATCTACCATAAGTTTTTTAGTGAGAAGGTCAAAGAGAAGCTGGCAGCCCATTCTTGCAGCATAGTTAAGGACTCTATACCCATTGTATCGACCATACTGAAATTGCTTTCTGTTAGATTCCTTCTTACACAAAGAGTGAGCCTCAGCTTCAACAATCTTCCTAGAACTTCTTGCCGATGATTGAAGCGCCTTCGCAATCCACTGTTTAGCCTGATTACTCAGCGCCATATCGTCCATTGTACCTGTAACATATAGGGAGATGACAAAAACAGCAAACTGGACTGAATCAAATGGGGTCAACCCCGCATTCACAAGGAACAAACCAACTGAACTAGTTGGAGCCCAACTCACAACAAGATTCTATGGACGCATTTCATACCATTTCAGTTAATGAAACAGTGCAGGAACTGGGAGCGGTTTTTATGTGTACTGTTAATTCTGTTTTTACTGCTACCGTGCCAGCTGTCCGCCAGTAAAAAACTAGCTAACCTCACCAGGTTGTAAGGCTAGCAGCTAATGAAGGGGAAGCAACTTGCAAGACTATCAAAATTATCCTCTTAGAATCTTATCAACCGACCACCCCAAATTCTCTCTTACACTCTAACTTATTCCAATTCATTCCCAAATTTCATACAGGTTCTTCGGATCCTGACAGGTGTATCAGTCCGACCCAATCCTTGGTGGAACTTCATCTAGCTACCGATTTGATCAAGTAAGGCTTGCATTGCAAGTCTGTGTGAAAATTCCATAGCAAAGTCAGATCAGATCTGCAGTGGAGAAAATGGGAAGTCGGATTCAGGAAAGGGTTTCAGAGGGCTTCTGTGTAAAATCCCCAAGCCTATTTACCTCAAGCGGACTCATCCAAACTAACTTGCCCAGGAAGAGGATGTGATGGTTACTACCAGGAACAAAGAAGGTGCTGCTGAGTTGAAGGCTTGTTTACGAGCAGTTCAGGTTGATCTGGAAAGTATGGAGGGCCTCAAGGGAGAGGTGGATGACATCAAGAGCATGCTGAAAGAGCCAGCAGGAGACCAAGATGAAGTAAATTCTTCTGCGAGTCCGAGAGATACTGAATCTAATGGTACCAGTTCTGCCGATGCAAATACTACTGGAAAAAAACTCCTGAAATCACAACCAAAACCCATCTCCGCAACAAAACCCATCGAATCCACTCAACTCTTCCCATAAGTTACACCACTATACTCATCCTCAAAACAATCCTACTTCACCCACATTGCTAACAAATCTGCAATTCCACCTTATTAATATCCCTATACCCTCTACAACACTGCTTCATATTACATAGCAAGCCTTTTCAACGTAGGGCACTGCAATCTTTGAACCTTTTTCACCAACCCTCTTAAATACACTCAACATATAAACCATTTCACTCATCTAGTTACTCCAAGCCTCCTGACCCACCCAATTATACCAGAACTTCTGATAACCAGTACTGTGATTAAAGACAGGAGTAGGACAAAACTTAATACGTCCCTATTTGATGATGAAATCTCTTCGGCTAGTTGAAAATTGTATTAGACAATGTGGAACATATTTTGAGTTAACTTGTAGTGTACAGCATCTCAAGGACAAAATTGTGACAGAATATATGTCAGGGAGGGCAGACACTTGGTTAAGGGGTACAAAAATATTGCATAAGCTACAATTAACATCAGGGATTGAAGATGGCACTACGGTCTGGCAGATTTCCTGAGACAAGTTCTTATAATTCAATCTCATGATGTCCCGCAATTTCAGTATCCCAATACATTGACAATTGTGAGGAAGCCATGGTCATGTAAGAACTAAGAAGGGGGTGGCAATCTAAGTTGCACGAATCATTTTTCATAGCTTTGTCAGGGGACTTAAACCTTGAGATCCGTCAGGTTGAGAGGTGCCAACTAACAGCCTATTAGTATGCTCGTAATTTCGAACAAACGTCACCTCGTCAATCTCAACTTTGCCTTGCAACAGAATCACTAACGGATTGGACCAGCGGATCACTTACCACGCTTTACCACTTCACCTCTCAATCGAACCCAAAAAATTCTGTAAACCCTAACTGGAACACATAAAACTAGATAATCAAACTTCACAGTAGATCAGCGTTCCTCGCTGAGGTCACAATCGAACCAAACAAAATCTATAAACCCTAACCAGAACCCTATAATCCATGAAACCAGAAATCACAGGACCCGCATTCCGCGCTCCAGCACCACCAATAGCATGTCATGGAGGAAGGTTGGGTAAGAGAGGAGGAAAGGGGTTACCTGCTGCTTCCGCGGTACCTGAACAGCGGCGGCGGCCGCCGGAGGACGAGGAGGAGGAGGGGTTTGCGCAGTTGCGATTCCGAATCCTGCCGCGCCTCGTCTCGTCTCTCTTTGTCCCTTTCGGTTCCGCACGAGTAAAAAAAGGTTTCCTCCTCTGCGCAGTGAGGTCCACCGGGCAGTGAGGTCTGAGATGTCGATCTATCATTGCGTGCGGCATCTCTATAGTACGAATCGTGCACCAAGCTCGAGCAAACCATTGAGCCACGTCGCGTCTAATTCACGGTCATCGGATCGTGTGGCGGACGGCCCAGAAGACGTCACGGCTATTTTGCATATACGTCCTCAGCTTCCAATGAAATAGAACCCGCCGTCCCTCCCTCCTCTCAGCTCTCACGCCAGCAATCTTTCAAACACACCCCTCTTTGTTCCTAAAATCAAACCCGCACTCCCAACACCTCTCAGACCAGAGATTTTGCGAAGAAACACTTATGTTTTATTAAATTTCAACACGTTGTCTATATCCTCCTCCTAGGAAATCTTTCAAAATAGCCATCTAATTTTGACAAAATCTGAACATCACCACGCAGCCCATTCCAACTAAAATTTGAACACTTCAAATAAAAAGGTGTCCAACACAAAAAATTTTAAAAATGTAGAAATCTATAATATTTCTATGGATCAAAATTTAAATTATGCGCTCTTCTATATAAACTAAATTACGGTCAATTATTAAAAAAAATGACAGTTATAGCTTCTTTTTAGACTAAAGTGTAGGATCAAATTAATGTAATGTATTTGCATTAATTATTTCAAAAAAATTACAATAATTACTAATATCAAATGAATGACAAATAGCTTTCTACATGCATTTATCACTACTTTGAATACATTCTCCTCCTTTCATACAACATATACAAAATAATGGTTGTTACATCTATTAGCAATGAATCAAAAGACAAATCCCCAAAACTGTAGCTAAGGTCTCCACATCTCCATCATCGCTTACTCAATCCACTTGATCGCTATCTCCATGCCTCTAGACATCGCCAAGGATTCTATAATCTTCTCCATCAAATTATGATGTCCACAATACATCTTTTGCTACATAGACACAATTGGGTGCACTTGAACATATTTCTATTACTGTATAATGTGAAAAGCAGGCATGTCCCTAACGTTATAACTGAATAGAAACACAGTAACTAACACAGAAGCACAATAACTAAGATAGAAACTTGGATCACTAACTTTGATCGAGAGAGCTCCTGCACCATCTAAAAAGCTATGTGTACAATTCTACTCACCTCCCAAATATAAGCTATTTTGTGTACTATAAGTAGACCTTTGTATACAAAAATTAAGAATAAACAACTATGTCTCGAACCTTCTTCGATACCTTAAATATAAGTTAAATCAATAAAACAAACACAGGCTGGCCAACTCAGGTCAAGCGCGGCAACGACCACGCCAAGTTTTTAGTCGGAGATTGGAGGTTCTTAAAGGCTCTTGCCTTTTGCTTGCACAACAGCATTTTGAGTAACGTGTTCAGAAACGGTGACACCACGTCCCTCTCCGTGGCTATTTTGCAAAAAAGTCCTCTTATTTTGTTGTAATAAACTCGTAGTCCAACTTATCCCAACTGCCCAACCCGACATCCCTAGCTCTCCCAGTCCTCTCCCAGTCCCCCTCCCTCTCCACCACCGGGTCCGGCACCGGCACCACTTGATCTAGAGCTGGCGCTGCCTCTGTGCCTTCTCGCGCAACCCCTCCACCCCGCTCCGATCCGCTCGAGCACGGCGCCGCTAGCAAACGGGCAACCGTGGCTAGAGCAGGATGCCTTGCACGACAGTTGGATCGAGGCTGCTGGTGCCGCTCTCCATGGTGTCCGACGCGGGGTGAATGCTGGAGTCTCTCCGCGCGCCGACGTGCTGAAAACACAGTGAAACCATCGATGGCCATGGTGTCGAGCCCACAGCGGCAAGAGGAGCCGCATTGCTGCGCGTAGCAAATCTCCCCTTCCACCTCTCACTACGCGCTCCCATTGGATCAAGATCATGTGGCTTAGATTGGAGTTCTTATTATTCTCACACGAATTTGTTTCTCATATGATACGCTGCCTTTGAAAGGTATACCGATACTTACACTTATTTAGTGCTTTAGGCTCCATTGAAATGCATGTATTGTTATGAACCGGAAAAATCTGAAACAACATTTATTCCCAAATAGGACAGGAGGATCTGAAGAATAGCAGCTGACAAACTATGGGCCGCTTCGCATACTGGGCCCGACCTATCAAAGACCAAACGTGCGGCCCATCAAATTCAGGGGAATCTGGCTGTGTGTGCTCAGCGGTCAGCGCCGCGGGAACCCCTAAAATTTCAAACAAAAGGGAGGGAAACGCGAAAAAAAAAAAAGACGAGGAGATTTCGAACGCCTACAGAAAGTTCTTCCCCACCCACCTCGCCGCCGTGCGCCGGCGATCTGGGTTCCGCCTCCGTCCCGCGCGCCCGATTGGCCCTAGTGGTAATTTCCGTTCGCCGATCCGCCCAGGCCGCGGCGGCAACCATGGCGGTCGAGGGGATGGGTTCCGTGGTCGCGACGGTGAGCGGGTACCACGGCGACGAACGGCACAGGCTCGTCAAGCTCATCTCGGAGACCGGAGCCAGCTACGTCGGGGCCATGAGCAGGTCCATCACCCACCTGGTACGCCACTACGCGCCGCCTGCTGCCTGCGCGTCGGGTTTTTTTTCCCCTCTGTTGGTTTGATTCCGCGCGGTGTGAAATTGGATCTGTTGCGCTGCTTCTGGTGGGCAGGTGTGCTGGAGGCTCCAGGGGAAGAAGTACGACATCGCGAAGAAGCTCCGGACGCGCGTCGTCAGCCACCGGTGGTTCCTGGAGTGTCTCAGGGAGGGGAGGCGTCTCCCGGAGGGCCCCTACTTGATGCAAAGGTAGGAATGGCTCTCCATCAACTGTTGTTGCAGATATGATCAGACATGTGCCTTGTAAATTGTAATTGTTTGATTTGGGGAAATGGATGAACCGAGGAGGTCATATTGGGGGAAGTGTGAAATTGTAATTAGGAATTGTGTTTGCATAGATGTGCTGCAACAACAGCTGTTAGAGCATCTCCAACTGTGTCGATAGAACGAAATTCCTGTGGGCTGTTCCAATCCATCGCTCACCTTTTTTTTTTCTTAGATTTGTGCCAATATGTTTATGGTCCTTCTCAGCCAAAACCTATCATTCTGTTTGATTAGAGTGACAAAGATGCAGGGACGGTCCCTGACTCCCTGTAAGGTAGAAGTTGCAGATACCATCTTATTCTGTTTTTTTTTCAGTACCGCGAAGCAATGAATTACAGAATTCAGTTCAAGTCCTAGCTCTTTTATTCTGTTTGTTGACTGCCCCTTTCTGAGAAAGCCTTCTTTTCTGCGTGATACACAGTGGTGAAGAAGCAGGCCCAGTCCCAGAGCTGCCTGCTCGTCCCTGTACACGAGGCAAGAAAAATGCAGCCACAGAGGATAGAGTTTTGAAAGAGTTACTTGATGGATGCTGTGATTCTCTTAGGGTCAGCCATACTATTAAGCTTGATGATTCAGATTCTGATATGGACAATCAGACATGGTGTGAATCAGCCTTACTAAAAGAAGTAAGATTCACAACCTGCTCTTTATTTTGTTCCTTCATGTAGACTCCAGATGTTGTATGCCCCAATATTTGTGCAATTCATCACAATGTTTAGGTCTTTAATCTACTGGTTGAACTCAAAAAGTAATATTACTCAATCAATCATTCATTTTTCCAATTCTACACACAATACAGTCTAGCATATGTATAATTGTTCAATCAAGGTTCAGCTAGATTCTAGTAAAACAGAAGTGCTGTATGATGGTTCACTCCTGTGCTATTTGATGGTCACTTTTCATATATTTGTTATCAGTTTCAGTGTCCATGTATAAAGAAGGAAATTGACGATGAAATGACTATATAATAGAATTTTCCTCAATATTTTCTGTTGCTTGCATCTAACCTACTAATTGAGTTTTAAAACTTTACATTATAATTATATGTGCTTGTACTACATACATAGGCATAAATTTCCCAGAAGCGCTTTCGATTCGTGTTTACTTATTCCTTTTATAATAATATCATTGTTTTATAATTTCTTTTTTTTTTACCTTTCATAGTGTCATGTAAGAGTTTATCATCAAACATGCAGTGTGAACATTAACCTATTAAAAAAGATCCGGTTATTGTATCTATTTTCTGATGGAGCTTGGTTGTCCTGTGGACTTCAGAATTTTGGTGATGGTAGTGATTCTGAGCAAAATGATTCATCAGATGTTAAGAAAAGAAGAAAACGTTTGAAGCGCGTGAAGAAATCAACAGATAAAAGTGTTCTACACCTACAGGACAATGTTTCAAGTGTCATGGTAATATGCAAGTTCATGTTTATCAGCCCCTTATTTTGTGTTAATTATAGCCTAGCCTAGGAGGTTTAGGTTTCTTCTTTCCCTGCTTACTTTCTTGAAAGCTCTTAATTTCTTTATGGACCTCTCAGTACTCTGGTCCTGAACTCTGATCCAGTATCATTCTAAA
Organism: Digitaria exilis; assembly: GCA_015342445.1. Lineage (NCBI taxonomy): Eukaryota > Viridiplantae > Streptophyta > Magnoliopsida > Poales > Poaceae > Digitaria > Digitaria exilis. The sequence continues at coordinate 3,407,220 of JACEFO010001795.1, forward strand.
AGACCAAATTGCTGTGCTCTGTTTCGTTTAATATACTTGCATTCGTAAACAAAGGACCCAGTAGGCAGTACCTTAACCAAATAACAAAAGCATCCAGTAAGCAAATTACTTTTCCTAAATAAACATGTAAAACTGCTTAGGGACAAGACATAACAATTAAACTCAAGGGACCTATATGGAGATATTGTTTTCTTTAAAATTGATGACACTTATTTTTGTTGCATGCATTCATGCTCAAGATGACAATCTTGTTGTGACTACCAACCGCATCTCATCTAGCCTCCACGTTTTTGGAGTATATGGGATTTGATGATAAGATAAATATGCACAGCTTGGTTCTTTTAACTTGCAGTCATTTCACATTTTTATTTGTAAGCTTATGCTTGTATCAACTGACACTACAGACAAGGCAACGTCTTCATGACTCGAGTCACAGAACGCCCAGGAGCACATTGAAGCAGAAGGGAGAAAGGAACGATCTTACAGAAAGTGATAGTTTGTCTGACAGCATCAATGAATCTCAGAATATGGATACTTTGTCTATAGGGGCTCGAAGAAAATTTACCAAGACAAACAAATCACCATCATCCTCACTTCGACAAAGTACCCTGGATTTCTCAATGTATGAGTATGGTGAAACTAGTAGGCATGAACCAGACAGAAGAGAAGAGCTAGAAAACGTTGACCTAAGGGAGAATTCAGCAAGCTTGCCTCCATGTGATTTGTCTGGACAGGAACCACCTTTCTGTACTCAGGAGCAAATAGATAAATGTAGCCTTGACATTCTAACTGATGATGAATTGGGAGATGACAAGAAAGAAAAAATATCTAATTTTGAAAGGCAAGAAGAATTATCATGTGTAATATGTTGGACAGATTTTTCTTCTACGAGGGGCATCTTACCATGTGGACACCGATTCTGTTATTCATGCATTCAAGGATGGGCGGGTTGTCTGGTATGGTTACTTTGATTGTTGCTTCCTAACTTTTGCCTATATTGTGCTTCCTTGTACTCAATATTCTGGAGATATATTTTCCTTACTACAACCCATTTGGCTTCTTGAACTTTATGCTTGTGGTTTGGTTCAGACTAAGACCATACTAAAGTAGAGAATTTACCAGTGCAGATCCAAGATAGTATTATGCCATAACTGAAAGAATTGCCACCAACTTATAAAATTTAGGAAACACAACTAATACATTACATCAAACTAATGACAAGTCCTGGACCAAAGGTATTAGTAATCATCTGGCTTTGCTATAGTTTTTTAGGGTTTCCCCTCCATTCATATTGGACGAAAAAATATTGTTATTCTCACAGCTGCACCTTTGTGTTTCAGGCTTCCAGGGGGAAAGTCTCAACATGTCCCCTTTGTAAAGCCAGTTTCACATGGATCAGTAAGGTGGACGAGGCAGGCACCACCGATCAGAAGATTTACTCACAGACCATTCCTTGTGAAGCATCTACGGATGTTTTTGTGTTCCACAATGAAGGCTATGACTTCTCTCAATCCTTGGTGAGATCCTATCTCCTTTGCTGCTCAAATCAGTTTGGGTTTTCTGTGCTTAAATCCATTGGAGGTCACAATGCTTACCCTCCATTGTGTAGGCTGGGCAAGGAGCATGCTACCAGTGCCATTGCCGTGAACCTGAGGAGCTTCTTCTAAGCTGCCATGTATGCAGGTCTCAGTGGGTACACTCGTACTGCCTTGATCCTCCACTGACCCCATGGACATGTGTGCATTGCAGAGATATGCGTATGATGTATCACCGTTTTCGCTAGTACAAAATTAGAATACTACTGTCATAATCCAAAAGTCACTCATTTTCCCATTCAATAATCTGTTCTGAGATTGCAGCAAGATCCTGTATGAGTTCTTGCCATTTTTCATGAATGCCACATATTTGATTATGAGGAAAAAGGAAGTGTGACCGGCATATTGGGCAGATTGCAGTTTTGTGCCAAATTGTCATGGAATGATTTTTTAAAGCATGGAATGAATAAAATTTTGGTGTGCCTGTAACATTGATTGATGTGCCTGTCAAATCTGACACAACATAGAATCTTTTCTAATTTCTCACCCAGGCAACGGTTTTTTCATGCTGATATTAAGGAAGAGTCTGATAGCTCAAATACTCCTGACTGATTATTTTTTAGCAAGATAATGCGCGGAACACATTGTTACATCAACATAGGCAAAAACTAGAATTAGCAACAACTGAACACTCTTGCATCACCAGCAAGTGAGACACTTGTAAACTTTGAATTCATCTGCTGCCAATTTGGTCAGCACTGCTGACTATGTGTGAATTTGATCAGCACTGCTAGATATTTGGATGAAGTGGTGTACGACCTCTTCCTTCCATCCATTTTTTTCAGCAAAAATAATTTTGTGTAGTACAAGGAAGCAATAAAACCACATGGAACTAAGCAACATATAAGACATGTACAGGGAAGAAACTCAAGTGCCTACATTTCTCAAACGAAGTATTCTGTATTGCATATAAGCTTGAAGTCAACACGACACTTCTTACTTCAATTGATATGATAGTCTTTTGCTCCTAACTTTTACACATAGAAGCAAAAATGTTAAAAATTAGCTGCAGCTCATACCTGTACTGGAAAAAAAGGGTAAGCCCTAGTATTTCAAATTAAAAGTAAAATACCTTAGCTTGCTTCAACGGAGGCAAAGGACAAACCGTTAACTAAGGAGAACATTCACATTATACAGAGAACATTATACAGAGAACATTCACCCGCATATTTTACAGTCCTTGACCACTAGTAGAGACCACTATTGGTGGCACTAGAGCGAGGAGATGAGAAACTCCTTGGGTTCCGGCCATACCCAAAGTTGCAGCTCCTCTTTACGGATACCAGGATTCCATTTAGGCGAGGATGAATCCTATTGAACACGCACCTGTTACGGTGGTTTCATAATCCATACTGACCAAGCTCCCAAGGTGACGACAGAATTCAGCCATTTGCTTGCCTGACCAGACACTTTACTATTTGTGGATGCCCAGCAATCATCAAAGGAAATGTCCTCAGGCTAGGGAGAGAGGGCTTGCAGCTTGCAGGCCAACCTTCTGAAGAATCATGTGTAACATATCAACTCATATATGACTAAACTGATGCAATAAAGCTATATAATATCAGTAAGAACCATATCCGACATGACACCAATCAACAATGCACAACCCCTACAAGTGTTTAGTTAGGTTCCTTCATACTTTCAGAGTTAAGTCAAAGGCACAATGTGTTGAAGACCTTCACTGAAAGCATATGCAGGTTAATATTGAATGACATCACATCTTCAAGAACACCAAATATCGGAGTACATTGCCTATATGAGCGCACAAACAAAATGACCAAACATATCAGAATACTCACCAATTTGGCATTCAGATAATTTTCGTTAGCTGCTTCTTAAGCCACATAGTACGACGTGTTCCGTTAAGGGAGAGAAAGGTCTCTCGGTTCGCATCATCTCTGAACAGATCACATGACAGCACCTTTTCTTGGTCAGTCACATCAGACATTTCTTGCATTGCAATTATGCACTCGGCAATTGAAAACTCTAGAGCTGGTCTATGCTGCCTCCTAAATTCCGTAAAAGCTTCAATGAAGTCAACAACAGTACTCCTGACTTTCTCAGATGCTAGAGTTGGGGGTACAGAACAGGAACTCGATGTACCATTCTCATCAAGACTTTGTGATCTCGACTTCTCCCTGTGTGTTCCCTGCACTCCTGCAATGCCTGTAGGTGCGTCTGGGTCAACTATACAAGGGATTAAGTTTTCATAATCATCTCCTTTATTTTGTTCTTTGTCCAACTCAGCTAAGGGGGCACCAAAAAGGCTTCTATGACCATTGACCATGCTTGTAGCTTTCCTTGTATGGCTTTCAACTACTGTTCCAGTACTAATGGTTCCTTTTGTGGATCCAGTACTACAATTGAGAGTGCTAAGCTGGTGCGACCCTTCAGCAACATTGCCTAGTAAAATGTAATTAAAGTTAGCAATGCAGGTCTTCAAGAGATTTTATCAATGCACATAAGGAATGATGTGCTAGTTTTGGAATTTGGAGACCCCTGGCTTGATAAGGATACAGTTCAATAATATATACGACCATAGTATAGCATATTTGAGTACAGTGGCAAGAAAAGGTGCACCGATCCAATTCCTTCATTAGGGGTCAATAAAACGTGCAAACATCTAGTTATAAATTTGAGCCACCATAACAAGTTGAACTGATGAGTCTCGAGTTGAGGGAGGCTGGTTATTCGGTGTTGCAGTCTAGACTCCAGAGAGAGACAAATTAAACTCGACACAATGTCAAGGATCCGATAAGGAATCAGGAACCCAGGGGCCAAACTGGGCCGGTGACAGATCAAAGCGTGCAGATGTGCCGTTTTGAAGGGCATACGCTGGGCTGGGCCGAATCCAATCCCGCACCGAATCCGAAATCGGGGTCAACCCGAACCCATAAAAGTTGTCAAGTGCGCAACGCAACCGGGATAGTACTCCGTAATTGCTGCGACTATGCTCAAAATAAAATAAAAAAAGTAACTGATGCGACAGCGACAGGGTTTAAACCCCCTCTCTAAAAAAAACGTAAACCCCCTAACGCCGCCGTGCGCCGCCGCCATGGCCGCCTCGGTCTCCACCTGGTCCCAGATCCGCGCCTGCTGGGCCTCTCAGGCCAGCCGCCGCCTCCTTCCCCCCCGCACGTGCGTCTCCGTCCCGCGCCGCGCCGGCGCCGCCCTCTCCGTGCGCGCCAGCGCCGCCGCCGCCGCCTCCGCTGATGGCGACGCCGTCACGGTCCGGCGCTTCCCTCCCGCGCCGTCCGGGGCCGGCCGGCCGGAGGGCGTCGAGAAGATCATGATCCTCGGCGCGGGGCCGATCGTCATCGGCCAGGCGTGCGAGTTCGACTACTCCGGCACGCAGGCGTGCAAGGCGCTCGCCGAGGAAGGCTACGAGGTGGTGCTCGTCAACTCCAACCCGGCCACCATCATGACCGACCCCGGCCTCTCCCACCGCACCTACATCGGGCCCATGACGCCGCCGCTCGTCGAGCGAATCATCGCCGCCGAGCGCCCCGACGCGCTGCTCCCAACCATGGGCGGCCAGACCGCGCTCAACCTCGCCGTCTCGCTCGCCGAGTCGGGCGCGCTCGGCCGCCTCGGGGTGCGCCTCATCGGCGCCTCCCTCCCCGCCATCCGCGCCGCCGAGGACCGGCAGCTCTTCAAGCAGGCCATGGACCGCATCGGCCTCAAGACGCCGCCATCCGGCGTCGGGACCACGCTCGAGGAGTGCCTCGACATCGCCGACGACATCGGGGAGTTCCCGCTCATCGTGCGCCCGGCTTTCACGCTTGGCGGTACTGGCGGTGGCATCGCCTACAACAGGGACGAGTTCGAGGGAATCTGCAGGGCTGGCCTCGCCGCGTCACACAAGCAGCAGGTGCTCATCGAGAAGTCGCTCCTCGGGTGGAAGGAGTACGAGCTGGAGGTCATGCGCGACATGGCCGACAATGTTGTCATCATCTGCTCCATCGAGAACATCGACCCCATGGGTGTGCACACGGGGGATTCCATCACGGTGGCGCCTGCGCAGACGCTCACTGACAAGGAGTACCAGAGGCTTAGGGACTACTCAGTGGCCATCATCAGGGAGATTGGTGTGGAGTGCGGTGGTTCCAATGTGCAATTCGCGGTCAATCCTGCCGACGGAGAGGTGATGGTCATCGAGATGAATCCCAGGGTGTCAAGGTCCTCTGCTCTTGCATCAAAGGCCACAGGATTTCCCATAGCCAAGATGGCCGCCATGCTCTCAGTAGGTTACACTCTGGACCAGATTCCCAATGATATTACCAAGAAGACTCCTGCAAGCTTCGAGCCTTCCATCGATTACGTGGTCACAAAGGTATGGTGTCTATCACCCTTTACCAACCTTTTTTGAATATGTTGGTATATTGGATGTATGATTTTGGCATATGCGCTGGCTGTTTATATAATTTAGTAGTACACTAGAGTGTCTGTTTATATCATTTAAAAGGTGAAGGCAGTAGGGTTTTGCAAGCATATACTTGTCCAGTTGTAATTTCTTTTGCACGCTTGCTGAAATCTTAATGTTGCTTCATTGCCATCGTCGTCAAGCAACACTAATATTTGGTTATTCACATATTTGACAAATAAAGGTGAAAACAACACATTCAATAGTTTTCCTGTGATATTCAATATTTTGGAGATCTGTATGTTGGCTGAACATGCCCTTGGTAACCATCTCAGGATTACATGTTAATATAAAATTCACTATCCAGGAAGCTGTCGTGCTACACTTTTCTGATCCATCTTGCATTTTATGTGCAGATACCACGCTTCGCGTTTGAGAAATTCCCTGGATCAGAGCCAATATTAACCACACAAATGAAGTCTGTTGGTGAAGCAATGGCACTGGGGCGTACCTTCCAGGAGTCATTCCAGAAAGCTGTACGTTCGTTGGAGACTGGATTTGCAGGATGGGGTTGTGCACCTATCAAGGAACTTGACTGGGATTGGAAGAAGATAAAATATAGTTTGCGCGTACCTAATCCCGATCGTATCCATGCTATTTATGCAGCTTTCAAGAAAGGCATGGGGGTCGAAAGTATTCACGAAATTAGCTTCATTGACAAATGGTTCCTCACAGAGCTCAAGGATCTTGTGGATGTTGAGCGATTCCTTATATCAACGAGCCTAGATCGGCTATCAAAAGACGACTTCTATCAGGTGAAGAGGAGGGGTTTTAGTGACAAGCAAATTGCATTTGCGACTTCTTCATCAGAGAGTGATGTGAGATCAAGGCGTTTGGCATTAGGCGTCATTCCGACATATAAGCGTGTTGATACTTGTGCCGCTGAGTTTGAAGCAAACACCCCTTACATGTACTCCTCCTATGAATATGAATGTGAGTCAGCTCCAACCAATAGAAAGAAGGTGCTGATATTGGGTGGTGGACCTAATCGCATAGGCCAGGGCATCGAGTTTGATTACTGCTGTTGCCATGCTTCGTTTGCACTTCGAGAGGTTTGTTTGTGCATAGTTGATTTCCATCTTTTACTATTTCATTTTTGTAGTTGTGCTGTCCAAACTGTTGATGAAACTAATTCTTTTCTCCTCTTTTTCATTTCTTTACAGGCTGGATTCGAGACTATTATGATGAATTCCAATCCTGAAACAGTCTCAACAGACTATGATACCAGTGACCGTTTGTATTTTGAGCCATTGACTATTGAGGATGTAACAAATGTCCTTGATTTGGAGCGCCCGGATGGTATAATTGTGCAATTTGGAGGGCAAACTCCGCTAAAGCTTGCGCTTCCTATACAACAGTATATAGAGAGCAACAAGATGGTGCCTGCTTCAGGCATGGGGAATGTGAAGATATGGGGAACATCACCTGATTCAATTGATGCTGCTGAGGACAGAAAACGATTTAATGCAATTCTTGAAGAGCTTGGTATTGAACAGCCTAAAGGAGGCATTGCAAGAAGCGAGGCTGATGCCTTGGCAATTGCCTCAGAAATAGGGTACCCTGTTGTGGTCCGTCCCTCATACGTTCTTGGCGGACGAGCTATGGAGATTGTGTACAATGATGAAAAACTGATCAAGTACCTTGCAACGGCAGTACAAGTAGATCCAGAACAACCTGTTTTGGTGGATAAATATCTAATTGATGCAGTAGAAATTGATGTTGATGCTTTGGCTGATTCTGCTGGGAATGTTGTGATTGGTGGAATTATGGAGCATATTGAGCAGGTTGGTATCCATTCTGGTGATTCAGCTTGTTCCCTTCCAACTAGAACAGTCTCAACCCAGTGTATGGAAGTTATCCGTTCATGGACCACAAAGCTAGCAAAGCGCCTGAATGTCTGTGGACTAATGAACTGCCAGTATGCTATCTCAACTTTTGGTGAGGTGTTCTTGCTTGAGGCAAATCCTCGGGCTTCACGCACAGTACCATTTGTCTCAAAAGCAATTGGCCATCCGTTGGCTAAGTATGCATCATTAGTCATGTCTGGTATAACTTTGCCGGAGCTTGGTTTTACTAAAGAAGTTATTCCTAAGCATATATCCGTGAAGGAGGCAGTTCTTCCATTTGAGAAGTTCCAAGGTTGTGACATCCTTCTTGGACCAGAGATGCGTAGCACTGGAGAGGTCATGGGCATGGACTACGAGTTTTCTGGTGCTTTTGCAAAGGCACAGATTGCTGCTGGACAGAAACTCCCCTTAAGTGGCACTGTGTTCCTCGGGGAAATTGGACGAGGATTCCGTGACCTTGGCTTCGACGTTATCGCCACATCTGGCACAGCCAAAGTGCTCCAGCTTGAGGGCATCCCAGCTGAGTCAGTCCTGAAAATACATGAGGGGCGACGGAATGCAAGAGACATGCTAAAGAACGGTCAGATTCAGGTCATGGTAATAACAAGCTCAGGTGACGCAGTGGACTTAAAAGATGGTCTCCAACTCCGCAGGCTGGCCTTGGCCTACAAAGTCCCTATAATCACAACTGTGGATGGTGCACGAGCGACTGTGGACGCCATCAAGAGCTTAAAGGAAAAACCGATTGAGACTCTTGCATTGCAGGATTACTTCCCGGCTGCTGATGTGTCACCAGACTTGCAAGCAGTGGCGCAAACTACCCCTTACACTTAGCCACACTTCCTGATTGGCTATGAACTATCGATTATAGGTTAGATATGGTTCCCATGTTTGTTTAATAGTAATAAGGCAAATCTGCTAGTGTTATGTTTTGTTTAACTGCTGATTGGATTGGCTCAGGGATTTTACAGTTCAGAATAGATCGGGTTGTTCGTTCTGGAACATGCAAGATGTGCTTATCCTGCTGTAGTGCTTTGACTAAGCTGTCTTTATTTCATTCTTTGAGCACTAGTTTATTCTCTGGCTTGATCAAATTTACTCGGTTGAATTAGCAGATCCTGTTTAGAATTGTGAGATGTCATTTTCATGTAACAGTGAACCATCATTATCTTGCCTTTGTTTATTCATTGCTTGTATGTTTTAACTCTATGGTTATTCGTTTCATGCAAGCTTGGTGTTCAGGAACCACAATAGTAGCGTGTTCATGTGTCTTGTGCTGACTAGTAGCTCTAGCATAGCTTGCCTTTACTTGTATCTGTTCATGTGTGCAAGTGCTCTTTACAGTAAGTCTCTTAGCTATTGATTCCAGCGTGTGTAGGTCATAAGGATGAGCTCTTTGTTTAATATTTCACATTATCAACTAGAGCTCTTGTATTAGCCGCACAGCTTATCCTGTTATGCTTTGCATTAATGAAGAGAAGAGGGTTGCTATTTTGCCTTTTGAACCAGGCAGTTTACTGAAAGCCTGGTATATGCAAATGAGTAAGGTAGGTGCACCGAAAATAATACATGTTCCTTTTTAACATCAGTTCCCACCCCAAACAACTTTTGCTTTAATATTGCAGGCAAAGAGTCATTGAACATATTTTTGTTATAAGTAAAAAATGGTGCATATTACTAGCAAAAGTGTTAACTGTTCTCTTCTGTTCATGAAGAGAAGAGGGTGTTTCTTTCATCATCTTTTGTCTCTCCTATTTTGCTTTAATGTTACATGGAAAAGGCAGCATATTGCACTCTTTTGTCATTTGATCTTTACCTGATATATGCATATTGTTTGTAGTCTTATTTATCTGATCTTACAGGTTTGTTGATTTGGCTCACTTTATGACGAATGTGGGGTTGTTGATTTTATTTGCTACTGCTTTGGCCTTGGCCTTCAAATCAGCGCAGAAATGGTAACAAGGGCCAAACTGCTCGTCATTGCTCAAGCTGCACGTGCCAACCTGCTCATCATTGCTCAAGCTGCACATGCCTTAAGGTCACCTTTTTATACATTGTGGCTGCCCCAAAGGTTCCAGACTTCAAGCTACAAGCTACAAGTAGCATGACTGCATGGGGCAGTGAGAATGCTTTATGAGTTTTGGCCGCCGAACTTTCTTTGATGTACACCAGGGACAAATCCGTTGTGTCACTATTTAACTATGTTGCCACGTGCATGTAGTAATACTATTTATTTATTCGGTATATATAATATGTCCGCTGAACGATTCTCTCTGTTCAAAAAAAAATTAGCTCTCACTTTCTAAGAAGTCAAATAATTTAAATTTAACAAGATTTATACAAAACAATACTTATGATATAAAATAAGTGTCATGGAAACATATTTCAGACATTTATAGAACTAATTTCCTAGGATCATTCAAATATTGTGTAGTATAATATGGCGGCCTAAATTTTACTTTCTATTGCAAGGCTGACTGTACTTCCACATATTTATTTCTGCTTAATCATTTCAAATGCAGAAATTTGAAACAATCCAAAATAAAAGTGTTCAATTTCAGCAGTTTTTTTTAAAAATAAAAATAATCCATGATCCTGTGTAGGATGACGGGATTGTGCACAATTTGTTCATCAATACACAAAAATGGGCGGCGGCTATGCAGGTAACGCAAATCGAACTGAACTAGGGATCATCTCAATGTCTGCCAATAGAGACAAATATAACACGGCTGTTATCCCAGAACCACGATGCAAGCAAGCAGATACATTACCAGGCAGCAGGCACAGTTGATATGTATCGGATACAAACCATAACGCTAAACTCCTTTTGCACACAGCTAACCGACCACTATTATTCTGTAAATAGGCACACCCTAACATAGGTACACTGGTGCATACCACCAAGCTGCTATTCTAGAACTCAAAAGGCTACCCTGAAGAAAGTCACACCTGTACAATTTTCGACGACAGTTTTGTTAGCCCGTCTGAAGGTAGGTACCAGAGTTGGACTTGTTTTGCTTTCATCCTCCGATATCTCAGATAAGTTGATTGTAGCATCAGTTTCATAACCTCTCTGGGTCTGGAAAGAAGAAAATGAATGAAGAAAAAAAAATGAAACACCTAGCTAGAAGGCTTCAAAGCCAAACAAGGAATTTAAAAGTACGGTTTTATTAGTGAGATACAAGCTCACAAGTCTCACTCCGCACTAATTTTTAAAGTTTTAAACCACAAAATAGCACACCAAAAAAAAATACCGGAGACCAAGATCGGAGTTTTGCCTCGAGACGTTCCTATCACAAGCTTGATGTCTTCCAACTTTCCCAAGCATTATTCCTGTTACAAATATCTTGGGTGATCTCATCCAAGAGATGAGGCGGGAAAACTCCCACTCGCCACCACCTCATGGTGGGCGACTGTCACACCCCGAAATTTGGGATTTCGGGATGTGATTAGAAAAAGAAAATTAAATAAATAATTTTTATTAATTATTAAAACTTTTCCAACATTTGTTTAATTATCAGGATATTTAGTGTAGGAAAATAATCAATTTCCAAAATCAAATATATATGCTTGGTGTTGCTTAATAATTGAAATGTTGCTTTCATGCCGTTGCACCTAATATTTCTTAAGTGTGAGTTTTCAAAATACGTTTAGACATCGATCAAATCCTTCTTGAGAATTTCCTAGATTTTCTAGGAATTAATTCTCTTTTCCTAGAGCCAAATCTATTTATTGGAAGGCTTGAAATTCCCTTTTATCGAGCTCCAAATATTTTATTTGGGTTCTTAGTCTCCAACTCTATCTATGGAATTTTTTCTAGGATTTTTGGAGGTTTCAGAATATTTTTCATGGTTTAAATGCATCTGTTGAATTTTCTGGATTTGTTTTTGAATTAGAAATCTATTTCTCGAAATAAAATCTATCCTTTCCTTCTTGGGCCAAATCCATCTCTCCGGCCCAGCTTCCCAACCAGTCTGGCCCAGCGTCCGCAAGCCCAGCAGCCATCTCCACCTCCTCTCTCCTTCTCTTCTCTCGCCGACAGGTAGGCCCCGCATGTCATCCTCCCTCTCTCCCTCTCTCACTGAACCGTGGGCCCCGCTGTCATCCCCATCCTCACGCCGTGCTCCAATAGAGCAGGACTCGACAGAGTCCGAGCTCATGACGCGCCGCCGCCTTTCCTTCGTGGCGCGCACGCCAAGACCTCCCCGTCACGGCCTATTTAAGCCACCGCTATCCCGTCGTCGCATACCAAACCCTAGAGCTCCTTCTCGCCGCCTCTCATCGTGTTTTGAGCACCGCCGCCTAGAACCGAAGCAGCAGTCGGCGATGTTCTTCTACTTCGATTCGTCGCCGTGGAGCCATGCCGGAGGAAGCCGAAGACCCCACGAGCTTCACGACACCGAGCCAAGCCTAATTATCCCGATTCCATCGCCAGATCGACCCAGGGAGACACCAGCCGCGTGCAGCGCTGGAGCGCCGGCTGCCTCCACGAATTCCGGCCGCCCTGCTTCGACTCTGCCGCCGGTGAGAGCCTCCTCGCCATCCCCTCGTTGTCCTCTCCCGTTTTCCCCACTTCGCCGACCTTCCCTTCCCTTGAGTCGATGGCGAGCAGTTCGTCAGAGCCGCCCGTCGCCATGGCAGCAATGGCAGCAAGCTCTTGAGCTTTTGCAGAAGACCCCCTGGAGAATTGTGTATTGTTTCATAATTTCCTTGTGTCTTGCGTCTTTAACAGAAAACCCCATTAACTGTTTAGAAGCCTGCAATCTAGTCCTAGTCCTTCGGTTTTATGAACCTGACCTGAGGTTTTGCTTATTCCTAGTGACTATTCACTGAGTCTATGCAAACTTCTTTTCAAGCCCTCTAAGTTTATGGTTTAATGCGTATAGGTCCCTGCAACCTTGTCCAAGCCATAGTTTCACGTTTTAACTCCGTTTAACCTCGTTTTTGTTGCGTTAATCTTCTATAAGCGTAGAGTTTAGTTCACCAGTGTTGTTTACCATGTTTCATGTTTTGAAATAAATTAATAAATGTTAATTTTCCTAATTCTTATTTAACTAGTCTTTCCAATTAAAAGCTATATAGGAATATACCTTTCATAAGCTAATTCCATATGGTTAATAAGCATTTACCTTGTTTTTGTAAATAAAAGCTACTTATGTTATATCCGAGCTTTCATAATCACATGTTAACTTGATTAACAATTATTGAATTAGTTTTCATAATTAAAATCTTACTAGGGTTAAACTCCGGTTTTGTGCAATCTAAATTAATATGGTTAATTCACAACTTGAATAAGTTTTTAATATATTTGTTTAGTCCAACACGAGACATTAAGTTATTCGTCTAAATGCTCTCTCATGTTTTATTGCAAATTAAAATGTTTAATTGGTATAATCATTATATAAATATTTGCAAATAAAATTGATTAAGCTTTAACCCGTCTTTTCATATCAAAGTATAATTTGAATTAATTTAATACTGAATATTTCTCTAAATATTCATTACATGTATTTTCTTAAATTAAAATAAAAGAAGCATATAGTCTTTTATTTCTTTTACAATATAAATCTTCCATTAGTTATACCTTCCCAACCATAGCTCTGTTTTCAGTGTTTCTTGCGCCCTCGTGATCGTAGTAACGAGCCCCATCGTTTAGTGCGTTCTTTTAAAGCTTTTCTTTTTGATTGGTGTATTGTTCTTAGTTGTATCTATTTCTTTGCTTGCATGTTTGTGCTTGTGCTCGATGTTTGCTACGATTAGAGGAGCATTGTTCCGAAGCTGTCAAGAACAAGAGTTGAAGACTGAGCAGTGGTATTATTTTGCGGAAAGGCAAGTGTCCCAAACCATCCTTCTACCTGTGCTTTTATAAGATCATATATGTTAATCGAAACATGGAGAACCACCCAGGATTACCCGTACAACCACAATACTATAATGGCTCTTGTCTTGGCTAATTAATTAGAAACCTTGGTTAGGAATGATCTTACCGAAAGGGCATGGGGGTGGCGGTTGACAGTGTATAGCCCGGTCCTCTCGGGAAGTGGGCTTAGCTAAGAAACTATGCCTGTTAGGGAGGGTTATGCCTGCTTCCGATCCGGAAACCTTAGCGGGTCGTTTCTAACTAGGGAATCTTTGTAAAGGCCTCGTAGCGTCCCTATGCGGTCACACCTCGGAAGTGTGATACGTGCTTTGGCCGGCACAACATGGTTGGGTTTAAAGTTCTTCGGAGCTTTTACGCGAATTGTGGTGAAAGTGTACAAACTCTGCAGAGTGTAAAACTGTTATAACAGCCGTGTTCGCGGTCATGAACGGTCTGGACCCTCACATGATTAAATATACTTGAAATTGATGATTAAATTGTTCTGGCTATTTCGGTGGCCTTGCTGAGTACCAACCATAAGTATACCCATCCTTGCTTATTGCTGCTCAGTATTCCGAAGGTGTGTGAAGTTATTGAAGATGATGCTAGGCGTACGTAACCCCCAGTCAACTGTCTGTGGTGAAGAGTTCAAGATTCCGCTGTTAGAAAACGTTTGTATTGTCTTTATTTATTTTATTGTTTCCATTGTAACTTTGTGTTATGTTTATTCATGGAGTCTATCATATGTGTGAAACTTGATCCTGACACACGTATGAGATGCATCTGGTTTTCTTTCTAAAATCAGGTGTGACATCGACGTGGGGTGCGAGGCCCGCAGTCAAAGGTGCAACTGCACCCACGATGACCCACGTCCTGCAGTACACCTTGCGCATGATGGAGACTCTAGTTTCTATTATTAGGGTGTGTTTAGATTGGGGAAAGATTCTCCAAAAATGCACTGTTTACTAAAAAAATACTGTAGATGAATAGTGTTCTGTGAGTAGAAGAGGTAGGATGAATAGTGAAAAGTTGGATGAATAGTGTATTTTTGAGGAATCTTTTGCGAACTAAACGAGGCCTTAGTGTTAACCTCTATTATCATTCCCTATAAATACGTACTGTCATCATTAACAAAGATTACACACAGAGTTACTTTTCTACTTCGACTGTGCTCTTTTACTTCTACTCGCAACAATTCCATCGGTCCTTTGAACTTCTTAATACGTCCAACCATGTGCTCTCCCTGTCGATCAGAGAGAAAAAAAAAACCGGCGCATCACTGTCGGAGTGACGACATGAACTACACAGGCGCACGACACGATGAGCCCATCCTCCCCAACACACACAAGTCGTGTGCGTTCACAAGCAGCACAAGTGGCCGCCGGAGACGAGGACGCACGTCAGCGGAAGCTTGGCTTTCACGCACACACGCACGTGTGAGTACGCGCCACGTCGGACGGCCAGCGACCCGGTCATCCGTTCCACGCGGACGATTGGGCCACATCCATCCAACGGCCCAGATCTCCTCTCCCCAACCTGGGCTCGCGATCCGGGCCGTCCGTGGCCGGTCGGTGGCGGGCGGGCTACGAAACAGAGGCACCCCTCCTCCTCTTCTTCTTGGCCTCGTCTTCTCCTTCGCTGTCACGCATCCTGCTCCCGGGGGTCCAGTAGTAGGTCTGGCTCCGATTCCTCCTCTCCCCCACCTCAAGATCCGAATCTAGATTCTAGGGGGGGAGGGTTCCACCCCCCAGGATTCTCGCGGGGACCTCGCAACAACCTTGCCCTTCTCATCGCTTTCGGTTGCGTAATCAATCTCCCTCGCCTTCTCTCTTGGGAGGCTGGGCTGGCCAGTCCGTTCTTGGTTGGTTCTTCTTCATCCGGGCCTCGGAGCTCCGCTCGATTCGGCTGTAGGTTCGGGGTGCCTGTGGAGTGGAGAGAAACCTCTCTTGGTTTCGCGTCCGAGCAACTCTTTTGATCCCCCGTTGCTTTTTCCCTCCGTCCCTCCTTTCTGATTCGCACCGAGGAAGCAACCGCTCTGTGGATAATTACGAGTGATTTCGTTTGTTCCACTCGACCCAGCCGTGTTGCTTTCCCTTAAAGTTGCTGCCTTCGCCAACAAACTTTTGGTGAGAGAGATGTTTATTGGATCCAGTTCTTGCAGAGGATAGGATTTTTTCCCCGTGGATTTTTTTTTTCGCTGCTGCCTTTTGTTTATCCTGTTTGATTTAGATAGTTTTGCCCCCCAATTTCACCTGGATCAAGAGGAAGCGAGAATTCTTTGATTCCCTTTCCCCCAATGGCCATGTCGCT
This sequence comes from Digitaria exilis, assembly GCA_015342445.1. Classification (NCBI taxonomy): domain Eukaryota; kingdom Viridiplantae; phylum Streptophyta; class Magnoliopsida; order Poales; family Poaceae; genus Digitaria; species Digitaria exilis. The sequence goes on from JACEFO010001795.1 coordinate 3,423,255, forward strand.
GAGCCGTTTCTCCCAGTGGATGTGGCCGGGGAGCAGAACTAGAAGCCGGAAGGGCCGGGAGCCACCGGCGGGGAGCACGGCCGTGGCCAACGGTCTGTTCCCGGACTCCCCGTCCGGGTTCCGGGAGCCGGACGCCGTCGGGCACCCGGGCTCCGGCGTGGGGCGGCCGCCGAAGGGCAAGAGCCGCCGGCGCGGCGGGCACGGGGAAGCGAGCGCCGACGGGGAGCACGGCATGGTGATCGTGCAGTCCGACGGCGATGGGTGCCTCTCGGATGCGGACTCCGACGGCTCCGATTGGTCCATCGGCTGGCTCGAACCACTCGCGCCGGACCTCCAGAGCGAGGGGGACTCTGAGGGCAGCTTCGCCGTCCTAGTGCCGTGCTACCGCCGCGGCCGCATTGAGAGGCCTTCTCGCCCTGACGGCAGGTTCCCTGGTGGTGCTGGTGGTGTCGCCAATGTCGGCGTTTCAGGTGAGCTGATATGCTACTCTTTGTTCAGTGACTAGTAGTAGTAGTAGTGCAGACAGCAGAGTAACTAGGTAATTAATTACACAGCTCAAACTGTTAGTTCACTATGTCAAACTGATGCCCAAAATTGGCAAGTTTCTAGTTATCAACTACTCCGTAGTGAATGCTTTTGACAGTAGTTGTACAAATGGGGCAGCTGAAATTGTGTTATGGGTGAAACACTGGATTGCAGAAAAGGAACAGGTAATTCTGGGTGTCTGACACTCTGACCTGTCATTATTGTAGTTTGCTGTACTTGTCTAGCACAACTTCCGGTGGTTATTTATTAGAAGTTGTTACCATATGAGTAGGACTTAGGCCCGTTTAGTTTCCCAAATATTCCCAAAAATCCACTATTCATCCAACTTTTCACTATTCATCCCATCCCTTCTACTCACATAACACTATTCATCTACAGTGTTTTTTTGGTGAACAGTGTATTTTCGGGGAATCTTTCCCCAATCTAAACGCACCCTTACTAGCTGTACTAGCTGTACTCCCTGCATGCCTGTTGGTCTTGAATTGCTATTCTGCCATGTGCCATGACCTTCCGTGCATGCCGATTTAGGGTGTGTTTAGATTGGGGAAAGATTCCCCGAAAATACACTGTTCACCAAAAAAACACTGTAGATGAATAGTGATATGTGAGTAGAAGAGGTGGGATGAATAGGGAAAAGTTGGATGAATAGTGGACTTTTGGGGAATATTTGGGAAACTAAACGGGGCCTTACCCAAAACTAGGTACAAGATACTAAAGTTGATTAATCAATTTAGTTTGCAATTCTATGACTAAAGTTGATTGTTGAGTTCGATTGCTCTATTACTATAGCTTTGATATCTTTATTCAGTTCACAAATTATCAGAAAACCTCTGATGAATATAACCCATTCATCAGTTTTTTTCTAGTGTAGTCCTAAGTTGTGTAGCTGCTATCACCAAATAATTGGTCAGTAGTACATGTATATATGGCACTGCTATTTTTTCCCTTGGAAATGTGCCCTGTTGCCTCTGTTAATTTCAGAGTTAAAGCTTATCTAGTTTCTAAGTCTGATAGCTTCAATAATAGAAAGCTCTTTATCTTGTTCCTACCATACATAGTCACTGCCCATTATTGGTTTCTACTCTGAGTCTGAGCTACAGTCCTAAGTCTTAGATATGTGGCATGCACCATTAAACGAATTCTTCCTTATGTTTTGTCCTCCATCTTCCTCCGTCCTCCTTTTCAGCTTACCCTGTCCGTCTTTTCGGCTAACCAGCAACTGGCCAGTGAGTCTGGCCTCAGCTACTAGTTGACTAGTTGTTTCTGCCAGCCATGCCTGCTGCAACTGGCTGCAACTGTGTTATTGTCTTAGTAACCCATGACTACACATTTTAAGCTTGCATTAGTGCTGCAAAATGCAAATGTTTCTTTTTAGTTGTACATATGTGTTCATGTAGTACCTTGTCCAGTGAACGTGACTTCCAGGTTGATAGAAACTTCATGAATTTAATCTAACCATCCCATCTCTAATCACTTTAGTGCCATTTGCATCAATGTTGAGACAAGTACAAGTGATTTGTATTAATCATACGCAGATATGTATTTGTAGCATCAGTAATCTCCTCTCTCCTTTATCAATCCTCTATTCATTTGACTTATCAGCTTTTTCAAATTTTACCTAGTTGATAATTGTCATGGACTTTTTTGTTTGTTGACTAATTACAATTAATAAAATATGCTCTCTGCTTGAACCACTTGTAACATTTTGATATAAATATTCTATAAGTACAGTAAATAGTGTTGTTTATACTTCAATCAAGCTTACATGCCCGAATATGGTCATGATCTTTAATTATTTATGTTTGCTATTCCATACTGAGCACAATTATGGCTTTCCATATAATCCTTCTAATTTTTGTACCTCATCTCTATTATGCAGATAAAAAGAATTTTGTAGAGCAATGGGTTTCCTCCCTTCAGAACTGATTTCTCCATTTCCATTCTTTGCTGGCTTCAATGTATATATTATTATTACGTTCAATCTATCATATTCCCCATTTCCCATGAGTAAACCATATCGATGAAGGAAGATATGAAACCCAAAAGAGCAAATGAAGATCTTAGAGCAATAGCTGTGGGGTTTTAAAACATCAACGAATGGGCGCATCATCCTTCCTGAGGTTTCTAGTCAATGGTTGCGGAATAAGAAATCGTGAGCACCACGATGTGATTGGTATTTCTGACAATAGGAAACTGAATTCTTATGGATCATATCTTTTGTATCTAAATTACTTCATGTCTATGAATTGCTTGGAATTTCAATATTTTGTCACATAAGTATTTTAACAGTCTGCTGTGTCAATATACCCTATTTAGAAAAACGTATCTATCATTGCTAGAAACCTTCCTCTAGCTATCATGATTCTACGCTCAATATTGGTTTATTGATGGCAAGCTTTCGTAAACCCTTGCTCAATATTGGTTTATTGATGGCAAGCCTTCGTAAACCCATGTTAGTGCCGCTGGAATGAAACTAACCACTAACCAAAAAAAACCGCAGGGTTGGGCACACCATTCCTTGAACATAAATCACTCGCTCCACTGTGACATGGCGGGAATAGGCAGCTGTCAATTGCAGTACTCGAATGGCAACGAAGGAGGATTTCGACATTTTTGTGGATTAACAGCGGCATGCAGGCCCCGACGGTTTCATGGCCGCCGATGGCGACGGCGAGTTCCATACATCCATCTGGATCGCTGACGACAACAAGTCGACAGGTCACAGAACAGAGCAACACAGGGATGGCGCCGATGTGAAAATGCAGAGTCCGTTGGATCGAAGCGTCGAGGTGTTTCGTTGCGTCGGGGCAGAGGAAACCCACCCATCCGCCGTGGCAGGCTTTGTGTGGCCGGCCATGCACCGCACCTCCACTGGATAAGGCGTTCGTTAGCCTACTCGGCTACTCCCACTCGACTCCACTTCCACCTCCGTCCGGCGACTCCGACCGAGTTCTTGGATCCATGGCGTCCACCACCGGCCTCTCCCTTTCCCTGTACGCCTCCTCTTCGGCGCCGCCCTCTGACCCGGAGCCCCGGCGCTTCTCCTTCGCCTCTTCCTCCTCGTGTCCCCACGCCGGCCCCAGGAGAAGGCTCGAGGCCACCAGGGCCAAGGCTCTCAGGGAGGACTGGAGGCAGAAATCCAAGCCCATCCCTCCTGGCGCCGTCTACCCTGCCAAGGACCACTGCAGGTAGTACATACTTACGCGCGATGCATTCATTGCTTGGCCTGCAACTCCACCCCATATCTGTTTGAATGCGATGCGATGCTTATCTCTGTTTGTATTTCTGCATTGCCAAATGCCAAAGCCGATGTGGCCTCAGCGACACGTACTACGTTGCCCATGTCAAGACCGCCTGCGCCTTCCTGGGCGACGGCATGTCCCGTGTCGAGGTCACCTTCTCCATCTTACCATCTCAGGCACCTAGCTCAGCTCCAACAATTTGATTGGCACTTAAAATGGCTCTGCTAACCGTTTGAATATTGATGAATCCTTTAGCCTTCAACCAAATAGTAAAATTCTACACATTGACAGGATCTTGAGCCACTAGTCCATGGGAGAGGCAGGAAGGAAAGCATGGATGAAATGTACTTCGGAGTCTATGATCAACTCTTGTATGCCCGGAAGACCAAACCTCTTGAAGGTACTATCTTACCCAACCTAGATATATACAAGATACTCGTCTTCTTATCCTTTAGCAAAATACCAACATTAACTGTCCTCAACCTGCATCTCGATAAGGAAGGCCACATATGCAATGTACCACATGGCCCACCTTAAGAAACCAGAACAACAGGCACCTCAGAGCACTGTATGTAATATGTATGCACGCCTTGCGCTTTCAGGAGCTCAGTGGACGGGAATTGTGACAACCATAGCTGTTGAGATGCTGAAAGCAAATATGGTCGATGCTGTGGTTTGTGTACAAAGGCACCCAAACAAGAATCAAATGCCATATCCTTCTTTCTCGCTGCAATGCACACGCATTACTATGTGGGTTTAAATGATGGTCTTGTTACCTCTTGCAGTGATCCAGACGACAGGCTTGCCCCAAGGCCTGTTTTGGCCAGGTAATTTAAAACAGACGACTTTCAGAAAATTTCTACATAACCTGTGTATTGGTACTCAACTATATGCACATTTGCATACTGTAGTTCCAGAATTTTTATAACTATCTTGAGCTAAATAAAACTGTTTCCATCCATCCATGAATTGTTCATGCTAATAATTTTGTCCCTTGTTTGAGTGGAAACATTTAATCTCTATCGCCATGCTGTTGTAGGACACCAGAAGAAGTAATTGCAGCCAAAGGCGTGAAGCCAACATTATCACCAAATCTCAATACGCTTGCCTTAGTCGAGGTAAATAATTCCTTTCACATCATAGTCCCCCCCCCCCCCTTCTCTCTCTCTTGACAGTTGACACCTGTGGTGCCGTGTCTTTTTTCCCCCTTAGGGCTCGTTCGGCAGCTGGAGAAATCCATGTGGGTTGAGGGGAATGCAGTGGATTTATTCCACACCAAGTCACTTTGGGAATAATTCCACCCCATTCCCCTTCAATCCACCTGGAAAAAAATGAAAACGAACAGGCCCTTAACCTGCAGGACTGATAGCATGTTACGGTGTCTGAACTCTGAGACAAAATGGCTGTCTGACATTGATTTAGAGTTACTTGGTCCAGATATTTGTCCCATTCATTATCTAAAAAAAGATATTGGTTCCCTTTTTCCAATAGTAGCTAAATTATAATAATTTTGTTTGTTTGGACAGGAGTAATTCTATTAGCCTATTCAATCTGGAATGGTACCATTTGACTGCATGTTCCAGTTGGTTCGAAAGCCCAACCCAATCATTACTGCAACCATAACCAGACGCATCCTACCATAACAGCATATTAGTGACCATTTTATATGGATAAGAGATTGTAACAGTTTCCTTGGCAGGCAGCTGGTGTAAAGCGCCTTCTTTTCTGTGGTGTCGGTTGTCAAGTGCAAGGTATTTTTTCTTTATCCAACCATTACCATTTTTCTATTTCTATTGGTGACCATTTATCATATCACAGTTGTTAAAGTTATTATTTGAACTACAGCTTTGAGATCTATAGAAAAGTACCTCGGTTTGGAAAAGCTTTATGTGCTTGGCACAAACTGTGGTAATTTCCAATGCTTCTCTCAAACCAATGAATCTTTACTTTGTCTGTTATTGTGTTGCATCGAAGATATATTGTAGCTCTGACATACTGTAAATTTCCTCAGTTGACAATGGTACACGTGAAGGACTCGATAAATTCTTGAAGGCGGCAAGCAGTGAGCCAGAAACTGTTCTTCATTATGAATTTATGCAGGACTACAAGGTAGGACATAGAAACAATAACCTGTTGGAAGTTCCATGTATGCCAAATCAATAGCTCAAGAAGCACTTTAGGAATCGATACAAGAACATATAGAATACATTGCACTGAGGCGTTCAGTTAAAAACTTATGATCTGTGATGATGTTATAGAACTGAAACTGAAATTTTTACAGGTTCACTTAAAGCATTTAGATGGCCATATTGAAGAGGTAAATATTTTTTATGCCTATTATTCTGAAGCCTTGGGTCTTGCACAATGGAATAGAATCTTTTCATTTATGGCCTGCTACAAAGCAGGTTCCCTATTTTTGCCTGCCAGCAAACGACCTGGTTGATGTTATTGCACCTTCATGCTACAGGTATTCTCTTTACAAATGTATTGCTATTTTTTTTTCCTCAAAACTCTAACTGGGCGCTCATTGCTTATACCATCTGCAGCTGCTTTGACTACACAAATGGCTTGGCGGTAAGGTTTCCACCATTTTGAATTTGAATGGGTCTCTTGCTGCAGTTGATTTGGATGGATGCAAAAATAAATAAAAAAAAATATTTAAGGAGGAATCGCTTGGTTTATCGTTACTGTAGTGACCATCGATTGACCTTGAGAGATAACATTCATTTTGAGAGATTAGCTCACTATGTTTTTAGCCGTTACTGTGTATCAGTTGTTTTTCTCTTATCTTGCTATATATTGTAACAATCTGTTCTCTACTTCTCTTGGAGAGGAGAAGCAGCTCATAGCCAAAGATGGTATTTGTCGAAAATCTGTGCAGGATTTAGTCGTGGGGTATATGGGCGTACCAAAATATGCAGGGGTTTCCATGTCACAGCATCCTCAGTACATTACGGTCAGGTAGAGCTGACTGTTGTTGGCAGGCATGCATCATCAGTGAATTATATTGTTTAGAGAGGTAATCCTAATGGCCTTCATCAGGAATGAACGTGGAAGGGAGATGCTGAGCCTGGTGGAGGGCCTTCTGGAGAGCACGCCTACAGTTAGCAGCGTACGAATGCACCCACAGCTATATAATTGATGCAACTTTGTTCAGTGACTGCATATGCAGGACAGCAGGAGCAAGGCATTGACATTGTGTTGTGCTATTGTTTCTTCAGGGCGCGAGGCAACCATTTGTTATGGAGACAGTAAAAGCTGATGATGCAGCAAAATTGGGTATGTACATAGCTCCCCCAATCGTGACTCTAAATTATCTGTACAATTGAGGAATAGGACTAGTAAGAGTTGAAGAATCTGTGGTTCATGTCAACACTAAGCAACTGAATGAATGAACCAATCTGTAGGGAAAGGCCCTTCGAAACCAGCTCCAAGATTTGTCGGCAACATTCTGGCATTCCTGCTGAACCTGGTTAGTGCTTGATCGTGTGGGAGAGGGATGACATGAATGAGAGAGATAACAATACATGTATGGTGTTTCAGGTTGGGCCCAAGGGCCTGGAGTTCGCACGCTACTCTCTGGACTACCACACCATTCGGAACTACCTGCACGTGAGGCGTGCGTGGGGAAAACGGAGAGCTAAGCAGCATATCCCGGGGTACGCCAAGAAGATCGTGGAGGCCTACGACGGGGACGGACAGATCGAGTCGATGCTCCAGCAGTCGGGGACTGACTGACCATTTCTTCTATTCCCTCATGTAGTCATGTAGCATGTATTTGTATCATCACATCACGTAGTGCCGCATGGTATTTGCATTGCAAGATTTGGTATTGCAGGGACATGATTGCAATGTATAGTCTATAGTGCATACTAGCTAACAAGTAGATAAGTTATCATGATGTGTCTTTCCCTGATAGTTTTGTGTAGCTGTTAGCTGGCGACTGTTTGAACTTTTCTAGCGGATCTTGCCTCCACTTCATCAAAAGAAGATCCAGACTTGACTACCTCACAACGTATACTTTCATTTGGCTATTGCCTCAGGCTAGACAAAATATTTACTTGTGTGGCTTCAAATGTGTCATATGAACTATGCAGCACTTGCAATTGTTTTACATGATAAGTATCATACCAGCCGGCCATCGCAGCATGAGATTGATAGAAGGCATGCATGTAAATGAAATGAATTTGTTATCAGTATGATTTTATTCTAGTTTTAGAGTTATAGATAATTGGCTACAACAGATTCCATCCTAATTAAATCCAACTCTTCTGTCTCAAAAGTTAATGAGATTGAAACTCTACGAAATTTACGTTAGTAATAGCAAAAAAAAAAAACTAGTGTAATAAAGCATGAATTGCACGCCTTGCTTCATTTTCAACAGACAAAAAAAAAAGAAAAACGTTATGTTTCTATGCAAAGAATGAATTGAACATAAATCCCAGCCTTCATCCTCAATTTCAATCAACAGAAGCAAATTTGGAACGAATATTCCAAGAATAAATAGGCATATAAAACCGGAATCAGTTCATCCACACCACCATTAATCGTGCACTTTTTATTTATACCATGAGCACCAGATAGATCCGATGATGGTATAGATGAAAAGTGATGGTGGTATGGATGCAAATTCCAAAAAAAAAAAGGCTTATATATCATTTAGCCTAAAAAAATCACCTAGTTATATAAACTACAAAAGATCGGAAATTACGAAAAAATACATTCCAAAATCGTAAACAATACCGCTCGTACAATTTCAGGTGCCGGTTCTCGATCCGTCTGTTGGAGCTTGTCGAGCCGTGCGTGATGACGCGCGCGGTGAGCCCATTCCCGTGCATGATCACGGGCGGCCGGGCTAACCCATGCACTCGCCGCCGCCGCCGCCGACGGCTTGCATCGGCTGGCCGGCGGCGACTTCGCAGGCGGCGGCGAGCGCCCTGAGGAGCTCGACCCTGGCACGGAGGCCGGCGATGTAGTCGGCGGCGCGGGCGAGCAGCGCCCCCTCGGGCGCCTCGTCCCCGCCTGGCACCAGCCGCCGCAGCTCCCGCACCTTCCGCCGCAGCGCCGCCCGGGACGACGACGGCCGCCGCCTCCCGCCTCGGCCCCGGCGCCTGATCTCCTCCGCCATCACGCTCGCTCAGCCTCTAGCTTCTGGCTAGGTAACTAGCCAGGTGAGCGTGAGCGAGCTGATGCTCCCTTGGTCTAGGACGTACGTGGACAGGGCAGGGCAGGGCAAGCCGCGGCCCCGTCGGAATAAATAGAAGGCCAGGCCGAGGCCGCCATCCATGGCCACCGCATCTCGTCGTGGGGTGGCGGGGGCATGTGAGGGAGAGGGGGGGGGGGGAGCTGCCGCTTTCGCGCGGACGTGGAGGGGGGGAAAAGGATCGGAGCTCTCGACACCGAGGACAAAAGCGCGACGACGGCGGGGCCATGGATGGATGGGATCGGACGATCGGGTGGACCATCGCGGGGCGGACGGCGAGCGGTGGTTCGGCGGCAGTAGTAGCAGGGGGAGGGTGGTGGGGGCGGGCCCCGGGCGTGGACGCCACGTCTCGTCTGGTTGCCGTCGGCCGCACGTGCACGACAGCTGGTGTCCAGAGTGATCGTCGCTAGTACTAGCAGCGAGAGTACGTACGTACGTACGTGGCGGCGCGGCACAGGCCGGCGAGGTACGGTCGCGCGCGCCGGCTCGGCGTGCGTGCCGCGATCGGCAGGGCAGGCAGGTCATCGTGGGCTTGGAGCGTATCGCCATGGGCCATCAGGGGGCCGGGCATCAGGCCATGGCCAATGGATAACAGCTGCTGCCAGGCTCCATCGCTAGCGGCCGGGTGATCCTTTGTGATTGTGTAAGCCGCCATAGCCGCCCCGACATCCCGTCGTTACTGGAATTGGAACCAAACGAGCTACTCCTACCAGGCCGGGGCCTTCGACACTGCATGCGTCGGTTCCGTTGTACGTGGCTCGTGATGGTTGTGTACTTGTTTCACCGTTGCTGCATGTGATGACCATTAGAGAGGTGCCGAAGCAAATGCCTGTGATAAACAGCAGGGAGTATATGTATATACACTGATTTTTTAACAAAGATAAATAAACCAGTAATTTTCATGTTTTAGTCAAAGACCTAAGGAAAATTATAATATTTAACGATAGCAAAAAAAATAGCAGGACTAAATTATTTACAAGAACAACAATTTAATCAGTATCCTATTTCCCATACTGGCTAGTTGAACCGAGCTAAAGATGCTTGAGGCTACGGAGATTATTTATCCTTTTGTGTGTTGCATTCTTGAATAAACACACCTTTGTATCAACATATATTTAAAATTACAGAAGACATCTGCACAGTGACAAGCATTTCTGTACCCACCAGTTTAAGATGTTCTAAAAGTGCATGCAATTAATGCATGTACAACACGAGATAGATTATTATTTTATCCTTGCTATAAATAAAAAATGTGTATATCACAAGCGGGCGAGCATCTCATATATATTTCGGTACGGTGTCTCTGTCTCCCATTTGCTAGGACGAATAATGTTAACATTTTTTTAGACAACACATGCAAAGGTGAGGAGGACTCTGGGAGTGGGAGGGACATAAAACAAATACGACAAGCCACACATCAATTTTCATGCCAGGCCAGGTCTCGGCGTAGCAAATCGTGTAACCTCACATGCACATGGATGGGAGTTGGGACACATCCGGACATAACCAAAAGCTCCCCCTCCAGTCCTGTCAAATACTCCAATTAGGAATTGTTGGGTTAACTCCATCTCATGATGAATGGACACTCAACCAGGGTACATTACATGCATTCAAGCCAATGGTTATTTGGCTTGGTTTCTATAGAGAAAAAGGTTAACGCCACAATATCATGCACGAATCAAAGTACTTTCACACACAAAAATCTGAATATAATCAAGCATGATATTGTGTGCCTTGAGCTTTTTTCAAAGAAAAAAATAAGTATCTATGATGTATATACTTCTCCATAGTTATTTTGTATGACAAGAAATAGAATCGTGTAGGTAAACATATAAGATCAGGACCACTTGCCTTATTGCTAAAAAAATCACAAGAGGCGACACTCGAATAAATGTGGCGCTACAACGGTTAGCTTTTTCTACACATCACCATGCGACGCTCTGGTGGAGCTGCAATAGTGTGATCTATCTGTACAGCTGTGATCCGCGGTGTACCAAATTATCAAACCAGACAACCTGTATCCCGCGCGACACAGAAGCATCACGTACCACGCAAAAGTAAAGGCGCCACGAACCAAAAACCAGGCCAGCATATGCGGGGGTACCCGGTGGGGCTAACCTAGCTAGCTAGCATTGCAAAATAAGCTATCTACAAGTAGAAAGAGCATTGCGTGGCGCCATGGGTGGCCTCTTGTGCTTGCTGTTGCTGCCATTGCTTAGCTGTGCTGCGTGAGGGTGGTGGTAGATGAGGCGGGGGGGACCATGCATTTTTCCGGTGATGCGTGCGTGCGTACGCGCGACGTGTCCGCGCGGCACAGGTGGGAGCGCACACGTACGTAGAGGCCGTGGCCGTTCCGGTTGGAAATGGGACGGAGCACATGCGAGCACATGCCCGTGGCCCTTTGCTAGCAGCTACTGCTACGTACTACCCATCACTCTCCCCGGCCGCTAGCAGCAATCATGTACCAGCTGCCTCTAGCGGCCCATACTATACATGTATGCGTCAGTGTCTGTCCGACTGGCTTCAGCAATGGAGCCTTCATTTGACTATTCCAACGCGTTGCTAGCTAGCTGTGACCATTTTGTTAGCATTGCATTATTTAGTTTTATAGTTATTTAAATGTCAAAATAGCCAATCTCGTCTCTAAACTTTTGGCCATGGGTCAATCTCGTCCTTAAACTTTTGCTAAGGCCAAATCAGTCCTCCAACTATTATTTTTGGGCCAGTTACGTTCTCCAGCCCATTTAGACGTCTACGGCGTCGGTTAATCTTCACGGACACCCTTATCCCCTTCGGCCGTCGCGAGGAGCGTCGCCCGCCGCCACCGCTACAGGGCGGCGTCCCTCCTCTGCCGGTCACCCCCTTCTCCACTAGATGTCGGTGTTGTTCCTCCTCTGCTGGTCACCCCCAGCTGCTCAAGACATCGGCATCGTCCCTCCTCTGCACACCGTTCTTCTCCTCATCGAGTTTCCGCCGCCGTTCTTCCCGGCACGGCGCCACTGCAGGGCCATCGTTGAGCTTTCCCCCGCCACTCTTCTCGGCACGATGCCACGGCGGGCTCTGTCGTAGAGCTTCTCCTCTCCACGGCCGCCCCAAAGCTTCTCCTCTCGACGGCCTCCCCAAGCTCTTGCGCATCTTCAGGTCGGCCTGCAGGGAGGTCAGCAGATTGCCATGCGTTTTAAATCGCAGATCCAGTTTGAATGTTGCTATTTTTAAGAGTTTGACGTTAGAATACACCATGTAGGATTAAAACAAGATGGGAGATTCAGAGTTACTTACTGTTAGGTTTCATTTCAATGGAGTATTTGTTGTTGATGAATCCTCGGTGGAATATTGCAATGGGATGAGGGAGTTTCACACATAGAGAAGGATAGACTGTCAATTCCAGAGCCTCTGCTGTTGGGAATGTCTCGGTTATCAATGAGACAAGTACATGCCATCCCACCTCATCTGCAAGAGCAAATATTAAGTCCACTTCAATTGCACGTGGAGGACAGGAAAAATGATGATTGCATCATGTATCTAAGAAGATTATGTAGTGCCTTTTAATTTGTTTGGCTTTTGTTTGAACCTGAGACACTGCTCTCCTACTTTGAACCTGTATTATCTATGTTCCTGTGTTGTCTTTGTTTGAACATATGCTGAAATGCTACTTTGAACCAAGGGAATGCCTTGTTTGAACTCAAATGGCTTCTATTTACTGCGTTCTGTTCAATGGAGGCTCCGACAAGTGTCTGCCGTCACATGTGCTCAAGGTAGGTGATAGAGAATGTAACTGACCCAAAAAACAATAGTTGGAGGACTGATTTGGCCCGATCAAAAGTTCAAGGACGAGATTGACCCATGGCCAAAAGTCCAGGGACAAGATTGGCAATTTTGCCTATTTAAATACCAAACCGAGTTCTTGGTTAGTTTAGAACGGTTTCAATAGCCCTAAATAAATAATTTCATGCAAACATAACTCATCATGTGGCGACGGCGTGGTAGTATCTAGGGAAGTTCCCTTCGACCCGTTCATTTTATTTCCTATATTCGTGCTTGTTTTTTATTACATGTCATATTATAGGTTTGTCCTATGTTCAAGTTATCCAACTTTGACTAAGTTTATAAAGAAATATATCAACATATATACTATCAAATATATATTACATGCATGATGAGTTCAACAAAGCAAATTTGGTATTGTAGATGTTATTTATTTTTTTTTCTATAAACTTAGTCAAAGTTAGACAACATTGACTTAGGACAAACATAGACAAACCTAATATTATATCTAACAAAAACGGACGGGGTATATGAAAAAACCAGATATTTTTAGCTAGGTTGTCTTGTAGTGTGTGGATATATCCGAGAAAGCTTTTGTTTCTTGGGTTTTCGGCTAGGCCAGCCAGTTCAGTCCTAACAAACAGCGATTTATCCCCTCACATGGAGATGATTTTACGTTATAAGATATACATATGCCATGTATAATACTTTTTATTCTGTTATCCTTCACACACATGTACAATATTTCCTCTATTTTCAAATATGGTATGTTTAAGATTTTTTTTTAAAAAAAACATATGCTAATTTTAAAAACAGTGAGAGTAGAAAATTGTAAAAATGTGGAGGGAAAACGAAATTTTTCATTAACCTCGCAGCATATCTGATAGAAATCTATCTCGAGTGGAGTGGGTATGAGAGGAGCTGTCGTGCTCCCACTGGTTTCCATGCTCCCGTATTCCCGTTAAAAAAAACACCAATATTGCATACGAAACAATGCAACAAAAATATGCATAGATAGACCATACCGTCATGCAAAATTTGAGTTATAATGGTTACTTGTGCGAGCGAAAATCATCCTTTAAAAAGTAACGGGTATAAAAAAAAAGTGCAATGCACAATTCATACGTTCTCCTTCCACACATATAATTTTTCTCCTTCCAAATATAATTTTTCAATATCCGATTTTACATGAATCGAACATAGATTCTTGCACCATCTATGCATTCATATTTTTGGGTGATTTTATTTTGCACTTGTGTGGTATTTTTATTTTGTGGGAGGACAAGAAGTCGGCTCTACTATAGACCAAGGTACGAAATAGCCGGCTATAGCCATAGCTATAGCGGGCTATAGCGTCTGGGAAGCCTCCCCGCTAGGATATGCCACTTTTGGCGCTAATCATTTTTCACCGCTAATAGCGGCGTTTAGCGCGCTAATAACGCTAAATCAACCTCCCATTTAGCGTCACTAGAAGTCATTCTCGGGCCTGAATTGTTGCGGACCTCAGGCCTTCTCAACTTCTCCCACCAGTTGGCACAAAATGAAGACATAAGAGCAGCAGCGGCGCCTACGGCCGGCTGCGACGGCGGCGTACTTCCGGCAGCAGCAGAGGCAGCGACCGCCACGGCATCTAACCCGGCACCATGTGTCCTTTGTAGGCTTGTTGCTTTCAAATACAGATGGAACTATAGAAGTAAGAACTATAAAATATTAGGACTTGGTGTTCGTAACTTCGTATAGATCTTGGCACCAAACTCGATGACGGAGATGCAAAACTAACATGGTTAAGTGACAATGTTGTGTACACTAACATCCGTGTAGTTTTGGTAAGCAACTACTACCTCCGTCCCTTTTTTTGGGTCGCTAGAAAATCGCGACCCCCTCACAATCTCGGTTCCCGAGCGACAATAATATCGGGACAGAGGGTGTAGTAACTTCAATATTGGCGAAATAGCCAAATTCATCACTAAACTATCATCAAAGGTTCAATTTCGTCCCTGAACTATAAAAATGGTTTCATCCTCAAACTTTTAAAGCCGGCTCGTTTTCGTCCCTGGTCCGACGTGGCTGGCCACGCTGGCACGCCACATCAGCGCCCAGTCAGCTAGCATTGGTTATATCTTTGGTTGACCATTTTACCCCTAGTGACATGTGTGCACACAGACACAGACAGGTGGGCCCGAGGTCAAGCCCACTCGTTCCAGTCATGGTCGTCTGCTTGACCGGCGCTAGTTCGCCGGCAGTGAGCCGGGCGGCGTCGATGTCGGCACCTAGACCATCTACTCAACGAGGTGCATCCATCCATGGGTGTTGTGCATGAAGATACGGGGTCAACCATGGCCGGTAGTGGCTCGTCGGCGTGAAGGCAGATCTGGGTGGCGAGGAGCGGCTGGGGAATCCTCGATTACCGGCCAGGAAGTGGTCTAAGCTCGCCATGGAGGGATCTGAGAGGGAGATGGAGATTTGAGGCAGCTCCGGTTGCAAGTGATTTGGATTCCCTAGGGCCACCCGCGCGCGCGCCGCGGGCAGCACGCCCAGCTCGGTGGACTCACGAGGGGTAAAATGGTCAGCCAAAGATATAACCAACGCTAGCTGATTTGGCGCTGATGTGGCAAGCCAGCGTGGCCAGCCACGTTGAATCAGGTACGAAAATGAGCCGGCTGTGAAAGTTCGAGGACGAAAACGGCCATTTTCGTAGTTCAGGGACGAAATTGAAGCTTTGATGATAGTTTAGGGACGAAATTGGCTATTTCGCCTTCAATATTCGTTCTTAGATTTTGCAAGGTTAATAGTTCAATTTTGCATTCCTCTGTTTGATATGTAATTTTGTATATAGGCGCCCCATCAAACGATGCCTCTGCCTCAGTGACACAAGGACAAACAACAGAAGCTGCCTCATTGTGTTTACAGCTTTATTTCTTATTTCTGAAACCCAATTTGCAAAATGCTAAGTGGGCTTAGCTGGAGCTTTAGCCAGCTATAGCCTTTCTTAGCCTCTAGAAAATCAACCGCTAAAGGCCTTGGCCGGCTATTTTGTACTCCCTCCATATTGGTAATGGATGACGTTTTGAGATTGTCCTAAGTCAAACTTTGTAAACTTTGACTGTAAATAATTTTTAAGTATTAAGTTTAGCAATATAAAAATAATATGAGTATATTTGTATTGGAATATAGTTTGAGAAAAGTAATTTTAAAATATTTTTAACAAATATTTTATATTAAAAAGTATTAGTCAAAGTTGTGTTTTGGAGACCGTGCTAATGTCCTAAACGTCTTCCTTTACCCACCCG
Source organism: Digitaria exilis (assembly GCA_015342445.1). Lineage (NCBI taxonomy): Eukaryota > Viridiplantae > Streptophyta > Magnoliopsida > Poales > Poaceae > Digitaria > Digitaria exilis. Next base: position 3,439,301 of record JACEFO010001795.1, read on the forward strand.
GAGGGAGTACATTGCTATAGACTATGTATGGAAGAGGATGGAGGAGAACTAGAAAAGTAGGATAAAGGAGAATAGAAGAAGTGGAGCCGGTGCAACCGTGTGTGCCAAACGAAGGGGATTCAAGAGTCAAGGGCAAGCAAAAGGACTACTATGGTTCCATTTTTTGCAAAGTCCTAAGTCCACGCGCGCATAGAGCTCAAGAAACAGTCTCATTTAAGTAGTATAACCGTCGGCCTGATCGTATATACTTTGCTCTATTTATTTATCAACGATTGCCACAGCGCATGCAGTATTAAATTTTTGTTTTTTAGATAAATGCAGTATTAGATATTATCTACTCTATTTTATTGCTCTGCACCCAACGCGTCGTCCAGCCCACCAGTTTAGCCATCTTCTTGGGCCGTGAACAATCGGCCCGTCCACTTCCACCTCCAACCTCGGAGTTCGTATCATTCGGGCCCACCCTCCACTCGCTCTCGCCATTCGTCAACGAGCGTCAAGGCGCTCACGGGTCTCCCTCCCCTCGGTGACCACCAGTGTCAGTGCCACGCCACTTTCCCCACTCGCCCACTCCTCTCCCTTCCTCCCGCCGCCGCCGCCGCCGCCGCAGCATCCCGCAATGGCCTCGCCTTCCCGCCGCCGCGGCGGCCACCCCCTCGCTCTCCTCCTCCTCCTCCTGTTCCCGATCCTAACCGCGGCCAACCTCGTCCTCGAGGACGGCTACACAGTCACCACCTTCGCCGACCTCAACCCGCTCCCGACCTCGGGGCCCCACCCCTACGCGGTCCTCCCGCGGCCCCGTGCCGGGGACCTCGTCCTCCTCGACTACGCGGGCTCCGCGCTCTACACGCTCGCGCTCCCCTCCCCCGCCGAGCCGCGCAGGCTCGCGGGGGGCGCGCGTGGCGCCGGGTTCGTCGACGGCGGGCCCGGGGACGCCGCCTTCAACCGCCCGCGCAGCGTCGCCGTCGACTGCGCCGACAACCTCTACGTCGCGGACCGCGTCGGCGACGCCGGAGGCCTCCACGGCGTCATCCGCAAGGTCGCGCCCGATGGTGAGTCCTCCGGTAGGGTTTAGGGTTCGGTGGGTGTGGTGCGTTTGGTTCGTGTTCGGGAACTTTGTGACTGATGCGGCGCATTTATGTTGCGTCTGCGATGGTATGCGCCTCTCGCTTTCGAAGGGATATGCTGCCCGCTTGGGATCTTTGGTGCGTTTATAGCCATACCTATATGTGGGGTTTAACATGATTAAGAATCTTACTACCTGAAGTCATGTATCATTTTCTTTCTACAAATCTGTCCTGATTTCTTTCTACAAGTTTCAATTGGTAGGTTATACTACTACAATTGCTGGAGGACTCTCATCAGGGTCTGGTCGCAGGGATGGACCGGCGCAGAATGCTACCTTCTCAGCAGAATTTGAGCTTGTTTATGTCCCCAAAATGTGTGCACTCTTAGTAGCTGACAGAGGGAGCCGGTTGATTAGACAAATTAATCTGAAGCCAGAAGATTGTTCACATCAGACACAATCAGGTAAATGCTAGATGGGCCTTCAACTTGTGATAACATTTACTTTTGTGCACTGTAAATACTTATATTTAGTACCAAAGTGATTGCACTTTATTTTTGACATGAGTTATATCAACAAAATTTATCTGCTGTAGTGCTGCTGTCTTTTGATTTACAAATAAGCCTGTTGTTATCTGTACAGAAAGTTTGCTAATATGTGCTGATTTGTCCATTGTATATAAGCATTTTTCTTGATTATGTGTGCTCTGCGCCCTTTGCCGCAAGGGGTCATGCATCTATCATTCATCTTGAATTTCAAATACTCTATAATTAGATGGAAATTCTTCTAAATTTGACTTGAAACTAACGGATTGAATGTTTTGCGGATTCAAGTGTGATAATTTGATTACTTACTCAGAAAGTATGACAAGTTGATTTATCCTCAACTCCCCTAGTTCCTGGGTCCAAAACCTATTTTTCTCCTGCACTCTGTTAGCAATGCCTGATGCTGTTATATTTACAATAGCGATGTGATGTTTGGATACCTGCCCTGCTTTTTGTTGGAAAAATTAAAAATATATACCACTCCAATCTACACTGAATGGCCACTGTGGTTGTTGGTCTAGTGGTCTTGCTGATGGTTTGTTAAGCTGTGTCAATATCACGCTATTGATGTTTATCTTGTGAACTTGCAGGAATGGGTGCTACATCGGTGTCGGTCATTGCAATACTCTCTGCACTATTTGGTTCAGTAATCGGCTTCTTAGTTCGTCATTTTTACCCCTTCAATGTGAGTATGTTTCTGCTTCCGCTCTTACTTCAGAGTAGATCAATGCAGGCAGAAATTAAGACAGTGCAATGTGAACCATGTAGGCAGGAAATCTCCATCAACCGCTTTTTCAGCAGGATACAGAACCAATGCCAGAGAACCCAGAGGAAGGCAACTCAGATCAGCTTCTGCGACATAAAAAGCGCAGTTGCTAGCTCCGTGGCTTACACCCTGCTGCTTAAACTGTTCAGAGTTAGTCGTGGTTATCTTGCCATGGTATTTCCTAGTGTTAGGTTACAACGAGCAGTGCGTAAGCCATCTCGTCGTCCTGCGGTATGCAAGACTAGAACTTCCCTTAACATTGGTCTTCACAACAAAGCTCCTCTTGCTTCCACTGAGCATCTAGGGGATCTGATAAGCTTTGCTGGAGATGCCAATGATAAGGAGATTAGTTATGCTGATAGTGAGGAGGCTAATGAGCCATCCTTTGACTGTGACTTGATGGGGCTTCTCTACACCCCTCAAGGCAACACTAAGAAAATAGATCGCATGATCGAGACCAACCTGTTGGGGTTTTCAGGTCATGATGATCAGTGTGGTGTATCTGTATCCGTTAGTAGTTACAGTCTAAGCAGGAGGAGGGTGCATGGAGACAAATAGGTTCCCTGAGGTCGACATCGCCTGTCTTTGAGCAACCGGAGGAAGAACGTCAGCTGTGTAGTCATGTTCTGCCTGCTGCTGAATGACTAAATAAATTTGTACTGCTTCAGCACCAGTATTTGCCTTGTAAATAAGTGTTGGTATATTTTATGGTCGTGGAATATAACGTATGTACCCTGGACCTTGTAAGTCCATATGAATATGATGATGCCTTGAATTGCTGTCCTGGTTTCACAACTTCCTAGCATCCAGTAATGTGTGGTTTTACATGACTGGTACTGGCAGATTCGTGTCACAACTTCCATGTGTCAGTGTTGAAGGAACCGCCACAAACCAAGTTTGATGGCAAGTTAAAGTACCCAACATGCCCTGAAAATCTTGACGTGTTATCTTGGAATGTTTTGATCCTTCCAGGGGAAACCGAGGCGGAATGGGTTCGATTTCTGTAGGATTGTAAGAAAAGAACCTGCACTCCGAAGAGAGGCTGAAGTTCTTTCTCATATATAGGGGTCTGCCAGAAATTAGAGACTTAAAAGTAGGGATGAAAATGGATCGGATACGACGGATATGCTCGGATACGAATATAGATTGTTTTTTTTTTGCTGGATCGGATTCGGAAAGTATAAAATATGTCGGATATGCATCGGATATTGATATACATTACATAGCTACAATAGACATTCAACTTTTGTTATACGGATACGGATACGGTCGAATATTGATTTTTCGGTTTCGGATACGGTCTGTATCATTTAAGGCCTGAGGGCCTTCGGTCGGTCGGACGGAAAATATCCATACCACTTTCATCCCTACTCAAAAGGATGGCTTCATATGCAATAGGCGTAGGAGAAAAAATCATGCTCAACATACTAAATAGTGTTCGTAGCGGCCACTACAGCAATGGCGAACCCCTATTACTACCGCTACAAGGTTGCGGACCCAAAATAGCAAGTTTGGAAATAGATCCAAAACAGCAGATTTGGACTTAGCGCTCGGTATTGGGCATCCGCTATTGCTCACTTTAATTAGCAAGTTTGGAAGTAGATCCAAAACAGGAGGTTTGGACTTAGCGCTCAGTATTGGGCATCCGCTATTGCTCACTTTGCGTCGTTATTTACTATGTCGATGGTTAAAGTGATGATGAAGATACATCAAGAAACAATAAAAATATAAAAATTGTGATTTAGACAATAATAAAGAGTAATATGATAATATTGTATTTCATTAATATAATAATTTAATATTGAAATGAGACTAGTAGCACTCTTTGTACCTAAAATATCCATATTACATCCATCGTCTCGTCTTCTTTATATCCATTTTATTTAATTTTTTATCGCTCTTTGTACCTAATATAAAATGGGTGGCTACAAATATTTAAATTTTAAGCAAATTGGGTGTTAATTGTTCAAATATGTTTAAACACTTGTCTAATATTTTAATTCCACTGTTTGGACTTAGTGTCCGCTATAGCTATAGTATCTGCTATGTGCAAACCGCTACATGAACACTAATCCGTTACCGCACCGTTCTTCACTATTTTGTACCTAAGTACCTTGATCATGTTGCGCTTGAGCTCTCACAGCTTATGTGCAATCCGCTACATGAACACTAATCCGTCACCACACCGTTATTCGCTATTTAGTACCTAAGTACCTTGATCATGCTGCGCTGGAGCTCTCACAGCTTATGTACAATCCGCTACATGAACACTAATCCGTTACCACACCGTTATTCGCTATTTAGTACCTAAGTACCCTTCTTAAGCGATCAAAGCATCCTGGACCTGGTATGTGGAGATTGAAAGTCTCTTGTGCAGTTGCAATCGTAGTTCCAAGTAATGAATAAAGCTAATTTTCTTCGTGAAAGAGAAGCTCATGAATAGAGATAACAGGTCTTACGACTATGGTGCTAATTGCTAAATGGGTGAGCTAGCACAATGAGGACATGAACAACATAATTTTCCCATACGTTTTAGAAGAAGCAACAAAATCACCAATATTGCAACAGAAGTACAGAACAGATTCAGACAACAATGCCTGCATAAGCCAGGAGCCTTACTTTCATACAGCAGACCTCCAGCGATAGCCTCCCTACCAAAATTGCCGACACATACATAACCCGAACCTTTGAAATGGCGAACTTATGCTCGCATTTCTATTGTTCTTGTAATGGTGACGATTTATGTTGGCTACTCTAGACCTATGGATTAACACATCCTCCTAAAATGAACCATTGCGAGATTGGAGATAGCAGAATGTACATGCTTCGCAGCTAATAATTTCAGCTAAATAACTGGTGGTGCCTACTCCACGTAATCGAGTACGTCTCTGAAGGTCACGCGTCCATGGCTAACATCCTCACGCTGAGAAGAGATCCGAGTGACATTCTTGAGCAATCTGATTACTTCGCTGGTGTCGTCAACATAGTACTTAGCTTTGCTGGGCTTTTGGCCAACTGAACAAGCAAATACCTCTGGTACTGTGGGTAAGAAGACAGCATCAGAGGCCATACTATTGATGCTTTCGAACATGTCCTCATCAGACCGATCATTCCCGATGCACATCAGAAAATCAGGTGCCTTCCCATTGTTGACTAATGTGTGAATCAGCTTGCTGACAGCAAGCCCCTTGCTAACTCCCTGTGCATAGGTTATGAGTTGTTCAGTTAGCACAAGATGTAACTAACATGGAAGTGAAAATGAAAATGTTTAGGTAACTGAAGGGAATATACCTGTGGCTTCACTTCAACAATATAATGACCACGCTTTACAACAACAGGCTCATTTGATAGCACCCTCTCAAGATGATCCTGTAGCTCCTTTGCTTGGCAGGAACCGAAATCATGGTCGGCATCCAGATAGTGCCATACTAGAGCAGTTTCCTTTGGCTCTACGGAGGATCCATCAGTTGTCTCAGTGTATACCTGCATAACAGGTTCGGCAATGTGCTTCCACTCACGCTGTGGAGTTGGATAGCTTGATTCCCATTCAGTTTCCTTGCTCCATCTGAAAACACAAAAATAGTTTTGTTATATATCCTGAGAAGAACTACAAGGGGTACAGAATCCAGCATGTAGCGACAATCGTAATTTTCATTGGCATACCTGACAAAGTAGCCATGTTCTGCAGCTATACCAAGCTTCTCACAAGGAGAAAACCACTCATCAAGGAAATCTCGTCCTCTTCCACTGACTATAAATACATTGTTCTTTGGATCACTACATAACGTGTTAAGGATGGAAATGACTTCTGCACTAGGAGCTTTGTTGATTGACGACTGAGGCACAAGTGTACCATCATAGTCAAGAAATATTGCTCTTCTGGAAGCCTTGCTGTAAAAAGAAACAAAGTGCTCCGAAGACAGCTTCCTGAAGCCAGGAGACAGAGCAATAACTCTAAAATTCAGACCAAACCCAATAGCCCAGCACCTTCTGCTATAATGATCTTTGCATGCTCTTTCCAGATCTTGAGCAAAACTGCGTGCCCAGTAAGCAACATCATGAGTACTGACATAACGATAATGCTTTTCATGACGCAGTTGTTTCTCGGACTCGGTCAAGTCAGTTGCACGGCACAAGGCGTCAGCCACATCATCAACACTCCAAGGATTTACCCTGAAAGCACCACTAAGAGATGGGGAGCAACCCACAAACTCCGAAACAATTAGCGTGCTTGTGTGACGAGTGTCTTTGTCGAGACCTCTGAATTTATCAATCTCCTTATTTCCCTGTCGACAAACTGTATACTCATATGGTACTAAATTCATACCATCCCTCACAGCATTTACAATACAACAATCAGACGCAGCATAGAACGCAATCTTTTCATAAAATGGTATGCGGTGGTCAATTAGGACAACAGGTTTGTAACTTGAAGAACCATACTTTCTATTAATCCTTTCAGCCACAGAGACAGCTTCTGTAATAGCTTCTTGCACATCCTTCCCTGTACTTCTTGCTGGATTGATAATTTGTACAAGGACAAGCTTCTCTCTAAGCTTTGGATTTCTCTCTAGAAGAAGCTCCAGCCCAAGCAGTTTCAGACTTATTCCTTTGAAGATGTCCATGTCATCTACACCTAACATCAGCATCTTGCCCTTATATCTTTGTTCAATTTCTCGAACCTTGCTAACTGTAGAAGGCAACTTTAAGACAGATTCAAGCCGGCCAACATGGACACCCACTGAAAGGATCTTCAGGCTCACTGTTCGGCCGAAATACTCTATTCCAATGTAACCACGTTTTGACTCATAATGAAGGCCTAGCAATCTGCTGCAGCAAGAAAGGAAGTGCCGAGCATAATCAAATGTTTGGAAACCAATGAGATCAGCATTAAGAAGTGACTTCAGGATTTCATCCCTTACAGGCAGAGTCCTGTAGATTTCAGAGGAGGGAAACGGACTATGAAGGAAGAAACCAAGCTTTATTCGGTGTAACCTCTTCCTCAAGAATGTAGGGAGCAGCATGAGGTGATAATCATGAACCCAAACATAATCATCATCTGAATTGATTGCTTCCATAACTTTATCTGCAAAAAGCTTGTTGGCTCGGACATAGGCTTGAAACAGATTACGATCAAATAGCTCACCCTTGTCAAGGCAAATTGGAAGCATATAATGGAAAAGTGGCCACAATTGCTGTTTACAGAAGCCATGATAGAACTGCTGATGTAGGTCAGAAGGGAGAAAAGTAGGAATGCATAGATATTCTCTAAGAAGCTTCTGTGCAACTTGGTCCTGCTCACTGGGATCTACCTGAACCTTCAAACTGCCCACATACACAACATCAGTCTCATTTGAAAAACCATGTTTAAGTTGCATGAGTAGTGCATCATCATCCAATGAGAAGGACAGCTGCCCAGCTTCATCTCTTGTCCAGTTGAGTGGAAGGAAGTTGGCAACAATTATTTTCCTCTCAGTAGAAGATGCTGAACCAACAGAATCATCATCACTTCTCGTATCCCAATCAGGATCAGATATAATGCCAGGAGAAGTTACAACACGAGGAAGAGACTTAAAAGGCTGTCGAAAGTCAAATCCATCTCCGGAGGTCATATCTAGCAGATTTGAATATGATTTTGATACCATGTTCTAGTCTCAAGTCACCTTTGTATCAAAGCAGCTAGCACTGTACAATTTGAATTCCTGTGAAACAATAATTAGAGTAAATTAGAAACCTTGATGTGAAGTGAAGTACCATAAAGATATGTCATTTCTCGGTACACTGTATCAATGATAATTTATTAAGCTTGGAACTGGTGTAATATACCTATTGCGAAGAACAAACAAACAGATAAAGGGTCATTAGCTAATATTCTGATTTCATCCTAGTGTTTTTTTGGGTAATCAATGTTTCAAACAATCACTATTGCATTAGGAATCTGAAGCAGCTAAATATGGGCAATGTCCACACAAAACCTCATGTCATGGGAAAGACAGCACAGAGAGTAGTTAAAAGAAATATAAAATGCAGCCTTTTAAAATCCAGTTAGTTGCATATACAAAGAAACATAAGAAAGCATTTCATACAAGCCCAATAATAACACTTCAAGGACAACATAGGTAGCAACAAGGAAAAAGAATGGCATGCATGCAATGCAACTGTTAGACCTTGAGTCCTTATTGAGGACTGAGGAATGAATATGCTATTCTACAACCAAAACACTTTTGAGCACAATTCCAGCTCACCTCATCTCCCCAAAGATCCAAAACACAAGTACATTTACTTCGGTTGAGGCCCACAATATCCAATCCAAAAACAACTAATCAAACAACAGGATGGACCACGCGCCCTCCCACGAAAACATAAAAATAGAAATACAGGACCACTGCTACAGTCTGCTACCACACTCCAGCAGCATGGTGCAACCACTCCTCAGTCCTCCCCCGTTCTTATCAAACACAACAACCTCTACAGCCTCACTTGCTCACAGAACTTGGCATCTCAATCCAGAGGGGTCCAGGAGCCATTATTGCAAGGCCTGTTTGGCAAGAAATGGCCTACACAAGATACTACTAAAAGGGTGCATGGCAAAGCAGCAATGGGAACTTGATCCAGCACACCATGCAACTCGTGCTGGATGCCCAATAGCTGCAAGTTGAAACATGGTGTTAAGCGCACCAACTTGCGAGTATATAATTTCAAATAATTCATATAAAGAATCCAATGGGTGTACAGCTGTAACAACTCCATGGCTGCTCTGCAGATTACCACTCAGGCATGGTCAACAAATTTTTTTTAAAAGAATATGGTCAGCAAATTGGGGCTAACTATTTGGCTTTCTGATCAAAATCCAGCATGTGACACATTGTATCCTTGGAAGATAAGCTGTTCTACTCAGTGGTTGAGTGGGCGGGTGGAGAGTTGATGTCTATCTTTACAGATGAGGTGAATATTTAGTTGCGGTGAAGAAACTAAACGGTTACAAAAACAAAATCACTCAATAGTGATAGCTTTTTATACCAAGACGCAGAACAATTGAAGTAAGATCACTACACATTTGACATCGAAAATCTAACGACAGCGGAAGTAAAATGTGTCCAAACATTAACTGAATCTAAACCAGTACGTTGATTTCTTGTGCGAAACAGAGGAACGTAGAAATGACAATTGACAAATATTGGACCATGCGTACTAAACATACTCAAACTGACAAACAAAATGGCACGACGGGCAGGTGGATATAAGAACAATGCAAAAAAGAATACTACCCCTGTATACACGTATACGCCTGTCCTTCGTTCGAAGAAACATGAAGGGCCAACTTGACCGCAGACGGTTACGATAATGCAGTAACTTGGTGTAAAATGTGTAAGGCAAAAAGGCGATAGAATGTATGATAGGAAAGTACTGAAGCAGATTGCAAAGACCGCATCAAATTATTATTTTTCAGATAAAAAAAATCCCCTTTCCACATTAGATTTCATCAGATACGAACGAAACGCAATCAACTTCCCCACCCGATAAACGAAGATAAACAGAATGCAACCACATGAGACTTGCCAAACAAAAGAATTTAATGGCATCTCTAAACCAAAATCGCCGTTCCAAATTCAAACTATGAATGGGGGTAATCAACTTACCCAGCTTGTTCTCCGCTTCAGTTTCTCTCCCGCTAGTTTGCTTGCTTCTCTTGCTCTCTCCTTCTATGAGAAAGCCAAACCGGAATCGAGAGAGAGACGGATAGGGACAGAGCGAGGTTGAGGTCGCACGAAATGTCGAGACAGGAGGGGGAGAAATTGCTCTGCGCCTCGTTTTTTCAGGCAAAGGTTTTGGCAGGTGAGGCGAATCAACTTAGGAAGGGTCTGTGTGCGGGGAGAGAAGCAGTATTTCGTGGCCTCGTGGTTGCTCGTATTTACCCTTTCTGCCATCATGGATAAGATTGCCGTTTGGTTCATTATTTTAGTCCCAATATGTACAATGGTCAAGGCTCAAGGGCAGGATTGACTACTTTTGGGATCGTGTCTATTTTAAAAGATTTGGTTTTTTTTTCTTTTGAGCAAATCTGGTGACATCTTGAGTCTTTAATGACTTTGGATTTTCGATCAACAATGACATCCTTATTCATGGTTTATGAATTGGAACAGTGGCTATTTGCATACAAAGTCATAGCCCAACTCAAGTTATCGACTCCAGAGAAAGAAAATATGTTCATAGTTTTGCAAGTTTTGTTAGATGACTGTGAGTTTAAATAGTTTCAAATATCACAAAAACATTGGTAGTAGATTGAGTTAATGTCAAACATGAATGATTTGAAATATTTCTACTGTCCATGAAACATATTGTTATAATTAGGACTTGCTTCTGGTTAAATTTTTATGGCATTTTTTTACATATATGTGAAATTGCCAAATGTATGTGTTAATGTTTTAAAAAGTGTTTTATCATATTATAACTCTTTAGCTTTTACAAAATATAATTGAACTTAAAATAGTGGTCAAAATAACATTTTGGAGAGCATTTGGTTGTCCAAATAGGAATGCTATTATTTAATAAAATAAAACTTGTTTTTTTATCCTAGGACAGCTAGAAATGTGTGATAGGTACCCTAAGACGTGTATCGTATACTAATTCATTCACTAATACTTCTAGGTATGCAAAAGCTAATACTCCAGTTCATACTCCTCACATAAAAATCCTATCCGTGTTCTACATTAAATATATCGTTTATATCTACATCATGCATCCGACCAAATTTTCTTTGCGGATAAGCAAGAACCGAAAGTGCTAGCTATAGCTTAACCTCACTTGCTTGGTCAAGATCGAGTAATAATAACTTTGCTTTCATGCTAATCTCTAATCTTTAGGGTGCCATGATTAACAAAATATCACAAGACCAGTAGGTGCATTATTTATCTTATCCTTCGTTGGCAGATGGTTGTCTAGTTGGACACTACACTTGTATAATCGGAAGATATCCCACATGGGATAGCGACGAGTTAACATTTGACCAAACAACACGGCAACAAAAAGGACATGCAACAAGTGTACATAGGCATGGTTCCAAAAGGTTCAAAAACTTCTGATCCGTGGTTAAACTTCTAGTAGTTCATTTAGCATCAAACAGCTCATACGTGGTGTCATATAATTTTTGTATGGTCTCCCCTGCATCAATAAGTGAGTTTTCACTATTGTCCAAATCCACTCACTTCAAAAAATCTGATTACATACTGCAAATATAAGGAAAAATTCTATGTCAAGTAATCATGTTTTCCATGACTCGTATAAGCACATTCATGATTGATCCATATCCATTGGCTCATCAATTCCCGAACTGCATGCACGAAATGCAATTTCCTACTAAAAAGAGAGGCAATCCCCAAAATGCGCCCATATTTTTCATCCAAAAGTATGAATTCTTCACCTCGCCCCTCGCTGTCACCGACGATCCATTAACAAACCGACATTGGTTGATAAGATCAGGACGAGATTAAAATAGGCAAACCTTCTCACCCACATGGATTAGACTTTTTAGCAGGTGCGGTGCGAGCGTGCTTGGCATTGGTGGATATACAAGCATATCCGCATTGTCGCCCCACCACGTCCAACACCGAATTATCAAGCTAATCCACACACCCGTAATCAACCATTACTTTATGGAGATGAGAGAGCCAGAGAGGGAACTCCAACAACACCACTAATTATAAAACAAGACCAAAAGAGGCCTTTTGGACTACCATCAAATAGCACGTAAGTATATTCCAAGTATGTACCATAGGAGTACGTAGTACCAAGCCCAGCCCAACCCCATCTCCTCAACGACCGAGTCCAGTGGCACCCTCCGTAAATACGTCCCAAATCAGGGGGCGCTGTGACGGAAGAGGGAGTGGATAGCGTTAGTTAAAGCCCGCGGGCCCAGGGTAAAGCGCGCCAGCTCAGCCGCGCACACCCGCACGCGGCGGTGCCGCACCCGAGGTCACAGACACGTCTCCGTGTCTAGTATCCGGGCCCGCGTGTCGGTGGGACTGGCTAGAGATGATAGCGGTGCGCATCGGGTTTGACTCATTTACAGCTGGAGCACGCACGTCCCCCCCCCGCCCGGCTTGCCCAGCATGCCGCGCCTTTTCGAGAAGGGCGGGCCGTGTCTGCGATTAGCGGGGTCGTGGCGTGATTAGCGCGGGATTAGGAGGGCAGAAACGGGATTAACAGGGGTAATTAAAATCCGTGGGCGCCGCGACGACTCGACCCGGTGGGTGGGGGGGGGGCGAGGGGGTGGCGCGTGACGCGAGGGCGAGTGAGTGCGACGCGGCGGGGGCTGCGCGCCGCTGCCCGACCACGCGGGCGTCCGAGCTGGCAGGCAGCACCGAGTGGATAAGGCCTCGACCCTCGAGGCGTCCTTTTACGCCTTGCCCCTCGAAGGTTTTGGGTTTTTTTTTTCATACCGGTCCTCGGAGGTGCTTCTCATCAGGAAGGGCGCGGGGGCCACGAAAACGGTGCACTGTGCAGGGCACGGCAGAGTCTACTACTAGGTCGGGGGCCCATACTATAGAGACGGAGACGGCAGTAGTGGGCGGGCCCCACCACCTGCTGTTCTGTCGTCCAGGTATGGGAGACGCTCGTCCGGCCCTAGCGGGGCGGGCACCCTCCCTCTTCCCGGCAAAAGTCCACGTACGGGCAATCTTTGCGGCGCACCGCCCGCCGGACCAGCCCATGCAGCGACCTCGCCGCCGCATTGTTTGACGTACACGCGCCTAGACGAAGAGAATTTTACATCACGCACGGCAAGCACGATTGCACGAACGATCACCGATCGGAAAAAGCGTGTACGTGTACACGCGCCTACTAGGCGTATGCAGGCCAGGGAGAGAGAGAGAGCGAGAGAGGAGTGCAGAGAGTGAGGAGTGAGAGACAGGGCTCGTGCGCCGTGCGCGAGACAATGAGACATGCCACGGGACGGGACTGCGGCACATTCACTGCGGCGAGGCCCTCCGCGAATCTGTGAACTGTGATGCCGTACAGCACGGGTAGGAAAGGAGGGCGACCGGGCCAGCCGTTCCATCATCCACCGTACAGTCGATCGAGAGCGAGTCGCCAGCGACCGTGGTAGTGGTGCTCCTCTCGCCGACACCGTAACGGGATGGTTCTTGCTCCTCGTGCCACACCGTAACGGCGCAGGCTTCCAGAGGCCAGCGGCGACATTTGCTGCATGCTGGCCTCGAGTGACCCGGTAGCCATTTCGAGAGTCTCAGAGGGGTCGTTTCGAAAGAACGGGGCTGCTTGGATTGATGTCAAAATATGCCAAGTCAAAACTAGGACATGCCTATAAAATTTTGGCACTTATTTGGTTGGAGGCAAAAAAATAGACCACCTAACTAAGTCCTATTCTAAACTTGTCAAGATTTTGAAAAAAAAATTGGCATGCCCATGTTTTAGCATGCCAACATTTTGGCATCCCACGCATTGGCATCCAACCCCGATTGATCAAGTGGGGCCACAGGCCACAGCTCATCCACGCTCCTCGGCCGTCTGATTCAACCACCCCATCCATCCGATGGACGACGCCGGAGCGGGCAGGTGGGCAGGCAGCGACACCAGAAAACGTCCAAAGCTTGGTGCGTGCAGGGCCCCACGGGGCGCTTCGAGTCGCCGCGTTCTCCGGCACCCGGCGGCCTCGGTCGGTGAGTCCACGACCGAGAGCGCGGGGCCCACAAGATTGAGCGAGACGAGGGCGACCCGCCGCCGCGCAGACGCAGTGGGGGGAGCCACGCCGCCGGCCTTATCCGAACACGTCGTCGCGCTGGGGTGGGGTGGGGTGGGCGGCAAACGGTGACGGGAGGAGCCCACGCCGGATTTGGCACGTTGCGCTTTGTTTATCCCTTTGACCTTTTGCGTCTGAGCTCTTCTAATTTTTTTTTTGACTTTTTTTTTGCGGTTTGATTTTTTTTGTTTCGCTACGTGTCGATGTGTCTGTGGTTTGGTTGGAGACACGTTTTTCCCCCGTCCACTGTAAGTATGTACTTGGCCTTTGATTCTTTTTAAGCCGGACGTCATACTCATACAGGGAGAGGGAGATGGGAAACCTTGTTTGCAATGGACGTACGAGCTTCCACACGTGAACTAGTTTGTATCCCTCCCGAGTCGCGATATGTTCTGTCGTCATGTCAATTTTGCATGGGACTTAATGTATGTCTACACAGATGTTCCTGCTCTTTGGCTGAGCATTTATAAATCCTCACTCCATTTCTCAAGTGATTGTCGCTTCAAACAATTATGACTAAGCCAAGCAAGATAATTAATTTCATTAATAATTAATAATATCAAACACATCAAGAAAAAAGAATATAATGAAATGGTGTAATGTCTCTAACGCTCTATCCTTGTTAAAATAAATCGAAATACTTACAAAGCTATTGACGGCCAATGCAAAATTAGTGGGTGATGATCACATGCATCCCTCGGGTCGACCCTTTTAGGCCCACTTTGGCTACACGGGCAGCCCTTCCCAGGGAAGGTATTCCCACGCGGGAATTTTTTTGGACGATGGAATCCCTGCCCCCGCAGGGGCAGCAGTGCCTCCTCTCCTGTCGTCATTTGGCAGATCGTGGCACGGGGTAGCTCTGCCACCGCGGTGGGTTTGGCTCTGTCATCACTAGCATCGCTTGCTTGGACGATCGTGATGCTCCCTTTTGTTTTTTTTTGAAAAAACTACTAACCAATAAACACGTCTAGGTGCTTTTTATTGAAAAAACTACTAACCAAAAATACACATGAATTCCAACAGTAATGCCATACATATTCCATGCAGGCGTGCAGCAGAAGCTGCAACACAGCTACCTGAACGAGTTGTACAATAAAAATATTTGAAAAACAGGAAAACAGAAAACAATTGAAAATAAGAAAAACAAGAAATCAATTGTCACCATAGTTTCAGAACAGAAACACATGGAAGTTTAACACCATAGATTGTATTGTGCATCAAGTTAAAAATTACAAAATTTGTGGTTCAAATATCTTATACGCTCATGATGCAAGAGCAGCAATGCAACGAGATAGCAATGAAAAAATAGTGCCAGATCACCCAGTCCATCAAGAAGCCCCACTAAATCACAACTGGAGGGATAGCTGACTGTTAGATGTTGGAAGCTACATGATTGCAATTTGCAAGGTAAATTCCGAAGTACAGAAAAATTCAAGAAGTGGCAGAAAGGCATAAGTAGTGAAACAAACTACATGCTGCGGAATTAAATATTTCACAGAAACAAATTAATTCAAGTACCAACCATGATTGATAAGTGCAATTATAGGCACAGTGGTCATGCATTCAAGCAACAGGAAGTATGGAAAAAAATTCTAGCTGGACAACAAGGCTCTATATCTGTGCTTATATCAATAAGGCAGATGAAGCTTTCATCCTGTAGGCCAATATAGTCGCTTTTACTATTTCTGTTTATCTTCACCTCCATCATCAGTGGTGGCTCTGAGAATAAAAAGAAAGATATGAGGGAGGGGAGAGCCATCTCAAATATTATATTGAAACTGAAGTATCCATTGTTATTATACTGCAATAGTTGCTGTCATCGAAAACATACCTGTCCAATCTTTTTCTTCAGCCAAATAAGCCGGACACGTGGGTTTGTGGTGCTCACGAATATTTGTCTGTTCATTTCAGACTGAAAGAGCTCATTGGCATCAGCCTTTTGCTCATTATTTAGCTCTTCCATTGCATCCACAATGGCGATACATTTCGGCACTGAGTATTCCTTCTTCACATCTCTTCTTCTCTTCTAGTTGTTCCATAGTCTTCTGTATTTGATCCTTCCTGAAATCAACAAAGTATCCAAGTTTTGTTGCAATTTGACTTTGCTTGCGTTTCTTTCCACTTGGACCATCTTCATCCTATTTCTATAGGGAGGGGCTCTGTCTTCTGAGATGGTGATAGGGACATGAGTCCCATCAATGGCACCTATGCAGTTCTGCACGTAAAGAAGAAAACCAATTATTGATGAGTGTTGGAATCAAGTGTTGTGCAGTTGAGATATGGGCAACTACTTAGTGTCTATGACTTACACAAAACAAGCCACTTCTCTCATGTGATTGAATGTACGAATTAACATGGTTCTCAAATAAGCTGGCAGATCATAATAGTAGCTTATGTTCAACCAATGCTTTCACATGCATGCGCCATGTCTGGCAAACAAAAAAAGAAAATGAAAAAAGCAATGTCATTTCTTCGTCAACAATGCTCATTTAATTATCAACGCCAAAAAATTAAAAAAAACATTGTTGACTTCTTCAGCACCTTCTTGGCCAATATGTGGCTAAAGACTTTACAACATGTTAGTGCTTTATATTGGCTAATGTTCCTCGTCATAATACAGGACGAGCTTCCGACCAAAATACAGAGAATCAATGGTAGTTTTATCATGTCTCCTGAACTTAGTAGGTTCTTGCACTCAAAGATATAGGCAAACAAGTAAATCTTTACACTTTCTCGCTACATGAACTTAAGCAAATAGTAGAGAAGGAAGATGAATAACTCACAAATGCCAAGGAGGAAGACAAGGTGAAGGTGTTGTGGTGGATCTGGAGGAAGCAGACCAGATCGAAGATAGTGGATGCTTCAGTGGAGTGCGGCGTGGTGGAGTGCAGTGCGGATGCTTCAATGGGGTGCGACTGCTCGTGTTCACCAGAGCTTCCCCAAGATCTGCAAGGAATGGTATGAGAGGAGAAACCCTAGCAAAAGGAAGGAGAAAATCTAGTGAACTCAACTGCAGAGCACGGAGTTGTAGGTGGAAGCAGCTAGGTGGTAGACGCCATCGTCGCCGCCGGCCGAGTCGGAGGTGGACGCGGCGTCGGGGCCGAGTCGGAGGTGGGCGGCGACCGAGCTGGTAGGGTGGAGGCGGCTGCGGCGGCAGCCGATTCGAAGGTGTAGGCAGCGGCGGCGGCCGAGTTGAGGTGCAGGCGGCGGCGGCGGCGGTGGCCGAGTCAAGGTGCAGGCGGCGGCGGCGGCGTCCAAGTCGGGTGGAGGCGGCGGCGGCGTCGTCCGAGTCGCGTCACCTCGGGGAAGAGACGCCCGGACTCGAGGGCAGTGGACGAGCGACCCCGGGGAAAACGCATGGGTCGGGTCAAGCTTCCTCGCGGGACGGGCTTCCAAACGTTGGGAAATTTTGGCCCGTGGCCACTTTCCACGCGGGGCTGCGGCCCGGGGAAAAGGCCGAGAACCCCCCTGGGATTTGAGCTCCCAAATTGATCGACGGATCGATGCGGACTGACCCGTAATAAAACAGGTGTGATACGGATCGTGACGCCGTTGCCCTGCGGTTCGACCCGATCCTCTCTCGTCCCTCCCTGCTTTCCGTCATCGACATCCGCCGCCACCGCCTGGCAAATCTGGCTTCTGGCTCGTTGGCTCCTTGGCCCCGCCCCCAAGATCAACGTCACCCCCCGCTGGCTAGTAGCCTCGTCGTCGGCGAGCCTCCAGGATGGCCGGAGCTAATTCATTGACCTCCCCTCCTGCCTCCTCGCCACAAACGAGACCATCGCTGCTACGAAGGGTACTAATGAGTCCAATACCGGTGAACCCCGAGGCTGTGGCGTGGGCGAGCTCAAGCTCTAGCCGCCGGCGATCCCGCCGTCGCAGCGCGGGCGTGCCACCGAGGTCCAGGGTGGCGACGGGAGCGCTGCGAGTCGCATGGTCGCAGCGATGGTGAGCGCCACGTCTCCCTGCTAGCGGCATGAGCTCGAGCTCCGTCTCGTGCTCACCGGCACGCCTCGCGGTTGGGCCACAAGTGAGCTCTAGCTTTGCTCGCCGGCGCGCCTCGTAACTGCATCACGAGGTTGTCCTCCTCCGCTTTCCAATTATCCTCACGGTGGCCTCAAGCGGGCTTCAGCTCTGTTCACCCCAAAGTGGTAGCGGGCGAAGAGGAAGAGCCATGCCCATGGCGGACGAGAGCTCTAGCTCTAGCTCGGCCACGGGAAGAAGATGAAGAGATGAAAAGAGGGGGGGATTAGAAAAAGGCCTCCCGATTCGACCCTTGGTGCACCGTAGGCCAGCAAGGACCATTTGATCCGAGGGGCGGGTGGATCCGTGACCCTTTTTTATTTTGAGGGTGCGGAGGGGCAGCAACAGGGGCGCTTCGATCCGCACCCCTGGCACCCCTACCGAAACCGATGCATATTTGGGGACACGGGCAAATTTTGATTGGTTGAAAAAACATTGCATATGAAAAAAAAAATATTGTATAACGGCGACCGTTTCATACGGCAAAGGCTTGTTTGTCGTGTTATTTTGAGGTTCTGCACATGGCAAAGTTTGAAGCACACAGCAAACTGCTGGTTTCACATAGTGTCTGCATATAAATAGGGTCCGTTTTCTGATAAGCACACAGCAAGCAGCGCTCTGTGGAATGCTAACCGAGAAAAGTTGGTCGAACTATCGATGGATACTCGGCAGATAGCCAGATACGCATCGCCCGGCCGGCCGCGATCGCCCCATGGAGGGTCGGAAATGGGTGGTCATCACAGGCGCAGCCAAACGCTCCCGTCCGACGGCCAGCCGCCGCCGGCAACTGGACCCGGCACGGCACCCCACCCCCGTGGAAATCCAAAACCGAATCGTGTTGCCAACAGAAGAGCGCGGCCGCCGGCGATGTACGGGACGAGGCGCACGCTCGACACCGCACACGCACCAGAGAAGCACGTGCGTTGGCATGCATCCGGCACGCAGCGCCAGGCCCACACTCCAGAGTCCAGTCAACTCATCGCCTTCGTACCGTCTGGTGGTGGCTGCACAGGTCCCGGTTCCTCGTGCCCACATGACGCGCACGTGACACGGAATGGCAGGCGTCAGGCGTAGGAGTAGGCGCCGTAGCTACCTGTCGACGGCGCAGTATGTAGCAGCTGCAGCTATAGGGTATAGCTAGCTAGTAGTAGCATGTACTCCGAATATGACTGTGTTGACTCGAGATCGAGAAGACGACGCTGCAGCGAGCTGTGCGGACCGATGCGGGCAGGAGTGAAGGGTGCGAGGTGACAGCGAATGCCTGTCGTGCCGTCCCGGCTCCCTCTGAGCTTTCTGAGCACGGCCACATGAACAACATGGCCGGGAACCTGCACCCAGCGGCTTCGCACAACCGTTCAAAACCGGCTGGTTCCGTAGGAATAGGTCAAACCGTCCCGGACCGGTACCGGTTCGGGGCTATTTTAAACCGGTTAAATTTAAAATGGAAAAATATCAAAAAAATTTCTAAAAATACTTCAAGGTATATGTAATCTATTGGTGTAAAAAGTTTTCAAATATTTGCTCATTTGATATTTTTTGTAGGCATTAGAAGTTCAACAAAAAAAGGAAAAGAAAAAAATTCGGCTCATTGAACTTCTAATGCACACAAAAAATACTAAATACACTAATATTTGAAAAATTTTGACACCATTAAATTCTACGCACCTTGAAATATTTTTAGGAGTTTTCTTTTTTATTTTTTTAAATTTTTAGTTAAAATTGAAAACATGACAAATTATGTATTGAGCCGGCTTACCGTCCAAACCGGCCGGCTTACCGTCCAAACCGCTTGGCTTACCGGTCAAACCGGGCGGCTTAGCGGTTCAAACCGATTGAATTAGGATTTCATATATATTTGAATTCAAAATTTGAATTTGTCCGATTTTGACCGGTTTCCGTAGGAACCAGACCGGTTAGCCGCTACCGCCGGCCGGTGGTTCGGCCAGCCGGTTCGGTTTTGTGAACCGTGGCACCCGCGTGCCGCATTGATGAATCGATTCCTTCCTCGATCTGTCTGTCCATCGGCGCGCCACTGCTGGCGGCCGCATGCATGGGCACGGCGATGGCCGGATCGGAGCTCCGGCCACGCGCGCGCAGTTGGCCGCGGCTAACGGCCTGCCGTGCCGGGTGCCGGCCGGCCGCCCATCACCAACGCAGCTGTGCATGCGGCGTGCCCGTTCTGGATCAGGGACGTTGGTTGTGCGATGGGTCATGGATGTGATATGCTGTGGCAGTTTTCAGAGCTTGCGGCCGATGCCCATGCCTAGGATAAGGCGCGTGAGCTGGTGCAGGCCAAAAGGTGATCCGTGTGTGAGAGAGGGCGTGTTTAGTTGCGAGGGAAGGGAAAAAAACTCTTTTACGTGTTAGGTGAGAGGGATGAATATGAAAAGAGGGATGAATATGAAACTTGAAAGGAATTAAAGAGAAACTTTTCTGAAAAGCGTGTTTTTTAAAAGGGATGAATAATAAAGTCAAAAAAGAACTTTTAGATATAAACACGACATCGAATGGATGGACGATCGATGGAGGAAGCAAGGAAGCTAGGCGTGCCATGCGTGCATGCATGTTCACGTTCTGGCACGGCAGCCTTGAGAAAGAATGCGGACAGATGGAGCGCCCGGGGGGAACAATGCTCGAGCTGCTGGCATGGCATGGCCTTCATGTGATGTGGCACGCTCACAGTCACTGACACGCCGTCACGCACACACGGGCCCTAGTCGCCTATGGTTAGGATAAGCCGATAAGGTAGTTTTTTTTTTAAGCTAGAGTGCTGCTTTGTTTCTTTTGCTTTTATCCCTGGAATGATGATGAGGGAACGATCATGGAGATATCACGATGGGTCGGGGTAGGCACACATCTTTTATCTCCTTTTATCTTCAAGCACAAGCATGTTTCATGCACTCACTTTTCCCATTGCTGCCGTGTACCTCAAGTCCTTGGTGAGCCAGAGCCAGGTCGTCCCAGCCGCCGTGTGGGAGGTTTGTTACTGATCTGAGTGAGATATCTCGGTCGATTCATTTGTCTGAAAATTAGTTACGGGCTTACGGCTGGATGATAGATGTGATAAGCCGTGCATGTTCATACAAACGCGCAGAAAGACAGGGCGCAGCTTTTGAGAGATCACCGAATGTCGACTCTCCTCTGAAATGGACGGCAGAGGCTGCGTTCAGATTCAGGAAAAAATACTTCTTCAACAAGTTTTTTCTATTTATCCCACTCACAGAACACACTTTCCAGTGCACTATTTATCTAGAAAAAGTAATTTTTACTTTCAATCTGAACACAGCCGTACCTCCGAATTGGAGCTACCAAGCTAACAGTATTACAGTGACACAAGAGGAGTTATGTCTGTTTGGTTTTTGCACTGCCATTAGGTTTGGACTTTGGACACGACGCACGAAGGCAATGTCAAAAGGTTCTCTTTCTGGATAAGCTTGCTCTAGATCACGTCGAGAAAGAGAGGAGATAGGCTTGTTGACTTTCTGGTTGCATCGCATTCCCTTTGGCTGGGGAATTGCATGAACCACTCTTTATTTCTTGCCTGTTGGCTTGTAGGTAAATATGCACACCGGCCTTGCATCAGCTTTCTGTGATTCTCAGGACATCAGCTTATTTTAGACGTAAGATAAGAATATGTTGGCTTTTCATGCCAGAGGTATTGGATTGGATATATATGATGACCGAAAGGATCGGTAAAGGCCTAAAGAAGGGTGTGGGTGCTAGGAAACTGATTCAATTGCTTTGCGGCTTTGCCTGTGGGCCTTGAAAGGCCTCGTGACAGTCAATGAAGCCCATGTACAGAATGCTCGGCCTTTCGCTTGTCAGGCCCAACGTTACGCTCCCGGCCCGAGGCCCGTCTTTGATCCACCTGCCTCCAGCCGCCGTCCAGACGCGTCCGGCGTCCTCTTCCTCCTCCGCCGCCGTCTGCATCCAGACCTGCAGGTGGGTGGGGGTTCAGGCGCTCCCCTTTGGCGACTCTCGATTCCTCTCGCGAGCAAGCAGTTGGACATCTGCGGAAGAGAGGAGTCGAGGGGAGGAGGAGGGGCTGCCGGCGGCGGGAGAAGATGTCGTACCTGCTGCCGCATCTGCACTCGGGGTGGGCGGTGGACCAGGCCATCCTAGCCGAGGAGGAGCGCCTCGTCATCATCCGGTTCGGCCACGACTGGGACGAGACCTGCATGCAGGTACCCAGCGCCTCCTAACCCTAGCTTCCGCTCTTCGTTGATCCGCGTTTGTTCGATTCGTTTCCGTGTGATTTCTACCTGTTCCTGCTGATGGATGCATGCTGTGCTGTACTTTCGGGTGCTGATCGAATACTGAATTCATGGATACATGGAGCTTTGTTGAATTTATGAAATTGGGGGTAATGGTGTTGTGGGCGCTGCCGTAGGTTGCTTGAGTTTAGGTGAATCGAGGCAGGGTTTCTGTCTTTCTGATCACTGATACATGTGCAAATTGTCTGAGATTTTGCTACTATAGTCTCTGCAATCCGTGTATCCTCATGTTAATAAGGGAGCACAGGTAGGGATTATTTATGTCAATACATACAGATGGATAGCAAATTGGTCTAGAAATGTAGTCCTATTTTGTCATTAAAATATTTGAGAGGGGAGGTCCACTGTTATGCTCTATAAACTTGCAATTTAGCAGCTGCATCACTGGTCTGCTTCGTTTATCTCTTTAAAGTCTACTACTTTCATCTATCTTTGGCTTTTTTAATTGTTAAGGGACAGGGATAGAATGCCAATTCAAAGTTGGAACTGGAATACTTTCCAGTACGTTTCCTGATGAAACAAAAGATGTTATTCCACATAAGGAGTTAGATAAACTTGCGGTGTATTTAATTCCATGGTTTTGAAGCGTTGTGAGTTACCATGTGAAAATAAAGTAAGTGCCTGTAGGGCAATACCTTTCTAGTTATAATCTTTGCTGTTTCTGCCTGTGGTTGCTATTGCTTTCCTGCTTGTGGAAGCCTGTCCTTTTGGCTTGAGATATGTGGTGCCCAATTTATCGAATAATCCTTTAAATTATGTCTACATTTGTTATGAAGAAGATGCAGACAAGTTTGGTGGGGTTTAGGGGTAATGAGTCCAGGTTCCACAATTTTGCTTACTTATACACAAGAGAATTCTGAACTGCAGCAGTTTTCTGATTTCGAGTCTGTATATCTTGGTCCTTGTTCAGTTTGTCAGAATACAGTGAAGTAATTTGTGGATCTCGGCGCAGCGTTGGCTGTTTGCTACTTGGATGATTAAATTACGAGAACAAACTGTTGTTAAGTGTCCTTGGTTGTATTGTAGCACCACATGTTCCAGTTATGTTCTGACCGTATTGTAGGATTACATGTTAGTTCACTTGATCCTTATGTATGTCCTATTGTCATATGGTATTTGGCCAGTTTAAGTTTGGAATAGAAGTGGATAACTGGATATTATGTTTGTCAAGTAACATATTATATCTGTCCGTAGAGGGCTAAAACCTAACTGGAAATTTAAATGCTTGATTTTGGCATGAGTTGCTCAATGAAATTAAAGTGAAGTAGCTATAAGGACTTCAATTCAATGCTTTGTGAAAACCCCCCATTTTGCACTGTTGCTTGTTGACTTTGGCGTTGCCTTAGGCTACTGCCGGCCTCTAATTTAGCACCATTGTATGATTTGGTTCTACACTTACATAGCATGCATATGAATGTGACTTAATTCTTACCTACTCTTGTTTATGTTTAGATGGATGAAGTGCTGGCAGGAGTTGCTGAAACCATAAAGAACTTTGCGGTCATCTACCTCGTGGACATCACTGAGGTCCCTGACTTCAACACCATGTATGAGCTGTACGACCCGTCGACTGTGATGTTCTTCTTCCGGAACAAGCACATCATGATTGATCTCGGGACGGGAAACAACAATAAGATCAACTGGGCCCTCAAGGACAAGCAGGAGTTCGTCGACATTGTGGAGACCGTATACCGGGGTGCCCGGAAGGGCCGTGGTCTGGTGATCGCTCCCAAGGACTACTCCACCAAGTACCGTTACTAAGAATGGAGGCAGTGGCATCGGCTGCTGCTGCTGCTGTGCTAGCCTAATTATGTTCCGGCTTACGTACTGGGGGATACATTACCCAGGCAGGCAAACAAGGATGCTTGCTTGCCACTGGCCACTGCTGCTTAACTGTATCTTGGCTTTGCCATAAACTTGAAAGCAACACGAGCTTATTCTGATTGGTTCGAGTGGCAAAAAGTGTGTAGTAAAAACAGGGTTTGTGTTACTCTAAGAGACGATTGTTGTTTTGGCGCATGGCAACTGCGGAGTACTTGTGCAGTCTGGAATTATCGTATTGGAGCAGCTACCGTTGCTGGCGCTTGAAGTACTTCTGCAGCTGTGCAATGTTCTGCAAATGGAGCCCTTGTGATTGGGAGCGAGAGGGTTGGTAACTGGTCAGTGTCAATTAGCTGCCAATCGCAGCCAATAAGTACCATTGTTTCCTTTGAATATCGTTGTAAAATATATTAAAGTACCATTATTTTAATTAAATATCGTTGTAAAATATTTCGATGTGATCAGCCCTGACGTCGCCTCGACCATACTCTAACTAAAGTCAGAGGAGAAGGAAACCATTTCCCGTTTGCAAGTCGCTATCTAGTGTTCCGGAGTGCTGTGTGCCGTGCCAGTGGCCCAGTGCAGCAGAGCGCTTCGGTTGTGTGCGAACATGGCGGCGGCCGCCGACGCAGCGCCACGCGTCGTCGAGGACTGCCGCGGCGTCCTCCAGGTGCTCAGCGACGGCACCGTCCTCCGTCACGCGCCGCCCGCCATGGACGTCCCCACCGACCCGTCCGTCGAGTGGAAGGACGTCGTCTACGACGCCGCGCTCGGCCTCGGCCTCCGCATGTACAAGCCTGCAGCAGGGGTGAGCAAGAATAAGCTCCCCGTCGTGGTCATCTTCCACGGCGGCGGCTTCTGCATCAACACCTACGCGGCGCCGCACTTCCACGCCGCCTCCACCAGGCTCGCCGCGGGGGTCGCCGCGCTCGTCCTCTCCGCCGACTACCGCCTCGCCCCCGAGCACCGCCTCCCCGCCGCCATCGACGACGCCGCCGCCGTCCTCCTCTGGCTCCGCGCCCAGGTCTCCTCCGACCCATGGCTGTCCGATATCGCGGATCCGAGCAGAGTCTTCGTCGCGGGCGAGTCAGCCGGCGGCGTCCTCACCCACCACCTCAACGTCCGCTTCTCCGGCGGTGAGCTCCTCCATCCCCTGCGGATCCGCGGGTTCGTGCCGATGATGCCCTTCTTCACCGGCGTCGAGCCGACGCCATCCGAGCTGGCCTGCCCAGACGACGCGTTCCTGAACAGGGACATGTCGGACCGGTACATGCGGCTGTGCCTCCCGCCGGGCGCCACCGCGGACCACCCGTTCCTCAACCCGTTCGGGCCGGCCGCGCCGGCGCTGGACGGGGTGGCTATCGCGTCGACGCTGGTGGTGGTGGCCGGGGATGACATTTTGCGCGACAGGAACGTGGAGTTCGTGAGGAGGATGGTGGAGATGGGGAAGCCTGTGGAGTTTCCCGGACAGGGGCACGCCTTCTTCTCGCTCCGGGCGTGGAGCGAGAGCGTGGACGAGCTGATTCGTGTGTTCAAGCAGTTCATGGACAAGGCTTGTCAGCTCCAAGCTTAGAGCTCAGCTGCGAAT
The DNA here is from genome assembly GCA_015342445.1 of Digitaria exilis. Classification (NCBI taxonomy): domain Eukaryota; kingdom Viridiplantae; phylum Streptophyta; class Magnoliopsida; order Poales; family Poaceae; genus Digitaria; species Digitaria exilis. The sequence goes on from JACEFO010001795.1 coordinate 3,465,139, forward strand.
ATAACCGAGATAAAAAGGAATGGGAAAATGCAAGCAACAGTGTTCCCTAATGAAATCAATGAAATGATCTCGTTCGTACGATGCTTGTAATACGATATAATATATATCATATAAATCAATGTGCCTAAGAATTCGAGTTCTCCAAGTATTCAGTCGTTTAAAATCAACAATGTTTTGGATTCGGAAAAAGTCTTATTTACCCCCTTCAACTATAGGCAGAGTTCACGTTTCCACTTTGAATTCCAAAACCGGGTAAATCACACCTCAACTTTTAAAACCGTGCGTTTTACCTCCCTGGTCAGCTTAAAAGAGGTTTTGATGGCGGTTTTTGTATTTTCTTTTTTATTTATTTTGCTGAAGCTTTAAAAATTCATAGTAAATCATAAAAAAACCATAAAATAGAAAATTTATTTTTGTTGGACTCCGCATGAGTATGTAAACATAACAAATATATAATATGATATACTTTAGTACAAAATTTTAACTGTAAATTTAGATCTATTCATTTTTGTGATTAATCAGAATAATTTATAACGGTTGTTTCTATGATCCAATTGTGGTGAAATTTTTATGGAGGTCTTATTATTGTATGAATCAACTATAGTAAAAATATTTATACTCATTGGATCAGGTATAAATTAGTTATAGAAAGTAAGTTATAGTGACATAAATAAATATATAACTAAGTTATACATGATCAAATGAGTATAATTTTTATAATAAAAATCCATCATAAAATTATTAGGCCACTATAAAAATTTAGCCACAATTGAACATAAAAACTGGAGTTATGAATTATTTCTTTTAATTACATAAATGAATAGATCTAAACCTACAATAAAAATATTATGCTAAAATATATTATATTATATTATATATTTACTGTGTATATATAATCATGTGGAGTCCAACAAAAATGAGTTTTCTATTTTATGAATTTTCTATGATTTACTATGAATTTTTAAAGCTTCAACCAAAATAAATAAAAAAGAAAAAACACAAAACCACCATCAAAACCGCTTTTAACCCGACCAGGGAGGTAAAACGCACGGTTTTAAAAGTTGAGGATGTGATTTACCCGGTTTTAGAGTTTAAGATGGAAACGTGAACTCTGTCTATAGTTGAAGGAGGTAAATAGGACTTTTTCCTTTGGATTCTGAACCATCTAAAACAAAGTGGACCAGGCTCAAATCTCAGCCCATAAAAGCCCAAGTCCCTGATATATACGAATGCTTTATGGGCTTTTGCCATGAATGACGATCACAAGATGGGCGGAGTATCATCTGAAAGACAATTCCTTTCTGTTGGATCCATCACAAACAATTTTTTTTTCTATCTAACTTTTCATGCGAATCTTACACGCATAATGATTATTGAATTTCTATACGTCATCCAACATATTTGCACTCACTTTTTTCAGTATTTAAGGTTACTGCTATAGAAGATGGATGACTGAAATGATAGAGGGATACCCGCAAAAAAAAAAAAAAGCAATGATAGAGGGAGCAAACTAAACCGATCACATGCATATATGATATATGCTGTACATTTTAATCAAACTGGGATGGATGAATGGTTAATTTGTTTCAATCTCAAATTTAAAACACATTTTCCCCTCAAATCATGACTCTTCCATCGTTTAACCAGGTTTTGCAGTTCTGAGTTTTACGTGGGGGTCCCCTTTGGATAGTTAAAGTTTTAGCTATAGCTCAAGTTTAGTGAGGAGTAAACTTAGGGGCTTAGGGCTATAAAATTTAGATATCTTTTTAGCAAACTAGGGATCCAAACAGGCCTAGATCCATAATTCAATGGATGGAGTATGTTTAGATCCGTACCTAAAATTTAGCCAGGCAACCATCGTTAAAAATCCGTCTATTGAATTACGGAGCAGGTCGCCGTCGTCGGCTCTTGTGTTGCTCCGATTTTAATCATTTGATTTTAGTATTTCAGAGGAGCGTGGTCGGCGGCTGGTCTGTCGCTATCCGTGCGTTGGTGGCGACACTGCGAGAAACGAGATTTGAAGATGCTGTCCGTGTCCGGTGGAGGCCCGGCCGGCGACGCGTCGCGGAGAGCACTGTGCCTGAGGCGGCAGGGCACGTCGACCTGGCCTGCCAATCATCCGGCTGAAGCTGAACGACCACAGATTGCCATGCAATGGAAGATGTTGCGAGCGCTTGTCCTGAGCGGCGCGCCAGCGTCGCCGTCGACGTGCTGCTGCTGCTGCTGCTGTGAGCTACTAGTGGCGGAGTTGCCGGCGATCCGGCGTGGAGCACGAGAGGGCGGAGATCGAGTTCCCATTGTGGCACGGGCGTATGTTTGTGGAACAGCATGCGTGGGCGGCTGATCTGGATCCGATGCTGGACGAACGCTGGACAGTGACAAAAGTACCATGAGGAGCAGGGTAGGCAATTTTAGCACTGCCAGATTGCCATTCACAGACTGCAACTTGTCTTCAGCCTGATTCAAACAAACAGCAGCGATGACCCAGAGTAGCATCGCCGGGATTATTGGCGATCGCTCCATGATCCAATCGCCTCGCGCGCGTACTGGATCGGACTGTCAGATCAGACCTCTCAAAAGCACGGGCGCAACCACGACGTACTCCGGGCACTCCGGAGTCCGTACCGTAAGCTACGGACGACGGCGGTCCCCCAGGGCTGCGTGTGCCCGCCGCGACGGGGACGGCGCCGCGCCGCCTCGCAAGCCCACGCCACGCGCTCGGGCGGCGGCATGGCACGATGGCATGGGCCAGCTGCTGCTGGGCCCGGCCGCCGACCTCCCGTGACATGCGTGCCTATAGATCTCGTTCGACGCCGCGACGGCTCTGCGTCGCCGCCACGTGCACGAGTCGGCGCTGTGTTTGGCCTCGATCGGCTTCGTACCTTTTTTTTCCCGTACGACGAACGTGGCACGTGCTAGGCGGCGCGGCAATCGGGCACGCAGGGACCACTGCCTTGTGGGGCCCGCTGTATGCACCAGCTTCGTGCAGCCAAAATGGGACTGGTAATCTGGTATATCGACGAGCTGTTGGATCATGCCATGCCGCGAACAGCTACTCTCTCCTTAGTTAGAACTAAGCACACGGTGACTGGACGTAGGGGAGACGACAGGACGGCACGAGCTGCCCGAATCGCGTGTGTCCGAACGAGGTCGTGTTTAAAACATGCCACGCGAAGAATAGCGCCAGTTTGTACTCGAGAATGGGCTTGCAGCTCGCTAGTGTTCGGCAATCGGCACGCCTCATGGCCACACTCCATAAGAGCAGGCCCAACGCGGTGACCCGGTTAGTAGCCTCATGCTGCCAACTAGATTCGGATGCTATGGTGGAGTTAAAGTGGTAGCTTGCAGAGTGTCAGAAGAGCTTCTGCAAGTCACGAAGGCTTCGTAGCAGAAGAGACAGCGACAGGTGAGAGATAGGAGAAAGAAAAAGAGAGCATGGTAAGTCAGAACTAGTGGTAGCATGCGTTGTGGGCATGGTGGTTTTAAATTTCTGAGTCTACATGAAACTTCACTTTTTACCTCAAGCCACTGTACCTGTATACCTGCGATGGGCTTGCCCTAACGACGCGCAGCCGAAAAGACGAAAACGCATCTTATTCAATCCACAACCACATTCTACGTTAAGAGAAACGAAAAATCACTCCAATCACGTTAACTAGATTGAGACAAACAACGACATGTAAATGGAAACTTTTCACAATAACTACCAAAGTAGATTTTATTATTTAAAATATCGTGGGTCCTCTATATAAATATTTGCACCTATAGATAGAAGCGTATTACGTCAATACTGTACTTCTTGCCATGAATCTAATGATGCTTGTTTTCATTTAAGTAGTTTTCTATTTAAATAAATAAACTGTTGGTCAAAAATCTGAATAGTAAAAGTCAAAATTACCAGTTATTCTGGAAAATATCGTAAGTGTTTTTTTAACCCACAGTTGGATTTTTTGATACATGCACTACACGATTCGTGGATGTGATGAGCCCTTTCTATTTATTGCGTTTTTATTACGTCCACGTTAGAGGTTCACTAAATTGGGTAGCGATGAGAGTGTATGCAAGACGCCACGTCAACTTCTTAGGGGCATGAACCAGTCAGTCTCAGTGCATAGTTTCATGGCACAGTTTCATATATATGTTTTAGCAATTAATTCTTACATGGTGGTTGGTCAAATATGTTGGATGATGAAACAAAATGCTCTCAATGGGAGTTTCATAGTGTTTCATTGATTAGGTAACTTTGCAAGAGGAGTGTCATGGCCATACTCTCTTGTTCTCTCCCCTCATTAAATCTCTACCATGTCAGCAATTTTGCTGACGTTCCATGTAAATTAATGCCTATAAAACTTCCACTAAGACTGGCCCAAACATGTACATCTGCGGACTATGCGCTGACAAGGATACGGCTACGGTTGAGGTCTAAGCTAGCTTGTCGATAACATGTTCCATAGCGCCACAAGGCCCACAACACACTCTAAGCTTGTCGACCAACATGATCCAAACAGGGGCTTTGTCCATTTCCAAGACGGATTCATCGTCATCGAGGATTCGAGGTCGAAGAGGGCGCTGTGAACCTGATTGGAGATAGCGGGTCTGAACTGACAAAGATAAAGATATAGACGGTTGGATGTATTTCCAGGTTTTTTTATCTCGAACCAGGACCGGGAACCGCCGTCCTCCGGTAGCGGCTTACCGGAGCGGTTTGAGCGGTTCCCGGTGGAAACCGGACAAATTCAAATTTTGAATTCAAATCTATATGAATCCCTAGTTCAGTCGGTTTGAACCGGTAAGCCGGGCGGTTTGGTCGGTAAACCGGTCGGTTTGGGCGGTAAGCCGGCCGGTTTAGACAGTAAGCCGGCTCAATAAAGAATTTATCATGTTTTCAAATTTAATTAAAAAATTTTAAAAATAAAAGAAAAATTTCTAAAAATATTTCAAGGTGCGTAGAATCTAATAGTGCCAAAAAAATTCAAATATTAGTGTATTTAGTATTTTTTGTCTGCAATCGGCCGATTTGTTTTCTTTTCCTTTTTTTGGTTTAACTTCTAATGCCTGCAAAAAATACCAAATGAGAAAATATTTGAAAAAAATTTACACCAAAAGATTACACGTACCTTGAAGTATTTTTTAGGATTTTTTCGATATTTTTTTTTGAAATTCAAATTTAAAATTTGAATATTTGAAATTTAATCGGTTGAAACCGCCCGACCGCGGGAACCGGACCGGTTGCCAGTGGTTTCGTAAACCCTGTGTATTTCAAGATTTAGACGGCTGTGAGCAAAAATGGTAACCGGCCCTAGCTCAAAACTCCAGCCTACTGGAACAACACAAAGCCAACCAATGCCTATCCGAAGCTGGCAATGAATCCGTTCTGACTCTGAATCGTCTGCTCGGAAACTGCTTGGTCCAGCTATCACTCAAGCCTAATCTCTCCTATTTGGCGCTGATAAATCGGGCCAATCTTCATTATCCACCAGCCACACACCGACAGGTGCATCCAGTTCGTTAAATAGATTGTCCAGCACGGCACCTGCCGCCCGCGCCTTCATAAATTTGGCGCGTAATCCCCTTCGCGGGCCTCGAAGCAGCCCCTCGCCACCTCGCGGGCCCACCTGCCACCGTCCACGTGGACCGATCGCCACGTGTCCCCATCCCACCCCCTGGAGCCAACACGTGTGCACCCTCTCCTATAAGTAGCCGCGCTTCCAAATTTGTCCGGCCGCCGCGACGACAAGAGAAGAGACACAGACAGAGGAAGAACCGTCGTCTTCTCCGATCATCCCTCCCTTCCGATTCTTTCGCTTTCAGACCGTCCGAGGAGGAGCGCGATATGCCGCCACACGAGCGCGGGCATCCTTCGCCGCGGCGCCGGAGGATGCTGTCTCTACCGGCGGTGTGCCCGTGCGAGGCCATCTCGCCGGCGCCGTTGCTGGCGTCACTCCTCTCCCTCGCCACGGACGTCGCCGCCGCCGACGTGGCCGCGCTCCCGGCGCTCCGTGGCGCGGCGCGCGACGCTGTACGGATCGCCGGCCTCCTCCTCGCCTTCCTCGACGCGGTAGCGTCCGAGGCCGACGCGCCGCCGCTGCCCGGCGAGGCGGTGCTGGGGCTATCGGAGCTCCACGTGGCGCTCCAGAAGCTCCGCCTCCTCCTCGCAGACTGCTCCCGTAAGGGAGCCCGCCTGTGGGTGCTCATGAACGCCGAGCTCGCCGCCTCCGAGCTCCACGTCGTCATGGGCTCCGTCGCGACGGCGATCGACGTCCTCCCGGAGCGCCTCGCCGCGGCCGCCGCGGCGAACGCCGATGAGGCGCGGGAGCTCGCCGGGATGGCGTCGAGGCACGCGTGGCGCGCGGCGGCGCGTCTCCGTCCCGACCCGGAGGACGAGCGCGCGTCCCGCGGCGTGCGCTCCGTGCTCGCGCGGTTCGCCGCCGGCGCCACCCCCGACGCCGATGACGCCCGCCTCGTCCTCGCCCGCGTCTTCGTCGGCGTCGGAGACGACGACGCCTCGTCGGCCTGCGCCGAGGAGGCGGCGTTCCTCGAGGCCGAGCTCCTCGAGCGCCTCGAGACGCCCGGCGGCGAGGACGAGAACGACCTCGTCCTCCTCGCCTCCCTCTTGGCCTTCCTCTTGTACTGCCGCGTCGTCTTGTTCGACCGCATCGCCGACGATCCCAAGAAACCCGAGGTGACCTCGGCGGCGGTGCCTCCCAGGTCGCCGGCGGCGAGGTGCGCGGCATGGGTCCACACGGAGGCGCTGCAGTGTCCCATCACGCTGGAGCTGATGACCGACCCGGTGACGGTGACCACCGGCCAGACGTACGACCGGGCGTCCATCAAGAAATGGATCAAGAGCGGCTGCCGGACATGCCCCGTCACCGGCGAGCGTCTCCGAAGCGCGGAGCTCGTGCCGAACATGGCGGCACGCGGGATAATCGAGCAGCTGCTCCTCAGCCGTGGCGTCCCGCTCCACCAC